>CM060903.1:761405270-763806937 GCA_030737815.1 Allium fistulosum | reverse complement strand
TCACTCTGCTTCATCATTGTTTATTCTCTAATAAACATCCTTTATTTAGACACAACAAAAATTTTATGATAATAACCAATATTATCATATCTAGAAACCAAACACACCATATTTTTCACAATAATTTCCTGAGAGATTATTTCTATAAAATATAATCAGGGTAAATCTATTTCATTACAAAACACTTCTGCAATTTTCAAAATTTTAAATTCTAGTTTGAGTCTACTTTTAACTTAACTTATTTGTATAGTTCATTCTTATCAAATTCCCATTTAGTTATATACATATATATATATATATAACCACTTAATTCTTATGATCTTATTTGATTATAAAAATGACAATCAATTACCTTGGTATACTATAATAATCTACAAAATTATTTATTTTATACTAAAATATAATCTTATATAGAAATTATTTTAAAACCGTTTTTAAAATCATTATATATGAAAATCACAAGTACGCCCTCATATATACTACACTCAACCCATTCTAGGGTACTACTGACCCTATCTCTAATGAGTAATCCCCACCAGAGCCAAGGTTCTCGCTTAACCTTCAGCTCTAATACCACGTGTAACGACCGGGCGATTTTCGACCACTAAAAATTGACACTAATACGTCCAATGTATAGAGTGGTGAAAATAGAGTGTCGGAAATACCAGGCTGTTAGGGCTAAGAAAAAAAGGATAGAAGAAGAAACGGAAACAACAGCATAGAATCTCACAATCGCAGTGAAACAATATATAATATACAACTACAACATTTTATACAAGGAAAGCTGTAACTGTTAATATACAAAAAAAGTTATCAGAGTACAATCATTGATAAATAAACCTGGACAGTTATAAAAACTTGTCCCTAAATGCTGACTATACGACCTAAATACACAGCAGAATATAACCAATACGTCTCTGCCATCCAGCTCTTCTCCGAGCTCCAAGCATCCTAACCTGAAATTCTGTAATACTCGGTCTGACCTGAGCATTACAATAAAGTAACACCCGAGTCAGGCTGGAAACCAGCGTGAGTAAACCCACTTAAATTGAAATACTTAAGTTTTGAAAATCTTTTGAAACCAAGGTAACTCGTACCACATGATGAGTTTTATCTGATTATAACCAAAACACTTTTTCAGAAATTTACCGATATTATAATAATGTCTGAGTACAGTTACTTATTTAAAATAATTAAACTTGTGAAATTAATCCAATCCCAGTCTATTAAACTCTATAATCAAACTGTAACGGTTCGTAGTGATTATTAAATTGAAGCGGTTCCGGATAACACTGACATTCAGTTCTGGTCTCTGCGAACCCAGGATAAATTGTTCAAAATAACAATTTATTATTTAGGGTGACCATATTCACATATAGGAGTTTATTACCGATTTTTATTTCAAATAAACGAAATCATCATATTATTCTAACTATTTAAACTTGTCTGACTACTTGATGGCACAGACAAGGATAATTGAAATGAATATCCAATGGAGTTTAACCAAAGTATAGAACGTTAACCAAATTAACGACCTATAACAATATCAACAATTTCACATCAGGATTTAATAACTTTCATTAACTGAATTCATTTATGTCTTAATCCAAATTAATTACAAATTAATGAAATTATATAACGAGTTATTTCTAGTTAATTAAAATTAAACACTCTATTTAATATCTAACTTTGTTAATTTACTTAAGTTTAAGTCAATAATAATAATAACATAATTAATTAATTACCTATTCTAATTATAAAATATTATTATACTCTAATTTACGGAAAAATCCATTATACTAATTTATAACATTGGGTAGCACGATTTAGATGCAAAAAATTTCAATATTGGCTTGGGTTTAAAATGAAAAATAGACTTTAGAGATTAAAATTTTAAGTTATTATATAACACATAAGTTTTCACTTCTTCCCTTTATCCTTTTCTTTCTCTTCTTTTCTTTATTTTTTTCCTTTTCCTTTTATTTTCATTTCTTTATTTTTCCTCTTTTTTCCTATTTCCTTTCCTTATTTCTTATGGCCCATCTATTTCCAGCCCATTCTCTTCTTCCCTCCTCCTTTCTTTTCTTTTATCTAGTTCTCGTTTTCCCTTCCTTCTTTTCTTTCTGCTGCTTCCATCTGCACATATCCTTCGCCGTGCACGTGCACACGCCAGCGCCGACTCGCCATCCACCTCCGACCATCTTTCCACACCACCTCCGGCCTCACGATCCACTAACCACCTCAATTTCCTACGTCAATCCCAGATTCAAAATGTCGAACACGAACCCAAAACCTGGCACAAACCCGACCCCTATCTTCGCCTCGTCCAGCCACCTCCGACCACCGACGCCCACCAAACTTCGCCTGAAGCTTCGCCACACTATCCCCTTCCTTTCTCCCCTACACCGCAACCTCCAAGCTCCTCCACGAAGCATCTGTCACCACAAAATAAATCACGACCCAACTCGACATCCAAACCCTATATCGCCTTCGTCCGATCAACCCACCCCAAGATAAAATACAACACCATTTTTCCCACGCTTTCCCTACTTCGAGCTACCTTCTGGCCAAACCCCGACCTTCCCTATTGACCGCTTCGCTGGAAATCGATCAAAGACCAAAAATCAGTCATCCCCGTATATCTCATCGCATACGTACCTAAAAATCCTAAAACCAGCTTCAAAAATCCTCTTCCAATGCCGATCATGTTCATATAAACAAAAACCCAAAATAAAATATTTGATTTCCTTACAATGTTGGTTAACTTACTATAAAATGAACTTTTATTTCTTTACACTTGATAATATTTAATAAAACCAATTTTTAATCGAAGTATAATAAAAAACAAACAGTTTTTCCTTTTGACATCATAACCTAAATCTAATTAAATTAAGAGATGGGAATTTTTGAAATCAAGCATAACGTTCTTTAAATATACAGAGCAGTGATTAAAATGAAGATGATGAACAGCCTGGCTTCTCTGGTTATAACACTTACATATATTCATATATGGGTATATATATATATATATATATATATATATATATATATATATATATATATATCTGGTACAAGCATACATATCAAAACAGCACTTAAATTCCCATGACCAAGCATAAATTACAGTATAAAAGGGTTCAGTTTTACTCTCTGTTTTTCCTTGAAACAAAGCACTGTTTTGAAAAAGAATTTTGCTGCTTGCCTTTTGTTTTGATTTCCTATCACCTTGATTCTACAGGGTTCTAACTGGTAGCTTGTATATTTTTATTTTTTTTCGAATGTCAGGATATGAAACAAGGCGGTGATATGTAGGATATATATATATATATTGAGAATGGGAGGCAGAAGTTTTGTACAGGCTTTACAATTTTTTTTTTAATTTTGATTTGAAAATGTTTGACCTGATTTGATTTTTCCTTTTTGCATGATTTGAAGTTTTGGGTTGATATGATATATTATGTGCTTGAATTGATTGCTTTCCATGATGATGTCTCCTTGCATACATACATGTATAAATATACACACATATATAGATTTTCATGTACACTAGTTTTTGACCACATATGCATATACATATGTATATTTTTATCATCATATATATATATATATATATATATTCTCATATTATAAATATATTTTGTTACACTCACATATACATATTCCTTCCTATATATACATATATGCATGCTTTTCATATAGATATTTATATTTCCATATGCATTGTTTTTATAACATATGCACATACATTTACTTACATATGTTTGTCATTCTATACATATTTTTCATATACATTACTTCATATAGGCATACACACACACACAGATATGTATATATATACACTTATATACTTGTATGTTAATATATATATATATACGAACATCATTAACTTTTATATATTTATATTTACATACAAATATATGGGTATCCTACCTTGAATTTTAATGGTAGAGTTTATATTCATATTTCTAAAATATTTATCATATCCAGAGATTTAATAGTTTAATATTTTGATAAGGTTTTTTTTAATAAATTTATAGATTCAGATATTTTAACTATCAGAAAATTTATCTTTTTTACTTATAAAAGTCAATATTTCAATAATCAAAATCAGTTAATTACCCCGATATACGGTGGCTAAAAATCCGGGTCATTACAGAGTGACCCCACTTGGCCCGGTATAGCTCTTGTTTTAGTCATTTTAATTATGACCCGAAAGTCAGGGCTATCCATAATCATTCTCTTACTTCATACCAGTAGCATTCTCCAAACCATCCTACTTCATTCTAGATTCTCCACTACGTGCATAGTTGTTAAAGTGGTTTCCGTATTGACAAAGAGTATGTCAATATCTGACTCCGGTCTCTTTAACAACCAAACGCTTATTTCACACCGTGGTCATTTTATAAAACATTTAAATAAAATCTCAAGTTACAATTTAAATCAATAATTAAATATTTAACTTCAATTATATTTAATTTTGAAACAATTTACTTAACACTTAAATTGAAATCAGGTTATTACAATTTAAAATTATATCCTTTGAAAATCTCATAAACGAATAAGTTTAAATCACATCTTATTTGAAACAAACTTTTAAATAACAATTTAATCTTAATTATCTTTCCAAATCCTTATTTATTAAAGTTATTACAAAAATCTATTTTATTTAAATTAATTTAAATTTTAAATAATTTTAAAACATATTTTATATTTTTATTAAATTAATTTTTTATTAAATTAAATTAATTTATTATATTATATTTTATTCTATTAAACTAAATTTTTATTTTGTTAAATTTTATTATATTATATTTTAAATTATATTTTAAAATAATAAAGTTATAAGTTAAAATCTTATAATTTACCTTTTTGAGACTTATTATTAACTTATAAATTTAAAACTTCAAAACATATAATTTAAAAAAAAATTAAAGTTAATATATAAAATAAATCTTTAAATTAAATTTAAAAATCATTTTTTATTAAATCAAACATATTTCAAAAATTAATTTAAAAATCAACCAATGGTGTCCATATATAGTTTTCTATCCAAGGGTCAAGTGATTCGGTTATTTATCATTTCAACCCAAAATTATTAAATTTTCTGGTTATATATCATTTCAACCCGCATCCCAAGTCAACAATTTCCTAATCTATATAATCGTTCGAGTATGTATCATTTCAACCCATAGTGATTTTCCTAACATCAAAGAGAACTTGCAATGTGATTGAAATAATAATAACATGACATATATAAAAAGGGAACTTGAAATGTGATTTAATAAATAAAATAACATAACAATAACCATACATGTTTCATAACATATCACATAGCAACAAATAATATATCTTGTAAATCAGCATATCATATATGTGCCAAACTAACATATTATCTATGTGTCAAATTATATGTTAAAGGGGAACATCATATCAATTCATATAAAAAAATTTAATAACAAAATTCCAAGCTAAAACTAACATTTCAATGACATTTCAATTGCCATCATGTAACAACCCGAGATTCTGCAATCACTTTGTTATCATCAAATGACGATTTGAATTATTGGCTAATCGCTGCGGAAGTTTTAATGGGTTGAATTCTTTTAAAGATTGTGTTGAAATTCTTTTGATAATTCGTTAAAGGGTTGTGGGCTTTCAAATTTAGTTGGGCCGTTCCCTTTTCAATTAATTCGACCCGCCCCTTTAGTTGAGATAAGGGATGTACACGGTCCTCTTTTCATTCCTGGAGCCAAAAACCCTAAAGCTAAATGAGCGAAACAAATGGTGGCTCTGTCTCTCGTTCGTCCCTCTTTCGAAGCTAGGGCTTCTTCAAAACTGAAGACGCCAACCTTTGTGACTCGTTCCATCGATAACCTCAACCTTTCTTTGGCGAGCGACGCTTCTATCTGGTCGAATTCGTCTTCGCTTCGAACAAATTCGTAGCCCTAAATCGCGAGATGATCTCAGCTGGATTGAAGCTTCAAAGCTTCAACTTTCGACCGAACTGAGGTGAGTTTACTCACATCTATTTCATACTTCAGACGTTGGGGTTTCTTGGCTATTCGATTTCGTTTGAGTATTGGGTTTGATTTTGGGTTGAAATTATTGCAGTTGGTTTTACTCGAATGATTGTCGAATTTTTTCGACTTGGTATTCTCCACTGATACACTGATTTCGTACACTTTGTTTTTGGAGTATTTAGAAACTGCTGCTTTGATACCGGAAAGTGACCCTTTTTCTTTGTAGCTCCAACATTATTTTGAACTGAATATACTTTGTGACCTTGCCTTTGTTCGAACTTAGCACTGCCTGGATTTGAATTTGACTCTGTGATTTTGGCACTGTCGTACTCCATTCTGGTCACGATGATAATTGTATTTCCATATTTTTGTTGTATACTTGTAGTCTGGTTTCACATGATCTTTGCTGAGCACTTTTGTACAAACAAGTTGCTTGTAGTTCATTGATGTCATTTGCTTGCACACTATCTGTCACTTGAACTTGTGGTCTTTGTGCACCTTTCTGGTTTGATGTGCATATGCTTACTGGAACCTGTAGATGATTCACTGTTGTACTCCACTGGTCTTTGAATTTGTACATATGTTATCGTTGAATTTCACTGTTTCACTTCTGGTCTCACTTCACCTCTGTTTCACTCTTTAGCCTCTGTTTACTTGCCGCATTGGGTCATTTATTCCAGTCTTCATGTGCTCTCTGCATACTTGAACTGTCATTGTTTCAGTTGCATGCATTCAATGACCTTTTGTAGTTGTATAATCATCATTCACTGGTGCATTGTATAACTTGAGCTTGGGTTGTCATTTGGTCTGCATACCTAAGCTTGACACTGTTCACATTTCAAGTTGCTCGGCCCTTGGCGAATATTGTCGAGTCTGATTGTATAGTAGATGTACACGTGCCTTGTGATCTTCATATATGAGTCTGTTGCATTCATGGACTTAAGTCATTTGAGACATTGGATCTTTGCATTCAGATTGTTTGTTGGTGCCTTATTGCATTTGTATTCTTCCATTCGACAATTGGTTGTTTCACTTGAGTGTACATGCAGTATGGAGTCAGTTTCCTTGTCGTGCTTACATTCTTGAAACTATTTTGACTTCTGGAATTACCTGAGTTTCTTGTTGCAATTTCCAATTGTTGTTGGCTGCTGACCTGTAGCTTCACTTGAGTCAATTTGAACTTGAGCTACCGGCCTTATGCTGGTGTCTTCGTAACATTCTCTATTGATGTACTTCTGGTCTTTGTTTGGATTTGGACTGAGTTTGAGTATTGAGTTGCCTGGTCCTTGCAATTCCATTGTACAATCTTGTAGTTTCTTTGATATTGCAGTCTTCATGATTTGTAGGCTTGAGTTTTACCCATCAAGCTCACTTTGATGTATTTCATAGAGTAACTGGACTGCCTTGAGTCTGGTTCATTCGAGTTGCCTTCCTTGATTTATACTGAACTCGTATACATTCAGTTGGTCATTTGGGGAGTTGGGTTTGCATTTTGTTGTACCTGTACATGTAGTTGTCCAAACCGATTCTTCTGAAGTTTCAGCCAACCACTTCAAATTCACTTGAGTTGAACCCGAATTCGGGGTTTGACCTTGCGATCATTGTGACTTTCATTGAGCTTTTGTGTATCTCCTGCGATAGTGGCGAGGCAGTACACGCGTGCGTGTACTGCAGCCCTATCTGATTTGATAGTTTTAAATTGATGTTCGATTTGTCGAATTGTTTCGTTGGTGAATTTCAATGTTTTGGAGTTGTATTCTGATTTGGATTGTTGATTTATTGTTTAACACTATTTAGTGTTATATATGCCGTTATCCAATTCTCGTATCGAGAGTTGGATATACGAGATTTCTGTGACTGTCGTCTATTTGACTATCTTATTATTATTGCTACTATGCACTAATAACTGAGTTTGAATTAGACTGACCCGTGTATTATTTTCTTTTGAATGTAATACTCGGGTCAGACCCGAGTTATTTCAGGTTGTAGATTTCTTTCTTTGAGTTGCTGTTCGGGATCTGAAGACTTTTCACATCTTCTGAAGTTGTCATTGTCCTTTTGTAGTAGTCGTGTCATTGTATAGAACGATATGTATTCATGTATATTAGTTGATAATGTACTTGTATATATAACTTCTAGAGTCGACAGTTGTAGTTGTATCATATGTATCGTGTCACTATATTGTAACTGACATCGGTTATATATATATGAGATTTTTGTTAATCTGTGTTCCGCATTTATATTATCTGTGTTATTGTTATATCTAATGTCCTAAACTATTATGAACTATCGTAGTTTGTTTTATACTGATAATTGGGTGTGTCGATGGGAGTAAATAAATAATAGATGAAAAATAAAAAGTATATACCACTCCTATCGAGATAACCAATATTAGTGTAAGGCCAACTATGGATGGTCGCTCCTATCCAGCCTTATTCTTCGTAATAATAGACAGTATTTCTTTTAATACTCTTTGTTATTATGAGCATAGAGGTGGGGCGTCACAGTTGGTATCAGAGCTTGGGGTTTATGGACATAATATAAAACATAACTTGGATGGAACATATGTTACAACTCTTAGTCGATGTTTTATCTGTGATTTGAGTCAAAACTAAAGTTTTGAAATTTTGATGCAAGTTTTAAATATCATTATTTAAAAATAAAAAGTGAAACTGTGTTTTGTTGATTTGATTGAATTGGGTTCTGTTTATCAGAGTGCGCAGCGGAAAAAGTGAAACTGTCTTCGCTGAGTACAACTGACAATCTTTTTGATTTAAAAATCGAAATACGAAATTGATATGAATTTCATTTGTTGTTTACATAGCTGTAATTATTTTGTTTCTTTGAGAATTTCGAATCCGAATAGAGGATTCGAAGAAATTGCAGCTATGTGATTTTTGTTGAAATTTCCGCTGGCTTTCTTTTGTACTAATCATATATTGATCAGATTTTTGCTGTTTTGAATTGTCTTCATTGGAGATACCTTCAAATAATTTCTTTGTTCATTTTGTAGTACATGCACAATTTGAATTGCACGTTACTGCATTTATTTTACGTTGAACCGATGCTAGGTTATGAAACGTATTTTGTTGCCGTTATTTTTGTAACGGGATTTTTACACCAATGCTAAATTTTTGAAGCACGGTGTTTTATGGCATTTTGATGAATGAAAATTCTCTGATATTACATTTGGATGTAAATTGTTTTGATGTGATTTTGACGTTTTAAAATTACTGTCGCTTTGGCTTCAGTAACCGTCAAATTTTAAAAGTGGATTTTCAAGCGGTCATTCCGCAATGCTGTTTTGTGACTGTTTTTACGGTATTTCGAGAAGTACGATTTCCTTACCGAAATTGTTACTGATTTACTGTTCTAATCACGTGATTGGAAAATCGTTTTAAAATGAAAATTGTTTTATAAAATTTTAGCAGTTTGCGTTTTCAAAAGAATGAGAAAGCGACTTAAACGATTCAGCAAAATCGAGGACTATGACCCCTTTCTTTTACTGATTCGCTTAACTCCGGACTTGTTCAGTTGAGAATGCGAATTGTTATTTTTACAAAATAAATAAAATTGTTTTCAAAAAATTTACAGTTTGCGATTTCAAAAGAATGAGGAAGCGATTTAAACGTTTCAGCAAAATCGAGGACTATGACCCCTTTCTTTTACTGATTCGCTTAATTCCGGACTTGTCCGTTTGAGAATGTAAAGTGTATTTTTACAAAATACACAATTTTGCACTTTCAAGGAAACGATGAAGTGATTTAAACGATTTAGCAAAAGTGCGGAGTATGGAACCACACTTTTACTATTTCGGTTAATTCCGGACTCGTTAATTGAAATATCTGTCGTTTTCATGATTTTGATGATTTTACACTTTCAAGGAAACGATGAAGAGAATTAAACAATTTAGTAAAACTCGTGGTTATGGGACATGTGCATTTGCTATTTTGGTTAATTCTGGACTCGTTAATTGAAACATTTTGATGCTTTCGTGTGCTTTCGAGCCACTATGAGGACCTTCGGGTCATTTGTTGGACCTTCGGGTCATTTGTTGGGCTTTCGGGCCACTCTGCGGACCTTCGGGTCAAATACCAGTACTAGACCTTCGGGTCACTCTGCGGACCTTCGGGTCAATCTGATGGGCGCCAAAAATTATGTTGAGTACTTGGTAGGCTTCGGCCACTCTGAGATGCACGTGCGGCGAATTAAAAACTCGCCATCTGATGGGATCGATCCAAGCTTTTATGTTGATTTTCTAGTCTTCTTAATTGATTTCTAGATATTTGTTGCTTCCAATTATCTGCAGGTAATTGGATATTTGTTGATATGAGTTCTGATTATCGTTTTTGATAATCGGATATTTGTTGTTTCTAATTATTGCTTGTGATAATTAGATATTTGTTGATATGAGTTCTGATTATCGTTTTTGATAATCGGATATTTTTTGTTTCTAATTATCGCTTGTGATAATTAGATATTTGTTGATATGAGTTCTGATTATCGTTTTTGATAATCGGATATTTGTTGTTTCTAATTATCGCTTGTGATAATTAGATATTTGTTGATATGAGTTCTGATTATCGTTTTTGATAATCGGATATTTGTTGTTTCTAATTATCGCTTGTGATAATTAGATATTTGTTGATATGAGTTCTGATTATCGTTTTTGATAATCGGATATTTGTTGTTTCTAATTATCGCTTGTGATAATTAGATATTTGTTGATATGAGTTCTGATTATCGTTTTTGATAATCGGATATTTGTTGTTTCTAATTATCGCTTGTGATAATTAGATATTTGTTGATTTGAGTTCTGATTATCGTTTTTGATAATCGGATATTTGTTGTTTCTAATTATCGCTTGTGATAATTAGATATTTGTTGATATGAGTTCTGATTATCGTTTTCGATAATCAGATATTTGTTGCTTTTAATTATCGCTTGAGATAATTAAATATTTGTTGATTCGAGATTTAATTATCGTCTTTGATAATTAAATATTTTTTGATTTTAGTTTTAATTATCGCTTGAGATAATTAAATATTTGTTGATTCGAGATTTAATTATCATCTTTGATAATTAAATATTTGTTGATTTTAGATTTAATTATCGCTGTTAGATAATTAAATATTTGCTGATTTGAGATTTAATTATCGTCTTTGATAATTAAATATTTGTTGATTTTAGATTTAATTATCGCTGTTAGATAATTAAATATTTGCTGATTCGAGATTTAATTATCGTCTTTGATAATTAAATATTTGCTGATTTGAGATTTAATTATCGTCCTTGATAATTAAATATTTGTTGATTTTAGATTTAATTATCGTTGTTAGATAATTAAATATTTGCTGATTCGAGATTTAATTATCGTCTTTGATAATTAAATATTTGATGATTTGAGATTTAATTATCGTCTTTGATAATTAAATAATTGCTGTTTTGAGATTTAATTATCGCTTGAGATAATTAAATATTTATTGATTTGAGATTTAATTATCGTCTGAGATAATTAAATAGTTGTTGATTTAAAATTTAATTATCGCCTGAGGTAATTAAATATTTTCTGTTTTGAAATTTGATTATCGCTTTAGATAATTAAATATTTGTTGATTTGAGAAATTTGATTATCGCTTGTGATAATCGAATATTTGTTGATTTGAGAAATTTGATTATCGTTTTGGATAATTGAATATTTGTTTTCTGACTATCGTTTGAGATAATCAGATATTTGATTTGTTTTCTGATTATCGTTTGAGATAATCAGATATTTGAGTTATCTTCTGACTATCGTTTGAAATAATCAGATATTTGTTTTGTCTTCTGATTATCGTTTGAGATAAGTAAATATTTGCGATTTGAAAATTCAATTATCATTTTTGATGATTGAATATTTGCGACTTTTGAGATTTGAGCTTCGTCTTTTTCTCTGACGATTCAGGTGAGTAATTTGATTTACTCACATTCAATTCGTGCTTTGTATGGGATTTCTGCTCTGTTTTTCCTTCTCTTTTAGTTGCTGGAACCCGATTGTTCTTGCTTTAGTTAGTCGTCTGATTTTGATCCCTGATTCCCACGATGTTGATTCTTTTGATTTGAAGCAGTCGAACCTTTTGATTTCTTATCTAATGCTTCCCCGCTGACACTTGCTTTGCTTATACATTCGACATTGCCATGCCCTTTTGGTTGTTACCTTTTTTCCATTTATTCCCTATGATTGCGTGGACGCAATTTTTATAAGGAGGGGAGTCTGTAACAACCCGAGATTCCGCAATCACTTTGTTATCATCAAATGATGATTTGAATTATTGGCTAATCGCTGCGGAAGTTTTAATGGGTTGAATTCTTTTAAAGATTGTGTTGAAATTCTTTTGATAATTCGTTAAAGGGTTGTGGGCTTTCAAATTTAGTTGGGCCGTTCCCTTTTCAATTAATTCGACCCGCCCCTTTAGTTGAGATAAGGGATGTACATGGTCCTCTTTTCATTCCTGGAGCCAAAAACCCTAAAGCTAAATGAGCGAAACAAATGGTGGCTCTGTCTCTCGTTCGTCCCTTTTTCGAAGCTAGGGCTTCTTCAAAACTGAAGACGCCAACCTTTGTGACTCGTTCCATCGATAACCTCAACCTTGCTTTGGCGAGCGACGCTTCTATCTGGTCGAATTCGTCTTCGCTTCGAACAAATTCGTAGCCCTAAATCGCGAGATGATCTCAGTTGGATTGAAGCTTCAAAGCTTCAACTTTCGACCGAACTGAGGTGAGTTTACTCACATCTATTTCATACTTCAGACGTTGTGTTTTCTTGGCTATTCGATTTCGTTTGAGTATTGGGTTTGATTTTGGGTTGAAATTATTGCAGTTGGTTTTACTCGAATGACTGTCGAATTTGTTCGACTTGGTATTCTCCACTGATACACTGATTTCGTACACTTTGTTTTTGGAGTATTTAGAAACTGCTGCTTTGATACCGGAAAGTGACCCTTTTTCTTTGTAGCTCCAACATTATTTTGAACTGAATATACTTTGTGACCTTGCCTTTGTTCGAACTTAGCACTGCCTGGATTTGAATTTGACTCTGTGATTTTGGCACTGTCGTACTCCATTCTGGTCACGATGATAATTGTATTTCCATATTTTTGTTGTATACTTGTAGTCTGGTTTCACATGATCTTTGCTGAGCACTTGTGTACAAACCAGTTGCTTGTAGTTCATTGATGTCATTTGCTTGCACACTATCTGTCACTTGAACTTGTGGTCTTTGTGCACCTTTCTGGTTTGATGTGCATATGCTTACTGGAACCTGTAGATGAATCACTGTTGTACTCCACTGGTCTTTGCATTTGTACATATGTTATCGTTGAATTTCACTGTTTCACTTCTGGTCTCACTTCACCTCTGTTTCACTCTTTAGCTTCTGTTTACTTGCCGCATTGGGTCATTTATTCCAGTCTTCATGTGCTCTCTGCATACTTGAACTGTCATTGTTTCAGTTGCATGCATTCAGTGACCTTTTGTAGTTGTACAATCATCATTCACTGGTGCATTGTATAACTTGAGCTTGGGTTGTCATTTGGTCTGCATACCTAAGCTTGACACTGTTCACATTTCAAGTTGCTCGGCCCTTGGCGAATATTGTAGAGTCTGATTGTATAGTAGGTGTACACGTGCCTTGTGATCTTCATATATGAGTCTGTTGCATTCATGGACTTAAGTCATTTGAGACATTGGATCTTTGCATTCAGATTGTTTGTTGGTGCCTTATTGCATTTGTATTCTTCCATTCGACAATTGGTTGTTTCACTTGAGTGTACATGCAGTATGGAGTCAGTTTCCTTGTCGTGCTTACATTCTTGAAACTATTTTGACTTCTGGAATTACATGAGTTTCTTGTTGCAATTTCCAATTGTTGTTGGTTGCTGACCTGTAGCTTCACTTGAGTCAATTTGAACTTGAGCTACCGGCCTTATGCTGGTGTCTTCGTAACATTCTCTATTGATGTACTTCTGGTCTTTGTTTGGATTTGGACTGAGTTTGAGTATTGAGTTGCCTGGTCCTTGCAATTCCATTGTACAATCTTGTAGTTTCTTTGATATTGCAGTCTTCATGATTCGTAGGCTTGAGTTTTACCCATCAAGCTCACTTTGATGTATTTCATAGAGTAACTGGACTGCCTTGAGTCTGGTTCATTCGAGTTGCCTTCCTTGATTTATACTGAACTCGTATACATTCAGTTGGTCATTTGGGAGTTGGGTTTGCATTTTGTTGTACCTGTACCTGTAGTTGTCCAAACCGATTCTTCTGAAGTTTCAGCCAACCACTTCAAATTCACTTGAGTTGAACCCGAATTCGGGGTTTGACCTTGCGATCATTGTGACTTTCATTGAGCTTTTGTGTATCTCCTGCGATAGTGGCGAGGCAGTACACGCGTGCGTGTACTGCAGCCCTATCTGATTTGACAGTTTTAAATTGATGTTCGATTTGTCGAATTGTTTCGTTGGTGAATTTCAATGTTTTAGAGTTGTATTCTGATTTGGATTGTTGATTTATTGTTTAACACTATTTAGTGTTATATATGCCGTTATCCAATTCTCGTATCGAGAGTTGGATATACGAGATTTCTGTGACTGTCGTCTATTTGACTATCTGATTATTATTGCTACTATGCACTAATAACTGAGTTTGAATTAGACTGACCCGTGTATTATTTTCTTTTGAATGTAATACTCGAGTCAGACCCGAGTTATTTCAGGTTGTAGATTTCTTTCTTTGAGTTGTTGTTCGGGATTTGAAGACTTTTCACATCTTCTGAAGTTGTCATTGTCCTTTTGTAGTAGTCGTGTCATTGTATAGAACGATATGTATTCATGTATATTAGTTGATAATGTACTTGTATATATAACTTCTAGAGTCGACAGTTGTAGTTGTATCATATGTATCGTGTCAACTATATTGTAACTAACATCGGTTATATATATATGAGATTTTTGTTAATCTGTGTTCCGCATTTATATTATCTGTGTTATTGTTATATCTAATGTCCTAAACTATTATGAACTATCGTAGTTTGTTTTATACTGATAATTGGGTGTGTCGATGGGAGTAAATAAATAATAGATGAAAAATAAAAAGTATATACCACTCCTATCGAGATAACCAATATTAGTGTAAGGCCAACTACGGATGGTCGCTCCTATCTAGCCTTATTCTTCGTAATAATAGACAGTATTTCTTTTAATACTCTTTGTTATTATGAGCATAGAGGTGGGGCGTCACACATCAATTCACTTATCATAATCATGTTAGTCGTGAGTGATTTCTCACCTTTCGTGGCTACGAAGGTGATAACAACACAAATGAATACGGAGTGGAGTTCACAAGCTCAACAAATCCAAATCCAAAGTAATAACAAGATCCAAAGCAATCTGTAACGACCCGTAAATTTTAACGGTTTTTTAATGTAATTAACTGAAATTTTGCTTGAAATTTAATTTTAAAATTTAGCAATGAAAATTAGATATTTAGAATGCGTCTATTTAAACATAGCAAACGGCATATTTTCATTGGTAAATATGAATGTTAGTTCTGTTGTGTATTTTTAATTCCAATTAAAATCAGTTAAAATTAATGTAAATAAAATATTTTCAAAACTTAAATATTTTTATATAAGAAAAGTGTTTGATATTTTCTGAGTGAGAAGTCATCTTTCGTTTCATCAAATTTGGACTTCTCTAGCTTCGTTTATCTTATTTTCACGAATTTGCACCAATTTGGCAGCGAATATCGACTTTTAATAAGATGATCATATCGCTCATATGTATGTACCATTCTATTCGTCTTGTCATGCTGATCTCCGCGGTATATGCATTTGTGCATTTCGGTGCCCGGTACGCGGCGAAATCAGTGAAACGATTTGCTGTATCGGTTCCGTATTTGGGCCTTTTAAGTTTCCAATGTCCTTTCATTTCCATCGTGTAAGCAAATAGCCACCTGTAGTTAATATTTTCATCTGTTGACTTTTGTTATTCCATGTCCATTGCTATTCTCACCGTTTCAATATAATTGTTGTTTCATTTCTGCCAGTTCATAAAGACAAAGAAAATAATATACGTATATTTTTATATTTATTATATTTACATATGAAAGAAACCAGTATGTCACTTATGTCCTGAAGCAGTTCTTTCCTCCTTCATTTTCTCTCACCTATCCCTCTCGGACGCTCTCCCTTCCACGCCCATTGCTTCAACTCGCTCACCCCCTCTACCTTCCAGCCCACGTCAGCACACAACCGCCGCCACCTGATCACCCACTGCATGTCAACTGCCTTCACCCATCAGCCAATCACACCGACCTCCACCAACTACCACTTGCTCCTCCGCCCCATGCTGGCCGACCCGCCTTCCCATCCACGTCCTCCTGTCTGCCACAACCGCCTCACCGCTGAACCACTTGTACCGAGCAACTGCAGCCTACCTTTGAACCACCGAAACACCCATTTCATCTCTCCTCCACCTTGCACGCAACCCTCCATTTCACCCGAACCCCTGTAAAGTAGCCGCGCACTTTAACCCGACCACCACCAAACCCACTTCGACCCCCTGACTTCACCACTACATAGCATCTCTGTCGAACAAAACAGCCCCTGCTAGAGCTGCAGCACTTTTCCTTCCCTCGGTCATTTGCCACATGTAACAACCTATCTCCCAAATTCATCTTTGCATAACCATATGATCAAGTATGCACGTATTTTATGTTATATATATATATATATATATATATTCGTACTCTACATATGCTTATATATATGCGTCTTGTAAATATATTTGTTTATATCTTATACACATCAGGTTTAGATACATTTTTTTAAATAAATATGTCTGCATATCTTCGCTTATACATATCAAGTCTGTATATGTTTGTATATGGTCTACATTTGTTTATTTAAATAAGCTTGCTCTTTTGTTTATACATGGCTATTGTTTAAATATTATTTGAATAAAATATATTGTTTTAAGTATTGTTAAAAAAATATAACGTAATATAGTATGTACTATAGTATGATATGATGTCAGTATATATATATTGATTCTATAATAGGTCTTGCTTTTCTCTTCCACTGTTTTTCTTCTTCACTGCTTTTTGGGTATTCGAGTTCTGTTTTTATATAATATATGTATGTAATAAATATATTCTGTATATTGCATATGTATGTTTGGTATCTTTAATCAAAAGTCATATATATATACATATGTATGTATGTAAGCCATCTTGTTTATAATAGTAAGTTTAAAGAAGTTCATATATATCTTTTTGGTAAGAGTTGCATTTATTTAAATTTATATTAAAAGGAAAAAATCAATTTTGACAACAAATTTTATATAAATAATATGTTTAAATATTTATTGAAGTTATATTATGAATTTTGTAATAATTCTATTTATATGATATGTTTAGAATATATATTTTGTTACATTGAATCTAAGTTCAAATTGCTATGTTTCGCCACTGTCCAGATTTACAACTGCGGTTCCAACCTTATCATTGTTCCCCTCGTTCGATCTGTGCTTATCCGTGTTCGTCTACATCTTGTTATCGTTGTTTCTACAGCCTCGAAAGGTGAGCAATCACTCACGATTAACATTCTTATATTTAATAAATTTAATTCACGGTGAAATGACGATTGAAATATGTTGTCAAAATTTGAACTGTTGATTATTTAATTGTTTTATATGATATGCCATTTTCTATAACTGTTCACCTATGACATCTGACACTATAACCTGTTATTTATGTTATAATTAAATTTATCACTGATGATATATGCTTGATCATGGATATGTTATGCTATTTATATCATTATCATATTTGTTCTCACTCTACAAGTTCCCTGTTAGATTAAAATTCCCTATGGGTTGAAATGATACATACCCGAACGATATTATAGATTAGGGGAAAATCGTTATGGGTTGAAATGATAAACCCAAGCGATTTTCATTTATTCTTGAACTTTGAGATTGCGGGTTGAAATGATATATATACCGGTAAATATTTAAATTGCGGATTGAAATGATAAATATCTGTATCACTTGACCATAGGATAGAGAATTATATACGGACACCGTTGGTCTATATTTTGAAAATGATTTCCAAAGTTTGAAAGGAAATATATGGTTTTAATAAATATTGATTTTTAAAAATATAATATATAAATGTAAATGTTTATATATGTCTAAATTTTAGATTTTTAAAATTATACGTTTTGGAATTTTAAATTTATAAGTTAGTTTTGAAAATATAAATTTTAAGATTTTACTTATAATTTTACTACTTTAAAATATATAAAAATAAATTTAATATAAAATAAATTTAATAATAAGATTTAATTTAATAAAGTTTAATTCAAGTAGTATAGAATATGTTCAGGCATTTATTTAAAATTATATTTTTAAAATAGATTTTAGTAACTTTAATAATAGAGGTTGGGAAGATAAATAAATGTTTACTTGGAATTTAAATTGGTTAATAATTGAATTTAATTAAGAATTGGTTCGAACTTATTGATTTTGAGATTTTGAAAATTTATGAATTATAACTTGATTTGATAAGAAGTGATTTAAATGAATATTCTCACCTTTAAAATTTAGATTGAATATTTAATATTGATTTAAATTTATAAATTGGGATTTTAAATAATTGTATTAAAATGATTAAGTGAATACTTTCCAATTTGAATAAAATTAAAGTTAAACTGGAAATATAAATGAAATTTATATTGTAAATGTTGAATATTTAAACTTGAATCTTATTAGAATTAAAGTGATAGTTCAAAACCTGGATTTGAAATCGATACAAATTGTAAAGATTTATTGAGAATTTGAATTGGATCTTTGACCTTTAAATTGAAATGGTTAAACTGGAATTGATTTAAATTGAATTTTGATATTTAAAATGATTTGAATCGATTTGCGGAATTGGAGGAAACTATTTTTCTTATATAAAGTATTTTTAATATATATATAAACTATTTTTAATTTACAACTATTTTAATATATAAATTATTTCAATATATAAACTATTTTAATTTATAACTCAATATATAAACTATTTTAATTTATAACTATTTTAATATATATACTATTTTCAATATCTAAACTATTTAAGTTGGAACTGCTATGATTACGAAAGTGCTATGATTTCAAAAGTGATATGATTTCCAAAGTGCTATGATTTCAAAGTGTTATAATTTCCAAAGTGTTATAATTTTTAAAGTGTTACGATTCTGGAAAGGAATATTATTTCAAGTGAATAATGGTATTTAATTGATATGGTTTTTGAAATGAATATGATATTTTGATATGAAGTATAAACTATTTGAATTATAAAATGACCACGGTGTGAATAAGAGTTGGGTTTTTAAAGAGACCGGGATCGGATATTGTCATACTCTCTGCCAATACCGAAAACTACTTTAACAACTGTGCATGTGGTGGAGATTCCATAAAGAAGTAGGATGGTTTGGTG
The DNA here is from genome assembly GCA_030737815.1 of Allium fistulosum. Classification (NCBI taxonomy): domain Eukaryota; kingdom Viridiplantae; phylum Streptophyta; class Magnoliopsida; order Asparagales; family Amaryllidaceae; genus Allium; species Allium fistulosum. The sequence goes on along the minus strand of CM060903.1, from coordinate 763,787,399 downwards.
GCGATTCTATATGAGGTATTAGCGCAGCCATAACACCCATGAGTTAGCTTGATGTGGCTAAAACAGGAGCCACGCCGGGCCAAGTGAGGTCATTCCTCCTAGCGGACACATTTCTTCGATACCATTCTATTGCTTTTGTGATTTGATTGGGTGCACCTTTGATTTCAGAGTGTGTCACGAGGTGGGCGGTAGTAGCTGTTATGTGTTACCACCAGTCCGAATACGCAATTGGTATATCTACCCTGGCATTGCCTCGAGTGCCTTGTCACATGCCCTATCGCGCCTTCTACGAGTTTGGTTTGTACCATACCTATGGAGTGCCCTCTGATAACCCTCCAGATTACGGAGGAATTACGGTATTGTATAGACTATGTGAATATATAAAAATGTGTTAAGAGGGATATGAGTAACGCCTTAACGCTATTTTAATAGTTTACTTTACTATAGAAATATTATAATAGCGTATATTACTACATAGTAGATAGTTACATGGATCCTTAGAGGATGGAAATCCCAAACATCCTTTAAGTTACTTGTATTTCAGTTGACATTTCACTTGAATTGAATTTATTAATATAAGAATGTTAATCCTGACTCGAGTGTTTTGTATTTTGCTTTATGCTCGGGTCAGACTAAGTTTCACAGCATTTGAGACTCACCTTTGGAGTTTGGAGCTTCGCTTGGAGATCCATCTATCTATCCAGCCTTCAGTTGTTTCAGTTGATTCCAGTCATTTATGTTCAGACTTGTCAGTTGCTTTTGTATTAGAGATTCATTTGTATTTGAGATTATGTTGTATTATGTTTCAGACTCTGATGTTTTATAGTAGCTTCATGAACTACTATTTATCTATTCCGTTGCTTATTGTTATATTACTCTGTGTCTGTGATTCTGTGATTGATTTATTTATTGTATATGCTGAGTTTTTCAAATATAAATTAACAATCTGTTATTTTGAGCAATTCAAGTCCGACATGTGAGGATGCGAATGGTTCGAAATACCAGGTCGTTACACAATCCAAGATCCAAACAAAGCAATAATACGAACAATCTTGCAACAAATATGTTTCTTCTTTGCTTTTTTTAAGAGAGGGGGAAGAGAAGAGGGAGCATCAAGTTTGGTCTATGCTTGCAAAGAGGTGTAGTGCTCGGCCAAAGTGGATAGGTGGTGGTGGTCGACTTCGAATGATCGTCGATTTCACCAAAACCATACTTGAAAATAGGCCGTCTTTAAGAAAAGATTTGGACCAGAATATTACTGAATCTGTAAAAGTGACTAACTAAAAATTTGTTGAAAATTCTTTTCTCTCCACTTTCAAAAAAAAAGAATCACTCAAAAAGCTTCTGTCTAGAGAAAGTTATGGTCAAAAGAAACAGAGGTGTTTTCTGAGTTGAAAATCTGAGTACAAAAACACTTTGAAAAGATTTGAGTTTTTGGCATAGTTACTTAAAGAATTTGTAGAAATGATCTAAAATAAAGTTTAAGCCACTGGAAAAATAAATGGTTTGAAAATAGGAATGACACTTAGCGAGAAATGAAGATGTGTTTGCGCCAAAAATGGTCACAAACCCCGAATGTTGTGAAAGCACCAGTGTATGAATACAAATCAGCAATATTCAAACACAAATCTCAGATCTAAACAAACAACAAACAGCAATCCAGAAATAATGAACAAAAACACGAGATTTATAGTGGTTCGGCTATCTCCGGCCTACGTCCACTCCAAGGTTTTTATCTTTTATTGATCGATGCTTGAAGATTACAATTTCCTATCGCGTAGTACAACGGATTTTATGATTATAATCTGAATCTAAGGCATCAATGGTGATCTGGAGTAAATCTGGCAGAGTCTGGGCGCTCCTTAGCTCTCAAAATTGTCCGACCTCCTTTCTGAATGACCAGGGGCTCTATTTATAGGTGTAGGAGGCTGATATTTCGCCTAAATTGAGGGGAGACCAGTTCTGGCACGTGAGGGGGCCCACATGCCCGCTTTCTGGAAATCCGGGCCCACTTTGGGATCGATTCGAAGCTATGTTCGAATCGATCAAGAAATTGTCCAATTAAGGTGAAATTTGGTGAGAACATTCCTCAACATGTATGCAAGCTCCTCTGAAAATTTCATACCATTTGGACTTGTAGATCTCGAGTTATGATCGATTCAAGGTTGGATACTTGGCTGAAATGTCTCTTCGAATCGATCTCCTTCGACTCGGTTCCTTCGAATCGATCGTCTCGACTCGATTCAGCATGTCTTCGCGATGACGTGGCGCGCCTCCTTCGTTTCGATCCGTCTTGTGCTCCGAGTTGAATGGGTCGACTCCATCTTTGTCGCCGCGTTGAACGTTTCTTCCCATGAGTTGCGCATACTTCACACTCTTAATCATGCTTCGTACCTCAGCTCGTATCCATTCTTCATGTTCAGTTCGTATCCTTTTGTTCATTTCCTTCGTATCGATCGATTCGAGCACAATCGATACGAACATTGTCCCTGAGTCCTTCGAATCCATGCGATCACCCATCCTTCGTATCCATGACTTCGTATCTACGAAGCCGACTCCCAAGGTATCCTTCTCGTATGCCTTTGATTTTCTTCGAATCGATCTGTATGTGCGCGTTTCCCTGACTAGTACATATCTCCAATTCGTATCCATCGATCCTAGGGGCATGCTTCGAATCGATCTCGTCGAATCGATCGATTCGAACATACCCTAACCCGATGGATTCGAACTCTCCTTGACCTCATCGATTCGATGCATTATACTTTGTCTCGATCGATTTGAACATGTTGTCCCAGAGCGAATGACTGACTTCGTCTTCATCGATACGAACCACGTCGATATGAAGTGCAGTAAGCTTCAATTGATTCGAACCTACATCGATTCGAACCATGCTCTGTGCATCTTAATTCATCCATATCTCCTTCATATGAACTCCGATTAACCTGAAATTTGAAACGTAGCCTCTCCTAGTCCTCATCATCATCTCCAATCGATTCCGTCTCGATCGGAGCCCGGTCAAATTTTGACGTTATCCATTGCAGCCTTGTTTCCAATTGCACTCCAATCCTGATATCCATCCTTTCTTGTCGATTTGTTTGATATTCCGGCTTTGACCAAAAAGCGGGATAACATTTGCCCCCCAAAACATGCCTTGTGATAAGAAGGCGTGTTTTGAATAGTTCCTTATCTGATATCCAAAGTCCATAGCCACATCATCCAAGTGCATCATCCTTGACTGCTCGGAGTCGATGCCCAACTCCAAACCCAATAACCAAAGCCTTAGACAAATCCATATCCGTTTGAACCCGATGACCGAATCCTAATCCATCCTTATCCAATAGCCAATAACCGAATCCAGGACCTCTCCGGGTCGATATCCAAATCCATAACCTCTCTGGGCTCTTGCCAAGCGCAATCCACACCTGACGACCATGGTCCAGTGTTCCTGGACGTTGAGCTAACCTCTCCGGGTTCTTGCCAAGCGCAATCCACACCTGACGACCATGGCCCAGTGTCCCTGAGCGTAAGTAATGCCGTGGCTTAAGTCCTAAGCCCAATCCTGGTCACTCTGGACCCTTGTTGAGCATAGTCCATACTCAACGACCTGAAACAATAATCGATAATAGGGGGCCTAAATCTTAGGCCGAATCCTGGCCACTCCGGACCCTTGCCGAGCATAGTCCATACTCGACGACCTGAATGAGTTAATTTACCGCGTTCGGGCAAAAAGACTCATCCCTTGCCAGGCGTAATCCACACCCGACGACCGTTTATCAAAAACCAAAAAGGATCTAATCAAAATCCAATCAGAAATCCAATCAGAAATCCAATCCAAAATCCAAATCAAATCGGAAAACCGGAAATCCATATCAAAAATCGAAATCATCATCCAAAACGGAGAACAATCATCCGAATGAATGCTGAAACCAGAAAATCAAGCAAAATCAAGAGTTCAATCCAAACTCCAAAAACCAAATCAGAAAACCAAGTGTCCAATCAAAAACAAAAAACAGATTTCGCAAACCATGGCTTTGCGGTTTATCACCATTCAGAGCATGCCTAGGGGCCATCTCCGTCCCCATACATGTGTAAATGGCTCAGTTGCTCGCCAATGGTTTGTTACTTATTTCATATTATCCTGGTCAATGGATGACCAATCGACCATCATTCCTGGGCCTCGCACCATCATGGCTCGAGGTAGGCGGTGGTTGCTCCTGCTCCACCGCTGCATTCCATACTCCAACATACTGCCTCAACTGTCCATTCCTCACATGCTCCTCAATTATGTCCTTTAAATGCCTGCAGCTGTTGGTATCATGCCCGTCCAAATCGTGGAAGAGACAATGCTTTCCTGATGCCCTCTCCCGCTCGGATGGTTCTCTCCTAGCCGGCCTCCGGTAAGGAAGGCGATTCCGAGTTTCCATGTATATCTGCTCCTGCGTCTCGTTTAATTCTGTGTATGTGGAAAACTTTGGATCCTTCCATTGCTTCCTGGTTTTTCCTGAATCGTCATCCAGCTTCCTTTTTCCTTTATCTTTATCCGAGCTTCCGTTGGATGGTCCTCCACCCCCAGTCACATTCACCTCCTTTAACTTTAAGTCCATACATGCATCTTCTTGCCGAAGGAACCTTTCAGCTTCATGAAAGAATTCCCTGAGATCCATTGGCGGGTCTCGTACTAAAGATACCTTAAAATCTGAATCCTCTCTGACTCCCGACACTGCCGCCATCAAAACCATCGATGGATCCGGCCGATCCACCGAAGCAACCGCCGCATTAAATCGAGTTAAAAATGCTCTAAGTGATTCATCCGTCCTTTGCTTTACCGACGTTAACATCATCACGTTCTTAGGTCTTTTGATATGAACCCGAAACTGTCCCAAAAACCTATCCACCAATTCCCTCCAAGTCCTGATAGATCCTTCTTCCAGCTGCCTAAACCACATTGCTGCTAGATCTGTCAAGTATAAAGGGAAACATCTGGCCATCACTTCTTCCGATGCCCCCAGCACTTCCATGTGTCTAGTATATCTCATCAAGTGATCTGTCGGGTCAGCCTTGCCATTATATGCTTCCATGCTAGGTAACTTGAACTTAGGTGGATTATGAGCTACCCTGATTTCCTGAGCGAACGGACTCTTGTTCACCCCTTCTAAATCCTTATTGGTCAAACCTCCACGCATAGTCTTCCTAATGATTTCCATTAATCCAGCGTTGCCTGTTAGGGGTTGTCCCCCATGCTCCCGAGGGAACTCCGGCACATATTCTTCATGTGGCTCATTAGCCGCAACGTTGGCTCTAGCCTGCTGAACTCCTTCCAAAGGTCCTTCTGCATTGGATTCGGCGAGCCTGCCCCCAAGCCCTTGCTGATTGCCTTCCGGTTTTGTATTCTGTCCTCCATTGGGTTCCGCAACCCTAGTTCCTTGTTCCACATTTGCAGTCGCTATGGTTGGTCCAAGATTCTGTGTTCCTGCAGCTCTCATCTGCTCGAAGAAAGTCTGCATCATATCCTGTTGACTCTTCAGCAACCTCTCGTGTAATGAATTCGCCATAGCTTCCATCTCATCTCTGGTAATGTAAATCGAAGCTTGTCCTTCTCCAGCTCCGGAAGATGCCTCTTGACTTCCTCCTTGTTGGCTTCTCTCAGCTCTTTGTCTTCTACTTGTTTGTCGAGTCATTGCCGAGTCAATCTAAATCCTTCAAACTTTCAAATCTAAACTTCAATCCGATGTAGCGGGTGCTAGTCCTTCTCAGTGAAAGCACCAAAGTGTTTGCGCCAAAAATGGTCACAAACCCCGAATGTTGTGAAAGCACCAGTGTATGAATACAAATCAGCAATATTCAAACACAAATCTCAGATCTAAACAAACAACAAACAGCAATCCAGAAATAATGAACAAAAACACGAGATTTATAGTGGTTCGGCTATCTTCGGCCTACGTCCACTCCAAGGTTTTTATCTTTTATTGATCGATGCTTGAAGATTACAATTTCCTATCGCGTAGTACAACGGATTTTATGATTATAATCTGAATCTAAGGCAGCAATGGTGATCTGGAGTAAATCTGGCAGAGTCTGGGCGCTCCTTAGCTCTCAAAATTGTCCGACCTCCTTTCTGAATGACCAGGGGCTCTATTTATAGGTGTAGGAGGCTGATATTTCGCCTAAATTGAGGGGAGACCAGTTCTGGCACGTGAGGGGGCCCACATGCCCGCTTTCTGGAAATCCGGGCCCACTTTGGGATCGATTCGAAGCTATGTTCGAATCGATCAAGAAATTGTCCAATTGAGGTGAAATTTGGTGAGAACATTCCTCAACATGTATGCAAGCTCCTCTGAAAATTTCATACCATTTGGACTTGTAGATCTCTAGTTATGATCGATTCAAGGTTGGATACTTGGCTGAAATGTCTCTTCGAATCGATCTCCTTCGACTCGGTTCCTTTGAATCGATCGTCTCGACTCGATTCAGCATGTCTTCGCGATGACGTGGCGCGCCTCCTTCGTTTCGATCCGTCTTGTGCTCCGAGTTGAATGGGTCGACTCCATCTTTGTCGCCGCGTTGAACGTTTCTTCCCATGAGTTGCGCATACTTCACACTCTTAATCATGCTTCGTACCTCAGCTCGTATCCATTCTTCATGTTCAGTTCGTATCCTTTTGTTCATTTCCTTTGTATTGATCGATTCGAGCACAATCGATACGAACATTGTCCCTGAGTCCTTCGAATCCATGCGATCACCCATCCTTCGTATCCATGACTTCGTATCTACGAAGCCGACTCCCAAGGTATCCTTCTCGTATGCCTTTGATTTTCTTCGAATCGATCTGTATGTGCGCGTTTCCCTGACTAGTACATATCTCCAATTCGTATCCATCGATCCTAGGGGCATGCTTCGAATCGATCTCGTCGAATCGATCGATTCGAACATACCCTAACCCGATGGATTCGAACTCTCCTTGACCTCATCGATTCGATGCATTATACTTTGTCTCGATCGGTTCGAACATGTTGTCCCAGAGCGAATGACTGACTTCGTCTTCATCGATACGAACCACGTCGATATGAAGTGCAGTAAGCTTCAATTGATTCGAACCTACATCGATTCGAACCATGCTCTGTGCATCTTAATTCATCCATATCTCCTTCATATGAACTCCGATTAACCTGAAATTTGAAACGTAGCCTCTCCTAGTCCTCATCATCATCTCCAATCGATTCCGTCTCGATCGGAGCCCGGTCAAATTTTGACGTTATCCATTGCAGCCTTGTTTCCAATTGCACTCCAATCCTGATATCCATCCTTTCTTGTCGATTTGTTTGATATTCCAGCTTTGACCAAAAAGCGGGATAACAAGATGTTATGTAGTAATGAAAATGGAGAAGAAAGAGAGAGGAAGGAGAGGAGAGGAGAGGGAAAGGAGAGGGGAGAGGAGATTGAAGTTTTAGTTTAGGAATTTAGGGATTTAGGCAAGGGGAGAGGAGAGAGGAAGGAAAAGAATATAGATAAGTTTTTCAAACAGAAGAAATGAGGAAGTGAGAAAGATTGTACGTACTTCGTTTCATAAGAAGTGCCTATATGTGAATGGGTGAGGCCGTTTAGTTTCGAAGTGTCCATTAGTATCCCTAGGAAGCCTAATAGTCATTAGGAAGCCCAATAGCCAAAGTGGAAAACCCAAAGTGTCAATGTAAAGAGTATAACACTAGAATTACAATAGGAGATGCAATATATACATGTACAAGGGAATACACTGTACATTTATGCGAATTTTTCACTGTAAATTGCATATTTACAGTTCTAGAAGTCCGATTTTGACGAAACGAAAAGTGGAATCCTTCTTAGAATTAAGTCTAGATTTTTTTCCAATGATAAAATTTAAATTTTAAAACTTTTAAATTTTCAACTAAAATTCAAAATTTGACTAAGTTTGACCAAAAGTTGACTTTTCACGAAATTTTCCATTTGAATGTTGGTTACACACTTGAATCATATCTGAATAATTATATTTTCAAAACTAACATTTTTCATTTGAATATAAATGATTGTAAATTAAATATGAAACTGAAATAAATTTCAAATTACACAACAACAAATTTAGTTTGCATTATTCATTAAAAAAATGTTAAATCATTCAACTTCAGTTTAATGGTATTCAACGTTTACTGTTACAATCACTTTGTAGCGACTATTTCCGCTATTTAACATATGTAACTTTTGTTTGAATTCAAGTCTCCTACTCTTATAAAATTACACAAAAAAACGTTCATTTTTTTATCATAACTTTGTTTTGTTTCTGTTACGATGTTTAAATCTAATTTAACACAAATGGATGATGCACATATTGCATTAATTTACCATTAATTTCTCTTTATTTTAATTAAAAGGTTTCCAATAGTTCCAATTGTAATAAGCTCAAAATTAAATTCCAAAATGAACACAAATAATACAACCAATGTTTTCTTTACATTTTATATATTCCAACATTTATTAGTTTATTTCATACAACAAATACTCACATTAATTATCAACTAAATGTTTCTTATCAACTTTTCTCATTAAATGTTTTCTTATTAGAGGGCAACTTATCATATACAACTTAATAAATAAATTTAGGTTTCTCCTATTAAATAGCATTCATTTTATTATTTATTCACATTGATCCTTATTATTCAGTTGCTGTTAATTATTACCTACAGATTAATATCATTGAATCACATTCCAAAAATTGTTACCCACTCCTCATATCACAATTTGTCATTTAAGGATTCATTTTAACTTCGTATCCAATGAGTTTACATTAATAGATCATTAAATTTATTTCTACCCATCTTTATTAAAAAAAATTATTTAATTTAATAAATTCTAACAAGTTAAAATATGGGTTGTTACAATCTCCCCTACTCAAAACTTTTCGTTCCCGAAAAGGAACATGATAGTAGAATATAAGCAAACAGAAAGATAAGATAGATTTGAAATGCATAGTACCAGATACAAACAATTAATTCAAAACCATATAAATTTCATTTTCGAATGTTAACATTATACATTTTCATTACTTATTAACATCATTTATCATTATTATTCTAATTACCTCCCTTTTAATTTAGTTTATATTATATTCTATTGTTTCAATTGCTTTACATTCATTTCGTTTACACTCGATATATTCAATTTAAATTTACGATCTAAGTTCCCCTTTTTTCTCTTAAATCAAAATCCATTTAACTCATTTCATAAATTCACTTTATTAGCTTAATTCATTTCCAATAACTCTACTTAATTTAAATTTTTATTTCATAATTTGACTTCAAACTTTCTATTCTTAACATTCATATTCAACCAATTTTAAATTTTGTTTTACTTATATTTATCGGATTTGTAAGTTCTAAAACTTTAACTTATATGTTTTCAAACATTTAAATCATAATATTCATATTCCATTTTTGTATTGACATTATAAATTTTAAATCACAATTACTTTCATTCTTACTTTAGTTAAGATAGATTTCATTTAGCATCACAAATTCAGGTTTCATTTTGCTTAGCGGTTTCGTTTTGCTTAGCCAAAATGTTTAACCATTTTAGATTTGGTTTTAAGTTCTATTTCTCTTAAATTTCAAGTTATACAACTCTTACGTCTATACTTAAGTTTCTTTACAACTTAATTTAAAATTTCATTTTCACATTTTATTTCAAACTCTTGTTCTTTTATATAGCTTTATACAAGTTTACTAAGCTACACTTAATTTATAAACATTCCTTACAATTCTAATCACTTATTTTCCCATTTAATTTACTACAGTTTACAAGATATGGTTTATAATTTAGTTTACTTCTTAAGTTCACATTCAGCCACTTAAAAGAATTCCTCTCTTAATCATTAACAAAGTGTATATCCTTTTATTATAACACTTAATTTACACTTAGATTATAATATTTACACGACTTTATTCAAGTTTAATTATTTTGAAAGTTACAAATTTTTATTTAAAGACATTCTTTGTAATTTTGTTTTCTCATAATCTAATTGACTTTCATTCAATTATTAAAATTGATTTTATTTAACTTTACCTTTCATACAATTCATTATTCATTCAATTGGTTAACATTCACTTCATTATTATATTTAAATTCATTTCGTTTCAAATCATATTTATTTCATTTAACTCATTTTGTTAATTATTTTATTAACACTTCTTAAGTTCGATTTTTAATTCATTACGCTATTAAATAACATTCCAACTATATTCGATTTATAAATTTTCTTTATTAGTTTATTCAATTAATTCATTTTATTAACTTATTTCATTAATTCAATTCATTTAACTCTGCTTAAGTTAAAATCTATCTCATTGTTCAATCATTAATTCCATTTCAATTAAAATTGAATTTCACTTTTATAACTCACGTTCTTTATTCATTCACTCAAATAGTGTCTCTCTTTACTATTAAAATTATCCATTAAACATTTCATTAATATTTACTTTCAATTTCAATTGGAATTATTTCATTTAACTTTGTCACCTAAGGTCATTTGTCATTTACTTAAATAATATTCTTCTTTTTAGTATTCAGTTTATTTATAAATCAATTCATACATATTAACATGTTATACACTTAAATATATATTTATAAACATTTCCTCGATGACAATAAATGATAATACTCGAACATTATCACCTCAGACAAACTACACATCAAAATTAACGATATAAATTTTCAAAAATAATACTTTTATATATATAATACAATCCTAATTAACAAAATAAACAACACAATATAAAACAATTTTTATAACACTAACAAATGTGCTCTCTCATAGGATGATTCAAGAATGGATTTTAGAACAAAGATAGAGATTCAAATTTTAAAGGAATCCTAATCAAAGAGAATTCTAACTAAGAAGATAGGCTTGAAAGGAAGGATGATTCTGTAATTGATTCTACTCATTCTAGGGTATTACTACCCTATCTCTAATGAGCTATTACCCCATAGGCTAAGATTTGCTGAAACCAAAGCTCTGGTACCAACTGTAACGACCCGCTATTTCGAACCATTCAAATCGATAATAAACCACACATGTCTGACTTGAATTGTTCAAAACAACATATTGTTATATAAATTTGGGGTAAGTTAGAATCAATCATAGAATCACAGACATTGAATATTACAACATCACGCAGTGGAATAGATAACATAGTAGTTCATGAAGCTACTACATAAACATTAGAGTCTAAAGCAAAACAACAGAAATCCAAATACATAGAGGTTCGCTAATACATAAGCAAATGACAAATGTCTGAAAAGAAATAACCGAAATGACTGAAATATCTAAATAGATAGATAGATCTCCAACCAGCCTCCAGCTTCAAAAGATGAATCTCGAATGCTGTGATACTCAGGCTGACCCGAGCATAAAGCAAAAACAAAACACTCGAGTCAGGATTAACATTCTTATGTAAGTAAATCAACTCAAGTGAAATGTACAAGTGAAATGCATCCATAACTCAAAGGATGCTTGGGATTCCCATCCTTTAAGGATCCGTTAAACTATCTACATATATAATAGAATACGCTACATAGATAGCGTCTATCATAAAGTAAAGTATTAAAGTAGCGTTAAAGCATTCATATCCCCCTTAACACATTTTTATAAAAATATCGTAGTCAATACAATATTATAAGCTCCATCGTAAATTGGTGGAATACTCAGGGAGGACTCCATAGGTACGATACAAACCAAAGTCGTAGTAGGCTCGATCAGGATAAATATGATAAGGCATGCAAGCCAATGCCCAGGGTAGGATTCTATCGTTTTGCACTCCCGGACTAGTGGTAACGCATAGCAGCTACTACCGCCCACCTCGAGACTCACTCCCATAATCAAAGGTGCGCACCAATCAAATCACAAAGTAATAGATATGGTTTCGAAGAAGCGTGTTCGATAGGGGGAGCGACCCCACTTGGCCCGGTATAGTTCCTATTTTAGTCATTTTAATTATGACCCGAAAGTCAAGGCTATCCATCATCGTTCTCTTACTTCATTCTAGTAGCGTTCTCCAAACCATTCTACTTCATTCTGGATTCTCCACCACGTGCACAGTTGTTAAAGTGGTTTCGGTATTGACAGAGAGTATGTCAATATCCGACTCCAATCTCTTTAACAACAAAATGCTTATTTCACAATGTGGTCTTTTTATAAAACATTTAAATAAAATCTCAAGTTATAATTTAAATCAATAATTAAATATTTAACTTCAATTATATTTAATTTTGAAATAATTTACTTAACACTTTTAATCAAATCAAGTTATTAAAATTTAAAATTATATCCTTTTAAAATCTCATAAACAAATAAGTTTAAATCACATCTTATTTGGAACAAATCTTTAAATTACAATTTAATCATAATTATCTTTCCAAATCCTTATTTATTAAAGTTATTACAAAAATCTTTTCCATTTATATTAATTGAAATTTTAAATAATTTTAAAAAATATTTTATATTTTTATTAAATTAAATCTTATTTTATTAAATTCTATTAAATTTTTATTTTATTAAATTAAAATTTTATTTTGTTAAATTTTATTAAATTAAATTTTAAAATAATAAAGTTATAAGTTAAAAATCTTATAATTTACCTTTTTGTGATTTATTATTAACTTATAAATTTAAAACTTCAAAACATATAATTTTTTTAAATTAATGTTTATATATAAAAATAAATCTTTAAATTAAATTTAAAAATCATTTTTTATTAAATCAAACATATTTCAAAATTTCAAAAATTACTTTAAAAATCAACCAACGGTGTCCGTATATAGTTTTCTATCTGAGGGTCAAGTGATTCGGGTTTTAATCATTTCAACCTAAAATTATTAAATTTTCCGGGTATATATCATTTCAACCCGCATCCCAAGTCAACAATTTCCTAATCTATATAATCGTTCGGGTATGTATCATTTCAATCCATAGTTATTTTTCTAACATCTAAGGGAACTTGCAATGTGATTGAAATAATAATAACATGACATATATAAAAAGGGTACTTGAAATGTGATTTAACAAATAAAATAACATAACAATAACCATACATGTTTCATAGCATATCACATAGCAAGTAATAACATATCTTGTAAATCAGCATATCATATATGTGCCAAACTAACATATTATCTATGTGTCAAATTATATGTCAAAGGCTAACATCTTCATATAAAAAAATTTACTAACAAAATTCCTAGCTAAAACTAACATTTCAATGACATTCCAATTGCCATCAATTCATCTATCATAACCATTTTAGTCGGGGGTGATTTCTCACCATTCGTGGCTACGAAGGTGATAACAACACAAATGAATACAGAGTGGAGATCACAAGCTAAACAAATCCAAATCCAAAGTAATAACAAGATCCAAACAAAGCAATGATACGAACAAGCTTGCAACAAATATGTTTCTTCTTTCCTTTTTTTAAGAGAGGGGGAGGAGAAGAGGGAGCATAGGGTTCGGTCTATGCTTGCAAAGAGGTGTAGTGCTCGGCCAAAGTGGATAGGTGGTGGTGGTCGACTTCGAATGATCGTCGATTTCACCAAAATCATACCTGAAAATAGGTCGTCTTTAAGAAAAGATTTGTACTAGAATTTTACTAAATATGTAAAAGTTACTAACTAGAAAGTTGTTGAAAATTATTTTTTCCCCACTTTCAAAAAAAGAATCACTCAAAAATCTTCTATCTTCAGGAAGTTATGATCAAAACAAACAGAGGTATTTTCCGAGTTGAAAATCTGAGTACAAAAACACATTGAAAAGATTTGAGTTTTTGGCAAAGCAACTTAAGGAATTTGAAGGACCGATCTAAAAGAAAGTTGAAGCCACTGGAAAAATAAATGGTTTGAATAAAAGAATGACAATTTTTTGTCCAAAAATGAAGAAGTTCTATTGTAATGAAAATGGGGAAGAAAGAGAGAGGAAGGAGAGGAAGGAGAGGAGAGGAGAGGGAAAGGAGAGGAGAGAGGAGATGAGATTGGAGTTTTAGTTTAGTAATTTAAGGATTTAGGCAAGGGGAGAGGAGAGAGGAAGAAGAAGAATGCAGAGAAGTTTTTCAGAGAGAAGAAATGAGGAAGCGAGAAAGATTGTACGTACTTTGTTTCATTAGAAGTGCCTATAGGTGAATGGGTGAGGCCCTTTAGTTTCCAAGTGTCCCTTAGTATCCCTAGGAAGCCTAATAGTCATTAGGAAGCCCAATAGCCAAAATGGAAAATCCAAGAGTCAATGTAAAGAGAATAACACTAGAATTACAATAGGAGATGTAATATATACATGTATAAGGGAATACACTGTACATTTATGTGAGTTTTTCACTGTAAATTGCATATTTACAGTTCTAGAAGTTCGATTTTGACGAAACGAAAAGTGGAATCCTTCTTAGAATTAAGTCTACATATTTTCCAATGATAAAATTTCAAATTTCAAACTTTTACTAAAATTTAAAATTTGACTAAGTTTGACCAAAAGTTGACTTTTCACGAAATTTTCCATTTGAATGTTGGTTACACACTTGAATCAGATTTGAATAATTATATTTTCAAAACTGACATTTTTCGTTTGAATATAAATGGTGGTAAATTAGATATGAAACTGAAATAAATTTCAAATTCCATAACAATAAATTTAGTTTGCATTATTCATAAAAAAATGTTAAATCATTCAACTTCGGCTTAATGGTATTCAACGTTTATTGTTACAATCACTTTGTACTGACTATTTCCGCTATTTAACATATATAACTTTTGTTTGAATTCAAGTCTCCTATTCTTATAAAATTACACCAAAAAGAGTTCATTATTTTTACCATAACTTTGTTTTGTTTCTGTTACAATGCTTAAATCTAATTTAACACAAATGGACGATGCATATATTGAATTAATTTACCATTAATTTCTCTTTATTTCAATTAAAAGGTTTCCAATAATTTCAATTGTAATAAGCTCAATATTAAATTTCAAAATAAACACAAATAATAGAACCAATGTTTTCTTTACATTTTATATTTCCAACATTTATTAGTTTATTTCATACAACAAATACACACATTAATTATCAAATAAATATTTCTTATCAATTTCTCTCATTAAATGTTTTCTTATTAGAGGTTAACTTATCATATACAATTTAATAAATAAATTTAGATTTCTCCTTTTAAATAGCATTCATTTTATTATTCATTCACATTGACCCTTATTATTCAGTTGTTGTTAATTATTACCTACAGATTAATATCATTAAATCACATTCCAGAAATTGTTACCCACTCCTCATATCACAATTTGTCATTTAAGGATTCATTTTAACTTAATATCCAATGAGTTTACATTAATAGATCATTAAATTTATTTCTACCCATCTTTATACAGAAATTTTATTTAATTTAATAAATTCAAACGGATTAAAATATGGATCGTTACATCTTTGGTTCGATAATAACATTTATTATTGATATTATTACTCTGGCCAGAAACTTTGATTTTGAGTTAACTATAGTTGACCGTGATGCTAGCCTCTTATAACCGAAGAGATGAATTCTATACGAAATAATGTTTCATTTCCAATGCTTCAACTTAGACCCAACTATAATTGCTCGATGAATCATCATGTCATGATTTAACTATAGTCAAATTGGAGTATCCACACAGAAGTTACATATATTCTCAAGTCAAGGGAACTATGTAACGTCGTCACTTCGAGATCTCTTGTTTGACCCTAGTTATAATTAAACCAACAGGAAATTCTCGATTGAGTCATTCCATAGTTATCCAATAACTATCAATACGTAGCCTCCTGGTGCCCCCAGTAGCCATGAGTAATGCACTGCCTAACATTTGGAGAGCATTACATACTCTAGTCTCAACGGATGAATCAATATCCTTTATCGAAACATCTTGACTAGGAGTAATTAAAATAATATGTTATTTTAATGTGATAAATTTCTCATGATTACAACACATTGTAATTACTATCACATAAAAAATAATTTAAGGATTTTCTATTTAATTTGTAATTAATTGCTTTATGAATTACATCAAAAACAATATAGTATATTATAGAAATAACACACCTTTATTATGAACAAGATTGGTTGTTGAGTTAGATATATGTAATAAATTACATAATTGCCCCTAGTTTTAACAGAATTTTAGTAGGTTCAACTCTTAGGCAGCTTGCTTTGCTTTATGCTAGATTAAGCCTATATAATATTGATAATGATAATGATAATATTAGTTGGGAATGGGATAAGAGTAAGAAATATACTTCTAATTCTTTTTATAGATTTATTAATTTTTCGGGTGTAACCAATAACTCTTTTAAATTTATTTGGAAATCAAATGCTCCTCCTAAATCTAAAATTCACATGTGGTTAATTATGCATGGAAAACTAAATATTATAGAATTTTTAAAAAGAAAAAATATGCAAATCGATAATAAATGTTATTTATGTAATCAACATTTTGAAGGTATTAAACATGTATACTATGATTGCATGGATACTTATTTCATTCTGAATAATATCCTTAAAATCTTTAACTTTAATCTAACAACTAAAATATATGATTATGAATATTATTGGAATAGTTTTAGATTTAAGTTCAAAAAGGAAAATATATTTTTACTTGACACTTTAATCATTATAATTTGTTGGTATATTTGGTTTGAAAGAAATCAGAGAATTTTTAAAAATAATTATAGTCATTTTAATAAATTGATTTTTATAATTTCTTCATTTTGTTTTAATTGGATATCTAGTCCTAAATATAAATTAGCCAAAAAATCTATTTAAAAAATATCTTTATAAGGTTAACCATAATATTAATCTATTTAAGTATAAAAATAATAATTTTGAAATTAATAATTGTAGTATTGATATTTTTCAAACTTAAATGATGATTTCACCGTGTATCATAACTTCTTATTGATCAAAGGACCATAAGGATTTCTTTGTTTTGTTTTAGATATTGTTTTAGTTTTTGTTTGTTTTAGTTTTTAGATCTTTAAGTTCATTCGATCATGGATTCCTTTTAGTCATTTTTCTATTCTTTATTTTAATCTTTCATATTAGCTTAACTTTTGTATCATTATTTCTATTTCTTTTATACATGTATATGTATATAAATTTCATTTATATATATATATATGTGTGTGTGTGTGTGTGTGTGTTTGTATCATTTTAATTATTTTCTTTAGTTTCGTCTCAAATACAGGTCTTGGGCCAGATTTGGTGATAGTTTCTTATTGTAGGTACATAGGATTGCGGCTTGCAGATTGCTGTTTGCAGGGAGGGGTTCTTCTCAGTACATCTTCATCTTCATTATGGAGTTTTGTTTTCAGGAGGATTCACTATTCAGCTATGCACTACTTCCAACTTTACTAAGTCTTTAGAGTGGCGTTTCCAGTCTAGATCATTCGCAGTTCCGTTTCAGATCATTCTCTTTTCCATGCCTTCAGAGTCAGCAGCATGGAGTTTCCTTCTTAGATAGAGCTGGCTTCCAGATTCATTGGTTATTTCATAGTTTTTCAGATACTTCTAACACCTTAATATCGGGCGGTGGCCATGTCGAAGCTCAGTATTGGGGTGTAATGGGCGGTGGCCTTGCCGGAGCTCATTTTAGGGGTACTTGAGTTTTTCCGTGATTTTTGTATTTAGATTAGCTACCTGCCAAGCATGTTGGCAGCACCCTGTCTTGTGATATATATATATATATTATCATGTGTGCGCTCCTCTATTTTAGAGGATCATGCATTTTTCTCAAAAAAATTACATAATTGCCTCTAAAGCATACCCTAAACTCTACCAATATGAACTTTCTTAACACAAATTGGGTTGGTGTAGTTGGTTGATGGTTCGAACTATAAGATCAGAGGTCGTAGTTTGAATTCAAATCTTATTAATCCCAGGATAGCACGTGGCAGGTTAAATCGATAAATTTCAAAAAAAAGTTGCCATTTTGGATCTTATTAGGCCTATGAAGTCTAAATTCATTTACTAGATATGATCTAATTACTATAAATAAAATATAGTTCTATTTAATTTTCTGATTAGACAGTAAGTGAATTTATTTATTAGGCATTTTGTATATTATATGAGGTATATCATAATATACTCATGTGCAAATATATTGCATGTGCAACATATAATAAAGTGTGCATAGTTAATACTATGTATATAGTTGTTGGGATTAACATTTATAATTGAAACATTCACCATCTATATATGCATCTATTATCTCAAAATTGTTGCTTAAATATGTATGGATTTAATTATATATGGTAAGGTACAAATTGAAAGCATAGATGGTTTTAAAAGGAAGGAGATCAAGAGACAAACTTCCCTTAATTTACTCATTTCTTTACTAACATTTACTAGATTTAGATTAGCGATTCAAATGCCTCTTTGACTATTTAAAATAAGTAAATTTATATACACACGTACCTATGTACTTACATACATATACATACACACATACATACATACATACATATATAGTTTCCAACCAAAACTTTTTCAATCCGACAAAGTCAAAACTTTATATTTGAAGTATCAATAAAATCTAACAATGATTTGAAAATAATTTATAAGACAACATTCCTTAATTCGCTACTACAATCATTACCATTTATTAAATCGAAATCCAAATTCAAATGCTTGTAAATACAACTTTTGATATATTTGGTAAAATAACATTTTTAACAAAGAATGATTTTAGTACATTAAATTCAAAGCATTTGAATCATAACTACCATTTATTAGTACATTTGAAATATTTAACCATGTATGTTAACTTTCAATTCAACCATGGATATAGAACCAAAACATTTTGTAAAATAACATATTGAATATTAATTTTGAAATTCAAATTAAAATGATGAAATGAGATATTGAAATATATTTTTAAAGACTTTTAAAATACAAATCATATACATATATTTATATATATAAGTCCAAATACCTTTTTTGGTTTTTTTTAATCAAAGACCAATAATTCAATAGTACCTAATGAGTAAAATACATCAATTTAATCGTAGATAAATGGGTGAGACATGCGAATATGGAATCGCTTTGTAAATTATCCAACAAACAGTGTATATGAACTAAAATATAAATAAGAAATATACCTCGAAGATATTGTTGTTGATCACACCTCGAATGATAGATCATCCAATATATAATCTGAAAATGTCTTGCTTGGTGTAACACCGTGATTTGATATTTCTCCTGTGATCTCAAGTAGATCACCACCCACCTTTGCAAGAGAAGAATGAACCACTTTTTTTATGTGATGTTTGCATTGGTATTGAAGTTACAAAATTTTGGAACTATAAATTTGATTTTCAGTCATGGAAAGTGAGGAGGAGAGAAGAGAATAATGAATAAAAATGAATATTTGTAGGAAATGAATTAGTGGATTTGTTTTTAGTTGAAAGAATGAAACGTTTTTCATTCTTTCAATTAAAACTTCTTTAATCAATTCCCTTAATTCTCCCCCTCTCCATTCTTCTCTATTTACATGGTATGACTGAAATTACTTGCTAACAAATGATACAAAATTTCCATAAATCTCTTCATGTAATTATTTTTTTATTTAAACTTTTCTAAAAATACACAGATACATAATTTCAATGCGTGCAAATATAACTTCTATATATGCATTCAAATAATTCCAAATAACTTGCAAACATCAAATGAATTAATTGACAATTAATATTTTTCAAATATTAATTAATTTTATTAATTAACGACATTTTATAAATTAATTAAATCGTGTGGTTTGGAGAATTCACAAATACGGTTGTCAAAGGTTTGAATTCAATCATCAATTAATATTGACTAATTCAAATATTAATATTCACACTCACCTTAGCTAGTGGTGTGATAGTTTGGTCGAATTCGTCACTTATAAACCTTTTCTGTAAAATTAAATTTCACATTTTTTAAAGCGGTACATTTTAGCAATGATTATTTAAACCAGTTCTTTTCAACAATACCATATCACATTAGAACTTATGAAATTTGGCTTTGTTTAAAATTCCAATATCGTTCACATTAAATTTGGGTAATACATAAACAAAGTCCTTAATTTAATAATAACATCTATCATCAATCGCACTACTCTGCTCAGAGATTTTGACTTTGAGTTGAATATAGTTGACCATGATACAAACCTTATATAATGGAGGAGATGAATCCTTAGTTGAATAGTGTTTCGTTTCCAAGCTTCAACTCGGAACCAACTATAGTCATTCGAAGAACATAATGCCATGATTTTTTTTATTTAAAGGATGTATGATTTGAAGATCATACAGCTGTACTATATTATAATAATAATAATAATAATAATAATAATAAAAGGTATAGGAGTCCCGGGCATAAGGCCCACATTAAAATAATACCGCCAACGTGATTGGCCAGTAGCGAAATAATTCAACATGGATACCCAGAATAAATCAGCGAGACCAAACAAAAGTAACAAATATGGCAAGACATATATGAAAAATGCAGCATCAAGGAGATATGATAATCAGCACAAATAACTAAGAAGAGATCCAAGCTAAATCCTGGCACATTTATGGAACCAATTAATCATTTCAAGGCAGTACCTAGGAGTGCGAGGAGAGAAAATAATTTTTCGATCCCAATCCATAACAGCCAAAATCGCCTCATTGTTTGCACTATATTCACAATCATTGCAGAGGACCAACTTATCACCAATAAGCCTATAGTATAGTTC
This sequence comes from Allium fistulosum, assembly GCA_030737815.1. NCBI lineage: Eukaryota > Viridiplantae > Streptophyta > Magnoliopsida > Asparagales > Amaryllidaceae > Allium > Allium fistulosum. Next base: position 763,766,615 of record CM060903.1, on the reverse strand, counting down.
ACGTTCATCTGAATCTTCGTTTGAGACCCATTTGGAGAAAATATTCATTCTTGAGTGGAAGCACAAATGTAACGACCCATAATTTTTAACGTTTCGAATGAGAATATTTAATTTATTTAAGTATTCAAATTTGATTCAAATATGTTAATAATAAGAAAATCAATTGTTAATAAAATAACTTGATTTTAATGATGTATTTTTAAATGGATTTATATGATTTTTCCATAATTTTTAATTTGAAAAATATTTAAATTATCGTTTGACGCATATTGTAGCAAACGATACTATCTTTGAGAACATCATAGAATAAGATAACCAGTGTGTTTTTTATTTTTTATGATCGTGTCGCATTATCTTGCGCGACCATATTTTTATATTTATCATTCGCGGTTCATACGCGAACGTGATACGATATAGCGGGGTACCTAAACCAAATCAAATCTTGATTTGATGGTTGCTATGCTTGGAAGCTTTGTGTTGCTTTATTTATACACCATACCTTACTTCACTTCATTTCACCTTCACTTCACTCACACCACCTCACTTCACTTCACTCATTTTCTCCTTCTTATTCTTTTTGATATTTTTGGTAAATGAAAACCTTCACCACTTTCAAACTACAAAAATCATTTTCTCCTAATCTATTCATTTCAATCAAAACTTCCAATATGAAAGTTGTTTATATCACCCCTAGTATTTTCTAAAAATAGTCATTCATCATTTCGTCAAGTGTGGTGATGGGAATTTCTCAATAACCATGATTGTCAAATAATGATGGAATTTCGAAGATCTTGAAATGGAGAATGGAGGATATGGTCGCATTCATATCAACGAACCATGATTTTTAGAGGGAGTCGTAAGATTTTTACTAGCCAGAATCATTGTGGGGATATGGGTGAACGGTTTCCATTCATTTTCCAATTTCCAGTAATGTGGTAGTTAAGGGGAGCAACGACGGTATTGGGAGGAAACTCGAGTCGAGGCCGAGGTAGTGGGGGTGGTCGGAGAGTGTAACAACCCATAAAAGGCCTAAATTTTGACAAAAATCGAAACCCAAGTCCATCAAAGCACAGATTGTTGGATTTGGCACATGCAAATAAACATGAGCATTATCAGAGATTGATAGAATCAAAACTCACAGTGGGAACAACAATAGGATAAAATACTAATTATGACTACTACTGTAACGACCTACCAATTTATCACTTTGATAAATTGGATTTATTTTTGAATTTATGCAAATAAAAGGATGATAATACAGATAATATTGTTTCAAGTGATAATAAATAATAGTAATCTCATTTTGAATAAATATTTAAATAAAATATTTTCCTTAAAATTTATATCAATAAAATAGCATTGTATTTAAATAATTGGTTTGTTTAATTTAAATTGAGATTTAATGAATTAATAATTATTTTAATTATCCAAATAATTATTTTAAATGATGATAATTCATTTTGAATAGCTATAAAGTGATAAGGAATCATTTATAATAGTTTTGTAAAGAGATGTATTTTTTTAGGCAAGGCCAGCTGGTTTTTAAGTGGACCATCCACTTTTTATTACAATAAATGTAAAAGAGATATATTTTATTTGAAAATATAAGGAAAAATCAATATCGCTTTATCGGTATAAAGGTAATTTTCGTAAATAATTTTTAATATTAAATTATATGGTTTTAAAATTCAAATGTGATCATTTTAATTAGTATAAAATGATAAGAAATTTATTTTTGAATTTTGTTTACAAATATATGTACGTTAATAAATAAGTGAAAATATGACCGATAATCGGTTCTCCAGATTTCAACGATTTAACGAACAAAAATAGTTCGAAGGCATCCAAAATGTTATGCACCTACATAAACATACATACATACATATATATATATATGTCACATGCATATGATAGCATGCACATACATACATAAATACATATATACATATATATAATACAAAAATGATTTAATATTTCCTAAGCTTAACCTTTAAGTAACCAATAAGTAAACATCACTTCATTGTACCACACCATCACCTCACATCAACCATTACTTGGCTTTGGGGGGTGGGGAGCCGTGCGCTAGAGGCTAGGGAGGGGTGTGGGCTAGGGGTATTTAGGCAATTATGTAATATAATATTTTATTTTAAGGTTTTTTCCATAAATACTACCCCTCTTCTCACAAAAATCCTTATACCATTCCACTTCTTCTTCCTCTTCTTTTCAAGCTTTTTAAGAGCCTCTTTAATGGCTTCCTATTCATAAAAAAATATTTTTGAAAAGTTAGAAAAAAATTATATCAAATAAAAGAGGAAAATATATACACTAGTTTATAATATCGATCCACTTCAAATCTAGTTCTAAACACCTCCTCTACTCTAACCTATGGCCACAACCCATCACCACCATGGCTGAGCCCTTCCACTACTTCTAGCTTAGGCCGTGGCCTTCCTAAGGTCTTGGACTCGATTCCAAAAGCTCTGGTGCGATGGTAGCGGAGCTATAGCCGATTTTATATTAGCTCGAAGGGAAAATGAAGATGATAACTCCTAAACTATTATATTATATTTTGGATGATGATGTGATGTTTGCAATGGATGTTTAATATGCTTTGATAATTAAGTTTGGATTGTTTCATATGAGTTGGAAATATATGCAAGTCACGAAAATGCACGTCGATAAGCACAAAGGAAATCACTTTCCTTGAATTAATGAAATGGTGTGTATGGAATGTTAAACCTCTTTAAAAATGGTTTAAAATGAGTTTGAAATGTTTTATAAACATTTAAAAGTGTTTTGGTGAAGTTTGAATGAGAATTGGAAAATTAGTCAAAAATATGCGTGTTGCGTAACGGTAGTTCGCGATTTCGCGCCTTAAAAGTCAAACAAGTGTAAAAGATGGAATATAGCTCAAAATTCTTTGAGATAAAAATTTTCCAAACCATTATATCCATAGTTTTCCAATAAGGAAAGAAAATTGAGATTTCGATAAGTGAATTTTGAAATATGAGTAAAACAAGTTTTAGCAAAAATTGCGGTTTTGTAGTTCGGAATAAAAAACTGGATTTCTTTGGAAATGATTTTTTAAAATTGTTTAAAAATGTGGAATAAATCTGATAAATCTTTTAAAATGTTTTAAAAGTGATTTGAGTAATAAAAATGGATTTTCAAATAATAAAAAAGTCGTTTTGATCAATATAGCTTAAAAGAGCACTTTACGCAACACTTTTCTATAACCTTTGAAATATAGCTTTAAACTTAACAATTCTTTTCCAAATCTTTTATAAATATTTTAAAATGGATAATTAAGTGTATTAATAATGATTTGGAGGTTTTGTAGTTTGTTTAAAAAGAATTTAAATAAACGATGTAAAGAAAAGCTATTACAAATTAACTGATTTAATCTTGGCTCTAAAAGCCGACGAGTAGACTGGATATTTCTATTCATGAGATCCGGATGTAAAGTACTTAAACTAAGGTAATGGTCAAGAGCTACCAGTGCCTGGCTCACCTGGCCTCTTTCCTGGGCGAGGGATAGATATGGTTGAAATGTCGGAAACGAGTTAAGTATAAAAAAAGATTAAATTTTCCAAATTTAAATTAAATACAACTTTGGTTGTATAGAGATGATCTTCTTATACTTGATGTTAAAGCCCAAAGAGGGAACTTGTACTATTCGTGTAACAACCCATATTTTGGGTCTTCAAATTTGAATATTTAATTTATCTAAATATTCAGATTTGAATTTAAATTATGATAAATTATCTGTTTCAAACCGAGTCTTGATTTCCAATGACATATTTTTAATTTAATTTTTAGAATTTTTCCATAATTTTTAATTTGGACTATAAGTAAATTTTCTTTTGACGTATTTTACGGCAAACGTTGGCATTTTGAAACTTCACAGAATTTAATAACTTGTCTAATTTATTTTTGTTTTGTGATCGTGTAACACTGTTATATGTGATCGTAATTTACTTTTTTATCAATCATGGTTCGTAATCGGATGCGATCCAATGTGGCGGGGTACAGGAATTTAATTTAAAATCAAATAAATATGCATAATACACTGTCTACTTCCTCTCAGCCACCATCGTGCTTCCTTGTTCCTACCCACTACTATCCTTAAGCCAACTTTTTGTTGGCTTACAGTTTTGTGATTGTCCATAAATTTTAAATTTTGGAGGTGGGTGTGTATGTATATATATACAGGTGCTCATTGATCAGAGTGGTTCTTCTTCACTTTCCTTGCTGCCATTAAAAAAAATTCCTCCTTCAAGCTTCAAAAAATCAATTTCTCCAAAATCGCTAACTATTTGAAACTTCCAACATGAAAGTTGTTCGTAATTAAATCTAGTTTACTCTAAAAATAGTTTCATGGGTTTTTATCGAGTATTTTGAGTGATATCTACAAATAAGAGCAAGTGGTCGAGAAAACAACCGTTTTCGACGATCATGGATTAACGAACGGCGGATATGATCGGGTTCGTATCGGATAATGGGGTTTTTTAGAAGTGTCCGCATGATTTTTAGTGGCATGGTTTGTCGAGGAGGAAGAGATGGTCCAATTTCGTTCGAAAAATAATTTCCGACAAATCGGTGGTCGAGGGGTTGATCGGAGATGTCAGGGAGGAGCTTTGAGGCAAGGCGAAGGTCATGACCATGGCGGATTTTGTTCTAGCGGTATGTGTCGATGGGGATTGGTCGAAGTAGGGTTTAGTGGGCATATTTTGATGGGTTCGCTTGCATCGTCGCTGGAAAGGAATGATGGCATTGAGCTGGGTCGCGGTGGGTATGGAGGCTAGGTGAGGTGACGAAGGTTCTTCGGTGATGGTGGGCGAGGCTGCAGGTGAGTGTAGCGGGTAAGCTCGCTCGTTTTCCATGCTTGTTTGAGTTCCAGGTTTCGGCTTCAAGATGAGATGAATGGAGGAGATGACCAGAGGGGTATGGCTACGATTGGACAAGGGGGTATTGGGCAATGGGTGTTGAGTTAGTGATTGGGCGAAAGGATTTCGCGTGCACGTGCACGCTGTGCACTAGGGAGAGCTTCAGGCTGGAATGAAAGGGGAAAAAGAAGGCTACGTGGGTTTGGGCATGGTTAGACTTGTTGGGCCGAGCCCATTTGTCATGTGGGTGAGTGCTTTATTTATATTACTTTGTTTTAATTATATATTGATTAACATATTAACTTTAAAAATTCGTATCGTACTCATACGGAACCCGATTGACCTAAATTTTTTGCATTGTACTCGTATGGACGAGTACAACATGGTAGTGTAACTTATTGATAATTTTGGACAAGTATAAATTTATGATATATGGATACAAATAGATTTTTAAATTACGTTATTTTAAATAATAACGTCGTTTAAGTTTATATTCATTAATTATGGATATTTATCTGGCCAAATAAATTACCGTTAAGTTAAATTGGATTGAATATGGTAATCGGGCACCTGTTTAGCAAAATAAAACACCATTCCGCTAATTAAATTAATTTGACAATTAATCAACATAATAAATCCCCGTTCTGCTATTTTATAGATTTGGACATTTAATTATATATATCGTTAATTGATATTCTGCTTTGAATAAGTGATATTAACAAATGATGGTTAGGTGTTGGATTTAATTACGTAGTTGTGGATTATGTAAATATCTGTTATTAACTTGAAAAGTTAGTTGAATAATATGGTAGCATGTTTAAGTACCATGGTGATCGTTAAGCCTCCTTCAAATTCGAAAAGCTAATTATTGATTTGAAAGTTATTTTAAGAATAATTTATTTCATTATAAGGTGTAAAGATAATTATTATTTAGTAATAAGATTTAAAAAGGTAATAACTTATTTATTAATAATGTTTTAAGGATAGTTTAAAATTGTTTTAATAATGATTTAAAAGTTAATTATTTTATTAATATGATTCTTAAAAGTTATTTCTTAATGTTATTTAAGAATATTTAATTACTATTTAAAAGTTATTTAGTTATGGTTTAGAAATGATTTAATTTTATTTTAATTAATTATTTTAAATGATTATCTATACTTTAATTTTTAATTAAATTTAATTAATTATATTGATTTAAGTTATTTAAATATATTTAAAGGATAATTAATTTTTGTATTAATATTAGTTTAAGTTTAATTAATTACTGTTTTAATAACATTATAAAGTTAATTAATTATTATCTTAATAATATTTTGAAGTTAACTTATTACAACAATAAAAATGTATTATTAATAAGATTTTAAAGATAATATTTTAAATGAGGTCTAATTTGAAGGAAATAGAAGGATGTTTAAAATAATAACTTATTATTTAAAGTTATTTAAGGTTATTTTAAATAATATATGGGTTATTAAGGGAACCTTAATGACTCAAGGAGTTTATTAAATAAGTTTGTTTAAATATCAGAAGAGTTTTATAAATGGTTCTCGATATCTAGAAAAAAATTATGAGTGATTTTTAAAGATCGGAAAGGAGAAGTTTTGGTTTTCATATTCGTAAAGAATGTTTTATAAATAGATTTGAAAATTTATAAAAGTGATTTATGAAAGAGATTGGTGTTTTGGGTTTCTCCGTTTTAAATGACGTTTTGGTTTGATCATTTAAATAGGATTTCAAAAAAGAAAATCTTTCTAAGTGTTTGGTGAATATACTTATATCATTTTATAAGTATATCGAAAATTTTCCAAGTTTTGGAAGTGAAATGGTTTGTGAACATACTTATACCATTGAGATAAGTGTATGGTTATATTTTCTAAGTATCGAAAATATAGTGGTTTGTGAATATACTTATCATGTTGAGATAAGTATATGGAAGTGATTTCCAAGTATTTGAAATGTGATTTTAAATTAATGAAAATTAATTTAAGAGGCTTGATGATTTCCATAGGAAATGTAATCTTCGTTGGAATGTTTATTCGTTTGATAGTTAAATCACCGACTATCAAATCTTGGCCTGAATATGTAATCCTTCTTAGATTAGGTGGTAGGCAAATATTCCCTACTTAACACCGAAGGATTTTAACTCTTGAAATATCTAGGGGAAACATGGGGACTATATGGTACAGTTACCATCGGTGGTGCTATACCATACGTATAAACTCGTTTCGTTCTTCTATGACAAATGATAAGGAGATCCGTCCACTTAAACAGTTAGGGATTGATCCCCGCTCTTATGTATTATCTAATTATTTCCTAAAGAACTGGTATTGATCATTCCGGAAATCGGCGTTTGGTTTTATGGATCACCCGGAAACGGAAGAGTGTACCCGTAAGAGATGACTCGAACCCGTAACCACTTCAAAAACCATATACGGTTCTTTGGAGGAGTTTCGTGATTTTGAGATGTTGGGATCCATGTGTGATTCCAAGACCCATTGGGATATGAGAATCCGGGTGCGATTCCAAGATCTATTTGAGATGTGGGGATCCATGTGTGATTTCGAGACCCGTTGGGGGTATTGGAATCCATGCGGGATTCTGTGATCTATTTGGTGGCAGTGCATAAGCTGGAACGCCGGACGTAGCCTCATCAGTGGGAATGACTAAAACCAGAGATATAAGGCATGGCCAGTAGGGTTGGCAAACCCATAGGGTGTAGTCGGCTCCACTTATACGTTATTTACAGTTGTTATGCATGCATGGGGCGATGCACTTGGTCTTAGCGAGACCAGCTATGTTTTTCCTATGGTACATCACTAGGAATGTATGCTGCTCCGGAAGGATATCTCTGATCCTTATGCAGAAGGACCGTTCCTCGAAGTACTTGGGGCACCACCATGGAAATCCTACACAGTTATCGAACGTGCCTTATCGGTTTTTGATTATATATCTAGTATTGTTGTGATGTATACTCACGAGCATCACAGCTACTTGATTATTATTATTTTCGCCCTTAGACATTATTGTAATATCACTAGATTTTCTGATATAAAGGTTTTGGTTATCGTAAGGTAAAAACTGGTCCGTGTTTATGTGCGGTGTGGTCTTACGAAATACCTTTGTTCCAAAAGTTTTATTTAAACTTTAAGACTCCATTTGATTATGTTTCTCACGCTCGTTTTACCAGACTAAGCCGGGCGTTGTTTTCCTATATGCTTGGGTCAAACCGAGCATATTTCCAGGTTTAGTTGGATTTTTGGAGCTTCTGGAGGCGAGGTGGAGGCCCAGAGACGTATTCACATAGATGGTTATATCTCCGTTGCATATATTGTTGTATATTATTCAGCAATTGTTAGGGCAATTTGTTATAACTGTTCGGGCTGAAATAGGTTAGTCTACTCTAATTGGTGTCTGTATATACATATATTACAGTTTTGTTTTTATGTAAAGATTTGTTATCTATTATAGATTATTCGTTCCGTTATGAGATTCTGTATTGTTTAGTTTCTTCTTGTCTTTTTTTTTCTTTCTTTTCCCTAACTATCCGCCTTTCCATTCAATTTTGGTTGGACGTGTGTGGTTTATTGTCAACTTAAACTGTACAGAAAAGTGGGTCGTTATAGTTGGTATCAGAGCTTAGGTTGAGCGAACACCTAGGCTTGGTTGGGGTTGACTCATTTAAGATAGGTTAAGTGAGACCCTAAAATGAGTTTGAAAGTATATATAAGAGCGCGTATTTGTTATTCTCATAAAAATATTTTATATTATGTTGTTTGATCGGTTGAGTAGCTTAAGAATTCTGGTCGATGCGTTTAACCAATGTTATTGATAGGGATTTCCTAAACACTCGAACAAAACCAATTGACACAATATTGTTTTAAAATGGGTAAATGAAATAATTTTACCTAGAATTATATTTCATATATAAAAGAAGTATCTTTCCTAGAAATTTAATATAGTTATTCTTGGTTGTGCTTGGTTGTTAAGGATGATAATATTTCATCATTATCATCTAGGATTTGATCGGTCATGCTCGCCCACTTCTAAGCATTGACTATTATCCATTAATCTGTCTTGAATCTTCCTTTTTTAAGACCTGGGTTGGGTAGATAGAAATTTTGGGAACATTAAAATGAATGCCTTGTGAATTAAGTTTCACAATTTGAATATAAGGCGTTCGTTGATAATGTTGAGTTAAAATTTGATTTCTAAGGGTTGTTTATTTAACAGAAAATATTAATATTTGGAATGAATATTTTAGAAACGATTTTATAAAAAAAGTTGATTTGATAAAAATTAAGTTTTAATAAATGTTGTTTTACTAAAGGAAATTGGAATATTTTGAAAATAAATATTTGGAAATAATTTAGTATAAAAAGATGGTTGTTTAAAATTGGGGTTTTTTTAAAAGGAGTTATTAAAAGAAAACTTAAATATTTCTGGAATAAATGCTTGAAAAATGATTTATATAAGAAAGCTAGAATATTTTTGCAATAAAAATATTTGAGATTTATTCCCTTTAAAGGAAGATATTTTATAAATTTGATCTATAAAAATGTGTGTATAAATAAAAAGAATTCGAGAGTAAATCCAGATAATTTTAGCAAAATGATTTTCATGATTTACAGGTTAATAATAGAAGTTGAGAATGTTCTTGGGATAAAAACATTTATTAGTGGGCAATTGCTACCGTTAGGATCTCGATATATAATTGTTTTGACAAATTAAATTTTTATTTGATTACAAAAGTATTATTTGATTTACCATAGAGTAAATATGTATATAATCATTTTAAATGATTTGTGGAAAAAGGAAATAATAATTTTAGTTGAGATAGTTTGGAGTATGAATGATTTTGGAAAGGGTAATAATAGTATTCATAAAAGGGGCTTTGATGTATCAATAGTTAGGAATTAGTTTCTTAGAAATACATTTTAAGTATAAATTCTTTTCCAAAGAAAATATAAAGAAAATGTGTATTCCTTTGGATTTGGTTCGGGGAATGAGTCTCAATTTGTTTTGTGGTGATCAAAATTACCTTTTAAGTGATGATTAGATGTTTGCTTAGGCGAATGGTATTGTGCACTTAGTAAATTATTCTCTTTGTCATTGTATGGTCGGAACAAGTTCGAATTCGGACGAATCCGAAGTAAACTGAAAATCGATAGTTTGATAAAAACCATTTTTTTGGAAATATATTGGTATGGTTTCAAAAGAGGGATTTTGAAAAATTGTAAAATTTGTTTTTAAGTTAACTGGTCCGAGTGGCTCGAAAATAACTAAAAATGTGTAAGAGATACGTTCGGATGGTAAACGTTTCTCTTAAATATTATCCTTCTAAGTAAGGAAATATTCTTTGAAATAAATAACAAAGTATTTGACACTTAATTTTCCAAAGTATATGGTGCGGTTTCAAAAAGTGTTTTGAATGACAACCCGGGTGTTTAAAAATTGTTAAGTGAATTAAAAATAAAAGTTTGAATTTAATAGTTGTGTATACCCTTGTAATGTGGTAGTGTGTTTTATAAGTTTTACAAATCCAATGGAATTATATGAAATGTTTTTTAGAAATAATTTAATGGGAATAGAATTGGTATTAGGAATAACCAATTTAAATAAGTACGTAGAATGGATGTAGATCATTTCTCTCTCCATATAGTTTTGATCTAATATTCGGGTACAAGGTTTTGAGGTGTTTCACACCTTTCCAAATAAGGATCTATTACTCGATTACCGAGGGAGAACACTTGATGAGGGTTCTTGATATGGAACTAAGGTTTTCAATCATAGCTACAGCTATATAAGGAGAGCAGAAGTTCCTAACCAAGGAGCCTGATCAGAGTCCGCACTAGAAAATCGGGTGAGCGATGTAGGGTTAGAAATAGAGTCATGTATTCGAGTAGTGATCGAACAAGATTTTGTATATAGATGATCTATGAACATCCTGCGGGCTTACGGATAGTATTGAGTGTCCATATGCTAGAATTTCGGGGATGAAATTCTTTTTAAGGAGAGTAGGGTGTAACAACCTGTATTTTGGGTCTTCAAATTTGAATATTTAATATATTTAAATTTTCAGATTTGAATTTAAATTATGATAAATTATCTATTTCAAACCGAGTCTTGATTTCCAATGACGTATTTTTAATTTAATTTTTGGAATTTTTCCATAATTTTTAATTTGGAAAATAAGTAAATTTTCGTTTGACGTATTCTATGGAAAACGTTGGCATTTTGAAACTTCACAGAATTTAATAACTTGTCTATTTTATTTTTGTTTTATGATCGTGTAACACTGTTATATGGGATCGTAATTTACTTTATGTCAATCGTGGTTCATAATCGGACGCGATCCAGTGTGGCGGGGTACCGGAATTTAATTTAAAATCAAATAAATATGCATAGTACACTATCTCCTTCCTCTCAGCCACCATCGTGTTTCCTTGTTCCTATCCTTTACTGTCCTTAAACCGACTTTTTGTTGGCTTACAGTTTTGTGATTGTCCATAAATTTAAAATTTTGGAGGTAGGTGTGCGTGTGTATATATACAGGTGCTCACTGACCTAGGTGGTTCTTCTTCACTTTCCTTACTGCCATTAAAAAAATTTCCTCCTTCAAGCTTCAAAAAATCAATATCTCCAAAATTGCTGACGATTTGATTAAACTCCCAACATGAAAGTTGTTCGTAATCGAATCTAGTTTACTCTAAAAATAGTTTCATGGGTTTTCGTCTAGTATTTTGAGTGATATCTACAAATAACAGCAAGTGGTCAAGAAAACGACCGTTTTTTACGATCACGGAATGACGGATGGAAGATATGGTCGGGTTCGTATCAACGATTGGGGTTTTTTAGATGTGTCCATGTGATTTTTAGTGGCCTGGTTCGTCGAGGTGGAAGAGATGACCCAATTTTGTTCGAAAAATAATTTCGACGAACCGGTGGTCGAGGGATTGATCGGAGATGCCAGGGAGGAGATTTGAGGCAAAGCGAAGGTCATGACCATGGCGGATTTTGTTCTAGCGGTCTGTGTCGATGAGGATTGGTCAAAGTAGGGTTTAGTGGGCATATTTTAATGGGTTTGGTTGCATCGTCGCTGGCAAAGAATGGTGGCATCGAGCTTGGTCGCGGTGGGTGTGAGGACTAGGTGAGGTGACGAAGGTTCTTCGATGATGGTGGGCGAGGTTGTAGGTGAGTGTAGGTGGTGAGTTCGCTCGTTTTCTATGCTTGTTTGAGTTCCAGGTTTCGGCTTCGAGACGAGATGACCGGAGGGGTAAATGACGGCTGCGATCGGACAATGGAGTGTTGGGCGATGGGCGATGGGTAGCTGGTCTCGAGTTGGTGACTGAACATAAGGATCTCGCGTGCACGTTCACGTTGTGCACTAGGGAGAGCTTTAGGCTGGAATGAAAGGGGAAGAAGAAGGCTACACGGGCTTGGGCATGGTTAGACTTGGTGGGCCGAGCCCATTTGCCATGTGGGTGAGTGCTTTATTTATATTACTTTGTTTTAATTATATATTGATTAACATATTGACTTTGAAAATTCGTATCGTACTCATACGAAACCCGATTGACCTAAAAAATTTTGCGTTGTACTCGTATTGACGAGTACAACATGGTAGTGTAACTTATTGATAATTTTGGACAAGTATAAATTTATGATATATGGAAACAGACATATTTTTAAATTACGTTATTTTAAATAATAACATCGTTTAAGTTTATATTCATTAATTACGGATATTTATCTGGCCAAATAAATTACTGTTGAGTTAAAATGGATTGAATATGGTAATCGGATACCTGTTAAGCAGAATAAAACAACGTTCCACTAATTAAATTAATTTGACAATTAATCGGCAGAATAAATCCTCGTTCTGCAATTTTATAGATTTGGACATTTGATTATATATATCATTAATTGATAGTCCGCTTTGAATAAGTGATACATTAAATAATGATGGTTAGGTGTTGGATTTATTTACATAGTTGTGGATTATGTAAATATCTGTTATTAACTTGAAAAGTCGGTTGATTAATATGGTAGCTTGTTTAATTACCATGGTGATCGTTAAGCCTCCTTCAAATTCGAAAAGCTAATTATTGATTTGAAAGTTATTTTAAGAATAATTTATTTATTATAAGGTTTAAAGATAATTATTATTTAGTAATAAGATTTAAAAAGGTAATAACTTATTTATTAATAATGTTTTAAGGATAATTTAAAATTGTTTTAATAATGATTTAAAAGTTAATTACTTTATTAATATGATTCTTAAAAGTTATTTCTTAATATTATTTAAGAATGTTTAATTACTATTTTAAAGTTATTTACTTATGGTTTAGAAATGTTTTAATTAATTATTTAAATGATTATTTGTAATTTAATTTTTAATTAAATTTAATTAATTATATTGATTTAAGTTATTTTATTATATTTAAAGGATAATTAATTTTAGTTTAAGGTTAGTTAATTACTGTTTTAATAACATTTTAAAGTTAATTAATTATTATCTTAATAATATTTTGAAGTTAACTTATTAATACAATAAAAATGTTTAAAAATTTATTTAATATATTGGTAATGAGATTTTAAAGATAGTATTTTAAATGAAGTCTAATTTGAAGGAGATAGAAGGATGTTTAAAATAATTACTTATTATTTAAAATTATTTAATGTTATTTTAAATAATATATGGGTTATTAAGGGAACCTTAATGAATCAAGGAGTTTATTAAATAAGTTTGTTTAAATATAGGAAGAGTTTTATAAATGGTTATTAATACCTAGAAAAGGATTATGAGTGAGTTTTAAAGATCGAAAAAGAGAAGTTTTGGTTTTCCGATTCGTAAAGAATGTTTTATAAATAGATTTAAAAATTTATAAAAGAGATTTATGGAAGGGATTGTTTTGGGTTTCTCCATTTTAAGTGACTTTTGGGTTTGATCATTTAAATAGGATTTCAAAATAGAAAATCTTTCTAAGTGTTTGGTGAATATACTTATATCATTGTATAAGTATATGGAAAATTTTCCAAGTTTTGGAAGTGAAATGGTTTATGGATATACTTATACCATTGAGATAAGTATATGGTTATATTTTCTAAGTATCGAAAATATAGTGGTTTGTGAATATATTTATCATTTTGAGATAAGTATATGGAAATGATTCCCAAGTATTTTAAATGTGATTTTAAATTAATGAAAGATTAATTTAAGAGGCTTGGTGATTTCCATGGGAAATGTAATCTTTGTTGGAATGTTTGTCCGTTTGATAGTTAAATAACCGACTATCGAATCTTGGCCTGAATATGTAGTCCTTCTTAATTTTGGTGGTAGGGAAATATTCCCTACTTAAGGATTTTAACTCTGGAAATATCTAAGGGAAACATGGGGATTATATGGTACAGTTACCATCGATGGTGCTATATTGCACGTATAAACTTGTTTCATTCTTCTAGGACAAATGATAAGGAGATCTGTCCACTTAGACGGTTAGGGGGTGATCCCCACTCTTATGTATTCTCTGATTATTTCTCAAAGAACCGGTATTGAGCATTCCGGAAATCGGCGTTTGGTTTTGTGGAGCACCGGGGAAATGGAAGAGTGTACTCGTAAGAGATGACTTGAACCCTTAACCACTCTGAAAACCATATACGGTTCTATGGAGGAGTTTCATGATTTTGAGATGTTGGGATCCATGTGTGATTCCAAGACCCATTGAGATATGGGAATCCGGGTGCGATTCCAAGATCTATTTGAGATGTGGGGATCCATGTGTGATTCCGAGACCCGTTGGGGTATTGGAATCCATATGGGATTCCATTATATGGTTGGAATGTCGGTCGTGGCCTCATCAGTGGGAATGACTAAAACCAGAGATAGGAGGCATGGCCAGTAGGGTTGGCAAACCCATAGGGTGTAGTCGGCTCCACTTATACGTTACTTACAGTTGTTATGCATGCATGGGGCGATGCACTCGGTCTTAGCGAGACCAACTATGTTTTTCCTATGGTACATCACTAGGAATGTATGCTGCTCCGGAAGGATATCTCTGATCCTTATGCAGAAGGACCATTCCTCGAAGTACTTGGGGCACCTCCATGGAAATCCTACACAATTATCGAACGTGCCTTTTCGGTTTTCAATTATATATGTAGTATTGTTGTGATGTACACTCATGAGCATCACAGCTACTTGATTATTATTATTTTCGCCCTTAGACATTATTATAGTATCACTGGCTTTTCTGATATAAAGGTTTTGGTTATCTTAAGGTAAAAGCCCGTCTGTGTTTATGTGCAACGTGGTCTTACGAAATACCTTTGTTTCAAAAGTTTTATTTAAACTTTAAGACTCCATTTGATTGTGTTTCTCACGCTGCTTTTACCAAACTGACCCGGGCGTTGTTTTCCTATAATGCTCGGGTCAGACCAAGCATATTTCCAGGTTTAGTTGGATTTTTGGAGCTTTAAGAGGCGAGCTGGTGGCCCAGAGATGTACTCACGTAGATGGTTATATCTCCGTTGCATATATTGTTGTATATTATTCAGCAATTGTTAAGGCAGGTTGTTATAACTGTCCGGGCTGAAATAGGTTAGTGTACTCTGATTAATGTCTGTATATACATATATTATAGTTTGGTTTTGTGTAAAGATTTGTTATCTATTATGGATTATTCATTCCGCTGTGAGATTCTGTGTTGTTTAGTTTCTTCTTATCTTCTTTTTTTTCTTTCTTTTCCCTAACTATTCGCCTTTCCGTTCAATTTGGGTTGGACATGTGTGGTTTATTGTCAACTTAAACTGTATGGAAAAGTAGGTCGTTACAATTCGAGGAATTTAAAAGGTTATTTCGCCGTTTTGGATTAACACCCTAGATAACATGGTTTTAATCCAATTAAAATTATGATTTTGAATTAAGAAATCTTTGTTAAGATTTAAATAAAATGATTCAGAAATATTTTCCTATGTGAAAAATGAAATGATTTTGAATTATCCCAAGTTTAAAAAGGGTTATAAGTAATCAAAAGATATGATAAGAGAGGTTTAATGATTCCTTATATACCGAAAAGAATGTTTTAGAAATATATATCTCCAGGAGAGATTTTGATTAAAAGAACTTAATCAATTAAAGAATGATTACCTATTTATGGAACCTCTTTTTATCGATGATTGGACCGAAGGAACCAGGGTCGGATCTGGGTAATGCCTATCCGAAAACCACTTCAAACCAATGTATGCATTCAAAAAATGAAGACTTGATAAAGAAAATGAAGGATGAAGACCGAATATTTTTGGTGTGGAAGGACTGCTTGTTGATAATTCTGGTTAGCTCCCGAATACTAAAGTAGCAGTGGTCCCTTCATTTCTGAAACTCTTTAGGTTACACGGACTTCTCGCTACTAATCCTAGAGATAATTCCCGACATGATGTGGTAGGAGGTTGCCTTCGATTTTGTTTAGTCCCAGAATGAACTTGTATGGATGGATGTGTGACATTGCATTCTTGAGATTTCATCGTTGACTTTTATAAATATACATCTGTTTTGTGGCGGAGAAGGCGACTTCTCTTAGCTTAACACCCTTCTTTGAGATGTATGAGCTCGGAGGTTATATGTTTTGTGGAAGTCAATAATGATTGATGGGATGGCGATGTGGCATTTAAAGTGAAAGGTGAAAAGTGGAAGGTAATCGTTACCTCAAGCCTCACACCCGGAAATGGCCGAAACAGGGTAGAAGTAGCAAGGCTATGTGGTTCGCAACCATTAGGATTGATCCTCCCCTTCTAGATATATTTATTCCCGCTATGACGTTTGGGACTTAAATTATTGTGGATGTATTCTATGAGGGCCCTCAGATAGGTTGGTGACGATCGGGGTGGTTACATATTCGGTCCTATATAAGAAGAGGTAGGGTGGTCTTGTGTTAGTAGAGGACCATCAGTTGGGCCTCCGTACATTCCTCTAGAGATGTACTGCCGGAAGGTAGTCCCTTCACTTGGTCATTTGTATTAAAATCCATTCTCTAATAAGTGCCAGCCATTTTGTTTGTAGAACCCGCATTTATGGCTAGTATGCTGGAATTTAATAATGTAACAATTTTGGCTAAGATTAATAAGTTTACGTGCAAATGTTTTCAAAGGAATGTCATTAAAAATAATATCCCTTATTTTTACGTAATAAAGATTTGGTTATCATAAGGTAAAACCCCTTTTGTGTTTATATGCAGCGTGGTCTTATGAGATACCATTTTGTTTTCAAAACGCGTATTTTGAGTTCTCACACCAGTCCCATGACTGGCCCGGAGTTTATTTTCCTTTCCCTTAAACTCTGGGTGCCCTAATTTTCCCGGGCAGCCTAGCTGTCAGGTTTAGTTTTGAAGAAATCTGGATGGAGCTCGAAGCATGGAGTTAGAAGACTCATCTGAAGGCTGTTGTCTTTTTTCACCACACTCGTGAAATATTGTATTCCGCATTTGTAAGGACATGAATTTATAATTGTCCATATTTTTAACTCTGATAAATGTATTTTAATTTCCATTGTAAAGTTCTTATTGAAATAACATAAGTGAGATCTTGTTCTGTCTATTTTTCTTTCTTACTTGTAACGCCCCACTCTGAGACCCACTGTAACAAAGAGTATTACGGGAGTAATACTATCTGTTAAAGCGGAGAATAGAGTATAGTGGAAGCGACCATTTGTAATCAAGCTATATCTATCTACTGAATACGTCGAAAGGATGGTATCTATATATATTTGTCAAGTTGTTCGACATTTTTCGGTAAATACTTATAACGAAATTACAAATGGCTAAAGATCTATCAGGACAAAGCATAATAATAAATGATAAAACATCACCAAACAGAATCACATAACAGATATAAAATCCCAGAACAATACATCGTCAATACAGATCCAAATATCATAAGTGGGTACAAAGCCACTGCTCACACATGTGAGTCAAAAATATGTACATATTAGAGTCTGAATAATAACATAAGCGGACACTAAGATAAGCTATCTCAAAAGCATAGCAGATAAGTCCAAAGCGGAAGCACAGAGCAGCTAAGTCCAGAGACCTAACCTGAAACAACTCGGTCTGACCCGAGTGAAAAACACTCGGGTCAGGCTAGCTAAACAATCAGTAATAACTGAGATATATAATAATGCGGTACATAAATAAAACAGTACTTATCCAAAGAGAAGTATATTATGAACCACATGAATATAATGACGATCCCTAATCATCAATAAACAATAAAAATCTCCAAAGAGAAATCAACACCAAAGTGTAGAACAAATAAAATCGCCTCATATCATCGGCGTAGCCAAAGCTATAAAAAGATGCCCATAGGCAATAATCCCAAAAGTGACCAGAGTCTGTAATCAATGCCCAAGCAAAGATCGATGCTCCAAAGAGCAATGGGGATATACTGAAAAGTCAATGAAATCAAATACTGAAAAGCAGTGTCCAGAGACACTGTGAATCCACAAGGTAATCGCAATTACATCGTATGGATCCATAGAACCAACACCGAATGGCGGTACTCAAATGGATGTAAAAATCATCAAATAATACCAATATTGCACGTGCACCGACCAGAGTCGTTGTTGCCAAGTACTGTAGAGTTGTGATCGATCACCCGCACAGATGCGGAACGCGCGAGACAACAAGATCCTTCCCGGAAGGATAAAGGCCCAGAGGCGCATGCCGAAAAATAAACTGCTCCATAGAGCAGGTGTCCAGAGACGGTTGCCCAGAGGCGTGGTGACCCAGAGGTCCAGTACTGGCCGCCCAAAGGCTAATGTGTCACCAACTTCTTGGAGAGGAACTCGTAAAGTGTTAACAATGAGTCCCATACCCCACGTTCGCACTAAACGGTTTACTAACCAATAGCAAGCTCACACTCCAAACAATAAAAAGTCCACCTCGTATCATCGGTAAACTAGACCCAAAGGTCAAAACGATCAATCGAATAGGTCGGGGATTAACCGGAAAGAAAATACACACGGTTCCATAGGCCGGAGATTTCCTAACCGTTTAAGCACCTTTCCACTTCGCTCGACGTGCTAAAAAGTTAGTGTGAGATTTTTATTATAGAAAATAATGGTGCGAAACGGATTTATAATTGATTTTGAAATCACTTTAAAACGGCTTTTGAAAACTCTCCTATTATGGAGTAATTAATTTAATAATTAAAAATAATATTATATAATAATTTCTAAAGCCATTTAGGAGTGAAAAATCTTTTGAAAATGATTCATAAAACCCGTGTACGAAATCTAGAGACAAATCTCAAAGAAATCAATAAAATCAGAAAATCACTGAAAAACATTCTATGTTTGTAAACATTCAAAAACAGCTGCGAACCCAAGTTCGGCAATTTATTTGGACCAACAAACGGTGTTAAAATGTCATGAAAATTTGCAGGCATGTAGTTCATCATCCCTAATTTAAGATGCAAAAAGAATTTCTGGATTCTGAGTTGAGACGAAGTGGCAGCGACATCTCAAAGTTGGACCCAGGAAAAGATTCATATTGTTTACCAACAGCGACCGGAGTTCAACTTCGACATGAAATTTGAAGTACCAAACGAACTCCGATGTTACCCAAACATTCCAGAGATGGAGATCGAAACTCCACCTTTCCAACGAGACCAAAAACGTCGAATTCCGACTTCGGATGCGATCGTGGCGGCATCGCGAAGTGGAGGTAAAAACCTGGAAACAGGCAAGCCCAGCCCGTCTGGGCTGAGAAAAATGAAGTAAGCCCCCAGCCCGCCTGGGCTGGGGAGGTGAGAGCAGGCCCCCAGCCCGCCTAGGCTGGGGAGGGGGAGGCAGGCCCAGCCCGCCTGGGCTGGGGAGTTGGGAGCAGACCTAGCCCGCCTGGACTGGGATGTGGTGGGAAGCCCCCAGCCCGCCTGGGCTGGGGAGGTAAGGGGAGCCCCCAGCCCGCCTGGGCTGGGGATGTAAGGGGGAGCCCAGCCCGTTTGGGCTGGGTGGAAGGGGAGCCCCAGCCCGCTTGGGCTGGGGTCCATCCAGGCCCCAGCCCGCATGGGCTGGGGACGCCCCAGCCCACGCGGGCTGGGGTTCTCCTGCCCCCAGCCCGCCTGGGCTGGGGAGGCCCCAGCCCACGCGGGCTGGGGTCTGATTCCGCCCCAGCCCAAGCGGGCTGGGGGTTCTGCCCCAGCCCAAGAGAACCCCCAGCCCAAGCGGGCTGGGGGGTTCTGCCCCAGCCCGCCTGGACTGGGGAGGGGGGGATTCGGCCCAGCCCGCCTGGGCTGGGCTGGGGGGTTTGCAGCAGCCTGGGTGCAGTCCAGGCCTGCCCTGGTGCACCCAGATCACTGTTTCAGCCTGTTTTCAGGCTGAAACATTCCAGCCAACTAGTGTTGATGATTTTGATGATTTTGGAGTGTTTTTTTTCAGTTTTTGGCATCAATTTTTCACCAATATTATAACTAGCCATAATTACTAATAAATAGTAATTACCTTAATGAAGCAATATCACAAACACCTTATGTGCAACCCCAAAATGAAAGCAAAGATGATCAAAGAGCTATGATTCACATGTTACATAAGAAAACATGTGTTACTAAATGATTATTGAAATCAAAAGATGATTAAACACATGCTAGAAGAGGTTTTTAGCAATATACCTCTCTTGAAAGCAACAATTACTATTATAGCATCAACCCAAATTAGCAAAAGGTGATTAGGAGGCTATAAGATCAAAAAAACACATAAAACATGTGTTACTATTCAAATTTCAGAAATTATGAAGATATAAAATATGGATTTGAGGTGGGTATTTGCATTACCTTTGCATAGAATGACTTGCATAAGCTAAAACTAGAAGGAGATGAAGATGGAGGCCATTTTTGTTATGAAAGCTTTAGGAAATGGTTAGGGTTTTGATGAATGAGGTTAGGAGAGTTTGAGATAATTTATAGAGGAAGTTTAGGGTGGGTTATTGGGTAAGGTTTAATAACCCAATATGAAAAGAGTTATTTCCATGTTTTCAAAATTTTTCTAAGTGGTCATATATGTTTATAAAACTCACTTTTCTTATTCAAACCCATTTTAAATCCTCTCCTAAAATATTTAACTTTTCAAAAATAACATTTTATCCTCATTTTAAAATCCCATATTTCCCATTTAATTAAAATAGCCTTTTTCAAATAAATTTTGTTATTCCAAATCCTTTTATGCTTCATTAAAATAAATAAAATCCTAACTTTTATTTATTAATTGGTAATGCAAATCCCGGGTTGTTACATTACTCTTGAGAATCCGCTTCTCCATCACTTGGATTTACGGCACGTGAATACCGAGGATGTATTAGTATCGATTTTCGAGAGTTGAAGAAATAGGTCCTCACATCATGGTACCAGAGCTTAGGCTGAGCGAATACCTGAGCCTGATAAGGGTAAAAGACTCATCAGAGATAGGGTTAGTAATTCCCTAGGATGAGTAACTCATTAGAGATAGGGTTAATAACACCCTAGGATGAGTTTGAGTGTGTGTGTGTGAGCTTGTATTTGTTAATAAAATATACAAATGAATTTGGTTTTATATGAAATCATTTTTAGCTCATATATATATTTGAAAAGAAAGAATATTTTGGTAAAATTTTCAAAGAAATTTTGAAATAATGAAATATTTTATACAAAGAATCTGAAAAGCTGTCTTTAGACTTAAATCTCGAATCATTTTCTGAGTATTGACCAAACCTCTCTACCTAAGAATACACTAGCAATTATCTACTACTTGTGTCTAAAAGAATAATTGTTTGCCTTGTAGAAACCATATGGGGAAAGTTACGCTAAAGGTGAGTCTTCTAGAGTGGGTTGGGGCAAGAAGGATAGCCTCATTGTTCTTTCTAGTGATGAAGAGGAGCAACCAGAATATCCACCTAGCAATGGTGGGTTTCTGATCGAAGGAGAATATGCCGCATTCACTCGGAGTTGTAAAGATGGATACCCTATGGCCGGAATGCTTATACCGCCCCTAGATTCAGAAGTAATTATGATCTCTAGCGACGATGAACCCAGGCATGCCTTAGGGGAAATTGGATAGCAGATCCTGCTAGCTCCATTTTGGAACCAATAGAAGAGATTGAGCCGGTGGAAGAAGAATCAGAACCTGTGGAAGAGAAAATAGAGCCCATGGAGGAAGAATCTGAGCCGATGGAAGACCCTGATGCTATCATATCAAGCGAATATAGCAATGTAATATGGGATATGGACGGGGAACGTGTCAAATGGCAGAAGGGATCATCCAGTACATACATAAACTGAAATGAGATAGGAAGCAATAATGAAGAAGCAATAGAAGAAGAAGAAGAGGTGAGGGTCGAAGAATTTGAGAACCCTTGGGAGGAAAACGTGCAAGGCTTGGAGGAGTTAGAAGAGGGAGGAGTCATTCATGGAATACCAGTAAGCATGGGACATTTCCCATGGAACCTGCCATGGCTACCCCATGTAATGGGAGAGATACTGTAAGAAGATGGCAATGAGGTAAACGACGAACTGGATAGCGACGAAGAAGGAGAAGGTGAAGTGATGATTGATTTGAGCTATTGGAGTCCACCATTATCTTTAGACTCAGAAGAATAGGAGTAACGTTTAAGGAATTAAGGATAATTCTAGTATGTATGAGTATGGATGGGATATTATTTTTTGATTTAGTGTTTTGTATTGTATTAGTGTAAGGAAGGAGGGGGGAAATTTTCATTTTGGACCCAAGCTTCGATTTTTTTTTAAAATGATGTAAGCATGTGAGAATTTATAATATGATGTTGTCCTAACTTCTCATTAGTAGCGATCTTTAAAATAAATATTTAAAGTTATTAATGAATGGTTTTGAGTTTGTAGTAAACGATGTTTTTACAGCATTTGTTTTTAAACCCTTGAATAACAGTCTGGAAAAATTTTTAAAGGTATATTTAAATCTTTAATAATGGGATTTTAAAGATAATAACAAATATTGGAATCTTTTATATAAAGATAGAAACATTATAAGTTCAAATTTATGAAAGAAAAGGAGTTCATTATAACAAAGTTTTGATAGTAATTATTTTAATCTCTTTGATTATATTTTAAAGTAAGTAAAACTTGTTATTTAAATTATGAATATACTTTAAAAAAATTGAATAGGTATATAAATACTTTTTTAGTATTAACAACTGGTATAAGTAAAGAGAATGTATATATACATATAAAGGAAGTTTCAATTAATAAAGGAATATTAATTGATAAAGAAAGTTTTAAATAAAAATAGAATGTTTTTATAGCTGATATTAGCTAAAGGAAGTTATAGTGATTTATCAAATTAATGAATTATTTTGAAAATAAGTTTCTAGAAACCATTAATATATGATTAGAAATGTATTACAGTATAATAAAAAGATATTTATCTTTTGAAAAGAAATGTTTTCTTTAAGTAAAAATATTCGAAAATAAAAATTTAAAATGGTTATGTATAAAAAAGTATCTTTATAAAAGTATGAATAAAAGTTGGAAGTTTTATGAAATGTTTTCATTAAAATTTTGGAAAGAGTATTAAATTCATATGAAGTATGTGAATTATTTCGTCACATAATTTGACCTAAGATTCGAGTACGGAACTTTAAGGTGTTTACACCGGTCCGAAAATGGATTTGTCACTCGATTCTTGACGACGAACATTAATAAGGGTTGGTGGTTAGATGCTTGAATTTTCTATCATATGTAACAACCCATAATTTTGTAAATATTTTTATTAAATTTTTATTTTGAAAACTTTGATTTTTAAATCATTTAAAAGTGAATTTTTAGAATTTTCCAAAGTGAGTTTGGAATTTGTTTGTAATTTATTTTCCAAATATAGTAAAATAAATATTTTCTGAAATTTTATATTTTGGTCAACTGAAAGTCAAAGTTTGACCACAGTTGAAAATTTTAAATTTTAATTTCTAATCTTTTTCTTTGAAGCAGAAGATAATTCTGATGTTCGTGCTGCTTTTCGTTTCGTCAAATTTTGTTTTGTACTTTTTAAATTTGATAAATTATAGCGTTTTAAACGCAGTTATTTTCTGTAGTTTATTTTCTATTTTCTACGTTCATTTTTCTATTTTTCCTATGTTCATTTCTCCATTTTATTTTCTATTTTTATTTTGTTTAGACTTTGATTTATTTATTGGATTTCATTTTTGATTTTTGCTTTGGAAATTTCAAGAGACTTTGGTTTCTCTTTATAACTTATGCCTTTTCATTTGCCTAGCTATTCACATCCCTTAGCCGTTCATTCTCCACCTCATAGACGTACAAAACATTTCATTATCCCACACTTCTTATTTCATTTTTCCACGTACATTTCTCATCTCCTCTTTCTCAAGTTTTCATGGCTCCTCTTCTTCCTCTTTCCATTTTCTTTTTCCCTCTTTTGCTTTGCTTTGCTCAAGCATGGTTCAGCCATCAAGCTTCTAGCTGACCTCACCATCTCCACCACCTCCAGACCGGCCACCATCACCTTATCACCTCCCCTATGCCTTGCCGTGAGCATCAGATCCAAATCTGCCACCAAAGCATGTTGCAAACCTAAGCCGAGCCTAATGATCATCATCCCCTCTTTGCTTGCCTCGGCCACCCCTTATTCCTCCACCACCATGCCTAGGCCGTGACCCTTCTCCATCACCTAGCCGTGAATCCATGTGCCTTGACCCAGATCTGACTTGACCAAGCCATTAGCACATAGTGGCCGAGCCACTTTAGCCTAGGGCCGAACCCAATGGTTTCTTGCCTTTGCCTTTTTTCCTTCCAATGATGTGTAACTTGCCTCAAACAATGATGGTCGAGCCTTATGTGGTGATGGTCAAGCCCAATTGTGATGTGGCCGAGCCTATTTGCCTTGGTAAAGCCATTTTTGCTTCACTTTGAATTGTTTTGTGCATTTGTTTTGATTTATATTCCTTTGATAATTTTATACTTATATATGTTTTGTAATTGTTTGGTTACAAGATTTGGTCCTCCTATCACTCAAAATCTATTCGTGCTTTGTCGTGCTTTTCGGAGTATAGTTGTTGTGTTTTGAATTGCCATCTCCAGCTTCAAAAAGGTGAGTTTATCACTCTCGACATTCGTACTTATATAATTGTGAAACAATGACATGTG
Source organism: Allium fistulosum (assembly GCA_030737815.1). NCBI lineage: Eukaryota > Viridiplantae > Streptophyta > Magnoliopsida > Asparagales > Amaryllidaceae > Allium > Allium fistulosum. The sequence goes on along the minus strand of CM060903.1, from coordinate 763,741,575 downwards.
AATTGTAGAAATTAATATGCTATGTTCATATATGCCCGTGATATGATTTTATGATCTTATATGCTGCTTATATATTTGTTACATCACCTGATATGATATTATATGTTTTACTGTTTACTTATTTTCTGTTTCTCACATTACAAGTTCGATGTAGAATAGAATCACTATGGGTTGAAATGTTACATACCCGAACGGACATTAGAATAAGGGAAAATCGTTATGAGCTGAAATGATAGGCTCAAGCGATTTTTATCTATTTTGTTTGACTTGGGATTGCGGGTTTGAAATGATAGAACCCGGATTTTTTTCTTTTTAAATTACGGATTGAAATGATATATTATCCGTATCACTTGACCTAGGTTAGAAAATATTATACAGACCCGTGGTTTATTTTAAATAATAGTTTTCTGAAATTTTTAAGTATATTAAATATATGTGATTTTGAACTTAAGTTTGATATAATAGTTTTCTGAAATTATAAGTATTTTGAAATATTAAAAATATGTGATTTTGAACTTAAGTTTGATATCATAGTTTTCTGAAATTTTTTAAGTATTTGGAATTTAAATTATCTGAGATTTTAACTTAAAATCGGATTTAAATGATTTAAATAGATGTTATAATGATTTTCTATAAGTTAAAGTGTATAAGCAAATTTATGATTGAAATGTAGATTTTGATTTGACTGAATAATTGAAAATTTAGAGTTAAATGGAATTTTAAGTTTAATTTAGTGATAAGAATATTTTATTTATGAAATGGGTATTTTAATTTAAGTGTTAAGTTATTTGTTAAAATAAAAGTTAAGTAAATTAATGTATTTTGACTTGATAGATGAATTATAATTTAAATTGGATATTGGGTAAATAAATGTTATTTATTTAAATTATAAGTTAAGTAATATCCAAATAAATAATCTTGAAAAGTGAAATAAGTTTGATAAGTTAAAAATGATAAAAGTTGAAGATATATTGTTTTTAAATTGTTATAGTAAAAACTTATAACAGTATTTGTAGCATTTCTGAAATGCTATGGGTTTCAGGTAACATTCTATAAGTGCTACCGTTGCTGGAAATGAACTGTTTTTGAAATACTAATATATCTACTGCAGCAGTTTATAAGTGCTACTGTTTCTCAAATTAAACTAGGTTTTGAAATACTAAAATACTTACTGCAGTAGTTTATAAGTGCTGCTGTTTCTGAAACTAAACTGTTTTGAAATACTAATACCTACTGTAGCACTTTATAAGTGCTGCTGTTTTGAATTTGACAATGTTTTTGAAATGTGAATATATTTACCGTAACACTTTATAAGTCCTGTTGTTGCTGAAATTACAATGAACTTTGGAAATAAATATTATTTTGGAAGATTTTGACATTTAATTTAAATGGTTTAAATGAATAAGTTTTGAGGTGAAATATAAACCATTTTTGAAATTTATAAGTTAATACAATGTTTTCGAAATTGGTATAATTGAACGAATGAACTTAAAATGCTATAACTTTGGTAATGAATATTAATTTTAAGGGTGTTATGATTTTTCTAAATATTATGATTTCCAAATGATAACATTTTAAATTGATATGGTTTCAAAGTATTATGGTTTCAAATTGTTTGGTTTCAAAGGTGTTATAACTTTAAAAGTACTATGATTTTGGAAATGAATTTATTTGAAATAGTATTTAATTAAGAATTTTCTTTCAATATATTGATTTGCAATTGAAGATTTAAGAATATGACATCATAAAGTGGTTTTGGTTTAAGATGATTTAAAAAGGAATATTTCAAGTTTAAATAAATTGAAGGAAATATTTAGTGATTGGAAGTCTGGGTTTATTCATATGATATTTTGGTTTTGGAGTATAAACTAGTTTTGAAATGGATATGATATTTTGGCTTTGAAGTTAAACTAGTTTTGAAATGGATATGATATTTTGTTTTGAAGTATAAATTATTTCGAAAATAAATGTCCATGGATTATAATTACGATTGGTGGGCAAAGAGACCGGGACCGGATATGGGCATACTCTCTGTTGATACCGAAAACCACTTTGACAACCGTGTACGCGGTAGAGATTCCAGAATGAAGTAGTATGGTGGCGACAATTCCTATTGAGGTATATACATGGACCCGACTCCCGTGAGTTGGCATAAGGTGGCTAAGACAAGAGCGATTGACGGGCCAATGAGGTAGCACCTCTGATTGGACGCATTTCTTCGATACCATTCTATTACTTTGTGATTGATTTGGTGGCCACCCTTCGATTTTTGATTTGGGAGTGTGTTTCGAGGTGGGCAGTAGTGGCTGCTATGCGATACCACCAGCCCGGATGCGTAATTAGTATATCTACCCTGGCATTGCCTAGTTGTGTCGTGTCACCTACCATAGCGAGCTTTACTACGAGTTTGGTTTTGTGTCGTAGCCTGTGGAGTATTTAGGGTAGCCTCTCGATCTGGATGTATGCTGATACTGGATAGACTACTGGGACTATTAGGTGTTAAGGTGGAAAATGTAAAGCCTTAACGCTATTTAAAAGTAAGTTTATTTTACTATTAGACACTATTATAATAGCGTATATTACTACATAGTAGATAGTTTAACGGATCCTTAAAGGATGTGCGATCCCAAGCATTCTTTAAGTTACTTGTGCATTTTATTACAGTTCACTTGAGTTGGTTTACATTGTATAAGTATGTATGTCCTGACTCTAGTGTTTTGTGTTTTTCTTTACGCTCGGGTCAAACTGAGTTGTACCAGTATTCAAGACTCACCTTTGGAGTTGGAGCTTCGCTTGGATCCATCCATTGATTCTGCTTTCAGTCATTCAGTTGATTCCAGTGATGTATTCAGATCTTGTATTTGACTTTTGTATTGAGACATCTTTGTATTCGTGATTTCTGTTGTATCTTGTTAACTCTGATGTATACATATATATTAGCTTCATGAACTACTATTTCTTTGCTTCCGCTGCATTGTTATATTACTCTGTGTCTGTGATCATGATTATTTATTTACTGTATATATTGAGTTTTGCCAAATTTTATTTATAATCTATTGTTTTGAATTATTCAAGTCCGACATGTGTGGATTTATTATCGATTTGAATGGTCCAAAATAGTGGGTCGTTACATTTGGTATCAAAGCCAGGTTCTAGGCAAAGCCTAGCATATATGGTAAATTTATTTACAGAATCACTTTCGTTCAAGTTTGAATTTCTTCTTCTTCGTGCCAATTTCTTTTGAATTTTGGAACGTTCCCTGCGGTTCCAAAATTCATTCTTGTCTCTCCCTATTTGTCTTCTTTTGATTCTGGAGTATCCCATAACTCCACTTCGAATGATCTTTATAATGAATAGGCAGTCTCGCTAATCTCAAAATGATTGTAAAGGGGTGAAACTCCTTTACAAGAAGCATTGGTTCACCGAATATTTCTGCATCCTCGGTTTACGATGCTATCTATCTCTTGTTATCCCGAATTCTATCTCTTGAGATCGGATGTACGTTTGTCCGAGAACTCTACATCGATCTTATTCTGGAAGTCATGGTCGACCCGATTAAGGTTGCCCAAGATTTATATAGGCTTATTCATTCCCTTGTTCTGTTATTTAATCATCTTGTCTTTTGTTTCAACTTATCTTCAAATCATTCTTGAAGTATATTTGTAAACTAATATTTAAAATGTTTTATTGTATATGGTGTTGTTTAAGCTGTTGATGTTGATTTGGGTTTCCGATCGATTAGTCTGATCAACGCTATCGATAGGATCTCCAAAACACTTGAAAAGAGCAAACTGACACCATATTGTTTTCAAACTTGGTAAATGGGATAAATTTTGTATAATTATATTTTATATATGTATAATTTTTGAAATTTTATAGTTAATTGAATTGGATGTTAAGAAATAATATTTGACTTTGTATATATCTTATAATCATTGGCTTTTGTTTCATATATAAATAATTAAACTATAAAATATGGTTATATGTTAATTTGGAAATTTAAATGAATTTAAATCAAGAATTTGAGAATTTAATTTCCGATGATTTCGAACTTTGGTTTTAAGGTTTTAAAAGGATATATTATTTAAAATATTTTTGAATAGAAATTGTTTCTAAAGAATTTCAAAGTTTTAAATCAGTGCTCTTCTCTTTGTCGTTGGAAAAGAATTTCGGGGATGACTGCAGCACCATCGACATTTATTTTCGAGTTTCGAAGTGAAGAGACCATTCTGTAGCTTTGCTATAGTTTTGCTTTGAAGAATTAAATTGATTTGAATTTCTAAAAAATTGACTTGATTTATAATATATATATTGATATATGGTTTAAAAAAAATTGATTTGATATATATATTGTATATATATTTATTTATCTCTAGAATAGTTTGAAGTTAACCGAAAATTTAATTCTTAAATTTTATCTTAAAGGATGATTTCAATTATAAAATAAAGCCAAAAATTTTGAATAAATATTTAAGCTTGAAATAGTTGAATTTGAATATTTTATTTGTATAATATTATATTGCATTCCAATATAACTTACCTAAATTAATAAGAAGTTGAATATGTAATTGGATAATATACAATATAAAAGGATTTTATAAATAGAATTTGAGTGGTTATAATAAATGTTATACACTTAAATTTTAGTATAAAAGATTAATAGAGGTATATAGAATAAAAGGTTAATTGAAATTACAATATAAAATGGTGTTAAAAGAATTTATAAATAAATTGGAGTAGTTATAATAAGTGTAAATAGACTTAATAATATGATTAGATATATTAAGAGGAATAAATTTAATAATAATTTTGGAATAAAGAAGAATGAAATTTAGTGAATAAATTATGAGTATAATAAATGATTTTCAAATTCATGACTTTGGAAAATTGTTAATTTAAGAGAATTGTATGATGAGATAATGAGATTAAAAAAATAGTTAAGATTTATTTAACTTATGTGAAATCAAATGGATGAAATTAATTATTAATGTAAGTTGAAATTTTCATAGTTTTAAATTATTATCTTATTCTGTTTTCCAATCTATTTTCTTTCTAGTTGTTTCCATTCTCCTACCTTCTAAGTGGGAAATCAAATTTCGAATTGGTCAGCCCATGGAACCACTGTTTTCACTCAGCTTGATCTTGCCAGTGATTTTCACCAGCTCAGTGCTGCTGTGGAAAGTATTCCCTAGATTTCTTTATGTACTGAGAATGGTTTCTATAAAGGGTTAGTCATGCCTTTTGGTTTGACTAATGCCCCTGTTTTCTTTTTGATCTTGTCTTTGTTTTGATATTCTAGTCTTCTCTAGTCTGTGGAGGAGAATGATTCCCATTTGGGCTTTGTTCTGGAGACTCTTAGGAGTCATCAGTTGAAAGCTAAATTCTCGAAATGCCATTTCCGGAAGGATGAAGTCCGATTTCTTAGGCACATTGTTTCTGGTAATGGAGTTTATGTTGATCTAGTTTAGATCGATGCGATCAATGTAAGTCTTTCTTTTCCTTCTCTTTGTTCTTTATTATTCAATCATTCTGTCTTTTCTATTGTCCTTATATCTCTCCCTATTCTGTACAGGATTGGGAAAGTCCTAGGACCCCTTTGGATATTCGTAGTTTTCTGGGCCTCGCCGATTATTATCGGAGATCCATTGAGAATTTTGCTCGGATTGCTGCACATTTCCTTGCTTTGACTCGTAAGAATGTTAAGTTTTATGAGAGTATTTGGGTTGTTGTCGATAGACTGACCAAGTCCGCTCATTTCATTCCGGTCAAGTCTATTCGCTCTGCTTCCTATTTGGCTGAGATCTATGTGTGAGAGATTGTTCATCTTCATGGTGTTTCTATCAGTATCACTTATGATAGAGATCCAATATTCATCAGTCAGTTTTGGAGAGTTTTCTGGAATCTTTGGGTACTCACCTGAATCTGAGCACTGCTTATCATCCACAGACCGAAGGTCAAACGGAAAGAGTGAATCAGATTCTGGAGGATCTTCTTCGTTCTTGTGTTCTTGATTACGGAGGATCTTGGAAAGATCATCTCCATCTCGTCGAATTTACCTATAACAATAGTTATCAGGTATAATTTCAATTTTGTTTTATCTTGTCTTTAATCCTCTATCTATCTTAGTTATCTTTTATATCCAAGCTAGTATTTGCAATGTCTCTGTTTGCTGCTCTTTACGGACGACCTTGCAAATCTCCATCTTGCTGGATTAAATCCGGTAATCGTTCGGTTCATTGGTCCTTTCCGCATTGTGAAAAATTTGGTTCTTTGGCTTATCATCTGGATTTGCCTGAGAAGTTTTCTAGAGTACATATCGTATTCTGTTGTTTCTCATCTTCGTCGGTATCTTCATAATCCATCTCTTATTGTCCAGCCTTCTACTCTCGAGAGTTTGGATATCGAGCCTAATCTGACTGTCGAGAGGAAGCCAACTTGCATTGTCGATTGAGGTACAAAGTAGCTGAGAAGGAAATATGTCATCATGGTCATAGTGTAGTGGTGTACTGATGATTGGGATTGTACCTGGAAACGGAGGAGAGCATGCGTGCTTCGAATCTGGAATTGTTTGTTTCAGGTATTATTCTCCGTTCTATCTTATCTTTCTTTGTTCTTTCGTGTCTCATTCCTTTTCGAGGACGAAACGTTTTGAGTGGGGAAGAGTGTAACAACCCATAATTTTGTAAATATTTTTATAAAACTTTTATTTTGAAAACTTTGATTTTTAAATCATTTAAAAGTGAATTTTTAGAATTTTCAAAAGTGAGTTTGGAATTTGTTTGTAATTTATTTTCCAAATATAGTAAAATAAATATTTTCTGAAATTTTATATTTTGGTCAACTGAAAGTCAAAGTTTGACCACAGTTGAAAATTTTAAATTTTAATTTATATTCTTTGAAGCAGAAGATAATTCTGATGTTCGTGCTGCTTTTTGTTTCGTCAAATTTTGTTTTGTACTTTTTAAATTTGATAAATTATAGCGTTTTAAACGCAGTTATTTTCTGTAGTTTATTTTCTATTTTCTACGTTCGTTTTTCTATTTTTCCTATGTTCATTTCTCCATTTTATTTTCTATTTTTATTTTGTTTAGACTTTGATTTATTTATTGGATTTCATTTTTGATTTTTGCTTTGGAAATTTCAAGAGACTTTGGTTTCTAATTATAACTTATGCCTTTTTTTGCCTAGCTATTTACATCCCTTAGCCGTTCATTCTCCACCTCATAGCCGTACAAAACATTTCATTATCCCACACTTCTCATTTCATTTTTTCACGTACATTTCTCATCTCCTCTTTCTCAAGTTTTCATAGCTCCTCTTCTTCCTCTTTTTCCAATTTTTTCCCCTCTTTTGCTTTGCTTTGCTCAAGCATGGTTCGGCCATCAAGCTTCTAACCGACCTCACCATCTCCACCACCTCCTGACCGGCCACCATTACCTTATCACCTCCCCTATGCCTTGTCGTGAGCATCAAATCCAAATCGACCACCAAAGCATGTTGCAAACCCAAGCCGAGCCTATTGATCATCATCCCCTCTTTGCTTGCCTCGGCCACCCCTTATTCCTCCACCACCTTGCCTTGGCCGTGACCCATCTCCATTACCTAGCCGTGAATCCATGTGCCTTGACCTAGATCTGGCTTGACCAAGCCATTAGCACATAATGGCCGAGCCACTTTAGCCTAGGGCTGAACCCAATGGTTGCTTTCCTTTGCCTTTTTGCCTTCCAATGATTTGTAACTTGCTCAAACAATGATGGCCGAGCCTTATGTGGTGATGGTCAAGCCCAATTGTGATGTGGCCGAGCCTATTTGCCTTGGTAAAGCCATTTTTGCTTCACTTTGAATTATTGTGTGCATTTGTTTTGATTTATATTCCTTTGATAATTTTATACTTATATATATTTTGTAATTGTTTGGTTACAAGATTTGGCCCTCCTATCACTCAAAATCTATTGATGCTTTGTCGTGCTTTTCGGAGTATAGTTGTTGTGTTTTGAATTGCCATCTCCAGCTTCAAAAAGGTGAGTTAATCACTCTCGACATTCGTACTTATATAATTGATAAACAATGACATGTGAATTGTAGAAATTAATATGATATGTTCATATATGCCTGTGATATGATTTTATGATGTTATATACTCCTTATATATTTGTTACATCACCAGATATGATATTATATGTTTTACTATTTACTTATTTTCTGTTTCTCACACTACAAGTTCCTTGTAGAATAGAATCACTATGAGTTGAAATGATACATACCCGAACGAACATTAGAATAAGGCAAAATCGTTATGAGCTGAAATGATATGCTCAAGCGATTTTTATCTATTTTGTTTGACTTGGGATTGTGGGTCTGAAATGATAGAACCCGGATTTTTTTCTTTTTAAATTACGGATTGAAATGATATATTATCCGTATCACTTGACCTAGGTTAGAAAATATTATACAGACCCGTGGTTTATTTTAAATAATAGTTTTCTAAAAAATTTAAGTATATTAAATATATGTGATTTTGAACTTAAGTTTGATATAATAGTTTTCTGAAATTTTAAGTATTTTGAAATATTAAAAATATGTGATTTTGAACTTAAGTTTGATATCATAGTTTTCTGAAATTTTTTAAGTATTTGGAATTTAAATTATCTGAGATTTTAACTTAAAATCGGATTTAAATAATTTAAATAGATGTTATATTGATTTTCTATAAGTTAAAGTGTATAAGCAAATTTATGATTGAAATGTAGATTTTGATTTGACTGAATAATTGAAAATTTAGAGTTAAATGGAATTTTAAGTTTAATTTAGTGATAAGAATATTTTATTTATGAAATGGGTATTTTAATTTAAGTGTTAAGTTATTTGTTAAAATAAAAGTTAAGTAAATTAATGTATTTTGACTTGATAAATGAATTATAATTTAAATTGGATATTGGGTAAATAAATGTTATTTATTTAAATTATAAGTTAAGTAATATCCAAATAAATAATCTTGAAAAGTGAAATAAGTTTGATAAGTTAAAAATGATAAAAGTTGAAGATATATTGTTTTTAAATTGTTGTAGTAAAAACTTATAATAGTATTTGTAGCATTTCTGAAATGCTATGGGTTTCAGGTAACATTCTATAAGTGCTACCGTTACTGGAAATGAACTGTTTTTGAAATACTAATATATCTACTGCAGCAGTTTATAAGTGCTACTGTTTCTCAAATTAAACTAGGTTTTGAAATACTAAAATACTTACTGCAGTAGTTTATAAGTGCTGCTGTTTCTGAAACTAAACTGTTTTGAAATACTAATACCTACTGTAGCACTTTATAAGTGCTGCTGTTTTGAATTTGACAATGTTTTTGAAATGTTAATATATTTACCGTAACACTTTATAAGTCCTGTTGTTGCTGAAATTACAATGAACTTTGGAAATGAATATTATTTTGGAAGATTTTGACATTTAATTTAATTGGTTTTAATGAATAAGTTTTGAGGTGAAATATAAACCATTTTTGAAATTTATAAGTTAATACAATGTTTTCGAAATTGGTATAATTGAATGAATGAACTTAAAATGCTATAACTTTGGTAATGAATGTTATTTTCAAGGGCATTATGATTTTTCTAAATATTATGATTTCCAAATGATAACATTTTAAATTGATATGGTTTCAAAGTATTATGGTTTCAAAGTGTTTGGTTTCAAAGGTGTTATAACTTTGAAAGTACTATGATTTTGGCAATGAATTTATTTGAAATAGTATTTAAATAAGAATTTTCTTTGAATATATTGATTTGCAACTGAAGATTTAAGAATATGACATCATAAAGTGGTTTTGGTTTAAGATGATTTAAAAAGGAATATTTCAAGTTTAAATAAAGTGAAGGAAATATTCAGTGATTGGAAGTCTAGGTTTATTCATATGATATTTTGGTTTTGGAGTATAAAATAGTTTTGAAATGGATATGATATTTTGGCTTTGAAGTTAAACTAGTTTTGAAATGGATATGATATTTTGTTTTGAAGTATAAATTATTTCGAAAATAAATGTCCATGGATTGTAATTACGATTTGTGGGTAAAGAGACCGGGATCAGATATGGGCATACTCTCTGTTGATACCGAAAACCACTTTGACAACCGTGTACGCGGTGGAGATTCCAGAATGAAGTAGTATGGTGGTGACAATTCCTATTGAGGTATATACGTGGACCCGACTCCCGTGAGTTGTCATAAGGTGGCTAAAACAAGAGCGATTGATGGGCCAATGAGGTAGCACCTCTGATCGGACGCATTTCTTCGATACCATTCTATTACTTTGTGATTGATTTGGTGGCCACCCTTCGATTTTTGATTTGGGAGTGTGTTCCGAGGTGGGCAGTAGTGGCTGCTATGCGATACCACCAGCCCGGATGCGTAATTGGTATATCTACCCTGGCATTGTCTAGTTGTGCCATGTCACCTACCATAGCGAGCTTTACTACGAGTTTGGTTTTGTGTCGTAGCCTGTGGAGTATTTAGGGTAGCCTCCCGATCTGGATGTATGCTAATACTGGATAGACTACTGGGACTATTAGGTGTTAAGGTGGAAAATGTAAAGCCTTAACGCTATTTAAAAGTAAGTTTATTTTACTATTAGTCACTATTATAATAGCGTATATTTCTACATAGTAGATAGTTTAACGGATCCTTAAAGGATGGGCAATCCCAAGCATTCTTTAAGTTACTTGTGCATTTTATTACAGTTCACCTGAGTTGGTTTACATTGTATAAGTATGTATGTCTTGACTCGAGTGTTTTGTGTTTTGCTTTACGCTTGGGTCAGACTGAGTTGTACCAGTATTCGAGACTCACCTTTGGAGTTGGAGCTTCGCTTGGATCCATCCATTGATTCTGCTTTCAGTCATTCAGTTGATTCCAATGATGTATTCAGATCTTGTATTTGACTTTTGTATTGAGACATCTTTGTATTCGTGATTTCTGTTGTATCTTGTTAACTCTGATGTATACATATATAGTAGCTTCATGAACTACTATTTTTTTGCATCTGCTGCATTGTTATATTACTCTGTGTATGTGATCTATGATTATTTATTTACTGTATATTTTGAGTTTTGCCAAATTTTATTTACAATATATTGTTTTGAATTATTCAAGTCTGACATGTGTGGATTTATTGTCGATTTGAATGGTCCAAAATAGTGGGTCGTTACATCGTAGTTGAGAGCTATGCAAGGAGAACTAAAGTTCTAATCAGAAAGCCTGGTTAGAGTCCACACTAAAGGATCGAGGGATCAATGCTAGTTCGGAAGTAAAATTGTGAATTCGAATGGAAGATCGAATCAGATATTGCGTATGGATGATCTATATACATCATATGGGTGTAAGTTTTAAAAATAAATATTTTGGGCAAAACCTTTTGGTTTCTATTTTGGGTAATTTCGAGGACGAAATTCATTTAAGGAGGAGAGTCTGTAACGACCCGCCAATTTATCACTTTGATAAATTGGATTTATTTTTAAATTTATGCAAATAAAATGATGATGATATAAGGAAAAATCGATGTCGCTTTATTGGTATAAAGGCAATTTTTGTAAATAATTTTTAATATTAAATTATATGTTTTATAATTCAAATGTGATCATCTTCATTAGTTTAAAATGATAAGAAATTTATTTTTGAATTTTGTTTACAAATATATGTACGTTAATAAATAAGTGAAAATGTGACCGATAATCGGTTCTCCGAATTTCAACGATTTAACGAACAGAAGTTTTTCGAAGACGTTCAAAGTGTTATGCACCACATATACATACATACGTATATATACATACATCTATATATATGTCACATGCACATGATAACATGCACGTACACACATAAACACATATCTATATATACATTACAAAAATGATTTAATATTTCCTAAGCTTAACCTTTAAGTAACCATAAAGCAAACATCACTTCATTGTACCACACCATCAGCTTACATCAACCATCATTTGGCTTTAAGGGGGAGTTGTGCATTAGGGGCTAGGGAGGGGTGTGGGCTTGGGGTATTTAGGTAATTATGCAATCCAATTTTTATTCTAAGGTTTTTTTCTATAAATATCGCCCCTCTTCTCACAAAAATCCTAATACAATTCCACTTCTTCTTTCTCTTCTTTTCAAGCTTTCTAAGAGCCACTTTAATGGCTTCCTATTCATAAAAAAAAATTGAAAAGTAAGAGAAAAAAATTATATCAAATAAAAGAGGAAAATATATACACTAGTTTATAATATCGATCCACTTCAAAACTAGTTCTAAACACTTCCTCTACTCTAACCCACGACCACAACCCATAACCACCATGGTGGAGCCCTTCCACCTCTTCTATCTTAGGTCGTGGCTTTCCTTAGGTCTTGGATTCGATTCCATAAGCTCTAGTGCGACGGTAACGGAGCTATAGCCGATTTTATATAAGCTCGAAGGGAAAATGAAGGTGAGAACTCCTAAACTATTATATTATATTTTAGATGATGATATGATATTTGCAATGGATGTTTAATATGCTTTGATCATCAAGTTTGGATTGTTTCATATGAATGTTGAAAATATATGTAAGTCACAGAAATACACGTCGATAAGCACAAAGGAAATCACTTTCCTTGAATTGATGAAATGGTGTGCATGGATTGTTAAACCGCTTTAAAAATGGTTTAAAAATGAGTTTGAAATGTTTTACAAACATTTAAAAGTGTTTTGGTGAAGTTTGAATGAGAATTTAAAATTAGCCAAAAATAGGCGCGTCGCGTAACGACAGTTCGCGATTTTGCGCCATAAAATTGAAACAAGTGTAAAAGATGGAATATAGCTCGGAATTCTTCAAGAGAAGAATTTTATGAACCATTCTATCCATAGTTTTCCAGCGAAGGAATAAAATTGAGATTTGGATAAGTAGATTTTGAAATATGAGTAAAACAAGGTTTGGGAAAAATCGCGGTTTTGTAGTTCGGAATCCCAAACTGGATTTCTTAGGATATGATGTTTTAAATTTTTTTAAAAATATGGAATAAATCTTTTAAAATGTTTTAAAAGTGATTTGAGTAATAAAAATAAATTTTCAAATAATAAAAAAGTCGTTTTGATCAATATAGTTTAAAAGAGCACTTTCCGTAGCACTTTTCCGCAGCACTTTTGTATAACCTTTGAAATATAGCTTTAAACTTAACAATTCTTTTACAAATCTTTTATAAATATTTTCAAATGGATAATTAAGTGTTTTAATAATGATTTGGAAATTTTATAGTTTGTTTAAAAAAAATTAAATAAACGATGTAAAGGAAAGCTATTACAAATTAAGTGATTTAATCTTGGCTCTAAAAGCCGACGAGTAGACTGAATTTTTCTATTCGTGAGATCCGGATGTGAGGTGCTTAAACTAAGGAAATGTTCAAGAGCAACTACTTCCTTGACTCACCTGGCCTTTTTCCTGGGCGAGGGATAGATAAGGCCGAAATGTTGGAAACGAGTTAAGTACAAAAAAAAGATTAAAATTTCCAAATTTAAATTAAATACAACTTTGATAGCATAGAGATGATCTTCTTATACTTGGTGTTAAAGCCTAAAGATGGAACTCGTACTATTCATGGAATTTAAAAGGTAATTTCACCGTATTCTACCCATAGTATTTGTTGAATACGGGAATTGATATTGAATAGAATTAGATGATTTCTATAGATTCTGCTAACATAATATTTACTGGTTTTGGATTAACGCCCTAGATAACTTGGTTTTAATTCAATTAAAATTATGAGTTTTGAATTAATAAATCTTTGTTAAGACTTAAATTAAATGATTTGGAAATATTTTCCTAAGTGAAAAATGAACTGATTTTGAATTATCCCAAGTTTAAAAATGGTTATAAGTAATCAAGAGATGTGATAAAAGAGGTTTAATGATTTCGTATATACCATAAAGAACGTTTTAGAAATATATATCTCCAGGAGAGATTTTGATAAAAAGAACTTAATTAATTAAAGAATGATTCCCTATTCATAGAACCTCTTTTTATCGATGATTTGATCGAAGGAACCGAGGTCGGATCTGGGTAATGCCTATCCGAAAACCACTTCGAATCAATGTATGCGTACGAAAAATAAAGACTTGAAAGAAAATGAAGGATGAAGACTGAAGATTTTCGGGGTGGAAGGACTACTTGTTGATAATTCTGGTTAGCTCCAAAATACTAAAGTAATAATAGTCCCTTCATTTCTGAAACTCTTTGGGTTACAAGGACTTCTCGCTACTAATCCTAGGGATAATTCCCGATAGGATGTGGTAAGAGGGTGTCTTCGGTTTCGTTCAGCCCTAGAATGAAGTTATATGGATGGATGTATGACAATGCATTCTTGAGATTTCATCATTGACTTTTATAAATATACATATGTTTGGTGGCGGAGAAGGCAACTTCACTTAGCTAAACACCCTTCTCCAAGACGTATATGCTCGGAGGTTGTATGTTTGTGGAAGTCAATAATGATCGATGGGATGGCGATGTGGCATTCGAAGTGAAAGGTAATTGTTACCTCAAGCCTCACACCAGAAAATGGCCGAAATAGGCTAGATGCAACAAGGGTATGTGGATTGCAACCATTAGGATATGATCATCCCTTTCTAGATATATTTATTCCCGCTATGACGTTCGAGACTTAAATTATTATGGATGTATGCTATGAGGGCCCTCGGATAGGTTGGTAACAACCGGGGTGATGACATATTCGGTACTATCTAGGAAGAGGTAGGCTGGACTTGTGTTGGTAGAGGACCATTAGTTGGGCCTCGGTACATTCCTCTATAGATGTACTGCCAGAAGGTAGTCCATTTACCTGGTCATTTGTATGGAATCCATTCTCCAATAAGTGCCTGCCATTTTGTTTCTAGAACCCGCGTTTGTGGCTAGTATGCTGGAATTTAATAATGTAACAATTTCGGCTAAGATTAATAAGTTTACTTGCAAATGTTTTTAAAGGAATGTCATTAAAAATAATATCCCTTATTTTTACGTAACAAAAATTTGGTTATTATAAGGTAAAAATCTCCTCCGTGTTTATGAGCGGTGTGGTCTTATGAGATACCTTTTTGTTTTCAAAAAGCATATTTTGAGTTCTCACACCAGTCCCATGACTGACCCAGAGTTTATTTTCCTTTCCCTTAAACTCTGGGTGCCCTAATTTTCCCGGGCAGCCTAGCAGTAAGGTTTAGTTTCGAAGAAATCTGGATGGAGCTCGAAGCATGAATTTAGAAGACTCATCTGAGGACTATTATCTGTTTCCACCACACTCGTGTAATATTGTATTCCGCATTTGTAAGGATAGGAATTTATAACTGTTTATGTTTTTAACTCTGATAAATGTATTTGAATTTTTGTTGTAAAGTTTTTATTGAAATAACATATGTGAGATTCTGTTCTGTCTTTATTTTTCTTTCTTACTCTTGAGAATCCGCTTCTTGGCACTTGGATTTACGGCATGTGAATATCGAGGATGTATTAGTGTCAATTATCGAGAGTTGAAGAAACAGGTCCTCACAACTACATTAGAATTAATTGTATTCCTTGGACAGAAGAATATCACATCAGCATCGAGCATGAGACAAAAGAAGACTTCTCCAACAACTAAACACGTCCAACTCCAGTGACCTGTTCCTCTAAATCTATCATGTGGGTTATAATGAGGGGGGTCAAAATAATGTTTTGGTGACTGGAATATAAACTATCTATAACATAAATTTATACCAATTGATTTCCATTTAATTCTTATGTCTATTATGGTTAGCAATTCTAATCTAACCTTGCATTGCACACACGATTACTTACCTACCCATTCCCAAGGTACAAAATACCATCGAAGCCTTTTCAGCCACCCAATACTTTTATACCCATTTGCTACTTAATACTTCTAAATATGATGCTGGCTTCTACTATCATCACATAATACTTTAAGAGGATAAATAGGCATACTCTTCCATTTAAGACCTCAATCGAGGTAGACCCCGTCATTTAAGACCTATTCCCAAGGTGGACTTATTGCATTGTCATTATTGGTTTATTGGTCCTAGTTACAAAGACCTTTGACCATTTACTATGGACTTATAATTTATAATAGCCATACTGATGTGCACGTAAATGTGCATATTTTTACCACCATATTTAATCTATTTAAATTCAATAAATGATCATATTGGGTATTTTAACTTGTTTAAACCAAAATTTAAATTATTTCAAATCATCACATATTCATCTTCATCCAGGAGCAAAATTGTCATTTTTGTGCTTATATTAATTTGAGAAAATTTAATTAGAAATTTCTATATTATTCTGTAGGAGAATTGGATGGAAATTACAAGTGGTTTCATGAAGATATGCATGCACAAAAGCAAAACAAAGCAAATGAAGATGAAAACAATTCAAACTCATGAACATGGAGGACCCCGCCTACCCACTTACCTTGATTTTCAATTAGGAGCTAATGCACATGCTAAAAGGCCATCAAAGCTTCATGCACATTTAAGTGGAGAATTAACATATGCTAATGATTACTTGGTGGCCACACTACCTCAAGGGCAATTTGGGCATTCTCCAAAATATGAATTAGGGTTTGATACATGTATAAATACCCCTTATGTTTCATGTAACCCTTATCTTCTTTAGGCTCTCTTCCCTTAGTCTCTTCTTTAGGCTCTCTTCTCTTAGTTAGTTTAGATCAAAAATAATATGAGAGATCTCTTTCTTTTCATGGCTACTTAGCCATTTCTTCTTTTATGTAATTCTTTTTTTTATGCAACTTTAATACATGTTCTTCTCTTTTCTTGTTTATTTCCTTTCATGCTAGCAGTGTAGTTTCATTTATTCATGCAAGTAGATTAGTGTTTATTTCTTTACTTAGCTTTTCTTTTCATTTTGCTCTCTTTTTCCTCTTGTTTTCATTTAATGTTGCAAGCTACATTTGTTGATTTGATAACAAATATGAGACGCTAAACCCCTACAATTTAGGGGTAATGAAGCTCTCTAATTATGTAGCTTCAACATAGTTTGATAATTAATACTCTCTTTTTGTGGTTCATGGAAAAATGGTGTTTATGTAATTTTGTGTTTAGTCTTGAGTTTGATAGCCTAGGTTGTTCAAAACAAATAGGCTATGCTTAGTCATATGAATCACAAATTGCCTATTCATCTACATATGATTATGGCAATAAAGTGAAATTAAATCAAAATTTGATAGTCTATATTTCTAATCAATAGTTAATAGGCCATGCTTAAAATAGATTTCATTTTCAACTTCTTATTATTTTTCATGAGAATTAAAAGTAGTTTAAGGGTTGTGTTATAGTTTGATGGCTTATGTTGAGTTAATTAATAGCACAAATAGGTCATACTTATGATAAACACATCATTTAAATTCACTTATGACCAAAAAAGAGAGATCATAATTTCATGTTTTGTAGAACTATATGATTTAGAGAGTGAAATTATCTCTAAATTGTCATTTAACTTTCATATTTTTATCTATTTTTCTTATGCTAGTTTTTGTTTGTTTTCTTACATTTCTAGTTTAATTCACTCTCGACTTCGGTATAATTTGATTGAATAGAGATTTAAAATCAATAATTCCCTGCGGATCGACCTGTACTCACTACGTACTACGATAGTATGCCGTGCGCTTGTGGTATAAATTTTATTATAAATTTTTTGGCGGTTTTCTAATTCGATAGAAATTCCGTCGTTAAACAAGTTTTTGGCGCCGTTGCCAAGGAATTGATTTGATTTGATTTTCTATTTTTCGAATTAATTTCATTTGATTTTTATTGTGTGTTTGTTTTGTGTGTTAGCTTGCATAAAAAAAATTATTGTCTGTGCTTGTGTGATTTTTTTTCTCATTTTGATTGTGTGATTGTTGTTGTTATATTTGAGTTTCATATGCATTTCTTTTTTTTAAATATACACAGGTCATTTCAAAACGAAAAAAACATTTTTTCATTTCATTTCCTTTTTACATTACAATTTTCATTATTTTGTTTTACATTTACAAATAATAATAATAATAAATAAACATAAACAGTCATTGTGCATATCTTTACTGTGCACAGCCCCTACATCTTCCCTCTGTCCACTGTTGCCTACAGTTCTGCCACCACCCCTTGCCTGCATCCTCTTCAAAATAATACAACCGAGACAACAGTGCTTCACCACATCACTCAATCACCATCCCATACGACATCGAACCACATCAGAACCATTTGCCTCATCATCCATTCACCATTTCATTTACATCAACTGCCTTCACTTCGTCCACCCCCTCCCTGATACAACTCTCTGCTCTATCAACTTGCAACTCCATTTCAACAAGCATTTCAACAAGCCATAACTTCACCGACCAAACACACCATATAGCCTGTCAAATGCACTGCACTGCAAATCTCTACTGCACTTGCTGCTACTTATACACCTCTGCATATTCACCACAACAACATATCACTTAACCACCACTGTCAAAAATTTCTAGTAGCACTACAATTATACGGCCTTACACCTACCTACAAAATTTCCTTACTTCTACAACCATAACATCAGTTCACAAACCTCCCACTCTTCTGCCGCATAATTTGAAAAACTCTTCCTTGTTCACTACTCACCCTTCTTGCAAGACAACCACAACTCATATCACACAACTTCATACCTTACTGCCTATCAATACATCATCCCTTCCACAGTTCACTTCTACATTCATCACCATACAAACATCATCTTTTATTAACCCAGACTGTACATTGCTGCCTCTTCAATACAACAGTGCACCTAGTGCACCGAACTACGAGTTCACATCTCCACTGAACTGCCACTCTTTATAACATACTTCACTGCTACAACACTACAATCCACCTCCATCATAACATCTACTCCTCCTGCCATCAAACAACACTTCTGACCACAACCACGGTTCACAACCTGCTGTTGGCCATCCCACAGCAACACAACCACTTGCATTCAAACTATTGACAACTGCTGCACCTCGACTACACCCACCTTCCCTACAGCAACAAAAACTCACTTGTCTTCCACTTCCTTTACTCCTCAACAAACAACTAACCATAACTGCAAACTTACCCTGCAGCAATTCCATCGCCTCAAAACATTCACTTGTAATACCATATCAACATCCACCTCCACCAGACAAACAGCGACTTCAACAGACTTCAATAGACTTCCTCAACTCCACTTCTTACTGCACTTCCCAAACAATCAACTAACCATTCCCACAAACACTTGCCACCACCTCAACATTCTCCTTATTGCTACAACCATCACATACCCTATCACATTGCAACATAACAACACACTCTGCAATCAAGCATCGACCTTCAATCAAACCACTTCCTCACATCGCCACCACCTACAACCGTGATTTCAATTGCCAGACCCAAATCCAATTACCCAAACCCATGCCTAAACTCGAACTCGACTCATCTCCACCCAATCGCCTCGAACCTGAATCACCGTTACTCCTCAAGCATCTCCAGCACCTCAAACCCCAAATCCGATCCCTTCGAACTCGAACTACCTCCGCGACCAATTCACTGCCACTGACCCAAATTCGACACTCCGCAACCATCGTGTCGACCCAGAATCGCCTCGAAGACCAGCCTTCAAACCATGAAAGCAATTTCTGAATCGCAATTTTTAATTTGTACTTCGCGTTAAAAAAAGGAATGTCGAATGTTTTGTTTTGAAGTAGAAATAGAGTCGCAATTTTTTTAAAAACAGTGAAGGGTTTGGGTCTCTTATTGGGCCGGGTGTGTGATATTTGTTTTCTTTTTTTAATTGTTGTACTTTTTTTATTTCATTTGTTTTAAGTTTTTTTTTCTTCTCATCTCTTCTTTTTATTTAAAAGAAAAATATAACAAACAAGCAATTTTTAGCTTCAATTGTTTTATTTGCATTTAGTTTCTTCTCTCATAGAAACACACACAAAAAATACAAGTTTACAGTTTCATTTTTTCATTTATCTTACTTTGTTTTCACTTAGTTTTCTTTCATTTGTTTTGTTTGATTTAAATTGTTTTGATTTTCCTTTGTTTAGTTTCTTCTTTGATATATATATATATATATATATATATTGTATATATCTTGTTTTTATTTTTAGGTTGTTAGAGCAGAAAATTGCAAGGAGAAGAATAGCTTGTTGAAAACTGCCGCTCTGCTTGCCAAATAAATTGCTTGCTTAAAAAATTTTATCCCTTTTTTATTTGCAATGTTGGTTGCTTGCATTTGCATTTATAAAAAAAATTCAAAATCCAAAAAAAAACAAAACTTCATTTTAGTTGCTGTGAAGATCCTGAACTCGGCCTTCGAAAATCGGCACCCGTACTTCACTTGTACTCAATGTCGTAGATTCAAACACCGAATCTGGCTCCCCGGAGCTTATAACACAGTAAGTATAACAACACAGCGGAATAAAGAAATGGATAATATCATATACAACTCCAATGAATACAATATCCAGAATGATATACAACAATGCTATCAATATGATACAAGAATATCAGAGATAAATAAAGATGCTACAGCGGAAAATAGAAGTGATACTCCAGGTGATCCGACAAAGAGAATGAGACAAATAACTCCAACATCAAGCTCAAACCATCTTCACGTTTCACAAAGATAAGCAAGAGCAGTCATTTGTGAACTCCGAACACTGAACTAGCTCCAGATACTATACTGAACCTGACTATCTGAAAAACCCAACTCTAGACTGCCCGTGTGGAAAATTGTGGGCACCCGGAGTTTAGGAAGGGAACAATAAACTCCGAGTCAGTCATGGGACTGGTATGAGTAACAAAAACAGTTATTTTCACAAAGAAGATAAAAGAATTTCGCAATGCTTTTGGAAAATGAAACTACCATAAGGCCTCCCGCCACACACACAATGCAAACGCAGAATTTGAGGAGATTTCTCCTTATGATAGTCAAATATGCTCAATACGGGGAAAATTCTTTGATATTATTACTAGTGCATAGTGTAGAAAACCTCTCGAAAGTATAATATTAATCTTAGCCAGCATACAACCATTATTGTATGCCTACTATAGCTACTATGTTCAATAGTAGGTTACCGCCACATTCCATAGCAGGTTATACAACTAAAACCGTACAAGGCTCGTATTGTTTCTTTGGATTTTCCAACAAATGGTCAGGCTAAGGAACTTCCTATGCCACGTAGGAACGCCTCTGGAGGGACGCCCCGAGAGACAACTGCTCTCTGCCAACACAAGGCCGGTTACCCCCTTCCCGGGTAGTAAACCTGAGATATGCCACCCCCGGTCGTTTGCGACCTTTATCCGAGGATCCTCGATCACAAAGCAATAATCACATAGTAAATGAGATTGGAGCAACCACACAGGTAAATATCTGGGCTCCATACCATGATACCACCTTTTTCCAGAAGGAATGGACATACCCTAGGGGAGCTACCCCTGAAACCTTGCCGCATCTTTCCTGTTTCGACCATTTCCGGGGTGTGAGGTCCGATGAGGTCTCGTCCACAAAGCTACGCTTTTTCACAAAGCCATGCTTTGATTAACAAATGATCAGCAACACACAGCAACACTTGGCATGCCACACTACCAAATTGGGAGTATATCACTGATAACCTTCAACTACATAACCTTTGAGCTCGTACGTCTCAGAGAAGGGTGTTAAGCTAAGAGAATAAATTCTCCGCCACCAAACAGAAATGTATTTGAAAGAAATCAGCTTTATATCTCAAAGTGTAGTGTCAGACATACAACCATACAAGTCTGTTCTGGGTTCGAACAGAATCGAAGGCACTTCTAAAGAAGCCCTTGCAATCCGGGTATTCACAATCCCGGTCGGATTTCCCATCACTTAGGGAATCTCTATACCGGCGCGACTCAGTGCAGAGACAATCGACGGGTTATCCTTTCGTTTTTGAAAATACCCGTTCTTCACCACCGGTCTTCAAATGCTATCCATATACGACGTATCATTATTCGGAATGGGTTATATGACACAAAGTCCTCCCCCGTCTAAACTGAATAATGAGCGCAATTTTTAAAAACATATGGATAATGGGATTCCAATTAAGTCACAATTTATTATCCAAAACTTTCTTTCAAATGGTTTAAAAAAATCACCATTTTAATCTTTTTAAAACAAAAAGATTCAATTCACAAAGTTCACCCAGTTTCACAAAGATTCATTCACAGATTTCCAAATCGATTTCCATTTCAATTGGATTAACTCATTAAATCTTTAAATCAAAGAATCAACTTATAGCTTCAAAGCACGTTTCCAAAGATTTATTCGTAACTTGGAAAACTATTTTCAATTCAACTTGAAATTCCTTTAATTCAAATTGGAAATTCATTTCTTATATGAGAGCTTTTATCCTTTGAAACAATTAGTTTCCATTCTGGAAAACTAATTACAATTTACATAAGTTAAAACCATTCAAGTATAAAACTTGGATTAAATTTCTCAAATTTCCAAAACCATATTTTTAAATGGTTAAAAATCCATATAAACACATTTATAACTGGTAGGATTTTATCAGACCAAAGTTCCCAAATCATTAAATTCAGTTTCTCATATTGAATTCAAATTTAAATCAAATTATTAAGATTCCAAATTTTATTAAGTTATTTAAAATAACTTTTATTTTTGAAACTCATTTGCAAAGCTCTCAATTCAAATTCCAAAACTATTTGGATTCACAAATTCAACCTTTGAAAATTGTCAACAATCTATGACTTAACTGATTTCCACGTGAAATCCATATTTGTGTGTGTATGGTGTAGTCCAGGGGTTTCACACAGTAGTGCAACATCAATAAATCATCACAGATCAAAATACAGAAATATAGTTGATAAGCGGTATAACTATAACGCTTATCTTTTCATTCACAGATCACAGATTATATATATATATATAAATTACAGATAATAAATTGCATTCATCCCAGAGGAACGGATCACAACACAAATCAAAATATATCACACAGCATCACAGATCAGGGAATATCAACAATTCAATCATTCAGTCAGGTCCAAACATTCACAAATAAACTTATTAATCAACTGATTAATTTAAATCAGATGTATATTTAGGAATGAATTATTAATCCGGGTTAACCATCATAGTTAATTACAAATTATTTGAAAGAAATCTCCCTTTCAAATTCATTGGTTAACCTTTAATTATTAACAAATCAATCTTAATTAACGAATCAATTAATCTTTAATTATTAAATAAATCTTAATTAATCACCATTATTAATTAATCCTTTAATTATTCACAAATAATTATACTCAAATTTCAAATTATCATTCAATTTATTACATTCAGTAATTATCTATTAATTACTTACTTCTCTAAGTAATTATATTTCCCAATTTTCAAGTGATTATTCTGAATTAATTAACTTAAGTAATTAACTTGAACAAATTCAATTAACTCAATTAATTACACTGAATAATTAATTCCTTAATTACTTCCATTAAGTAATTATACTTAAATGATTTCACAAATGATTACCTCTAAGTAATTAATATAATTAATTATTAAAATTAATCACATTAATTAATTATTTAAATAATCTTAGTTAATGACCTTTATTAACTAATAACAATTCTTTAATTACTTTGCTAAAGAAATTACTTACATTAATCATTATTAATCAAAATTGATTAATTATTAATAACTCATTGATCAAAAGAGTTAAAATCAAATTTTGTTTTGACTTCACATATTTAAAGTATACCTTTACATTTAAACTTATTTAAACATTTAAAGTTATAAAACTTTATTTAATTTTAAAAATCTAGAATTCCACTGAAGATTTCAGTCCAGGTTTAAACTTTGATTATTTTTTCTTTGCTTAAATTCTTTCTTACAATTCAAATTCCATTTTAAAATTAAAATCTCCTTTTCAACACTTAAACATTTTTAAGTATTTAAAACAATCTAAATTTAAAAAAATTGATTTGTTCCCAAACTAAACTTGAACTTATATTTAAACTTAAATTTAAAACTCAGTTCAAACTTTAATTTATGAAATTTAAATACAGTTTTAATCCCAGAAACCAAATCAGGTTTGAAACCTGAAACCAAAATTTTGACCCGAGCCTCACCAGCCTCTGCTTCGAGTCCAACATCCAGAATCTCGAGTACAACTTCGAGCAAAACACTGGAGCTACTCGAGAAAACTCGAGTACACCTCTCTGCCCAAACCCAGACTTCCCAGGCAACAGCACAAGGCACCGTGCACGTGCACAACACCGCCGATCACCTCTAGTCGACGTAGCATCATTCAGCAAGTCGACGATCACCCACGTGTAAATCTCCGACCATCAGAATCTCCATCATCTTCGCGTATTCGAATTCGAGCATCAAGTCGAACATGGAACCCATGAACTGGAAACACCCTCAAACCTGAAACCACATCATCCACGCAACCTCGACCACCAGAAAATCTGGAATTTCGGCCAAGCCTTCGTCCACACTCCCTCTACCATCACCCCGAACCACAAAGAACTCGATCGACCATAGACGATGAACAAATCAAAATACAGACCCTCGACCAAACTAGGGCTATTGTAACGACCCGTAAATTTCGACAATTAAATTTGTTAATTAATTAAGTTTTTTTGTAATTAAATTTAGTAGAAATAAAAAAAAGGAAAAAAAACTTATAAATTCATATTTAAATGAACGCTAAAATAAAATATATAAATGGTAAATTAAAACCTATTTATTTGTAATTTGAATTAAATTCTAATAAATGGAGTAGTGAAAGGTTTATACCTGGATATAAATTGAATATGAGAAATTAAAGGTAAGTATTGAATTGATTATGCCATAAAAACATGGTTAACGGTAATTGGATGTAAATTAAGGAAATACGTTATTGCAAGTTAATAAGTAATGAGCGTGAATGAACATTTCCAATTTAATATAATGATTCAAAAGTTATGACTTAGTTTTAAAGGGAATATAGTATCAAAAAATGCTATAAGTATATTTATCATATATTGATTTACTTGTAACTGAATGTAAATTAATGAAATTTTGTTAATTGTAAGTTAATTTAGCGCAATCCAAATAAAATTGAAATAACCATAAGGTCATAATTTGTTGTATCTAGTAAATTTGGAAATTTATTTCCAATAAATGTAATAAAGTATTTGAAACATATATTGTTTTCATAAGATTGTATAAAGGAATGTAAACATTGGATTTAACTAAGGAAACAAACCGTAAAGATTGAATTTATTTAATGAATTTATATATTTGAATAGGGATTGAATGTAATTTTATGTACTAAGGTTGATACAAGTGATAAGTAACTTAATTTATGCAATACCTGTACTTGGAAACAAATTTGTAAAGTGTAATTGATTGAAATCTGAAAAATGGAAATGAATTCAAAGTTACAATTAATTGATGGAATAATATGGGATAAACTCTAATTTGATAATTCAATGTTAATTATACCCATATAAGGTCAATTTATTGAATAGCAAGATTTTAAATCAGTAACCGAATATATTGAGATTTCAATTTATAATTAATAACATTTAATGTGAAGTCAATTATAATTAATTGGCTTAATTTGTGCAGATAGGGTAGTTTTGATTTGTCATTTAAGTTTGTAAATTTATAAGATGCAACCAATGTTAATTTTATTTATTTATAATCTGACGACTGGTTGATTTAAGAAGTGAAAGCCAAGATTTATTTATTTATTTATTTGAAATTTGAAATTCAATAAGTAGATTAATTGCAAATAAGTGGAATTTAATATTAAAATATTACGTTAATGGAAATGAAGAGTAAATTTGAGGATATAATGCAACACTAATTAATTGAAACTAATGTGAGATTTAAATTGATCGAAATTAGGAAATTGTTGTAACTTGGGTCTGTAAACAATAAACTCTTAAATGTAGTTAAAAGTAATCGATGATGATATGTGTTGCCCATTTATTAAGTCTATTAATTGAAATGAAAAATCAAATGTTATTAAATATAAACAAAAGTTACATGAATACAATGTTTGGAAGGGTTGGATTTGAATACATTAAGAAATAGAAATTGAATTTGGAATCTATTGCAATATATCTAAATGTTATGTTTTGTTATAATTTGAACATAAGTAAATGAAATTAATAGGATGAGAATAAATGACAACAGTAATTATAGGTAATAAAAGCTTATTAATGTAAGGAAACGAAGACAACCATTAAACATTTTGAAGTTATAATTGGTTGAAATGTGTAAATAGGGAATGGATTCAAAGTATAAATTGATGCAATAATATGTAATATTTATTCAAATAAAGAGGTGATTAGGCGTATATTAATGTAATGAAATAATTAGCAGTATATATGGAATAATATTGAAACAAACAAAATTTGTAAATGAATAATGAAATAATAATTAGGGTAAAGTGTAACAAAGAAGTTAATTAAAGCTGAATTTGTATAAATTGAACGAAATTGCAATAAATGAAATGGAAGTAATTTGTTGCATTTGGAAATAAATTATAATAAGTAGATAAGTGTAAGGGTGGTATAATTAAAGGAATTTGTATATAATTTATAGTGATTAAATGGAATTCCAATTTGTTGAAATAAGGAAATTGTACACTTGGTAATAAATTTAATATAAGAAAGACAAATGTAAATATTTAATTTATCAATAAATTAATAGTAGTAAATAGTAACTGAATAAAATGGAATTTCAAAATGAGTATCTGGTCCCTTCATTTCTTTTTTTCGCATGTACGTTTTAAAATAGTTATCTCATTATTTATATGTAACGACCCTAAATTTTCGACCAAATTTTAAATTCATCGTTTCAATAAAAATTTTGAAATTATAAACGATCTCAATTTACGTCCAAACTTTATTTATGACATACGTCTAGTTAGATATGGACATAGAAAAAGTTTCGTTGCAAATTATTATAGTAAAATCCGTTCGCGTTTTACTGTATATCAGTCCATATAAAGCTGCGTAAAATTTATCTTCCAAATCCAAATATTTTACATAGTTATGTTGTAAAAATTATTCTGATCAAGATTTTGTAATTCGTTTCGCCTAAAACTGTCATCGCCTGCTCCGTTTAAATTGTTTTGCAAATCGTACAATTTAAGCGGCGTAAATGCAAATTTTATAAAGTCATCGTATCGCAATAATCTGTGTACCGTTGGAAGCACATCGTCACACTGATCGTAGCGGTATATTTATTTGCACGAATCGAAGTCCGACAACATCCGTCGCGTTAATTTAATCGCTCCGTACAGACCGGGTACAAAATTTCAAGCCCAAATTCCTTAAGCCCGTTTACAAAAGAAATTTGAAAATATAAATCAGCTGTTATTTAATGTAGTATTTGGGAGCTAGTGGGTGGCTAGGGAATAGGAGTGGTTGCTTGGTAATAAGTGTGAACGTTTGGGAAAATGAATAGCTCTGTGGGATACGAAGCAACAAAGTAAAGGTTTATTTCCAGTACCATTCCACTGTTCAAACATTTCATTTCTCCTCTCTGCATCTCGAAACCTTCAGGTAACACACTTTCTCTTCCATCCTTCTATTCTTCTGAAACTAAAAAAAAATGTTATGGCCAGACATAGAAATGCACGGACCAACTACCCATACTGCTTCCATATCTTTCATATTTCATATTTACATCTTCACTCCTCTGCACTCACACTCTTCCCTCTCTCCACTCACTTCCTCCCTTCCCCATTCCTCCCAGCTGCGCACGTGAGCTCGGCCATCTTTCCGAAGCCTCCGCCTTGCCACTCACCACCAAGCGCCGGCCATAAAAAAAAAGGGATGAAGGAATGCGGGGGTTGAAGGCAACATGCGTGAGCATGTGATGGTCTGGGCCTTAATGGAACAAGAATGTGGGAGGATGTAATGTAGGCACAGTGCATTATTTGCTTGTTAATGTAGGCTGTAGCCATGCAATGGAGTTAGTACACATGGAGTTAGTGCATGCGTATGAAAATCTCTGCTTAATGTGTGTGTTGCGTGCAAGTAGTGTGTGTGTTGGAGTGTAAACAAAAAAAATGAAAAGTGTACAAGTTGCATGCGTTTGTGATAAGGGGGTTGTTCATGCTTTTGTAAAACGTGAGTTGCTGCAAGTAGAGGAAGGGTGTATGTGCACGCATGCAAGCATTGGGTTGAAATCTTGGTTTGTGTTCTAAAAAAAAAGCAAAACTGAGATTTGTAAATAGTTTAGATATTTCGAAAGTATTTACGCAAATTTCTATTGGTTGCCGAAATAGTAACCAGTTTTCTTTGCTTGTTGTTGCAGCAACCGACTGAGCTTTTCGCAGCAGCATCGAATTTTTAGCTCCGTTCTTTTCTCCGTAGTTGGTAAGCGCATTTATATAATTTTATAAATTATATATGAACGTTCATTAAATTAATATCGTCTCTTTCTGTCGATATTTACAGTGACCGTTTGTTCGTAGCGGACCGACTTCTTTCGTGCTTCTTTCGCTTTGCCGTCTAATTTCTTTATCCACGAAAGGTGAATTAATTTTCACGACTATATTCTTATGCTAGTTGGTATTGTTGAATGATTGCTATGTGATTGAATTGAATGTTGATTGCTAGTATAAAGTGACAAATAATTTGCAAGTAAATTTGATATAGGATAGTTAACGAATTTAATTTGGATTATATATGTTAAATTCTGATTTGCTAAACCTGACCCCTTCATATGTTAAAATCGATTAGTTAAATTGACCCTTTTAATTTGTAAGTTAATTGACACGTAGAATTGACAAATTTCACTTTGGACCTTTGAACGTATATTGAATTAACTGTTGTAGTTAAAATTGAACGACAAGTGAAACCGAAATGTTATAATCTTTAATCTACTTGAAATGATAGAGTAGATTCTAGAAATAGTTATATTAATTTGCGTAAATAACAAACGCGAATTAATACGATTATTTCGGGATTATTTGAAATTGTTGAATTGTTGTGAATGGATGCTATTGCTTGTTTATTTACTTTGACACCATCCCAGCTATCACACTGCAAGTCCCTTTGTATGTTTTGATTTTGAATTGAAATGGAATCGGGTTGAAATGATAAATACCCAAATAACTTTGACTAAGGATAGAAAATTAAATTAAACCCGATTGGTCAATGTTTTGATTTAAATAAAATAAAGTTTTATTTAACTAATAACAAGGTTTGAATAAATTGGAATTTAATTTCAAATGAATGTAAATGTGAATATTTGAATTTGGAACAAATATTAAAGTAGTAATTGACAAAAAGAATATTGTTTAAAATTTAATTAATTAATAATTAAATTTAGAATTATTTGATAATAAATTTTTGAAATTAAGTTTTGAAATTGTTAATAATTAACTTTTGAAATTATTAATAGTTAAGTTGTGAAATTATTAATAACGAAGTTTGAAATAATTAATAATTAAGTTTTGAATTTATTAACAATTAAGTTTGGAATTATTAATGAATGAGTTTGGAATAATTAATAATTAAGATTTGAAATTATTGAAAATTTGATGAGATCGAATTCCAAATTAAATTGAATTGAATATCTTTATTAAGAGAAATTGAGTTATTGAACAAGTGAAACTAAGTTTTAACTAAGTTTCGAAATTGAAAGGAATTTCTTTGATAAGAAATAGAATGCGTTTTGTCAAAACAAATGAAAGACTTGTAATTTAAAGAATTGGATTGGACAAATGAAATTGTAGATAAGTTGTAAACTTTGATAATGAAATCGAACTAAAGACGTAACGTAATGAATTGGGAGTTTAATTGAAATTGTTTAAGGATAAATTTATTTAATGAATATCGAATGAAAGCGATAATTGATTTAAATCGTTTTGAACGTTAAATTTAGTTAAATGATTTTGGAATGAACTTATATACGAAATGCAAGGACTATTTGAATAGTTTATTTGAAACTTTGGAATTGAATTATAGAAATGTTCAAATTGAAATTGGAAAGTTATGAGACGTAATGTTGGAAATTGATTTAGAAAGACTAACGAATTGTCGATTTACGAACTCCAATTGAAATTGAGATTGTTTTGGCTTGGAAATATATTAACGACCAATCGGTGTTATAATCACGAAGGTTATTAAAGGAACCAGAATCGGTTTGGGACATACTCACTGTCTAAACCGGAAACCACTTTAATAACTATACGCGAAGTGATGATCCAGAATGAAGTGGTTGGATTGACGAACGTTGATGATTGAAGAAAGTGAACGATAATGGATAGCCTTGACACTTGTGTCAAATTGGAAATGACTAAAACAGGAGCTGTGCCGGGCCAATGGAGGATTAGCTACCTCAAGTGGACACACTTCTTCGTAAACTATTCTTTTACTTTGTGATTGATTGGTGCGCACCCTTGATTTGGGAGTGTTGTTTCACGGTGTTGCGGGCGCTGCGGCATTGCGTTCTCACCAGTCCGGATCAGGCGAACGGTAGTGTCACTACCTTGGGTATTGCCTCATGTGCCTTGTCATACTTGTATTCCATTTAGGCGCGACCACTACGATTTTGATTTGTACCTTTAGTATATGGATTGCCCTCTGGTGACTTCCGGTTTTGGGGAAACTACGGTCTTGTATATGCTTTTGGGAATAAAAATGTGTTAAGGGTGGAATGGGCCATGACTTAACACTATTTTGATATCTTTATATTATTGATAGACATTATCTACTTATCGTACTCTACTATATATAGATAGTTTATCGGATCCTGAAAGATGCTTATTCCAACCATCTTTGAGTTATTGTTATTCAAAATTTTTAACCATATTATCTGTATAAGAATATATGTCCTGATTCAAGTGTTTGTTTGTGCATATGCTCGGATCAGACTGAGGATTGTTGTTGCTGCTTACTTGGAGCTGAAGACTTGAAGACTATCTTATCTTTATCGGTATTGTTCTTTCCATTTGGACTATTTGGACATCTATGTTGTTGTATTTCTTTTATTTGAGACATTGTTGTATTTACTTAGTAGCTTCATGAACTACTATTATGACATTGTTGTAATTCCGCTGCACTATTCTGTTATGTTATATTTTCTGTGATTCTGTGATGACTCTCATTTATATATTTATACTCCATTAATGATTCGTGTTTTGCACTATTTAAGTTGACATGTGTGGATTATTGTCAATTTAAATGGTCCAAATATACGGGTAGTTACAGTTGGTATCAGAGCTTTGGTTCCCGATAACCTTAGCCTGTGGAGTTTAAAGCTCATTAGAGATAGGGTAAACATACCCTAGAATGAGGAGAATCATTTCAGAATCCACATCCTTTGATTCGTCTTTCTTATTGAAATCGTTGAATAGAATTCCCTTAAGTTCTATAAATTTCTATCTTGATTCTAAATCACTTTTGGTATTCCAGGATGGCTACCAGAAGAAATGTTAGGGGCAGGGGTGCAAATGCTCCTGGTCCACATGCTCCAGCTCCCGCAGTCCGATTCTCCACTCTTAGCAAGGAGTATACTCAGCTTGGAGGAGTCAAATTTACTGGCTCCGAGAGTATTATCGAAGCACAGCAATGGCTTAAGAGTTTGGAAAGGATCTTTTCTGGCTTGGAGATCGCAGATGCTCAGAAGCGCAAGTTGGTCGCTTGGCAGCTTCAGGATGCTGCACAAGATTGGTGGGAATCAGTCACTTCTCGAACTGATGAGGAAACTATCACTTGGGCCCAGTTTAGGTAGTGATCTATCTAAATTCCTACTAAATAAATTTCTCTCTTATCTCGTCATAATTTTGACTCGTTTCATATCTTTTGTAATAGGGATTCCTTTATGGCTCAGTGGATGCCAGCTGCTGGGAAGGCCCAACTCTATCGGTCTTTCATGGATCTCAAGCAAGGCAACATGACCTTCACTGAGTACGAAAGGAGGTTTAACGAACTCTCCAAGTTCGGACCTGGCTTGATTGACACACCTCTGCTTAAGAATGAGAAGTTCATACATGGTGCACGCCCAGAATATTACGAGCTCCTCACCGCTCATGTCCATGGAACTTTCACCGAGTTGATGGATTTTGCTCTTCGATATGAGGGAAAGCCTAAGGGAACATCTATCCCCAAAGCTCCAGTTACTCAGACACCAGCTAATCAGTCGGGAAAGAGGAAGCAAAATTTTGAGCAATAGAAGAAGAATTGGCAGCAGAAATCCGGGCTTGGCTATTCTCAGAAGAAGCCTATTGACTTATCCTCCAGCACTTGTTTCAAGTGCGACCAGAGGGGTCACTACGCCAACAGCTGTCCAACATCTGCCGGTGCCGTTGTTCTGCCTCCTTAGAATACCAGGAACGACCTCTGTCACGTATGTCTGCAGCCTGGTCATTTCAAGAGGGATTGTCCTATGTATAAAAAGGGAAAGACGGCCGGAGTATTTGCTATGACTTCTTCCGCCCATGATCCACCTACCCCACCTTCTCCTACTGATAACCAAGGTACATTACAGAGTACTTTTATGTTGCATACTTCACCCGTTAAAGTTCTATTTGATACCGGAGCAACACATAGTTTCATATCTATTGATTTGTGCAATAAACTTGGTTTGGAACCCATACTTTCATCTACTTTCTTATGTGTATCAAACCCTATTGGAGGGCCCGCTAACCTTAAAAGGGTTTGTAAATATGTCACTCTTATGCATGGAATTCACCACTTCACTTGGGATTTCTATGTCCTTGGATTCGAGGCATTCGATATACTATTAGGCATTGATTGGCTACGGAAGTTCGAAGCCAATATCTCATGTAATGCTTGAACAGTCTCTCTCATCGATGACAAGAGCATGCCTTTGGTTATAGAAGGCAAATCACCTCAAGAATATGCTGGGAGTTTTATATTTTCACTTGACTCCCATCCAAATGAACTAAGCTCTACTCCAGTGGTCCAATCCTTTTCTGATGTGTTTGGAGAAGTCAATTCTCTACCACCACCGCGGGAAATCGAATTCCACATTGACCTTATTCCTGGTGCCCGATCAGTAGTTCTTCCTCCTCGGAGAATGGCTCCTAAAGAAAAGGCAGAGTTGAATGTTCAAATTGAAGACTTATTTTCTAAAGGCTTGATTCGGCGAAGTCATTCAGAATGGGGTGCTGCAGTAGTGTTCGTCACAAAGTCGGATGGTTCTCTCAGAATGTGTGTGGACTATAGAGAGCTGAACAAGCTCACACACAAGAACAGATATCCGATGCCCCGCATCAACGATCTATTCGACCAGCTTCATGGAGCTAAAGTATTCTCTCAACTCGATCTGGCTACTGGCTTTCACCAACTCAGAATTGCTGAGGAGAGTATTCATAAGACAGCATTCTGCACTGAGAATGGTTTCTTTGAATGGCTGGTTATGCCGTTCGGTCTTACTAATGCTCCAGCTTATTTCGTCGACTTAATGAATAGAGTTTTCCGGGATGTTCTTAACAAGTTTGTTCTTGTTTTCATCGATGACATTCTCGTCTTCTCTAAGGATGAGGAAGAGCATAGGTCACATTTGGCTTTTGTTCTTGAAACTCTACGCAGCCATCAGCTTAAAGCCAAGTTTTCAAAATGCCACTTTTGGAAGAATGAAGTTCGATTTCTTGGCCATATTGTTTCAAACAATGGGATTTCGGTCGATCCAGCTAAGATCGCCGTAATCAATGTAAGTTCCATTCTTACTTGTCAATTCTATCAAAACAACTTATAAATTTCTAAATTCGAATCTTTGGAATTTGCAGGATTGGGAGACTCCCAAAACTCCTACGGACATCCGCAGTTTCTTGGGTTTGGCCGGCTATTACCGCAGATTTATAGAAAACTTTGCCCGTATTGCCGCACCACTTACCGCACTGACCAGAAAGAATGTGAAATTTATTTGGAGCAAAAAGTGCAAAGCAGCTTTCAATGAGATGAAGCGAAAGTTGACCTCTGCCCCAGTTCTTACAGTTATTGATGGTAGCGAAGGATTGACCGTCTATACAGATGCCTGTCGAGATGGACTTGGAGCAGTTTTAATGTAGAAAGGGAAAGTTATTGCCTATGCAGGCCGTCAGTTAAAGACCCATGAAACAAACTACGCAACCCACGATTTAGAGCTTCTTGCGGTTGTATTTGCTCTTAAGCTATGGAGGCACTATCTGTTGGGAACAAAATTCGAGTTATTCACTGACCATAAGTCATTGAGATATATCTTCTCGCAAAAGGATTTGAATCAGAGACAAGTCCGATGGCTCGAATTTCTAGCTGCATATGATCTTGATATTAACTACACTCCGGGGAAAGAAAATGCCGTAGCCGATGCTTTGAGCAGAAACCAAGCAATTGCATGTTGTAATCTGGTTGAAGGAATGTTATTCCAGCTTTCCGTCTCCCTAGCTCTTATGGATCGTATTATAGCCAAGCAATACGAGGACACTTTGCTTTACCGCATCAAAGAAATAGTTCTTGGCAGAGTTGAAAATGCTGATAATAAAGTGGGTGCACATGTGGATAGTAATGGAGTCCTGAGAATTGATAATCGAATTTGTGTTCCTAATGTTGATGGTCTAAGACAGGAAGTGCTGAGAGAAAACCATAAGTCTTCACTTTCATTTCATCCCGGTGTCACTAAAATGTACCAGAATATGAAGAGCCTATATTGGTGGAGTGGAATGAAGCGTGATATTTCTACCTATGTTAGCAGGTGCACCACTTGCCAACAAGTTAAAGCTGATCACAGAAAGACAGCAGGATTGCTTCAACCTCTAGAGATTCCAGGTTGGAAATGGGAGCAGATTTCTATGGACTTTATTGATGGGCTGCCAAGGACTAGAAAGGGTAACGAAAGCATATGGGTGATTGTCGACAGACTGATGAAGTCCGCACATTTTATCCCAGTCAAGACCACTCGTACAGCTTCGAGTTTGGCCGAGATATACATGAGAGAAGTTGTTAAACTTCATGGTGTACCATCTAGTATTGTATGCGATCGAGATCCTATTTTCACCAGTAAATTATGGAAGGCATTTCAGGATACTCTGGGCACCAAACTGAATCTGAGCACAGCTTATCATCCTCAGACAGATGGCCAAACTGAGAGGGTGAATCAGATTTTGGAAGATCTTCTCCGAGCTTGTATTATTGACTTTGGTGGATCTTGGGAAGACCATCTTCACTTGGTTGAATTCACTTATAATAATAGTTACCAGGTAAAGAAATTGAATTTCAAATTTGAATAAGTATATTTGAATTTGAATTAATTATCTTCAATAACCAGGCAAGCATTGGTATGGCACCATTCGAAGCCTTATATGGACGGCCGTGCAAATCACCAGCTTGTTGGATAGAATCTGGAGATCGATTAGTGCTTGGACCAGAAATGATTATGGAAGCTTCTGAAAAAGTCGAAGAAATCAGGGAGAAGATAAAGACGGCACAGGATAGACAGAAAAGCTATGCTGACAAAAGGAGAAGAGATCTCGAATTCAGTGTAGGAGACAAAGTACTTCTGAAAGTGTCGCCTCTGAGGAATATTGTTCGATTTGGAAGAAAAGGGAAATTAGCTCCCAGATTTGTTGGTCCGTTTGAGATTACAGAAAGAGTCGGAACATTAGCATATAGAGTTGCATTACCAGAGAAGTTCGCCGGTGTGCACAACGTGTTCCACGTCTCACATCTTCGCAAAGTTGTACATGATCCATCTATGACCATCCCTACTGCCTAGTTGGAAGAGATAGTTATTGAGCCTGATTTGACTATTGAGCGAAAGCCACTTCGGATAGTCGATCGTGAGACAAAGCAACTCAGAAGGAAGTCGGTAAATCTCGTCAAAGTACAGTGGAGTGCAGATGAGCGAGATTGCACATGGGAAACTGAGGATAGTATCCGGGATTCAAACCCCGAACTATTAATTTCAGGTATTATTCAAATTCTTGAAATCTATCTTGACTTTTCTACTTATTTCATTTCTACTTCACTCGTCTCGTTCCTTTTCGAGGACGAAAAGTTTTGAGTGGGGGAGATTGTAACGACCCTAAATTTTCGACCAAATTTTAAATTCATCGTTTCAATAAAAATTTTGAAATTATAACGATCTCAATTTACGTCCAAACTTTATTTATGACATACGTCTAGTTAGATATGGACATAGAAAAAGTTTCGTTGCAAATTATTACAGTAAAATCTGTTCGCGTTTTATTGTATATCAGTCCATATAAAGCTGCGTAAAATTTATCTTCCAAATCCAAATATTTTACACAGTTATGTTGTAAAAATTATTCTGATCAAGATTTTGTAATTCGTTTCGCCTAAAATTGTCATCGCTTGCTCCGTTTAAATTGTTTGGCAAATCGTACAATTTAAGCGGAGTAAATGCAAATTTTATAAAGTCATTGTATCGCAATAATTTGTGTACCGTTGGAAGCACATCGTCACACTGATCGTAGCGGTATATTTATTTGCGCAAATCGAAGTCCGACAACATCCGTCGCGTTAATTTAATCGCTCCGTACGGACCGGGTACAAAATTTCAAGCCCAAATTCCTTCAGCCCGTTTACAAAAGAAATTTGAAAATATAAATCAGCTGTTATTTAATGTAGTAGTTGGGAGCTAGTGGGTGGCTAGGGAATAGGAGTGGTTGCTTGGTAATAAGTGTGAACGTTTGGGAAAATGAATAGCTCTGTGGGATACGAAGCAACAAAGTAAAGGTTTATTTCCAGTACCATTCCACTGTTCAAACATTTCATTTCTCCTCTCTGCATCTCGAAACCTTCAGGTAACACACTTTCTCTTCCATCCTTCTATTCTTCTGAAACTAAAAAAATGTTATGGCCAGACATAGAAATGCACGGACCAACTACCCATACTGCTTCCATATCTTTCATATTTCATATTTACATCTTCACTCCTCTGCACTCACACTCTTCCCTCTCTCCACTCACTTCCTCCCTTCCCCATTCCTCCCAGCTGCGCACGTGAGCTCGGCCATCTTTCCGAAGCCTCCGCCTTGCCACTCACCACCAAGCGCCGGCCATTAAAAAAAAGGGATGAAGGAGTGCGGGGGTTAAAGGCAACATGCGTGAGCATGTGATGGTCTGGGCCTTAATGGAACAAGAATGTGGGAGGATGTAATGTAGGCACAGTGCATTATTTGCTTGTTAATGTAGGATGTAGCCATGCAATGGAGTTAGTACACATGGAGTTAGTGCATGCGTATGAAAATCTCTGCTTAATGTGTGTGTTGCTTGCAAGTAGTGTGTGTGTTGGAGTGTAAACAAAAAAAAAATGAAAACTGTACAAGTTGCATGCGTTTGTGATAAGGGGGTTGTTCATGCTTTTGTAAAACGTGAGTTGCTGCAAGTAGAGGAAGGGTGTATGTGCACGCATGCAAGCATTGGGTTGAAATCTTGGTTTGTGTTCTAAAAAAAAAGCAAAACTGAGATTTGTAAATAGTTTAGATATTGCGAAAGTATTTACGCAAATTTCTATTGGTTGCCGAAATAGTAACCAGTTTTCTTTGCTTGTTGTTGCAGCAACCGACTGAGCTTTTCGCAGCAGCATCGAATTTTCAGCTCCGTTCTTTTCTCCGTAGTTGGTAAGCGCATTTATATAATTTTATTAATTATATATGAACGTTCATTAAATTAATATCGTCTCTTTCTGTCGATATTTATAGTGACCGTTTGTTCGTAGCGGACCGACTTCTTTCGTGCTTCTTTCGCTTTGCCGTCTAATTTCTTTATCCATGAAAGGTGAATTAATTTTCACGACTATATTCTTATGCTAGTTGGTATTGTTGAATGATTACTATGTGATTGAATTGAATGTTGATTGCTAGTATAAAGTGACAAATAATTTGCAAGTAAATTTGATATAGGATAGTTAACGAATTTAATTTGGATTATATATGTTAAATTCTGATTTGCTAAACCTGACCCCTTCATATGTTAAAATCGATTAGTTAAATTGACCCTTTTAATTTGTAAGTTAATTGACACGTAGAATTGACAAATTTCACTTTGGACCTTTGAACATATATTGAATTAACTGTTGTAGTTGAAATTGAACGACAAGTGAAACCGAAATGTTATAATCTTTAATCTACTTGAAATGATAGAGTAGATTCTAGAAATAGTTATATTAATTTGCTTAAATAACAAACGCGAATTAATACGATTATTTCGGGATTATTTGAAATTGTTGAATTGTTGTGAATGGATGCTATTGCTTGTTTATTTACTTTGACACCATCCCAGCTATCACACTGCAAGTTCCCTTTGTATGTTTTGATTTTGAATTGAAATGGAATCGGGTTGAAATGATAAATACCCAAATAACTTTGACTTAGGATAGAAAATTAAATTAAACCCGATTGGTCAATGTTTTGATTTAAATAAAATAAAGTTTTATTTAACTAATAGCAAGGTTTGAATAAATTGGAATTTAATTTCGAATGAATGTAAATGTGAATATTTGAATTTGGAACAAATATTAAAGTAGTAATTGACAAAAAGAATATTGTTTAAAATTTAATTAATTAATAATTAAATTTAGAATTATTTGATAATAAATTTTTGAAATTAAGTTTTGAAATTGTTAATAATTAACTTTTGAAATTATTAATAGTTAAGTTGTGAAATTATTAATAACGAAGTTTGAAATAATTAATAATTAAGTTTTGAATTTATTAACAATTAAGTTTGGAATTATTAATGAATGAGTTTGGAATAATTAATAATTAAGATTTGAAATTATTGAAAATTTGATGAGATCGAATTCCAAATTAAATTGAATTGAATATCTTTATTAAGAGAAATTGAATTATTGAACAAGTGAAACTAAGTTTTAACTAAGTTTCGAAATTGAAAGGAATTTCTTTGATAAGAAATAGAATGTGTTTTGTCAAAACAAATGAAAGACTTGTAATTTAAAGAATTGGATTGGACAAATGAAATTGTAGATAAGTTGTAAACTTTGATAATGAAATCGAACTAAAGACGTAACGTAATGAATTGGGAGTTTAATTGAAATTGTTTAAGGATAAATTTATTTAATGAATATCGAATGAAAGTGATAATTGATTTAAATCGTTTTGAACGTTAAATTTAGTTAAATGATTTTGGAATGAACTTATATACGAAATGCAAGGACTATTTTAATAGTTTAATTGAAACTTTGGAATTGAATTAAAGAAATGTTGAAATTGAAATTGGAAAGTTATGAGACGTAATGTTGGAAATTGATTTAGAAAGACTAACGAATTGTCGATTTACGAACTCCAATTGAAATTGAGATTGTTTTAGCTTGGAAATATATTAACGACCAATCGGTGTTATAATCACGAAGGTTATTAAAGGAACCAGAATCGGTTTGGGACATACTCACTGTCTAAACCGGAAACCACTTTAATAACTATACGCGAAGTGATGATCCAGAATGAAGTGGTTGGATTGACGAACGTTGATGATTGAAGAAAGTGAACGATAATGGATAGCCTTGACACTTGTGTCAAATTGGAAATGACTAAAACAGGAGCTGTGCCGGTCCAATGGAGGATTAGCTACCTCAAGTGGACACACTTCTTCGTAAACTATTCTTTTACTTTGTGATTGATTGGTGCGCACCCTTGATTTGGGAGTGTTGTTTCACGGTGTTGCGGGCGCTGTGGCGTTGCGTTCTCACCAGTCCGGATCAGGCAAACGGTAGTGTCACTACCTTGGGTATTGCCTCATGTTCCTTGTCATACTTGTATTCCATTTATGCGCGACCACTAGGATTTTGATTTGTACCTTTAGTATATGGATTGCCCTCTGGTGACTTCCGGTTTTGGGGAAACTACGTCTTGTATATGCTTTTGGGAATAAAAATGTGTTAAGGGTGGAATGGGCCATGACTTAACACTATTTTGATATCTTTATATTATTGATAGACATTATCTACTTATCGTACTCTACTATATATAGATAGTTTATCGGATTCTGAAAGATGCTTATTCCAACCATCTTTGAGTTATTGTTATTCAAAATTTTTAACCATATTATCTGTATAAGAATATATGTCCTGATTCGAGTGTTTATTTGTGCATATGCTCGGATCAGACTGAGGATTGATGTTGCTGCTTACTTGGAGCTGAAGACTTGAAGACTATCTTATCTTTATCAGTATTGTTCTTTCCATTTGGACTATTTGGACATCTATGTTGTTGTATTTCTTTTATGTGAGACATTGTTGTATTTACTTTGTAGCTTCATGAACTACTATTATGACATTGTTGTAATTCCGCTGCATTATTCTGTTATGTTATATTTTCTGTGATTCTATGATGACTCTCATTTATATATTTATACTCCATTAATGATTCGTGTTTTGCACTATTTAAGTTGACATGTGTGGATTATTGTCAATTTAAATGGTCCAAATATACGGGTTGTTACATTATATATTGTCCGTTCTTTCTATTTTTAGCTTTGCCTATAAATATCCAGTTATAAACCCTAGCAGCCTTTCTATTTCTCATTTCTGTATGTACAAAATTTCTATTGCTCCTCTTCCTCAATGGCTGAAAACCCTAAATATTTCAATTCAATTCCAATTCAAAATCCAACAACAAAAATTCAAAATTTTAGCTCGTTCTAACACCATAACTTTCACATACGACATATGTTTCACGTGCGGTTTGCTCCGTTAGGTTCGTATTTGAATTCCAGACATTTTGGAACTGAATTGGTTGGATTCTAAAGCTGTTCAAAATTTTGGTTTTAAATTGGATTTAAATTCAATTTAAATCCAAAAGGCGAGTGTTTTAACCCACTCACAACTTCTAAGATTTCTTATGTTTGTTAAATTAAATTTTGATGTGATTTAAAATTTATCTATGATTGTTTAGCATATATTTAATCATCATCTCAGTTAGATAGCATTTATTTAAATTAAATTGTTACTTAATTTTATTATTGGATATAATTTGCCAGTTAAATTTATTTATTATTGCATATAAACTACCAGTTAAACAGTTATTAATTTTTTTATTGAATATAAACTATTCGTTGATGCCTATTATATTTTATATGCTTTATATTGATATTTTGTTTAAATTGGATGATGATTGTAATAAATGGTTGTTTATTGATATTTGGATGAATGGATGCTATATTTTATATTGTATAAACTGCAAGTTATTATGCATTTTCATTTCATTCGGGATTGCGCTTTGAAATGATATATAACCGTAAACTTTTATTTTTAAAATTACGGATTGAAATGATAAATATCCGCATCACTTGACCATAGGATAGAAAATTATATACAGGCACCGTGGTCTATATATATAAAAATATTTTTGAAATAATTTCTATGGTTTTGTAAAGAAATATATGGTTTATGAGATATTGATTTGGATATTTTATAAATGTTATTTTATATATAGTAAAATTCTAAAATTTAAGCTATGTATAACTTGATGATGTTTTAAGTTTGATTTACGAATATTTCAAGTTTGAGCTTTATTTAAGGGATATTGAATTTATTAAATAAATATTTCTAAACTAAATAATAGTAAATTGAATTAAGGTATA
This sequence comes from Allium fistulosum, assembly GCA_030737815.1. NCBI lineage: Eukaryota > Viridiplantae > Streptophyta > Magnoliopsida > Asparagales > Amaryllidaceae > Allium > Allium fistulosum. The sequence goes on along the minus strand of CM060903.1, from coordinate 763,699,938 downwards.
TATAAGATTTTCAGATTAGGTTGGGAATTTTGGAATATTTAAAGACTTGAAATATATCAAAATTGAAATGTTTTATTGAAATTAAGGTATTATTGTTTTCAAAGTGTTGGTTTTCGAAATTATTATAACTTTGAAAGTAGTATGGTTTGGAAAATGAATTTATTTGAAATAGAATTTATTTAAGAATTATCTGTGAATATATTGATTGGAAACCTATTGAAATTGAAAATTTAGAATATGACTTCAAAATGTGGTTTGGGTTTAAGATGATTTAAAAGAATATTTCAAGATTATCTAAATTAAAGAAAGATTAGTGATTGGAAATTGGGTTTTATTTAAATAAGATATTATTGAATTGTTTTGGAAATGGAAATGATATATTATTGAATTGGGTTTTGAAATGGAAATAATACATTGATAATTTGGGTTTGAAATAGCAATAATATTTTGGTTTTAAAGTATATACTATTTTGAAGTAAAGGATATGGTTTGAAATGGCAATAACATTTTGGTTTTTGAAGTGTATACTATTTGAAATAAAGAATATGTTTTGAAAGGGCAATGATTGTGTTTTTAAAAGTATATATATTTTTAAATGACCACGGTGTTATAATAACGTTTGGTTGTTAAAGAGACCGGGATCAGATATGGACATACTCTCTGTCGATACCGAAAACCACTTTGACAACTGTGTATGCGGTGGAGTTTCCAGAATGAAGTAGGATGGTGGCGACGATCCTAAGGTATATACGTGGACCCAACTCCCGTGTGTTGGCATAAGGTGGCTAAAACAGGAGCGATCGACGGGCCAAGGAGGTAGCACCTCTGATCGAGCACACTTCTTTGATACCATTCTATTACTTGTGATTGTTTTGGTGGCCACCCTTGATTTGGGAGTGTTGTTTGAGGTGGGTGGTAGTGGCTGCTATGCGTCATCACCAGCCCGGATGCGTAATTGGTATATCTACCCTGGCATTGCCTTGTGTGCCGTGTCACCTACCATATCGAGCTTTACTACGATTTGTGATTTCTCCCGTAGCCTGTGGAGTATCGAGGGTAGCCCCCATTTTGGGAGTATGCTAATACTGGATAGACTACTGGGACTATTACGTGTTAAGGGCAATATGGGTAACCCCTTGACGCTATTAAAAATATGTTTATTTTATATTAGACATTATTATAATAGCGAATATTACTACATAGTAGATAGTTTAACGGATCCTTAAGAGATGTGAATCCTGAACATTTCTTAAGTTACTGCACTCACGTTAGACACTGGATAGGAGATGTCAAACCCCGTAAACATCTCTGACGCCGTTTACCCTCATATTTATTTCATTGATTTAACTTACATAAGATCTTTTAGTTCTGACTCGAGTGTTTTGTCTTTTCAATTCGCTCGGGTCAGCCTGAGCATTTCAGGATTTGAAGGCTCTATTTCTGGAGGACGAAGATGAAGATTTTATTACTACTATTTATTATATTCCACTACACCATTGTATTCCGCTGCATTAAATATCATTCTCTGGTATGGGTAACTCTGATATGTATTGTATAAGTATAATCAAATGTTTTTGTAAAACAGCTTCATGAACTGTTATTTGATTATTATATTTTATCGTCCCGCTGCAAGATTATTATATTTTATCGTTCCGCTGCAAGACACAATCCCGACCACCACGAACTAAAGGATCACCAGAAATCGACCATATAATGAAATTTAAACAAACTCGATCTGCTCTTAATTTCTAACTCGAAAAATTTTGATTCTTGCTTTAGAAATCATGTTTTTGTATGGGAATTCAGTTTAGATACCTGAATTCGAGAATTAAGAGATTCGAGTTGTGACTTATTTAAGGTTATGCTCAGATTTCTTGGTTCCCAAAGTTATTCACAAGTTGTTTAAACTTGAATATATTTTTAAAACTTATTTCAAAATTAAACAAGCAACATTTGTTTAATTCTAAGTCCAAACATCAAGTAGATTGAGCAGAAATGATTTTTGAAATCAAAGTTTGGTTTTCATAGTATCAGGCAGTGAGCCTATATAAACACTTCCAGCTTTAAACTTATATTCAGAGGATCATGTATATATATACAAGCTTACTCACAAATATATATATATATATAGATAAACAACAGATTTATACTTTTAAAATTTGAGAAAAAGATGCTACTCACCTTTTTTTCCAGAAAGAAGGACAGAGTTGATATATTCCAGGCTTGTGAAAATTGCAAAACTGAAACTCCTCTTTGATCTTTGGTTGTATTGATTTATATTGTTTGTTTCAGTTGAATTTTGTGTGAGTTTTAAATAGTATTACTTCAGATTTTCTCAGTTAAAATGGACGAACTGAAAATGAAGAGAAGTTAATGTATATAAAAATGAAGTTACAGGGTATTGATATTTGTTTGTACAAGTTAATATTTTTGTTTGTGCTGAGTGACATTGTTTGTACAATTGATCGGAGATTTTTTCCCTTGCTTGGTGGCTGAGATGATTTTGTTTAGTGGCTTGCATTAATTACTTTGTACCAATAGATAGTTATTTTATTTCTTCTTTTGCAAGCTTCATTCACAAGTATATCTACTTGCTTCATTCTTTTACAAGTGTTCATACTTATTTTTGTTTTCTTTTGCAAGTGTACCACTTACATTTATATTTATTTATCTTGCTTGAATGTATTATATGTTCCTTTTCTTTTTACTTTGTCTTTGTAATACTACTTTATAATATAAACAATTTCTAGTTTAATTTGTTATTAGATTTTATTTAAGTGTTACTTCATTTTTATAATTTATCTTATCTAATTTGTATTTTTATTTTCCTTTCTAGTTTATCTTATATATATTTATTTCTATTTCTTTTATTTTTTATTTATTTATTTCTAACTTGAATATTTATTATCGATTTTACTTTAACATTTATTGTCTCATATATATATATATATATATATATATATATATATATTTCCTAACAAAAACCATCGATTTCTAAATTTTAAAATATTTATTTATATACTTGTGTCCAAAGTCTATATATTTTTATCTAATTTATCTAAGATTTAAACTCAATCCAATATATATATATATAAATATATATATTCAAATTTACTCATATTCACATATATATACAATATTTAAATTTAAACGATTTAACATATATTCTATTGGAATTTGGGGAAACTCAAATCAGTTTATCAGTTAATTCCACAATTTTTATTCAAAAATTAATTTAATTATCAATTTAAATTTATATAAAATCCGGGGTCGTTACAGTTGCATTGTTAATACACGTTTAATTTCTGCTTTTCATTTCATTATAGAATTTCAACTTTATTCTGGTCCACCTGGATACCTTCTCTTGACACAACATATCCCAGAAATAAAACACTATGCGTCATGAACACGCATTTCTTCGTTGCAGCATAAATTGTTCTTGTCGCAATACAAACAATACTTCTCTCAGATGTTGCAAGTGTTCCTCTGCGCTTCCACTGTATATCAAAATATCATCAAAATACACCACCACAAACTTCCCAATGAATGGTCTAAAAATCTGATTCATCACCCTCATGAATGTACTTGGTGCATTTGATAAGCCAAATGGCATAACCAACCATTCGTATAGACCCTCCCTGGTTTTAAAAGCAGTCTTCCACTCATCTCCTGGTCTGATATGAATTTGATGATATCCGCTCTTCAAATCAATCTTCGAAAAGATAGTAGCTCCGCTTATTTGATCTAACAAGTCTTCCAACCTCGGCATTGGAAATCTATATCTCACAGTAATCTTATTCAATGCTCGACTGTCAGTGCACATCCTCCACGTTCCATCCTTTTTGGGTACCAATAAAGCTGGTACAACACAAGGACTTAAACTCTCCTGCACACGCCCCTGTTCAAGCAATTCTTCCACTTGCCTTCTCAGCTCTTCATGTTCCTTTGGACTCATTCAATAATGTGGTCTGTGTGGCAACACAGCTCCTGGAACAAGATCTACCTGATGTTGTATATCCCACAACGGTGGCAACTCCGTTGGTAACTCCTCTGGAAATATATCGTCAAATTCTTTCAAAACTGGTTTCACTTCTTCTGGAATTTCAACCTCTTCACTGCTCTCTCGCCCAATCAACAAAAACACTTCAGGTTCCTCCTCTACTTCCTTCACAAACTCCTTCAAATATAACAAAGTTTTAAGCTCTTCAATCTCCTCCAACTTGTTTTCCTCTTGTTGTCGCTTCTTTGGAACTAGAGTAATCTTTGTGCCTTCAAACATGAAACTGTAACTGTTGGTACGCCCATCATGTTGCACCGCCCTATCGTACTGCCACGGTCTCCCCAGCAACAAATGACAGACATCCATATCTACCACATCGCACCAGATTTCATCCTTGTATTTCTTTCCAATTGAAAACTTCACACAAGCCCTTCGTCCAACCTTCACCTCCCCGCCTTTCCTCAACCAAGCTAGCTTGTACGGTTTCGGATGTTTCTCAGTCTTCAATGCCAACTTCCTCACAGCTTCTGAAGAAATTATATTATCACAGCTTCCAGCATCAATAACAAATTTGAAAACCTTCCCCAGAATGGTACATGTTGACTGAAAAATATTGCTCCTCAACCAACTACAATCCTCCTCTTGCTTTGGTGTTAAACAGGACCTTTTCATCATTAGATTATAACCTTCGTCTCCCGTCACTTCTTCTTCCTCCTCATCAGGTGGTGAATTGGAACATTCAGCTTCTTCATCCTCATCCTCAACCTCTGCTATCATAGCTCTCTTCTTCGGCTTTGGACATTCGCTACTTTTGTGGCCCATTTCTTAGCAATTATAACACTTGAAACCATTATTGATTTTCGCCTTCCCACCCTCATTCACAACTGGTTTTGCAACAACTTTTGAAACATTAGAGCTTCCACTAACACCCTTCACTTGACTATTGGAATTTGTAAACACACCACCTCCTCGTCGTCCCTATTTCTCCCAAGCCAATGCTTTCTGATGTTCTTCCGCTACAGATCTGGGATCAAACATGTTAACCATATCCTGAATCTGCATTCGCAATCCCCCAATGAATCTAGACGTCAGCTGCTCTTCCGTTTCCATAATATCATTCCTCGCAATAAGCTGATAAAATTCATCCGCGTAATCATTAACATTCTTTGTGCCTTGCCTCAAATTCTGCAAACGTTGATACATCAAAGATTGATAATTGTAAGGTAAGAACGTTGCTTTCATCTATTTCTTCATCTTCTCCCAAGATTCAACTTTTGACTTCCCCATTCGTTCACGTGTAAGTTTGGTTTGCTGCCACCATGCCAAAGCTCTACCCCTCAACCTCGTAGCAACCAACTTCACTCTACGATGTTCTGGAACTTCTTTGAAGTCAAAAATCTCTTCAACATTAGCCACCCAATCCAAAAACTCCTCTGCTTGCATACCACCTTTGAATTCAGGAATTTCAGTCTTCATCCCCGACTCCCACTTGTGATCATACTCAGAGTAATTTCTTCCTTGTCCTCGTCCTTGTCCTCGAACACTACCACCATCATATTCTTCCTCAAAATCAGATGTATATCGTTGTCTATCTCGTCCACCCACATCTCTACTACCTTCATGTCTACCACCATCATCCCTTCTATCTACATTCCTCCGTTCACGATCATCCACGTTCCTCCCACGCCTTTGATCATTGTCAACACTTCTTTCTCGATTGGATTGTGGTGAGACTCTACTTCCCCCATGGTTAGATTCAGGTGAAACCCTTCTCCGATTTTGATTCATCTCTAGCATCATCTTCTCTAACCGACCAATTCCTTCGTTAAGCTTTTCACTAAAGTTTTCATTGATTCTTTGCTCCATCTCATCAGCTTCTTCTCTTCGATACAAAGCTTCTACGTTTTGATGTCGATTAGCTCTCCTTGGTGGCATACTTGAAAATTTCACAAAACTCTTCAATACTTCAAAATTCAAACACCTTTCGGACTTTGATCCAAAATGAATTGGATCGAGACTTCCACTTTTGTTGCAAATCGCGATGAACATGAAGAACACCAAACTCCTCAAAACACAAATCCGATCTTCAAACTTCAATACAAATGCAAACAACTTCAACTACTTGGGCCTTGACTTGATTCCTTCAAATTCTTCAAAATTGATTGGCTCCAAGACTCGATTTAGCTATGATTGGCTAAAACAAGCTCTGATACCAAATGGTGCAGCAGCGGAATGACAAAAATGGTAATTCTGTGAAAGTAGCAATCGATGAGTTGATGTATACTGAAATGCCCGAATTCGTTGATCCGAAGATACCGAATTCTAGCTATCCCTGACACGTTGATCGCGCACGATACCGTGAGAAGAGATCTTCAATTCTTCGAGCGTTGATCAAGCGCACTTGATTCCGCGAATCGGCTTCTACAATCGTTGAATCGAGCGCACTCGATTAACCGACAGAGGAGATAGGAGATTACACTCAATTACCAATTTAAAATTGAGAGCACAAAGCTAACAAAGATAATTTTATTTCAAATCAACTAAACTATTACAAATGACTCACACGACCTATTTATAGGCGTTACAACTCATTCACAATTCTGTCCAAACTCATAAGTCGGCTCCGACTTAGACCCCTTTCCGACTTACGACTTAAGAGTAACGACCTAACACACCCAGTCACATTACAACACCATATCAACGGCTTACGACTTATAAATGCTCGACCTAAAATCATACGACTCAAGACTTACGTACAGAACGACTCAACTTAGGTCGGCGACGACCTAATTACAATTTACAATGATTTACAGTCATGGCCGACCTAACCTGGTATGACCTAAAAATTACAACACATTAGAAGTATACGACTTAGGACACAGACGACATACGACTCAACTTAAGTCGGTAACGACTTATCAGCAACTCGTTCTTCGACTTAAAGCATCAACGGTTCAGATTAACGCGGCATAAGGATCTTTGGTCTTCAGGCTTCAGCGACATAAGATGGTACGACTTAACTGAGTCGTAACTCGGTGCCGACTTATCATTTTCCTTAAGTCGTATCCGACTTATCCCTTGTGCATTCTCAACTGCTCCTCCCATATCATTCTTGTTAAGTCGCGCGAGCGCCTTTCCCTGTAGCTGGTTAACTCGCGTTTCTCGGTCACGACTTAGTCCCTTTAGCTTGTTAACTCGCCGCTCTCTACTAGGTCGGTCACGACTTATGGTTGCCTTAAGTCGGTCACGACTTAGGAATTTCTCACGAACTTCCTTGATAGCTTCCTCGGTGATAGGTCGTAAACGACCTATCGTTCCCAAACGACTTAAGCTTTTACTAGGTCAGTCACGACTTAGTCCTTGACCTGCATCATCCTCCCCTAGTTTAGAGAAATTCGTCCTCGAATTTGCATCATCCTCCTCTGCAACACACTCATCCCCATGATACAGTACGAGATGCTTAACATTGAATACGTCCGACGTGTACACACCCTCCGGCAGCTTCAATTTATAAGCATTTTCATTAATCCGTTTGACGATTTCTACAAGACCAATTTTCCTGGCTTTCAATTTGTTATAAGCGCCCACTGGAAAACGATCCTTTGTTAACACAGCATATACCATATCTCCTTCATTAAATTCAACATACCTTCGCTTCAGATCTGCAGAACGTTTATACTTCTCATTCGCTTTCTCCAATCGTTCCTGAACGATTTTATGACATTCCGTCAACCCCTCAACAAAATCAGCAGCTTTCTTAACTGTCCCCTTTGAGTGTGGTATTACCGTTAAATCCAACGATCCTTTTGGCATACTAGAATATACAATCTGGAATGGACTGAACCCAATACTTCGATTTACAGCATGATTATGGGCAAATTCGGCCTGGCATAACTTCACATCCCAACTCTTCAGATTGTCTTGCACAAGACACCTCAACAAATTTCCCAACGATCTGTTCACGACCTCGGTCTGTCCATCCGTTTGCGGATGATAAGCGCTGCTAAAGTTCAACTTCGTTCCCACCATCTTCCACAAACTTAGCCAAAAATGACTTAGAAAACGAGTATCCCTATCCGACACAATCGATTCTGGCAATCCATGAAGTCGATATATCTCCTTGAAAAATAATTGAGCAACATGAACAACATCCGCCATCTTCTTACAAGCAATAAAATGTGCCATTTTCGAAAACCGGTCAACCACCACATAAATGGAATCGTTACCACGCTGTGTTCTCGGCAACCCCAACACAAAGTCCATACTCACATCAACCCATGGTTTAGTGGGTACAGGTAACGGCATATATAATCCAGCATTAGTTGCAGTTCCTTTCGAAACCTGACAGATATGACATCGCTCCACAAACCTCTCCACCTCTTTCCTCATCGATGGCCAAAAGTAAGACTGTGAAATCAACTGTAATGTACGGTCTCTCCCAACATGTCCTTCTTCATGCAGTTCTTTTACAATCTTCATTCTCAAACTACAATCAGGTATGCACAATCGATTTCCTTTGAATAGAAAACCGTCTACCATCATAAACTCATCTGTCTTTCCCTCCTTGAATTTATCAATACACTTCGCAAAGTAAGGATCATCGACAAATAATTCTGGCAACACATCAAACCCTGTCACCTCAACTTTCAGTGTAGTCAACAAATGGCTCCTCCTACTCAAAGCATCAGCCACTTGATTCGTCACCCCTGACTTGTGTTTAACAACAAAAGTAAACTGTTGCAGATATGCAATCCACGATGCATGTCTCGCTGAAATCTTGTCTTGCCCTTGTAAATGCTTTAATGCCTCATGATCAGTGTAAAGAACAAACTCTTTCTGAAATAGATAATCTCTCCAGTGTTTAATAGCTTGCACCACAGCATAAAACTCCACATCATATGTATTGTATCTCATCTTCGCCCCTGATAATTTCTCACTAAAATATGCAATAGGACGTCCCCTCTGACTCAACACTCCTCCAATCCCAACTTTGGATGCATCAGTATGTAGTTCAAACACTAGTTGAAAATCTGGTAATATTAGAATTGGTGCTGACGTCAAGAGTTCTTTGATTCGATCAAAAGCAACCCCGGCTTCCTCCGTCCATGCAAACTGTTTACCCTTCATACAATCAGTCACAAGCGCCATCACACTACTAAAGTGTGGAATAAACCTTCGATAAAATGATGCTAGCCCATGAAAACTTCTCACTTCGGTTATTGTCTTCGGCTGTGGCCAATTTCCGACTGCTTCAACTTTATTCTGGTCCACCTGGATACCTTCTCTTGACACAACATATCCCAGAAATAAAACACTATGCGTCATGAACACGCATTTCTTCGTTGCAGCATAAATTGTTCTTGTCGCAATACAAACAATACATCTCTCAGATGTTGCAAGTGTTCCTCTGCGCTTCCACTGTATATCAAAATATCATCAAAATACACCACCACAAACTTCCCAATGAATGGTCTAAAAATCTGATTCATCACCCTCATGAATGTACTTGGTGCATTTGATAAGCCAAATGGCATAACCAACCATTCGTATAGACCCTCCCTGGTTTTAAAAGCAGTCTTCCACTCATCTCCTGGTCTGATATGAATTTGATGATATCCGCTCTTCAAATCAATCTTCGAAAAGATAGTAGCTCCGCTTATTTGATCTAACAAGTCTTCCAACCTCGGCATTGGAAATCTATATCTCACAGTAATCTTATTCAATGCTCGACTGTCAGTGCACATCCTCCACGTTCCATCCTTTTTGGGTACCAATAAAGCTGGTACAACACAAGGACTTAAACTCTCCTGCACACGCCCCTGTTCAAGCAATTCTTCCACTTGCCTTCTCAGCTCTTCATGTTCCTTTGGACTCATTCAATAATGTGGTCTGTGTGGCAACACAGCTCCTGGAACAAGATCTACCTGATGTTGTATATCCCACAACGGTGGCAACTCCGTTGGTAACTCCTCTGGAAATATATCGTCAAATTCTTTCAAAACTGGTTTCACTTCTTCTGGAATTTCAACCTCTTCACTGCTCTCTCGCCCAATCAACAAAAACACTTCAGGTTCCTCCTCTACTTCCTTCACAAACTCCTTCAAATATAACAAAGTTTTAAGCTCTTCAATCTCCTCCAACTTGTTTTCCTCTTGTTGTCGCTTCTTTGGAACTAGAGTAATCTTTGTGCCTTCAAACATGAAACTGTAACTGTTGGTACGCCCATCATGTTGCACCGCCCTATCGTACTGCCACGGTCTCCCTAGCAACAAATGACAGACATCCATATCTACCACATCGCACCAGATTTCATCCTTGTATTTCTTTCCAATTGAAAACTTCACACAAGCCCTTCATCCAACCTTCACCTCCCCGCCTTTCCTCAACCAAGCTAGCTTGTACGGTTTCGGATGTTTCTCAGTCTTCAATGCCAACTTCCTCACAGCTTCTGAAGAAATTATATTATCACAGCTTCCAGCATCAATAACAAATTTGCAAACCTTCCCCAGAATGGTACATGTTGACTGAAAAATATTGCTCCTCAACCAACTACAATCCTCCTCTTGCTTTGGTGTTAAACAGGACCTCTTCATCATTAGATTATAACCTTCGTCTCCCGTCACTTCTTCTTCCTCCTCATCAGGTGGTGAATTGGAACATTCAGCTTCTTCATCCTCATCCTCAACCTCTGCTATCATAGCTCTCTTCTTCGGCTTTGGACATTCGCTACTTTTGTGGCCCATTTCTTGGCAATTATAACACTTGAAACCATTATTGATTTTCGCCTTCCCACCCTCATTCACAACTGGTTTTGCAACAACTTTTGAAACATTAGAGCTTCCACTAACACCCTTCACTTGACTATTGGAATTTGTAAACACACCACCTCCTCGTCGTCCCTATTTCTCCCAAGCCAACGCTTTCTGATGTGCTTCCGCTACAGATCTGGGATCAAACATGTTAACCATATCTTGAATCTGCATTCGCAATCCCCCAATGAATCTAGACGTCAGCTGCTCTTCCGTTTCCATAATATCATTCCTCGCAATAAGCTGATAAAATTCATCCGCGTAATCATTAACATTCTTTGTGCCTTGCCTCAAATTCTGCAAACGTTGATACATCAAAGATTGATAATTGTAAGGTAAGAACGTTGCTTTCATCTATTTCTTCATCTTCTCCCAAGATTCAACTTTTGACTTCCCCATTCGTTCACGTGTAAGTTTGGTTTGCTGCCACCATGCCAAAGCTCTACCCCTCAACCTCGTAGCAACCAACTTCACTCTACGATGTTCTGGAACTTCTTTGAAGTCAAAAATCTCTTCAACATTAGCCACAAAATCCAAAAACTCCTCTGCTTGCATACCACCTTTGAATTCAGGAATTTCAGTCTTCATCCCCGACTCCCACTTGTGATCATACTCAGAGTAATTTCTTCCTTGTCCTCGAACACTACCACCATCATATTCTTCCTCAAAATCAGATGTATATCGTTGTCTATCTCGTCCACCCACATCTCTACTACCTTCACGTCTACCACCATCATCCCTTCTATCTACATTCCTCCGTTCACGATCATCCACGTTCCTCCCACGCCTTTGATCATTGTCAACACTTCTTTCTCGATTGGATTGTGGTGAGACTCTACCTTCCCCATGGTTAGATTCAGGTGAAACCCTTCTCCGATTTTGATTCATCTCTAGCATCATCTTCTCTAACCGACCAATTCCTTCGTTAAGCTTTTCACTAAAGTTTTCACTGATTCTTTGCTCCATCTCATCAGCTTCTTCTCTTCGATACAAAGCTTCTACGTTTTGATGTCGATTAGCTCTCCTTGGTGGCATACTTGAAAATTTCAAAAAACTCTTCAATACTTCAAAATTCAAACACCTTTGGGACTTTGATCCAAAATGAATTGGATCGAGACTTCCACTTTTGTTGCAAATCGCGATGAACACGAAGAACACCAAACTCCTCAAAACAAAAATCCGATCATCAAACTTCAATACAAATGCAAACAACTTCAACTACTTGGGCCTTGACTTGATTCCTTCAAATTCTTCAAAATTGATTGGCTCCAAGACTCGATTTAGCTATGATTGGCTAAAACAAGCTCTGATACCAAATGGTGCAGCAGCGGAATGACAAAAATGGTAATTCTGTGAAAGTAGCAATCGATGAGTTGATGTATACTGAAATGCCCGAATTCGTTGATCCAAAGATACCGAATTCTAGCTATCCCTGACACGTTGATCACGCACGATACCGTGAGAAGAGATCTTCAATTCTTCGAGCGTTGATCAAGCGCACTTGATTCCGCGAATCGGCTTCTACAATCGTTGAATCGAGCGCACTCGATTAACCGACAGAGGAGATAGAAGATTACACTCAACTACCAATTTAAAATTGAGAGCACAAAGCTAACAAAGAGAATTTTATTTCAAATCAACTAAACTATTACAAATGACTCACACGGCCTATTTATAGGCGTTACAACTCATTCACAATTCTGTCCAAACTCATAAGTCGGCTCCGACTTAGACCCCTTTCCGACTTACGACTTAAGAGTAACGACCTAACACACCCAGTCACATTACAACACCATATCAACGGCTTACGACTTATAAATGCTTGACCTAAAATCATACGACTCAAGACTTACGTACAGAACGACTCAACTTAGGTCGGCGACGACCTAATTACAATTTACAATGATTTACAGTCATGGCCGACCTAACCTGGTACGACCTAAAAATTACAACACATTAGAAGTATACGACTTAGGACACAGACGACATACGACTCAACTTAAGTCGGTAACGACTTATCAGCAACTCGTTCTTAGACTTAAAGCATCAACGGTTCAGATTAACGCGGCATAAGGATCTTCGGTCTTCAGGCTTCAGCGACATAATATGGTACGACTTAACTGAGTCGTAACTCGGTGCCGACTTATCATTTTCCTTAAGTCGTATCCGACTTATCCCTTGTGGATTCTCAACTGCTCCTCCCATATCATTCTTGTTAAGTCGCGCGAGCGCCTTTCCCTGTAGCTGGTTAACTCGCGTTTCTCGGTCATGACTTAGTCCCTTTAGCTTGTTAACTCGCCGCTCTCTACTAGGTCGGTCACGACTTATGGTTGCCTTAAGTCGGTCACGACTTAGGACTTTCTCACGAACTTCCTTGATAGCTTCCTCGGTGATAGGACGTAAACGACCTATCGTTCCCAAACGACTTAAGCTTTTACTAGGTCGGTCACGACCTAGTCCTTGACCTGCATCAATTATAGTGGTTGTTCCTCTGAAGGTACTTAAACCTTCGGCTACATTGCTATGGTGATTCGTGGTGCACTGATAAATTCTGTTTGTTACCTGACTAAGAACTATATGGTTGATTTAAGATAGAGTGTGATTATATAATTTTGGGTTAACTTAGGATAAATCATTTTAATTAACCCTTGCATTCATTTAGTTGCATTAGTTCATGCATATTTTAAAAAAAAATTCAAAATTCAAAACTAAAAAAATTGTAAATATTCCTTAACTTTGTTTTTAAATCCTTTTTTTTTTATTTTTTAATCAAAAACAAAAATCCAAAAAAAATTTACTTAGTTTTTTTTAGAAAATAATATATATATATATATATAAACTCTTTTCAAAAACGAAAAAAAATTGAAAAACCAAAATACAAAAAAAAATCAATTTTCCATTTTGAAAAATAAATTCTATTTGTAAATATTTTTCCAACCAAAAACATTCTTGAAAATGTCTGAATTTCAATATTCACTTGAATTTTACAATAGTTGTGAAAATCAATATAATCCATATGATTTCACTCCAAATTCGTGTGGATATTTTAACGACAACTATTCTATAAACAATTCGAATTTTGAACAACAAAGTTTTCAAAACGATGACCAACCCTCGACTCTTGAAAATAGTATTTCATCTTTACTTGAACTCTCTACACAACAAAATCAAAGTATAAATGATTTGTGTAATTCATATTTGTGCGATAACTCTAATCCAAATTTTCAAAGTAATCAAGATTTGAATTCACTTCAAAATGCAAATGATTTCGAGTATAACCCATGCCAATTCAATTTTGAACTCCAAAATGAATTTCAAAATCAAAACGAAAATGTGATTTCGAATAATTTTGGCAATGGTAATAATCTCGACTACTATTCGAGTGAAAATTTTTGTTCTCAACAAATCCAAATCGAAAATTCTCAAGTTAATAACTATAGATTGGATTTTGTTGAACAAATGGACGAAATCTACAATCATCACACGGATTTTTTGATGAAAACAATGGAAAAAATTCATGAGAAACAAAACCAAATCCCAATGTGTGACGAGTCAAACGATAATTCATCTTTTACCCAAATGGACGATTTTCAAATAACAACTTTTGAAATAGAAAACAACAATCTTAGTGAAGTCGTTGAAAATACGGTAATTGGGTTGGATTTCAATTCTTTTGAGGGTGTGGAACCAAATTTAAAATTAGGTCTTCCTTTTCTCGATTTCAAAAATTTGAATACAACAACTTTGGATTTTGAACTTAATACATGCGATGAAGTTGTTGATAATCCAAATAAGGAAGACGAATTCAATGAACATGATTTGTTTGGACTCTTCGAAAATGAGTTGTCGAATTCTGAAGGGGAAGATTTAAATCCCCATTTTGATTTTGAAATCAATAATTCTGAAGAATTTTTCAATGATAAATTTGAATTTCAATTTGGTGATAATAAACTTGAATTTCAATCAATTGTTTTATCAACCCCGAAAATCATTGAAAATAAAACAACTCATACGATTTTCAATAAAACGATATTCGTTTTTCCAAATCAACATTTAAATTTGAAAACTTTTACGATTTGGTTTTCTGAGCTTAAGCTGTGTCTCGTATGCTTGACGAGACAAATGAATCAGCCTTTGGAAGACCGTTTCATTTACTTTTTGATGATATACTTTCTAAACACTTGTAAATAATAATTTTTTCGTTTTCATGTAAATATAGGTCATCTTTTTATTTTTGTTTTATTTTTGTCCTTCCACTTGGGTTGACTGTGGGGACACAGTCAAAATCAAGTGTGGTGGGAGTCTCATCTTCATTTTTAATTTTTCATGGTTTATTTTTATATTTTCTTTCCGAAACTTAGAAGAAAAAAATCTCAAATTTTTTTTAAGCATTTTTGATTTATTTTTAAAGAAACACTATAGGATAAATATATGGTTTTGGTTTATTAAATTAAAATTTTTGAAAATTTATTTGTCTTAACAAAAATAAAAATGAAGTTTGATTACAAATAACAATGGTTTAACGAGTATATAGGAAGATTCATACGTGATAATTATGAAATACATCATAATCGAAAATCTTTTTTTAAAAAGTGGTTGATTTAAAATAAAAGGATATAACATTTTTTTTGTCTTCTAAGTTAATTGGTGCTATGATGATTTTGCAAAACTCTCTCTTCAACACAAAAAAATCAAAAAAATATATTTGTATATATGTATATAATTTTTATTAACACCAAGGGTCATGTGTTCATACTCGTGTGTTCACTCGTCATGCTTTGTACCCTTCTCATGTAAGCCCGAAAGGCAGTGCACGATCGGTATATCTGGCCTCAGTTTATCTGAGTTAGGTGTGTGTATATAAAAATTCTTTTACTAATAACGCCTACAGTCAATAAGTGCTCACACTTGTGTGTTCACTCGCCACGCTCTGTATTCCCCTCACATCAGTCCGCAAGGCAGTGCATGTGTAATATATCTGGCCTCAGTTTATTTGAGTTAGGCATATATGAATATTGTTAATATTAATAAATTTTCAAATAAAAAATTGAAGGGAGTAAGCAAATGAAATTCAAGCACTATTTTAACTTATTTCATTTGACTTGTTATTGAAAAGAAATTAAAATACCACTTTGATAAACTTTGATAATCAACTAAGGATCCATTTCGTAATTACACTTTGTTATCAACCGAAATAACAAGTTAAACTATAGTCTATTTGTTATGATAACTTTGTTTTTATTCTGTTAACGCTAAAAACTGAACGCTAACACCCGGTGTGTGTAGTAGAATTGTGAAAGCACCACTCGTGTGACGGGAACAAGAAGTAAGCAGTAAAATAGCGAAAAGCAGTAAAAGACAGCAATTTATAGTGGTGCGGCTTGAGATCGAGCCTACTTCCACTTTGAATCTCTTTATTACTGAATCCGGTTACAAGACGATACAATACACTTATCAAAACAATACAATTTGATTTCAAAGACAATCTCGACTACTAGCTCAAACTTCGATGATGAAACTCGATGAATCCATGTTGGATGTAAGAAATTCCTCCCGAAGCTTGTTGTAGTGTCTCGAATGTTTGAAGATCTTCAATTGTCGAATGAGTTGAGAGTTCGGCAGAGTAACGATGCTTTGAGAAATGATCGACCAAAAGTCCTTTCCCCGTTGGAGTTCGGGGGCTTTTATAGGAGTTGATTCTGGGCAGAAATATTGCTCCAAGTCTTAGGTCGCGTACGACCTAAGCTAGGTCGTAGGTCGTGAGCGACCTAAGATAGGTTGCAGTCTATACACGACTTAAGAAGTGCAGTCTGATGGAGTTGTACGTGGTTTTCTCTAAGTGGTAAGTCGTAAGCGGGTTAAGGAGGGTACTAGGTCGTCGGCGACCTAGTGGGCTGATAGGTCGCAAGCGACTTATAGGAAGCGGCAGGGAATTAGGTCGTAAGCGACCTAAGGTAGGTCGCGTGTCACATTACCTTTATAACCAGCTAGGTCGCTAAATCTTCTGTGATGTAAGGTCGCTGACTTTTAGGTCGTGAGCCCTCTTCAGTATTTAGGTCGCAGAATCTCTTAGCTCGCAGCCACTTTAGGTCGCAACTTTCTTTAGATCGTATGTATTTAGGTCGTCCAGACTCTTAAGTCGTAGACTTCTCTTAAGTCGGTAGCCTCTTAGGTCGGCATGGAGTTAACTCATTAGCTTTCAGGTTATGGACGACTTAAGCTAAGCCGTGAGTCCTCTTAACTCCTTAGGTCGGTAACTACTTACAGTAGTTAGGTTGGAGCTTCCTTTAAGTCGTGGCATCTTCTAGGTCGGTTAATTGTTAGGTCGGCAACTATTGGCTCGTTATGTCCTAGGTCCTAAGTCGCAAACAAAAGAGGATTAACATTTTCCCTCGAAGTATATGCCTAAATCGTAGGTCGTGTGCTTCGATTTTCTTAACTCGCTTTTTGGTTAGGTCGGAAGCGACTTAATATAAGTCGTAGGTCGTGGATCATGGGTCGATTCACATTCCAACGCCCCAGTGTATAAATAGCTTAGGTCGTCTCCTCTTTCACTTCACTTGTTTTATTATTCTGCTCAACCATTAACGAATATTCGAGCTCTCGAAGACAAATCCCACTACTCGATCATCAGTTATCATCAGTATTACACTGCGTAAGTGAATTCAACTAATATCCAAACGTGATCATCGTTGAATTGAGGATCCCGTGTTCATAGCCCCTAATCTGAGTTTGTTCATCATGCTTTATCACGAGTCATGTCGCATCCGACTCTCGACTTCCTTTAGCCACGATGTCAGTGTGATCCTCGAATTCACTGTCGCGTACCAGTTTCACGATGGATTTGGGATGATTTGATGATGTTGTGAGATGCGATTGGGAGACATAACTTAGGGTTTTTGATTCGAGCAGGAGATAGCTTGAAATCCCATCGGAGACGACCAAAAAAATTCACGATCTAAAATATTCACGATTTAGTACTTTGTCCGGTTCAAGAACCCTTCCGACCTAACTTTCCTACGACCTAATTAGTTTGCGGCATAGACCATAAGTCGCGGCCGAGCTTGGACTTAGAGAAAATAGTGATGTTCAGACTTGAAGCCTTCATATGTATTACGACTTAGAATCAACGGCTTAGCCTAACTCGTAACATTTCCTTTAGATTGTGGACGAGCTACTACTTGCATATTGTGACCTGAGGGATTTCCGACCCGTGCCAAGTCGTGGACGAGTTAGAACTTGACATAACTTTCACTACCTTGAACTTTAAGACTTGAATTGCCTGAACTATGAAACTATTGAACTTTGGACTGTTGAACTTTGTTGCATTCTTTTACAGATTATCTATAATTCTAATTACCTGTTATAACATTTACAGAAAACCGGGACGAATATACTGCCACTGACTGCCCACATCGAATGACAGATTAGTTGATAAAGAAAAAATCAAATTAAATGAACTGTATGAATGAAATTTTATACAATAACCAATTCAAGTGAAGTATTAAAGCAAAATCGTAATAGTCAACTGAAACTGATTTGTTTGCATTAACACTGCACTTGAGCATTAACAAGTTCTGAAATCTTGTAATCGACTGATTGTCAGCTAGTTTAATTCCAGTTATGTTTGCTTTTTTATTTTCATTAGTTTTGCACAACACTTCACACTTTTTAGGAAACGTGCACCTTCACATTTGAACATCCAGTTGATTGTGTAGAATGTCTTCTCAACAAGAAGAAATAGAGCAAGTTGAAGAGACTTTTCCAGTTGCTGTTCCGTTGAATGATCCTCCAAAAAGGGTCTCGACCACTTTGAACTACAGAACCTTTAACCAGTTGTGTACTCAATTCGGAATTGCTGAAGCAGACGCACAACTACCCGGGAAGCCTGATAATGCTGATAGACCTCCTCGTGGTTTTGTTGCGGTAAATCGACAAATGTGCCAGAATGGAGCTATCCCTCCTTTTAATGACTTCTTGCGAATACTTCTTCTACGATTAACCATCTCCCCTTTCCAGCTGCATCCCAATGGATATGCTATCTTAACGGGGTTATGCGTGCTCTTTAAGAGGACACTCGATCGTCTTCCAAGCTTCGACGAAATTTGTTATTTGTGCACTTTCGCTAAAAACAAAGACCATCCTTCCATCACAGTTATGAGAAGTGCTAGAAACCGTAAGTTGATCATCGGTCTCCCTGACAGTGTTCACAGTTTTCTAAGCCAGTTTTTCTACGTTCGCTGTCCTCCGGGATTTTACACTATCTGGAGAGTAGGAAGTAAGATCGCTTGTCTCTGTTTCTTATGTTTTTTCGAACTTGCCGAAGTCCGAGTTGTCAAGTGTTAACTTTGCCCTTTTCTTTTCAGCACTTCCTCCTCCTTCTAGAGATCCCGGTCACAAAGCGACTTTTGAGAGGCTTATGGCGGTGCTAGTTGAAGAGAGGATTATCCAATTCCTGTTGACAGATGAATTTTTACATCAATTCGGGCTTTTACACTCTTCCCGCTTTACTCAGCCTCGTGAAGTTTCTAATTTTCCAGCACAGACATCAAATGCCCCAGCTTCAACGGAAGAGATGGCTCTAAAGGAGCCAACTGCAGACACTGCATTAGTAAAGTGTTCTACTCCTATCGATGTTGCGGGGTCGTCCAACAAGTCAATGCTTTCCCCGGTTATCGAAGAGGAGGAAAATCCTCACATTTCTGAGAAGACGGCTGACGTGGAAGTCAAAAAAGAGAGTTCTGCTGGGCATCACGGCGATGATGTTTTTGATAATTTGAGTGATATAATGATAACTTCTCAGGAGCTTTTTAAAGATAATATCTCAAAAGCGATCTCTCCCGTTGTTGAAGCGACTTCCTCTTTGAAACAAGCTTTGACACCTTCTACACCAGTCGTCTCCGTTTCCACATTAAAGCGTGGTTTGTAGTTTGATGCACGTAGTTTGCATGCCGCACACACTTAGGATTTTCTCAGCACTTATACGCACTTATCCTCTTTTTTCTGGAAATTTCTAAACTTCATTTCTTTTCCATTTTCAGATTCTCCGATGGGGCGCACTAGTTCATATTACGACAAATTTCAGCGCTATGGAGGCCGCAGAGCTTATGATTTTAGGCAATACCTCGATGCCCCGAGGGAAACGGACGAAGAAAGAGCTATTAGGAAAGCTCGAGAGAGGCGGGACTATGAAGAGCGCCGCAAAAGAGAAGATGAACAGCACTATGGGAGTAGGGATGAGCGGTACGACTCTTCCCGTAGAAGTGACGATTCTCAAAAAAGGAAATCTTACGACGACAAGGGGAAGAGTCACATTGCTGATGGTTCTAGCAAGCGGACCAAGCTTAGCGAAAAGGACACGTCTGCAATTTCGAAAAAGATCGATGCTCACACCTCTCCTAATATCCCGTCTGGCTCTCCTCCTTTAAAGAAGTCTGATATCCAAGCGATCCTCAACAGACCCCAGTATCAGGTTAAAGATGGCCCTCCAACGCTTCAAAGCCGATTTCCGAATTGGTGCTTAAAAGGAGTGCGCTTTGACCTAGATTTGGTCCCGATCGATAAGCAAGACATGCTTAAAAGTCTTGATACAGTTAGGCTTAATATTGAGAGGATGTCGCAATGGCAGAAACTCGTTGATGAACTCCAAAGAGTCAACCATATGAATCTTGAAAACATGCTGACCATAGAGAATGATATGACTGAATGGGCTAAAATTTGCAAGCAGCATGACGCGGAAATGACGAGTATTGCTGATGATAATGCGAGACTTGAGTCCGAGGTTAAAAAACTCAAGGAAGATCTCGCCGCTTCTTTTGCTTTGCAATCTCAGAAAGAAGAAGTGTTTCAAAAACAAGTGCGGGATGCGCACACTGCTCAAAGAGATGCTGAGATGAAATTTGCGGCTGAGCAGTTCGTTGTTGAAGAATACCGCAAAAATAACACTCAGTTGCGGGAAACAGTTAACTCCCAGAACGTGGAGATCGAATTGCTAAAGTCTCGACTTGCTAAAGCTGAGAAAGAGCATGATGAGGCTGTTGCTGGTCGAGTTGCAGCCGTTGCCGAAAAAGAAGCGGCCGAGCAATCGCACGAGGCAACAAAAGCTAACGTCAGCTCTACCTTATTCGACTTTTATTTACACAGCGTTCTGGGTCATGGAAGTCTCTTTTTTCTGGGCCCTGAATATGAGATTACTCTGGCTGAGGTGTGGGAAGCCGCAGTTGATATGTTGGGCGGTGCCGGCTATGATGAAGCAGGACTTGAGGCGTGTTACCTTGACGATGAAGCTCGTGCCGCTCTTGCTAGAGGAAAAGAGCAACTTGCCAGAGCGCGAGTTGAGTCTACAGGAGATGAACACCCGAAAGAGGAAGCTCCTTCAACTGCCCCTGTATATACTTCAACTTCAGCTGACGTCAATATCATAGATTCCAGTGTCCATTCTTCGTTTCCTGCTGAAATTGTGACTACTCCTACTGAGGACGAAGCCCTGGAAGATATTGAGGCTGAGAAATTCGAGATTAATTTTACAAAACCGACTTCTTCAGGTAACTTTGGCATCGACCCGGATCCAGTGAATCACTTATTCGATTTAACCGAGTTTGATGAACTAATAACTTCTCTTTTCTCGGAGAATACCGATTTTAACTTCTTTTCTTCTGCAGCGGAAGTTCCGAAAGCTATACCAACTTCTCCTTCTCCAGCTGCTGTTCCTCCTCTTTCCCAAGTTACTCCTCTTTCTGCTTCTCAACCAGGATCACAAGAAGAGAAAATAGAAGCCCTCAAAGACTTGGATGATCCGGTTGTTTCGCAAGAGCAAAAGATTGGAGGGCTTGAAGAAGGCGAAAAGACCCCGTAGCAAACTCATGATGACGATACAAAACTTTCTGAGTTTCTTAGTCCGGGAAGCGAGTCTTCTTCTAAGAGGAAAGGGAAGCGCGCAATGAAGAAGAAGAACAAGAGCGCTTCGGCTGATGAGAAGAATGTTGAAGAAGATCCAACTGCTCCTCCTTCTCCTCCGTCCCCGACTCATCCACAACGGCTTTCAAAATTGGTTATCAGGCCGAGAAAGAGTTCCAAGGTTGGTCGGAAGAAGGAATGATATGCTAGGCTCTATGCTTCTTGTTTTGCTTTTTGCATGTATCGACCGGATATTGTGCGGGTACCGGTCCCCGCTTCTTTTTGTAATCTGCACAATGTAAAAAAAATTCATAGTATTGAATAAAATAGTTATTTTACTTGTACAAACTTTTTGTGTATGTGAGAATACATTTATTTCCCATTGTAATGTAGAATAAATGATTCTTTATTTACTTTAATTGATATTGCAGTAAGCTCGTGGTATGATGGTTGAGTGTTGTTTCTATTAATATAGTTATATGCCCCCGTATCACGGCTCACTGCGATATTCTATAGAAACTTGTATTCTTATTTTAGAGAATAATTCTTTCGATTTGAGGAAATATTATTCTGCTTTTAATAGAATACGTTTCGTATTGGAGAAATTTTTACTTTCTCTTTCTTTCTAAAGAACACTTCAACTTTCGGGGATGATCACTTTCATTTGTTAAAAAGTGGATTTTCCTATGCAGTGAAGTGAACTTTCTGAAGAATTTTTGGATTTGTTTAGTGCTTTCGAAGAAGGCTTTGTTTTTGTGCCTCTGAAGAGGGCTTATGTCTGGTACTTCAAGCATGGTGAAGTGTGCCTCCGAAGAGGTTTTTTGGTCTCCGAAGAGAAGCAATTTTGGTCTCCGAAGAGAAGCGATTTTGGTCTCCGAAGAGAAGCGATTTTCGTCTTCGAAGAGAAGCGATTTTGGTCTCCGAAGAGAAGCGATTTTGGTCTTCGAAGAGAAGCAATTTTGGTGTCCGAAGGGAAGCAATTTTGGTCTCCAAGGAGAAGCAATTTGGCTTTTCAGCTCTGGTGAAGTGGGCCTCCGAAGAGGAGCATTTTGCACTTCTACACTGGTGAAATGTGCCTCCGAAGAGGGATTTTTAGCATTTTAGCTCTAGTGAAGTGGGCCTCCGAAGAGGAGCATTTTTCACTTCTACACTGGTGAAATGTGCCTCCGAAGAGGGCTTTTTAGCATTTCAGCTCTGGTGAAGTGGGCCTCCGAAGAGGAGCATTTTGCACTTCTACACTGGTGAAATGTGCCTCCGAAGAGGGCTTTTGCCTCCGAAGAGGTCTTGTGATTGCCTGGAAGTTACTTTCTCATGGTTGAATGGATCCACGGGGCGGACGCAAGTTGCTTGATTGGATGTTCGTTTGCACAAACGATCGCAATTAACTAACAAGGGCCCTGTTCCTTCAGCTTGGGAAGGTGCCCCTCCGGTGGTTCCACCAATCTTTTTTTGATTGAGGAATGCACTTTCATTTTTTGGCGTGCCTCGTTAGAGGGCATTATCGGCTTCCGGAGAGGAGCCTTGGTGGATTGGTGTGCCAGGAGGGTTGCGTCTCAAAGGCGATTGGATCCACGGGACGGACGCAAGCTGTCTGATCGGATGCATCACGACCAGTTAGCAAGGGTCCTGTTCCTTCTGCTTGGGAAGGTGTCCCTTTTGTGGATCTACCGGCCTTCTTATTGAGAGGCATACCTCCTTTTGGCTGCTTCTATGTTTGCCGGCCCATGTTTCCTCATCATCTGCTAATCAGCGATCCTTTATTATTGTTTCCAAGCGCGTCTTCCTTTCTTTTGCAAGTAAATTGCTTTATCCGAAGAAGTAGACTTCACTGTTAAGTGACTCCACAGGGTAAACGCAAGTTACTTGGTTGGATGTCTTTTTATATTGACGACCGCAACCAGTTAACGAGTGCTTGACACAGTGGCGTTGCCAACTTTTTATGTGAAGTTCCTCTTGTATGGGATTTGAGTCTGGAATTTTTGTTGCTTGGTCTTTGCTTAATAAGTGATTTGTAGGGCTCGCTTGGCTTTGCGATGGGTGAGCTTCGCTTTAATGACCTGCAATATTAGATCGACATTTTAGCAATACATTTAGAGTATTTACACATCGAAATATAACAGGCATTTTGTAACAGAAAACACAGAATTCATAGTTTTTCATTATTCAATCATACTGATTTCTCAGCGGTTTACAATGCAAAAGTTACACATCCATTATCATTTTACAAATTTAAGTAATGCTGTTAAGTAAAAAATGGATGCTAGTGATTGTTGTTTCAGAATCTCCGGGCTGACTTTCCATTTGCACTAGATTCATAGCTTCGGATTTATATGCCAGAGAAAGTAAAAGATGCCCCAGTCGCAGTTTTGTGGGCAATTAGCAGTCGTCCCAACTTATGCCTGCTGGGTGTGGACCTCTTGTGATAACATTAATGACAAGCTTTTCTGAATCTTGCACTGCAGTGTTGTTGCGAGAATCGGATTGATGGGTAGGACGTTGTTGACCCCGAGTGGATGAGGTTGGATCCACTCCGCTTCTCTTAACGTATTGTTGGAATTTACCCTGCTTCAGCAATTCTTCAATAACATTTTTTAACTGGCGACATTGGTCAGTGTCATGGCCAGGTTGATTGTGAAATTGGCAGAATTTTCCATTACGCACTGCACCTCTCTTCATCTCAGGTGGCTTAGGATACTTGACAACATCCTTTGTTGCGAAAAAGATATTTCTTGGTGTATCAGTTAAAGGAGTAAAATCTGAAAGATCGAAGCGGCGGAGTTTCTTCTCATTCCCCTGATTCTTTCCTCCGTCGTTTTCCCTTTTCTGATTCTCAGAATTTCTTCTGTTAAAAGCAAGATCATTATTGTTGTCCTTAGCAACTAATACTTTTGCTGAGACGGAAAGGTTTTCCAGGCGCATGAATTCATCGGCCTTTTTATAAAACTTCTCAAGGGAATTTGGTTCCTTCATTTTTAGCCATTTTCCAAATTCACTCGATTTATTGATGGCTCGCACCAAGTAGGTCAAGATCATACGCGGTTCTACATTATCCACTTCGGCTACAGCTATATTGAAACGGCTTAAGAAAGATTTGATTGATTCTCCGGGAGCTTGTTCAAGACTAGACAGTGACATTATATCCTTAGCTTTTGAAGCATACAATCTGAACTGTTCTTTAAACTTTTGCGTCAAGTCGGAGAATTGATCTATTGACCGAATTGGAAGCTTTGTGAACCAAAGTAAGGCCACACCTTCCAAGTACACTGGAAAGTATCGACACTTAATCTCGTCTGACGCTCTTGCACTGGCCATATGCCAATCGTACTTGTATAGGAAATGATTAGGGTCACTCGTTCCCCTATAGGCTTGGATAGTAGGAGGTGCAAATTTCCTTGGAAATTCCGCTTTCAGGATCCTTTCAGTAAACGGAGTTCTGCTTGGTGCAAATCCCCAGTCACTCTCATTCTCTTCCCTCTGCATGCTCTCTTTCATGATGCGGCCAACCATTTCGGACAGGTGCTCTTTATTGTTCAAAGACATCTCCGGGCAGGCATCAGTCCTTCTCTCGGAAGCTTGCCTGGGCACATGTTCACGATAAGTTGGCTGCGGCATAGAACCCTCAGCTTGGAAAGGTGGCATTTCAGGAAAGGTTGTTTGATGGTTTTTTGGTTGACAATTTGCCCCGAGCAGAGCAGTTAATCTATCCATCATCAAAGCGTTTTGAGCTTCAATTTGTTGGTATAATCCAGAAACTGCGTCATCCAATTCAGCCCTGGTGACTTCAACGGTAGGAGTTGCTTGGTCTGCTGTTGGGGAAGCGGAAGTCCCTTCATGAGCATTTCTGGATCTGATAGGTCTACCTCTTCTTCCAGGAGCCATTATTTCAGATCAACTTCTGGTTTTTAAGAGAGGTTCTTTTTATGAGTCTTTGCGAAGCAACGGTGAAAATCTTCCTGAGTTCAATTCTCAGTGAAAGCACCAAAATGTTAATGCTAAAAAGTGAACGCTAACACCCGGTGTGTGTAGTAGAATTGTGAAAGCACCACCCGTGTGACGGGAACAAGAAGTAAGCAGTAAAATAGCGAAAAAGCAGTAAAAGACAGCAATTTATAGTGGTTCGGCTTAAGATCGAGCCTACGTCCACATTGAATCTCTTTATTACTGAATCCGGTTACAAGACGATACAATACACTTATCAAAACAATACAATTTGATTTCAAAGACAATCTCGACTACTAGCTCAAACTTTGATGATGAAACTCGATGAATCCGTGTTGGATGTAAGAAATTCCTCCCGAAGCTTGTTGTAGTGTCTCGAATGTTTGAAGATCTTCAATTGTCGAATGAGTTGAGAGTTCGGCAGAGTAACGATGCTTTGAGAAATGATCGGCCAAAAGTCCTTTCACCGTTGGAGTTCGGGGGCTTTTATAGGAGTTGATTCTGGGCAGAAATATTGCTCCAAGTCTTAGGTCACGTACGACCTAAGCTAGGTCGTAGGTCGTGAGCGACCTAAGATAGGTTGCAGTCTATACGCGACTTAAGAAGTGCAGTCTGATGGAGTTGTACGTGGTTTTCTCTAAGTGGTAAGTTGTAAGCGGGTTAAGGAGGGTACTAGGTCGTCGGCGACCTAGTGGGCTGATAGGTCGCAAGCAACTTATAGGAAGCGGCAGGGAATTAGGTCATAAGCGACCTAAGGTAGGTCGCGTGTCACATTACCTTTATAACCAGCTAGGTCGCTAAATCTTCTGTGATGTAAGGTCGCAGACTTTTAGGTCGTGAGCCCTCTTCAGTAGTTAGGTCGCAGAATCTCTTAGCTCGCAGCCACTTTAGGTCGCAACTTTCTTTAGATCGTATGTATTTAGGTCGTCCAGACTCTTAAGTCGTAGACTTCTCTTAAGTCGGTAGCCTCTTAGGTCGGCATGGAGTTAACTCATTAGCTTTTAGGTCGTGGATGACTTAAGATAAGTCGTGAGTCCTCTTAACTCCTTAGGTCGGTAACTACTTACAGTAGTTAGGTCGGAGCTTCCCTTAAGTCGTGGCATCTCCTAGGTCGGTTAATTGTTAGGTCGACAACTATTGGGTCGTTATGTCATAGGTCCTAAGTCGCGAACAAAAGAGGATTAACATATTCAAAATTTTGACGAGTAAATGACTTAAATTTTCAAGATAATAACCAAAACCTATATTTAACTTATTTGTGTCGATCTAAAGCTAAATCCTTCGTTTGTAAATATTTTCAAAAAACTTGCATCCATATCATTATAAATAAATCTTGAATTTTGTAAATATTTTCATATTGCATATGGATTTTGTGGGTAGTATCCGCTGAAAACCCTCATGAGACAACACTAGTCCTATTGGGGACACCCAGAGGTTTAACGACTTGTTGCATACGCTCAATGCAATCATGTTTCCTACGAAAACGGATTTATCTTAGTTTTTTTTCTTTATTCGAGGACGAATAAAAAGATAAGTGTGGGGGTATTTGATGTGCACGTAAATGTGCATATTTTTACCACCATATTTAATCTATTTAAATTCAATAAATGATCATATTGAGTATTTTAACTTGTTTAAACCAAAATTCAAATTAATTCAAATCGTCACATATTCATCTTCATCCAGGTGCAAAATTGTCATTTTTGTGCATATATTAATTTGAGAAACTTTAATTGGAAATTTCTATATTAATTTGTAGGAGAATTGGATGGAAATTATAAGTGGTTTCATGAAGATATGCATGCACAAAATGAAACAAAGCAAATGAAGATGAAAATAATTCAAACTCATGAACATGGAGGACCCCACCTACCCACTTACCTTGATTTTCAATTAGAAGCTAATGCACATGCTAAAAGGTCATTAAAGCTTCATGCACATTTAAGTGGAGAATTAACATATGCTAATGATTACTTGGTAGCTACACTACCTCAAGGGCAATTTGGGCATTCTCCAAAAATATGAATTAGGGTTTCATACATGTATAAATACCCCTTATGTTTCATGTAACCCTCCTCTTCTTTAGGCTCTCTTCCCTTAGTCTCTTCTTTAGGCTCTCTTCTCTTAGTTAGTTTAGATCAAAAATAATATGAGAGCTCTCTTTCTTTTCATGGCTACTTAGCCATTTCTTCTTTTATGTAATTCTTTTTTATGCAATTTCAATACATGTTCTTCTCTTTTCTTGTTTATTTCCTTTCATGCTAGTAGTGTAGTTTCATTTATTAATGCAAGTAGATTGTGTTTATTTCTTTACTTAGCTTTTCTTTTCATTTTTCTCTCTTTTTCCTCTTGTTTTCATTTAATGTTGCAAGCTACATTTGTTGATTTGATAACAAATATGAGAGGCTAAACCCCTACAATTTAGGGGTAATGAAGCTCTCTAATTATGTAGCTTCAACATAGTTTGATAATTAATGCTCTCTTTTTGTGCTTAATGGAAAAATGGTGTTTATGTAATTTTATGTTTAGTATTGAGTTTGATAGCCTATGATGTTCAAAACAAATACGCTATGTTTAGTCATATGAATCACAAATTGCCTCTTCATCTACATATGATTATGGCAATGAAGTGAAATTAAATCAAAATTTGATGGTCTATATTTCTAATCAATAGTTAATAGGCCATGCTTAAAATAGATTTCATTTTCAACTTCTTGTTATTTTTCATGAGAATTAAAAGTGGTTTAAGGGTTGTGTTATAGTTTGATGGCTTATGTTGAGCTAATTAATAGCACAAATATACCATACTTATGATAAACACATCATTTAAATTCACTTATGACCAAAAAAGAGAGATCATAATTTCATGTTTTGTTGAACTATATGATATAGAGAGTGAAATTATCTTTAAATTGTCATTTAAATTTCATATTTTTATCTATTTTTCTTTTGCTAGTTTTTGTTAGTTTTCTTACATTTCTAGTTTAATTCACTCTCGACTTCGGTATAATTTGATTGAATAGAGATTTAAAATCAATAATTCCCTACGGATCGACCCGTACTCACTACGTACTACGATAGTACGCCTTGCACTTGCGGTATAAATTTTATTATAAATTTTTCGACGGTTTTCTAATTCTATAGAAATTCTGTCGTTAAACACGTACTACTAGCACATACATCGTTATTAAATTCTTAGCAATGTGAGAGACTGTACCATGCCACTTAATACCTCATTAACAAAGACTAGGTAGACCTTTGACCATTTAACACCTATTTATAGGTAGGCCTTTGTTATTTAATACCTAACCCCAAGGCGGACTCCTTACTAGTAGTATCTGGCTGACATTGCTTGGAAATCTCATTAGGCTACTTAATACTTCTTTTATAGGAGAGAGGCGAACCCTAGATCAATCACTTAGTACCTCAAACCTGAAGCGAACCCTTTTCGAGATATCATTGATCACTCTTAGTTATAAATATGGAATCTCATTAGGTTACTTCTTTCGGTAGGGAGGTAGGCCTTATCATAACCACTTGATACCTCAACACTAAAGTGAACCTTTTTGGAGATATCCTTATTTATTTAAAATTTCACTTAGTTACTTAACACTTCCTTTAGGAGTGAGACGGACCCTACAGCCACTTAATACCTCAAACCAGAAGCGAACCCCTATAGAGATATTCCTCACCACTCCTAATTCCAAAATTGGACCATTTAACACTTTTCAATTAAGAAAGCAAGTCGAATCTCTCATGTCATCGTGGGTCCTAAGATTAGTGATATCTCACATCAGCAATAAGTGCACCCGACTACTGGTAGCCTCAAAGTGAAAGGCAGTCTTCCATCGAGTGACTCTACTGACCTCGCATCACTAACCTCCCAAGTCCAATTAACTATCTTAAGTCTTTACTTATACTATCTTAGGTTGAGATTGGACTTAGCTCACTAATTCCCTTTTTATTTAAGGCAATAGGATTTACTTTAAATGCTTATCTACCCATAAATCCCTTTTTTATGCTCATAAATGTCAATTTGTCCATAAAATCCTAATGGATATTTCATAAGACATTTATGTATGATTACTAACTTCAAATTAGTAAACTTTTTATATCTATTCCATTTTTGTCATTCCAGTAAATCCACTTGTCCCTATTAATTGTAACTCCTAACTCATTTCCATTAATTTCTCATTAATTGGAGTTACAGTCTTTAATTCCCATACTAACTAATTGTAACCCCTAATCTAATCCTATCCATTATTTCCCATTAGTTGCCCATTAATTGGGGTTACAATCTTCTATTTCATATTAATTATTGGCAATTCCTAATTTATTGCCCATTAATAGGAATTACTACATTTCCTATTTCTACCTATTCGCTTCCTTAATTGTAATAATAACTAACGAATGTTACACATAAATAACGTATGAATAAACACTATTTACGCATAAATAACGTACGAATAAACGCTATTCTTCTTTATTAATGCAATAAATACGTATAAACTACCAAATAAAACTACTTATTATTATCCAAATATATTCTAGTCATAAATATTTAACTAGAATATGCCTTCCATATTTAATGTGCTGGAATTAGATTCCTTAGGAAGATTTTCCACTATGATTTTCGTAAATTAGTTTAACAAAAAAAGGAAAGATCGACTCTGTTTGAAATTACATGGAATGGATAATTTCTTCTTATTTAGAATAAACAGTGTAAATTATGGAGAATAAATCTGTACTTTGCACATCTCTTCCCTTTTTGTTTGTGGCTATTCCTTGTTAAATCAAACGTCGCCTTTTTGAATGAAAAGAGGAAAAGTAAACAAATTTATAAAAATAAAACGGATGTCCTTCCCACAAATTAAACTATGAAAAATCTGCACATAACATAAATTGGGCAATAATCCAAAAATCCTATTTTACACCCAAGTACAGATCTGGAATAAAAATATAAATCATTCAAATTCTAAAATCTTTGGGACAGATTTCTAGATCTAGGTGTAAACATATTTCAAATTAGATATAAAACAAGAATATGTAAGCAATAGTTTTCTACACTAACTTAAGCCTAAAATACACAAATAAAATTGATTCAGGCATAAAAATCAAACATATGAATGGGATAGATTTAAAATCATAAACAATATATAAAATTCCCCACTCGCCTTTTAAAAGCGATCCAAATCTCTAGATATGAAGTAGAACCTTAAATTCATCTTCAACCCTTTTTAATCCAAGAAATATATCTAAAAAGGGTATATACATACATTAGAATTACAAATCTAAGAAGAGATTTGGAATTGGGAGAGAAAATAGATACAATATATATACATATATATATATATATTACCTCAAATACATGTATAGTTGATTCTCTTCTCCTTTTTATTTGACTTCTATTCTTGTCCAATTAGTATGAATATAGATAGAAATATCTTATTTTTACAATTTAGAAAGAAAGTGGAGAAGAAGTGTAAAGGCCCGTTTTTTGTACCCTTTGAGTCGACAATAAACCACACATGTCTAACCCAAATTGAACGAAATGACGGATCCTTAAGGGGTGAAAAGAAAATAAAGATAGAACAGAATCTCACACGAATGGAATAACATATATTATTTCAATAATAACCTTTACAGCGGAAAATTTTAAAATACAATATTAGAGTCTAACCTAGATTCAGCCTGGACAGTTATAAACCTCTGTCCTTACAAATGTTGAAACAACAAAACAAATGCAATAGATGCAGTAGATAATAGAATACGTCCATCGATGATGAAGGTCTTCAGCTCTCCTCTAGAAACTCCAAGCGTCTTTAGCTAAACCTGAAACTACTCGGATCTGACCCGAATATTAAAAATATCCGAATTAGGCTTGATAAACCAGCGTGAGATACTCGAAATTTTAAATGTATAGATCATGCTGATGTGAATCAAAACCTTTGAAAAAAGGGTATCTCAAAAGACCACGTCGCACATAAACACGGAACGGGTTTTTACCTTATGATAACCAAAATCTTTATTACGTGAAATTAAGGGTTATTATCTTTAATGGCATTCTTTGTAAAACATTTCCAAATAAAATTATTAATCTAAGCCGAAATTGTTACATTATTAAATTCCAGCATACTAGGTTTACAATCAAGTTCGAAGGCACTTATCGGAGAATGGATTCCATACAAATGATGAGGTAACGGACTACCTTCCGACAGTGCTTCTCTAGAGGGATGCACCTAGGGTCGAGATACTCGGCGCCTAAACCAACAGAGAACAGGTCTGCCCCTTCCTGGATAGTACCGAATATGTCATCATCATGGCCGTTACCGACCTTTAATGGGATTCCGAGTCATACATTCACCACATACTTAGACATGTGTAGAGTAATCTAGAAGGGTGATGTCATCTCCTAATGGGAGCGACCCACTTAGCCCTGCTACTTCTACCCTATTTCTGTCATTTCCGGGTGATGAGGCCTGAGGTAAACGATTACCTTTCACATAACACATCTTCTTTCTTCTTTGAATGCCACATTTCCATTCCATAATCTCATGACCGATTTCTACAAACGTATAACCTCTGAGCTCGTATGTCTCAAAGAAAGGAGTTAAGCTAAGAGAAGTTGCCTTCTCCGCCACCTTGTAGATATACGTTTTATAGATATCACTCAATACAATTTAGAATGCAATGTCAGACATTCGTCCATACAAGTTGTCCAGGAACAGGACAAACCGAAGGTATTCTTCTACTCCATTAGTAGCGAGAAGTCCTTGCATCAGAGATTTTCACAACAGAGCACTGCTGCCAACATATGATATGGTAATTTTCACCTCGAGGGACTAGTGGAAAACATCCCTACATCATGAAGATCTCCATCTTCAAAATCATTTGTCTTCAAACATGTTTTACTTCGATCGTAGATTGGTTTGAAGTGGTTTTCGGATAGGAATCACCCAAATCCGACCCCGGTTCCTTCGAAGCCAATCATCGCTTTAAAAGATGTTAAGTTCATATGTGGATATCAATCATCAATCAATTACTTCATCTTTTTCTTAAATCAAATATCTTTCTTAGACATATTCTTTTCAATTTATTCCATTTTCTTTTCAAGAGTATATGGAATCATTAAGCCTCATTTATTAAATCATTTGATTTATTAAACCTCTTTAGATCTTGAGATAATTCCAATCATTTTCTCTTTTACTTAGGAAAACCTTTCCAAATCATGATTAAATCTTAATCAAAGATTTCTTATATTTAAGTTAGAGTTTTTAACTTAGGGAAAATATTCCCAAATCATTCATTAAATCTAAATTAAAGATTTCTTTCTTAACTTCAAATCATATTCTTGCAAATCGAAGATTTTCATAACAAAGTACTACTGCCACCTTAGATATGGTAAATTTCACCTCCAGGGACTTGTGATAAGTAATCCTACATCATGAAGATCTTTGTCTTCAGTATGTTTTATTTCGAAAATTAGTTTGAAGGGGTTTTTAGATAGGAATCGCCCATATCTGATCCCGGTTCTTCGGATAGGAATCACCCAAATCCGATCCCGGTTCCTTCGTACTAATCATCGATAAAAAGATGTTAACTAGTTAATTAATATTCTAAAATTTGTTTTTTTATTTTGGAAAAACTTAAATATGATATTTTTAGAGCATCTGGGCATTCCTTTCGATATGTTCCACCCCTCGCCTAAGAAGAGAATATATAGGCCAAGTAAGTTCAGGGAACTGGTTGCTCCATTCCTAACCTTAGTTAAACACCTTATTTTATCTTCCCAGACCTCACAGGTAGGATAAATGTACAAATCATTTCCGCATACTCAGTTTGTTGTTACATTCAATATTCTCCACTTTTTGTTTAAGTGGTATAAACAATTCCTCTTAACCAATTATTCATACTCTTATTAAAACTTCCAAATCATCTTTAAATTACTTAATTATTCTTTTAAAATCATTCACAAAAGATTTAGGAAAGAATTGTTAAGTTTAAAACTACATTTCAAAAGTTATTTAAAAGCGCTGCGAAAAGTGTTGCAACTAGTGTTTTAAAAGCTATATTCTTCAAAACGACTTTTATATCATTTAGAAATCCATCTTTTTAACTTAAATCTCTTTTAAAACATTTTGAAAGATTTTTAGAATTCATTTCATATTTTTAAAAAATTTAAAAATATCATTTATAAAGAAATCTTTTTTTGGATTCCAAACTGCAAATCCACGATGTTTTTAGAAAATTGTTTTGGACATATTTCAAAATATACTCAATAAAATCTTGATTTTCTTTCTTCGTTGGAAAACTATGGATATAAAAGACCAAAAAATTCTTATCTCGAAGAATTCAGAGCTATATTCCACTTTGTACACTCATTTAACTATGGATATATTGATACAAAGTAGCTACATCATCGATACAAAGTAAAGCACCGAGCATCGATACGAGAAGAACTGGCCAAAATGATATGAAGAGTAATTCCAGGTCGATATGAACAAAGCATGTAAGAGTGGAAGATTTGGTCACTCGGCATGAAAAGTGGACCGATCCTGGAATCTAGCGCCACGTCACTCCGATCGATATGCATGTGATAGATACGAACGAATTGATACGAATCGGATCGATACGAAGACACCAGCTCATTGAAATGTCAAACTTTGATCGATCATAACTCAAAATTTACAAGTCCAAATTCTACCAAATTTTCACAGAAGCTTGTGTACCACCTCTACTTGGTCTCTGATCGATCTTAGCCCAAATGGAGTCATTTTTTTATCGATATGAATTGTATACGTATCGATCCCAAATGTCCAGGGATCGATTTGGTGGGCCCACCCACGCTAGCGAAGAGGTCTTCCGAGATCTAAGCCAGATATTTTCAGCCTACACCTATAAATAGCGGTCCTAGGCTTCATAAAATGGACTTTTGACTCTCCTACGCCAATACTCTGTCGGAAACTCCATTGTATCCCGAGTGCTTGAGAGTGTACTGTTGTAATCAGTTGTAACCAGTTACCAAAGTCAATAAAACAGCAAACTTTCCATAGTGGACGTAGGCTACAACGTCGAACCACTCTAAATTCTCGTGTTTTTACATTTCTGTTTGTTTGTTTTGGCGTGTTTGTTAGATTAACCTCATTTTTCATATATATTCTTCACTTTAATCTCTTCAAATACGTCTGAAGGGTGTTGTGCCCAATTTTGGTACAAACACATTGGTGCTTTCAATGAGAAAACCCAGCTTTTCTCCTACTCATTCGATCTACTACCGTCATTGGATTGCAAGAATCTAAGAAGAAGATCCAGATCTCATATCCAGTAGTTCTTCATTCCTATTCAGATTTCATCAAATCTAGGAAGGAGCTACATCACTCACCATGGTTGCTTCTAGGACCGCCTCAACTGTTGTAGATCAAGAAGGACGGGATAGACAAAACTCCATGCAGCTACCCGCTACAGGTCAGAACTCAGCTGGACCTTCAGATCCACAATGCCCTATCACCAAGGAGGAATTCCAAATGCTTATGCAAGAGCTTACCCAAAGTTGCCAACAGATTACCCAGCAGATCCATGCCAACATAGAGCTAACCGACCGACTGAATGAGAAGAGACGAAAGAGATTCAAAAGGGATCGTGCTTCCTATTCATCCATCGAAAGCTCAACATCCTCTGATTACAATCATAGATCTACACGTCCACGGCTGGATGGAAATTACGCGCAAGCCCCGGGGCGTCAACACACTCTGAACCTTGGACAAGCTGGAGTCGGACCTTCTACAGGACACCAGGCTGGACCCTCCTCCCTAGGAGGGGCACTTCTTTATCACACTACTGATAGCCATGCAGCTGCTGCCACGACAAATATGGAAGCTCAACTTTAGAATCAACCAAACCCAGCCTTTCATCAACACAATCATGCTCCTGAACCCTATGTGCTCGAAGATCTGGAGCCAAGGAGGCGAGACACGGACCGTCGACCGCACCTGGACCGTCCTCGCAACGTGGAACCCGACCACGCCTTGGCCTAGAATGTCCAAATGCCAGACATTCCAACCATGATCCGTCAAATGATCCGCGAAAGTCAAGGCCTCACCAATAACGACTGTGGAATCTCCCGGAGTCATGCTCCGTTCACTGATGACATCCTCTATGCTGAACCACCTCGCCGATTCAAGATGCCAACTTTACCTGTTTATGAAGGAAGCTTAGATCCTAATCAGCACATCCTAAAGTATGAATGGCTCATGAACGCCGCTCGAGCTGATGATGCGGTTAAATGTAGAAATTTTCCTATTTCCCTAGAGGGCATTGCAACCATGTGGTTAACTCGTTTACCACCTCAATCCATTTCATGCTTTGATCAGTTGGCATCTAAGTTCGTTGAACAGTTTCGTATGCACGTCACGAGGCCAAAGGATGTTAACACCTTATCCAACGTCACTCAAGCTCCAGGAGAGACACTTAGACATTATCTGGAAAGGTTTCACGCCGCCTATGCTGAGGTTAGCAATCCAAATGACAATTCAATCTTGATGGCGTTGACTAAGGGAATTGACCCCGATTCCAAATTTGGCAATTGGTTGGCTGGGAAACCACCCACATCGTTGGATCGTTTCTATGCTAAGGCAGCCCAGTTCTTGAGTTGAGAAGATGCTAGACGATCTAGGAAGCAGGATGATGTGGGTCCCAGTGTCGAAGGCATTCAAAGTAACATTGCTGTGAAACAAACCGATGAGAGTTTCGGTAAAGTGTAGTTGAATATACAGAATCAGCTGAAAGGCGATGGAGGTCAAGTTAAGAAGCGAGATCAAAATCATGGACCGCGACGCAAAGCTCCCATGTTTGACCAATATACCCCATTGAATACATCCCTGGAGAATGTTTATTTGCAGACAAGTAACACTGGACAATATGAAATGCCTGCTCCGAAACTATTGGCTTAGAAGCAGATTCAGACTGGGAAATTCTGTAGATTCAACGATTACTATGGTCACAATACTAATGAATGTCACCATCTACAAGACATCATTGAGAAGTAAATCCGAGAGAGAAAGTTGGAACAATTTGTTCGGGCGCCGCAGGCTAGAGGTGCCGGCCCGTCAAATTTGAATCAAGTTCAGAATCAGGCTAGACCGGAGGAACCCATGCATACTGGCGGAAGGTTGGTTATTAACACATTTAGTGGTGGTCCTCATCTAGCAGATCGGAGCTGGAAGGAAATGGAGTTGTATGCCAGCTCTACTAGGCATGCGGGTTTCGAATGTTGTAGTAATCTTGATGATGGGGCTTCGGCGAAACAACAAAAGACGATGCCAGACGACATCGTTTTTCGAGACAGAGATGCCGATAAAGTCGAAGCCCCCACCATTGATCCACTAGTCATATCAGCTCAAGTAGGTCCTACTTGGATGAAGAGGATCTTGGTAGATAGTGGAAGCTCATGAATATTCTCTTCAAACGAGCTTATGACCAGATGAAAATGGAAGCTAAGGACTTGAAGCCGTGTCAGTCTCGCATACATGGCTTTAATGGAAGTGCAACGATACCCACTGGAATGGTCGAATTACCAGTGGAGTTGGGAATAGGAGATCGCTGGAGAGTCGGGATTCGACAATTTGTTGTGTTGGACATTAACTCTCCATATAACGCTTTCTTGGGCCGATCGGCCCTAGCTGAATTCAGGGTAGCCATTGCCCCATGGTGCTTAACTCTTAAGTTCCTCACAGACGACGGGGTTGGAGTTTTTCAAGGAGATCAGGGGGCTGAACGCGCTTGTTATGTTGCTGAGCTACTGGAGGCACAGCGGAAGGAGAAGGGCAAGGACGTAGAGGAATCTCTCTACGTTTGTTTTACTTATAATTGACAACTAACACCTGGGCCGAGGACGGGCACCACAACCAATTCGTAAAAGATCTTGATCCAAGTGATGATGACAATGAAGAGGAAGTCAAAGACAGTCAGGCTTCCCCGACAGAGTTGACGATCGATGTTCTAGTCGATGATGATGACGACTCCAGAATGATAAAGGTCGGATCTCAGCTAAGCCAACAAATGAAAGAGGAATTGGTTGAATTTCTCCGGGCAAACCTCGACGTGTTTGCTTGGACACACTCGGACATGTGTGGGATCTCACCGGACATCGCGAGCCATGCATTGAGTATTGACCCGCGGCATGTCCCGGTCAAACAGAAAATGCGCCGTATGGATCCAGAGAGATCTGCCACCCTGAAAGAAGAGGTGGATAAACTCAAGATGAACGGGTTCTTCGAAATGCATTATATCCAGAGTGGGTATCCAACCCAGTGCTTGTCAAGAAACCAAATGGGAAATGGAGAACTTATGTGGACTAATCAGACCTAAATAAAGCCTACCCTAAAGACAGCTTCCCGCTTCCTAGAATTGATCAGCTTGTAGATTCAACGGCCGGACACGAGTTCTTGTCTTTTATGGATGCGTATTCCGACTACAATCAGATACCGATGCACCTACCCGATCAAGCATACTAGCTTTGTCCCCGATCTAGGACTATATTACTATAAAGTGATGTCGTTCGGAGCTAAGAACGCTGGGGCGACCTATCAAAGACTTGTTAACCGAATGTTTGCTAACCCGATCGGGAAAACTATGAAGGTGTACGTGGACGATATGCTTGTAAAGTCGCGGCTCTCCATCGATCATGTCAAAGACTTGGAAACAATGTTTAACATCCTCCGAGAGTACCGAATGAAGCTCAACCCGTTGAAGTGTCACTTTGGAGTTGCATTCGAAAAGTTCCTTGGATTCATTATCAATGCTTGAGGCATTGAAGCCAATCCTAAAAAGATCTGGGCAATTCGGAATCTCAAGACTCCCAGAACTATAAAGCAAGTGCAGAGCCTCAACGGGAAGGTGGCAGCTTTGAGCAGATTCATTTCTAATTCCACTGGCAAATGCATTCCCTTCTTCGATCTAATTAGGAAAGGAAAATGGAACTTTGAATGGACTGAGGAGTGTGAAAGCGCATTCCGAGCACTGATTCAACACCTGGCAACGCCACCAATTCTATCAAAGACAATTAATCATGAAAGATTGTACATCTATCTGGCAGTTTCGGCACGCCATCAGTGCCGCATTAGTTCGTGAGGAGGATTGGGTTCAATGACCAGTCTATTATGCCAGCAAACGATTGACCAAGGAGGAAAGGAACTATCCAAAGTTAGAAAAGCTCACTTACTGCCTCGTCATTGCCTCTAGAAAGCTCCATCCATATTTCCAGGCCTATCCGATCACAGGCTACACCGACCAGCCATTACGACAAGTCCTAACGCGGCCTGAGACGTCTGGTAGGTTGCTCAAGTGGAACATCGAGTTGAGTCAGTTTGATATTGCTTATACACCGAGACGAGCCATCCAAGGACAAGTTCTGGCAGACTTCATCGCTAAATTTACTATACCAGAGGACTTGCCTGAAACTAGTGAATCTCCTAAATACATATGGAAGTTGTACACTGACGGTGCATCAAACGACCGTTGCTCAGGCGCTGGAGTTGTACTCGAAACCCCAAAAGGTTGATCCATATGTTATGCTTTGAAGTTTGACTTCCGCACAACTAACAACGAGGCCAAATATGAAGCTTTACTCGCCGGACTCAGACTTGCCAGAGACTTGAGAATTATTACTGTGGAGATCTACTGTGACTCGCAATTGGTCGTATGCCAGGTTCGGGGAGAATACCAAGCAAGAGACCGAAGTTTGGCCGCTTATCTTGCCCGGGTCCGGGAAGTGTTGAATCAGTTCGACTACTACGCCATCCTCTGTATAACCCGAGAGCATAATCAGAAGGCCGGTTCTTTGGCAAAATTGGCCAGCACTGGTGAAGCATGGAAAATGGGACTCGTCCCCGTTGAGACACTTACCTCTTCGAGTATCAATCAGATGGAGATGGACTGGGTGCATGAGGCAACGCCCGAAAAGGAGTCATGGATGACCCTATTCAAAAACTATCTCGAACAAAGAGCTTTGCCTGAGCGCAGAAGTGAGAAAAGATAAGTTCTCTAGAAAGCTTCGCGATTCATTATCCAGAATGGAGTCATGTACAGCAGAGGATACTCTGTTCCTTTACCCCGATGTATCGCCCACGAAGAAATCAAATGAGTGTTACACGATGTACACGAAGGAGAATGCGGCGATCACATTGGAAGGCAAGCCCTTGCTAAGAAGATACTCTGATACGGGTATTATTGGCCAATTGTGAATCGAGATGCATCGGACTCTGCCAAGAGATGTGAAAAATGCCAGAAACATGCTCGAATTCCAAGAGCCCCTTCTACCGAAATTACTCAGATGGTCAGTCCATGGTCATTCGCTACATGGGGCATTGATATAATTGGGTCTCAACCTCTGGCTAAAGGTGGTGCGAAGTACGCCATCGTTGCAGTTGACTACTTTACCAAATGGGTGGAAGCCGAGCCCCTTGCCATAATCACGACGAAAAAAGTAATCAACTTTGTAGTACGCAAAATTATCTGTCATTTTGGCCTCCCACAAACAATTATCACTGACAACGGAGCTCAATTCGATGGTGTCGAGTTCAAGAATTTCTGTCAACGTTTTCACATCCAAAAGAAGTTCGCGACAGTTGCTCACCCTTAAGCAAATGGACAGGTTGAAGCTATTAATTAAGTTATTAAGTCCATTCTGAAGAAGCGACTGGAAAAGGCCAGAGGCAGATGGGTCTATGAACTTCCCATGGCCCTATGGGCATATCGAACAACCCACAAGTCCGCGATCGGTCACAATCCATTTTCACTTTCCTTTGGCTCTAAGACCGTTATTCCAGTTGAATTTGAAATACCTTCTCATCGTGTAACATATTATGACCCAAAGATGAACGCCATATTCCTCGCCAAATCTCTGCATTTATTGGATGAGAAGCATGAAGAGGCTGATTTGAGGGCGGCCGCGTACCGAAGTCGAGTCGCTTGATTATACGATGCTAAGGTCCGACCCCGAAACTTTGAACTTGGCGATCTCGTTCTCAAGAGAATCTATCTGGTCCCTTCACATATGAAACCAACATGGGAAGGACCGTATGTCATCGAACAGAGACTTAGAGATGGCACATTCAAATTATCAACTGTTGATGGTCTCACTTTGCCGAGAGCTTGGAATAGCGAGAGCCTCCGTCGCTACTTCACATAACAGGCTTTATTTATTCATTTAGTCTACTTTTCATTGGAAATTTGTTTATGCATTTCAAAATTTGAACATGTGATAAGGAAAATGACTTTGCCGTACTTTCTTATTTCAGCAATAAAATGCAAACTCGTCGAGCCAGAGCGGCGATTCTTGAAATGCGTCTTGCGACCATCATAATGCACGAAGAGCTAAGTTCCATCCCACGGTGGGACTTATTCAAATAGGGAGTGACTGTGACACGACCGGTCACTCGCTATGTGAAACCCCAGGCTCGGGGGCAAACAACTACACAGAAGCCCAAAAGGATTGTTACACGACAATCCTCCAACAAACTCTTGTTCCCAAAGCGCGAGCTGGAGTATAAATTGCAAATCCAAAATGTGGGTTCAAGGAGGGTGGACTCGTCCACCCACGACTTCGCCCATGTACAATCTAAACTCGAGGAGGATGGATCCATCCATCTATGACTTCACTTACCTACTCAAGGGGATGTGATCCGACCGTCCACGTCCCTGATCAACTTATCGTTCCTAGAGTGCAAACGAGATTCCAACACTTAGGCAGATGTGACTGACCGTCTATCGATTAACTACAGATTCCCAGAGTGCGAACTGGAGTATAAACATCAAAATGGGTGTGACTGACCACCCATCGACTAACTCAATGTCCACAGAGCGCGGGTTGGAGTACAAACACAAACCGGGTGTGAACCGACCCCCCGTGAGACAACTTCAAGTCCCCCGAGTGCGGACCGGAGTATAAACACAAATTAGGTG
Organism: Allium fistulosum; assembly: GCA_030737815.1. Lineage (NCBI taxonomy): Eukaryota > Viridiplantae > Streptophyta > Magnoliopsida > Asparagales > Amaryllidaceae > Allium > Allium fistulosum. The sequence goes on along the minus strand of CM060903.1, from coordinate 763,658,334 downwards.
TGACTGACCAGCGGCAAATAAATCTAAGTCCCCAGAGTGCAAACGAAATTCTAAATACCAAACGGGTGTGACTGACCGCCTGTAAAATAGCTTAAGTCCCCGGAGTGCGGACATATCTTTAAATATCAAATGGGTGTAATTGACCACCCGTAAAACAACTTAAGTCCCGAAGCATGGACATATCTTTAAACATTAAGCAGGTGTGATTGACCGCCAACGCACAAGAGCAATCCCCAGGGTGTGGATGTGATTACCAATAGATGAGCGAGTGTGATCCGACCACTCGAACTCATCTCGTTTCAACTTCGTTCCGACTAAGTTAAGCTCGATTTATAAAAGGCGAAAAGCGACTGTCGACCGACCATTTCAATTCATCCCCGGGACTGGGGGCAAAACTCAAGTACCAGCTGCTGATTGAGAAGGTACAACATTGGGACTCGACTTAAGGTTTGGTTATGACCCGAAGCCATGACTTCGAGACTTAACAACCAAACTCAAGTCCGATTCAGAGACTAAAGCCTCACAAGTACATTGAATGGAAATTCGAGCACTAAAACACTTAAGAAAATAAACACAGAGTTATGCTGAAAACAAAATGGAATTTCATTTCAACTATTCTTTGAAAGAAGAGGATAAGTACAAAAAATTATTTCAAGAATTCCTATAGGCAGGGGCCGAACCCGCATCTATACACGGCCTACAAGAAGCAAAAAGGAATTCCTATCTATCTACCAAAAAGGGGCGCAAGAAGACACGTCTACTCCCTTGGTTTCTTCTTCTTCCTCGGCATCGACCCACTAGAGCTACCGCTCGGATGCCTCTTTGAGCCTTTGCCTTTTTGTGGTTGGTCTCTGACCGGAGGAATTATGGTAATCTCTTCCTCCGAACTCATGGAAATTGGAATACTTTCTGAATGCGGAGTTGGAGGAATAGGAACACTCTCGATCTTGGAAGACGAGGAAGGCACGCTAGTGTCGGCAACTGTACCACTGGGAGAAATCATTCACAGAGGAGCCGGGCCAGGACCCGCCATGCCACCTCCAATACCACTGGCATATGCGGCTGCTTCCATTTCGGCATTAATCTCCGCCATTATATCTTCCTCGTGAACAACTTGGGTGTAACGACCCATATTTTTAACTATTTTAAATTATAGAATTTGATATAATTATTAAATAAAATGGTTAAAAATAAAAATTTAATGATTTATTAAAATTGGTTTATTGGATAATTAAATTGTTTAAAATTTAATATTGGAAATTATTTGAATAATTTAATTCTGGATCTAAGATGATTCAAAATGATATCGAAAATTGATTTAAGTTTTATTTAAATATAAACGAAAATGGTTAACATTTAAAATTGGATTTAAATGTGAAAAATTAAAAATTGAAATTCTATATTTTAAATTGACAAGTAAAAATAGCCACTTTGGCCACTATCTCGAATTTCGACGAAACCAGTTTCACCGGATCCGTAATAGTGAGTTATTATAGGATTTCAAGTTTCGTTGCGATCGGACTTGTCGTTTGGCCATGCAAGCTTGAAACGCGTACAAATTTATTTCGGGATTTAATTAAAATAATTGATTCTGAAAAGCTATCTTCTGCATACGATCGAAATAGACCTCGGGACTAGTTCCATTACGTTTGGAATGGGGGTAAAACATTATAAACGCTGGGTGGCACACTTCGTTTAGAGTTCGTGACTTTGCGGGTTGATCGAATCTGATATTTTCTAATTATTATAATATACTATAAAAAAATTCGTTCAAATCCACCTTTCCCCTTTCCAGCTGAATATCACTCTCTTCACTTTTTCTTCTAATCACAGGCTTCAAATAAATAAATCAAATCAAATCAAATGATAAAAAATCTCGATCTAAAAACAACAACAGGCGGTCGATCGAAAGAAGAAGAAAAAATAATAACGTGAAATATATCGCGATCGCGAGCTGGAGGATTGAGGAACAACGATGATGTCATGGATGGTTGAGAGGCGTGTGTAGGGTTTGGTTCATGGCCGCGAGCACGTACGTGTGTCGCGATTTGGGTCTGGCACTGGCAGGAGGGCGAATGATGTGGGTGCGCGGTGGCTTACAAGGCGGCGAGGTGGGAGCTTGAGCAACGTCGATCTCGATTAGTAAAAAAAGATATTATCGTGGCTGGGAAGAAGATAGAGTGCATGAGAGGGAGAACTAATAACAAGATTAAACTAAGGTGGATAATTATCTTAATATTAAGTGTTAATTAAGTTTATAATTTATTTCAAATGTTTATTAATTGGTATTGTGTTCATACGAGGTTGGATTTGAGTGTCGTTTGTCGCGATGGAATCGTGTCAAAACCGTCTACATTTTGGAGTTGGATTCGTCGTTGTTGAAGAGTTTGAATTTTCTGATTCAAATAAAAAGGTGAGTGTTTTTACGCTCACGTTTTACTATTATATTTTATGTTAGAAAAATTTATATTGTTAAGTAATTTGAATTTATTAATGGTTATTGGATAAATTTAATTTGACAACTAATTGACATCTGAATAAATTGATAGAATTTAGATTGCCAGTTAAAATTGAATTAGGATTTAAACTGCTAGTAAAATCCCTGATTTATCGATAATTGGTTGACTGTTGTGAATATTGGTTGTTTGGATGATTGATTGAGATGGATGCTATTGATTGATATTTTGGATGTTTGGATGTTTATTTATATATCATGTTATCATCCTGTATATTATTTAAAGTATATAAAACTGTAAATTCAATTATTTCGAATAAATTAAGAAATAGGTTGAAATGATATATACATATGGCATTTGATTTGGATTGAAATGATATATATCCATCCCTGAATTTAAATTGAAATAATTGTTTCACTTGGCCATAGGATAGAGAATTATATACGGACACCGGATTGGTTAAATTAAATGATTTTAAAATTTTGTTTTGAAATAATTTAAATGATTTGTTTTAAAGGAATAAAAATCGAATTTATGGAAATCGAATTTATTTGCGAACTAGAGCTCGAAATGTTGAAATTGAAATTTGGTAAATGAAATTGTTTAATTAATCGAAGTTGAGATTTTTAAGTGAAAATCAAAATATGATGTGAATTTCAGAAATTGATTTGTTTTAAAAGATTGGACGTTTATTCGAAGTTTGAATATTCCTAAGAAAAGATGATATAAAATTATATTTCAAAATTGAGCTCGAAATTTAATTATATTTAAATAATTGGATTTTAAATTGGATATTGAAGGAAATTTGGATCTAATTGTTTTGAATCGATATTTTGGAAATCGAACTCGAAATTGATATAAATCAAAATAGCTTAAAATTGGAATTGGAGTTGAAATTAATTTGAGATTGGAATTTAAATTAATTTGGAATTGGAATTTAAATTAATTTGAAATTTGAATTTAAATTAATTTGGAATTGGAATTTAAATTAAATTGGAATTGGAGTTTAGAATTAATTTGGAATTGGAATTTTAAATTAATTTTGAATTGGAGTTTTAAATTAATTTTGAATTGGAGTTTTAAATTAATTTGGAATTGGAGCTGAAATTAATTTGGAATTGGAATTGAAATTAATTTGGAATTAAAGTAAATATCGACTTGAAATTGGAATTGAATCGATTAAATCGAAATGGAAATTGGAACTAATTTGAATTGGAAATTTGGAAAGTGAACTGGTTTAACTTTGAAACTATTCTTAAATGAATATTTTAGTATAAACGATTTAAAAATCTATATTCTTTAAATATTCAAATTATTTTGATTTTCCAAACTATTTTACTATATAAACTATTTTTATTACTCAAACTATTCTCTATTAAATTATTTTAACTATTTAACTATTTTAATACTATAAAAACTATTTTCTAAAAATTCAACCCGGTCAAAGGGTGGAATGTTTTATATTAAAATTTTGGATTTAAATGTGAATTGGGTTAAAGTGAATTATAACCAAAATTGTAATTCGAATCATGTTTTGAAGTGAAATCGATATATCAAATTGAATTAACATTTTGAAGTAAAATTTGATTTTGAAGCGAATATGATATTTTGATATCAAGTACGAATTGTTTTCGAAATGTAATAGTACCAACCAGTGTGTAAAATGATGTTTGGTTGTTAAAGAGACCAGGGCCTCTTATTAGCATACTCTCTGTCAATATTGGAACCACTTTAACAACTGTGTACGCGGTAGATGATATCCAGAATGTAGTGGTTGAATTCACGACATTTACTGGAATGAAGTAAGAGAACGATGATGGATAGCTTTGACACTCGTGTCATAATTAAAATGACTAAAACAGGAGCCTTTGTCTGGCCATTGAGGTTAGCTACCTCTAGCAACATTGATCCCTCGTATTACTATTGTGATTTTGTATTCGATGGGTGCACCTTTTGTCGGTTGGATTGATTGTTGCGGTCGGCCACGGATGGGTTACGACCAGCCAGAAAGGGTAAACTGGTAGAACCTACCTTGGGCATTGCCTCACGTCCCTTGTCATATTTATCCCTATACAAGCCCGTTACGATTTTGGTTTAGGCATATAAAAATGTGTTAAGGTGGATCAATGTAAAGCCTTAACACTATTTTGATATTTATTTTACTGATAGACATTATCTATTATAGCGTATACTATTATATATAAATAGTTTAACGGATCCTTAGGAGATGGAAAAACCTGTAACATCTCTTAAGTTATTGCACTCATATTTCATGATATTGATTTGACTTACATAAGATATTTTAGTCCTGACTCGAGTATTTTGTTTCCCATTACGCTCGGGTCAGTCCTGAGTTCTTTTTTCAGCGTATTGAAGATTATTCTCTGAAGGACGAAGATGGAGATTTGGTATATGACTATCATTATTATCCCCTTTATCATGTTGTTCTGCTGTATTGATTATTTATCCCTGGTGTATATTTATAACTCTGGTAAATGTGTCTAGATTATAATCAAATGTATAGTAAACGGCTTCATGAATTGTTTATTTGATTATTATATTTTATCGTTCCCGTTGTGAGATTCTGTGTTTTGTTTTCTTCTTCTCTTTTTATTTTTCTTATTTAACTCCATTGATTATCTACGTTTCTGATTGTTTATGTCAGACATGTGTGGATTATTGTCGATTTAAACCTTATGAAATGTGGGTCGTCACAGTTGGTATCAGAGCCAGGTTTAGCGATAACCTTGGCTTTGTGGGGTTTGACTTATTGGAGATAGGATAGTAATACCCTAGAATGAGTCTGTTTGAGTGTGTATATATATGAGAGAGCGTACTTGTTAGTGTTATAAAATTTTTTGTATTGTTTTACTTATCCGTTGAGTTGTTTATGAATTCTGGTCGATATGCGGGACGCCGTGTTATCGATAGGGGTTTCTAAACACTTAAACGAGGCAAGTTGACATAATATTTTAAAATTGAGTAAATAAAATAATTTTACCTAAATTATATTATATACATATATAAAAGATTAATTATCAATGAAATTATTGTTAGGAAATGATAATATTTAATTATCATCGATTATTGGTTGAATTAAAAATAAAACGAATACTTAATGAATTTTATTTTATGAAGTATTTTATAATTGAATTGAATTGAAATATAATTGAAATAAGAACTGGTTAAAATGATCATGTTGTAAATTAATAAAATATTTTGGTAAATAAGTTAAGGAAATTTGTATAGGTATATTTATAATATAGCTTATATATAGAAATGATTTTAAAAATTTGAGAATTTTAGAATTTAAAACCATTTTGTTTCAAAATTTGATTTTGAAGCCTTAAAAATTAATAATAATATTATTTGAAAGAGTTTTGGCTAGAAAAATATTTTGAAAAGATTTTTGAAGAAAATAAAAGCACTAAACTCGCTTGGTCACTGGAAAATAATTCTGGGGATGACTGCAGCATTGCCAGTGTTCATTTTTGAGTTTCTAAGTGAGAATACCAAAAGAAATTTGTTTTCATCTAAAACAAGTTTTGTTGTGAAAAATATTCTAAATATGATTTGATAAATATATGAAAATAGTTTTGAACTTATAATTAAAATTGTATAGATGAAAAATAAGTTTATAGCTTATAAACTTGAACATGAAAGTAAAATTTTAATTTAAAACTGTTGGATATTTTTGATTTAAGAAAATAAAGAAATTTGAATTTGACAGATAAAATAAATAATTAACTTAAGAAATGTGAATAAATTAAGTTAGTGAAATGAAATAAACAAAATGAAATTAACTTGAGAAAGCTTAAATAATAATGAATTGCATTTGAAATGAAGTAGATAAAATAACGAAAGGAAATTTAAGTGAATAAGTTTGTATAGTTTATAGATTTGAGAATATTAAGCTCAACAAATTTAAATTTGTTAAATGTGGATGATAAGAAAATTTAACTTGAATAGGATTAAATAAAATGAGTAATGAATTAAAATGAAATGAAGTTTAACTTAATATTAAATAAGTTGAATTGGATATTAAATGAAACTGGATAAATTAGTAAAGTGAATTAATTTCATTTAAGCTATAAAATGAATTAATCAAATGAATAGGAACTTAAATTTTAAAAATGAAATTTAATTTAAGTGTGAAGGAGATTAAATAAAATAAATGAATGTAAGTAAAAAAAATTAGTATGAGTAATTGGATTTGATTTAAAATTGGATAAAGAAAAATTTAAATTGCAAGTGGCGTAGTTTAAATAAAAATTTGAATGTTAACTAATATAATATGGAATAAGTTATTGGAAAAAAATTATAAGTTAAAGTGGACGTAAGAGAAGTTGAATGAATTAATTATGAAAGAAAAAAAAAGAGAAAGTTAGTAATATGAATTGAGTTATAAAATAAAATTTACTTTGGTAAATTAATAATATGAAGTTGAATAAATGAAGTGAATTGATGAATTAATAATAACTTAAGATATGAAGTAATAATAATAAAAGTGAGTTGTGTTGAATAAAATATTTATAATAAACTTAGATAATTTATAAATGATGTTAGTATATAAAAAAAGAGGATATACTAAGTGGAAATAAAACAAATTTAACTTAAGCAAGGTTAAGTGGAATAATTTTATAAATGATTCACCAATGAATTTATATGAAATAGGTTAAACAAAAAGTGAAACAAATTGGAATTTCACAAATTTAATTAAATAAAATTGAATATAATGAATTTGTAATGAATGTTAATAAATTGAAAGAAATCAAAGGAATGTAAACCAATTAAATGTGGATGAAGAAAATGTAGATAATTGAAACAAATCGATTGAATGTAAGTATATTAAATTGTAATAAATCAAATGTAAGTGCACTGAATATTGGTTGATCGAATAAAAATGGATTGAAACCAAATTAGTTGAATGTGAATAAATTAAAAGTGAATGAATTGAATATAAATCCATTGTATGATTAACGAAATGAATATTAATAAGTGAATGTGAATCAATTTAAAAATATATGGAATATGGTATGGAATCAAATTTCTTAAATGTAATTAATTATATGAATCTCTGAAATGAAATAATGGAAGTGAAAAGAAGAAAAAGAGAAAATGTATGTAACTATAAATGAGTGTAAATTAATAGAATGTGAATTCATTAATGCTGATAAGTGTATTCAAATCAATTGGAAGTAATAAATTGAATGAAAATATCAATTGAACATGAATCTAATTGAATAAAAGTTGTTTGAATGCAAATAAATTGAAATGAGCCAATTAAACATTAATAAAAATTTAATGTTAATAAGAATGAGAGTGTATAAATTAAATATTGACATTGAAAATGTAAATTGTGATAGCTATGAATTGAATTGAAGGAATATTGATTTGTCGGATGATTTGTTTTGTTGTAAATCCTTGTTTAATTGTTTTGAATGCATATGATGGTTGTGTGGTTACATATTGGTGCTCGTGCTTGAGATTTGGATTCATAATGCATGTTTTATACTTATTGTAACTTATATATGTTCTACATCTTATTATAAGTGACTAACTTTCCAAATTGAGTTGAGATAGGTACATACGAAGACCGTTGGACGTATATGTGGATTATTATATGCTTTGCTTGCTTAATACGAGCGAACTTACATGTATTAATAATAATAAGGTATGTATCTCGGATTACATACCTCGATTTTATAATTTTTTTGCCCTTTGGGATGCCTCATCATTAAGATGATATGTATATTTGATATATTGGTTATATTTGTGTTATATATTGAATTGTAAAAAATTTCCGATCGAACCACGCAAAGGAGACTCTGTCGAAATTTTCCATAAATCCGGAAGTTAGAAAATTTTTGAAGTTTTAAAAATTGTTATAACTTGTTTTTATATATATGTTATATTTTTCCGTAAAACATTATCGAAGTGGCATGGCGATAACGTAGTAATGGTTTTGTAAATAAGATTTGGATGTTTATAAGTTGATTGTTTTAAATAAAATATATTGTATGTTAAATTCTTTACTTAACGCTTTTCGAGGACGAAAAGTTTTGAGTGGGGGAGTATGTAATGACCTGTATTTTTAACTATTTTAAATTATAGAATTTGATATAATTATTAAATAAAATGGTTAAAAATAAAAATTTAATGATTTATTAGTATTGGTTTATTGGATAATTAAATTGTTTAAAATTTAATATTGGAAATTATTTGAATAATTTAATTCTAGATCTAAGATGATTCAAAATGATATCGAAAATTGATTTAAGTTTTATTTAAATATGAACAAAGATGGTTAACATTTAAAATTGGATTTAAATGTGAAAAATTAAAAATAGAAATTCTATATTTAAATTGACGAGTAAAAATAGCCACTTTGGCCACTGTCTCGAATTTCGACGAAACCAGTTTCACCGGATCCGTAATAGTGAGTTATTATAGGATTTCAAATTTCGTAGTGACCGGACTTGTCCTTTGGTTGTGCGAGCTTGAAACGCGTACAATTTTATTTTAGAATTTAATTAAAATAATTGATTCTGAAAAGCTATCTTCTGCATACGATCGAATTAGACCTCGGGACTAGTTCATTGCGTTTGGAATGGGGGTAAAACAATATAAACGCCGGGCGGCATGCTTCGTTTGGAGTTTGTGACTTCATGGGTCGATCGAATCTAATATTTTCTAATTATTATAATATAATATAAAAAAATTCGTTCAAATCTACCTTTCCCTTTTCCAGCCGAATATCCCTCTCTTTCCCTTTTTCTTCTAATCACAGGCTTCAAATAAATAAATAAAAAATCAAATCAAATGGAAAATAAATCTCGATCTAAAAAAAACAAGCGATCGATCGAAAGAAGAAGAAAAAATAATAACGCAAATATATCGCGATCGCGAGCTGGAGGATTGAGGCACAACAATGATGTCGTGGACAGTTGAGAGGCGCGTGTAGGGTTTGGGTCATGGCCGCGTGCGTATATGTGGGTCGCAATTTGGGTCTGGCGCTGGCAGGATGGCGAACGGCGTGGGGGTGCGGCGGCTTACAAGGTGGCGAGGTGGGAGCTTGAGCAACGTCGATCTCAATTAGTAAAAAAAAGGATTATCGCTGCTGGGAAGAAGATGGAGCTCGTGAGAGGGAGAACTAATCACATGATTAAACTAAGATGGGTAATTATCTTAATATTTAAGTGTTAATTAAGTCTATAATTTATTTCAAATGTTTATTAATTGGTATTGTGTTCATACGAGGTTGGATTTGAGTGTCGTTTGTCACGTTGGAATCGTGTCAAAACCATCTACATTTTGGAGTTGGATTCGTCGTTGTTGGAGAGTTAGAATTTTCTGATTCAAATAAAAAGGTGAGTGTTTTTACGCTTACGTTTGACTATTATATTTTATGTTAGAAAATTTTATATCGTGAAGTAATTTAAATTTATTGATGGTTGTTGGATAAATTTAATTTGACATTTAATTGACATCTGAATAAATTGATAGAATTTAGATTGACAGTTAAAATTGAATTAGGATTTAAACTACTAGTAAAATCCCTGATTTATTGATAATTTGTTGATTGTTGTGAATTGAGACTGTTTGGATGATTGATTGAGATGAATGCTATTGATTGATATTTTGGATGTTTATTTATATATCATGTTATCATCCTGTATATTTTTTATAGTGTATAAAACTGTAAATTGAATTATTTCGAATAAATTAAGAAATAGGTTGAAATGATATATACCTATGGCATTTGATTTGGATTGAAATGATATATATCCATCCCTGAATTTAAATTGAAATAATTGTTTCACTTGGCCATAGGATAGAGAATTATATACGGACATCGTATTGGTTAAATTAAATGATTTTAAAAATTTTGTGTTGAAATTATTTAAATGATTTGTTTTAAAGGAATAAAAATCGAATTTATGGAAATCGAATTTATTTTCGCACTAGAGCTCGAAATGTTGAAATTTAAATTTGGTAAACGAAATTGTTTAATTAATCGAAGTTGAGATTTTTAAGTGGAAATCGAAATATGATGTGAATTTCAGAAATTGATTTGTTTTAAAAGATTGGACGTTTATTCGAACTTTGAATATTCCTAAGAAAAGATGATATAAAATGATATTTCGAAATTGAGCTCGGAATTTAATTATATTTGAAGAATTGGATTTTAAATTGGATATTAAAGAAAATTTGGATCTAAGTGTTTTGAATCGATATTTTGGAAATCGAACTCGAAATTGATATAGATCGAAATAGTTTAAAATTGGAATTGGAGTTGAAATTAATTTGAGATTGGAATTTAAATTAATTTGGAATTGGAATTTAAATTAATTTGAAATTTGAATTTAAATTAATTTGGAATTGGAATTTAAATTAAATTGGAATTGGAGTTTTAAATTAATTTGGAATTGGAGTTTTAAATTAATTTGGAATTGGAGTTGAAATAAATTTGGAATTGAAATTAATTTGGAATTGGCATTGAAATTAATATGGAATCGAAGTAAATATCGACTTGAAATTGGAATTGAATCGATTAAATCGAAATGGAAATTGGAACTGATTTGAATTGGAAATTTAGAAAGTGAACTGGTTTGACTTTGAAACTATTCTTAAATGAATATTTTAGTATAAACGATTTTAAAATCTATATTCTTTAAATATTCAAATTATTTTGATTTTTCAAACTATTTTATTATATAAACCATTTTTATTACTCAAACTATTCTCTATTAAATTTTTTAACTATTTAACAATTTTAATACTATCTAAACTATTTTTTCAAAATTCAACCCGATCCAACAGTGGAATTTTTTATATTTAAATCTTAGATTTAAATGCGAATTGGGTTAAAGTGAATTATAACCAAAATTGTAATTCGAATCAAGTTTTGAAGTGAAATCGATATATCGAATTGAATTAACATTTTGAAGTAAAATTTGATTTTGAACCGAATATGATAATTTCGAAACGGATTTGATTTTGAAGCGAATATGATATTTTGATATCAAGTACGAATTGTTTTCGAAATGTAATAGTACCAACCAGTGTGTAAAACGACGTTTGGTTGTTAAAGAGACCGGGGCCTCTTGTTGGCATACTCTCTGTCAATATTGGAACCACTTTAACAACTGTGTACGCGGTGGATGATATCCAGAATGTAGTGGTTGAATTGACGACGTTTACTGGAATGAAGTAAGAGAACGATGATTGATAGCCTTGACACTCGTGTCATAATTAAAAAGACTAACATAGGAACCTATATCTGGCCATTTAGGTTAGCTACCTCTAGGGACGTTGATCCCTCGTATTGCTATTGTGATTTCGTATTCGATGGGTGCACCTTTGGTCGGTTGGATTGATTGTCGCGGTCGGCCACCGATGGGTTAAGACCCGCCAGAAAGCTGGTAGAATCCTACCTTGGGCATTGCCTCACGTGCCTTGTCATATTTATCCCTATACGAGCCCATTACGATTTTGATTTAGACCTATAAAAATGTGTTAAGGTGGATCAATGTAAAGCCTTAACTCTATTTTGATATATATTTTACTGATAGACATTATCTATTATAGCGTATACTATTATATATAAATAGTTTAATGGATCCTTAGGGGATGGAAAAACCCGTAACATCTCTTAAGTTATTGCACTCATATTTCGTGATATTGATTTGACTTACATAAGAGTATTTTAGTCCTGACTCGAGTGTTTTGTTTTCCATTACGCTCGGGTCAGTCCTGAATTCTTTTTTCAGCGTATTGAAGATTATTCTCTGGAGGACGAAGATAGAGATTTGGTATATTACTATCATTATTATCCCCTGTATCATGTTATTTTGCGGTATTGATTATTTATCCCTGATGTATATTTATATCTCTGATAAATGTAGATTATAATTAAATATATAGTAAACGGCTTCATGAATTGTTTATTTGATTATTATATTTTATCATTTCCGCTTTGAGATTCTTTATTTTGTTTTCTTCTTCTCTTTTTATTTTTCTTATTTAACCCCATTGATTATCTACGTTCTGAATTGTTTAAGTCGGACATGTGTGGATTATTGTCGATTTAAACCTTTCGAAATATGAGTCGTCACATTGGGCTTCCGTGGGAATGCTGCTAGTTGGGGCCCGAAGAGCTGGCCGTAAATACACCTTCACCCATGATGAATGGCAAGTCGGTAAGTGGATCACTTTGATGACCAAGAAGTTCTTGCAACCTTTGTTCGTCAAAAATGAAAGCGCTCTCCTGCACTCCCTCAGTTGGTGCAGCGGCCATTGTCATGGTTGCCTCCGTCATAAGGGCCTCCTGCTCATGATGAAGCTCTTGGATTATAGGAGCGGTGTAGACTCTATAACTGAATAAAGATAAGAGAAAACATTAGTGACATCTTCTGATAGCACTCTCAACTTTGAATGGATGCAAGAAGTGTTCAGAGTGCCTTCCTCAAATTGGCTCAGGTGCGGGGCCAGTGCACCTTCGGAGCCATGCCCGCATACTGGAGACAAACGCAGCTGATCACGGTCATAAGCAGGAATAGCTGGAGGTTCAATGATAGAAGTATGCTCGGGTTGAGTTACTACGTGCATTTTGGATCTTGCTTCATGGTGTTCAACTCCGGACCCCTCTCTAACTTCCTGATACTGGCTAGTAAGTTTTTCCTTCTCTAAAGTGATAATGGCATCATGGAGAACCTTCCTTTCATCCTCGGTCAATATCTGATTCTCTAGCTCGAAGTTGTCAATAGATATAATATTGCGGTCTGTTTTCTCATCTTCTACCAAATGGCACCAAGCATTATATAGATGTGATGGGTAATCTTCGAGCCAGCTCAGGTTACGGTGCTTCAGAACATTGACGTTATATGTGATCAGGAGATCCTCAATGTCACCCTCCAACCTGGCCTCTGCCTCTCTCACTTCACCCTCAACCCTGGCCTTGGCTTCTTGAACCTTTAGCGTTGCCACATCCTTCTCATCCCTGAGCACCACAGTCTGCTCGTATGCATCCTAAGCGGCTTTATTATCATCGTCTTTTTCTTTGACGACTTCAGCAAATTTGGCTTCGAGTTACTCAAGCTCTTTTAGCGCAGCATCCCTTTCGGGTATGACCGTGGTGGTCCTATGACCCATCTCTTCGACCAAGGCCAAGTGTTCCTACCTCATTTTCTCCATAGACTTATTCGCCTCATCGGTTTTTGAGTATCTTCCATCTTTGCTTTTCATAAAGACTCATTCTCGTTGGTGAGCACTAAAATTATGCAGTCCATCTGAGCGAGATCGGTTTCTATTTTATCGATTGTCTTTGCCCGCTCAAAGGCCACCGCTGAAACTTTCTCTACGGTCTTCAACCATTCCTGATATTGACCATAAACATCGCATATGTAGTCATGCATCGTCTGTTCTGCCTCATTGGGAATTTTCTTTAAGTGTGGAGGAAATATGAAGCCGTCGAAGTAGACATTCGTGACGTAACGGCTTGTTCAGTGGTGATGGGGGTCTCAGTTTCAATCCTCCGACGTTCTTCGTCGGGCCTTAAAGGAGGGTGGTACTTGACGAGAAGATTCTGAGGGCTGTTTACCAGAACCAGAAGGTTGCGTTGGACCTCTAGGTAGCGGAGAGGGCGACCGGGAACGGTGCCTATACTGCCTCTCCCTCTCCCTATCCCTTTCCCTCTCGTAGTGCTGCCTCTCTTGACTGGAGTAGTGGTGATCGCGTTCTCTTTCAGAGTCACGTCTGTGAGACTCAGAATATGAGCTAGATGAATGGCGCGTAGAACGGAGACTACCAAGCATAGATCCCTGCCTCGACATCGTATCTGTAAAATAAAAAGAGAAACAGAGTTGGTAATCTCCAGAGATGTATAGCTTGTGATTAGAAATTGTGTGTTGCCGTGAAGTGTGTGTATGCATGTGCAAACCCCCCAACCAACCGGTTGTAATAGTCGTACTCGGAGGAGTTGGCTCTCCTATGTCTAAGGCGCTTTGAAGCCCCTCTAATTCGGTATCTTGGTGTAATGGAAAGTCATCCGGAATGGGGATGTCCGCCAATCCCGCAAAAGAGCTCTCCATCTGCGAAGGAGGAATCTCTCGACTAGTAGCAGGCAAAGAGACTAAGATGGTTTTGCGCCTTACAGATTTTCGAGCAGTAGACTTGCCTCTTCTCTTCCGCTCTAAAGATCTAGGACTTTGCGAAGGCCCGGCTGCGGGCTCATCTCCAGCAGACATATTCTCATCATCGCCTTATTCAGTATTTAATATCCCGGGAGCTCTCCTTCAAGCTTGCCTCATCAGGGCCAGCCTAAGAACTCCTACGAGTCCAATGCTTTGATCTCTGTCAATTAGCCTAACAGCAACCAGATTTTTGTCCGTAAGGACTTTATCGATCTCTCCGTACTCGGCGGGCACCTATTGAAGAACTCTTACTATATCCTTAAACTGAGCACCTTCAGGTTATGGAATTAAAGCCGTAAAAGAAAGAAAGTGTTAGATGTGAGGAATGCGGAATATGGATCTTAAGGCTAGAATGAACACTAGAGGGGGGTGAATAGTGTTTATAAGAAATTACTAAATCTTTTTGAGTTATTGTTGATTTGTACACAAATGTATGCAATATTCAGACACAAATATAATCACAGAATCAAACACAGATGCAGAAATAAAGTAAATGAAGTAAAGGAAAGAACACACCGGATTTTATACTGGTTCAGAGTTACCCTACATCCAGTCCCACACAACTAAGTACAGATTTCCTTTCAAAAGCAATTCAACAATTACAACCCTCGATTTCAAGGCCATGAGGTACACCCTCCAGAATCACAATCCTCTAGGTAGAGATACTTGATTTCCGGGCAACAAGTTCACCCAATTGATTTCTCAAGGCTCTACAATCACACCTTTTCTCACTTGATTGATTTCTAAGGCTACAATCACACCTTTTACTCTATTGATTACAAAGAAAGCCTATAACTCTAAACAACACTGAGGATCTTGATGAGATAGTGATAGAGAATCAAACTAGAGATTATCTAGTTAGATTCAATGTTGATTTCGGTAGAGTGATGATAGGATTTTGAATAAGAAAATGTGGAAGAAGAAGAGAAGTGAAAAACCAGAAAATCTGGTATAAAATTCGTTGAAACTAACCCCTATTTATATAAGAACAACAGCCATGTCCATTCGTGAAAGGTTATGGCGAATAGACACTACTTTTGAAATTCAAATTTTTGAATCTAACTGTCACTATGTCGACATGGGGTACTAGGGCATGTCGACATCCCAAAGCATTTTTTGAAGATTTGATTTTCTTTGAAAATAACCTTTATCTTATATTAAAAACTATTTAAACTTTATAAATATACTTGACTATAGATAAAATACATAGATAAATATAGAGAATAATATATATAAAAGTTTACTATAATTTTATATTTAAATCTAAGTATAAATATATTATAATTAAAAGATAGTTTAAAACAAACGAAGTTTAAAACAAGAGTTTATTAAAAACAAAAAAAAGAATATTTTAAGGCTAAAACATCTTCTTGAAAATCATTTGAAAAGATAATTTTTAAGGCTAAAACATTTTGAAAAGCAGTTTTGAAAATCATTCTGAAGTAGTTTTGAAAATCATTTTGAAGTAGTTTTGCAAGCTTCTTCCTGCAGAATATCTCATCACATCAGGACTCGAGAACTTGTACAAAACCAGGATGTTCGTGGCTTTGTAAGCCACTTGTCGTAGGTTTGTAAGCTACTTGTCGTGGGTTTGTAAGCCACTAAAAAGGTAGAAATGGGTTCCATCCCAAAAGAAAAATGGAGTGAAGATTTCAGTGCTATTATGAAGTTTTAACATAATTCTAGACTCAATACTTATCTTGAAATCTTGAACTCTTGATAATCTTGATACTCATAAGTCTTCAATCTTGATATCTTGAATCTCTATATTGTACAGTCTTCATTCTTTGTACCTGCATGGTTAAATCCTGCATATACATATAAATCTAAACTATAATGTCAGTATTTATATTTTATAATCTTATTCTAAGGTTGTTGTCATCAAAACCATCAACTCATGGACTAACAATCTCCCCCTTTTTGATGATGACAACCTTTGTTTATAAAATATTACTTCTATCCTAATAACTCCCCCTAAAACTGATAACTCCCCCTTAATCTATGCCTAACTCTTCTATTTTATATTTCTCCCCCTTTGTCATCAACAAAAACAAACTAACTCTAAACTATTTAACTCTTAGTCTAATATCCTATATGATGATAGTGTAATCATACATAATCAATACTTACTTGTAAACCTAAAACTTAGTCCTAAACTACTAACATTCCTAACCAAGTACCTATATAATACTTATATATAACATATATAGGAATCATATATAAGAACACACAATATCTTTGACAATTGGAGATCTATGGATCGAACAATTTGGATAATGGAAACAGAAATTTCCACGTTGTTCAACCAAGTTTCCATACTTGTCAAAACATACTTCGCCAACGCAAATGACTTTGACGTTGTCTTCCGCATGCTCTTCTTCCATTAGTTCTTCTTCTTCTTCTTCACTTTCTGTAACGACCCGTAAATTTCAGTGGTTTTATTTATTTAATTAATTGAATTTTGTGAAATTTTAAACAATAAAATTTTGAAATTTAAATTTGATATTTGAAATGCGTCTGTTTTAACATAGCAACTGGTAAATTTTCATCAGAAAATTTGGAAGTTTATTTTCTAGTGTAATTTTATTCCAATTTATATCAGTTAAAATTGATGATAATAAAATGTTTTCCAAACCTAAATATTTTTACATAGAAAATTTGTAAATCATCTTCTGAGTGAGACGTCATCTTTCGTTTCGTCAAATTTGGACTGTTATTGCTCCATCGATCTTATTTTCGGTGATATAGCAACATTTTTGGTACCGATATCGACTTTCGATCGAATAATCATGCCACTGATATCTGTATACCATTTTGATCGTCTCGTCGTGCTGATCTCTACGGTATATTCAATTCTGTGTTGTGAGGTCCGTTACGCGACGGAAATGATAAAACGGACACCCGTATCGGTTACGAAATTTGCAATCTTTTGGGTTCATGTCCATTCCAATTTCTCAACGGTCGAATTCCTAACAGTCATTTACCTTTATTATTTTAGCTGAATTCTCGGTTGACTCTTTCTATTCTGTGAGTGAATATATCTTGTGTGCCCCTTCATTTCTTTCCTCTCTTCATTCTGAAATAAGGCAAATAGTAAACATATCATTTGTACTTCGAGTTTTACCCGAGCCTTCCTCTCCTATTCCCGAAACCGTAACCGAAGAAAACCCATCCGCCTTCCCATCAACGCCATGGCAACCCGACCCTTTTATTTTTCTCCTTCAAAAATTTTGCGTGCCATCTCCACTCTTCCCAGACCACCGAACCTCCCCTCCTCAAAGCCTTCACCGTTCCCATCCCCTCTCTCTCTCATCTTCAAAATCGGCAACTCTCCAGCAACCTACGCCGCCACTCGCTCTCCCTTCCACTCCATCACCGACCCAGCTAATGTGACGACCGCCCATGACCCCTGCACTGAACCTAGAGATAGTGCGCTGTAAAGTGTGCCAGGCAGCCATGGATGATTGTCAGGGTTAAATTAAAACAGCAAAGTCTATCGTATTACTCACAGCGCATGGATAAAATACAATAGGGAATATATATATAGTGAAGCTTCACAGAATAGAATCTCATCAATAAAACTTCATAATAGTTGAATACAAACATCTGAATAGTTAATACATCAAGCCTCACTACATATCACTCAGAGAATTATACAAAGCAGCGGAACATCTAGTACATATAGTAAGAAAATAATATGCAAGCCTCCAGCTCGTCTTCGTCATCAGCATCGTCGGAAACTAAGAACAGCACCTGTCACCTGCTACCTAGTCTGCCCATCCCAAAATGGACGAACAGCCCAAGGCAATAAGAGTTAAACATAAAGCCTTGAGTCAGACAATAGTCTTAGTGAGCGGTAAATTAACTAACAACATACCAAAAGAGCATAAAGGAAAAGGAATAGGAATCCAACCCTCCCACTCCACCTCTTTCTACAGTGATTGCCCCCAGACACACACTAAGCAGGAGTAAACATAGCAAAGCAAACATTTATAGTAAAGAAATTATCACTCGAGTCAAGGGCGATGTTTTCCAAGTACAAACCCCCAAGGCCTAAACCAAGATCAGATAAGCACCCAGAAAACACTGCTCTTGAGACCGAATGACGATACAACCAAACATCCATGACTCTGGCTATCACTGTTATCATTGCTTCGACACCACCGTTAATTGAATGACCGGCACATTCTTTCAGTCGTCCGTCAAGGGCTAATGGAAACCCCGGTTCTAGACATAACTCCGCACGTCGTCGCAGCCCGTGCCTAGGACTATCGAATCTGCCCAGAGTACTCGACTACCAATCAGTAGTCTTTAGGGACTATCGAATCTGCCCAGCGTACTCTTGCTTTGAGCATGCTAGAACCTTCAACAACGATGAAATCTCAGCCTTCTAGTCATCCTCCTCGATGACTATTTCCATACTAGCTCAAGCGCCTCTCGAGCAAACCATTATCCTCAACTCGAACCATTTCACCGAGTTATCAACATGCTTGGAATGATCCCATCTGGATTAAATCAAGGCTATCTCATACCATGCCTCGCTTCATCTCATCATAGCAAAGCCTCATCTCAACATCAACATCATCAAATCTATCCATATGAGCTTCATCATCCGCCACATATGCCACGAGAAGCTTTTCCAACTCAAGAGCCTTTCCCTTAGCTTTTGAATCATCTTCGACTAACTTGTCCAAATCAAATCATCAATCAACTAATTTACAACAATCAATCAAGTCAAACATTAATCCAAGTAATCAAGCATTCAAACATGATCAAATAAACAATTTTAACAATAATGGCAATCTTGTAATTAAAGAGACTAAATCTAACAAGCATGAATCACGAGCAATATCTTTACAACTTGATGAATAAACTTGCATAGATTAACATGTAGTAAAATGGATGTCAAATCATCATGAACAATAGATCTACACTTAAGTTTATGAAAATGCATGGGAATCACTATTTTAACACATAATCAAGCCAACAATCCGATATACTCCTTTGGATCCGTGTGAGAGATAATCACCACTCACCAAATCACCTAAACACCTCCAAAGCAACACACTTCAGATCTGGACAGCGAAGGATCTAACTCGGTCTATCACAAATCCGCTTCAAACGATGAAATCTCTCTTCAATGGATGTAGATCTTCAATCTAAGCTCTTGAATCTTCGATTTGGATGGAAGGAATCACAAGATTAGAGTGGAGAAAAGAAGTGAAGAAGTGTAGAACTCGAGCTCTTAAAATGGCAGCACTTCGTCGCTTCGAAATCCGGATCCCAAAAAAAATGAAGAAGAACCCTCCTATTTATAGGCTGATTTTCCCTTAGGTCGTTCGCCCTTAGGTCGTCCACGACCTAAAAACCCACGACCTACGACCTAACAAATCAAGCCTCTACGCGACCTAACGAAACCCCAACCTACGACCTAACAGATCTGCGCATGTGCGCGACCTAACACATGCGCGCTTCTACGACCTAACGACCTAACGTATATGCGCATCCACGCGACCTACGACCTAACAAAGACGCAGCTTAGCGACCTAACACAGATCGCGACTTACGACCTAACTACCCTCACGTGCGCGACCTAATATCCCAACGACCTAGGCCCAGCACTAATGTGCGACCCAACGACTTAACACCTTAGGTAGTCTAACGACCTAACTACTCCACTACTAAACTTAGGTCGCTCATAACCTAACTACGCTAACTCGCTAACTCCTATACCGCTAACTCTTAGGTCGCTAACTAATAGGTCGTCCACTTTCCTTAGGTCGTTAACTCTTAGGTCGCTCCAATTCTTAGGTCGCCAACTTCCTATAGGTCGCTCCAACCGACCTATCCTACCCTACGACCTAAGCTACCATACGACTTATCTTCTATACGACCTAAGCTCTAGTCGACCTAAACTCTGGACGACTTAACAATACTAACAGTCTAAAAATAACTGTTTTACGATGTTTTGATCTGTAAAAATACGGGTCGTTACATTCTCTCCCCCTTAGTAATTTCGCCCTCGAAATTCCAAACAAACAAGAGCAAACAAAGAATATTCTGCATGCCTACCATCCATAGCAATCAACAAACCATGCATCCAATTCTAGCTTAGCATGTAGAATTCTAAAACTAGAACAAGTTACAATGTCGTTAGATGACACGACACCTTAGGGCCATACCTTGAAGAGTTCAGGATGAGCTGCCTTCATCCTCTCTTCCACCTCCCATGTACAGTCGTTATCATCATCACTCCATTGTATCTTGAGCAACCTAACCACCTTCCTCCTAAGCCGTTTCGTGTCGGTTTCCACAACACGAAGCGGCTTACGAGGTCTCTTATCGACTGGATCAACTTCGAAATCTTCACAGCTATCAGTAGAAACCACTGTATTCGAGTTGTGCACATACTTTCGTAGATACGATACATGAAAAACATTGTGCACACCCGACATCTTCTCTGGTAACTCCAATATGTAGGCGAGCTTTCCAATTCGCTCGATGATCGGGAATGGTCCAACAAACCTCGGAGTCAATTTTCCTTTCTTCCCGAATCGAATAACATTCTTAAGTGGAGAAATCTTCACAAAAACCATATCACCTACGTCGAATTCCAAATCCTTACGACGCTTATCGGCATAACTTTTCTGACGGTCTTGGGCTGCCTTCATTCGTTGCCGAATGATGTCTATATAATCTGAAGTCTGTCGAATCATCTCTGGCCCAAGTATCAACTTTTCTCCTGTTTCTAACCAACATGTCGGAGAGTTACACGGTCTTCCATACAATGCTTCGTACGGTGCCATACCAATGCTTGATTGGTAACTGTTATTATACGAAAATTCTACCAAATGAAGGTGATCTTCCCATGATCCTCCGAAATCTAAAACACAAGCTCTGAGGAGATCTTCCAAAACTCGGTTGACTCTCTCGGTCTGACCATCTGTTTGAGGGTGATAAGCTATACTCAAACACAACTCGGTTCCCAAAACTTCCTGGAAGCTCTTCCAAAATCCACTAGTGAACAATGGGTCTCGATCGCTCACTATACTCTTCGGAATACCATGGAATCGAACTATCCACTTAACATACAACTCAGCCAACTTTGATGCAGTCCTAGTCGATCGAACAGGAATGAATCTTGCACTCTTAGTCAGACGATCTACAATGACCCAAATCCCTTGATTTCCCATTCTTGTTCTAGGTAGCGCATCAATAAAATCCATCGATATTTGCTCCCACTTCCATGTAGGAACTTCTAATGGCTGAAGCAATCCACTTGGCTTCTTCTGTTCGGCTTTTACCAACTGGCAGTTCATGCACTTGGAAATAAAATTCCCAACATCCTTCTTCATACCTTCCCAGTAATAGGTTCTCTTCATATCCCGATACATCTTATTTCCACCTGGATGAATTGTCAGCTTTGAGTGATGACTTTCCTTCAGAACTTCATTTTTCAATTCATCTATATCGGGAACAACTAGTCGTCCTTTCTTCCGAAGCCAACCCTCTCGATCGACCTCGAATCCTTTATCCTTTTCTGGGTCCAATCCAGATTCCAAATCACGGATAATCTTGACAAGCTTATCGTCTCGCTTTTGGCTCTCGCCAATCCTTTCCACAAGAGTCGGTCTTATCGATAAGTTTGCCAACATCTCAGGTTCCAATTCACATCTAGGGCTGAAGTCAAATCCAGCTAAATACTCGAGATTCTTCCATTCTGAAAACATGGCTCCTAATCCTGCATGTCTTCGACTTAACGCATCCGCCATTGCGTTACCCTTTCCCGGAATATAGGCTATACCAAAATCATATGATGCTAAAAACTCTAGCCATCGTTGCTGCCGAAGATTCAAATCCTTTTGGGAGAAAAGATACTTCAACGACTTATGATCTGTAAACAACTCGAATCGGACTCCCAATAGGTAATGTCTCCACATCTTCAGAGCAAAAACAATCGCCGCTAACTCCAAATCATGAGTCGGATAATTCCTTTCATGCGGCTTCAGTTGTCGACATGCATATGCAACAACTTTACCTTTCTGCATCATCACTGCTCCAAGTCCAGTACCACATGCATCGGTGTAAACCACCATCTCATCATTTCCACTTGGAATAGTCAAAACAGGAGCACTTGTCAGTCGCTCTTTCAGGATTCCGAAAGCTTGCTCACACTTAGCATCCCATCTGAATACTTGGTTCTTTTTCGTCAATCCTGTTAATGGTGCAGCCACCTTGGAAAAGTCTTTGATAAATCGACGATAGTATCCTACTAATCCAAGAAAACTTCTCACATCAGACGCATTCTTAGGTCTAACCCAATCCTGGATTGCTGCCACCTTAGCGGGATCAACCGTTATTCCATTTCCAGAGATAATATGGCCTAAGAACCTCACTTCGCTCTTCCAGAAGTGACACTTCGAAAACTTAGCCTTCAGCTGATGTTTCCGTAAGATTTCCAAAACAATATGCAAGTGCGTCTTGTACTCTTCTTCAGTTCTGGAATAAATCAAAATATCATCCACGAACACTAGTACGAACTTGTTCAACTGATCTCTGAACACTCTATTCATAAGATCCACAAAATATGCTGGTGCATTGGTCAATCCAAACAGCATTACCAGCCACTCAAAGAAACCGAATGGTGTCCTAAAAGCAGTCTTCGGCACACTATCCTTAGCCACTCTTAACTGGTGAAATCCTGTTGCCAAATCCATCTGAGAAAACACCTTAGCTTCGTGAAGCTGATCAAACAAGTCATCTATTCTCGGCAATGGATACTTGTTCTTCTTAGTCACCCTATTCAGCTCACGATAGTCCACACACAACCTCAACGATCCATCTGCTTTGGTTGCAAACACAACTGGTGCACCCCATTCGGACACACTACGCCGAATGAATCCTCTCTGTAAAAGATCATCAACCTGCACCTTCAACTCCTGCTGTTCCCTAGGCGCCATCCGCCTAAGAGGCATCACAACAGGTCTGGCTCCTTCAACTAGATCTATACGAAACTCGATCTCTCTATGCGGCGGTAACCCTTTGACCTCATCAAAGACATCCTCAAATCCATTAGCGATTGGCAGCGATGACAGTCCATCTCGTGGAACAACCAGCGAATACATGAAGCTCATGAAGACGCCTTCCTCATGCTTACATCGTATCACAACCTTTCGCCCTTCCACATTCTCGACTGTCACCTCCAACCTTTCACAATCAACCTTTGCCGCATACTTCCTAAGCCAGTCCATACCCAAAATAATTCCGAACCCTGCAAAGTTCAGAACAAAACAATCACAAACAAAGAGTAATCATGACTCGATACAATCAGACCACGGCATAGCATACACAAACAAGACGAACCCCCTACTGGATTAGTCACAACCAATTGCCTATCAACAATATCCGGTTCTAAACCTAACCGGCCTACAAGTTCATTACAAACAAACGAATGCGACGCCCCAGTATCAAATAGCACTCTCACTGGAACACCACATATGGAAAGAGTACCTTGAACCACCACACTCTTTCCTTTCTCTTCAACGGTAGGAGCTTTCGAAGATGATGGGATAGCTCCCAAAGCATAAGCTTGCACAATCTGCTTATCCCTCCGCGGTTCTGGACAATTCTTCTTAACATGCCCCTGCTTGTCACAGTTATGGCACTTCACCGGCACCTTCGGATTCTTGCAATCTCTAGAGAAATGGCCCTTCTGCTGACAATTGTAGCAGGTCACTTCGCCCTTCGGCTTCTTCTGGCCATCCTTACCCTTTTGCTGCTGCAGCTTCCTCTTCTTATTTCCACCCTGCTGAGGTCTAAACTCTTCCTTGGTCACAGCAACAACAGATCCTTCTTTAGGAAACAGATTCTCATGCCTGAGAGCTTTCTCCACAAGCTTCTCAAATGAATCGTCCAAATGATCCACCAACTGCCTCCCAAGATAACTGTCCAAGCCTATCACAAACTTCTCATTCTTCTGATAAGGAGATGCAATATACGACCGAGCATACTTGGACAAAGCTTCAAACTCAGAAACATACTCAAGAACTGATCTTCCATTTTGCTTGAGCTCCACAAACTTCTTAAACAGAACAGACTTCTGAGCCGTAGAAATGAACTTAGCTTTAAATCTGGCTTGGAACTGCACCCAAGTAATCTCTTCCTCCGGAGTATCAATGGTGATAGAGTTCCACCAATCAGAAGCTCTCCCTTGAAGCTGTCTGGATGCTAACTTCCTTTTAGTCGCATCCTCAATTCCCAAATCACTAAAGATCCTTCTACAAGCATCTATCCACCTCTGGACTTCAATGGTTGATTCTGTCCCCAAGAAAACCTTTCCTCCAAGAGCAGTGTAGTCTTTACACAGCTTAGCAAAATCCACCGGTTTCGGAGTTTGAACTTGAACTCCAACATCCACCGATGGCCCCGGAGCTGGCATCCTTCTCATGATCGAAGTCATCATAGCTTCGAACATAGCAACATAATCAGCAACCCCCTCAGTAGCACGACCTTCCCTAGCAGCTGGTCTCCCTCTTCGACTCATCCTTAATATCTATAAAAAGGAATGATTAATACACCTTGAGAAACAACTGCATAAGGAATTCAAATCCTTCTAAGCTACTATATTATATATAGTAATCATCCATCAAAATACAATTACGTCTCTCATACGTAGTTACGTCAGTGAGTGTTGGGTAAAATCGATTAACCAAAGCTCTGATACTAAATGTGACGACCGCCCATGACCCCTGCACTGAACCTAGAGATAGTGCGCTGTAAAGTGTGCTAGGCAGCCATGGACGATTGTCAGGGTTAAATTAAAACAGCAAAGTCTATCGTATTACTCACAGCGCATGGATAAAATACAATAGAGAATATATATAGTGAAGCTTCACAGAATAGAATCTCATCAATAAAACTTCATAATAGCTGAATACAAACATCTGAATAGTCAATACATCAAGCCTCACTACATATCACTCAGAGAATTATACAAAGCAGCGGAACATCCAGTACATATAGTAAGAAAATAATATGCAAGCCTCCAGCTCGTCTTCGTCATCAGCATCGTCGGAAACTAAGAACAGCACCTGTCACCTGCTACCTAGTCTGCCCGTCCCAAAATGGACGAACAGCCCAAGGCAATAAGAGTTAAACATAAAGCCTTGAGTCAGACAATAGTCTTAGTGAGCGGTAAATTAACTAACAACATACCAAAAGAGCATAAAGGAAAAGGAATAGTAACCCAACCCTCCCACTCCACCTCTTTCTACAGTGATAGCCCTAGACACACACTAAGCAGAAGTAAACATAGCAAAGCAAACATTTAAGGTAAAGCAATTATCACTCGAGTCAAGGGCGATGTTTTCCAAGTACAAACCCCCAAGGCCTAAACCAAGATCAGATAAGCACCCAGAAAACACTGCTCTTAAGACTGAATGACGATACAACCAAACATCCATGACTCTGGCTATCATTGTTATCATTGCTTCGACACCACCGTTAATTGAATGACCGGCACATTCTTTCAGCCGTCCGTCAAGGGCTAATGGAAACCCCGGTTCTAGACATAACTCCGCACGTCGTCGCAGCCCGTGCCTAGGACTATCGAATCTGCCCAGAGTACTCGACTACCAATCAGTAGTCTTTAGGGACTATCGAATCTGCCCAGCGTACTCTTGCTTTGAGCATGCTAGAACCTTCAACAACGATGAAATCTCAGCCTTCTAGTCATCCTCCTCGATGACTATTTCCATACTAGCTCAAGCGCCACTCGAGCAAACCATTATCCTCAACTCGAACCATTTCACCGAGTTATCAACATGCTTGGAATGATCCCGTCTGGATTAAACCAAGGCTATCTCATACCATGCCTCGCTTCATCTCATCATAGCAAAGCCTCATCTCAACATCAACATCATCAAATCTATCCATATGAGCTTCATCATCCGCCACATATGCCACGAGCAGCTTTTCCATCTCAAGAGCCTTTCCCTTTGTTTGCACAAAAAATGGACAAACACCTCAAAGTCGTATGATTTAGTAGATCTTATGTGGTTCTTAGAGATTTGGGTGATTTATGCAAATATATAAAAAGCAGGTGCTAAACTGTAAAAAGACACGCAGATTTATAGTGGTTCAGCCAGAATGTGCCTACGTCCACTTCATATGTTATTTCTCTTCTCTTGTTTAGATTACAAGTACAAAGCTTTGATACAAGTAAAAGAAAGTTGTTTGAAAGTTCTCTCCGTGCTTGAGCTCTCAAACTTGTCCCCTATTGCTGTACCCCTGCCCCTCTATTTATAGAGTGAGGCAGGGAGCAAGGGTCTTGGATATATACAGCTGCTGGTGGGCTTGGGCTGATGTAATCTGGCCTGGTAGCGTTGGTTCGGCATTGCTTTGGCTCGGCAGTAGGTGGTAGACGCTTTGGTTCGGCATCGCTTGGTTCGGAGATGGTTGGAGAAGTGGATTGGTCCGGTGGCGAGTGGTTTGATGGTGATAGGATGGCAATGAATGGTTCGGTGGTGGGTTGGTCCGATAGTGGGTGGTTCGGTAGAGGTTGATCCGGTGGTGGGTGGTTCGGCAGTGGATGGTTCGGCGATTGGTTGGTCCGGTAGGGATACTTTGGGTTTGGTTCGGTAGGTAGTGGATTGGCTGGTCCGGCAGGCATGGGAAGGGTGCTTGTTTGGTAGAGCTTTCCTTGTCTTGGCTTGGTGATGCCTGCTTTACTCTGGTTCGGCGAGGACTTCCTTATTTTGATTCGGTGGTGACCTACCCTCTTTGGTTCGGTGAAAACATGCCCAACATTTGCCCCCCAAAGTGGGGCATATGCCAGTCATATGTCTCGCTTTGTTTCAGCTTGGACATTCCCATCCGGTCCTACGTGCCAACCCAGTTGGTCCGGTCATTTATGTTTGCCTATAAGTACGGGTTTCATGTCTCTATTCACCTTCTATCTTTTGAAATAGCCGAATCACTCAAATACCGAACCAGACTCAACTGTTTGAAATAGCCGAATCAACCATACTGCCGAATCACGTTTGACTACCGGTCCAGGTAATTGCCGAATGACCTTATGTTTTGAATTACGAGTGAAACTCCAGACTTCATACACTTGCTTGTTTATATCTCTACATCCTTATTCTAACAATGTACTCTTTTGTGTTGCGGATAATGTCTCATAAAGTTGAAACCCGTTCTGATAAGAAGAAGTCTAAGGACCAAGGAGAGTCCTCCATAGTGCCTCCAGTTCAGGCAGCACCAGAACGTCATGGACCAACCCCGAGATCGCTAGTAGGCGTGTATGGTCCTCAAGAGCTCCTGAACTCACCGCCTGACTGCTTTCCTAGCTCCCTCAAAGATGAGCAGCTCGATGCTATTTCTCGCTCTTTTGGGATTGACAGAACGCTTATGCTGTTGCTGGTGGAAGGAGGTAGGTGTGCAAGTAGAAGATGATGATCAAGACGATCAAGGAGCAGATGCTGGTAAGTCCTCCCCTTTAGTCTTTCCGTTAACTTGGTTGCTTATCACTAATGAATTCTTTCCTTGATCGGATAGGCGGTCAACAAGACAAGGGTAAAGCTCCGATGCAGCCGGCTCCTTGACTTGACCTAGATATCTTTTTGCTTACTGAACATTGTTGTATATGTTAGTCTCAAAATAGTAACGTAACCTTTAGGTCGTAATTATGTTACTATTAATAAACAACATTATCCTTGGCGTGTAATTTTTAAACTTAAGCTGATTCTGTCGTATTTGAATGCTTTTGTTATTTTGCCATGTTGTATGAGAAATATAGCTATGCATATGCTTGTAATTCAGTTGTGTTTGATGTCAAGTTCTTGCTTAAAACATAATTTCATGCCTTGCAATGCTAGTGTGATGTATGAATAAATTATAGCCATTTATTTGTACACAAAAGAAGAAAATACCGCCTTTCATGTTCTAATTGTAGATGGCAGTTTTGAATGTCTTGTGTGACTGAGTATGGAATGCGGCCTAGTGTCCCATTGTGGGTTCCGACTCCCATTAGCGAATGCCTCCTATTCCGTGTCCTGTACTTTAGGGATTGTTATAGAGGATAGGAGAAAAGTTTTTCAAATAAAATTGAAATATGAGAAATAGTAAAACTTCCAATCACGGAAGGCCTTCGATGTGCTTAAGTTCGTGTCAAACGGGCTTTGTAGTCACTTTCCCTAGCTATGGGTCTTGGAGACATTTGTCACCCATCTTACGCCTCCGCGGGGAGTTAATTCTTTTTTACCACAGCCGCACTTAAGACAAATCGGAGCCGAGATCGTGCACAGTAACTACCCGGGCCATTATGGCCCGTAATCGTGGGTATTATTCGATTTACTGTGGCCGGCTAGCGTGGGTGCCGATCGTCAACCGTGAACTACCCCTGGCTGGCCACACCTTATGTTGGGGCTTATAGTCGGTTCACAGTTGCCGGCAAGCCTAATGCCGTAATGAGCTGCCTCGGCTATAGTCGGCCTTCTCGGTGGCTTATAATCGGCTCATTACAGTTGGCTTTGAGGGCCGTCGCAAGCAATGAGTTAACCCGCAGCAGAGGGATGCCGGAGCAAAAGTGTCTCATTGGCGAGGGCATAGATTCGTATAGTACCTGTTAGGTCTTGTCCAGGAGAAGTCGCGCTGTGGAGCGCCTTGAATGGAAATGCTATTTGCACAGGATTTTGTTCAACAGAAAAGGATAAAGTTAACAAGCAGCCAAGATATAAAGGAACAAGTTAAAAAAGAGACAAGGTTTTTTTAAAGTGGTTCGGCACGAAAATGCCTACGTCCACTGATTCTCTTTGTTAATTCGCTTCATATGGGCAGTGCAAGTTAAGTAAAGTATCGACGAAGGTGTTGGATGTTCCATGCCCTCTGGAACACCTCCCCGTCCACTGTTGACAAAATATAAGCTCCATTGTGGAAATCTTTATGAATTACATATGGTCCATCCCAGATTGGATCTAGTGCTCCGGGGCGAGGGAAGATTCACTTGAGGACAAGATCCCCTTCTTGTAAGGTACGATGCTTGACTTTGGAGTTGTATTGTGCTGCCACTTTTTGCTTGTGGGCTGCCGCTTTGAGGACTGCATCATTTCTTCTCTCCTCAATTAGATCCAAAGACACATGAAGGAGTTCTTCGTTCTCTTCTGGGTTATAGTGGATCCTACGGTGGGAAGGCATGATGGTTTCAACTGGGAGCATAGCCTCCGATCCGTATGCCAAAGAGAAAGGAGTATGCCCTGTTGATGTTCTGAAAGATGTGTGATAAGCCCACAGTGCCGTAGGGAGTTCATCCACCCAAGCGCCTTTTGACTTTTCGAGTTTCTTTTTTATTAGAGTTTTCAGAATTTTGTTGACGGCTTCGACTTGTCCGTTTGCCTGGGGATACGCTACGGATGAGAAGCTTTTGTGAATTTCGTGCTCTTGGCACCAGTTGGCGAATTCCTCGCTGTCAAATTGAAGTCCATTGTCTGATATGATTTTGAATGGGACTTCGTACCTGCACAGAACATTTTTGATCAAGAAATTAATAACTTTTGCAGAAGATACTTTATTCAGGGGTTCTGCTTCCACCCATTTGGTGAAATAGTCGACTGCTACTATAGCATATTTGGCCCCGCCTCGGCCCATTGGTAGTTTGCCGATTAAGTCAATTCCCCATACTGCAAAGGGCCATGGGCTGGTCATTTGAGTAACCTCAGTTATTGGTAGCCGTGGAATTTTAGCAAACTTCTGGCATCTGTCACATTTCTGACGAAATCTAAGGCGTCCTTGCTTAAGGTGGGCCAGAAATATCCATATCGGATTATCTTTTGTGCTAAATTTTGCCCTCCGGTGTGATCTCCGCAGCTTCCTTGATGAATGTTGGATAAGATTTCCTTGGCTTCCCTTCCAGCGACACACCTTAATAGGGGGTTAGAGAATCCGCGTCGATAGAGGGTTTCCTCTTGTATTGTGTAGCGGGAAGCTTTCCTCAAGATTTTCTTGACTTCGTTACGCCCGTTGGGTAGTGTGCCACTTTGTAAGTAGTCTCAGATGGGAGTCATCCAAGTTGCTTCTTCGGTTGCAGCTATCAGATTCGCTTGCTCAAAACTTGGGGTCAGTTGCTTCGAGATGGCTACTGCTCCGGAAATGGCGATGTCTCTCACACTTGCTTGTTTTGCCAATTCGTTGGCCTCTTGGTTCTCTTCCCGAGGGATGTGTTTGACTAAGTAGTGGTCCAATCGGCTGATAAGTAATTTGGTCTTCTTTAAATATGCTATGAGTCGTTCTTCTCGAGCTTGGAATTCTCCTAGTATTTGATTAACAATAAGTTGAGAATCGCTATGAAGACACAAAGAATTGGCTCCGATTTCTATGGCAAGTTCTAATCCAGCTATCACTGCTTCATATTCTACATCGTTGTTGGTGGCAGCGAACTCCAACCTTACAGCATAGTGCAGCTTATTTCCCCTGGGAGTGATTATTACCACACCTTCCCCCGAGCCTTGTTCGTTTGATGCACCATCCACAAAGAGATTCCACTTGATGTCTTCTGCTATTTCCATTTGCTCCTTATCTTCGTTGGTAGTGAATTCTACAATGAAATCAGCCATGGCATGTCCCTTGATGGCGGTGCGAGGGTGATAGGTGATATCATACTGACTTAGTTCAATGCACCATTTAAGTAGTCGCCCAGAAGTGTCGGGACGATGGAGTACCTGCCTCAGTGGTTGATCGGTCAGAAATTTGATGGAATGGGACTGGAAGTAGTGACGCAGTTTCCGTGATGTGATTAATAAACAATATGCTAGCTTCTCAAGTTTAGGATATTTGACTTCTGCCCCCGTAAACCTCTTATTGACGAAGTAAACTGGCCGCTGCGTGCGGTTGTCTTCCCTTACCAAGGCAGCGCTTAGGGCGTGAGATGACACAGCAAGGTATAGGTATAACTCTTCGCCTTCGCTTGGAGTCGAGAGTACCGGTGGTTTCTGGAGGTGTTCGATTAAGTTAAGGAAAGTGGTTAAGCATTCGTCAGTCCATTCGAACTTTCCTTTGTCTTTCTTTAGAGCTTCGAAAAAAGGGGACGCACTTGTCCGTTGCTTTGGAGATGAATCGGCTTAGGGCGGCCACTTTTCCATTCAGGCTTTGCATTTCCTTTCGAGTGGAAGGTATCTTGATATCCCTTAGTGCTCGGACTTGTTCAGGGTTTGCTTCAATCCCTCTGGCATGGACGATGAATCCTAAGAACTTTCCTGATGATACTCTGAAGGAGCATTTTAGAGGATTCAACTTCATTCCATACTGGCGAAGTACTTGAAACATCTCGCCTAGGTGGCTTACGTGATCGTCGGCTTTCCTTGACTTTACCAGCATGTCATCCACGTATACTTCCATAGTTTGCCCTATTAGCCCTGCAAACATCTTGTTGACGAGGCGCTGGTAGTTGGCTCCTCTTTGTCCCTAGGGGCTAATTCATTGAAAGGGTCATTGGTATATCGAAGAGGAGGGGCTTTCTTTAGTTGCTACGCTTCTAGACTTTTCGTGCAGAGGGCAACCTCTACACTCTTCCCTTTATCCTTCCTGTGGTTGTTACGAAGTTCAGTTACATAGCAGTCTCGAGCAACGTCCTGGTCTCCCTCTACTTCCCCTACTCCATTGTCCTTTGGAAATTTCATCTTTAGGCACTATGGGGCCAGGACAATTTGGAAGTCAGATAGGGTTGGCCTTCCCAAGAAAGCGTTGTAGTTTCTTCCTTCTGATGTGTTCTTCAATCAAGTCCCGGAGATTATGGCATTCATTGGTATCATGCCCATGAGATTCGTGGAAGCGGCAGAACTTTCCAGACTTCTGTGCGTTATCTGATTCCTTCTTGTACGGTGGGCGTTCGTATCTAACTTCGCCTTGGGTGGCAATGAAGATGTTTTTCGACGGTTTCATTCAAAGGCTTATAAGTGAAAGATTAAGGAGATTTTGATTTTCTTTATTTGTTTCTAGCCTGTAACAGAGAGACAGGTACATATACCTATGTTCACATATTTAAGCTACAGATATACATATATATATGGACATACAAATATGATTTTATCTCTACCACATCATTCCATAACATATATCCAATATAGATCATACGCAAACAGCTCATATATATGTAAGGGTTGAAAAGTTTGCTCACCATGATTTCTGGAAATGGGCAGAGACAGTGAGGCCTGATTGTTGAAGTTTGAGTTGCCTTAAGTTAAAACAGTTTGATTTCATCCTAATTTCCAGCTTCCTGATTTTACTCTGTTTTGAAATGATTTTGATTTCTCGTTTTCCAGGTTGAACTTGTATGCTTTTAATTCTTTTATTATTTGCCTGAAGCTTGTTTCAGGTTGATGAGTTTTATTGAGTTGTTTGTAGCATTTTTACTCAGTTTCGAATGAGCAACTGAGATGAAGATGTTGACATATAGAAAAGAAGGTATAGGGTGTTTTCATTTTGTACAGCAGGGTATATTACTTTGTACAGGTGATAATTTTCTTCTTGGTGGCTGAAGTAAACATTTTGGGGGCTAGCATTAATTAACTTGTACAAACTTATTTTATTTGATTGTACATAGATATTTCTTCTTACTTTATTTCGGCTGGAGATTTGTTATGTACAATATGATTTGGGTGAGTATACTCATATATGATTATATGTATAAAATCTTGTCTTACTTCTTTTGCAAGCTTTTGCCTATCTTCATTTACTTATTTGCATATACTTGTATGTATATTTTCTTTGCTTTGTTTTATTTTGTTTACTTGTTTTAGTTATGTTATGTATATATTTCTTTTGCCTTGACTTATGTTTATTTTTGTTACATGAAGATTAAGTTTTGTTTTAGCCTTATTACTCAGGAATATAAATGAAATTCTATATTTTAATATGTTGTTAAATTTCTTCTAATTTATTTCTATTTATAACTCAATTATTTATTTTACTTAAATTTTTTATTGTCTTATGTTTAATTTATAAATTCAATTATTATTATTAACCCATTCATTGTCATATATATATATATATATTATTAATTTTACTCTTAAATCACATATACATATACATTCATATATATATATATATACAATATATAAATTTAAATGATTTAACAAATTTTAATTACGATCCGGGGAAACTCGCTTCACTATATCATTAAATAAACAATTTTTATTCAAAAATCAATAAATTATCATTTTAAATTTATATAAAATTCGGGGTCGTTACAGACTTCCCCCCTTAAAAGAATTTCGTCCTCGAAATTGCTAAGGAGACAAAAAGATAGATGAAAAATATTTCATCAAATCAAACTGAATATCCATTCTGCATTTGGCTTACCAAATCAGAATATCACGAACGAATCTGTTTTAACATTTCAGAAGATACTCGGGTTAACCAGATCTACGAAGTATGCAGTGGCATCGGTTAGTTCAAATGGATAACTAACCATTCGTAGAATATATTGGAACCCAAAGAATAGATAGATATATGGATACTATTCCAAAACTTTTAGTTTAGAAACTAAAGTATACTTATCAACCATAGCAACCAATGCAAACAATTCAACCAATACATCCAAACAAACAATTTGGCCTATCTGGAGTTTATGTCCCATATTAATATATCGAATTTTTCTTCCTGGATTAACCAGAAATTATCGAAGAATTGAGAAAAGAATTGCTGAACAAAATAGATAGATAGAGAAAAGATTTGTTTCCTTGTTGTTACAGGATATTGACCATTTATAGTCGTACTCCCCTGTCCCCTATCTCATCCTCTTCTTGCACTCATACTCACTATCAGTGGATAGTAAGAGAATTTACTGAGACGTTTAAACGGATATCTTAGGGATACACTCATTCTAGAGTTTACTTCACTCTATCTCTAATGAGCTACTTAACGTGTTATACTCCTGAGCTAAAGTTCAACCTTAGCTCTGATACCACATGTAACGATCCGGATTTTTCGCGCTCGAAAATCGACATCCGTACTTCACATTGTACTAGAATGCCGCAGATTCAAACGTTCAAATCCGTTTCGTCAGAGCTTATAACAACATTAAGTATAACAACACAGCGGAACGATATCAATAGAAGTGATAACTCCAAAATGATCTTCAGACAAGAATGAATCCACAACTCCAAGATAAGCAACTCCGATGAATGAACTAGCTCCAGATAATCTACTAAACCTGAATATCTGAAAAACCCAACTCTAGACTGCCCGTGTGGAAAATAGTGGGCACCCAAAGTTTAGGAAGGGAACAATAAACTCCGGATCAGTCATGGGACTGGTATGAGCAAACAAAAACAGTTTATCTTTAATACAAGCAACAAAGGCTTTTAAACATTGAAATCCGCAATGCTTTTCGAAAATGAAACTACCATAAGGCCTCCTGCCACACACACAATGCAATCGCAGACTTGGAGGAGATTTCTCCTTATGATAGTCAAAAATGCTTACTACGCAAAAAAAACTCCTTTGATATTATTACTAGTGCATAGTGTGAAAATATTTCGAAAGTATAATATCAATCTTAGCCAGCATACAACATTTCATCGTATGCCTACTATAGCTACCATGTTCAATAACAGGTTACCGCCACATTCCATGGTAGGTTATACAACTAAAAACCGTACAAGGTTCGTATTGTTTCTTTGGATTTCCAACAAATGATCAGGCTAAGGAACTTCCTTACCGAAATAGAAACGCCTCTGGAAAGACGCCCCGGATCCTAACCGGATCTCTGCAAACAAAAGGCCGACGCTACCTCACGCTGTACAGCTGTAACTAGGTAACTAACACACTGACGCTACCTCACACTGTACAGCTGTAACTAGGTAACTAACACACGAGCTATGTCATCCCCCGGTCGTTACCGACCTTTATCCGAGGATCCTCAATCATAAAGCAACAGCCACAAAGTATAATCAACATAGGTAAAATATCTGGGCTCCATACCATGATATCACCTTTTATCCAGAAGGAAATGACATACCCTAGGGGCGCTACCCCTACAAACCTTACTCGCAACATTCCTGTTTCGACCATTACCGGGTTGTGAGGCTCGACGAAGTCTCGTCCACAAAGCCACGCTTTTTCACAAAGCAACGCTTTTTCACAAAGCCACGCTTTTTCACAAAGCCACGCTTTGATCAACCAATGATCAGCAGCACTTCGTATGCCACATTACCAAATTGGGAATGTATCACTAGTAACCATCAACTACATAACCTCTGAGCTCGTACGTCTCAGAGAAGGGTGTTAAGCTAAGAGAATAAATTCTCCGCCACCAACAGAAATGTATTTGATAGAAACCAGCTTTACATCTCAAAGTGTAACGTCAGACACACATCCATACAAGTCTGTTCCGGGTTCGAACAGAACCGAAGGCACTTCCAAAGAAGCCCTTGCAAATTCGGGTATTCACAATCTCGATCGGACTTCCCATCACTTAGGGAATCTCTATACCAACGCGACTCAGTGCAGAGACAATCGATAGGTCATCCTATCGTTCTCGCAAATACCCGATCTTCACCACCAGTCTTCAAATGCTATCCATATACGACGTATCATTATTCGGAATGGGTTATACGACACAAAGGTCCTCTCCCGGCTAAACCGAATAACGAGCGCAATTAAAAATCATATGGATACTGGGGTCTCAGTTAAATCACAGCTTAAAGCCCAAAACTTTTCATTCGAATGGTTAAAACAAATTACCATTTCCAATCTTTTAAACAAAAAGATTCATTTCAAAAACCTTCAATGGTTTAAACAATTTCCACACTTTTAATCTTTTAACAAAAAGATTCAATTAACAAAGTTAACCCCATTCACAAAGATTCATTCATGGATTTCAAAACAATTTCTATTTCAATTTGATTAACTCGTTAAATCTTTAAATCAAGATTTAACTTATAGCTTTCAAAACTCGTTTCCAAAGATTCATTCATAGTCTTTCAAAACAATTCTATTTCAAGTTAGATTAACTCATCCGGTCTTTGAAATCAAAGACTCATTTCATAGTTTTCAAACATTTCAATTCCATTTCAAACTTGAAATTTTTTTCAACCCAATTTGGAAATTCATTCCTTATGTGAAAGCTATTATTATTTGAAAACAAGTAGTTTTCGTTTCATAAAAAATCCAGTTATATTTACACGAGTTAAAACCCTTGAATTAAATTCAAATTCCTAAATCAATACCTTTAAAATGGTTTAACCCATATATAACTTGTACAGCATCTTTAATCCCTAGTTTCAAATCATAGGATTCAATTTCAAACTTGAATTCAAATTTAAATCAAATTATTTAAATTTTCAAAACTCGATTAAGTTATTCGAAATAACTTTTATCTTTGAAATTCCATTTCAAAAGCTTTTCACTTTAAACCCAAATTTCCAATTTCAAAATTAATTGAAATTAAAATTTCAATTTCAAAAACATTAAATTTACATCATCTGTGACTTAACCGATTTCTACGTGAAATCCATATTTGTGTGTGTATGGTGTAGTCCAGGGGTTTTCACACACAATAGTGCAACAACATCAATCATCACAGATATATCGATAAGCAGTATAATCGATAACGCTTATCTTCATTCACAGATTCATAGATAAAATAAATTTATCAGTCACAAAGATTCACAATTACAATTCGATGTGGGTTTCGGATAACCAACTGGAATCCGACTCCCTGTCGCATCGAAATTCAAGTGTCGTTTTACGGGTGTCGTTTTACGGGCAACAGGGTTTCCACATAAATACAGAGATAAATCACAAATCACAGTACAGTACAAAGCAATACGCATCACACAGTATCACAATCACAACAGAAATAACAATCCAGTGCGCAACAATAGTTAATTACTTTCTAATCAAGGTGAATGTGATTTAATAAATTAACCAATTTGAAATTACTATTATAAATCATTCTTAATTATTTTCCAAAACAATTAATTAATAGTAACTATTTACCTTAATTAACATTTCAAATCTTCCTTACAATTTGAAATCAATTTATTACAATTACAAAAGGCTTTAATGCTAATTAACTTTAACACTTATCTTAAATTAATCATTTATATTGATTAACTATGAAAAACATTTCCTTTTGTCAATTAAATTTCTTTTCTTTTCTTTTTTAAACTTTAAGATTCAAAATTCCATTTGAATCTAACTTCACACTAGTTTAACTTTGGTTATAACTAGCTTACCATTTAAAATTTATTTAAATTTGCTTTAAATTAAAAGCTACAGGCAATTTTATAAAAACCTGTAACCAAACCATTTCAACCCGAGATTAAAGCAAATTTGCTTCGAGTCGCACACTCCCTTACTCCGAGTAACCACTCGAATGACCCGAGCGTATTCCCACCAAACCCAAAATTCCACAGCGCCAACACGAGAACCTCGCTCCTCCATCCCTTCGAGAAAATCCACGCAAAAACTCGAGAAAACCAAACAAGCAACTCGGCAAAAACTCTCTTCCACGAAGCCTTCTTCTCTTCCAGATCGATGCACACGTGTGCACGGTGCACACGAACTCGACCGCCTCTGATCAACTTCCCGACCATAGACAGACCCAAAATGACCTCGCCTACCCCCTTGACCACCTGCCTCGACGATTCCTCCAACCAATCGAAATCGAGTGATTCGAACCCACCTGGAAAACTACCATTGATCAGAAAAATGCCACCGGTCACCATCTCCGATCACTGGAACATTCACCGACCTCCCTAAAGTCACTTCACTCTCCGGCGAACCCAACTCCCCCTCGTGATCCACTCCGGTGATCGATTGCCACTGCACAAAGCTCATGAAAACCCCTGACCCAAAACATCCATCGAACCCTAGTTGGCCGTGCTCTGGCCACCACGGCCATTGGAAAAATACGAAACTATTTTTCCCGAGATCCTCAACACTCCAGCCTCTTCCAACTTCGATCACGTCGAACATCACTTCGTCGTTCGCCAGAAAAAGCCCAAAATCACATTTCCGTTCAACTCGCCATACCCCAAAAATTACACCCTTAAAAATCTCGAAATAACTTTCAAAAATCATATTTTGTAAACACCCTTCTATTTATATAACTAAAACTCGAAAATAAAATCATTAAATTTTCAAGTTTGAAATGATCTCACTGTAATACCCAAACTACTAAATATTTTCTAGATATAAAGGTTTGAAACCATTTTTAATTCAAAAATCTTGTTGATTTAAACATTTTTCATTCATATATCCAGGCTTATAAGTGAAAGATTAAGGAGATTTTGATTTTCTTTATTTGTTTCTAGCCTGTAACAAAGAGACAGGTACATATACCTATGTTCACATATTTAAGCTACAGATATACATATATATATGGACATACAAATATGATTTTATTCTCTTCCACATCATTCCATAACATATATCCAATATAGATCATACACAAACAGCTCATATATATGTAAGGGTTGAAAAGTTTGCTCACCATGATTTCTGGAAATGGGCAGAGACAGTGAGGCCTGATTGTTGAAGTTTGAGTTGCCTTAAGTTAAAACAGTTTGATTTCATCCTAATTTCTAGCTTCCTGATTTTACTATGTTTTGAAATGATTTTGATTTCTCGTTTTCCAGGTTGAACTTGTATGCTTTTAATTTTTTTATTATTTGCCTGAAGCTTGTTTCAGGTTGATGAGTTTTATTGAGTTGTTTGTAGCATTTTTACTCAATTTCGAATGAGCAACTGAGATGAAGATGTTGACATATAGAAAAGAAGGTATAGGGTGTTTTCATTTTGTACAGCAGGGTATATTACTTTGTACAGGTGATAATTTTCTTCTTGGTGGCTGAAGTAAACATTTTGGGGGCTAGCATTAATTAACTTGTACAAACTTATTTTATTTGATTGTACATAGATATTTCTTCTTACTTTATTTCGGCTGGAGATTTGTTATGTACAATATGATTTGGGTGAGTATACTCATATATGATTATATGTATAAAATCTTGTCTTACTTCTTTTGCAAGCTTTTGCCTATCTTCATTTACTTATTTGCATATACTTGTATGTATATTTTCTTTGCTTTGTTTTATTTTGTTTACTTGTTTTAGTTATGTTATGTATATATTTCTTTTGCCTTGACTTATGTTTATTTTTGTTACATGAAGATTAAGTTTTGTTTTAGCCTTATTACTCAGGAATATAAATGAAATTCTATATTTTAATATGTTGTTAAATTTCTTCTAATTTATTTCTATTTATAACTCAATTATTTATTTTACTTAAATTTTTTATTGTCTTATGTTTAATTTATAAATTCAATTATTATTATTAACCCGTTCATTGTCATATATATATATATATTATTAATTTTACTCTTAAATCACATATACATATTCATATATATACACACAATATATAAATTTAAATGATTTAACAAATTTTAATTACGATCCGGGGAAACTCGCTTCACTATATCGATTAAATAAACAATTTTTATTCAAAAATCAATAAATTATCATTTTAAATTTATATAAAATTCGGGGTCGTTACACTACTATATTCCCATGGCTAGGGGCAAGGCATCAAAGCGGAAGAGACCGACAAGGTCAGGACTCTAGTACAAAGTGGATGCAACCGACCATCCACTCATCCGCCTATGCAATTTAATTAGGAGATTTAAGAAAGACTTGGAGTTATATGTCCCAGCAATGCACTCTCCATCTCATGTTTGAAGCTCGCCAAAATACTTATGCTTCTTCTGATGCCCGATAAAATCGGAATCACACCAAGGGTGGAAGTGATGCCACCATCCATGCATCTAATCCTACATTAGACACTTGGGATTATTTGAGAGAACACATGTTTAAAGTGGATAAGATTTGAACGTACACTCTCTAGTTTGCTTCTGTAATTCAACAAAACAGTCATGCCTTAAACCAACTTCATCAAGGTCCAACCCTCAATTTAAAGTCATCAACGACTAACTGCCTACTCGCTAACCATCACGAGCTGTCATTTCAACTCTCTTCCTTAGCTCGATCGAAATAATGCAAAGTATAAATTGGACGTGACTCGACTGTCTGCTCTCCAATTCTTGCACCCGACTTAAGGGAAAATACACAACTCAAAGTGGATGTAGTTCGACCATCCTTTCCTATGCTCGAGCACAAAGCTTGCCAGAACACTAATCTTACTCCTTTGGCTTAGCAAAAGTGGAATCCAAACGAACATGGACGTGATCCAACCGTCCATAAACTAAATCTCATCCTTCGTTGAGGGGCATATAAGTGAAAGTTAATCGGGATCCCACCGATCACTCACTAAGTTAAACCCCGAGCTCAGGAACAAGCCATCACACTGCGGCAATAAGGGATTGATTAACGACAATCCTCTAACTAACTCCGGCTCCTAGAGTGTGAGCTGGAGTATAAACTTACGGACATGAGCTCGAGGAGGATGGATCCATCCATCTAACGACTTCGCCCGTGTTCAACCTAAACCCGAGGAGGATGGATCATTCCATCTAACGACCTCGCCTTCCATATTTACAAGCTCGAGGAGGATGGATCCGTCCATCTAACAACTTCGCTTGCCTACTCAAGGTGGATATGATACAACCGTCCGCGTACTTGATCAACTTCTTGTTCCTAGAGTGTGAACGAAATCCTAATGCCTAAACAAATGTGACTAACCATTTGTCGGCCAACTCCAGATTCCCAGAGTGCAAACTGGAGTATAAACATTAACTAACTCTGGTCCCAAGAGCCCGGACTGGAGTATAAACACATAAATGGGTGTGACTGACCACCCATCAACCAACTCCAGATTCCCAGAGCGCGAACTGGAGTATAAACATTAACTAACTCTGGTCCCAAGAGCGCGGACTGGAGTATAAACACATAAATGGGTGTGACTGACCACCCATCAACCAACTCCAGATTCCCAGAGCGCGAACTGAAGTATAAACATTATCTAACTC
Organism: Allium fistulosum; assembly: GCA_030737815.1. Lineage (NCBI taxonomy): Eukaryota > Viridiplantae > Streptophyta > Magnoliopsida > Asparagales > Amaryllidaceae > Allium > Allium fistulosum. The sequence continues at coordinate 763,616,698 of CM060903.1, read as the reverse complement.
TAGTCCCGAGAGCGTGGACTGGAGTATAAACACATAAATGGGTGTGACTGACCACCCATCAACTAACTCTGGTCCCGAGAGCGCGGACTGGAGTATAAACATCAACTAACTCCAGATTCCCAGAGTGCAAACTGGAGTATAAACATCAACTAACTCCAGATTCCCAAAGTGCGAACTGGAGTATAAACATCAACAAACTCCAGATTCCCAAAGTGTGAACTGGAGTATAAACATTAACTAACTCTGGTCCCAAGAGCGCGTGCTGGAGTATAAACATCAACTAACTCTGGATTCCCAGAGTGCGAACTGGAGTATAAACATCAACTAACTCCAGATTCCCAGAGTGCGAACTGGAGTATAAACATCAACAAACTCTAGATTCCCAGTGTTCGAACTTGAGTATAAACATTAACTAACTCTGGTCCTGAGAGCGCGGACTAGAGTATAAACATCAACCAACTCCAGATTCCCAGAGTGCAAACTGGAGTATAAAACATCAACAAACTCCAGATTCCCAGAGTGCGAACTGGAGTATAAACATCAACTAACTATGGTCCTGAGAGTGCGGACTGGAGTATAAATACCAAATGGGTTTGACTAACAACCCATCAACCAACTCTAGTCCTAAAAGGCATGGTTCGGAATATGAATACCAAAAGGGATGTGATTCGACTATCCATCTATTGGCTCTGGTTCCTCAGCAATTTCTGTAGTACAAAAAGCGGATGTGGTTCGATCGTCTGCTTTCCAATCTTCCCCTGACATGAGGGCACACTTACCACACAAAATTGGATGCGATCCGACCGTCGAGCACTAAGCGGGCGTGACACAACCGTCCATGCATCAACTCTTGTCCCCGGCATGGGACCCATAACATAATTCTATAGGGATGCACTCCAACCCCACAAGAAAAAATTTCTTCCTTGATTCGATAGGGAGACGCAGATTCGCAAAACGGACCTAGCTGAATGTCATATTCTAAATGGATGTGACTACCCGTTCTACTGCAAACGAACGTGACACGACCGTTCATCCGCTAACTCTCCCCTATGATCCAACGGGCTATTCATGCAACATGGATGGATGTGACCCAACCATCTGCCAATCGATTCCTTCCTAACAGTTCAATGGGAGAAGCATTAAATTAAAGTTGTTGTAATGTGATCGACCACACTTCGACTTTCGCCATTGACTAGTGCTAGAGGGATTAATTGAGGAAAATGCGGTCCGACCATTTTCTACTAAAACTCTTAGTCCCCAGAGTGCGGACGGGGGTATAAACATCAAATAGGTGCGGTTAATGGCCCTTCAACTGACTCTGATCCCCAAAGTGTGGCTACAAGAATAGACAAACGAATGAATGTGATTCGACCATTCATTCGCCAACTCTGACCTGAACTCGACGTGAGGAGTGTAAACTCACTATAGGTGCAATTAGATCATCCACGAACTAACTCTGCTAACACAAGACTAGGGGCAGAAGTACAAATCACTGAAAGAAGAGAAAGGTGACTCGCTACATCTCCAGCTTAGCGTCCTTTACAACTTAAGGCAATGACTACAAGGAGACCCTAATGCTAACCAATCTGAATGATGCCCGAAGTCCTAGACAACCAATTATATCGTACCGCCGGATCGACGGGCAATATCGATCTGCACCTTTCATATCATACCATTGGATCGATAGGAAATGAGGTCTGAGCATTCTACATCGTGCCGTTGAATTAACGGTCAATATCGATCCTCTTCGACTACAAATCGATGTAACCCGAATGTCCATCGAATACCTTTGACCAACAGGGCATGGATAGAAGAATAACCACGAGTGAGTGTGACTTGACCATTCGTCCTCCGTTGCCTTCCTACGATCTGTTTGGAAAAGTGTGAAACCGGATGGGCATGACTTGACTGCGTTTGAGCTGACATTATCCCAAGTTCCGATAGGAGAATGTAAACCGAAATGGATGTAGTTAATTTCCTAACTCCCAGAGAATGCAATATGACCATTCATTCTCTGACTTTTACCATGATTCGATTAAAAGAGCAATTCAAAACAAGTGCAACCTAAACATTTGCACACTAACTCTTACCCTGGATTCGATAAGGGAAGCATCAATCCTGCATTGGATCTGACTGGACGATTCACTCTTCAGTTTTTGCCCAAAGTATGGTGTCATAAGCAGCAAAGTGAATTTCATTGACCATCCAAAATCTAGCTTATGTCTGAATGTCGGCAAAGTAACAATGTATTCCGCCTAGAGGAAAGAACTAGAACATAATGCAGGATAGGCACGACTTAGCCCTCCATCAGTTAACTCAATCCCATGGTTCAATGGGATAGAATACAAAATTGAAGTGGACATTATCTACCCTGCCACTTATCGAGATATTCCCAAGACTTGGGGGCACGAGCAAGAAGATAAGATTAATATGATTCAACCATTCATCAATCGACTCTGATTCTTAAAGCTTGAACTACAGTATAAACACAGCTAGGATGAGACTAGACTGTCCGCGTAGTGCATCCGCCACCCAAGACTGGGGGCAAAAGAGTGATTATCCGAGAGTTGACTATGACAATTTGAACCTACGACCCATGAATGATATTCATAACAACTCTAGGTTATGACCGAAAGGATGGCTAGAGATAGAATCATCGGATCAATACCCAAACTCATGGGCAACCGATCATCATTCCGACCCTTACAATGAGCAATGGATCACGAGTACATTGAATGAAAAGCGCATCATTCAGAAACACAAGTAAATTCAATCTCAAAGATGGAGTCAGCTATGTAGCAGCATGCAGTACAAGGCTAAGTTCTACTAATCCTTTGATTCAACATCCTTATAAGCCTTATCATTTACCATTGCAAATAAATACATGAGGCGCCTATAACCCATCACGAGTATTGTAGATCAGATCACAACTCTGCACAATGATGAAGAAAGAGTCAACTGTTTTACTTCAGGTGAATCTTTATGTGTTCGCTTGGACTCGATCTCATATATATATATATATGGACTCTCGCCAGCCATGAAGAACCCTGCATTAAATGTCGACCCAAAGCATGTCTCGGTGAACAAAAATGATGCGACATGGATCCGGAGAGATCTGTTGCACTTAAAGAGGAGGCGAATCTGCTCAAAACCAGTGGGTTTATCCTTGATGCCCTCCAACCAAACTGGGTATCAAATCCATTACTTATAAGAAAAATGAACAGTGAGTGGAGGACATACGTCAACTACTCAGATTTGCATGGGGTATGACAAAGCACAGCTTTCCACTTCCAATGATCAACCAACCGATGGACCTGACCATCAGACATGAATTACTCACATCCATAGGTACAAACTCCAGATACAATCGGATATTGAAGCATGTCCTAGACCAGGAATACAACTGTTCCATTATTGACCTGGGCCTATAGTGCTATGCTGAAATCCTTGGATTCAAACTTGAGAACGCTTATGCTACTTACCAAAAGACGATTAACAGATCATTCAAAAATCATATCGGCCGATCGATGAAAGTAGATGTGGTTAATATGCTCGTGAGATCACGACTATCAAACGACCATATCGATGACTTGACAGAGGTATTCAGCGCTCTCCAAAAAATGCAGGATGAAACTCGATCCTTTGAAATGCTCTTTCACCATTACATCGGAAAGATTCTTTGTTTTCATCATCAATTCTCATCGAATCAAGACTAATTTCTAGAAAATTCCGACAATTAGAGACACCCATGTACCGAGGACAACCAAGCAGGTACGGAGCCTAAGTCGAAAGATTACCGTCCTAAGTTGATCTGACTCTAGGACCATCTACAAGTGAATTCTCTTCTTCAACCTGACCAAGAGAGGGAAGAGAACTTTTGAATGAACTAACAACTGCGTTGATGCACTTCCAGCTCTAATAGATCGCTTAAAGAGACCTCCCATTTTACCCAAACCTTTGGATCGCGAAGATTTATACATCAATTGGGCCGCGTCAACACACGCCATAAGCTTCGCAATGCTATGTGAAGAGAGACGAATCCAAAGACCAGTATATGATGGAGGCTGGCTATTGACGAGTTCACCCCGTTAACGTCTATATCGACCAGCCGTTATGATAGGTCCTATAGAAACCTTAAATGTTTGGAAGGTTACTCAACTAGAATATCAAGCTAAGCCAATTTGATATCACTTATCTCCCTCATAGAGCTATCCATGATCAAACATTAGCATTCTTCATATCTGAATTCACTACATCAGACGATTATCCGAAGAACAGTGGAGAACCATCTAACTGATAGAGAACGTACACAGATGGAACTTCCAATAATCGGCTTTCTAACGTCGAAGTTGTGTTAATGACTACTGAGGAACGATCGATATGCCACGCCCTCAAACTCAACTTCCCTGCAACAAATAACGAAGCTAAGTATGAAGCCTTGGCGCTCAAACTTGCAAGAAAACTAGGAGTGGAAACTTTTCATATCTTATGTGATTACTGGTTAGTAGTATACCGAGTCAGGGAAGATTATTCGACTAGGGGGCAACATCTTGCTCCTTATCCTAGCTGGGTCCAAAAGCTACTAGTCGACTTCGACTATTACACCATTACACACATCCTCGGAGAACAAAATGAAAAAGCTAATTCACTGGCCAAGCTAGCCAGTTCTGGGGATGCATGGCAAAAAGTCTTTGTCCTAGTTGAAATACTTATTATTCTAAGCATTGACATATGAAGGTCAACTAGATCTTAGAGATGGATCTAGAAAAAAGAGTCATGGATGACTCCTATCAAAGATTATCCACAATCGGGGATTCTTCTTGAATAAAGGAATGAAAAATGGCATATCCTCCATGAAGCATCACTGCATGACTATGTCTAGGTCATTCAACTCCGTCGACGCAAAGCATTACTCCTGTATCCGCCAATCCGAGACCTAATATTACGTATCCATCGATACGAAGCATATATTCCAACATCTCAGATCGATCTAGGAGAGGATCGATACAAAGGAAGGACTTAAAAAACCATCGAATGTTGTTACAACTCGAATTTCACATCGATACAGGAGGGGATCGTTGCGAAACTCGATAAAAAAAACTTGACAACGACCCGTGAACATGCAAACATTGACGGGATTCAGGCTAACATACATGCATGTATGACAGACTAACATTCAATTTTCAAATTTACAGGAGCTGAATGCTTACCCGATGACAATTACAACAGTGAACAACAAATCGCTAGCACTCGACACTCAGTTACAACAATGCACTACATAATCATTGGCAGTCAACAAATCAACATTTATATTACTGGAAATCAATCGAAGGTTACATATTTTGACGAAAAGATAGCAACTACTCAACGAATCAGATAGAACCTTTTCAGAATGAAGGATGCAGCATTTCAAAGCACGTCAAGTTCACACAAGACATACTTTGGGGGGCAAATGTTATCCCGCCTTTTGGCAAGGCCGTGACACCAATAATTTGACTAGAAACCAATGACAGTTCATCTTGGAGATCGGTTATACGCAGGCTCACTATGGATATCGATGAATTTTGTCCAAGTCCGGATCAAGCTAAAATTAATATGACAAGACAAGCGAAGCTATGAGAGCCAACGTTCCAAATTTCAAGTCAATTGGAGTTCGTATGCTCAAGATATTGATCGATCACGGTTGAGAAATCCAAACTTGCATCGATCATAACTCGAGATCTACAAGTCCAAATGCCACCAAATTTTCACAGGAGCTTACGTATGACCTAAGAAATGTTCATGCCAAATTTCAACTCGATTAGAACAAGTCTTGATCGATAAGAAATTTGTTCGTATCGATCACGGATGGAAAAACTCTAACTTGCATCGATCATATCTCATGATGTACAAGTCCAAATGCTATGAAATTTTCACAGGAGCTTACGTACAACATAAAGAATGTTCCTGCCGAATTTCGACTCAATTGGAGCAAGTCTTGATCGATACGAAATTCGTTCGTATCGATCACGGATGGAAAAACTCCAACTTGCATCGATCATATCTCTTGATCAACAAGTCCAAATGCTATGAAATTTTCACAGGAGCTTACGTACAACATAAAGAATGTTCCTGCCAAATTTCGACTCGATTGGAGAAAGTCTTGATCGATACGAAATTCGTTTGTATCGATCACGGATCGAGTCGAAATCGCTTGGGATCGATCGTGTGGGCCCACCCACGTGCCAGAAGAAGTCTCCCGAGATCTGAGCGAGATATTTGCCTCCTACGCCTATAAATAGAGCCCCAGGGTCTACAGAAGAAGGACTTTTGGCTTCTCTATGCCGATATTATGCCGAAATGATTATCAAACTTCAGTTGTACTATTGTAATCTTTTGTAAACAGCGAGTGAATTTCAATAAACATCAATCATTTCATAGTGGACGTAGGCAATTCGCCGAACCACTCTAAATACGTGTGTTTCTATGCATTTTCTTATCTGTTTATTGGTGTGTTTGTTAGATCTGCTTCATTTTATATATGTTTTCTTCATTTTATCTCTTCAAACACATCCGAAGAGTGTTGTACCCAATTTTGGTACAAACACCTATTTAATCCAATTTAATCTATTTTACCTATTTTAAACTAATTGAATTTATTTAATCTATTTTAAATCTATTTAATATAATTTAAATCTATATAATCTATTTTAAATTTATTTAATCTATTTAAAAATCTATTTAATCTATTTAATGTAATTTAAATCTATTTAATGTAATTTAAATCTATTTAATCTATTTTAAATTTATTTAATCTATTTTAAATTTATTTAATCTATTGAAAAATCCATTTAATCTATTTTAAATTTATTTAATCTATTTTAAATCTATATAAATCATTTTAAATCAAATTTAGATCTATTTAAACTATTTTTACTATTTAAACTAATTCAATCTATTTAAAACTATTTTAAACTATTTATGACTATCTAAACTATTTTCAAAAATATTCAGGCTGCGTAAAGTTGAAGGATTTATATTTAAACCCTTGATGATGATACAACTTAAGTTAGAATTTGGAATTGATACCTTTTTGTGAAATGACATATTTGAGTAAATATGATTTTGAAACTGAATATGATTATGGAAGTGAATGTGATTTTGAAAGTGAATATGATTTGAAAATGACATGGTTTGGAGAATATGATATTTTGATATCAATTGTGAATTGACCTTTTGAAATGTAAAAGAATCATCTAGTGTGAAATAAGCGTTTGGTTGTTAAAGAGACCAGGATCGGATATAGTCATACTCTCTGCCAATACCGAAAACCACTTTAACAACTGTGTACGTGGTGGAGATTCCAGAAATGAAGTAGGATGGTTTGGCGAACGATTCTGTATAAGGTATTTATGTGACCCTGACTCATGTGAGTCAGCTTAGATCTGACTTAAACAGGAGCCACGCCGGGCCAAGTGAGGTCATTCCTCATATCGGACACAATTTTTCGATACCATATTTATTACTTTGTGATTGGTTTGGTGGCCACCCCTTGATTTTGACTATGGGAGTGTGTTCCGAGGTGGGCTGTAGTAGCTGCTATGCGTTACCACCAGTCTGGATCCGCAATTGGTAAATCTACCCTGGCATTGCCTCGAGTGTTGTGTTCACATGCCCTAGCGCGCCTCTACGAGCGCCTTCTACGAGTTTTGTTTGAACCATACCTATGGAGTGCCCTCTGATAGCCCTCCAGTTTACAGAGGAATTACGGTACTGTATAGACTATGGGTGTAGGATCTAGATTAACCCTAAAGGGGGGTGAATAGGGTTATCGCAAATTTTCTCGAATTAAACGCGAAATCAAACTGCAGATAAATAAATATGCAGAAAAGTAAATCACACACAAAATTTACCCAGCTTCGGCAACCCCTGCCTACTGCTGCATTCCCATATTTCTATTAGGATTAAACAGTATCCCGCTTACAAACACTCCTACAGACTCGCACACCCTGCTCCGCCTATAGAGTTTCGTAAACTCGCACACCCTGCTCACTGAACTAACCCTAACTAGACAATCTGACAACCCTAGGTGGTGATTTACCCCAACTTAACTTGAAAAAATACAAACTGAAAACACAAAGTAAAACCAGGGCAAAATCTAAATTGAAAATTTAAAACTATTTTTGCCCTAAAATAATAAATAACCCTAGCCCTTAATTGATAAGGCCCGATCCCTTTAGAAAGAAAAATGGCAATTGAAAACTAGGGCTTCGGCGTGATTTCTTTGTGACTGGTGATTCTGTCCTTCGGCTCCTCTGGCGAATCTATAATTGAAGCGTCGTTATACTGTACTCGATGCTCCTTGCCTCGAGTCTGAAATTAGGGCTTTTCCCTGTCGTCTCTGGTGATTCTGGTTTGGAGCTACGGCTTCTTCAATCTGGAATTGGTATGTATTTCTGCTCGATTCTTCTCTGATTATACTTGAACTTGGTTGCTTGGGCTTGATTGTCAGTGATGATTGGGTTTCTGTTTTCTCTACTCTGAATCACACCTTCGATGATGATATTTGGAGTGGTTTATATAGGCGTCTGATTTGATTCCTTGATCCCCACGTTGTTTATACTTTCCGATTTTACACTTTGATATTTTTGGTAAGTTCGTTGTTCACACGGCTTCGATTATGTGCCGTTTGATTCTTTTGATTTGAAGCAGTCGAACCTTTTGATTTTATATCTGATACTTTCCTAATTATCAATTCTGACTTTTTCAACTTGATCACGGCTTTGACAATTTCACTGTGGATCATGACTTTGACTTTTTCACTATTGATCACGACTTTGACTTCACTGCTGTATATATGTAATCTATTGTAGACTTGAACATAGTTCATCATCATGCAGTTTCATTGATGATGCTCTGTCCAGTTTTGATTTTTGTGTCCATGCATAAAGTTGCTTGTGTTTCCCTGTGCATTCTGTAGCCTGCAGTTATGTTGCTAGTTCCTTGGTCATTTCCAGTTGCTTGTAGTCTGGTATCTGATCATTTGTATCAGTGCAGTTTTTATTGCTATTGCATTTCTTTGCTTGTTGTCTCGTTGCACTTGTCTTTGATTCATGTGTAGCTTACATTTTAAACTATGATCTGAAGTGTAGCTTCTGTCTTTGATTTTCATTGTTATATGTGCACTATTGTTCTTGAACCAGGTCTGTGATATTGTTGGTCTAATGGTGCACCACTTCATATATGAACTTGATTACACATGCCTGGATTTGATATTGTTGCAGTTGCTTTACTTTCTCCAGTTCACTGTATTGCATTCCTTTGGTCTTTGAAGTGTTGATTATCTGTAGCTTCACTTGAGTTTTCTGATGCATTGCCTTGTATGGTATTGCACATCTAGTCTTGTCATTTGAGTTACTGTGGTTATGCTTCATGTACAGTTTCATTTGCATGTTGGACTAACTTGAGTTGGTTCATGTTTTAGTTATGAACTGTTGACTTTGAGCTACTTTAGTCACTTGAGTCTGTTGCCTTCACCTGTTATGTCTACTGAACTAGTCTGAACTTCACTTGAGCATGTGTATCTGGTCATTGCATTTGTTATCTTCACTATGACCTGTTTCACCATCATGTTGTTTAATGCTTCTGCTTGGTTTTGCTGATGCATTCAGTAGTCTGGTCTTTGATCATGTTGGTTTAATGATCATGTCTGGTTTACATTGATGTTGTAGCCTGTTCACTTGAATTACATTCATGAGTTGTACATCTCTGTTGAACTGCACTGCTTCATTGACTTGTAGATAGTCCATTTGTGGTTGCATGTTGTATTGAGTTGCACTTTGATGTTGCTGTTGGATCCAGTGTACATTCACATTTCATTGTTGCAGTGATCATTGATATTTTGGTCGAGGCCATTTGCACTTGTGTTGAATCTGATTTTGATTTGACCTTGTGCACTCGAGTTGGCGAGGCAGTGCACACGTGTATACGTGTGTATTGCAGCCACTTGTAATTTCCTGTCCCTGATATGAATACTGATATGCACAGATATTACACAATCAAAGATGATGACGATAACCCATATATCTGAGACAGCTTTAAAAAATAAATTTTATATTTTTGCAAATCAAATTTGTTTCTTTTCAGATTACTGCTGTAGTTTTTAATTATACAGGTACACAGGAGACAAGACAAATACTGGAGCTGGACAATGCAGATGCAGAAGACTGAGTGTAAGAGTGATGTAGTGAGGACAGAAATGTAACAATGAATTGTATGAGAGTGAACTTTAAATATGAAATCAGTGTAATGTATGAAATTATGAAATGTAGAAATCAGTGTATGAACTGAAAACATTGTACTGAATAAAATATTCTATTGAATAAAATACTGATTGAATTCGTTAAATTCTGTGCAATAGTATTATTACTCAAAATGAATATTTATTCCTGTATATGTATAATCTGCAAACACATCTATAATTCGATATATATTTTGTTATCATCAAACACTAAACACACATCAAACAATCTCTCCCTTTTGATGATGACAAACATATATGTTAAAGATTTTGAAATTCTAGTAAATGTGTTTAATCATGAAATATTTAGCTCCCCCTATATGTATGCTCCCCCTACAACTGAGACCACTCCTATTTAGAAGATTTAGGAAATTACAGAAGAATAAAAGAATTACAGAAAAATAACTAACAGCATTTAACAAATTTGGTGTAGTTTTCCAAAAATACTTATTTTCTTATCAAAATCTCTTTCTTCTCCCCCTTTTGTTATCATCAAAAGACTGACAAAAAATAATGGAATAGTAGGGGAAAACAAATGGAAAAAAACAAGGAAAAACCATAATATATCATAACAAGATAACAATTTCCACATTTTAGAGAATGGATTGATGATTTAGTTTTTATATAATGAGAAGAGGGATGTTTTATTTTATTTATTATAATTTAACAAAATTTGACATTAAGCACAAAAATAAAATAAGCACTTGCTAACCACGCATAACCATAAGGACTTTTAAATGGGATTAGCAGTTACTATTAGCTATCACGCTCCATCCATGCATAACCATAAGGACTTTTAAATGAGAATGGATGCATGAGAAAAAAAAAATTCTTTATTTTCCTTTTTAATTTAAAAATTAATTCACTCTTCTCATTTTTCAAAACCATTATGAATGATAGAAAGATGGTAGAAATAGAAATGGTCATGGAATAAGTTACCACATTAATCATATTATGAAATTTCTTAAACCAAACGTATTTCCACTACTGAATACCATATTCGAATCAATCTTTGAATGATATCCAAAACAGTTTGAATCCTAGAAATTGAAGTTGAAAATAAATATCCAAGAATATTTCAACCAAAAATTGAAAAATGATTAGTCAATTTCCATAATCCCCAAATCCAAACGTAATCTGGAAAATCTGTCTTCGGGGAGGGGTTTTGTGAAAATATCAGCAAGTTGATTCTCAATTGAAATGAATTCAATGCAAATGTCTTCCCTAGCAATGTGATCTCTAAGAAAGTGGTGTCTCACATCAATGTGTTTCGTGCGTGAATGATGAACAGGATTATTAGACAAGTCTATTGCACTTTTACTATCACATTTTAATGGAACTAGTTTAAAAACTAAGCCAAAATCAGAAAGAGTCTGCATCATCCATAAAATTTGAGCACAACAACTTCCTAATGCAATATATTCTGCTTCAGTGGTGGATAATGCAACACAATTTTGTTTTCGACTTGACCATGACACTAAAGAATGTCCTAGCATGAAACATGTCCCACAAGTACTTTTCCTGTCAGCCAATGAACCCGCATAATCAGCATCAGAAAACCCAACTAAATCAAAATTTTCACAAGAAGGATACCATAGTCCAAATTTGTGTGTGTGAAAGATATCTTAAAATTCGTTTAGTGGCTTTCAAATGTGATTCTTTAGGGTTAGATTGAAAACGTGCACACAAACACACAGAAAACATAATATCAGGTCTAGAAGCAGTAAGATAGAGAAGTGAACCGATTATCCCTCAATATTTCTTCTGATCAACAGCTCGTCTTTATCCAACTTTCATTATTAAGAATCATTTCAACAGAATCGGATTCAATTTCAGAAATAAACCACTGTGACAACGAAACGCACACAAACTTTTATCAAATGAAGAGCGAGTGTGTATACCTTCCGTAGGATCACAGTTAAAATATCATGATTATCTCAAAAGCAATTTGAAGTTTTCACCAGTGAAGTTTCATTAGTTTCAACAGTTTCTAAAAACACTTTTATAGCATGAGTACTCAATAATCAATCAACATCATAATTTGACCAAACAGATTAAGTTCAAGAAAAATGGTTGATCAATTTTTAAGCACAGGTCAAAGTCAAGTCATATAAGATCATATCAAGCAAGTTAGAATTTGTCAACCATCATCATTAGTTCGAGTAATTCTATTTAAAGATGATTGGTTAATAAAAAATCAGAATTACCATTGTCAATCATAACTGGTTGATTTAATTATGGTGCAGATTCTTACCAGTTATCTATCGTTTGAAAATAAATACGATTACCTATTTTACCTGAACAATAATCTTTCATTGTTTGCCTATAGTGAATCTGTCACCTTTATACTAGGCTAAGGAACGTTGATTTGTCACCCGTTGTGTATCTGGAACAGCCAGAATCCTGATAACACTAATGTTGTTCCTTAGCCTGCCACCACACCTACACGGTTAAAGATTTATGTGACCTATTTGTTTTTATAGGTCCATGGTTGTTAGTGGCAGAATAATTGTGAATAAACAATCCTTTTGGAACCCAAAATTGTTTTGTCCTTTCATTCTTGTTCCAATAGACATGAAATTTATTTATAGAATTTTTAGGAACCCAAACTTGTATAAATTTTGTGTTCTTGTTCCTATGACTATGATGTCCATTTATTTCACATCCAGTAAAGACACTCTTTCCTTTAGCACTATCATCAACTTGTGTTTTTCCAAAACCTAGTCCTTTTCTATTGTTAACAAACAATTGATTTCCCAATAACATATTGAATGATTTTTCTCCTCTTGAAAAGTTACTCAGTGATTTTTCAAGATCTTGGACTTTGGTTTTCAGTGTTGTGTTTTCAGTCACAAGTGAGGTGCATCTGTTTATAAAATCCTTTTTCCTAGTTTCAATGGTTTCCTTTAGATTCAGGTTTTCTTTTTCAAGATTCTCAAAGCTATTCTTCAGTTTTGATAATTCTGAATCTAAATTTTTACAGTTTTTACAGTCTAGGTTTTGAATATTTTCAAGTTCAGTTTCTAACCTAAAATTTTCACGGGCAAGTTCTCTCCTATCAGATTTCAGTTTTTCAAACTTTAGAATCTTAAGCATCAACTGTTTTAGTAAGATCAAGGCACATAAAGACAAGTTCTTTATAAGAATAGTTCTTTACCTCAATAGATTCCTCTGAGCTTGCTTCTGAATCTGATCTTGCCGTAAGACACAAGTTAGCCTCCTCTGAGCTATCAGTTGAAACTTCCTCTCCTTCCTCATCATCCCAAGTCGCTGCGAAGGCCTTTTTCTTCTTTTTCTTTCCCTTGTTATTTTTGAGAAGTGGGCAATTTTGTTTGAAGTGACCAGGCTTGTTGCAGTTATAGCAGGTTAATTCATTTTCTGAATTGTCAGAATCTTTTGACCTATAACCATTCGTTTTCTTCTTGCGTGGCCTGAATCTCGACAATTTTCTAAGATTATTGACAGCCATTGCAAGTTCTTCAATTGGATCTTCTGCTTCATCTTTGCTCTCTTCTTTGCTCTTTAAGGCAATCGTCTTCTTCTTTGATTCGGAGTTTTTGCGTTCCTCCTTTGCTTTTAGCTCAAGCTCATATGTCATCAAGTTGCCGATCAAATCTTCCATGCTCAGTTTACTCAGATCTTTCGATTCTTGTATTGCTGTGACTTTTGCCTCAAAGTTCATCGGTAAGACTCGTAGTATCTTCCTTACTAGCTCTACCTCAGTGAATACTTTCCCAAGCGCTCTAGCATTGTACACCAAGGTTGAGAAGCGTCCAAACATATCTTTTATGCTCTCGCCTTTGTCCATCATGAAGTTCTCGTATTCATTGCTGAACAGGGCTAGACGAGACTCCTTGACTTGAGAAGTTCCTTCGTGTGTCACCTCCAAAGTATGCCAAATTTCTTGTGCTGTTTTACAATGAGAAATTCTATTAAATTCAGTTTTATCAAGAGCACAGATTAAAGCATTCATGGCATTAGCATTTGTGGATTTCAATTTCTTATCGTTAGCATCCCACCTCTCCTTAGGTTTAGGAATCTCAGTATCACCAATAGTTATAGTGGGAGGTGTATAGCCAGTTTCAATAATATCCTAAACATCATAATCGACAGAACTAAGATAAATACTCATCCTAACTTTCCAGTAAGCATAATCGTTCCCATTAAACATTGGTGGCCTAGCAATAGATTGCCCCTCAGAAAAAGCATTATTTGGTGGATTCATGACTCTAGAGTTAAAGAAAAATTTACCTCGCTCTGATACCACTTGTAGGATCTAGATTAACCCTAGAGGGGGGGTGAATAGGGTTATCGCAAATTTTCTCGAATTAAACGCGAAATCAAACTGCAGATAAATAAATATGCAGAAAAGTAAATCACACACAAAATTTACCCAGCATCGGCAACCCCTGCCTACTGTTGCATTCCCAGATTTCTGTTAGGATTAAACAGTATCCCGCTTACAAACACTCCTACAGACTCGCACACCCTGCTCCGCCTATAGAGTTTCGTAAACTCGCATACCCTGCTCACTGAACTAACCCTAACTAGACAATCTGACACTACCTAAACCCTAGGTGGTGATTTACCCCTACTTGACTTGAAAAAATACAAACTGAAAACACAAAGTAAAACCAGGGCAAAATCTAAATTGAAATTTTAAAACTATTTTTGCCCTCAAATAATAAATAACCCTAGCCCTTAATTGATAAGGCCCGATCCCTTTAGAAAGAAAAATGGCGATTGAAAACTAGGGCTTCGGTGTGATTTCTTTGTGACTGGTGATTCTGTCCTTTGGCTCCTCTGGCGAATCTATAATTGAAGCGTCATTATACTGTACTCGATGCTCCTTGCCTCGAGTCTGGAATTAGGGCTTTGCCCTGTCGTCTCTGGTGATTCTGGTTTGGAGCTACGGCTTCTTCAATCTGGAATTGGTATGTATTTCTGCTCGATTCTTCTCTGATTATACTTGAACTTGGTTGCTTGGGCTTGATTGTCAGTAATGATTGGGTTTCTGTTTTCTCTGCTCTGAATCACACCTTCGATGATGATATTTGGAGTGGTTTATATAGGCGTCTGATTTGATTCCTTGATCCCCATGTTGTTTATACTTTCCGATTTTACACTTTGATATTTTTGGTAAGTTCGTTGTTCACACGGCTTCGATTATGTGCCGTTTGATTCTTTTGATTTGAAGCAGTCGAACCTTTTGATTTTATATCTGATACTTTCCTAATTATCAATTCTGACTTTTTCAACTTGATCACGGCTTTGACAATTTCACTGTGGATCACGACTTTGACTTTTTCACTGTTGATCACGACTTTGACTTCACTGCTGTATATATGTAATCTATTGTAGACTTGAACATAGTTCATCATCATGCAATTTCATTGATGATGCTCTGTCCAGTTTTGATTTTTGTGTTCATGCATAAAGTTGCTTGTGTTTCCCTGTGCATTCTGTAGCCTGTAGTTATGTTGCTAGTTCCTTGGTCATTTCCAGTTGCTTGTAGTCTGGTATCTGATCATTTGTATCAGTGCAGTTTTTATTGCTATTGCATTTCTTTGCTTGTTGTCTCGTTGCACTTGTCATTGATTCATGTGTAGCTTGCAGTTTAAACTATGATCTGAAGTGTAGCTTCTGTCTTTGATTTTCACTGTTATATGTGCACTATTGTTCTTGAACCTGGTCTGTGATATTGTTGGTCTAATGGTGCACCACTTCATATATGCACTTGATTACACATGCCTGGATTTGATATTGTTGCAGTTGCTTTACTTTCTCCAGTTCACTGTATTGCATTCCTTTGGTCTTTGAAGTGTTGATTATCTATAGCTTCACTTGAGTTTTCTGATGCATTGCCTTGTATGGTATTGCACATCTAGTCTTGTCATTTGAGTTACTGTGGTTATGCTTCATGTACAGTTTCATTTGCATGTTGGACTAACTTGAGTTGGTTCATGTTTTAGTTATGAACTGTTGACTTTGAGCTACTTTAGTCACTTGAGTCTGTTGCCTTCACCTGTTATGTCTACTGAACTAGTCTGAACTTCACTTGAGCATGTGTATCTGGTCATTGCATTTGTTATCTTCACTATGACCTGTTTCACCATCATGTTGTTTAATGCTTCTGCTTGGTTTTGCTGATGCATTCAGTAGTCTGGTCTTTGATCATGTTGGTTTAATGATCATGTCTGGTTTACATTGATGTTGTAGCCTGTTCACTTGAATTACATTCATGAGTTGTACATCTCTGTTGAACTGCACTGCTTCATTGACTTGTAGATAGTCCATTTGTAGTTGCATGTTGTATTGAGTTGCACTTTGATGTTGCTGTTGGGTCCGGTGTACATTCACATTTCATTGTTGTAGTGATAATTGATATTTTGGTCGAGGCCATTTGCACTTGTGTTGAATCTGATTTTGATTTGACCTTGTGCACTCGAGTTGGCGAGGCAGTGCACACGTGTATACGTGTGTATTGCAGCCACTTGTAATTTCCTGTCCCTGATATGAATACTGATATGCACGGATATTACACAATTAAAGATGATGACGATAACCCATATATTTGAGACAGCTTTAAAAAATAAATTTTATATTTTTGCAAATCAAATTTGTTTCTTTTCAGATTACTGCTGTAGTTTTTAATTATACAGGTACACAGGAGACAAGACAAATACTGGAGCTGGACAATGCAGATGCAGAAGACTGAGTGTATGAGTGATGTAGTGAGGACAGAAATGTAACAATGAATTGTATGAGAGTGAAGTGTAAATATGAAATCAGTGTAATGTATGAAATTATGAAATGTAAAAATCAGTGTATGAACTGAAAACATTGTACTGAATAAAATATTCTATTGAATAAAATACTGATTGAATTCGTTAAATACTGTGCAATAGTATTATTACTCAAAATGAATATTTATTCCTGTATGTGTATAATCTGCAAACACATCTATAATTCGATATATATTTTGTTATCATCAAACACTAAACACACATCAAACAATGGGAATATATAAAAATGTGTCAAGGGGGATATGGGTAACGCCTTAACACTATTTTAATACTTTACTTTACTGTAGACACTATTATAATAGCGTATTGTACTATGTATGTAGATAGTTTAACGGATCCTTAGGAGATGTAAATCCCGAACATCTCTTAAGTTATTGCACCCACGTTGACACTGGATAAGAGATGTCAACCCCCATAAAACATCTTTGACGCCTTTACACTCATGTTTATTTACTATTGATTTAACTTACATATGATCTTTTAGTTCTGACTCGAGTGTTTTGTCTTTTCAATTCGCTCGGGTCAGTCTATGCTTTTCAGTTTATCGAAGACTGCTTTCTGGAGGATGAAGACGAAGATTTTGTACTATTATTATGTATTATATTTATTACACTGCATCATGTTGTTCCGCTGTATCTATTTATTATTATTCTTGCTGTATATAACTCTGATCTGTATTATAAAAGTTTAATCAATGTTATTTGTAAACAGCTTCAAGAACTGTTTATTTGATTATTATATTTTATCCTTCCGCTGCGAGATTCAGTATTTGTTTTCATTCTTTCTCTGCTTTTTCTTATTTACCCCATAACAATCTGCCCATTTGAATGGTTTGAGTCTGACGTGTGTGTCTGCTTAAAACTTCCAAAAAGGCAGGTCGTTAAAGTTGGTAGCAGAGCTTTGGTTTAGCGATAACCTTAGCTTTTTGGGGTCTGACTCACTAGAAATAGGGTAGTAATACCATAGAATGAGTCGTTGAGTGTATATATATGAGAGAGCGTATTTGTTAGTGTTATAAAAAGGTTTTGGTATTGTGTTAATTTGTTCAGTTTTGTATTTATAAATTCTGGTCGGTGCATAGGACGCTATGACATCGATAGGGATCTCTAAACACTTAATAGGGCAGACCGACACAATATTGTTTTGAAATATAGGTAAATGAAATAATTTTGCCTATTATATATTTTTGTATATAAAATAATAGATTTTATAAATGATATAGTTGGATGTAATATGTTGTTTGTTAGGTAGAGGAATTTTATAAATAATGATTGAAAAATAGGACTTACAAATAAAGTAAATATAAATTGGAAGTTTAGAACTGAAGTTCCAGGATTTTTATTTGAAATTTCTATCGAAGGATTTTGGAATATAATATTAGGATTATTTGGAAGTATTTCGGATAAATATTTTCAATATGATTTGAAAGAAAGTTTTAAGGGGACTTTTAAAGGAAATAAGTTTTGTACTCCCCTCTCAGTCGTTGGAAAATAATTTCGGTGATGAGTGCACCATCATCGACGTTCATTTTCGAGTTTCAAAGTGAGGAGGCTGCTGTAATAGTTTTACTACACATCTGTTTTGATGAATAAAACATTAATTTTGAATTCTAAATATGATTTGATCTATAAAGAATAAATATATATATATATATATTATTTTCTAAGTGACTAAAATGAACCTAGAGTTTAGTTCTTAAATTTTCAAATAATTAGTAGTTTTCAATTATTGAAATGAATGAAATCTTAATCATTTTAATAATTGGAAGTTTCTAGAATGAAGAAAAATACAAGTAATTAGATGCTAAGTGATTAATGGTATATATGAGAAATTGGAAACTTGTAAACTTAAGAATAATGAAAATTTAGAAGATGAATTATTCAACTTTGAAAAAAAATAAACAAGATGAACTTGTGTAACTTTCAAATTGCATTCTTAAGACATATGTATGACTTACCAAAATGTTAAAAGTTGTAATGTTAATAAGAATATGTAATAGAATATTATACAAGTAAAACTTCGAAAAATGAAAGTGTTCAATGGAATTACTTCTATAAATAAGAATTCTAATGTTATAAATTGTTATAAACTAAAGTTAATAGTTTGAAATGCTACTAATTAAATGTAATAAAAGTGAATAATGTAAGAAAATGATTATAAGCTTAGGTTAACATTTAAGATAGCTATTATTAGATTGAATAGTAAAGGTCAGATTGAATAGTAAAGGTGAATACTGTAAGTAAATAATTATAAACTTAAGTTAATGTTGAAGCCATTTATAATTAAAGTGAGTACTATATTAATTGAACGATTATAACTTTGGAGAACATTGAAATGATTTAAAAATGGATTTAATATTCGATAATACTACATATGGAAGAATGAATGTGAAAAAGAAAATAATCTGTCAATGGTGAATTAAATTGTAAAGAGATTTACATAATGAATAATCTAATAATTGAAATGGAAATAACTTATGTTAGCAATGAATGTAAAGTAATGAAAAGAAAATGGCATTGTATGAATAAATGAGAAATGAACTTTTGTAAGTAAGAATGAATGTAAATTAATGAAAATAAGCATTATATGAATGAAAAAGGAACAGAAATGATGTGAAACAAACTTAAATAACATTGAAATTATTGTTTGTGTAACGACCCGATATTTTTGACCATTCGCATCCATTATAAGTGTATAGGTAGACACTCATGCCAGAGTTGAATTGCTCAAAATACCGCGTTGTTAATTTAAATTTGGCAAAACTGAACATACACAGTAAATAAAATATCACAGATCACAGACACAGAGTAATAAGTGCAGCGGAAATAAAAGAGATAGTAGTTCATGAAGCTACTATATGAATATTTAAATACATCAGAGTTTACAACAGAGGAGTAATACGATACATCAGAGTTAAACCAGATACAACGGAAAGGTAACACGATACATCAGATACAAATCAGAATACATCACTGGAATCATCGAATATCTGCAAGCTGGATAGATAGCTGGATCTCCAAGCGAAGCTCCAACTCCAAAGGTGAGTCTCGAAAGCTGAACCACTCAGTCTGACCCGAGCGTAAAGCAAAACACAAGACACTCGAGTCAGGATTGACATTCTTATATTAATAAATCCAACTCAAGTGAAATAGCAATTGAAATACAAGTAACTCAAAGGATGTTTGGAATAACCATCCTTTAAGGATCCGTTAAACTATCTACTAGGTAGTAATATACGCTACGTAGATAATGTCTATCAGTAATATAAAGATATCAAAATAGTGTTAAGTCATGGCCCATTCCACCCTTAACACATTTTTATTCCCAAAAGCATATACAAGACCGTAGTTTCCCCAAAACCGGAAGTCACCAGAGGGCAATCCATATACTAAAGGTACAAATCACAATCGTAGTGGTCGCGCATAAATGGAATACAAGTATGACAAGGCACATGAGGCTATACCCAAGGTAGTGATACTACCGTTCGCCTGATCCAGGCTGGTGAGAACGCAACGCCGCAGCGCCCGCAACACCGTGAGACAACACTCCCAAAATCAAGGGTGCACCAATCGACAACAAGTATAAGTAGTTCGAAGAAGTGTGTCCACTTGAGGTATCAATCCTCCATTGGCCCGGCACAGCTCCTGTTTTAGTCATTTCCAATTTGACACAAGTGTCAAGGTTATCCATTATCGTTCTCTTTCTTCAGTCATCACGAACACCATTCCAACCACTTCATTCTGGATCATCACTCCGCGTATAGTTATTAAAGTGGTTTTCGGTTTAGATAGAGAGTATATCCATAACCGAATTCCGGTCTCTTTAATAACTTTCGTAATTATTACACCGATTGGTCGTTTATATATTTCAAAAACCAAATCAATTACAATTGAAATTAGAATTCGTAAATCAACATTCATTTGTCTTTCAAAACCAATTTCCAAAATTTACGTTTCAAAACTTCCAAATTATCATTTCAAATCTAATAATTCAATTTCAATCTCTTTTTAAAACAATTCAAATATTGGTTCAAGTTCGTATATAAGTTTCATTTCGAAATCGTTTAAATCAATTTAATTTATCATTCAAATCAATTCCAAATCATTTATCAATTTCATTCAATGTTCGTTAAGTAAATTTGTCATTCAAAACAATTTCTATTAAATTTCCAAATCGTTAAATCAATTTCTTAAGTTCAACCTCATTATTTCAAAACTTACAATTTTGAATTAAATTAAATTCGTCAAATCAATTCTTTCAATTACAAGTCTTACATTAATTCCAAAAATATCACATTTTCATTTCTTGTTACAGAAATTCAATTTCACTTATTTACTTTCTTAAATAATTTTCCAAAACTTAATTAATAAAGAAACTCAATTTCAATTATTTACGAAGTAAATTCACTTATTCAAAAGTTCAATTTTACTTATTAAAGAATTCAATTCAATTTAATCATTAAATAATTCAATTCGATTTAATCATTAAATAATTCAATCTTATTTAATTATTAAATAATTCAAAACTTAATTATTAAATAATTTCAAGGTTTAATAATTTCAAACTTAATTATAATTTCAAACTTAATTATTAAATCGTTTCAAACTTAATTCAATCATTTCTCAAATTAAACAACATTTTTCCATCAATTTCATTGTTAACATTTTGTTTTCGATTATTAAATATTAACATTTTCCTTTCATTATAATTCAAATTCAACTTCATTTTAAAGCCATATTTTTATTCAAATAAAATATTCATTTTATTTTTAAATCAAATTATTTGACCAATCGGGTTTTATTTAATTTTCTATCCTAGGTCAAAGTTAAATTTGGGTATTTATCATTTCAACCCGATTCCAATTCAATTCAAAATCAAAGCAGAACAAAGGAAACTTGCAGTGTGATAACTGGGATGGTGTCAAAGTAAATAAACAAGCAATAACAACAATCAATATCAATCCAATAATCAATTCAAATAATCCCGAAATAACCGTATTAATTCGCGTTGTTATTTGTGCGAATTAATATAATTATTTCTAGAATCTACACTATCATTTCATGTAGATTAAAGATTATTACATTACGGTTTTTCACTTGTCATCTATTAAAATTTCATACATCATCAATTTAACAACATACATTCGGTGGTTCAAAGTGCAATTTAAACAAATCCTACGTGTCAATAAATTTAACAGTTAAAGGGGTCATATTATACAAATGTCAGTTAATCAAATTTAACATTTAATTATCCTATATCAAGTTCAATTTCATACTATTTATCATTTTAACATTAACAATTTAACGTTCAATATAAACATCAACAATCAATCAATTATCAGCCAAACTGTATTATCATCGCATAAATAATTAACAGATAATGGTGTCAGATGTCACAGGTGAACTGATACAGGTAATAGCATATATAACAGTGTAATTAACTAACAACAGCATATTTCAATTGTCGTTTCAATTGAAATCAAATTTAATAAACAAAAGAACGTTAATCGTGAGTGAGTGCTCACCTTTCGAGGTTAGAGATGAACAAGAATGAGATGAGTTGCAGGTCCAAGCACGAATTTCAAATGAAGCAAGATTGGCATGGATACAACGACAAAGCTGATAAATGGGAATCGATGGGAAAAATTAATCAGTTTGATATAAATTGAACTAAATATATATTTCAAATCATCGCTTCACCAAAACACCCATATCAGAATCAACATATATATGTTTTAAAATTTGTTACAAAAATCCATTCCAATATCCAATTATATTGTATTCCTTTCAACATTTAAAATAAGCGTTAAAAAAATATATATATATAAATACTATAAGATCGGATTAGATATATATAATACCAATATAGACTGTACAAACAAATAAAATATTTAATATTATTAGACTTATACAATCTATGCATATAACATAACAGACACCCAATATAACTAATGCATTGAAGGTAATCCATATATATAATGGGATATATGTATGCATCCGTCTAAAAGAAAGCACATGCCGGAAAAAAAAATCAAAATATATCCAGAACTTGTCATGAAAATATGTATACTGACTGTTATAAAACATTCACAAATATATATAACTTATATTTCAAATAAGTGTATGCAACTTACATATAATAATATACAAACCGGGACATATCTCCTTATATACTCTGCTTTAAATACCCATACATGAAATTATTTTAAAACATAGGTTGAGGGAGATAACTTTAAAAATATATATACAAAGTCGGCTAATTATAAACTAATATTTTATACTTTACTTGAATATATATACATGACATGTATTAATAGCAGAACTTGCATAAGCTTACATATGAAATCAACCTGTGACCATATTAATGTATATAAATACTATAATATAATTACATTGAAATCAAATATTACTCTGTATATATATGCACAGGTAATAGTTTATATAATATGGAAAATAGCAGATAAAGTTTATATAAACTAATATAGCGACAAACAGGCCTTAATACAACAATATACGAATTCGCATGAGGTAAAAGGCAACACAAATCAAAACTTTTAATATATAGCAGCTTCCGATCTGATATAACACAATATTTTTTTAAAACCTGCCTCCTATATAAAAAAATATTTTACTGACATATATGATATATAACCATATTATATATACAGATAGTAACTCACGGTTTTTTTTTTTTTTTTTACAAATCGATGATGTATATATATAAAATAATAGATGTAAAGACATTACATATTATTAAAAACAGTTTCTAACTATAAGCATAGCCTAACAATACCTTTGATTCAGTCATAAAAAAAAACCGAGGAAACAAACATATAACAAAGCTAATATACAAATTTTGCAAAACCATATATATATACACATACATAAAAGAATCGACACATATAAATACTTATATATTGTACTTAAATATACACAGCATTAATAACTTACATAACTTTGTAAACCTCTGTATACAAACTACAACTAACATGCGGAAGCTGAGAATGAACAAAATGTGATATATAAAACCAACATAATACTTACGTGCCTATGTCTATACTAGAATATAGTATAAACTGCTAGAAGAGAAAGAACATGTTGATGAGAGGTCAAGGACGCACGTGTGAGTGGCAGAAATCCAGTGGCGGAGGCGTTCGGCGGCACAGTGATGGTGAAACGCGGCTGCGCGCGCGCGGGTTCCGAGGCCAGGATGCTCGGCAGTTGGTGGTCGAAGGTCGGGTAGCGGCGTGAAAAATGATGGTGGCGGATTTGGTTGTCGAAGGCTAGAACACGGTTGGCATATTGGCAAAGAGAAACCAAAATGGGAAGATAGGAGGAAGATAGTGGAAGGCTTCAGGTGAAGTATGGATGCGAACCGAAAATAGAAATCTGAAGAGACAAAAAAATGAACCGGAAATAAATAACAAATTAAATTAAAAAGTTGGAAATAGCAAAAGGCGATGCATTCAAGAATATTTAATTTAAGTAGCTGCTCGTGTTAATACACGCTAGAAACTGAATAGACCCAACAACCCAAAAGTCACAAACCGGGTACCGATACGGTTACTGTTTTACGTAGATTACACCATGTATCGGACTCCGAAACACACAAATAAATATACTGTGGAGATCAGCACGATGTGACAATCAAAACGGTATACAGATATCAGTGGTACGATTGAATTATAAAAATTCGAATTTTTCTGCTACGGAAAATGCAAGAAAACACTGAAAAATAAGATCGATGGAGCCAAAGATGACCGAATTTGGAAAAACGACAAACTGACATCTTGCTCAGAAGATGGTTTAGAATTTTTCTATGTAAAAATATTTAGGTTTCGAAAACATTTTATTTTCATTACTTTTTAACTGATTAAATTGAAGTGAATTTACGCGCGAAATAAACTTTCATATTTTCGGACGAAAATTTACCAGTTGCTATATTTAACTAGACGTATTCTAAATATTAAATTTTTATTTCAAAATTTTATCGTTTAAAATTTCACAAAATTTTAACTAATTACGTTATTAAACAGTTGAAATTTTACGGGTCGTTACATTCTCCCCCACTCAAAACTTTTCATCCTCGAAAAGGAACGAGGTAGGAGAATAGAAACAACCAGGAAGAAAACAGATTTGAAATACAAAATTAATTTAAACCATATAAATTCAAATTTAAATTAATTGATATTCAGTAATTGATTTAATCCATTTGATTTCACAAAATCAATCTCAACTATTTCTAAATTCATTATTTTATTATCCAATTTTCTCAAATTTACAATTTCTAAAACCATAAATTTGAATAGTCTTTTAGTATAATCATTTTTCTTCAACAATTTAAATTCTTCTTTATTCCAAATTATTATTAAATTTATCCTACTTAATATATCTAATCACGTATATTTAACCCATATAAATTGATTTAAACCATAAAAGTTTCGATTTAAATTAATTTATATTTACTAATTGCCTTCAAATTCAAAGTATTTTCATAAGTTGATCAAATTTCAATTTATTAATTCTTTCAAAACAAATTATTTCATTATTAACTGAGTTCTGCTTATTATCCTATCTAACTTATTTAACATCTTAATAATCAAAATTTAGTGTATAACATTTTTATAAACACTCAAATTTTATTTATAAATTCAATTTATCTTATATATTATCCAATTACATATTCAACTTCTGAATGATTTAGGTAAGTTGTATTAGAATGCAGTTGAACAATATACAAATAAAATTTTCCCAAATTCAATTATTCAAGTTTAAATATTTATTCCAAATTTTTGTTTTATTTATAACTAAAATCATCTGTTAACAAAATTTTAAGAATTAGATTTCCGATTAACTTTAAACAATTTAGAGATACATATAATATATTTATATCAAATCAAATTAAATTTTAAAATAAGATACCTATATATATAAATCAAATTATACTGAAGAAATTCAAATCAAAATATTTTTCAAAACAAACCGTAGCAAAGCTACAGAATAGTATCTCCACTTCGAAACTCGAAAATGAACGTCGATGATGCGGCCGCCATCACCGAAATTATTTTCCAGCGACAAAGAGAAGAGCACTGATTTCAACATTTTAAAATTTTTTTGAAAACGATTTCTATTCGAAAATACTTCCAATCATATATACTTTAAAATTTTAAAACCAAAATTCGAAATCACCGGAAACTAAATTCTCAAATTTCTGAATTAAATTCATTTCAAATTCCAATCAATTTATAACCAAGTTTATAAATTCATATATTTATATTATGCAATAGTCAAATGTTTACAAAACAATAAATGAAAATCAAATCTTATTATTTCAGACAACAAATTCATTAACAATTTTAATTTCAGAAACTTATATTTATATATCATATAATCATTCAAAACTATTTTGTTTATCAAATTTGAAAACAACATTTTTAATATAAATTTAGAAATACATTTCTTTGCTCGACGATACAGGAATGGATTTTCAAACTAAGGATAGGGATTCAAAATTTGATGGACTCAAATCAAAGAGAATTCTGATTCGAAGACAAATTCGAAAGAAAAGATAAGATGATTCAATAACAGAATCGGGAGATGGGTAAGTTTATTAAATTCACGGGCAACCTTAACCGGTCGTCCGTAACTTCAAGAATAGGATCGATGCTGAATTCCGAGGTAATCAACACTCGATCTTAAGAGATGGAATTCAGGTATAGCAGGGAATAGATAGCATCGTAAACCGAGGATACAGAAATCTCCGGTAAATCGATGCCTATTGTAAAGGAGTTTACTCCTTTACGAATCATTCGAAGATTGGCGAGACCGCCGATCTATTATAGATAACATTAAGAATGGAGTTATGGGGTGCTCCAGGATTGAAAGAAGACGAATAGTGAAGGACACGAATGAATTTCGGAACCGAGGGGAACGTTTCAAAATTCGAAGAAATTGAGTCAAAGGAAGGGATTGAACTCGAATGAGAGTGATTCTGTAAATACATTTACCCTATATGTTAAGATTTGCCTAGAGCTACCAAAGCTCTGATACCAACTATAACGACCCGATATTTTTGACCATTCGCATCCATTATAAGTGTATAGGTAGACACTCATGCCAGAGTTGAATTGCTCAAAATACCGCGTTGTTAATTTAAATTTGGCAAAACTGAACATACACAGTAAATAAAATATCACAGATCACAGACACAGAGTAATAAGTGCAGCGGAAATAAAAGAGATAGTAGTTCATGAAGCTACTATATGAATATTTAAATACATCAGAGTTTACAACAGAGGAGTAATACGATACATCAGAGTTAAACCAGATACAACGGAAAGGTAACACGATACATCAGATACAAATCAGAATACATCACTGGAATCATCGAATATCTGCAAGCTGGATAGATAGCTGGATCTCCAAGCGAAGCTCCAACTCCAAAGGTGAGTCTCGAAAGCTGAACCACTCAGTCTGACCCGAGCGTAAAGCAAAACACAAGACACTCGAGTCAGGATTGACATTCTTATATTAATAAATCCAACTCAAGTGAAATAGCAATTGAAATACAAGTAACTCAAAGGATGTTTGGAATAACCATCCTTTAAGGATCCGTTAAACTATCTACTAGGTAGTAATATACGCTACGTAGATAATGTCTATCAGTAATATAAAGATATCAAAATAGTGTTAAGTCATGGCCCATTCCACCCTTAACACATTTTTATTCCCAAAAGCATATACAAGACCGTAGTTTCCCCAAAACCGGAAGTCACCAGAGGGCAATCCATATACTAAAGGTACAAATCACAATCGTAGTGGTCGCGCATAAATGGAATACAAGTATGACAAGGCACATGAGGCTATACCCAAGGTAGTGATACTACCGTTCGCCTGATCCGGGCTGGTGAGAACGCAACGCCGCAGCGCCCGCAACACCGTGAGACAACACTCCCAAAATCAAGGGTGCACCAATCGACAACAAGTATAAGTAGTTCGAAGAAGTGTGTCCACTTGAGGTATCAATCCTCCATTGGCCCGGCACAGCTCCTGTTTTAGTCATTTCCAATTTGACACAAGTGTCAAGGTTATCCATTATCGTTCTCTTTCTTCAGTCATCACGAACACCATTCCAACCACTTCATTCTGGATCATCACTCCGCGTATAGTTATTAAAGTGGTTTTCGGTTTAGATAGAGAGTATATCCATAACCGAATTCCGGTCTCTTTAATAACTTTCGTAATTATTACACCGATTGGTCGTTTATATATTTCAAAAACCAAATCAATTACAATTGAAATTAGAATTCGTAAATCAACATTCATTTGTCTTTCAAAACCAATTTCCAAAATTTACGTTTCAAAACTTCCAAATTATCATTTCAAATCTAATAATTCAATTTCAATCTCTTTTTAAAACAATTCAAATATTGGTTCAAGTTCGTATATAAGTTTCATTTCGAAATCGTTTAAATCAATTTAATTTATCATTCAAATCAATTCCAAATCATTTATCAATTTCATTCAATGTTCGTTAAGTAAATTTGTCATTCAAAACAATTTCTATTAAATTTCCAAATCGTTAAATCAATTTCTTAAGTTCAACCTCATTATTTCAAAACTTACAATTTTGAATTAAATTAAATTCGTCAAATCAATTCTTTCAATTACAAGTCTTACATTAATTCCAAAAATATCACATTTTCATTTCTTGTTACAGAAATTCAATTTCACTTATTTACTTTCTTAAATAATTTTCCAAAACTTAATTAATAAAGAAACTCAATTTCAATTATTTACGAAGTAAATTCACTTATTCAAAAGTTCAATTTTACTTATTAAAGAATTCAATTCAATTTAATCATTAAATAATTCAATTCAATTTAATCATTAAATAATTCAATCTTATTTAATTATTAAATAATTCAAAACTTAATTATTAAATAATTTCAAGGTTTAATAATTTCAAACTTAATTATAATTTCAAACTTAATTATTAAATCGTTTCAAACTTAATTCAATCATTTCTCAAATTAAACAACATTTTTCCATCAATTTCATTGTTAACATTTTGTTTTCGATTATTAAATATTAACATTTTCCTTTCATTATAATTCAAATTCAACTTCATTTCAAAACCATATTTTTATTCAAATAAAATATTCATTTTATTTTTAAATCAAATTATTTGACCAATCGGGTTTTATTTAATTTTCTATCCTAGGTCAAAGTTAAATTTGGGTATTTATCATTTCAACCCGATTCCAATTCAATTCAAAATCAAAGCAGAACAAAGGAAACTTGCAGTGTGATAACTGGGATGGTGTCAAAGTAAATAAACAAGCAATAACAACAATCAATATCAATCCAATAATCAATTCAAATAATCCCGAAATAACCGTATTAATTCGCGTTGTTATTTGTGCGAATTAATATAATTATTTCTAGAATCTACACTATCATTTCATGTAGATTAAAGATTATTACATTACGGTTTTTCACTTGTCATCTATTAAAATTTCATACATCATCAATTTAACAACATACATTCGGTGGTTCAAAGTGCAATTTAAACAAATCCTACGTGTCAATAAATTTAACAGTTAAAGGGGTCATATTATACAAATGTCAGTTAATCAAATTTAACATTTAATTATCCTATATCAAGTTCAATTTCATACTATTTATCATTTTAACATTAACAATTTAACGTTCAATATAAACATCAACAATCAATCAATTATCAGCCAAACTGTATTATCATCGCATAAATAATTAACAGATAATGGTGTCAGATGTCACAGGTGAACTGATACAGGTAATAGCATATATAACAGTGTAATTAACTAACAACAGCATATTTCAATTGTCGTTTCAATTGAAATCAAATTTAATAAACAAAAGAACGTTAATCGTGAGTGAGTACTCACCTTTCGAGGTTAGAGATGAACAAGAATGAGATGAGTTGCAGGTCCAAGCACGAATTTCAAATGAAGCAAGATTGGCATGGATACAACGACAAAGCTGATAAATGGGAATCGATGGGAAAAATTAATCAGTTTGATATAAATTGAACTAAATATATATTTCAAATCATCGCTTCACCAAAACACCCATATCAGAATCAACATATATATGTTTTAAAATTTGTTACAAAAATCCATTCCAATATCCAATTATATTGTATTCCTTTCAACATTTAAAATAAGCGTTAAAAAAAATATATATATATATAAATACTATAAGATCGGATTAGATATATATAATACCAATATAGACTGTACAAACAAATAAAATATTTAATATTATTAGACTTATACAATCTATGCATATAACATAACAGACACCCAATATAACTAATGCATTGAAGGTAATCCATATATATAATGGGATATATGTATGCATCCGTCTAAAAGAAAGCACATGCCGAAAAAAAAAATCAAAATATATCCAGAACTTGTCATGAAAATATGTATACTGACTGTTATAAAACATTCACAAATATATATAACTTATATTTCAAATAAGTGTATGCATCTTACATATAATAATATACAAACCGGGACATATCTCCTTATATACTCTGCTTTAAATACCCATACATGAAATTATTTTAAAACATAGGTTGAGGGAGATAACTTTAAAAATATATATACAAAGTCGGCTAATTATAAACTAATATTTTATACTTTACTTGAATATATATACATGACATGTATTAATAGCAGAACTTGCATAAGCTTACATATGAAATCAACCTGTGACCATATTAATGTATATAAATACTATAATATAATTACATTGAAATCAAATATTACTCTGTATATATATGCACAGGTAATAGTTTATATAATATGGAAAACAGCAGATAAAGTTTATATAAACTAATATAGCGACAAACAGGCCTTAATACAACAATATACGAATTCGCATGAGGTAAAAGGCAACACAAATCAAAACTTTTAATATATAGCAGCTTCCGATCTGATATAACACAATATTTTTTTAAAACCTGCCTCCTATATAAAAAAATATTTTACTGACATATATGATATATAACCATATTATATATACAGATAGTAACTCACGGTTTTTTTTTTTTTTTTACAAATCGATGATGTATATATATAAAATAATAGATGTAAAGACATTACATATTATTAAAAACAGTTTCTAACTATAAGCATAGCCTAACAATACCTTTGATTCAGTCATAAAAAAAAACCGAGGAAACAAACATATAACAAAGCTAATATACAAATTTTGCAAAACCATATATATATACACATACATAAAAGAATCGACACATATAAATACTTATATATTGTACTTAAATATACACAGCATTAATAACTTACATAACTTTGTAAACCTCTGTATACAAACTACAACTAACATGCGGAAGCTGAGAATGAACAAAATGTGACATATAAAACCAACATAATACTTACGTGCCTATGTCTATACTAGAATATAGTATAAACTGCTAGAAGAGAAAGAACATGTTGATGAGAGGTCAAGGACGCACGTGTGAGTGGCAGAAATCCAGTGGCGGAGGCATTCGGCGGCACAGTGATGGTGAAACGCGGCTGCGCGCGCGGGTTCCGAGGCCAGGATGCTCGGCAGTTGGTGGTCGAAGGTCGGGTAGCGGCGTGAAAAATGATGGTGGCGGATTTGGTTGTCGAAGGCTAGAACACGGTTGGCATATTGGCAAAGAGAAACCAAAATGGGAAGATAGGAGGAAGATAGTGGAAGGCTTCAGGTGAAGTATGGATGCGAACCGAAAATAGAAATCTGAAGAGACAAAAAAATGAACCGGAAATAAATAGCAAATTAAATTAAAAAGTTGGAAATAGCAAAAGGCGATGCATTCAAGAATATTTAATTTAAGTAGCTGCTCGTGTTAATACACGCTAGAAACTGAATAGACCCAACAACCCAAAAGTCACAAACCGGGTACCGATACGGTTACTGTTTTACGTAGATTACACCATGTATCGGACTCCGAAACACACAAATAAATATACTGTGGAGATCAGCACGATGTGACAATCAAAACGGTATACAGATATCAGTGGTACGATTGAATTATAAAAATTCGAATTTTTCTGCTACGGAAAATGCAAGAAAAACACTGAAAAATAAGATCGATGGAGCCAAAGATGACCGAATTTGGAAAAACGACAAACTGACATCTTGCTCAGAAGATGGTTTAGAATTTTTCTATGTAAAAATATTTAGGTTTCGAAAACATTTTATTTTCATTACTTTTTAACTGATTAAATTGAAGTGAATTTACGCGCGAAATAAACTTTCATATTTTCGGACGAAAATTTACCAGTTGCTATATTTAACTAGACGTATTCTAAATATTAAATTTTTATTTCAAAATTTTATCGTTTAAAATTTCACAAAATTTTAACTAATTACGTTATTAAACAGTTGAAATTTTACGGGTCGTTACAGTTTGTTTGGCTTATGGATTGGATGGGAAAGGATACTTCTATTGTGTAAGGATGTATAAATGATCTATTGAGTCTTATCTACGACTGTTGAGCGTATGGTTTACTTAGTAGTTTATTTATCATTTTTACATGGTTAGAAGTTCTGAACCCGAACAAACCATTTGTTTTAGTTGCTATGGATGGGTGATTGATTTCTTGGTTGAAATGATGTTTGTACTATTTGTTTGCAAATGATTATTGTTATGTTGTGATTGTTTTACTGTTATTAGTTGGAACAACTTAAATATTTCTCTTTTACATAATTATTTACTCTTTTGGATTTTATAAGTGAAATACAGGTTATGGAAGCAATTGCTACTGCTTTTGGTTTCATAAATTAAGTGTTATTTGTCCAACAAATAGGTACGTTTTCTGATTACGGTTTTCTTGCGATATTATATTATTTTCCCGTGGTTTGGGATATATTATTTTTAAATAATGTGATATATATTGTATTATTGATATTATTATTTCTCCCAGACCTCTCCGTACAAAGGAGACTCTGCCGAAATTTTCTCTGGATTTTGGACTTAGAAAAATTTTGTGAAATGTTTTTC
This sequence comes from Allium fistulosum, assembly GCA_030737815.1. Classification (NCBI taxonomy): domain Eukaryota; kingdom Viridiplantae; phylum Streptophyta; class Magnoliopsida; order Asparagales; family Amaryllidaceae; genus Allium; species Allium fistulosum. The sequence continues at coordinate 763,583,554 of CM060903.1, read as the reverse complement.
AAACTTTTATTAACTTGAATATAAAAGGGTTTAATTGTTATAAATTTATATATTTTATTTAAATTATTTAATTATATAAATTAATTGTTTATAAATTTAATATTTTGAATAAGATATATTAGTTTCTTAATCCCTTCTTTTCCCTTCTTTCCCTTTTCGAGGACGAAAAGTTTTGAGTGGGGGAGAGTGTAACGACCCGTAATTTTCGATAATTAAAAATAGTTAATTTAATAAGGTGTTAAGATTTAATGTTGGAAGAAATAAAATTTTGTGATTAAATAGTAAGAATGTAATTGGATTAAAATGTAATAGTGTTAATATAGGTAATTTATAATTGCTTTGAATGTAATCCCAATTAATTGAAATGATTAAAAGGTTATAATTGGAAATAGATTTGTAAATTAATTGTAATAATGTGGGTGTTAATTTATAATTGGATCAAAAGAATAATTGATAATTTAAATGTTGATTAATCAATGAAATAGTAGGTAACTAATTGTAATTGATAAAAATTGTGTTGTGGTAGTAGTTATGACATTTGTGTGCAGATAACAAACTTACAATTGTTATTAAATTAAGTAAAGGTAACGATTGTCATTTGTTACCAATTTGTTTAATTATAGAATTCAATTTGAAATCAAATGCAATTAAATGTAATAAAATGTTACGTTAATGTAAATTAAGATGAAATTGGAGAATATTAATGTAGCGAGATTTAAACCAATGTTAACTATATCCAATTGATAATTATTTGGTTGAATAAAAGATTGAAATCAAGTTTGATCAATTTATTGGAATTTAAATTTTTTAATTGGATTTATTGAAATTAAATGTAATGAAATATTATGTTAAAGAAAATTAAGATGATAACTGTAAAAAGATTAGTGTAATAAGATAAACAAATGTTAATTACAGACATGAGATGCAAATTGATTGAATAATAAGATGGAAAGGCAAATAAATGGATTTATTGGAATTTAAAGTAATTATCACTGTATTTATTTTAATTGGAATTAAACACCATAACTAGTAGAATAATTGGCATTGAATTGATATGTAAATTTGTTTTAAATTATTGTAAATGTCTAAGTAATCAAAAATGATAGAAATTATTCATTATTAAATTTGAATTTGAAAATTGATTTAATTAATTTAATATTAATTTATTTAATTAATGTGAAATTAGCCATTTTGGCAACTGTCTCGAATTCCGACGAAACCAGTTTCATCGGATCCGTAACGGTGGATTATTATAAGGTTTCAAGTTTCGTAACGATCGGACTTGTCGTTAGATCGTACGGACTCGAAACACGTTGAAATCAATTTAATCAAATTCAATTGGAATAATTTGGAATAAGCAGGTTTTAAGCTAACTTCTTCATACGATGGAATTAGGACTTGAAACCTGTTCCATTGAATTTAGAATTATCGAAAACATATATTTCGATATATGGGATGACCCACTTTCGTTTCGGAAGAAAAATGGGCTTTTCGGGTCGTTATTGTCAATTCGAACCGATTCGATATGTTATTCTTTCTTATCGGGCTTTATTATTATAAATAGATCTCTTCAAACCCTAGCAGCCTTTTTATTCCTCATTACTGTACGTACAATTTCATCTGTCTACTTCTTCTTCTCAATGGCAGAAACAGATTCAGTCTCAAAACCCTGTTCCAATTTCAAACTCAATTTCAAAATCAAATCCCTCCAAACCATATCAAATTATATACCGTTTCGAAGCTCTCTACGAGTGTAACCCATTGGTGCAATTCGTTTCTCGAATCGAATCAATGTTTGTCCAGAAATCGTTGAGGAATTTTCGGCCGTCCATTTGAAGTTTTGACGATCCAACGGTGGATCGTCGTCCGATCGACGATCGGGAGGCGGCGTTGGGAAGGTGGCGTTGAGCAGCACGTATCCATATTGTTGGAATGTCGAGATGGCTTCGAAGTTCACCAAAATCCACGCACAAAAGTCGCGATGACGGAGGCGTTTGGCAACGGCGGAGCACGCCGCTTTGGGGCCGTAGGCGTGGCATGTGATGGCAGTCGCAATGGCTTGGGTTGATCCGGGCATTGGCAGGTGGCGCGGTGGCAATAGGTGGTTAATGGAAATCGAAGGTTGGCGGCTGGGTTCGGTTTCATGCTCGACATTAGGGCTTCGAGGGTGACGTGTAAATCTTTTTTTTATATATAATTTAAATCGTATAACTTCTAATGTGAATAACTCTTGCATACGAGCTCGGATTCACGCGCGGTTTGCTCCGCTGCAATCGTATCGAAATTTCGAACAACGTCGATCAAGTTTGGACGAATTCTGAAACTATTCAAATTTGGGTCTTAGTTTGGATTTTAATTCGATTTAAAATCGAAGGTCAGTGTTTTGACCCACTCACAACTACTAAATTATCTTATGTTAGTTAAATTAAATTTATGATGTGATTAGAAATTAATTGATTGATGTTTGGTATGTTTAAATTATCATCTAGTTAAATTTGACTTTTATTGCATTTAATCATCGTTTAATTTAATATTGAATTTAATTGTCAATTTAATACCCGTTAATGATAATCAGTTATCTATTGATGTTTTGGTTGATTTGGATGATGATTGTGATGAATGTTTGATTGTTGATATTGGATGACTGGATGTTGTATTTTTATATTGTTATAACACTGCAAATTCCCTATGGGTTGAAATGATAAATACCCGAACGATCTATAGATTATGGAAAAATCGTTATGGGTTGAAATGATAGACTCGAGCGATTTTATGGATTTTTATTTAATTCGGGATTGTGGTTTGAAATGATATATAACCGTAAAAAAATTATATTGCGGATTGAAATGATAAATATCTGTATCACTTGACCATAGGGTAGAAAATTATATACGGACACTGGATTGGTTAAATTAAATGATTTTTAATTCTTTAAAATTTTGAATTCAGTTAACTGGCATTTTGAAATAGAAATTGATTTATACAAACTGAATTATTTTCGATAATCCAAGCGTTAATGCTGAAATTGGAATTGATTTAAAGAATTGTTCAAAGGATTTAAATTGGAATTTCAAATATTGAAGTGTCAAATATAAATGAATTTATTCGAATCGAGTTATTGAAATGGTTTGGATATAACTTTGAAATCTATTTAAATTAATTTAAACTATCTTAATGAATTTAAACTATTTTAATCAATTTAAAACTATTTTTATTTTATTTAATCTATTATAACCTATTTAATCCAATTTAATCTATTTTACCTATTTTAAACTAATTAAATTTATTTAATCTATTTTAAATCTATTTAATATAATTTAAATCTATTTAATATATTTTAAATTTATTTAATCTATTTAAAAATCTATTTGATCTATTTTAAATCTATTTAATATAATTTAAATCTATTTAATCTATTTTAAATTTATTTAATCTATTTAAAAATCCATTTAAACTATTTTAAATTTATTTAATCTATTTTAAATCTATATAAATCATTTTAAATCTAATTAAATCAAATTTAGATCTATTTAAACTATTTTTACTATTTGAACTATTTCAATCTATTTTAAAACTATGTTAAAACTATTAAAACTATTTATGACTATCTAAACTATTTTCAAAAAAATTCAGACCGTGTAAAGTTGAAGGATTTATATTTATATCCTTTATGATGATACAACTTAAGTTAGAATTTGGAATTGGTACCTTTTTGTGAAATGACATATTTGAGTAAATATGATTTTGAAAGTGAATATGATATTGGAAGTGAATGTGATTTTGAAAGTTAATATGATTTGAAAATGACATGGTTTTGAGAATATGATATTTTGATATCAATTGTGAATTGACTTTTTGAAATGTAAAAGAACCATCTGGTGTGAAATAAGCATTTGGTTGTTAAAGAGACCGGGATCGGATATTGTCATACTCTCTGCCAATACCGAAAACCACTTTAACAACTGTGTACGTAGTGGAGATTCCAGAAATAAAGTAAGATGGTTTGGCGAACGATTCTGCATGAGGTATTTACGTGACCCTGACTCCCGTGAGTCAGCTTAGATTTGACTAAAACAGGAGCCACGCCGGGCCAAGTGAGGTCATTCCTCCTATCGGACACATTTCTTTGATACCATATTTATTACTTTGTGATTGATTTGGTGGCCACCCCTTGATTTTGATTATGGGAATGTGTTCCGAGGTGGGAAGTAGTAGATGCTATGCGTTACTAGCAGTCCGGATCTGCAATTGGTATATCTACCCTGGCATTGCCTCGAGTGCCGTGTTCACATGCCCTAGTGCGCCTTCTACGAGTTTGGTGTGTACCATACCTATGGAGTGCCCTCTGATAGCCCTCCAGTTTACGGAAGAATTACGGTACTGTATAGACTATGGGTATATATAAAAATGTATTAAGGGGGATATGGGTAACGCCTTAATGCTATTTTAATACTTTACTTTACTGTAGACACTATTATAATAGTGTATTGTACTACGTATGTAGATAGTTTAACGGATCCTTAGGAGATGTAAATCCCGGACATCTCTTAAGTTATTGCACCCACGTTGACACTGGATAGGAGATGTCAAACCCCATAAACATCTTTGATGCCGTTACACTCATGTTTATTTACTGTTGATTTAACTTACATAAGATCTTTTAGTTCTGACTCGATTGTTTTGTCTTTTCAATTCGCTAGGGTCAGTCTGAGCTTTTCAGTTTATCGAAGACTGCTTTCTGGAGGATGAAGACGAAGATTTTGTACTATTATTATGTATTATATTTATTATACTGCATCATGGTATTCCGCTGCATCTATTTATTATTATTCTTGTTGTATGTAACTCTGATCTGTATTATAAAAGTTTAATCAATGTTATTTGTAAACAGCTTCATGAACTGTTTATTTGATTATTATATTTTGTCCTTCCGCTGCAAGATTCTCTATTTGTTTTCTTTCTTTCTCTGCTTTTTCTTATTCACCCCATAACAATCTGCCCTTTTGAATGGTTTGAGTCTGACATGTGTGTATGCTTAAAACGTCCAAAAAGGCAGGTCGTTACAACGGCTAAGTCTAATTATGCAAGGCAGAAGCTCATTGGAGTCAAATGTTCAAGTGTGCAAAAATTTCATATCCATTAAAGTTTGGACTTGGATCAATCGCTAGGATTATAATTTGTATTGGTCATGGAAACAGCAGTTCGTGTCGATCATGGTACACCACTTCGTATCGATCACCCGAAGGTCGTTTCGTATCGATCCAAAATTCTCTACTTCGTATCGATCAGCAGCGACATTTTCGTATTGATCACCAAGCCAAGAATTTCGTATCGGTCGCTCTAGATCGATACGAGTATCAACCATCAATCGATCGATATGAACGTCCACCTTCCACCGACATGAAGCAACTCTACCAATCGATACGAAGCCGCGTAATATTGCATCGATACGAACTCGACCTTCATCCATCATCGGTATGAAAGCTCCTTTTGTGTCAATCTACACTTCTTCTTCTCCAATCAGCCCGAGCTCCATCTCCTCCTTCCTCGACCTTGCTCCGACCATCCCCAGCCTCCTCTTCACCAGAATCGACCACGAATACGTGTAGAATGGCACAAGAATTCGAATCTCGTCATTTAAATGTGGATTTAATGATTAATTACCTAAATTAAAGTGTGGATTCGAAGGATTAAAAGAGCTGTATGGATTTGGGGGCAAGAGCAATTTCTATTTCTCGGTTTTTTTATCGATGCGAAAGCAAGGGAAAAGTGAAAACAAGTAAAAAAATTCTAAGTCCTAAAAGTATTTATATGGATACGAGGCTGTGATATCCCGGAATTTTGGGCAATATCAATTTAATAATCTGCATTAAAAATTAAATTGATTTGATAATATTTGTTAATAAGATTTGAATTGATTTAATAATCTTCTTTTAAATAAATATTTAACTGATAATTTATCTTTTAAAAGCTAATAAATTATTTTCTATTTATAATGTATATATATTTGTATATATTGTAAATAGATAAGCTTTGTTTTAAATTTAATAAATAAAGGCATGTTTTCTAATTTTAATAATTTTGGTAATTTGGAAATTTGATTTAATTTAATATTAAATAAATAACCATATGATTTTAAAATACTCAAGATCAAAATTTATTTGTTTAAAATGATTTTAGCCTAAGTTTAAATTTAAACAAGAAAGGTTGTTTTGTTCTTTTTAAATAAGTAGCATTTAAATAACAAAGACTAAAAGCAAACCAGGCTTTGTATAAATTGGATGTAGCTGTAAGTTAATAGGTAGGCAATAGCACAAACCAGACAAAGTAAATATGAATGAAACCTGTAAATAGTTATGTAAAGCAAGGCAAGTAAAATATATTTGTAGCTGTAAATAAAGTATGCAGGAAAGACAAGAAGTAAAAATATAATACATCTATGTACAAAGAAGATTAGGATGAAGCATAAAGTACCTTAAGCATTTAATGCTAGCATAACATTAGTCAGTTCATATTGTTTTAAAATCAACTCAGCCTCCAAAGCAAGAAAAAAAATCTCTGACCTATGTTTATAAAGAAAAAAAGAAGAAAAGTGTACCAGGCTAAATTGCAAAACCCAGAACACCTACCCTATGCCATCTTTTCTTTCTATATATCACTCCTTATTTTAGTTCGTTCTCAAGACATAGCAAGCATTTCTTTTTACAAACTGAAGCATCATTCTACAAATTCAAAACAACAAGCAAGCTAGATGATTTAAAGGAAGATGAAAGCAAAAACAATTTCCAGTTTTTTTTAAAAAAATTCAAAGCTGTTTGCAAAACAGATGTGCTCTGTCCCTCTTCTCAAATCAATGGTGAGTAACATTTTCAATTAAAACTTAAGTTGCTAATTTCCTTTTGCATATGAGTTCTGTGATGATGTCTGTTTATATGTATGTATATAAGTATGCCTCTGTGTGTATATGAATGTGTACATATCTGTTAATTTTAACCCCCCTGTTCTTAGTTCAGACCTGATAATTTTGACTAAAATTCAAAATCTTTGCATGTGTTCTCTGTTAGACTTTGAAATTTAAACCAAATGGTTTAGTTTAAACATGACCTAGGATTTAAAAATAGATTTAAGTATATTAAGATTTGAAACTATGCAAAAATTTAGAAATTACAGTAGAAATCTTAAGCATATGATAAAATCAAGTGTTGAAATTTATTGATTCAAGTATATATCTTGAATCATCCTTAAAAGTTAGGATTTTTAAAATCAAAATCACAATTTTAAATGAAGTAATGAATGTGAATTTTTGGGATGTCTGGAAATGGGGTTCTGAGCAAAATCTGATGGCCACGAGGTCTGGGATGATTGGGATCTTGGCTGGAGATAGGGGAAGGTTCAGGGTGTACGGCAAAAATAGTGGAAGTGGCCATATTTCGACGTGGCATCGGCGATGGGCAAGAGTAGGGTTTTGGAATCCTTTTGGGTTGAGTGTGTTGTCAGGTTGATTTCGACGCCAGTGGTGGTTCGAGTTGGACCGGACCACGGGGAAACGTTGCGTAGGGTAGTGACGTAGCTTTGGTCGGAGTCGCGAGTGGTCTGGTGGTCAGAGGAGATGACAGGAGGTGGTTTTGTTAGCGGGTTTGGGTTCCTGTGTGTAATCGGATGGCTCGATTTTGTTTCTCCGGCGAATTCTTGGTGCTGGGTGCTCGAGTTGATCAGGGAGGTCGTAGGCGACTGAAGGATAGTCGCAGTGACAATCGTAGTTGGTCGGAGTAGGCGTGCATGTGCACACGTGCACGGTAGTGGCTGGTTTGTAGTGGCTATGTGTTCGAGAGTGGAGAAGAAGGGTTGGGCTCGGGTGAGGCTCGAAGTTTTTACAAGTTTGACTCGAGGAAGAGAGAGCGTGAGTTGCTTGGGGGTTTACTCGGGAAATTAGAGAGTTTGCTCGGGTTTTTGAGTTTTGAGCTCGAGACAGTTTGATGGTTACAGGTTTAAAACCTGTCTGTTTCCAAATTTGTTAAAATGGATTTTTTAATTGGAAGCAAGATTTTAAATTAAGTTTAAAGTCAAATTTTGAGGTATGGATTCAAATTAACTTTTGGATCCTAGTTTTAAAATAAATAAGTTTTAAAAATTTAAATTGTTTAAACAAGTTCCAATGTTTAAAGTATGTTTTAAATGAAATGGTTTTTCAATAAAATGTTTAAAACTTATTTATATAAAATTCTGTATAAGAGTTCCTTTAACATTTGAATTTAAGAGGTTTAAAAAATTGATTTAATTTGGTTGAAGTTAAATTTATATTCATTTTAAATCTTAAATTTAAAAATGGAATTTAAAAGTAAATTTAAGAGTGAAATGTTTTTGAGTGTATATGTTAATGATAATTAAAGTCATTAATAAAAGAATGATTAATCCTAAAGATAATTTAAATTTTCAATGATTAATGATTAATATAGTTAATTAATTAATGATTTTATAATAATTAATTGGTAATTATGGATTGTCAGTAAATTAATTAAAGAGTTAATTAATTAAGTATTTAAGGGATTAATTGAGATAATTAATTAAGGAGTAATTAATTTATGTAATGAAGTAATTAAGGGTAGTTAATTACTAGATGTGATTAATCAAGAGTGATTAATAAATGTGGTTTAATTAAAGATTAATTACATAATGTAATTAATTTAAATAGAATAATTAATTAAAAATGTAATTAGGGATCATTAATTTATATAATTAATGTTGTAATTAAGGATTGATTAATTAAGATTAATTAATCAATAATAAGTGATTTAGAGAAATTAATTAATGAAATTAATTAAGGATTAATGTAATTAATTATAGTTAATTAATTAATAGAGTAATTAAAGGTTAATTACTGTAATGGTTAAGGATAAATAAATTAGTATAATTCATTAAAGATTAATTACTTAAAGTAATTAAAGGATAATAAATCAAGGATGATTAATTAAGATGGATACTTAGAGTATGATTAATTAATTGGTTTAATTAATGATTAAGTAAGCAAGATTTATATGATGAAAGAAATTAATTTAAATTAATTAGAAATGGAAGTAATTAATTTAATTCACTTTAAATTAATTATAAATGGTGATTAATAAATCATTGCTTATGGATGTTGAATGATATTGTTTGTCTTGAATGGTTTGAGATCTCAGATATGAGATAAGTGATGCTGTGTGATATGGATGCTTTGGTTGAAATGTGATGATAATGTGAATTATCTGTTTATGATGATAATGTGAATTATCTGTTTGTGGTGATAATATGAATTATCTATCTGTGTATATATATAGATAATAGAATTGAATTGTTTTAACTTTAAAACAACTTGGATCTAAAAGATGGCATTTTGGATTTCGATGAGACCGGGATCGGGTTTCCAAATTTGGATATCTGAAAACCACATCGATCCAAATTAACGATAGGTCGTGAATCTCAAGTGAAGATGAAGATTCAGAGTGCAAGGGTTATTACCGTTAACTCTGAGGATGATTCCAAAATGAGTGTAACGAGATAATGCCTTCGGTTTCGTTCGAACCCGGAACGAACTTGTATGGATTGAATGCTTTCAGAACATCGTTAGGTGGACGATGAGCATCTAAGATAGATGTGTTCTATAAAGTAAATCGTAGCCTCAAGCCTCATCAACCGGGAATGGCTAAAACAGGGGAGGTGCAGCAAGGTTAAGTGGGTCATACCCAAGTAGGATAAGATTTCCCCTATCTAGAGTCCCTTTTTATTCGGCTGTGTGGCGGTTGCTAGCTACAACCGCGGGGTTGTCTTATTTGGGACTGTCCAGTAAGGGATGGTTCCGGCTTTTTGTTGCAGGGGTCGGGAGTGATCCTCGGTACGGTGATCTAGGCTACGTACTGTGACGGGCGGTACCTCGGTAGCCCTGCCATTGTATGGAATCCAAACTCTAATAAGTGCCCTCGAATTTGATTTTATTACCCACTTGTTGGCTAGTATGCTGGAATTTAATCATGTAACAATTTCAGCTATTTCTTATTTACTTGAAAACCCTAGACCTATTATAATATCACAGGATCTCCTATCAAATGTTTGGTTAGCGTAAGGTAAAAACTTACCCATGTTTATGTGTGGGAAGTCTTACGTGATACCTTTGTTTCCAAAAGGTTTTTAAAGTTAAGCAACTTTAACTGTTTACTCATACCAGACCCATGTCTGACCCGGAGTTTATTTCTGTTTTTTCTAAACTCTTGGGTACTCAAATTTTACGAGTAGCCAAGGAATTCAGGTTTTGCTTTGACGAATTTTGGAGGAGCAATGGAGCAGGAGGCTTCGGCGTTGTAGATATATATATTGTTCCGCTGTGTTGTATCTGTTTCTCTGTATTGTATTGAGTTGTAATAACTAGACAGGTGTTTATAACTCTCTAGCATGTGATGTAGTATCTGTGTAACTCTGATTGATGTTGTATATTATGTAATACTTATGTGATTAATATTATTTATTCGTTCCGCTGTTGAGATTCTGATGTTGTTTCTTCTTTCTTCTCTATCTTTTCTATCCCTTTCTTTCTTCAAGATGATACGACTTTCTGGTAATAGAAAGTTAGGTCGTCACAGTTGGTATCAGAGCGCTAGGTTGAGCGAATACCTAGGCTTTTGAGTGATTTCTTTCTTGAGAGAGCGTATTTGTAATTTTGATATATTTATTTCTATTTATTTGTTGGGTTACCTGTTCTGGTTTTCCAATATAATTTATAAAGGTAGATAGGGTAGTGGTGTGTGTAACATGACTACCAATGGTTGGAGTTTGAATGTTTGAGATTGGAAGTGTATCTGTCGAGACTGTAGACCTAATACCGTCTCGAGTGAACTTTATAGTGATGGAGGATTTCATTGATCTCTGAAGGAAACCTGTTAAGGTTCGGAGTCCAGCATTTAAGTGAAAGATGATCGCGCTCGTGTGAGCGGATTTTCGAGAGTTTGGATGAGCTAGAGTTTGGATCTGTCGGTTGGGCAGAAGCAAGTCATGATATCTTGATACCTCAGGATGTAGTAGCTATGTGATGAGACACGGTGACTATGGATGTCTCCGAAGATGTTACTTTGGAACAAGTTAAGGAAATGTGTCTGCTTCGGTGTTGTGGCTGTGTTCAGTAGGGTGTTTCTGTTTGGTTTGTGGTCCGAGTTCTTGAAGAGCTTTGGATAGGAAGTCTTTGGGCATCTGGGTCAGCAATGTAGCTCGGAGTGTTCTATGTGCCGTCAAGGAAGTCTTCTGGCTTGGCAGCTTTCTTGAGGTAATTTCAGAAGCAGCAAAGTGGTTCCATTTCTTCGATGGATTGGCTAGTTAAGCATAGGCTGTTTTGTTTGGTAAAGAGAGAGTAGTTTTCCTTTGGAATTAGGCTGGATTGATTGCAAAAGCGACTTGCGATAGTTTGAGTGTTCTCTTGTGTTTTCTGAGATTTTTCCAGATGTCTTCAGGAAGTCGGAGTTTTGTCCGCATCTGGAGATTGAGTTTGGTATCGACTGAATTCTAGAAGTGGTACCGATGGTTCAGGTTAGTAGTAGGATGGTTTCTGGAGAGAGAGTTTGGTGAAGCAGCTCAGGTTTTGGAGGAACTTCTGAGTTTTATTTTTGGATCTGTTGAACCATATTTTTGGAATGTGTTGTCCGGTCTGTGCTTGTGTCCATCATCAGCATTTTCATCTGTTCAGTCAGAGTTGCACAGTGGAAGCATGGTGGCAGCTGTTTTAGAGTGGAAGCAACTGGAAGTTGCAGTGTTTGGATTGGAAGGTTTCTTTAGGAAATTTTTCAGGATATTAAGGCCAGATTGGAGTACATCTGTTTTATCTCTTCCGGATGAGAGGAGTAAGATCTGTCTTCTGATTTTGGAATAGAGTTTGTGTTCTGAGTTTGGTTGATCTTGGGAAGGTCATTTTGTTGGATGGTTTTTGGTCCAGTTTGTTTCTAGGTGCATCAGCAAGGGTTGAGCTGGTCAGGAAGGATGTGGGCAGCCCAAGACTGTCCGAAGAGTTTTATGGATAAGAGACGGAGGAATTTGGATTCCGAAGTCGGAGATTTGATTTTGGACAAGTGTTTGGTCTTTAGGATTGAATTGTCAGTTTGGATAACTGGGATTCGTTGTGTTTCACGTATCTCTGAGGGAGTACGTGTAAGATTCTATCTCTGGTTATAGAACCAGCAGTTCAGGGAATTTTGATTGTTCAGTCAGACTTGTCTGTAGTTGGATATCCTGCCTTGTTTTGTAGATCTAGATGAATCGAAGCTCTATAGCTTATAAGTATTGATTGTTTGAATTCTGTAGAGCGAGTATCCCGGTACTTATACTTGGGAAACTCTAGAAAATTCTATCCAGAATTTTGTCTAGATAGTTAGATTTGTTTGTTTGGAGATGGGATGCTATGGTGTTAGCATATGATTGATAATGTATGCTTGTGTTTTAGAATTAAATCTTTAATTAGATTATTAAATTACCTTTGTTTTAAATTTCGGGGACGAAATTCTTTTAAGGGGGGAGGAATGTGATATCCCAGAATTTTGGGCAATATCAATTTAATAATCTGCATTAAAATTCAATTGATTTGATAATATTTGTTAATAAGATTTAAATTGATTTAATAATCTTCTTTTAAATAAATATTTAACTGATAATTTATCTTTTAAAAGCTAATAAATTATTTTTTATTTATAATGTATATATATTTGTATATATTGTAAAATAGATAGGCTTTGTTTTAAATTTAATAAATAAAGGCATGTTTTCTAATTTTAATAATTTTGGTAATTTGGAAATTTGATTTAATTTAATATTAAACAAATAACCATATGATTTTAAAATACTCAAGATAAAAGTTTATTTGTTTAAAATGATTTTAGCCTAAGTTTAAATTTAAACAAGAAAGGTTGTTTTGTTCTTTTTAAATAAGTAGCATTCAAATAACAAAGACTAAAAGCAAACCAGGCTTTGTATAAATTGGATGTAGTTGTAAGTTAATAGGTAGGCAATAGCACAAACCAGACAAAGTAAATATGAATGAAACCTGTAAATAGTTTTGTAAAGCAAGGCAAGTAAAATATGTTTGTAGCTGTAAATAAAGTATGCAGGCAGGACAAGAAGTAAAAATATAATACATCTATGTATAAAGAAGATTAGGATGAAGCATAAAGTACCTTAAGCATTTAATGCTAGCATAACATTGGTCAGTTCATATTGTTTTAAAATCAACTCAGCCTCCAAAGCAAGAAAAAAAAATCTCTGACCTATGTTTATAAAAAAAAGTGTACCAGGCTAAATTGCAAAACCCAGAACACCTACCCTATGCCATCTTTTCTTTCTATATATCACTCCTTATTTTAGTTTGTTCTCAAGACATAGCAAGCATTTCTTTTTACAAACTGAAGCATCATTCTACAAATTCAAAACAACAAGCGAGCTAGATGATTTAAAGGAAGATGAAAGCAAAAACAATTTCCAGTTTTTAAAAAAAAATTCAAAGTTGTTTGCAAAACAGATGTGCTCTGTCCCTCTTCTCAAATCAATGGTGAGTAACATTTTCAATTAAAACTTAAGTAGCTAATTTCCTTTTTCATATGAGTTCTGTGATGATGTCTGTTTATATGTATGTATATAAGTATGCCTCTGTGTGTATATGAATGTGTACATATCTGTTAATTTTAACCCCCCGTTCTTAGTTCAGAGCTGATAATTTTGACTAAAATTCAAAATCTTAGCATGTATTCTCTGTTAGACTTTGAAATTTAAACCAAATGGTTTAGTTTAAACATGATCTAGGATTTAAAAATAGATTTAAGTATATTAAGATTTGAAACTATGCAAAAATTTGGAAATTACAGTAGAAATCTTAAGCATATGATAAAATCAAGTGTTGAAATTTATTGATTCAAGTATATATCTTGAATCATCCTTAAAAGTTAGGATTTTTAAAATCAAAATCACAATTTTAAATGAAGTAATGAATGTGAATTTTTGGGATGTCTGGAATGGGGTTCTGAGCAAAATCTGATGGCCACGAGGTCTGGGATGATCGGGATCTTGGCTGGAGATAGGGTGTGACGACCCGGAATTTTTGAATGTTGATCTAGGAATATTTAATTGATTTTAAATATTCAAAAGGGTAAATTTTAACTTAAATTTCAAATATCAGTATTTAAGGGATAATTAATTATTGAATTAAATTATTGGAATTGGGTAATATATTGAATCTTGATTTTTAAGCTCGTTAAAAATAATTTGAAGGCTTGGAAATTTCATATTAATAATACTGAAGGTGATAGAACTTTTAAATTTGAATTTCAAAGCGTTTTGTATAGTTTTAAAATTTTATTGTTTAAATTGAATTTTAAAATAGCCTTCCAAGGCACAGTCTCGGAATTCGACAAAACCAGTTCCATTGGATCCGTAATATTGTATTATTATCGGATTTCAATTTTTATAGCGTTTGGGAATAGCGCGTGAGCGTACGATATATAAACGCACTGAAATTTAGGTTGAATTCAATTTATATTTGTATATTTATATTCTCATACAAGCTACCTTCTCCAGCCGACGGTCCTTCACATCGACGTTTTAACATCTCCATTCACATCACTGTAGCTTGTCTATTTGAGCGCGAATCTCTCCTTGTCAAACAGGAAGCTTCTTGCGAAAGCTAGACAACAAAAATAATAATAATAAATATAAAATATCGCGTACGTTATCCTCTCTACAAATCGAAATCCTATCTCCTTTCACCTTTCCAGTTTTAAACATCAGCCGAAAACAAAGAAATATGGCCTCCTTTCAAAAGAACGAAATCGTGATTTTGTTTTCACCTTTTCGTTCGAATTCACAGCCGAACGAAATCGATCGCGAGTATCGATCGTCGAAGGCGGCTTGGGTTGCGTCTTCGTATGGGTGTGGCGACGCATTCTCGGGGATGCTCGAACAAGCTTGCGGAGAGCGACGTCGACGTCGATGAATTGGTAGGTTTGCTTTCGAGCACGATGGCTCTGCTAGGGTAGCGAAACTTCTATCAAATGGATCTGAGGGTTGGGGCGTTGAGGGTAGTGGCAATTGTGGGTCGAGTCAGAGGCTTCGAGATGGGGGTGCGGCAGTTTTCGATTGTGCCAGAGATGATGTGGTAGAGGACGGCGACAGTCGCGATGGGCGATGTTCGTTGACGAGCTGAGATTCTCGATTCATGATGACATTCGGGATCAAGCTCGAGCTCGATGCTTTGACTTCGGTGGATTTTCATGAGCGACCGCGATCGAGGGTATGACGTTGTCTGTAGTACGGTATTCGATTTTGATTCATTTGTTTATTTATTCATTTCTTTTATTTAAACTGGAAAAAAATATACGTATAGATTGAAGAATAATTGTAAAGTATAATAAGAAGCTTTTTGTTCAGACAGTAAAATACAGAGATTTTTATAGATAACGTTTGGTAAAACGTATAAGGATTTTGTATGTTGAAGTTTATATAACAATAGAATTCTAAATCTGTGTAAATAAGGTGTATAAGTAGATAAATAGTCTCAAAGGAAATAAATATACATCTACACATTTTGAATGTACTAATATAACTTTTAAGTGATATATTTGTTCAGTTAACCTATTTAAAATTTATTTTAATTATTAAAATATTATTCAAAAGGGAATTAGTTTGAAATTTAAATTATTCATTTAATTTAAATCATCAGCTAGATTAAAGTAAAATAAATTGTCAAATGGAAATTAATTGTTCAATCAGTACAAATATTAATAAAATCATAAAAATTGTTTATTCAAGGTTTAATTCTGAAGAGAGACAAGCTGGTTGGTTTGGACTGCAAATTTAAAAGCAAAGGTGAGTTAATCTCACTCAGCTGAATTTATAATTTAAATGGTTAAATTTAAAAAAAATTGATTGGATGATTGCATTGATTGATGTGCTATTTTACATATATAGTATATATAGCAATATATACATATTGGCATATGTATATATTGGAGTTGTTGATATTCCCGCATTTATATAGCGGATGAGACCCTATGCGCCGCATAATAGCGGATGATTTTATAAAACCCATATACCGCGATATTCCACCTCGAAGTGGAATTGGTATTGTGCTAACATCTGTGGATGCAGGGAAACAGGTTGGAGGGATCCAACTGGATTCCTCAAATTATTTAATTTTGTTTTAAATATTCTGTGATATGATTGTTGATATCCTGTGATGATTTATATTGGATAATCTGGTTGGATTGAATTTCCCAGTATAATGAGTTACCAAAAGCAATTGAATTGGATTTTTGGAAAGAAATAAAAGAGTAAAATTAAGTTAAGTAATTCTAGTGAATTCGAATAAATTAAATATGGAAAAGAGGAATTTTGAATAAATAGAGAAATATTGAATTTAAAAAGAACTTATGTGATGTTATTTAAAGGGATAAAAATTTATTTTAATTCAATGTAATTAAAAAGAAAGAAGGAATTTGGGAAATCTGAAACTTGTGTTTCGGTTTAAAGATTTTAAATCATAATGAGAAATAAAATCTGGAAGTTAATGAATTTGGAAATAAATGGATTAAGTAAGGAAATTTATTTCAAAGTAAAATAAATTGGAAAATCAGTTGTAAATTGATTTAAATATTTTGGATTTGAAATTTAAAGAGAAATGAGATTTTGGAGATATAAACTGGGTTTATAAAGTGAAATGGAATATCAGAGGATATTTGAAATATAAATTCAAGGAGGGAATTTATAAAAGGAATATGAATTGGCTTAAAAATAAATGTTGATTTATTATTAAAAGATGTGAAGAGAAGTGTATTTCTCTGGATAGCCAAGTACGTTTTTCCAAAGCAATTTTAAATATAAGTTAAAAGTTTTAAATATGTTTTAAAAAGCATATTTTAGAAAATTTATTATTTCTAAATGTTAAAGCCTAAAGTAGTATTTTCAAAAATCTATTATTGTAGTAATTATATAAAAGTAATTTGGTATTATGTTTTGGAAAGAGAAAGTTAGTTTATATTTATAAAGTGGTTTTATTTTAAATATTCTTAAAATATATATTTTGATAAAGTATTAAAGTAGTTTTAAAATTTCAATGTTATAAAGTATATTTAAAATAAAGTGTTTTCAAATTATTTTAAAATTAAAAGTATTTTGTACTTGGTGATTCAGTGGAAATAATTATTTGGGAAATGTATTCCGTAAGCGGAAACTGTTTTGAAATTGTTTTCAAATGAGCTTTGAAAAATTGGAAATATATCTTGGAAAGATATTTGGGCAAATAAATAATGTGGGAAATTATTTATTGTGTGATGGTTGCTTGTGGATGTTAATTGATAGTTAAATAACCGACTATCAATATTGGCCAAATGCGTTGATCGTTTCGAAGAGACCGGGATCAGGTTTCCGTATACCGGGATTCTATGTCTGGAGACTCGAATACCACTTCGATCCGGTTTGTACGTTTCGTGTAACGTGTTCAGAGTCGAAGATGGAGCAGTGAAGTGCAAGGGCTAGTCGCTACTAATCCTGAGGATATTTCCAAAATGGATGTAGTAGGAATAGTGCCTTCGGTTCCGTTCGGACCCGGGACGGACTTGTATGGACGAATGCTTTCGTGACATCGTCAGGTGGACGATGGGCATTCTAAGGGATATGTGCTATAAAGGTATCGTTTAGCCTCAAACCTCATCAACCGGGAATGACTGAAAATCAGGGGTTATGCTGCAAGGCTTCGTGGGTAGCCCCCACTTGAGAGGAAGGTCATCCATGTCTAGATGTCCCTTTATTTCGGCTTAGTGGTGCGGTTGCTGATCCCAACCGTGGGGTGATTTTATTTGGAATTATCCAGTAAGGGATGATTCCGGCCTTGTGTTGCAGGGGAGCGGGCGTACTCCTCGGTACTGTGATCTAGGCCACGTACTATGACAGGTGGTACCCCAGTGCCTAGTCATTCGTTGGAAATCCATTCTCCCTACGTGCCTTGTACGAGTTTTGTTTGTATACCTAGTATGCTGGAATTTAATCATGTAACAATTTCAGCTATTTTAATAAGTATTTGTGAATAGACACTATTATAATATCAGAGGATTTTTATAAAAAGTGTTTTAGCTATCGTAAGGTAAAAACCCGACATGTTTATTTATGGCGTGGTCTTACGAGATGCTTTTATTTTCAAAAGGATTTTTGAAACTTTAATAATCAATTGAGTGTGATTTTCTCACGCTGGTATTCCAGACTGACTCGGGTATTGTTTTATATGATGCTCGGGTCAGACCGAGTATTATAGGTTACAGGATATGATGCTGTGGAGCTCAGGAGATGAGCTGGATGGCGAGACGTATCTCCCGTACTTGTTTATATATATATATTCCACTGTGTTGATTATTGTACTCTGTTGTATTGAGGACATGATATGGTTATTGTCCAGTTGTATGTTATGTGTTCTCTGGTGTATACTCTGATGCTATATTATATAAAACTGATATAGTTTTGATTTGTGTAAAGATCTGTTAATATATATTATATTTTATTCCGCTGCGATGGTTAGATTCTGATGTTGTTTTCTATTTTTCTTCTTCTACCTCTTCTTCTTAACTAAAATGGTTCGATTTTCCGGGTCTGGAAAGTCGGGTCGTTACAGTTGGTATCAGAGCTTAGGCTGGCGATAACCTTGGCTCTGGTGGGAATTTTGAGAGTATTAATAGATATGAGCGCGTATTTGTTAGTGAATATAAAATGGTTTTATATTGTGTTGGTTGATTTATTGAGTGGCATATGAACCTTCGTCGGCACAGTCTGGACAACTGTATCGAAGGGGTTTCTAAACACTTGAATAGAATAGTTCGACACAGTATTGTTTTAAATAGGGTGAATGAAATAATTTTGCCCAAATTATTTTGTATATAAAAGAAATAATTATTTGAAATTTATTATAGTTATATATTTGGATGCTAGGTTGTTAGAAAATGACAATAATGAGTTAGTCTCATTATTGAGTAGAAATTGAAAACTTATAACCTAAGTTGAAGAATAAATTTATATAACAAAATGGAATTTGAAATATAGACTATAAATGAAATTTATAAATTGAGATAACCTTTATATACAAATGTGAATTACAAATGTGATTTATAATCAAATGAGATAAATTCATAAACAAATGAAATTTGTAAATGTAAATTGTAAATGTGACTTATAACTTGAAATAAAATGTGATAGAATTCCAGAGTAATGTTTGGATATAAAATTGAATGGATTTTGAATTTGAAGTTTTGGGAAAGGTTTAAATTTCTTTGGATTTAA
Organism: Allium fistulosum; assembly: GCA_030737815.1. Lineage (NCBI taxonomy): Eukaryota > Viridiplantae > Streptophyta > Magnoliopsida > Asparagales > Amaryllidaceae > Allium > Allium fistulosum. The sequence goes on along the minus strand of CM060903.1, from coordinate 763,564,234 downwards.
AAATAGTTTTAAGGTTTTGGGGAAATAATGGTGATATTATTTCATGAATATTTTTGGAATTGAATTGAAATCTGGTGGGATTTGGGATTTAAAATGTTTGAAATGTTTAAGTGATAAAAGCATTAAATTCTCTTTCGGACGCTGGAAAATAATTTCGGTGATGACTGCAGCATCATCGATGTCTATTTTCGAGTTTCCTAAGAGAAATTGCTACCAAACTGTTTTAAATTGGAAATGATTGTGAACTGGGTTGGTTTTGAAATTCAAAGGAAAATAATTGTTTGGAAAAAAGCAGATTATTTTGGAAATTGGGATTTGATGTGATATACCAGATGTGTGTGAGTTATTTATGGATTCAAAATGGTTTTGAAATAAAACCGGGCAATTGGATTCTGGGAATTCTATTTAAAATATAAATGTGGAAATTTAAATGAATCAACAATATAACAATATAAAGTATAGAATGAAGTTGATTGAAATAAGAAGGGAATGAAAGTTTAATTCTTGGATTATAATTATGAGATGAAAATAACTCAATGAGTAATATAAGTTGGTAGATAAAAGAGTTAGAGAACTTGAAGGTGAATGAATTGTAAAACTCGTATAGAATTTGTATCCTGGAATTAAAATTTAATTTGAGTATATGAAGGTGAATAAAATATATTTGAATTTAACTTAAGATAAGTTAAATAAAATTGAGAATTGGAATTGAATTAAATGTAAATAAGTTGAAGTCGAATTGAATTGGATATAAAGGTAATGTAAAATGCTTATAATTGTGTAAAGAAATTCATATTCTTAAGTTCTTAAGTGTAATAACTTGAAATTTGATTATAAAGATGGAAATGGACTTAAATGAATAGTCCTAGATCTTAAGTAAGTAAGTTAAAACTTATGAATAGAAATGAAATTGTAAGTCATAAATGGGAATTCATTTCTTTGAACCATTAAGAGTTATAATTTGAAATTGTAATTATCAAATGGAAACGACTAAGATGAGCAATCTTAATTTTTAAATAAATCCAAACTTGAATTATAAAATAAATTGAACTTAAGATGATTAAGTGAAGTGATATTTGGAATTAAAAAGCAAGTATTTAATTTTAACCAGCGAAGGAACTAATTAGATAATAAATTAGTTAATGAAATTGAATTGTGAGTTAATGAAATTGGATTAAAATAGTGATGGTTTGAATTGCGAATGAAATCCAAATAAGTGAAAATAAATTGGAAATGGCATGGTTATTAATAAAATAATTCCATATGAATTGAGTATGGAAAATAAAATTCATAATGATTGAGTGAATGAACCACTTATATTAAATAAATAAATTGTAACGACCCAGAATTTTTGATAATTAAAATTCGAATATTTAATTGATTTTAAATATTAATAAATGGAATTTAGAAGTCGAATGATTTATTTTTCGAATATTGGATTTAATTGGATAATTAAATCAATAGTTAAATAGTGAAATTCCAGAAATAATTGAAAATCGAGTTAATATGATTGAAAATGATTTGGAAAATTTTATTTAATCATACTGGAGTTATAGAAGGGTTATAGAACTTTCAGAATCGAATTTGGAGTTAAATTGTGAAAATCGAATATTTTAATATTTAATTATCGACTGGAAAATAGTCAATTTTCGAACAGTCTCAGAATTGAACGAGACCAGTTCCATTGGATCCGTAATAGTTAGTTATTATCGGATTTCAATTTCCGTAGCAATCGGAGTTGTCGTTTGACCCTGGCAACTCGAAACGCACCGATATCATTTTAATTTTTATTCGGCGAGTTAAAATAGTCATTTTTCAAACGGTCTCGGATTTCGACGAAACCAGTTTCATCGGATCCGTAATGTGATATTATTGTAAGATTTCAAATTTCGTAATTTTTGGATTTACCATTTGTCCGGTACAAATTAAAACGTCTCGAAATCGATTTAAATCGGTTTAATTTAAATTGATCGTTTTGCTCCGTATCTCGCACAGACGATCGAATTAGCTTCCGAAACCTGTTCCATTGCGTTCGGAACGCGGGGTAAACCTTACGAACGTCAGCCGGCACGCTCGAATCGGAGTTCGAAAAAATTCGATGAATAGTAAAATTGGCCATTTTCTATAAAAGGACCTTCTTTCTTTCATTTTGCAAAGAAGAAAACGAGCCTAGGGTTTGAGTTTCAGCTGCCGCCTCCCACTATATCAATGGCCGAAGGTTGCCGTTCTTCTCCCTCCTCTTTCTTCAAATCCACAAATCGAAACGAGAAATCTTCAACTGCAAACTTGTAAAGCTTCGCGAGCTCTACGATTTCAACGGCCAAGATCGTCTGAAGTTGAGTAGATCAACGGCAAATCGTAGCCAAAGTGCTGCCGTTCATCACGTTTTTTGAGGGAGGAGGCGGCACCGAGTCTGACCGGTCCTAGGCCAGTGGTGGCACACGTGGAGGCGGTTCCAGTGGTGGTACTCGATCGGAGCGAAGTTGAATGATGGTAGCGCGTGCATTAGGGCAAAGCGGCGGCAGTGGGTTCATCCTCTCGAACGTGAAACTGGGAGGGAGAAGATGCGTGCAACGGTCCAGATTTGCCTAGGTTTAAAAATAAAAAGAGATTTTGTAAATTAATTTTAATTTAAATCGTAAAATCTTTGTAATGCGATAACTTCTTCATACGTTATCAGATTTCGATGAAACAAAAAGCGTTGGAATCGCAGCGACGCGCTCTACGCTGCATCGCAGATCTGGGCGTGTTTGGAATCAGTGAAATTTTTGAGTAAAATTAAACGGCCGTTTAATTTTATTCGAAAATAAATGCTGAAAATCAGAATTTAAAATCAAGGTGAGATCTTCTCACTCAAATTTGAATGTGGAATTATTTTCAGTTATTGATTTGATTGACTGTTTGGATGTGATATTAGATATTATAGGATATATATCTATATATAGCAGTATATACATATTGGCATATGTATATATTGGATTGATGATTTCCCGCCTCGTATAGCGGATGAGACCCTATTGCGCCGTTAGTAAGCGGATTTATAAAAACCCATATACCGCGATAATTCCGTACTGGAGCGGAATTGGTATTGTGCTAACATCTGTGGATGCAGGGAAACAGGTTGGAGGGATCCAACTGGATTCCTCACCGTATTGATTATTTACAGATATTGATGTATATTCTGTTATCATATCGATATATGATATTGACTGTTGTGATGGACTAATTGATGCTGTTGCATCATCGGATCCAGTTTTGAAATGTAAAAATAACGACTTTTAATTTAAAAGGATTTTTTAAAGTGATTTTTGAAAATATACGTTTTATGGAATTTTTGAATCGATTTATAACGTAAAATTTTAAAGTTATAAAAGTTATAATTTTTAGTGAAATATACCCGATGTGTCGTTTTTGAAAATAAAAGTCGATTTATTTATAAAATGGTTTAAGTTGGGATTTTTGAATAACTATAAACGATTTGTATAAAAAGATTTATAAAATTGATATTTTATAAATCGAAATATCGGACTTATAAAACGAATTTTTATAAGTGTTAAAAAGAAGTATAAAAAGGATTTCATAAGTGAATGAAATAAATAGATGTATAACGTGAAGTTATAAAGTGAATAGATGTTGTAGAATAAACGATTTATAAGTAATTTACTTATAAATTTGACTTTTGCACTTAGATGGGATATAAATAGAAATTGCAAAATGAAATGATTTTGTAAGTTGAAATCGTTATAAAGTACAGATGTGATTTATAAACGTTGTTTTATAAATCCGAAATCACTCATTCTTATAAGTGAATTTTTGAAGATTAATAAAATGAGATTTTAAACCGGAGTTGTTATAGAAAATAGAAAATGGAATTTATAAACGTTGTTTTATAAATTCGAAAACAAATCGATTGAATTTGATAAATTAAATATAGAAGATTATCAAAGGAGATATATTCGCGATTTTGGATAGCGAATTATTATCAAAATAAAACGTGTAGAAAATAGTGAAATGTAAATAGTAAAGTATATTCACGATTTTGGATAGTGAATATATCGTTAAGTAAAATGGATAGTTTTGGAAAAAGGGATATTAAAAATGAAGTTAAACATTTTAGAGATGGTTTTAAAATGTATTATGATATCGAATACATAGATTTCAACATTTTTATTGTTGAAATAGACGTTTCGAAGAATAAGGAAATGATGGACTATAACACTGTTGTTATAGTAAATGATTTCCGAAAGGAAATGTTTTGATGTAGTATTGGGATTTATATATCTATTTAAATCCGAATCCCTATACTAGTGATTTTGAGTCGTCGTAACGATGTTTTACGCAACATTCGTTTTGACTCAAATAAATGTGTTTAAAGAGAATGATTTCCTTAAAGAATGAATATATACTTAATATTGTTTTAAGTATATCGAATATTTTCTAAGTGTTGAAAATAAATAGTTTTTGTGAAATACTTATTTTTAAATAAGTATGGAAATGCTTTTCCAATATGAAATGAACTGTTTTGAGATTTTATCTTCAAAGATAAATTGAAATGTGGAAATTGATTTGAAATTGTTTTCAAATGGTTAAGTGTGGAAATAATATATCTAGTAAAGATATTTTGGAAGATAAAATAATTTGGGAAAATTATTTGGAATCTGATGATGTTGCGCATCTTTATTGATAGTTAAATAACCGACTATCAATAATTACCTTTAGATAGGTATTTGTTGTGAATTGGTTGAATTTGAATGCCACACTTATTTTTGAATAAACGCTCACTATCGGGTTAGCCGGGAAAGGACCATGGGGTCGTATAACCCATTCCGAATATGTGATACGTCGTTATGAATCGCATTTGAAGACCGGTGTTGAAGACCGGATATTTTTGAAAACGGAAGGATGACCGTCGAGTTACTCTACATCGGCTGATCTCCGATTTAGAGGTTTTATCACCCTTAGTGACGGGAAGTCCTGACGTGATTGAAAATTATCCGGAAATGCAAGGGCTTCGTGAGAAGTGCCTTCGGTTCTGTTCGATCCCGGAACAGACTTGTATGGATTGTGTGTCTGACGTTACAATTTGAGATATAAAGCTGATTTCTTTCAAATACATTTCTGTTGGTGGCGGAGAATTTATTCTCTTAGCTTAACACCCTTCTCTGAGACGTACGAGCTCAGAGGTTATGTAGTTGAAATTTATCAGCGATATATCCCAATTTGGTAACGTGGCATACTGAGTGTTGCTGTGAAATGATCAGTGTTTGATCATTTGTGATATGATCATTTGTTTGATCTTATATCTTTGTGATCATAGGTTGATCATTTTGTTTGACCCGAAGCAGGGCTTTTTGTAGAAAGCGTAGCTTTGTGGACGAGACTTCATCGAGCCTCACACCCCGGAAATGGTCGAAACAGGAAGGATGCGGCAAGGTTCTAGGGAGTAGCGCCCCTTAGTGTATGTCATTCCTTCTGGATAAAGGTGGTATCATGGTATGGAGCCCAGATACTTAACCTCTGTGGTTACTGCATTATTATTTCTATGTGGTTTGTTGCGAATCGGGGATCCTCGGGAAGATCGGTTACGATCGGGGGATGGCATACGCGTGTCAGTAGTTACCTATTTTTGCAGAGGTAACCCGGCCTTGTGTTGGCAGAGATCTAACCGTAATGTTAGGTTATTTCTTGGGTCGTCTATTCCAGGGACGTACCCATCGTGGAAAAGGAAGTTCCTTAGCCTGACCATTTGTTGGAAATCCAAACTCCAATACGTGACTTGTACGGTATTAGTTGTAGAACCTGCCATTTACGTACGGTGGTCACCACTGTTTAGATGGTAGCTATAGTAGGCATACGATACTGGTCGTATGTTGGCTAAGATTAATATTATACTTTCGAAAATGATTTCTACACTATGCACTAATAATAATATCAAAATGATTTGATTTTGCGTAGTAAGCATCTTTGACTATCATAAGAAGAAATCTCCTCCAATTCTGCGTTTGCATTGTGTGTGTGGTGGGAGGTCTTATGGTAGTTTCATTTTCCAAAAGCATTGCGAATTGACTTTAAAATTCTCTGCTATTTATTTTAAAGATAAATAACTGTTTTACGATCTCACACCAGTCACCATGACTGACTCGGAGTTTATTGTTCCCTTCTAAACTCTGGGTGCCCACAAATTTTCCACACGGGCAGCCTAGAGTTATATTATCAGGATATTCTGGATATTCTGGAGCTTTGGAAGCAATCTGGATGACGAGACGTAGTATTTGTATCTTATAGTATTTATTCCGCTGTGTATTCTGTATGAGGACAAGTTTATATAACTGTCCATTGTTGTTTATTGACTCTGATGATATGATGTGATGTAATGTAATAACAGATATAATTCTTTTGTTTTTAAATGATATTCATTTATCTATTATATATTGTTCCGCTGCGATATGTGAGATTCTGATATTGTTCTGTTTCTGTTGCTGTTCTGTTCTTCTTCTTTCTTTCTTCTCTTTTTCTTCTATCTTCTTCTTCTTCTACTTTTTCTTCTTTCTAAAACCCTCACTTTTGAAGTTTCCGGCGTTCGATTTCTCGGCAGTCGATAAAGTGAGTATCGATGTCGAATTTTCGAAAGTCGAAAATTTCAGGACGTGACAAAGTGGTATCAGAGCATATGGTTAAGCGACAACCCTGCTCTGTTGGGTGTTACTCATTAGAGATAGAGTCAGCAGTACTCTAGAATGAGTTGAGTGTAATAATAGATACGAGTGCGTATTTGTTAGTGAATATAAAATTGTTTTATATTGTGATGATTGGTTTGTTGAGTGGTATATGGATTCTGGTCGGTATTGTCTGTACAACTCTATCGATAGGGATCTCTAAACACTTGAATAGAATAATTCAGCACAGTATTGTTTTAAAATAGGGTAAATGAGATAAGTTTGCCCAAAACTATTTTGTATAGAAAAGAAATGTTTTCTATGAATTACTATAGTATATGGTTGCATGGTTGTTTGAAGTGATAATATTAATCTATTATCATTGAAATTGAATAAGAAATAAAAAAATCGTAACTCCAAAGTTAAGAAATAAATTCACATATAATTGAAATTTGAGAATATGAATTATAAATGTGATTTGTAATTTAAGACGGAATTCCAGAGAAGTTTTTGGAATTGTTTTGAAAAGAATTTGTAAATTTTTGGAGATTTGGGAAGTTTAAATCTTTTTGGAGTTGAAAATGAATTTCGAAGGTTTTGAAAAGTATTTTGGAGAGATAGAAAGCTCTAAACTCTTTTCGGTCGCTGGAAAATAACTTCGATGATGACCGCGGCATCGTTGGTGTTCATTTTCGGGTTTCCAAAAGAGGAAATTGCTGCCAAATTGTTTTAAATAAAAGTTGTTGGAAAAAATTTGGGTTTTGTTTTGAAATTTCAAAAGATAATTTGAACTGTTTTCAAAAATGGCTTTGAAATGTTAGTAAACTCTGGAATACTATGTAGAAATATTTATGAAATATTAATGTGAGATATGATTTGAAATAAAGTTCCAGAAAAATATTTGAAGATAAAGTTCATAAAGGAATAGAATTAGTAATATGAATGTATGGATGATTTTATAAATCAAGAGGTAAATAAGTCGAAGACTTATAAAATATTTGGAATTTGATAGAAATGAGATTCAAATTGAAAATGAAAGAATTAGTGAATGAGTAAATAAATTTGAATAAATGAAGTGAATAAGATTAAAATTGAATGTTAAAATTCATTTCGAATTCGCAAGCAAATGAATTGAATTGAATAAAGTAAATTGAAAGATGAATTAAAATTCGAATTGGAAATCCAATTTAATATAAGTGATTGTAAACCAAAATAGTGAATTGTAAATAAATTTTGGGAATGAACGAAAGAATAAAACTAGAATTGAAACTGAATATTGAAAACAAATTTGAATAAGTAGATGAGAATTTGTAATGAATTAGTAATTGAAACTAATTTAAAAATAAGCAGTTGTAAATGAAAGATAATCGATAAAATTCAATATTCAGAATTGAAGGTAAATTGAATTCCAATAGAATTAAAATGGTGAATTGAATTCAAATGAATTTGAAATGTAAACTTGAATGGATATGAATATGTAACTTCAACAGTGAAGTAAGTTAAAGATATATAAGCAGTTTATATTGAAAATTTTGTAATTGGATGTGCGAAATGGTTTGAATATATGCAACTAGATATTATGGCTAGTAGGATATACAGGTGTATAAAGGGATTGGAAAATTTATTTCACAGATAAATTTGAATTGCTCGACTAAAGGTATGTATTTAAAGTTGAATATGAGTTTTTGATGATTTCTCTCTAGCCGCTTGGCTTTTTCTTTTTCTTTTTTTGAAATCTGAGAGTCCGTAGGGACGGTTTGTAGTCGTGCCGTATTAGCCGCACAAAGGAGACGCTGGCAAAATTTTTCAAAAATTTAGGGCGTTAGAAAAATTTTGAGAAATTTTGAAAGTTTAAATTTGAAATTTGAATTTAAATTTGAATTGAAGTAAAGCAATGTTGTTTGAAACTTATAGTTGAAGTTGAAAATTTAGTATGAATAATAACGAATCTTTAGTAGAAAGATTTGTTGTGATAAATTGATAAAACTATTAGATGTTGAAAAATAGTAGACGAGTTAAGGACCTTTCTTCCTAACTTGTAATTTCGAGGACGAAATTCTTTTAAGGGGGGAAGTTTGTAACGACCCAGAATTTTTGATAATTAAAATTCGAATATTTAATTGATTTTAAATATTAATAAATGGAATTTAGAAGTCGAATGATTTATTTTTCGAATATTGGATTTAATTGGATAATTAAATCAATAGTTAAATAGTGAAATTCCAGAAATAATTGAAAATCGAGTTAATATGATTGAAAATGATTTGGAAAATTTTATTTAATCATACTGGAGTTATAGAAGGGTTATAGAACTTTCAGAATCGAATTTGGAGTTAAATTGTGAAAATCGAATATTTTAATATTTAATTATCGACTGGAAAATAGTCAATTTTCGAACAGTCTCAGAATTGAACGAGACCAGTTCCATTGGATCCGTAATAGTTAGTTATTATCGGATTTCAATTTTCGTAGCAATCGGAGTTGTCGTTTGACCCTGGCAACTCGAAACGCACCGATATCATTTTAATTTTTATTCGGCGAGTTAAAATAGTCATTTTTCAAACGGTCTCGGATTTCGACGAAACCAGTTTCATCGGATCCGTAATGTGATATTATTGTAAGATTTCAAATTTCGTAATTTTTGGATTTACCATTTGTCCGGTACAAATTAAAACGCCTCGAAATCGATTTAAATCGGTTTAATTTAAATTGATCGTTTTGCTCCGTATCTCGCACAGACGATCGAATTAGCTTCCGAAACCTGTTCCATTGCGTTCGGAACGCGGGGTAAACCTTACGAACGTCAGCCGGCACGCTCGAATCGGAGTTCGAAAAAATTCGATGAATAGTAAAATTGGCCATTTTCTATAAAAGGACCTTCTTTCTTTCATTTTGCAAAGAAGAAAACGAGCCTAGGGTTTGAGTTTCAGCTGCCGCCTCCCACTATATCAATGGCCGAAGGTTGCCGTTCTTCTCCCTCCTCTTTCTTCAAATCCACAAATCGAAACGAGAAATCTTCAACTGCAAACTTGTAAAGCTTCGCGAGCTCTACGATTTCAACGGCCAAGATCGTCTGAAGTTGAGTAGATCAACGGCAAATCGTAGCCAAAGTGCTGCCGTTCATCACGTTTTTTGAGGGAGGAGGCGGCACCGAGTCTGACCGGTCCTAGGCCAGTGGTGGCACACGTGGAGGCGGTTCCAGTGGTGGTACTCGATCGGAGCGAAGTTGAATGATGGTAGCGCGTGCATTAGGGCAAAGCGGCGGCAGTGGGTTCATCCTCTCGAACGTGAAACTGGGAGGGAGAAGATGCGTGCAACGGTCCAGATTTGCCTAGGTTTAAAAATAAAAAGAGATTTTGTAAATTAATTTTAATTTAAATCGTAAAATCTTTGTAATGCGATAACTTCTTCATACGTTATCAGATTTCGATGAAACAAAAAGCGTTGGAATCGCAGCGACGCGCTCTACGCTGCAGCGCAGATCTGGGCGTGTTTGGAATCAGTGAAATTTTTGAGTAAAATTAAACGGCCGTTTAATTTTATTCGAAAATAAATGCTGAAAATCAGAATTTAAAATCAAGGTGAGATCTTCTCACTCAAATTTGAATGTGGAATTATTTTCAGTTATTGATTTGATTGACTGTTTGGATGTGATATTAGATATTATAGGATATATATCTATATATAGCAGTATATACATATTGGCATATGTATATATTGGATTGATGATTTCCCGCCTCGTATAGCGGATGAGACCCTATTGCGCCGTTAGTAAGCGGATTTATAAAAACCCATATACCGCGATAATTCCGTACTGGAGCGGAATTGGTATTGTGCTAACATCTGTGGATGCAGGGAAACAGGTTGGAGGGATCCAACTGGATTCCTCACCGTATTGATTATTTACAGATATTGATGTATATTCTGTTATCATATCGATATATGATATTGACTGTTGTGATGGACTAATTGATGCTGTTGCATCATCGGATCCAGTTTTGAAATGTAAAAATAACGACTTTTAATTTAAAAGGATTTTTTAAAGTGATTTTTGAAAATATACGTTTTATGGAATTTTTGAATCGATTTATAACGTAAAATTTTAAAGTTATAAAAGTTATAATTTTTAGTGAAATATACCCGATGTGTCGTTTTTGAAAATAAAAGTCGATTTATTTATAAAATGGTTTAAGTTGGGATTTTTGAATAACTATAAACGATTTGTATAAAAAGATTTATAAAATTGATATTTTATAAATCGAAATATCGGACTTATAAAACGAATTTTTATAAGTGTTAAAAAGAAGTATAAAAAGGATTTCATAAGTGAATGAAATAAATAGATGTATAACGTGAAGTTATAAAGTGAATAGATGTTGTAGAATAAACGATTTATAAGTAATTTACTTATAAATTTGACTTTTGCACTTAGATGGGATATAAATAGAAATTGCAAAATGAAATGATTTTGTAAGTTGAAATCGTTATAAAGTACAGATGTGATTTATAAACGTTGTTTTATAAATCCGAAATCACTCATTCTTATAAGTGAATTTTTGAAGATTAATAAAATGAGATTTTAAACCGGAGTTGTTATAGAAAATAGAAAATGGAATTTATAAACGTTGTTTTATAAATTCGAAAACAAATCGATTGAATTTGATAAATTAAATATAGAAGATTATCAAAGGAGATATATTCGCGATTTTGGATAGCGAATTATTATCAAAATAAAACGTGTAGAAAATAGTGAAATGTAAATAGTAAAGTATATTCACGATTTTGGATAGTGAATATATCGTTAAGTAAAATGGATAGTTTTGGAAAAAGGGATATTAAAAATGAAGTTAAACATTTTAGAGATGGTTTTAAAATGTATTATGATATCGAATACATAGATTTCAACATTTTTATTGTTGAAATAGACGTTTCGAAGAATAAGGAAATGATGGACTATAACACTGTTGTTATAGTAAATGATTTCCGAAAGGAAATGTTTTGATGTAGTATTGGGATTTATATATCTATTTAAATCCGAATCCCTATACTAGTGATTTTGAGTCGTCGTAACGATGTTTTACGCAACATTCGTTTTGACTCAAATAAATGTGTTTAAAGAGAATGATTTCCTTAAAGAATGAATATATACTTAATATTGTTTTAAGTATATCGAATATTTTCTAAGTGTTGAAAATAAATAGTTTTTGTGAAATACTTATTTTTAAATAAGTATGGAAATGCTTTTCCAATATGAAATGAACTGTTTTGAGATTTTATCTTCAAAGATAAATTGAAATGTGGAAATTGATTTGAAATTGTTTTCAAATGGTTAAGTGTGGAAATAATATATCTAGTAAAGATATTTTGGAAGATAAAATAATTTGGGAAAATTATTTGGAATCTGATGATGTTGCGCATCTTTATTGATAGTTAAATAACCGACTATCAATAATTACCTTTAGATAGGTATTTGTTGTGAATTGGTTGAATTTGAATGCCACACTTATTTTTGAATAAACGCTCACTATTCGGGTTAGCCGGGAAAGGACCATGGGGTCGTATAACCCATTCCGAATATGTGATACGTCGTTATGAATCGCATTTGAAGACCGGTGTTGAAGACCGGATATTTTTGAAAACGGAAGGATGACCGTCGAGTTACTCTACATCGGCTGATCTCCGATTTAGAGGTTTTATCACCCTTAGTGACGGGAAGTCCTGACGTGATTGAAAATTATCCGGAAATGCAAGGGCTTCGTGAGAAGTGCCTTCGGTTCTGTTCGATCCCGGAACAGACTTGTATGGATTGTGTGTCTGACGTTACAATTTGAGATATAAAGCTGATTTCTTTCAAATACATTTCTGTTGGTGGCGGAGAATTTATTCTCTTAGCTTAACACCCTTCTCTGAGACGTACGAGCTCAGAGGTTATGTAGTTGAAATTTATCAGCGATATATCCCAATTTGGTAACGTGGCATACTGAGTGTTGCTGTGAAATGATCAGTGTTTGATCATTTGTGATATGATCATTTGTTTGATCTTATATCTTTGTGATCATAGGTTGATCATTTTGTTTGACCCGAAGCAGGGCTTTTTGTAGAAAGCGTAGCTTTGTGGACGAGACTTCATCGAGCCTCACACCCCGGAAATGGTCGAAACAGGAAGGATGCGGCAAGGTTCTAGGGAGTAGCGCCCCTTAGTGTATGTCATTCCTTCTGGATAAAGGTGGTATCATGGTATGGAGCCCAGATACTTAACCTCTGTGGTTACTGCATTATTATTTCTATGTGGTTTGTTGCGAATCGGGGATCCTCGGGAAGATCGGTTACGATCGGGGGATGGCATACGCGTGTCAGTAGTTACCTATTTTTGCAGAGGTAACCCGGCCTTGTGTTGGCAGAGATCTAACCGTAATGTTAGGTTATTTCTCGGGTCGTCTATTCCAGGGACGTACCCATCGTGGAAAAGGAAGTTCCTTAGCCTGACCATTTGTTGGAAATCCAAACTCCAATACGTGACTTGTACGGTATTAGTTGTAGAACCTGCCATTTACGTACGGTGGTCACCACTGTTTAGATGGTAGCTATAGTAGGCATACGATACTGGTCGTATGTTGGCTAAGATTAATATTATACTTTCGAAAATGATTTCTACACTATGCACTAATAATAATATCAAAATGATTTGATTTTGCGTAGTAAGCATCTTTGACTATCATAAGAAGAAATCTCCTCCAATTCTGCGTTTGCATTGTGTGTGTGGTGGGAGGTCTTATGGTAGTTTCATTTTCCAAAAGCATTGCGAATTGACTTTAAAATTCTCTGCTATTTATTTTAAAGATAAATAACTGTTTTACGATCTCACACCAGTCACCATGACTGACTCGGAGTTTATTGTTCCCTTCTAAACTCTGGGTGCCCACAAATTTTCCACACGGGCAGCCTAGAGTTATATTATCAGGATATTCTGGATATTCTGGAGCTTTGGAAGCAATCTGGATGACGAGACGTAGTATTTGTATCTTATAGTATTTATTCCGCTGTGTATTCTGTATGAGGACAAGTTTATATAACTGTCCATTGTTGTTTATTGACTCTGATGATATGATGTGATGTAATGTAATAACAGATATAATTCTTTTGTTTTTAAATGATATTCATTTATCTATTATATATTGTTCCGCTGCGATATGTGAGATTCTGATATTGTTCTGTTTCTGTTGCTGTTCTGTTCTTCTTCTTTCTTTCTTCTCTTTTTCTTCTATCTTCTTCTTCTTCTACTTTTTCTTCTTTCTAAAACCCTCACTTTTGAAGTTTCCGGCGTTCGATTTCTCGGCAGTCGATAAAGTGAGTATCGATGTCGAATTTTCGAAAGTCGAAAATTTCAGGACGTGACATAAATGGATGGAATTTGATTAAATAAGAATCAAATGAAAGCTGGAAATAAAACTTTAAAGGGTTGGTTAAATGGAAAATAAACTTAAGTTATTGACTTAAGTAAATGTTGAATGGAAACTGAACTCAATAGAGGAGTGGTTTAAATAAGTTGAGAAATAGTTATTGAATGAATTAACTTGGATTGTTTTCGAGCTAAATAAAATTCAATATTCAGAAGTTGGAGATGAATTGAATTTAAGAAAATTATTAGAAATGAAAATCTGAATGAAATGTGGAATAGGTATTTATTTTTGAAATGAAGTAGTAAATTGAAGTAAGTTGAAATTCATATGAAATGGGAGTTCAATTTGAATATATACACTTCAGTGGTGAAGTAGTAAATAAATATAAGAAAATTTATATGAACTTAAGAATTGAAGAATGAAATTCTTAAGAAAATTTGTATTGGAAATATACTTAGTAATTTTGGAAAAAAAATATATACTAAGTGAATAGTTGAATGAAGACTAAAACTGAAGTTGTGAAATGGGATAGTTATGAATAAAGGGATAACAATCAAAAAGGAATGTGAATAAAGGAGAATTGATATAGCTGATAATCAATTGAAATTAATTACGTAAGGTGTACGTATATTATTTTATTCGCATAGCTATTTGGTCCAGATGTCGAACATAGAATTTCGAGATAGTTTTATCGATCCAAATTAGGATTTTTCACTCGATTTTCGACGGCGAGCCTGGATGTGGATTATTGATTGATTCTGGATATTCTCTATCATAGTTGGTGGCTATGCAAGGAGAATGACGGTTTCTGATCGAGAAACCAGATCTGAGTCCGCACTAGGAAGTCGGGGGGACAATACTAGTTCGGAAGTGAAATTGTGTGATCGATTGAGCGATCGAATGTGATATTGCGTACGGATGATATATGTGCATCGTACGGGCTTAAGTAAAACAAATATTGGAAATTTGTAAAGGAAAGTATAAAATGACTTTGGAATTGTGATTGAATATTATTGCTTAGTAGGATATACAGGTGTATAAAAGCAATGGATAGATTGGGATTTTTGATTTTAGAAGATAAAATTTAATGGCCCAACAAAAAGGTATGTATTTGAATTTCTATATGAAATTTGATTGGGTTTTGATCCAGCCACTTGGCTTTTTTTTTTCTTTTTGAGATTGGGAGGCCGTAGAGCCATTTTGTAGTTGTACCGAGCTAGCCGCGCAAAGGAGACGCTGGCAAAATTTTTCGGGAATTTAGGGAGTTAGAAAATTTTGATAATTCAAAATTTGAATTCAAATTTAAATTTGAATTGATAAGTAGGTGATATGGGTTGAACTTATGAATAAGTTGGGAAGTTAAAAGATGATTAGTGTATCATTAATAAAAGATTCTTGGGTGTTGTTAAAAACTGTTTGAATTTGAGAAATAGCTAGCGGGATATGTGACATTCCTCTTAACTGGTAATTTCGGGGACGAAATTCTTTTAAGGGGGGAGGAATGTGACGACCCGGAATTTTTGAATGTTGATCTAGGAATATTTAATTGATTTTAAATATTCAAAAGGGTAAATTTTAACTTAAATTTCAAATATCAGTATTTAAGGGATAATTAATTATTGAATTAAATTATTGGAATTGGGTAATATATTGAATCTTGATTTTTAAGCTCGTTAAAAATAATTTGAAGGCTTGGAAATTTCATATTAATAATACTGAAGGTGATAGAACTTTTAAATTTGAATTTCAAAGCGTTTTTTACAGTTTTAAAATTTTATTGTTTAAATTGAATTTTAAAATAGCCTTCTGAGGCACAGTCTCGGAATTCGACAAAACCAGTTCCATTGGATCCGTAATATTGTATTATTATCGGATTTCAATTTTTATAGCGTTTGGGAATAGCGCGTGAGCGTACGATATATAAACGCACTGAAATTTAGGTTGAATTCAATTTATATTTGTATATTTATATTCTCATACAAGCTACCTTCTCCAGCCGACGGTCCTTCACATCGACGTTTTAACATCTCCATTCACATCACTGTAGCTTGTCTATTTGAGCGCGAATCTCTCCTTGTCAAACAGGAAGCTTCTTGCGAAAGCTAGACAACAAAAATAATAATAATAAATATAAAATATCGCGTACGTTATCCTCTCTACAAATCGAAATCCTATCTCCTTTCACCTTTCCAGTTTTAAACATCAGCCGAAAATAAAGAAATATGGCCTCCTTTCAAAAGAACGAAATCGTGATTTTGTTTTCCCCTTTTCGTTCGAATTCACAGCCGAACAAAATCGATCGTGAGTATCGATCGTCGAAGGCGGCTTGGGTTGCGTCTTCGTATGGGTGTGGCAACGCATTCTTGGGGAAGCTCGAACAAGCTTGCGGAGAGCGACGTCGACGTCGATGAATTGGTAGGTTTGCTTTCGAGCACGATAGCTCTGCTAGGGTAGCGAAACTTCTATTAAATGGATCTGAGGGTTGGGGCGTTGAGGGTAGTGGCAATTGTGGGTCGAGTCAGAGGCTTCGAGATGGGGGTGCGGCAGTTTTCGATTGTGCCAGAGATGATGTGGTAGAGGACGGCGACAGTCGCGATGGGCGATGTTCGTTGACGAGCTGAGATTCTCGATTCATGATGACGTTCGGGATCACGCTCGAGCTCGATGCTTTGACTTCGGTGGATTTTCATGAGCGACCATGATCGAGGGTATGACGTTGTCTGTAGTAAGGTATTCGATTTTGATTCATTTGTTTATTTATTCATTTCTTTTATTTAAACTGGAAAAAAATATACGTATAGATTGAAGAATAATTGTAAAGTATAATAAGAAGCTTTTTGTTCAGACAGTAAAATACAGAGATTTTTATGGATAACGTTTGGTAAAACGTATAAGGATTTTGTATGTTGAAGTTTATATAACAATAGAATTCTAAATCTGTGTAAATAAGGTGTATAAGTAGATAAATAGTCTCAAAGGAAATAAATATACATCTACACATTTTGAATGTACTAATATAACTTTTAAGTGATATATTTGTTCAGTTAACCTATTTAAAATTTATTTTAATTATTAAAAGATTATTCAAAAGGGAATTAGTTTGAAATTTAAATTATTCATTTAATTTAAATCATCAGCTAGATTAAAGTAAAATAAATTGTCAAATGGAAATTAATTGTTCAATCAGTACAAATATTAATAAAATCATAAAAATTGTTTATTCAAGGTTTAATTCTGAAGAGAGACAAGCTGGTTGGTTTGGACTGCAAATTTAAAAGCAAAGGTGAGTTAATCTCACTCAGCTGAATTTATAATTTAAATAGTTAAATTTAAAAAAAATTGATTGGATGATTGCATTGATTGATGTGCTATTTTACATATATAGTATATATAGCAATATATACATATTGGCATATGTATATATTGGAGTTGTTGATATTCCCGCATTTATATAGCGGATGAGACCCTATGCGCCGCATAATAGCGGATGATTTTATAAAACCCATATACCGCGATATTCCACCTCGAAGTGGAATTGGTATTGTGCAAACATCTGTGGATGCAGGGAAACAGGTTGGAGGGATCCACCTGGATTCCTCAAATTATTTAATTTTGTTTTAAATATTCTATGATATGATTGTTGATATCCTGTGATGATTTATATTGGATAATCTGGTTGGATTGAATTTCCCAGTATAATGAGTTACCAAAAGCAATTGAATTGGATTTTTGGAAAGAAATAAAAGAGTAAAATTAAGTTAAGTAATTCTAGTGAATTCGAATAAATTAAATATGGAAAAGAGGAATTTTGAATAAATAGAGAAATATTGAATTTAAAAAGAACTTATGTGATGTTATTTAAAGGGATAAAAATTTATTTTAATTCAATGTAATTAAAAAGAAAGAAGGAATTTGGGAAATCTGAAACTTGTGTTTCGGTTTAAAGATTTTAAATCATAATGAGAAATAAAATCTGGAAGTTAATGAATTTGGAAATAAATGGATTAAGTAAGGAAATTTATTTCAAAGTAAAATAAATTGGAAAATCAGTTGTAAATTGATTTAAATATTTTGGATTTGAAATTTAAAGAGAAATGAGATTTTGGAGATATAAACTGGGTTTATAAAGTGAAATGGAATATCGGAGGATATTTGAAATATAAATTCAAGGAGGGAATTTATAAAAGGAATATGAATTGGCTTAAAAATAAATGTTGATTTATTATTAAAAGATGTGAAGAGAAGTGTATTTCTCTGGATTGCCAAGTACGTTTTTCCAAAGCAATTTTAAATATAAGTTAAAAGTTTTAAATATGTTTTAAAAAGCATATTTTAGAAAATTTATTATTTCTAAATGTTAAAGCCTAAAGTAGTATTTTCAAAAATCTATTATTGTAGTAATTATATAAAAGTAATTTGGTATTATGTTTTGAAAAGAGAAAGTTAGTTTATATTTATAAAGTGGTTTTATTTTAAATATTCTTAAAATATATATTTTGATAAAGTATTAAAGTAGTTTTAAAATTTCAATGTTATAAAGTATATTTAAAATAAAGTGTTTTCAAATTATTTTAAAATTAAAAGTATTTTGTACTTGGTGATTCAGTGGAAATAATTATTTGGGAAATGTATTCCGTAAGCGGAAACTGTTTTGAAATTGTTTTCAAATGAGCTTTGAAAATTTGGAAATATATCTTGGAAAGATATTTGGGAAAATAAATAATGTGGGAAATTATTTATTGTGTGATGGTTGCTTGTGGATGTTAATTGATAGTTAAATAACCGACTATCAATATTGGCCAAATGCGTTGATCGTTTCGAAGAGACCGGGATCGGGTTTCCGTATACCGGGATTCTAGGTCTGGAGACTCGAATACCACTTCGATCCGGTTTGTACGTTTCGTGTAACGTGTTCAGAGTCGAAGATGGAGCAATGAAGTGCAAGGGCTAGTCGCTACTAATCCTGAGGATATTTCCAAAATGGATGTAGTAGGAATAGTGCCTTCGGTTCCGTTCGGACCCGGGACGGACTTGTATGGACGAATGCTTTCGTGACATCGTCAGGTGGACGATGGGCATTCTAAGGGATATGTGCTATAAAGGTATCGTTTAGCCTCGAACCTCATCAACCGGGAATGACTGAAAATCAGGGGTTATGCAGCAAGGCTTCGTGGGTAGCCCCCACTTGAGAGTAAGGTCATCCCTGTCTAGATGTCCCTTTATTTTGGCTTAGTGGTGCGGTTGCTGATCCCAACCGTGGGGTGATTTTATTTGGAATTATCCAGTAAGGGATGATTCCGGCCTTGTGTTGCAGGGGAGCGGGCGTACTCCTCGGTACTGTGATCTAGGCCACGTACTGTGACAGGTGGTACCCCAGTGCCTAGTCATTCGTTGGAAATCCATTCTCCCTACGTGCCTTGTACGAGTTTTGTTTGTATACCTAGTATGCTGGAATTTAATCATGTAACAATTTCAGCTATTTTAATAAGTATTTGTGAATAGACACTATTATAATATCAGAGGATTTTTATAAAAAGTGTTTTAGCTACCGTAAGGTAAAAACCCGACATGTTTATTTGTGGCGTGGTCTTACGAGATGCTTTTATTTTCAAAAGGATTTTTGAAACTTTAATAATCAATTGAGTGTGATTTTCTCACGCTGGTATTCCAGACTGACTCGGGTATTGTTTTATATGATGCTCGGGTCAGACCGAGTATTATAGGTTACAGGATATGATGCTGTGGAGCTCAGGAGATGAGCTGGATGGCGAGACGTATCTCCCGTACTTGTTTATATATATATATATATTCCACTGTGTTGATTGTTGTACTCTGTTGTATTGAGGACATGATATGGTTATTGTCCAGTTGTATGTTATGTGTTCTCTGGTGTATACTCTGATGCTATATTATATAAAACTGATATAGTTTTGATTTGTGTAAAGATCTGTTAATATATATTATATTTTATTCCGCTGCGATGGTTAGATTCTGATGTTGTTTTCTATTTTTCTTCTTCTACCTCTTCTTCTTAACTAAAATGGTTCGATTTTCCGGGTCTGGAAAGTCGGGTCGTTACATAGGGGAAGGTTCAGGGTGTACGGCAAAAATAGTGGAAGTGGCCATATTTCGACGTGACGTCGGCGGTGGGCGAGAGTAGGGTTTTGGAAGCCTTTTTGGTCGAGTGTGTTGTCAGGTTGATTTCGACGCCGGTGGTGGTTCGAGTTGGACCGGACCATGGGGAAACGTTGCGTAGGGTAGTGACGTAGCTTTGGTCGGAGTCGCGAGTGGTCTGGTGGTCAGAGGCGATGACAGAAGGATGTTTTGTTAGCGGGTTTGGGTTCCTGTGTGTAATCGGATGGCTCGATTTTGTTTCTCCAGCGAATTCGTGGTGTGATGGGTGCTCGATTTGATCGGGGAGGTCGTAGGCGACTGAAGGATAGTTGCAGTGATGATCGTAGTTGGTCGGAGTAGGCGTGCATGTGCACACGTGCACGGTAGTGGCTGGTTTGTAGTGGCTATGTGTTCGAGAGTGGAGAAGAAGGGTTGGGCTCGGGTGAGGCTCGAAGTTTTTACAAGTTTGACTCGAAGGGAAGAGAGAGCGTGAGTTGCTCGGGGGTTTACTCGAGAAATTAGAGAGTTTGCTCGGGTTTTTGAGTTTTGAGCTCGAGACAGTTTGATGGTTACAGGTTTAAAACCTGTTTGTTTCCAAATTTGTTAAAATGGATTTTTTAATTGGAAGCAAGATTTTAAATTAAGTTTAAAGTCAAAATTTGAGGTATGGATTCAAATTAACTTTTGGGTCCTAGTTTTAAAATAAATAAGTTTTAAAAATTTAAATTGTTTAAACAAGTTCCAATGTTTAAAGTATGTTTTAAATGAAATGGTTTTTCAATAAAATGTTTAAAACTTATTTATATAAAATTCTTTATAAGAGTTCCTTTAACATTTGAATTTAGGAGGTTTATAAAATTGATTTAATTTGGTTGAAGTTAAATTTGTATTCATTTTAAATCTTAAATTTAAAAATGGAATTTAAAAGTAAATTTAAGAGTGAAATGTTTTTGAGTGTATATGTTAATGATAATTAAAGTCATTAATAAAAGAATGATTTATCCTAAAGATAATTTAAATTTTCAATGATTAATGATTAATATAGTTAATTAATTAATGATTTTATAATAATTAATTGGTAATTATGGATTGTTAGTAAATTAATTAAAGAGTTAATTAATTAAGTATTTAAGGGATTAATTGAGATAATTAATTAAGGAGTAATTAATTTATGTAATGAAGTAATTAAGGGTAGTTAATTACTAGATGTGATTAATCAAGAGTGATTAATAAACGTGGTTTAATTAAAGATTAATTACTTAATGTAATTAATTTAAATAGAATAATTAATTAAAAATGTAATTAGGGATCATTAATTTATATAATTAATGATGTAATTAAGGATTGATTAATTAAGATTAATTAATCAATAATAAGTGATTTAGAGAAATTAATTAATGAAATTAATTAAGGATTAATGTAATTAATTATAGTTAATTAATTAATAGAGTAATTAAAGGTTAATTACTGTAATGGTTAAGGATAAATAAATTAGAATAATTCATTAAAGATTAATTACTTAAAGTAATTAAAGGATAATAAATCAAGGATGATTAATTAAGATGGATACTTAGAGTATGATTAATTAATTGGTTTAATTAATGATTAAGTAAGCAAGATTTATGTGATGAAAGAAATTAATTTAAATTAATTTAAATTATTTAGAAATGGAAGTAATTAATTTAATTCACTTTAAATTAATTATAAATGGTGATTAATAAATCATTGCTTATGGATGTTGAATAATATTGTTTGTCTTGAATGGTTTGAGATCTCAGATATGAGATAAGTGATGCTGTGTGATATGGATGCTTTGGTTGAAATGTGATGATAATGTGAATTATCTGTTTATGATGATAATGTGAATTATCTGTTTGTGGTGATAATATGAATTATCTTTCTGTGTATATATATAGATAATAGAATTGAATTGTTTTAACTATAAAACAACTTGGACCTAAAAGATGGCATTTTGGATTTCGATGAGACCGGGATCGGGTTTCCAGATTTGGATATCTGAAAACCACATCGATCCAAATTAACGATAGGTCATGAATCTCAAGTGAAGATGAAGATTCAGAGTGCAAGGGTTATTGTCGTTAACTCTGAGGATGATTTCAAAATGAGTGTAACGAGATAATGCCTTCGGTTTCATTCGAACCCGGAACGAACTTGTATGGATTGAATGCTTTCAGAACATCATCAGGTGGAGATGAGCATTCTAAGATAGATGTGTTCTATAAAGGTAAATCGTAGCCTCAAGCCTCATCAACCGGGAATGGCTAAAACAGGGGAGGTGCAGCAAGGTTAAGTGGGTCATACCCAAGTAGGATAAGATTTCCCCTGTCTAGAGTCCCTTTTTATTCGGCTGTGTGGCGGTTGCTAGCTACAACCGCGGGGTTGTCTTATTTGGGACTGTCCAGTAAGGGATGGTTCCGGCTTTTTGTTGCAGGGGGTCGGGAGTGATCCTCGGTCCGGTGATCTAGGCTACGTACTGTGACGGGCGGTACCCCGGTAGCCCTGCCATTGTATGGAATCCAAACTCCAATAAGTGCCCTCGGATTTGATTGTATTACCCACTTGTTGGCTAGTATGCTGGAATTTAATCATGTAACAATTTCAGCTATTTCTTATTTACTTGAAAACCCTAGACCTATTATAATATCACTCGATCTCCTATCAAATGTTTGGTTAGCGTAAGGTAAAAACTTACCCATGTTTATGTGTGGGAAGTCTTACGTGATACCTTTGTTTCCAAAAGGTTTTTAAAGTTAAGCAACTTTAACCGTTTACTCATACCAGACCCATGTCTGACCCGGAGTTTATTTCTGTTTTTTCTAAACTCTTGGGTACTCAAATTTTATGAGTAGCCAAGGAATTCAGGTTTTGCTTTGACGAATTTTGGAGGAGCAATGGAGCAGGAGGCTTCGGCGTTGTAGATATATATAGTGTTCCGCTGTGTTGTATCTGTTTCTCTGTATTGTATTGAGTTGTAATAACTAGACATGTGTTTATAACTCTCTAGCATGTGATGTATTATCTGTGTAACTCTGATTGATGTTGTATATTATGTAATACTTATGTGATTAATATAATTTATTCGTTCCGCTGTTGAGATTCTGATGTTGTTTCTTCTTTCTTCTCTATCTTTTCTCTTCTCTATCCCTTTCTTTCTTCAAGATGATACGACTTTCTGGTAATATAAAGTTGGGTCGTCACAGTTGGTATCAGAGCGCTAGGTTGAGCGAATACCTAGGCTTTTGAGTGATTTCTTTCTTGAGAGAGCGTATTTGTAATTTTGATATATTTATTTCTACCTATTTGTTGGTTTACCTGTTCTGGTTTTCCAATATAATTTATAAAGGTAGATAGGGTAGTGGTGTGTGTAACATGACTACCAATGGTTGGAGTTTGAATGTTTGAGATTGGAAGTGTATCTGTCGAGACTGTAGACCAAATACCGTCTCGAGTGAGCTTTGCAGTGATGGAGGATTTCATTGATCTCTGAAGGAAACCTGTTAAGGTTTGGAGTCCAGCATTTAAGTGTAAGATGATCGCGCTCGTGTGAGCGGATTTTCGAGAGTTTGGATGAGCTAGAGTTTGGATCTATAGCTAGAGTTTGGATCTGTCGGTTGACAGTCAACACTCAGTTACAACGATGCACTGCATAATCATTGGCAGTCAACAATTCAGCATTTATATTACTGGAAATCAACCAAAGGTTTCATCTTTTGACGAAAAGACAACAACTATTCAACGAATCAGATAGAACTTTTCAGACTGAAGATTGCAGTTTTTCAAAGCACGTCATGTTCACACAAGACGTACTTTGGGGGGCAAATGTTATCGCACCTTTTGGCGAGGCCGTAACACCAAGGAATTGACTGAAAACCGAAGACAGTCCATCCTGAAGATCGGTTATACACGGGTTTACTATGGATACTGACAAATTTTACCCGAGTCTAGATCGAGCTACATTAATATGGTACGACAAGCAAAGCTATAAAATTCAACGTTCCAAATTTCAAGTCAAATAGAGTTCGTATGCTTGAGATATGGATCGATCAAGTTCAAGATAGCCAGCTTTGTTCGTATCCATACGATTTCGTATCCATCCCTCAAGAAAGCATTGGTTCGTATCCATCAGTAGCTCGCATCGATCAGACTTCCATAATTTTAGCTTTAAAGCTATTCGTATCGATCAACTCGTCCAGATAGTTCGTATCGATTGACCAATGATCGACACGAAACGTATAAGCAAATATCGATACGAAGGGAATGAGTATGTAACGATGCAAACTGAAGTGAAATCCGTCGATACGAAGCGGCTTTGGTCGTCGATAGGAAGCCAGCCAGGGACCATCGATACGAAGTAGCTACACATCATCGATACGAAGTAGAGCACCGAGCATCGATACGAGAAGAACTGCCCAGAACGATACGAAGTGTAATTCTAGGTCGATACAAAGAAAGCATGTAAGAGTGGAAGACTCGGTCACTCGGCATGAAAAGTGGATCGATCCTGGAATCTAGCGCCACGTCACCCCGATCGATACGCATGTGATGGATACGAATGAATCGATACGAAGGCATCAGCTCATTGAAATGTCAAACTTGGATCGATCATAGCTCAATATCTACAAGTCCAAATGCTACCAAATTTTCACAGAAGCTTGCGTACCACCTCTACTTGGTCTCTGATCGATCTCAGCCTAAATGGAGTCATTTTTGATCGATACGAATTGTATACGTATCTATCATGGATCGATCCCAAATGTCCAAGAATCGATCTGGTGGGCCCACCCACATAAGAGAAGGGGTCTTCCGAGATCTGAGCCAGATATTTTCAACCTACACCTATAAATAGCAGTCCTAGGCCTTCAGAAAAGGGATTTTGACTCTCCTACACCGATGCTCTACCGAAAACTCCATTGTATCTCGAGTGCTTGAGAGTGTAATGTTGTAATCAGTTGTAACTAGTTAGCAAAGTCAATAAAATAGCAAACTTTCCATAGTGGACGTAGGCTACAATGCCAAACCACTCTAAATTCTCATGTTTTTACATTTCTGTTTGTCTGTTTTGGCGTGTTTGCTAGATTAACCACATTTTTCATTTATATTCTTCACTTTAATCTTTTCAAATGCGTCTGAAGGGTGTTGTGCCCAATTTTGGTACAAACAATTAATATAATAAAATGGCTTTAATAAACTGATTTAAAGTTAATAAACTGATTTAAAGTTAATAAACTGATTTAATAAAGATCTTGAAGTTAATTTACCAATGTTATATAAGTGTGTGGAAATAATTGTCTATATTATTAAAGATAATGGATTTTTTTTATTTAAAAGAGATTTTAAATGTGATTAATTATCTTTCAGGATAATTAATATTGTTTTAAAATTATAAAAAGGAATTGGAACTTGATTATTGGGATTTTAAGTTGGATAATCTTCTGGGTGTTCGGTTTGATGCTGGTTAGGCCTTCGAGGTCGTGCACTAGAAAAAATTATTCTCTTAACATTTTGACAACTAGGAACTAATTCTAAAAGTGTTTTACTAGTACATAAATCAAGCAAAAGTTCAGTTCATTTCTAAAAGAAAAGGTTTGATTCATTTATGGAAATGAATTAATTTCTGTAAAACGAATCACTTATATGGAAATGATTTATTTGTATAATTAGCACTAAACATCGAAGAAGTAAACTTGTTGCTATTTAAAAAGTTAAGAATAATCGTTGGACATGGCTTTGAGGTAACACTACCTTGACTTGTCCGGTATTGTTGTTAACCAAGAAAAAACACAAGTTTGAATTCAATGAGTGGTGATAAGTATACAAGACTTAATTTCCATACACGATCGTTTTATATCCTCGATGGTTGGTATCTCAGCTATTGGTTACTTCAGCTACTTTATTAACATCATTCTAAGATAATTTATTGCTCCGTTGAGCGATAATTATCCTTTTCCTGAAATGGCTAAACCAAAGCACGTGGTTTTTGGGGGCCAAGTTATGTAGGGTTGCTCCCATTAGGATATTTTCACATCTCATCTAGATTTTTGTGTACCGTCACATGAAAAACAGTTGAGAGTTTTTAGATGTGAAATATTCGGATTCTCGGTAAGGTCTAGCGGGATCCGACTTGGAGTTCCCCGTGTTTTTAAGTTTATTGCTAGAGGTATACTTCTTTTAAGGGGGATGCACCCTCCTTATCGTTTGTTGATTTCCTTTCCTTGTTTGATTCGAAGACCTTGAATCTGTTTTAGCTTTAAATTGCCACGAGTAGGGTCAACTCCTCATCACGGCATTTAAATATTGATTTAGTCCTTTTTATCAAGTTGGACTTACCTTACTCTGTCCATTCTATCAAGTTGGATGGTTGTCTTATTTAGTCCATTCTATCAGGTTGGACTGTTTTCCTTGTTCCATCCATTTTGTCCAGTTTGGATTTTACTTGGTTTATTTCCATTCTTTCAAGTCTGGTTTTAATTTTAATTATCCCCATCTCTATTTTAATTTGTTTCCTGACATTTATTTCTGCTCTTGTCTGTATGGATGTTATTCTTGTGAAGTAAAAACCCGTTCCGCATTAGCGGCATGGTCTCACAAAACTTTTATATGATCCCTATTATTCGTTATCGCACGCTATATTTCTAGACTGATCTGGGTGTTATTTATTTATAATGCTCGGGTCAGGCCGAGTATTTTCCCAGGTTGGTTTTGGTGATATGGAGATCTCAGAGGGGAGCTGGAGATTCACCCATCGTAGTGTTTAATTTTCCTCTATATTATATAGTATACCTATCGGCATTTGCAAGGTCGGGATTTTATAACTGTCCAGCTGATAAGGTTTGTTTTTAACTCTGATATACTCTGTATGTTTGGAGGGACAGTTTCTACTGTCCTTGTTATATTATATGTTGTCGATTCCGTTGTGCCTGTGAGATTCTGTTTTTCCCTGTTCTCTGTTCTTTTATTTTTATTTACACTAACAATTTGTCCTTTTGTCGATTATATGCGCGACATTGGAACACAGTGGTAGTGTCCGGTGTCGACTTTCGATGGTCAAAATGGTGGGTCATTACAAAGTGGTATCAGAGCACAAGGTTAAGCGAGAACCTTGGCTTTGGTAGGGTTTGGCTCATAAGGGATATGTTAAGCGAGAACCTTGGCTTTGGTAGGGTTTGGCTTTGATAGGGACGCCATGGTATCGATATGGGTTTCTAAACACTTGACGAAGCCCAACGAACATGGTATTGAATTTTTGAAAATTTTAGAAAATTGAATATTTTTGCCTAGGAATATATTTTAAATGTATAAAGGAATAATTTTCAAAAATTTTATAGTTATAAAGTGTTTTGGTTCAAATGTGATAATATTTATTTATTACCACTATTGTTTGTTCGGTTGTGCTTAACTTAAATAAGAAGCATTGACTGTTGTTTGTTAATTGCTAAATTATGCTTGGTCTAATTAGGAGCATTTATCGCTTTGATTTAAAACGAACCCTTTATGAATTAATTTTCACAATTTGACTATAATGGTGTTCGGAGAAAATGTTAACTTGAAAATTCACCTTTTAATAATGGTGGGTTAAGGATTAAACTTTAATAAAAAGTTGTTAATATAATCTAAATAGTGGGATGGGATATTTAGAGAATAAATATTAAAGATAATTTTATTATAATAGAGAAGGATTATTATAATATGAAATGATTTTTTATATAAAGAAAATTTTATATAAATTTAGTTTATGAAATGTGTTTAAAAAGGATTTTGAATTTAAATCCCAGAATTTTTGAGAAATTGCAATACTTTTGAAAGTAAGATAGAAAAAATATATTGGGAAGTAAAATATGAAATGGAAGAAAATATATGGGGAAGTAAATTTTGAAATGGAATGCATTTTCTTTGGGATAATTAAGAGGAAAATGTTTCAATTAGTTTTGTGGTAATCTTAATAATCTTCTAAGTGACAATCAGATGTTTGCTTCGGCAAACATTGTGGAATACTTAGTAAATTATTCTCATTATCATTGTGCAATCGAAATGAGTTCAAATCCGAATAAACCCAAAGTGAGTTTTAATATAAAAAATTGTTTGAAGTTATTATATATAAAAATATATGTAGTATGCTTTCGAAGGTAAGTTTTAAAATTAAAACTGGGTATCTAATTTTTAAGTTCCCTAAAAGGTAATTGGTTTCAAAACAAAAGGTATTTCTAATAAAGGATTGTTTTGATAAATAAGATTTTTCCCTTAGATAAGATATGAGCTAATTTAACACTGGGTTTAAATTGCGTTAAATTAAAAAAAGAAGGTTTTGATAAATATTGTTTTTATTAAAACCATATAATTGTTTAAAACATCTAAGTAGTATGAACTACTTGTTAATTGGGTCAATCCATTTATTCGTTTTAACACTCTATGTTAAAAAGGGCAATAGGTTGACTGGGTTTTAAGAAACCGTAATTTGATTTGATCTCCATCCAGATCTTTGAAAAAGTAAAATAAAAGTTGTATGTTTTCTCAAGATATAAAAGAATATTATATAAGTAAATATAGTGGAATAAGTTATGATTTGATGTTTTATAAAGAAATAATTTTATAAGATATTTTAAAACTTGGGTGAGAAATTATGAGATAACTTATAAATAATTTTAGTATTGAATAAAATACTAAGTGAAAATATAAGTGAATTAGAAATTAATATGATTAAGAAACTAATAAAATATAGAGTATAACTTTCCATTTTGTCTGAGTGAGTTTGGATAATCTTCTAAGTAATAACCAAAGGCTAATGAGCAAAACGGTACGCTTAGATAATTATCTATATTTTTAGACAATTAAGAAAGTTTTGAACCTAAGTTAAAATTTGTTTGTTAGTCATTTCACATTTCGAAACAATGTTAGGTGATAAGTTTTCCCTTATGGAATTTATTTGATTGTTAGTGTTAGTTTATTCCTTCATGGAATTTGATTGATTTGATTTGATTAAATTGAAGTGATTGGTTGTGTGATTTCATATACCATTGTCTATAAAGTTTATGTTTATAGACAAAGGATTTTGAATTGTTGTTATTAGGACCTAAATCCTGGTGATTTTGAAAAGGGTGATTTTTGAAGATTTTTGGAAAGGAATGATACTTATTCACTCTATTTGATGTTTTTGGAGGAACCGGAATACCACTGGACGCTCTATGTTGTTTTGATTCTAGAGTTTCACCATACTTTGTTAGGAGAAGTCCCCTCCTTGTCATTTTGATTTTTGTTCTTTGATTTTTCTCGTTTGAGAAATTTGAAAATGAATTTTTGAATTGGAAAACCCGTGTATTCAAATCTAAATTTGTCATTTGAAATAATTGGATGCATATCATCTATTACAGAATATTCTATATTTTGTCGCATATGATTAAGATATGGTTGTTGATTGCATGTAGATTTATATCAGACCAGTTTTTGCATGCATAATTACATCACATTGCTTTTGCCGGCCTGATTTTCTTTTAGATTATGTAAGTATAGGTATGCAAGAGATTTCCATTTGATTCTTGTGCACCTGAATTTGCATAGAGATGATAAATTACCTGCCAAAATATAAATCAAACACAAAAGGGTATGTAATAAATTTAGAAAATTTAAATTGGTTGATGATTTTATGCCCCAAATATGGGAGGTCATTTGGCTTTTGTTTTCTTTGATTGGTTTGGGGCCCGTAAAGGTGAATTGTAGTTGTACCGATCGGGCCGCTCAAAGGAGACGCTGGTGAAATTTTCAGAAAATTTAAGAGTTAGAAAATTTTTGAGAAATTTGAAAAAAAAAATTGATAACTAAAATTTGAACTTTCAAGTTATATCTTGGAATGAACAAATGAATAAATGGTAGAGAATTAGTTGGTATAGGTAAATGAATTTAAAAGACTTAGAAATTTTGGAATCTATTCCAGCTAATGGGTTTGGAAAATAAGTTTAATAACTCATTTTAATTAATTGTTAAACTTAAGGGTTTGGAAACATTTTCTTCCTTAGGAATTTCGGGGATAAAATTCATTTAAGGGGGGAGAATGTAACAACTCAAAATTTTAGTCAATTGATTTTAAATGTTTAATTTATTTTAAATATTTAAAATAAT
Source organism: Allium fistulosum (assembly GCA_030737815.1). Taxonomy (NCBI): domain Eukaryota; kingdom Viridiplantae; phylum Streptophyta; class Magnoliopsida; order Asparagales; family Amaryllidaceae; genus Allium; species Allium fistulosum. The sequence goes on along the minus strand of CM060903.1, from coordinate 763,533,933 downwards.
TGGATTTTGGAATTTAATAACTTATAATTCAAATATAGGGGATAACTAAATATTTGAATTGTGAATTAAATGTTAATTGGAAGGATTTAATAATTTTATTTAACTCCATTTAATTAATAAATAATATTGGTGAATTCAATTTGTAAATTTATTAATAAATGTAAATAGACCGGATAAATATCGATAATTAAATATTTAAATCTATAGAATTAGCCATTCGGGGCACAGTCTCGGATTTTGACGAAACCAATTTCATTGGATCCGTAGTGAATTATATTACGCCGTCGAATTTCGTGGCGATCAGATGAATGTTTGGTCGTGCGAGATCGTAACACGTTGAAATTAATATCCAAATTTAATATAATAACTGGGTCTAAAAACCTATCTTCTGCATACGATCAAATTAGACCTCGGAACAAGTTCCATTGCGTTCAGAATAAGGGTATAACATATAGAATGCCAGGCAGCAATCTCATTTGAACTTAGAGATTTTCGGATATGTTTTGTTGAATATTTTAATATAAAATATAGATATATGTACATATTCCCCATAATTTTGGCCATACCCTTCATCATGCTACCCCATACTCGTACCCATACCATCCATCATAACCTTCACCTATTTAAACATTGCCTATAAACAAAAGGAGAGGCTTTTCAAACTTCTAAAATCAAAATCAAATTGTATAGTCCACTAAAAATCACTATTTTGGATTCGTTAAACTCGTATTACCGAGAGCTTCTCGTCCATGGTCTCATTTTTTGTTTCGTCATTGTTTTGGGAGGTGGTCGTGTGTTGATAGAGAGCTAGGGCTTGACATTGCTTGGAAATTAGGCAATGAGAGGCAATGAGGTTGCTTCCATTGTATTTCTCATACGAAGAGACATCTATAATGCAAATTTGGTGGGATTTGGCACACATTTGGGTGGTCTTCACTTCTAGGTAGCGGGTAGGAGAGCATTAGGTAGGATTTTATCTAGGGGTACGAGCTTGTCATCATGGTGTCGAGGAGGAAGTGCTCGCGAAGACGGTCGCGTTGGCGAAAACAGGAGGTCGTTCCGTTGAGAAACGAAGGAGATATCGTCGTTTGAAGATTATGGCCATGGTGGGTTTGTGAATTTCATGTACGTGCATAGAAGGGTAATTAAGAGATGGGGGAGAAGGATTAGTGAGTGAGTTAATTGGAGATTTGTTTATTTAATTAAGTGATTAGTGATTTAATTTGATTATTTAAATCTGAAACTTATAATTTGAATAACTTTTGTGTACGAGGTCAGATTCGAACGCTGTATTTTGCTTTGGACTCGTAGCGACGATGCCTACACATTGGAGTTGGTTTGGTTGGATTTGGAGCAAGTGAAAATTTAGGCTAAAATTGGATGACCGTTTGGTTTTAGTCCGAAATCGGGGCGTTTCGGCGAAAACGAAAATCAATTTGAGTTTAACTCACATTAAATTTTATTATATCATATTAATGATGTTATAAACATTTATTGATTGCCTGGATGTTAGTTAAATTGTTTGATTGCTTGTTTGGTTGAAAATAGATGACATATTAAATTGATCGTTATATACCCATATGATTCTATATATATTATCCATAACCATTGTTTTGCAGGGCAAATATAAAGAGAGACCCAAAGGGGATTTCTCACCCGTAAATTGTTTATTTACATCTGTATGTTGTTATTGATGGTTAATTAAATAATTTCTGATATTCTATTTAATAGTTTAAACGTCGTTATAGCAATTTTCGCTATACCGTCATTTATTCAATTTCATTCCCAAAACCTTGTCATATGAACTTGAGCTTGTATTTCCAATAAAAAGAATATTGAAAATTCATTAATTGTTTTGATTAATGATAATTTAGATTTATTAATTATTTTAACTAATGATTTTGATATTAATTAACCAATTTAATAAATAATGTTTTAAATTTGGTTTATCTTTAGATTTAATTAATCATTTTTTCTAATGATGTTTTATACTTAATTAATCGTTTTAACTAATGATTATTTGAGTTTAATTAATTCTTTTAATTAATGATAATGGAGTTTAATTAATTTGCTAAACTTAATTAATTATTTTAATTAATGATAATTGAAATTTATAATCATTTTAATTAATGATATTCAAAAGTAATAACCATTTTAAGTAATGATATTTGAATTTTATTAATCGTTTTAATTAATAATTGTTTTGAATTTAATTAATTATTTTAGCTAATGATATTTGGAATTTAGTTAAATGATTTGAATTAATGGTGTTTTATAATTAAATAAATCATTTTAACAAATAATGTTGTAATTAATCGTTTTAGCTAATGAAGTTTGAATTTAATTAATCCAACTAATTTATGATTATTCTAAATTAAATTAATTATTTTAATTAATGGGATTTAGAATTACTTACCATTTTAATAAATGATTGAATTTAATTAATCTTCAAAATTAATGGTATTTAAAGTTAATCAATTGATTTAAATAAAAGTGAATTAAAGTAAATTAACTAATATAATAAAATCGCTTTAATAAACTGATTTAAAGTTAATAAACTGATTTAATAAAGATTTTAAAGTTAATTTACCAATGTTATATAAGTGTGTGGAACTAATTATCTATATTATTAAAGATAATGGATTTGTTTATTTAAAAGAGATTTTAAATGTAAATAATTATCTTTTGGGATAACTAATATTGTTTAAAGTTATAAAAAGGAATTGGAACTCGATTATTGGGATGTTAAGCTGGATAATCTTCTGGGTGTTCGGTCTGATGTTGGTTTAGGCCTTCGAGGTCGCGCACTTGGAAAAATTATCCTCTTAAGGTTTTAACAACCAGGAACTAATTCTAAAAGTGTTTTACCAATACGGAAATCAAGCAAAAGTTCAGTTCGTTTTTAAAAGAAAACGTTTGAATCGTTTATGGAAATGAATTAATTTTCGTAAAGCGAATCACTTATATGGAAACGATTTATTTGTATAATTATCACTAAACATCGAAGAAGTAAACTTGTCGCTATTTCAAAAGTTAAAAATAATCGTTGAACATGACTTTGAGGTAACACTACCTTGACTTGTCCAGTATTGTTGTTAACCAAGAAAAAGCACAAGTTTGAACTCAATGAGGGATGATAAGTATACAAGACTTAATTTCCATATACGATCGTTTTATATCCTCGATAGTTGGTATCTCAACTATCGGTTACTTCGGCTACTTTATTAACACCATTCTAAGATGATTTATTGCTCCATTGAGCGTTAATTATCCTTTGCCCGAAATGACTAAACCAAAGCGTGTGGTTTTTAGGGGCCAAGTTATGTGGGGTTGCTCCTATTAGGATATTTTTCACATCTCATCTAGATTTTTGTGTACCATCACATGAAAAATGGTTGAGAGTTTTTAGGTGTGAAATATTCGGATTCTTGGTAAGGTCTGGCGGGGTCTAGCTTAGAGTCCCCGGTGTTTTTAAGTATATTGCAAGAGGTATACTTCTTTTAAGGGGGATGCACCCTCCTTGTCGTTTGTTGGAAAATTTTCTTTCCTTGTTTGGTTCGAAGATCCTGAATCTGTTTTAGCTTTAAATTGCCACGAGTAGAGTCAACTCCTCATCATGGCATTTAAATATTGATTTAGTCCATTATATCAAGTTGGACTGTTACCTTATTCTATCCATTCTATCAAGTTGGATGGTTATCTTATTTAGTCCATTCTATCAGGTTAGACTATTTTCCTTGTTCCATCCGTTCTATCCAGTTTGGATTTTACTCGGTTTATTTCCATTCTTTCAAGTCTGGTTTTAATATTAATTATGCCCATCTCTATTTGCATTTGTTTCCTGATATTTATTTCTACTCTTGTCTGTATGGATGTTATTCTTGTGAGGTAAAAACCCGTTCCGCATTAGCGGCGTGATCTCACCGAACTTTTATGTGATCCCCATTATTCAAGTTATCTCACACTGGTATTTCTAGACTGATCCAAGTGTTATTTATTTATAATGCTCGGGTTAGACCGAGTATTTTCCCAGGTTTGCTTTGGTGATATGTAGATCTTGGAGGGGAGCTGGAGATTCACCCATCGTAGTGTGTAAATTTACGTTGTATTATATAGTATACCTATCGGCATTTGTAAGGTCGGGATTTTATAACTGTCCAGCTGATAAGGTTTGTTTTCAACTCTGATATACTCTGTATGTTTGGAGGGGCAGTTTCTACTGTCCTTGTTATATTATAGGTTGTCGATTCTGCTGTGAGATTCTTTTTTTCTCCGTTCTCCATTCTTTTCTTTTTATTTACCTTAACAATCTCCCATTTTGTCGATTGGATGTGCGACATTGGAACACAATGGTAGTGTTCAGTGTCGACTTTTGATGGTCAAAATGGCGGGTCGTTACACAATTTAATATGGTTTGAAAAAATATGAAAGATTCCTTAAGATTTGAGAATATATTTATCCCCTTGAGATAAATATATAAATACTTTTCTAAGTATTGAAAGTGAACTGTTTTATGAGTATAACTTATAAAGTTGAGATAAGCACATCAGTATTTTTCTGGTATTTAAAAGAGTAAATAGGGTTTGTGAATATATCTTTTGTAAAAGGTATTTTAATACAAATTATTGAAAGGTGATTTTTAATTAATGAAAAGATTAATTAAAGAAGCTTAGTGGTTGCTTATGTGCTTAACCATGCTTGGTTTCCATGTGAAATTAAATCTATGGTTTGAGTGTTTGTTTGTTTGATAGTTAAATAACCGACTATCAAATCTTGGATAGTTTTAGACTATCAATTGTTGGTTCAAAGAGATTAGGATTGGATAAATATAAGTTATCTGAAAACTATTTCGAACCAGCATAAGCATTCGAATTGGAGACATCTTGAAGATGATTGATGACGGAGTTCTTTGAAGTGTAAGGACTACTTGCTAATAATCATGAGGGTGATACCGCAGTGGATGTAGTAGAAGTAGTGCCTTTGATTTGGTCATATGCTGAACAACTTATATGGATGAATGCTGGCATTGCATTGTTTCTTGGAGGGCAGTGTTAGCATTCCAAGTGGGATTTGCTAGGGAGAGAGGTAATTATAGCCTCACGAGCCTCACAACCCGATAATGACTAAAATCAGGGGATGTAGCAGAGCTTTGTAGTTTGTTACCATTAGGAGCATCATTCCTCGGTCTAGATCAATATTTGTGGATTTTGGCATGCATGCGCACGAAAAAAGGGTAGAGCCAGGTGCAATGTTTGTAGTCTTTGTGCCTATGGAATGATGTAATCCGGCTATGTCATGTTCGAGGGGTAGGCCAGGGGGTCCATGTGTAGCACTCGGTACATTTTCTAGAGATGTACTATGGTAGGTAGTACACTAGTGCCTTGTCATTGTGTCAACTCCAATCTCCAATACGTGCCCTACGGTTTTAGTTGTAGAACCTAGTACTATTGAATGTAATTATGGGTAACCATTCCGGATATGTTATATATTTATCTTAAACCCTAGACATTATTATAATATCATAAGATTTCTTATAAAATGATTTGGTTATCATAAGGTAAAAACTCGTCTGTGTTTATTTGCGGTGTGGCCTTACGAGATACCTTTATTTTTGAAAGGTTTTATAATATTAGAAATCCATATGATTTATGTTTCTTACGTTGGTTTAGCAGACGAATTCAGGCATTATTTTCTTGTAATGCTCAGGTCAGCTTGAGCATACATCCAAATTTAGTGATGGATGCTTTGGAGTTTTAGGAAACAAGCTGGATGCCTCCAAGACATATTCCTGTATTTTCTTTTATTTTCGTTGTACTTCTGGTTTCTATTTATCAACAATTGTAAGGACAGACTGTTGTAACAATCTACGTAGATGATAGGTTTGTTTACTCTGACTGTTGTATGTATAACATTCTTTCTTTTTGTAAAGATCTTATGTATATTATATATTACTCGTCACGGTGTGAGATTTTGTTCTATCTTCTCTTTCCTTTCACACTAACAATATGTCTTTTTGGCACTTGGATGTTCGGTACAAGAATACCAGGGATATAATAGTGTTGACTTTTGAGGGATGAAATGCCGGTTGTTACAACAAACCATTTTCCCTACGAGTCCAAGTTCGGGATTTAACAACATAGACCAAACCCGAACCCTCGTCCCACCTCTTAGAGTTCTCTTGAGCAATGAGCTCAGCACTAGAAGGGTCATATTAGAGAGCCTCGACTAATTTTAATCTCAGGCTGGTGTCAGGAGGCACAGGTGGATCAATGTTGAGCGCGGCAGAGTTTGGGGTGGTCGGAATCGATGAAAGAGGTGGTGACACCCTAAGGAGGGCTGCTGGCGAAGGCGGTGGAGACACATAAGGAGGGGGCTAATAAGGATGTCGGAGGGAAGAGGAACAATAGGGACAAAGGGAAGAATAGCGAAGTAGGATAGAGCAGAAGGTATATGATTAGTGGAATGGGGAGCACTGGAAGAATATGTGCAACAAATTACATAGTTGCCCCTAGGGCATACCCTTAACTCTATCGAAAACCGACAACTCTGTAACAAGTACCTGAAGTATGTGTTTGGCAGACGCATACTTTTCTAAAGTTTACAAGCGAAGCTTGGTACGTTGGGTAATTCAAATAAAATACTAAACTTGATTAATATCCCTTAATCTAACACCACACGACTTTGATTTTGAAAATAATTTATAAGACAACTTTCCTTAATTCACTACAACATTCATTACCATTTATTAGATCCAAATCCAAAATTCAAATGCTTGTAATTACAACTTTTGTATATATTTGGTAAAATAACATTTTGAATGAAGAATGATTTTGATAAAATAAATTCAAAACATTTAAATTATATCTACCACTTATTAGGCTATTTGAAATCTTTAACTATATATGTTAACTTTCAATTCAACCATGGGTATAAAATCAAAACATTTTGTAAAATAACATATTAAATATTAGTTTTGAAATTCAAATTAAAACAATGATTTGAGATATTGAAATATATTTTGAATGACTTTTAAAATACAAAATCATATACGTATATATTTGTATATATGAGTCCGAATACTTTTTTTAATCAAAAAACTATAATTCAGTATCACCTAATGAATAAAACACTGTAGGATCGATTTCACCCTAGAGGGGGGGTGAATAGGGTGACATTATTAATCATAAAAATTTATTGCGGAAGTATATAAAATAATTTCAACATAGATCATAGAATAATAGCAGCACAGATAATAGCAGAATAAAAACAGAACACACAGATTTACCCAGCTTCGGCAAAACCCTGCCTACGTGCTGCCCCCAAGGTTTCTACTAGAAATTAGATAGTCAGATGCTTGCACACGTAAACTCACGACACCCGATATCGACTTACCTAACTCTACGCTTAAAACCCTGCCACAACTCAGCCACTTAGTTGCAAATTCTCAAACTATGCCACGTAGTTTGTCCCCTAGTCACACGACTAGAAATTACAACTGTTTAAAAAAGAATTTAAATTTAAAAACAACTTTAAACAATAAAACCCTAATTTTAAATTAAAAGCCTTATATAATTATAAACTAATACAAAGGCCGGCTAATTATTTTTCCCCTTTTTCTTTTACCTCTATGTCGGCTCGTTCCTTTGTGTTGGTGATAATGGCGGCTCTTTAGCTTTATCATTCGTTCCTCAATCTGAAATTAGGGCTAGTAATTTGGAGCGCCTATTGTTGATCGTTCCTCAAATGGCTTCAATGCTTCTTCTATTTAGCTTGCGGTCACCTCCAATTAGTCGAGTTTGAATGATGCTTGAATAGGTACGTGTGTTCCTTTTTCGATTTATATTATACTCGACTTTGATTCGAGTTCCTAATTGATTCTATGAACTGTGATATTGCTTGAACTCGAATGACCAACTGCCGATGATGTTGATTGTTTATATAGGATTCGAATTCCTATATATGCGTTCGAATATACTCTTTGAATTCGTCTGGTTATTTTTGGCTTGGCCGTTTGATTATAGTTGAATGTTGATGATTTCTTTGACTTCTTCCAATTCGTATATTTTTTTTGCTTGTTTCCCACGGTGCTGATTTTTGACTTGGTTCGATTTCTTGTTGCCTTGGTCATCACGGTTTCGAATTTGAACTGTTCGATTCTGTTCTTGTTGACTTTGGCTTGTGATAATGTTTGACTTCGGCACTGACTTTGTTTATGTGATAATGTTTGATTGGATTATTCCTCTACACAAATATTTTCTTTTTGACTTGAATTGCAAACTTGATTTTGTGTTGGCAATCGACTGTTTCTTCACTTGTAACGTTTTCAACCTGGTGCTTGATATTGACCATTGTCTTTGTAACTTCGGCATTGTCACTGCACTTGTGCAATCATGTCATCATCTGGCTTTTAGACTCGACTTGATATTGTCTGGAGCATTTTGACTCGACTTGATACTCTGTTGCTTCTGGCTTCACTGTATCTTCATTGACCTGTACATTTGAGTCTGGTTGACACTTGCAGTTCACTGGTGACATTGTTTTAACTCCACTATTAGCTTGATTCTTGTTTGCTGCCTTGTTGTCATTGTGTACATGTATGTTTGCATTTAAACTTGGTTTTGATTAAAGTTGCATGTTGCCACCTCTGTTTCATTTGAAATTGTATTTGGCTGCAGCCCTTTGTACATGTTGATTTTTTGATTGCTTGGTTAACATTGTTTCAACTCCACTGTCGAGTCTTGTGACTCCACCTGATGCTTGTAGTTGTTTAGCTGGGTTGGTCTATACTTGATTTTTGTAACTGTATTGTGTTCTTCTGCCATGCTGTGCATATGTGCATTTGTAACCTCATGTGTATGATAGTTTGTGTTTCTAGTTATCATTTCTGGGTTTAGTGCAGTTTCATTGTGGCTTCACTTGCATATTGAACTGCTACCATTTGTTTGAGATTGAATGCACTGTTCTATGATTGGCCTTGGTTCTTGTGCATAGCATATTGAACTGGTCAAGTTGTTTTGTTGCATTCATTCTTCACTATGATATTTTGAGTCTGGTACTCATATAGCTTTAAGTCTGTTTTAGTTGTCTTGACCATTTGAACTTGTACATTTTTAATTTCACTTGTGTTGAATCCAGTTTTAAAGCTCGGGTTTGACCTTTTGCTCGTGTCGTGATTTTATTTGTATTTCACTTGAGTTGAACCCGACTTTTGATTTGGGTTTGACCTTATGCTCACCTATCCCTGCAATTTTATCAAGTGTATATCGGTGTGCACGGCCATGTGGCATATACAGTGATACACTGTGCATGTCACAAATGTTCGGGTATGATAAATTCAAAATTAAATGATGACGAACAACCCAAATAACTAAGGCAAATGATATTTTCAAAATACATTTTATTTTACACTACAAAAATATTTCATTTTCAATTTTACTGCGTCAGTGTATATTTTTGCAGATAGCTCAGATGCTGGATTCAATCTGGAATAGAGTTGAAGATAAATACGAGTTGAGTGAATGAGTGAAATGTAGTGAGGTCCAAACGTAAATGTGAATTGTGATGTAATCAAATTGTATTGTAATCAAAGATTGTGTACATATATAGTGAGAGCTCAAATTTGTACTATTCAAAATTGTAATAAATATTTATTTGAATAAAATATCTGTTTGAATTTAAATTATGTGTTATTTATTTTATTCAGCAAATATTTATTTAATCTGTGAAATAAAATTGTAAATTAACAAATACATTTAAATGAGTATATATATGTTTATTATCATCAGACAAAAATCATATAGTCGCATATTCAACAATCTCCCCCTTTTGATGATAACAAACATATATTTAAGATTTTTAATTTATTAAATGTATTTGATTATTCAATTTGCTCCCTCTATTTGAATGCTCCCTCTCTACACAAAGCTCCCCCTTCATATATGCATAAAAATATTCAAATGAGCCTTGATGCAAATATAAAATATTTGACCTTTATTTTTCAAAATCTTAACTTTTCTCTCCCCCTTTTGTTATCACCAAAAGAGTAATAGTGTCAGAAAAATAGATAATAAAGTGATAGACATTAATATAGCATTAAAACTCAATCGAGTATAAATATTAAATTTTAATAAAAAAATCAAACAAAAATCATAAATACTCTATTTGACGCATATTCCACTTTAGAATGATAGGTGTGACGCCCCACTCCGAGAGCCTCATTAACAAAAAGTATTATATGGATAATACCGTCTGCTAATGCAGACAATAGGGTATAATGGAAGCGACCATGTGTAGTCTTACTTTAACTATCTACTGAACACGCCAAAAAGTGGTTTTTATCATCTCATGTGGTTCGACAAGTTCAATAAATACTTAAAGCAAAACTACAATGGCTATAGGATCTATCAGAACAAAATGTAACAACTCAATGTAATATACATCACAGAACAGCGGATCATCATAAACACATATACTGCTACATAACAGAGTATACAAAATGATACATGTCAAGTGGTATAGCAAACCACAATATACAGACGAGTTCACAAGAATACATATCAGAGTTACAATAGATAAGGACTGCACAAAAAGCTAAGACAAAAAGAAGCTAGCGGAATAGTCCATGCGGAAGCAAAAGAGGCTAAGTCCAAAAGCACCTAACCTGAAACAACTCGATCTGACCCGAGTATAAAATACACGGGTCAGTCTAGCTAAAGAAATCAGTTAGATAAACCGAACGATAATGAACCTGCAAGATCATATAGTATAACAAATATCTCTAAAGGAGATAGCTCAATCATCTGACATAAGATGAATCATAACAAAACAAGCCTCATATCATCGGCATCTCAACAAGCAAAGGATATCATATCCCAAATCAAGTCAAAAGGCAAATAACAAATACCAATGAAGGTATACAAGTTCCACTAGATGATCGCTACATATAATGCGGCTCAAAAAGACCAACACCGAAGGGCGATACCTAGGGAATATACGTATCAATGAAAACAACAAAAGATTGCTCGAGTTCAGTACTGTATAAACAAGGATCCATAAGCCCGAAGGCTCCAAACCCAAATATCACCCATGCGGCTCAAAAAGACCAACATCGGAAGCGATACTATAGGGCAACAAACCCGAAGGCACAAACCCGAAGGCACATACCCGAAGGCAACAAACCTAGGGAGACTGTCCGAAGACACTATCCCAAAGGCAACAAACCGTAGTGGTGAAGGTCCGGAGGCCCAGTACTGGACACCACTAACTGGCGGAATGTGTCATAACTCTCGAAAAGGAACCCGAAAAGTGTTAACGTATGTCCCATAACCACTCGTTCGCACTAAACGGTTTACTATCCATTAGCCACTTTCACACTCAAAGCATTACAAAGTTTACCTCATGTCATCGGTAAACCAGACACATAGGTCAAAACGATCAATCGAATAGGTCGGGGACTAATCGGAAAGGTGAACGTGCGGATTCATCGTCCGTGTTTTACCTAACCATTTAATCTCCTTTCCACTTCGTTCGAAGTGCAAAATCGTGTGTGTTTAAATAGAAATTTATAAAGCGGAGAAGGGAGCTTTTAATACGATTTAGAGGGATTATTTATAAAACTCGTGAATGAAGTCAAAAGTATGTTATCAAAGCCAAAGATGCAATAAAAAACATTAAAAACCAACTTGCATTGATAAGATTTGGAAAACCGATCAAAATGAACAAAAATATGCAAAACAGGGAAAACAGGAGCAGGTCGGTCGGCCGGCTACAGGGCTCGGTCGACCGGACACTGTTCTGAAAAATTCTCGGGAAGCAGGTCGGTTGACCGGACTTCCTGGGTCGGTCAGCCGGAGCCCAGATTCCTGCACTCCCAAAACAGAGGCAGGGAAGTGCTCAGGTAGCAGGTTGGTCGACCGGACCCTGCGTTCGGTCGGTCGGAGCCTGTTTTCCAGCACTTCTTGCCCTATCAAGTGAATACCAATTCTTTCCAAACCAAAAGCAATAGCACATGAATATTTGTTAGGAATTCATACCCAACATCAACGATAGATATACACATAGATGTGAGATAAAAATCTCACCTTTTTACCCAAAACAAAGAAGAAGAAGCTCAATTGCAAAGAGAAGATCAACCACTCACTACTTCAACTCAACAAGCTTCAATCTAAGATCAAAACAAGTATTTCCTAAGTTAGGGTTAGGAAACTTTCTGAAATTGAAGGAGAAAGAGTTGGAGAAGATGAAGAGGAGGCTTACCAATGGCTTCTATTCGATTTTGGAGCAAGGATTCGAGTTTGCAAGGAGAAACTAGGGCTTGGAATATCTAATTCCTCTTCCTTTCCACCATTTTCAGCTTTAGCTTGAGAAAAGAAATGAAATGAAGATGGAATGAATGAAGAGTTAAGGAGATGGGGGTTAAGTGGGGTTAAGGGCTGAACCCAAACCCAAGTCCAAAGTGAAAAAGGGTCAAAACTCCACAAACTCCAAACATATCAAAGCTTATACTCAAAAAGATCGCAAACGACATTTTGAACTCAATGGAAGTGGTTTCGAGCTCCAATTCGGCCGTTTGCAAAAAGTAGCTTTTCGGACTATAATCCGACAAACGACATTATATTTAAATAAAATATTTAAATATGCAATCGATAAATATGCGGGTTGTTACAATAGGGATGATGTCATCATATAAAACCATATAGTTGTGTCTATTTGTGGTATATTTATATCAAGAATTTGAATATCTACTAACCATGCATAACCGTTAGGACTTTTAAATGAGATTAGTAGTATTCCAAATTTAAAAAATAAATGAATTCAAGTATCTTCTAACCACGCATAACCGTGAGGACTTTTAAATGGAATTAGAATCAACTTGTCTATTTAATTAATCAATTTTGATATGCGTTCCATACATGCATAACCGTGAGGACTTTTAAATGAGCATGGAAGCACATAATCAAAAATCCAAGTAATTCACACATGCATAACCGTGAGGACTTTTAAATGAGAGTGAATACTTTGGACGTTTTTATTTGTTAAAAATATAATGAAATGAAAAACGAATGATTCCCATTTAAAATACCACATATTGACATACTATATTGAATTTTGATGAGTGATGGTCGATGGAAATATGATAGAAATAGAAATGGTCATGGAATTTTTACCAAAAAAAAAGTTTTTATAACTCTTGTTTAAATTTCCAAAGAAATTTACTAAATATACTATCTCGAGTTATAATATATTAATAATATCAACACTCATCACTTTTTCAATCACTATTTACCTTTTCGATAATTAGTAGGGGTCAGATTAGTTAATGTAGTGATTTAAAATCTAATTCAAATATAATTATCAAATTTTTCAAAATGACGAATCTGAAACAAGGTCAACAAAAATGATTTTCTAGAAGGTGTTTTATTAGAAAAATGTCTGCTATTTGAAAATTATTTCAAGTGAAAAATATGTAGATATTTCCTTTGAAAATGTGATGCAGCTAATGGATGTCTCATCATAAATCACGTTCCACTAGTAATTTTTCTATCAACTAGATTACCAGTGTAATCTGCATCTGAATTTTTCTTTCACTCGAGATTATCATTAGTTGGGTATCATAGACCAGACCGTGAAGTTGCAACAATTTCTTGAAATCATTTTTAACAGCTTTTAAATGAAGTTCTCCTGAATTTGAATTGAAGCCGTGTAAATAAACAAATAGTGATCATAGTGTTCGAACGAATATATCCACTTGTATCATGAGTGATCAGTAATCAATAAAACATCATCATTAATCCAAGCAATACTATATGAAATAGTTCAAAGACTCAAGAGATTTTTAAAGTGTTCTTGACATATGAATATAATTGGCCAACAATTTTGAAAAACTCAGAATCATTATCAACATTCATTTCATTATCACATTACTGGCTGATTTAATTCAGATTATGGTGCAGATTATCACATTTAATATAACCGTTTAAAATAAATATACCATTACCTGTTTTACCTTTACGATAATTTTTCGTTGTTGCCTATTGTGATTCTGTCACCTTTATACTAGGCTAAGGAACTTTGATTTGTCACCCATTCTGTTTCTGGAACAGCCAGAATCCAGATAACACTGATGTTGTTCCTTAGCCTGCCACCATACCTACACGATAAAAGATTTTTGTGACCTATTTGGTTTTATAGGTCCATGATTGTTAGTGGCAAATGATTTTAAAAAATAATTTTGTGGAGACCCAAAACTATTTATATACGTTCCTTTCGGCACCCAGATTTGTCTGACTTTGTGGGATTTTATATTCGTGCCTTTTGGAATCCAGATTGGAATAGTTTTCACATTTTTGGGTCTATACCAGCAAATATTTTGAATGTGTCCAAATTTTCTACAAATTGTGCACTTGGAATTGACTTGTTTAATTTCACTACCAACACGTATATATTGAGTATACCCAAGTCCTTGTCTATTAATATTGACTGTTTGTTATCCTATTAGCATATTCAACGATCTTTCACTTTTGGAAAATTTTCTTAAGGTCGTTGACAGTTGTTGGACTTGTGTTTTTAGTGATTCATTTTCATTCAATAATTGTGTGCACTTTTTAATAGAGTTTTCTCCACTAGTATTTTCACTTTCCTTCAAAATCGGAATTTCATCTTCAAGCGATTTAATTTTAATTTCTGATTTTTTAATCTCTTCTTCAAGTGATGGACACTTATCACACTTAGGGCTTCTACTTTGATAGTTTTTAACTAATTGATCAAGCTGTTTATTTAAATCTATCAAAGTATCTCTTTGTGATTCAAGTTTAGTGTATCTTTCCCTAAGTCGTTCAAAACAGCCATTTACTTCGTGGAAATATATAAGTAATTCAGAGTGAGTGAGTTTTGATACCTCGCTTGGCTCGTCATCATCGCTATCAGTTATATCACTTCGAAGGCACAGATCTACTTTTTCACTCTCACTGCTAGTACTTTTATTATCTTCATTACTTGTATTCCACGTGGCTGCAAAACTTCTCCTTTTTGATTTCTTTTCTTGGTCATGTCGATTCTGAGGACAATTAGGCTTGATGTGGCCAGGTTTATTGCACTTATGACAGATGATCTCCCGCTCTTCTGGGATATCTAGTGCTTTGATTATTCTGCTTTTCAATTGTTGATTTAGAGCTAGATTTCCATATTTGTGATTCCACTTTTTAAATTTCTTCATTAATAGTGCCAGCTCAGCTGCTCCGTTATCATCATCCTCGTCACTACTGCCTTTTACCAATCCTGCTAGGCACGTTTCTTTAACTGAGTCGATTGTGGAGGATTTCTCATTGCCGTTGACTTTTGCACCATATATTGCATCAATAGTATTCCAGATATCCTATGCATTTTCACAATAAGAAATGAAGTTAAAATTATCTTGATTAATATGAGAATATAGTATATGCATAGTAAGAGCATTAATCGAAGTAATTCCCTCGTCTATTATATCACACCCATTTTCAATAATATCCCAACATTTAATATTAACAGATTTTAAATAAAATTCCATTTTTAATATCCAATTCAAAAAATCCGTTCCATCAAAAACAGGAGGAATAATATTGGACCGACCCTTGACAAAAGCATTATTAAAAGAAGCCATTTTAAAAATTCAAATTTTTACAACAAAAATTGATTTTTGAAAAATCGAATTTTTGAAACAAAAATTGACTTCTATTCCTAGCTCTAATACCACTTGTAGGATCGATTTCATCTTAGAGAGGGGTGAATAGGTTGATACTATCAATCATAAAAATTTATTACAGGAGTATATAAAATAATTTCAACACAGATCACAGAATAATAGCAGCACAGATAATAGCAGAATAAAAACAGAACACACAGATTTACCCAGCTTCGGCAAAACCCTGCCTATGTGTTGCCCCCAAGGTTTCTACTAGAAATTAGATAGTCAGACACTTACACACATAAACTCGCAACACCCGCTACCGACTAACCTAACTCTACGCTCAAAACCCTGCCACAACTCAGCCACTGAGTTGTGAATTCTCAAACTATGCCACGTAGTTTGTCCCCTAGTTACACGACTAGAAATTACAACTGTTTAAAAAAGAATTTAAATTTAAAAACAACTTTAAACAATAAAATCCTAATTTTAAATTAAAAGCCTTATATAATTATAAACTAATACAAAGGCCGGCTAATTATTCTTCCCCTTTTTCTTTTATCTCTATGCCAGCCCGTTCCTTTGTGTTGGTGATAATGGCGGCTCTTTAGCTTGTTTGTTCGTTCCTCAATCTGAAATTAGGGCTAGTAATTTGGAGCACCGATTGCTGATCGTTCCTCAAATGGCTTCAATGCTTCTTCTATTTAGCATGTGGTCGCCTCCAATTAGTCGAGTTTGAATGATGCTTGAATTGGTACATGTGTTCTTTTTTCGATTTATATTATACTCGACTTTGATTCGAGTTCCTAATTGATTCTATAAAGTGTGATATTGCTTGAACTCGAATGACCAACTGCCGATGATGTTGATTGTTTATATAGGATTCAAATTCCTATATATGCGTTCGAATATACTCGTTGAATTCGTCTGATTATTTTTGGCTTGGCCGTTTGATTATAGTTGAATGTTGATGATTTCTTTGACTTCTTCCAATTCGTATATTTTGTTTGCTTGTTTCCCACGGTGTTGATTTTTGACTTGGTTCGATTTCTTGTTGCCTTAGTCATCACGGTTTTGAATTTGAATTGTTCGATTCCGTTCTTGTTGACTTTGGCTTGTGATAATGTTTGACTTCGGCACTGACTTTGTTTATGTGATAATGTATGATTGGATTATTCCTCTGCACAAATATTTCCTTTTTGACTTGAATTGCAAACTTGATTTTGTGTTGGCAATCGACTATTTCTTCACTTGTAAAGTTTTCAACCTAATGCTTGATATTGACTATTTTCTTTGTAACTTCGGCACTGTCACCGCACTTGTGCAATCATGTTATCATCTGGCTTTTAGACTCGACTTGATATTGTCTGGAGCATTTTGACTCGACTTGATACTCTATTGCTTCTGGCTTCATTGTATCTTCATTGACCTGTACATTTGAGTCTGGTTGACACTTGCAGTTCACTGGTGACATTGTTTTAACTCCACTGTTAGCTTGATTCTTGCTTGTTGCCTTGTTGTCATTGTGTACATGTATGTTTGCATTTAAACTTGGTTTTGATTAAAGTTGCATGTTGCCACCTCTGTTTCATTTGAAATTGTATTTGGCTGCAGCCCTTTGTACATGTTGATTTTTTGATTGCTTGGTTAACATTGTTTCAACTCCACTGTCGAGTCTTGTGACTCCACCTGATGCTTGTAGTTGTTTAGCTGGGTTAGTCTGTACTTGATTTTTGTAACTGTACTGTGTTCTTGTGCCATGCTGTGCATATGTGCATTTGTAACCCATGTGTATGATAGTTTGTGTTTCCAGTTATCATTTCTTGGTTTAATGCAGTTTCATTGTGGCTTCACTTGCATATTAAACTGCTACCATTTGTTTGAGATTGAATGCACTGTTCTATGATTGGCCTTGGTTCTTGTGCATAGCATATTGAACTGGTCGAGTTGTTTTGTTGCATTCATTCTTCACTATGATATTTTGAGTCTGGTACTCATATGGCTTTAAGTCTGTTTTAGTTGTCTTGACCATTTGAACTTGTACATTTTTTATTTCACCTGTGTTGAATCCATTTTTAAAGCTCAGGTTTGACTTTGTGCTCGTGTCGTGATTTTATTTGTATTTCACTTGAGTTGAACCTGACTTTTGATTTGGGTTTGACCTTGTGCTCACCTGTCCCTGCAATTTTATCAAGTGTATATCGGTGTGCACGGCCTTGTGGCATGTACAGTGATACACTGTGCATGTCACAAATGTTCGTGTATGATAAATTCAAAGTTAAATGATGACGAACAACGCAAATAACTGAGGCAAATGATATTTTCAAAATACATTTTATTTTACACTGCAAAAATATTTCATTTTCAATTTTACTGCGTCAGTGTATATTTTTGCAGATAGCTCAGATGCTGGATTCAATCTGGAATAGAGTTGAAGATAAATACGAGTTGAGTGAACGAGTGATATGTAGTGAGGTCTAAATGTAAATGTGAATTGTGATGTAATCAAATTGTATTGTAATCAAAGATTGTATATATATAGTGAGAGTTCAAATTTGTACTATTCAAAATTGTAATAAATATTTGTTTGAATAAAATATCTGTTTGAATTTAAATTATGTGTTATTTATTTTATTCAGCAAATATTTATTTAATCTGTGAAAATAAAATAGTACATTAACAAATACATTTAAATGAATATATATATGTTTATTATCATCAAACAAAAATTATATAGTCGCATATTCAACAAACACATCAATTTAAATATAGGTAAATGGGTGAGACAACATATGCGAATATGGAAACATTTTATAAATTATCCAACAAACAATATATGTGAATTAGAAAAAGTCTTGCCCTTTGTAACACCTAAATTTGAGATTTCTCCTCAGATCTCAAGTAGATCACCACCCAGCTTTACAAGGAAAGGAAGAACCGCTTAATTTATTTTTTATTTGATGTCTGCTTTTGGTATTGGAGTTATAAAATTTTGGAAATATTGATTTGATTTTTAGCCATGAAAAGTTAGGAGGGGAGAAGAGAATAAGGTATAAAATGAATGTCTATAGAAAATGAATTAGTGGATTTGTTTTTAATTGAAAAAACGAAACATTTTTCATTCTTTATACAATCTGAAAAAAGTCATGCCCTTTGTAACACCTAAATTTGAGATTTCTCCTCAGATCTCAAGTAGATCACCACCCAGCTTTACAAGGAAAGGAAGAACCGCTTAATTTATTTTTTATTTGATGTGTGCTTTTGGTATTGGAGTTATAAAATTTTGGAAATATTGATTTGATTTTTAGCCATGAAAAGTTAGGAGGACAGAAGAGAATAAGGAATAAAAATGAATGTCTATAGAAAATGAATTAGTGGATTTGTTTTTAATTGAAAAAACAAAACATTTTTCATTCTTTCAATTAAAACTTCCCCAATCAATTACCTTAATTTTCTCTCTCTCTTGTGTCCTCTCTATTCACATGGTATGGCTGGAATTACTTGCCATCAAATGGTATAAAATGTCAATTAATTCCTTCATGCAATTATCATTTATTTAAACTTGTTTAAAAATACACAAATATCATATATCGATGCTCGCAAATATAACTTTTATATATAAATTCAAATATTTCCAAATAACTCCCAAACATCACATAATTTAAACTGTAATTAATATTTCTCGAATATTGATTAACTTAATTAATTTACAACATTTTATAAATTAACTAAATCATGTGGTCTTTCACAGAATTCACAAATACGATTATGTGACTTAGAGGTGTGAATTTAGCCAGTAATTAATATTGAGCAATTCAAATATTAATATTCACACGTCAACGTAGCTACTGGGGTGACAATTTGGCTAAATTCATCGCTTATAGTCCTTTTCGATAAATCAAATTTCATATTTTCTAAAGCGATATCTTTTAGCAATGATTATTTACACAAATTCTCTTAGTCAACACTATATCACATTAGGAATTATTGAATTTGGTTTTTGTCAAAATTCCAATATCATCTAGATTCAACTTGGTTAGTCCATAAACAAAGTCCTTGGTTCAATAATAACACTTATTATTAACCACATTAATCTGGCCAGAGATTTTGACTTTGAGATGACTACAGTTGACTGTGATACTAACCTCATATAACTAAGGAAACGAATCCTCTATTGAATAGTGTTTTGCTTTCAATGCTTCAGTTGAGACCCAATTATAGTACTACGATGGACGCCATGCCATGAGCTAACTATAATTAAAGTGAAGTGTCCACATTGAAGTTCCATAGTATTCTCAAGTCAAAGAAACCATGTAACATCATTATTTTGAGATTCTCTATTTGACCTTAGTTATATTAACTAATATAAAACTCTCGAGTGATTCATTCCATGGTTATCCAATAACTATTAGTACGTAATCCCTTAGTGCCCCCAGTAGCCACGAGAAATACACTGCTCAACATTTGGAGAGAATTACATACTCTAGTCTCAATAGATGTATCGATATTCTTTCTTGAAACATCTTGATTAGGAATATTTAAGACAATATGTTATTTTCAATGTGATAAAATTCTCATGATTACAACACACCATGATTACTATCACATAACATATCATTAAAGATTTTCTATCTATATACTTTAAATTAATTACATAATTTACTTATATCACTATATAACAAGTATATAATAGAAAGAGAAACACCTTTTATTTTCAACAAGATTGGTCATCAAGTTAGATATCGTAATAAATTACATAATTGACCCTAAGGCATACCCTTAACTCCATCAATCTCCAACTCGCACTTAGGGTCAATTGTGGAATCTTATTCCAATTTCATCGATCAATTTTTCTCAAAACTAATCAGGTCAGTCCCTTGGTGAACAAGTATGCTATTTTGTTTTAATTACCTACTCTGTAAATCAACTCTCTTCGACATTGATAAATAGCCTTTATCATGTGGAACTATTTGGAGTATGTCTCTTGACTTCTAATGAGCTCTAGGTTCATTTACGAACTGTATCGCGATATAGTTATCATATAACACCATCATGATATTCTCAATATTTGGAATCACCTTTAGCACGATTATAAATTTGTGCATTTGTAGTTATTACACTGCTTTTATTATGGTGTTATTCAAGGCGATGTACTTAGCTTTCTCGTTGAATCAACCACAATATTTCATTTGGAACAATTCCAACTTAAAGCTTCTTAATTAAGGTTTGAACATGAATTTAATATTGACATATTATACTCGATAGCACCTATGAAGTTCGAGTCTGAACACTCTTTCATAAGGAGTTCGTTATTTCTATAAACAATTCTCTAGTGTTTCGTAAATACCTAAGAACACTTTAAAGTACCATTTATCAATCTTGATTTGGATTTGATATTTGTTTCATGCATCAAATACATATGCAAGTTACAATATGATAGACGGTACAACATGTATGTTAATTCCTTTGTTGGTGCATAAGGAATCCATCTTACATATTCCATATTAAACATCTTAATAAGGTATCTTTGCATATCGTTTTAGACATTCCCATTATCCTTTTAGACATTCCCAATATCCTTTATACATATTATAAAAGATATAATAAACAAATCCTATATCAAGTATTAAACAACCAAACTAGAACCAATTTTAACATAAGTATATCGTTAACAATTAGCAGTATGTTGTTTACTTATAGTTAAGATATATCTATGTACCTTTTAATGTCTTCTTATAGACACAAGATTCCTTTGCATCTTGCCTAAAAATCAAATTATTTGATATTTCTATCAAAACACATGTTTAACTTCGATGCTTGTTGAACGATATTTTCGTACCGTTCTTGGATCATATCCAAAAACTCATAAACTCAATATGCTCCTACTGACTTCAAGATACCTTGGCTATTACGTGCAAACAGTTTATTCTAAATTTTATTTAGATTTTTTTCAACACATATGTACCAAAACACAAAATCAAATCATGCGATAATTTTGTGAGTAAAATCTGAATTAGCTTAAGCACATCGAATGACGAATCTGTTACACTAATATCAACGATTGAAATTTTTGATGTTATTCTTTTCAATATTGATCACTATATTCCAACTGCATTAGTCTTTCTCTTGAAGGCACATTTCCGCTCGATGAATCATATCTCTTCTGGTACATCTATTAAAATAATATTCTGATAATGTATTTGATTAATATAACATTTTCTTATGTAAGTTTAATTTCTAAAATTATATAAGTTTATATTTGATCAAAATCATATTAATATCCAATTCATTTTACTACCAATAATTTCTAAAAGAAATTTATTTACTACGAAGTTGGTATTTCTAGAAACAACAATTATTTCTTAGTGCAATGGATATGTATTAATAAATACTTTATGAATTGCCTATATATAAAACTGATTTGTTTTTAGTTTACAATTTTATATTCAAAACATGAATTGATCATCCATTAATGATCATTCGTAAACTCCTTTTGGGGTGATTTATACAAAATCCCTCGTGTACAATTATTACGTGCAGTGTTTTGACTCGCAAAACTTGCCAACTCTTGGTTTACGATATGTTGGAGTTTCTTACAAACTATTGTCTTGTAAAATATTCTTTAGAAGAAATTAATTTTAACCTTGTGTACTACTCTTAAGTACATGACCTTACAAAAAGAAGTTAACTCAACTTCACTCATCATCAATTGTACTTTATCCAACAATGTTCGGCTACTTCTTATCGATACATCATTATGTATCATAGGGAGGAGTGACTTTTGAGATTGATTCTTTATTCATTTTAAGGTACATCTGGAACTCTTTCTAATATACTCACCTATTCGATCAAATCGAATACCTTTTATTACCTTTGCATGTTATGCTCCTAGTTTCATATTAAATTCTAACTTAGCATAGACATACTATTTGTGTATCAAATATACATGCTTTATTTCTATGATAATTCGTCTTACAAAGTATGTGACTGTTTTGGTATTATTGGGCCTATGATTGTATACTTCTAAATGTATCAATCCGAAGAGTTCACCAACTCTTATGTTGCTACCACTAGATGAGTGTTTTACCTTTAAGCTTCAAAGATATAATTCACCGATATCGTATGATTCATAATCACATTACTGTTGAATCATTCCTCAAAGATATGGCTTAGTCCATAATTCCAAAATAATTAATTTTTAGATACTTTTGTATTTTCTAATGCTTCATTGTTTTATTCATAAATACCATCATCATAGATTTATTTCAAAACAAATATTCATAATATTCATATTAAAATAAAACTATATCTAGTTTCGATCAATACTAAAAAATACTTATTATTTCATACATAGTACTTGGTATATTACAAAGGCAATCTTTTATGACTTGATGCGACCACTAACAAGTGTTAAATGGTATGCTCCCACTAATTCCACCATTACTATATTAGTATATGAAATATAAAGCTCCATTCAACCACTTGTTACAGGATTTTATTTTACTCACCATAACTAGTTTACAGTCAAAAGTTTTAAATCAAATATCTTAGACTTAAAAAAATAAATCTCATTGAAAATAATCTTCGATATGAAAATATTTTTTTGGAATAGAAAACCTATTTTTCATTTCATATTATCTTTAAGCATATTGTACAATTCTCGTTTCTGATATCTCTTCATGAAGCAGAGGTGGCCAGTCACTCTCTTCATCCAACCATGCAAAAGTTACATCCACTCTCGTACATTCACTTTTATTTCTAAAATAGTCAAAGCATTCAAAGGAAATCCTTTCTATAATCAATCATATTGAATACACGATGTTTCACTATGATTTATTTGCTTATTTCGAATGAACCAATTTCATCAAAGTTTCATACATTACGAACAACAATTCTTCACCTACAACTTTTGCATGTGATTGAATATGGATTAAATATCCATTTTCTTGTATTGTTTACGAGTTCAAAATTCAAAAGACAATACATGTTCTTGGGAAAATAAACTTTCAAGTGACCAGGATATGAACGTATTTAGTGGTTGTAGAATTAGGCTCTTTGTGACGACCCGATTCTTCGACCCTCAAAATCGACACTAGTACATCCACGGTATTCACATGTCGCAAATTCAAGTGTCGGAGAGGCAGATGATCAGAGGTAATAGAAAATAAAGGTAGAAGATAGAAACAACAGATTCTCACATCGTATTGATCAACTTATAATTGTATATGAAGATAGTACATACAATCACTCCCAAAGTGATACATCAGAGTCATGGTAAGTACTAACCCAGCCAGGGACAGTTATAACTGCTTATCCCTACATAAGTGCTGGTATATTCTTACACATAATGCAGTGGAAATAGAAATAGAGAACTATTAGCAGAGGATTCTTCTGCTCCAGGCTCCTCCCAAAATGCTCTAAGCTAGATCTGACTACTTGGATGCCCGAAAATTAAGGCACCCAAGAGTTTAAGAGAAAAAGAAATAAACTCCGGGTCAATCATGGGACTGGTGTAAGAAAATCCAAAAGAACAGATACTTTTGAAAACATAAGGTATCTTATAAGACCACACCGCACAGAAACACGGACGGGTTTTTACCTTATGATAACCATAACCTTTGCTATGTAAAATCAAAGATATTATTCTTAATGACATTCTTTGAAAATACTTTTTAAATAACATATTAAGATAGCCGGAATTGTTACATTTGTTAAATTCGACAACATATTTAGGTATACAATCAAGTCTATAAAGGTTCATATTGAAGAATGGATTTCCAATAATGACAAGGTAAGGGACTACCTTCCGACGGTACATCTATAGAGGAATGTACCGAGGCACAGCTCAATTGCCCTCTACCAACATAGAACCGGCCTACCTCTACCATAGATAGTATCGAATATCCCATCACCCCGGTCTTTCCCGACCTATCTGTGGGATCCCAAAGCATACACAACAAACCCGAAATATAAAGGGAAATCTAGAAAGGTGATGATCATATCCTAATGGATGCGACCCACATAGTCCTGCCGCATCTACCATGTTTTGGCCATTACCACTGCGTGAGGCTTGAGGTAACTTTTTACCATTCACATGACAAATCCCACTTTGAATGCCACATTGCCATTTCCGACGACACGCTAATTGGTTTCCATAAAAGTACAACCCCTGAGCTTATGCGCCTCAAGGAAGGGTGTTATGTATAAGAGGGGTTACCTCCTACACCACCAAACAGATGTACATACCAATGTACGTGGTCTTAGAAATGCAATGTCAGACATTCGTCCATACAAGTTGCGTGGGAATAGGACAAATCGAAGGTACTCTAGCTACATCCTGTTTGGGAATCACCCCTAGACTTAGTAGCGAGCAGTCCTTGCATTAAAGATTTCAAAATCAATGTCTTCAACATGTCTTTACTTTCAAACGCATAAATTGGTTCGAAGTGGTTTTCGGATAAGAATCATCCAAATTCAATCTCAGCCTCTCCGAACCAATTATCAATTGAAAAGATGTTAAGTATGTGGGTGATTGGTGATCATCATTCAATCAATTAATATCTTTATATCCAATAAACTATCTTTAGAGATATATTTTAAACCATTTCTTCTTGGTATATACAGATTTAATAAACCTCTTTTTAACATTGGAAATACCAAACCATTTCCTTTAAATTATTTAGGAAAAATATTTCCATCTTCTTAATGGAGAATACTTATTTCTAAAACATATCTTTTAATGAGTTAAAAACAATGTTATTTATGACATCGTTTACTGTATACCCAACCAATTAGTAATGAGTAAAAAGGATTCATAGATTTTAGATTAACTATACTCAATACTAATTTCTGTATTCAACTTGTATTATTCGTCGAACAACGGTGAAATCATCTTTTAAATTCACACGAATAGTATGGGTTCCTTCCTTAGAATTTAAGACAGAGTTTAACTAGAACATTCTCTTTACCATCAAAATCTTATTTGAAATCTTGTTTAACTTTGTGGAAAATTCCACGTCTCTTTTCTATCTGAATAAATCAAATTAACTATTCCCTCTGTCAAGCCAGTCCAGATAGTTAGGGAGAGCAGGCAACTGGTGTTAACCCAAAAAATGGATCAACACCCTGGATTGAGTGTTAAAGAGCCAGCCCTGTTTATCAAGGAAAATAAAATTGAAAAGGCAATAGTAGATCACAGAAAAAGTAAAGGAACAAGAAGATTTTTATAGTGGTTTGGTTGTTAATGAAGCCTACGTCCACTTTATAACTTTCTATTAAGTGACTGTTGTTACAACTAGAACCAGATTCCAATATAATTGAATCTCCTAAGTTAGATCAAGTCACAAGTGCAAGAGTTCACTGGAGAATCACAGTGAACCCCTGGGTGACTGTTATGTGGGAGGAGAAGGGTGAAGAATAGTTTCTACAGAGTTTCAGCAGCCAGTCCAAAAGATCATCTTTATGTTGCATATAGGTGAGTATTTATAGGGATTGGAGAGCTATTGGGCTAGGCCGCTTTGCCAAAGACCTAAACTTAATGATATAAAGGTGCTCCAAAAATTTCACAACGACCTGACTTGAATTGATGGATCGCTAGCGATCCATGCAGTTAGAATATTTTTAGATCGTTTCACTTGGGTTGCATTCCCTACCTTATGTAGATGCTCTCCATGTAATTTGGTAACTAGTTGCCTTGTTTTGATGGTGATTCCTGTACAGGTTGCATTGAACTGTGACTGGAATCAGATGAAACTTGGAATATTATGAAACTTGGCAGACATCCCTAGAAAGGATATTGGATCATGATGCAAGAAGTTTGGAGGGTCCATGAGCAAGGCTTATGGATCGCTGGTGATCCATCGGTGATGGACTACTAGCGATGCATCACCTTAGCTTATTTTGGCATCTTTTCTCTTGGGTCTTCCTCTTCTTTTTCTTCTGGTCCTTTTGGTTGATTCTTGAGATGTTTCAACTTGTCATAAATGTTCTAACTTCCTTTGAAGTCTATAGGGTTAAAAACCCGACTAACATTTGCCCTCCAGAGTATGCCTTCATTAGTAACAAGGCGTGCTCTGGAAGTAATTGCTTTTGAGTTCCCATTTAGTGAGGTTCAATTGATCGTGTTGAGGCTATCATGGGAATTTGGCTTTGCCTATTCAACCGTCTATTGAGTTCTGATGTGAATCGTTGTTGCTCATAACAATGAATCGATTTCGACCCACAACTTTCCAAATACTTGCAAATAACACGTAGATCATGCTTGGTGAGTTTGGGGAAAATTGGTTGCAATTCTATGGATCGCTAATGATCCATGGTCCATGGATCGCTAGCGATCCAAGGACTTGGCAAAAAAATTCATTCAATTCCCTATTTAATTTTGTATGGGCTGACCCTTCATCACTTTACTTCCTTCTTGTGAACCAAACCATTTGCCTTGTGACCCGAGCTAACACGACCAAACCCTAAACTTGCTCACACCATCGCCTTCGTTGGCCATTCTCCACTGAAGCTTCTTGTTACCGACCCCACTTGACTTTGTCGTCATCTCGAGCCAGCCCTTAGTCCTGAAACATCACCTACCTGTATTGCCACCGATCTTGCCCACCTTGGATTGCCAACAACTTGAGATTGACTGTATTCGCCTTCTGACATAAGGTTGGTGATATGGGTTTTGGCATTTGTTTAACGATTTGTTGATGAAGTTATGTTGGTGATGGATGCAATGGAGAATTCGAGCTGATTGCGACTTTGTGGAAGAAGATAGTAAATCGAATCTTGAATTATTCATGGAACAAAGCTCGGGTTTTGCCCCGGTGCTTGACATGTTTTGTTATCTTTATCCATAGATTCATAATTAACTTGCACCGAGTTACACCGTTAATATGGCATGGCGTCTTGCAGATTGATTTTGGTTTTTCTGGGAGGTGATAATAGCTTAGGATAGCATCTCGTATGTAGCTCATGCTGTTGTCACTTTCCAGAGAACTAAAATATACTTATGCTGAGAATTTTCTATTCCATTCGGACCTATCGATCTATAGTTGCTAGCTTTGGATTGGTTTTTTCATTGCACAATCGGTGTACCTGGAATAGGAAGAGCTTTCTGTGTTGCTTCAGACAGCGGATCCATTAGCGGTCGTTAATCAGTAATGGGTAAGTGTAAGAGGAATAACTTTAATGAATAATACGAAAAGCATTTTACTTTCTTCGCTGCAAGTGATCTTCCTA
The DNA here is from genome assembly GCA_030737815.1 of Allium fistulosum. NCBI lineage: Eukaryota > Viridiplantae > Streptophyta > Magnoliopsida > Asparagales > Amaryllidaceae > Allium > Allium fistulosum. The sequence goes on along the minus strand of CM060903.1, from coordinate 763,506,044 downwards.
CACAGAATAGAGCATTTGTAGTGTTCAGGACACCGAGCCCATCCCACGTAGATAACACATTGCACTTGCCCTAGTCAACGCTTGAAATTCGATGAGTTGGCATAAATTAATATTTTTTCGGAATTCAAGTGTTAAGCATAGGGGGACTTCTAGTTATAAATAGAATTACTTGACCATGTTAGACACAAGTTCTGTTATATAAAATGAAGCACCCATCATCCCATCGTAAATCCAGTGGAGGAAGTCCGGCACTCTTGGGAGCCAAATCGACATCAGTTATGCCTTCACAAATGGTTTCAGCAGCGCCTATTTCTTTGGCACCACTAGCTGAATATGGTCAATTGGTTCCAGTTGGTCCGGTTGTCTCCAAACTTTAGAGTTTTACTCAACCCTCTGGAGAGAGCTTCTACCATAATTTCTACTAAAATCCTGCATAACATTTGTTTACAACATGGCATTCTAGATGATGAAGTACACCTTCTATTGAAAACGAGTTTTCACACATGCCACCTTCGGGGTACACCGCCTACCATCAGTACATGTGCTTGAATGGAGCAGTGCCCCCTTATCTTCAATCCTTTCTTAAGAGAGACTCTTCTGAACTTGGGAATTGGTCCATTTCATATTCACCCCAGCTGGTACGTGATTTTGACTTGTCTTCACGTTTTGTTTATGCGAACATTCAAACATGCCCCAAGCTTTAATGAGCTGAGATATTTCCTCTCAATCAAGAATGCTGCCCTTCGAAAGAGTAAGAGAAACGCTAGCTTACTAAAGGAATTGAGAGAGGCCCACACAAAAATTGAGATTATGTTTAGAGACAAAATCAAGAAGGCCTATGCGGATGAAGTTAAGCTGAAAAGGACCTTGAAACTCGAGACAACATCATCGAAGCTCAGAAGAGAACTATCGCTGGTCATGGCGAAGCCGTCGAAGCTCATAAAAAGACTATTGCTGATTATGCGGGAATGGTGGAATCCCGTGACAAGATCATTTCTGACCAGGCTCGAATGACTGTTTTGCTTAAGGAAAGAGTCATGCAGCTTAACGTTGAAAATACCCAAGTTGTAGTTGAGAAGGCCGCTGTGACGGCTAACTACTTGGAGCTGTAGGATACCTTCGAAAGGAAGATGGAGAAGATGGATGACACCATCTTGAATTTCTACGTTAACTCCTTGCTACATCAGGGCAGCCTCAGCTATCTAGGCCCAAATTCCCGCGTACTCTTGTTGGGGTTTGGGAATAAGTTCTGGCCCGTTTCTGTAACAACCCATAATTTTGTAAATATTTTATTAAATTTTTATTTTGAAAACTTTGATTTTTAAATCATTTAAAAGTGAATTTTAGAATTTTCCAAAGTAAGTTTGGAATTTGTTTGTAATTTATTTTCCAAATAAAATAAATATTTTCTGAAATTTTATATTTTGGTCAACTGAAAGTCAAAGTTTGACCACATTTGAAAATTTTAAATTTTAATTTCTAATCTTTTTCTTTGAAGCAGAAGATAATTCTGATGTTCGTGCTACTTTTCGTTTCGTAAAATTCTGTTTTATACCTTTTAAATTTGATAACTTTCAGCGTTTTACACGCAATTTTTTTCTGCATTTTATTTTCTATTTTCCTATGTTCATTCCTCTATTTTATTTTCTATTTATATTTTTGTTTAGCTTTGATTTTTATTTATTTGGGTTTTGATTGGTTTATTTAGATAAATAGGTTTGGAAACTGCAAAATGGACTTAGGTTTCTTTTCCTGGAAATCAAGTAAGCTTTTCACTTACCCTAGCCATTCACTACCCTCCACTTCTTAGCCGTTCATTTCCCATAACCCTAGCCGCCACTTGTATTTCTAATTCACGTACAAAATTCACTTTCATCTCTTCTCTTTTCATTTCTCAAGATCTATTTCCATAGCTTCCTCCTTCTTTTCCTCCTTTTCCATTTTGTTTTCCTTTTGTTCCTTCATGCTTGCTCGGCCATCAAGCCTCTAGCCGACCACATCTCCTCCTCCACCACCACCATGACAGACCACAATTCCTCTCCATCACCACCAAACCCAAGGCCGTGACCCCTAGATCCACTCCATCACCAAAACAAGTTGCAAACCGTAGCCGAGATCACCATATTCCACCCAATTCCTATTTGCTGCTCGGCCACAACACATATTACTTCACTTCCTTGCCTTTCCATGACCACACCCATCTCTGGCCATGCCTAGTTGACCACCTGACCAAGCCATAGCACCCAGGCCGAGCCAAACAAGCCATGACCGAACCACATATGTTGCTTAACCTTACATTTGCTTGACTTTTTGCCTTCCTCCATTTGTAACTTGCCACTCCTCTTCATTTTCCCTTGATCATAGCCATGCCTACATGCCAAAAGACCATCATGGCCAAGCCATGTATTGATGTGGTCGAGCCTAAAGGTGATGTAGTCGAGCCCATTTGTTGGTTAGAGAAAAGTTATGTCATTTTGTTTCACATTTTTACATTGTTTTAATTTCTATTCTTTTGCATGTTGAATCACATACTAATGTTTGTGATATTGTGTTGTTTAAAAGATTCGGATTTTGACTCTCCATCTACTCAAGTTTGATTCGTGCTTTGTCGTGCTTTTTGAAGTTTGGTTGTGTGTCCCTAATCTATCAATTCTAGCTTTAGAAGGTGAGTTTATCACTCTCAACATTCGTACTTATATAATTGTGAAATAATGACATGTGAATTGTAGAGATTGATATACTATGTTGATTAATTCATATATGCCTGTGATATGATTATATGATGTTAAATACTGCTTATATATTTGTTACATCACCTGTTATGATATGTTATGCTATACTATTTATCTTATTTTCTGTATCTCACACTGTAAGTTCCCTTTCACTATGGGTTGAAATGACATACCCGAACGGACTTTAGAATAGGGAAAATCATTATGAGCTGAAATGATAGACTCGAGTGATTTTTATTGTATTCGTTTGACTTGTGATTACGGGTTTGAAATGATAGAACCCGGATTTTTCTTTTTAAATTACAGATTGAAATGATACATATTCGTATCACTTGACCTAGGTTAGAAAATATTATACAGACCCATGGATAATTTTAAATAATATTTTCCTAAAGATTATTAAGTATCTTGAATTTTATTTTATGAAATTTTAACTTAAATTGTGGTTTAATGATTTACAATATAAAGATACATTGGTTTTCTATAAGTTAAAATTTTATAAGTCAATAAGTGGTTTTACTTGAAATTTTAAAGATATATTGGTTTTAAATTGAATTTAAAGATCTTCATTGATGATAAATAATTTAATAATTAAATTTGATTTGATATGGAATTTTAAATCTAACCTAGTGATGGTAATAGATTTTATGAAATGGATTTGTTTTGCAAAATAAATAATTATGATTTAAAATGGTAAAATGTATCTTAAATTATGACTTAACTTTATAATGGAAAATTTGGTTTTAATTGGAAATGTGAAGTTTGACTTATTAAAAGAATATTTTGTTTATGAAATTGGTATTTCAAATAAAGTGTTAAGTTATTTGTTAAAATAAAAAAAGTTAAGTAAATAGTGCACTTTTGACTTAATAAATGAGTTATAGTAAATTTGGATATTTTAATTATAAAAGTTATTTTATGTAAACTATAAGTAAATTGATATCCAAATGAATATTTCTGAAATGTGAGATATGTTTTATAAGTTAAAAATGGCTAAAATTTAAGTTTTTAATGTTTCTGAAATGTTATAAGAAATCTGGAATTGTATCGGCAGCATTTCCAAAGTGCTGCTGTTTTTGAAATTTAACTATGTTTTGAAATAACTAAAATACTACAGCACTTTATAAGTGCTACTGTTTCTGAATTTGAACTATTTCTGAAAATACCAATATGTCTACTACAACACTTTATAAGTGCTGCTGCTTCTGAAACTGAACTGTTTTGCAACACTAAAATACCTACTGTAGCACTTTATAAGTGCTGTTGTTTTGAATTTGACAATGTTTTTGAAATGTTAATATATTTACCGTAACACTTTACAAGTGCTGTTGTTGCTGAAATTACAATGAACTTTGGAAATGAATATTATTTTGGAAGATTTTGACATTGAATTTAAATGGTTTAAATTAATATGTTTAGGGTGAAATATAAACCATTTTTGAAATTTATAAGTTAATACAATGTTTTCGAAATTGGTATAATTGAACGAATGAACTTAAAAATGCTATAACTTTGGTAATGAATATTATTTTTAAGGGTGTTATGATTTTTCTAAATATTATGATTTCCAAATGATAACATTTTAAATTGATATGGTTTCAAAGTATTATGGTTTCAAAGTATTATAGTTTCAAAGTGTTTGGTTTCAAAGGTGTTATAACTTTGAAAGTACTATGATTTTTGGAAATGAATTTATTTGATGTTAACGCTGAAAAGTGAACGCTAACACCCGGTGTGTGTAGTAGAATTGTGAAAGCACCACCCGTGTGACGGGAACAAGAAGTAAGCAGTAAAATAGTGAAAAGGCAGTAAACGACATCAGTTTATAGTGGTTCGGCTTGAGATCGAGCCTACGTCCACTTTGAATCTCTTTATTGCTGAATCTGGTTACAAGACGATACAATACTCTTATGAAAACAATACAGTTTGATCACAAAGACAATTTCGACTACTAGCTCAAACTTTGACGATGAAACTCGATGAATCCGTGTTGGATGTAGGGAATTCCTCTCGAAGCTTGTTGTAGTGTCTCGAATATCTGAAGATCTTCAATTGTTGGATGAGTTGAGAGTTCGGCAGAGTAACGACGCTTGAAGAAATGATCGGCCAAAAGTTCTCTACTTGTTGGAGTTTGGGGGGTATTTATAGGAATTGAATCCTGGACAAAAGTTCTGCCCAAGTCTTAGGTCGCGTACGACCTAAGTTAGGTCATAGGTCGCGAGCGACCTAAGCTAAGTCGCAGTCCATTAACGACTTAAGAAGCAGGCCAAAGTGGTAAGTTGCAGGCGAGTTAAGGAAGGTACTAGGTTGTTGGCGACCTAGTGGGCCGGTAGGTCGCAAGCGACTTATAGGAAAGCGGCATAGGGAATTAGGCTGGTTTATATAAACTGGGCAGCGGAGTTAGGTCGTGAGCGACCTAAGGTAGGTCGTGAGCGACCTAAAGTAGGTCGTGAGCGACCTAAGGTAGGTCGTGAGCGACCTAAAGTAGGTCGTAAGTTGTACTGCCTTCTGAATCAGTCAGGTTGCTAGGTCGTGAGGCCCTTTAGGTTGTAGAGAAGTTAGGTCGTGATACTTCATAAGCTGCTAGCACTCTTAGGTCGCTGGACAAGTTGGGTCATATATACCTTTAGATCGTGAAGTCCCTTAGGTCGCAGCTTCCCTTAGGTCGCGGCTTCCCTTAGGTCGCAGCTTCCTTTAGCAGTTAGGTCGCTAAGTCCTTAACTCGCAGTCACTTTAGGTCGTAGAGTCTGCTAACCCGTGAAGCTTGTTAGGTCGTTAAGTCATTCTGTTCTTTAAGCCGTTAAGTTCCTTAAGTCGCAGAGTTCCTTAGGTCGTAAGGTTTTTAGGTCGCGAAGCTCTTAAGTCGTATGGTTTTAGGTCGCCAGAAAAATATGAGTTAACATTTGCCCCTCGAAGTGCAGGCTTATGTCATAGGTCGTGCGCTTCGACTTAACTTCGTTAGGTCATGAGCGACCTAAAACGCTGGCTAACTTTCGCGCCCGTTCGCCTTCCCTTCTCAGTTCCATATAAATTAGTTAGGTCGCTTCCTTCTCCCCACTTTACTGTTCTGAGCTTCCATCGCCATTGACGATTTTCCAAGCTTCCGAAGACAAATTCAATCCATTCAGTTGTCGATTATTCCTTACCAACATAATTCGTAAGTAAATTCGGTCTCCATTCCACCCTAATCACTGTTGAATTACGAATCCCTATTTTTCCGACCTTAACCCAATTCCTTGTATCGTGCTACATTTTGAATTGTTGCAATCGACTTTCGATCGCCATTTGAGTAGGCACGGAAATGTATTGAATGTACGATGGATTGGAAATGCTTTGAATCGCTTTTCAAGTGATTCGGTGATGTATGGAGATGTTGAACTTCACGAAGAGGTTGATGGACTTCTGTGCAGTTGATAGCGAGTTATCAGGTCTGGTGGAGTATTGCGTGGAGAGGAAGTTAGCAACCTAGTGGATTTGAGCATCTTGAGATAATTCGCGATCTAAGGACCTTTGCGACCTAAGGAATAGTTTCGACCTACACTAGGTCGCTGAACGACCTAAAACTTGCGCGACTTAAGACTTTGCATGAGCTAAGAGTTACTCGAGCTAAAAATTGCACGACCTAACTTCCTTGCGACATAGGCTGTAGGTCGCGGTCGAGCTAACACTTGGACGAATTTGAAATGCCTTATCCTTTACTTTGCACAGCGCGACCTAAGAAGGTTCTGACCTATGCTAGGTCGTTGGACGACCTAGGACTTGTGAAATCCTGAGACAACTTTGACTGAACTGCTTGGACTTGAATTTTGTTGTATTTCTTTGTAGATTATCTCTAATGCTGATAACCTGTTAAACACAATATTTGCAGAAAAATGGGACGAATATACTGCCATTGACTGCCCACATCGAATGACAGATTAGTCGATAAAAAATAATCAACTTAAATGAACTGAATGATTGAAATGCTGTGGAACAACATTTTCAAGTGAAGAATCAAAGCAAAACTACAATAATCAACCAAAGCTGATTTGTTTGCCATAACACTGTACTTGTATTTACAATAACAAACATTGAAACTCAATAATTGACAAGCATTAACTAATTCGTTTATAGTTGTTTGTTATTTTTTCTAGTTTCGCACAACACTTCACACTTTTTAGGAAACGCGCACCTTCATATTTAAATATCCAGTTGATTGTGTAGAATGACATCTCAACCAGAAGATTCAGGACCAGTCGGAGAAGCTTTCCCGATAGCCAACCCACTGATCGATCCTCCGGAGAGAACTCCGACTACTCTGAGCCACAAAGTTTTTAGACAACTATGTTCCCAATTTGGTATTGCCGAATCGGATGCTATATTCCCTGGAGCAAGCGACACAGCTGACAGGCCACCCCTCGGTTTTATTGCAGTGAACCGCCAGACGTGTTTAAGCAGAGCTATTTCGCCTTTCAACGAATTTCTTCGTGAACTCTTTCTTCGATTAGCTATCTCGCCCTTCCAGCTACACCCCAAGGGTTACGTTGTTCTGATGGGGTTATGTGTTCTGTTTAGGAGGACGCTTGGCCGTCTCCCGAGCTTTGATGAAATTTGCTACTTATGCACTTTCTCAAAGAACAAAGACCATCCTTCAATCGTGCTTGTAAGAGGTTCCAGAAACCGGAAATTGATTTTGGAATTGCCCGAAAGTGCTCACGGATTTCTGAGTTAATTTTTCTTTGTCCGATGTCCTCTAGGATTCTACACTGTTTGGAGAATCGGAAGTAAGATTATCTTTTTCCGTTCGTCTCATGAGCTTTTTGAAACCCGAATTATCAAATGCTTAACTTCATTCTTTTTCTTTTTCCAGCACTTCCTCCCCTGCTTAGAAATCCCAGCCTCAAGTCAACCCTTGAAACCTTAAATGCTGTGGAGGCGGAAGAAAGAAGCGCCAAATTTCTGTTGAAAGATGAATTTTTGCATCAGTATGGACTTTTACACTCTTCCCGATCTACCCAGCCTTATGAAGTCCCTAATTCTCCAGAAAAAACACCGGATGCCCCAGTCCATGCTGGAGAACTATCACCGAAAGGACTTACCATTGAGACTTCATTGGTCAAGTGTTCTACTCCCACTGACATTGTGGAGTCGTCCAACAAATTGAAGCTTTCTCCAGTTATTGAAGAGGAGGAAAATCCTCACATTTCTGAAAAGATGGCTAACGTGGACATTGAAAAAGAGAGTTCTGCTGGGCATCACGGCGATGATACCTTTGATGATCTAAGCGATATAATGATAACTTCTCAGGAACTTTTCAAAGATGATATTTTAAAAGCGATCTCTCCCGTTGTTGAAGCGACTTCTACCTTTAAACAAGCTTCGACACCTTCTACACCTGTCATCTCCGTTCCCACATTAAAGCATGGTTTGTAGTTTGACGCACGTAGTTCGCACGTCGCACACACTTAGGATTTCTCTGCACTTATAAGCACTTATCCTCTTTTTCTGGAAATTTCTAAACTTTACTTCTTTTCCGTTTTCAGATTCTCCGATGGGGCATACTGGCTCATACTATGACTCATTTCAGTGCCGTGGAGGTCGTGGATCTTATGACTTTAGGAAATACCTCGATGCCCCGAGAGAGACAGATGAAGAAAGGGCTCGAAGGAAGGCTCAAGAAAGGCGGGATTACGAGCAGTGGCAGAGAAGAAAAGACGCTGAGCGATATGATTCTTCTCACAGAAGTGACGATTCCCATAAGCGAAAGTCTTATGATGACAAGGGGAAGACTCATATTGCTGACGAATCGAGCAAGCGGTCCAAGCCAAGTGATGCGTCTGCAATTTCTGAGAAGGCTGATGCTCCCATTTTTCCTAATATCCCGTCTGGCTCTCCTCCTTTAAAGAAGTCTGATATCCAAGCGATCGTCAACAGACCCCAGTATCAGGTTAAAGATGGCCATCCAACGCTTCAAAGCCGATTTCCGAATTGGTGCTTAAAAGGGGTGCGCTTTGACCTAGATTTGGTCCCGATCGACAAGCAAGACATGCTTAAAAGTCTTGATACAGTTAGGCTTAACATTGAGAGGATGTCGCAATGGCAGAAACTCGTTGATGAACTCCAAAGAGTCAATCATATGAATCTTGAAAACATGCTGACTATGGAGAATGATAAGATTGAATGGGCTAAAATTTGCAAACAACATGATGCCGAGATGACAAGCATTGCTGATGATAATGCGAGACTTGAGTCCGAGGTTAAAAAACTCAAGGAAGATCTCGCCGCTTCTTCTGCTTCACAAACTCAAAAAGAAGAAGTGTTTCAGAAACAAGTGCGGGATGCGCACGCTGCTCAGAGGGATGCTGAGATGAAATTTGCGGCTGAGCAGTTCGTTGTTGAAGAATACCGCAAAAATAACACTCAGTTGCGGGAAACAGTTAATTCCCAGAACGTGGAGATTGAATTGCTAAAGTCCCAGCTTGTTAACGCTGAGAAAGAGTGTGATGAGGCTGTTGCTGGTCGAGCTGCAGCTGTCGCCGAAAAAGAGGCGGCCGAGCAATCGCATGAGACAACAAAAGCTAACATCAGCTCCACCTTATTTGACTTTTATCTGCACAGCGTTCTGGGTCATGGGAGCCTCTCTTTTCTGGGTCCTGACTATGAGGTTACCCTGGCTGAAGTATGGGAAGCAGCAGTTGACATGCTTGGCGGGGCCGGCTATGATGAGGCGGAACTTGAAGCACGCTATCTTGACGAAGAAGCTCGTGCTGCTCTTGCCAAGGGAAAAGAGCAACTTGCTGAAGCTAGAGCTGGAATAGTGGCAGAAGAACATCCAGAGAAGAAAATATCTTTAACTGCCCCTGTCCACACTTCGACTTCGACCGACGTCGATATCGTTGGTTCCAGCTCTCACTTTTCTTCTCCTGCAAAAAACATCGAGGCTAAGCCCGTCACAACCGAGTCTCCCCTTACTCAAATCGAGGAGTAGAGCCAAGAAGACACTGAGGCTGATAAATTTGAAATTGTCTTGTCAAAACCGACTTCTCCAGGTAATTTTGGCATCGACCCGGGTCCAGTGAATCATTTATTTGATTTAAACGAGTTTGATGACCTTCTTACTTATTACTTAAACTTTGGTGAACCGATACCTTCTCTTTTCTCGGAGAATACCAATTTTAACTTCTTTTCTTCTACAGCGGAGGTACCAAGTACTGCACAAACTTCCACTCCTTTAGTTGTCGTTCCTCCATCTTCGCAAATTACTCCTCCTTCTGCTTCCCAACCGGGATCACAGGCAGAGAAAATTGAAGCTCTTCAGGGCCTGGATGATCCGGCCGCTTCGCAAGAGCAGAAGGCGGAGGATCTTGATGACACTGAGAAGACTCCAGAGCAGTCTCTTGACGATGACACAAATCTTTCTACACTACTTGCACTCCGGGGAGCGAATCTTCTTCGAAGAGGAAGGGGAAGCGTGCCATAAAGAAGAAGAAGAAGAAGAAGAAGAATTTTTCCGCTGGAGAGGAAGCAGAAGTTGATCCAGCCGTGCCTCTTTCTCCTTCCCCCCCGACCCGTTCACAACGGCTTCAGAAACTAATCATTAGGCCGGGTAAAGGCTCCAAAGGTGGCGGGAAGAAGGAATAACCAACTGGATTTTCTACTTCTTATTTTTTGCTTTTCGCATGTATCGACCGGAGATTGTGCGGGTATCGGTCCCCGCTTCTTTTTGTGATCTACACAATGTAAAAAGTTTTCATAGTATTGAATAAAATAGCTATTTTACTTGTACAAATTCTTGTGTATGTGAGATTGCATCTGTTTCTCATTTTAGTGTAGAATAAACGATTCTTTTTACTTGTACAAACTTTCTGGTCTGTGTTTGAGAATGCATTTATTCCACATCTATTTTTCATGATATTGCAATGAACTTGCGGTATGTTGCTTGCATATTCCTTTTATTAATGTAACTGAATTGTGTAGTGTTGCCCCCATACCACAGGTGCATTGCAACATTTCTAACTTTTACAAGACTGATACTCTTATTTCAGAGAATAACTATTCCACTTTTAAGGGAAGAATTATTCTACTTTTAATAGATCATATCTCGTTTTTTAAGAAATTTTTACTTTCTCTTTCTTTCTAAGGAACACTTCAACTTTCGGGGATGATCACTTTCATTTGTCAAAAAAGAAAGTAGATTTCCCTATGTAGTGAAATGAACTTTCTGAAAAAAAATTGTAGCATTTCAACTTTTTTTAGGAAGAACTTTTTGAGATGAACAAGTTAACCTTCCTTTGAGAGTTGAACTGTGCTTCCGGAGAAGGCTTTTTGTTCGAGTATTCTATTTTGGGACATGCCTCCGGAAAGGGCTCCTCTTAAAGAGTTGTGCCTCCGAAGAGGTCTTGTGTCTCCGAAAAGGGCTTGTCCCTCCGAAGAGGGCTTGTGGTGCCTCGGGAGAGGGCTTTATGCCTCCGAAGAGGGCATGTGACTCCGAAGAGGGCTTGTGGTGCCTCGGGAGAGGGCTTGTGCCTCCGAAGAGGGCTTGTGCCTCCGAAGAGGGATTTTTGATTGCCTGGAAGTTACTTTCTCATGGTTGAATGGATCCACGGGGCGGACGCAAGTTGCTTGGTTGGATGTTCGTTTGCACGAACGATCGCAACCAATTAACAAGGGCCCTGTTCCTTCAACTTGGGAAGGTTCCCCTCCGGTGGTTCCACCAACCTTTTTGTTGAGAGAAGCATTTCCATTTATTGGCGTGCCCCCGAAGAGGTCTTTATCCTCCGAAGAGTTGTGTAACAACCCGGGGATTTTGTAAATTTTATTTATCGACAAAATAACGATTGAATCGTTGTTAATTGCAGTTTTAATCGTATTGAAATATTTTTGGCTGTAAAATTCTTTAAAATGTTGAGTTAAATGTTGTTGGGCTTTAAAGAAAAGTTTGCCCTTTGTTCTTTGGATTGCCGTGATAACTTTGTAAACCGTCCCTCTTTTTTTTTTTCATTTTAAAACCCTAAACGTTCGAAAAGATTAAAAATGGCGGCCGATCCTTTTGCCACTAAATTAGGGCTTCGTTCTTCGATCAAAATTGGGGCTTTGATTCTTCGTTCGATCTGATTGGTGTTGCTCTTGCTCGCTTCTCCTCTGTTGATCGATCCTCTGGTTGTTTGCTTGCGACCGTTCACTGCTCCTTCCCTCGATCGAGCTCGTCTTCGCTTCGAAAAAAATGGTGAGTAAATTCTCACATCTAATTCCTTCTCGTTATGATGCTTCTGAAATTCGACTTTGATTCGATTTTGTCTATCTTGGCCATTGGCTTTCGTTCGGTGTTGATAAGCGATGTTGTTATGAGAATTCCGACTATGCACATATCGTTCGACTTTATTTGTCGTGGATGACTTCTGTCTTGTTTAAAATTGTGATTTTTGGGTTGTTGGATTAAGTGATGCTCGCGGCTTTGAATTCGTTGACCTCTTCTTGACTTCGGTCCCTTTGAATTGTTAAGTGGGTTTGCTGGGATGATAGTTTTTTCGTTGGGGTTCATTTGTTTCGAATTTCTGGCAAGTGAGGTTTATGATGACTTCTACATTTCCGTGGCTTTGGCCCGGTGATTATCGATGATAGCTTGCTTTCTGCTGCGATTTGGATTTTTATATCACTAGGCTTGACTGGTTGATTTTTACTTGATGTTTCTTTTACTTCGGCTCTGCATAGTTCGATTTTACGACTGTTACAAAAATTATCTCTGGCATTTTGGTTTTATTCTTGCTGCTTGATTATTTTTGTGTCTTCTTGTATATGCATACATATCATTGTATGTGTGTATGCATATGTGGTTTTGATGCTATAGTTGCCTGCAGCACTGACTTTTTGAAACCTGCAAACTTGATTTTGAGAAACTATTTTGGGGGAGAATTTGCCTTGACCTTGCAATTTGCTTCAGTGTCAATTTTGGTTCAGTGTCGATTTTGGTTCAGTGTTGATTTTGGTTTAAAACTGTTGCTGCCAGTTTCTTTGTTGTGCACTGAGTCTCGACTTGTATCACATCAAACCGTATGTTAAATTTCTTGAGTTAAAATGAATTTAGTCTTGCATCTCCACTTGTACCCGAGTTTGAACCTGGTTCATGTCGATATTTGCACTGTTGCACTTGTGCCCTAGGCTTCTGGTCGAGTTTACACTATCCAGTTTCGTGTTGTATTGAATACCACATTTGATCCACTGGCCTTGCTTCATGTGTACCCAATATCACTTGATGTTGTCGCTTCACCACTGAGCTTTATTCGTGTATGTTCATTTAGAATCTGCAGTGGTTTTGGGTGTGTATTATTTACTTGACCCTTGCATATGTGCCTCTGTCCACTGTGGCATATATGTGACTGTCCATCTATATTATCAGACATATGGTATGCATTGTTCATGCGTGTTGATGACACTGTCCAGCTTCATTTTGTGCGCACTGTAGCATATGTATACATTCACTTATCATGCTGACACGTGCATTGCCTTCACATTTTGTAGTTGCCCCTCCTAACTTGGTCTTTGCTCGAATTCGTATATTTTGTGATTTATAAGTTCCACAGTTTTGGTTTGATTCCCTGATGACGTCGGCAGAATTTGATTCAAACTGCAGTGTTTTTGGACTTGGTTTAAAAGCTTGATTTTGAGAATATAATCTGAGTTCGATTTTGATAAAAACTGCTATTTGACTATGGTCATTCTTGAAACTTGCTGCTGGATTTGTGTTCTGTTCGAACATGCTATTTCTTAGATCAGTGGGCACCTTACTGGTACTCTGGTCTTTGCTAGTCCTGTTTTATTTGGATTTGTTAGCTTCACTTGTTCTTGATCACTGTATTGGGTTGTTTTATAGTGGCGAGGCCGTACACGCGTGCGTGTACGGCAGCCAATCAAAATTGGTGTTTTCTATTTCTAAAATTGTTTATGTTGTCAATTCAATATTGTGAGGTTGTATTTTGAAACGGATCATTTTGATTTGAGTTGGATCTGTTGGCTTTTGGAATTATTGATCTTCGGAGTATTTGATAGACTGTATTGGCGAGGCAGTACACGTTAGCGTGTACTGCAGCCAATCTGTATTGTTGCATTTAAATTTGACATTTCAATTGTTTAAATTGATTTGGATTGCTGATTTGTTGTTTAACACTGATTAGTGTTATATCTGCCATTATCCGATTCTTTTATCAAGGAGTCGGATATACGAGATTTCTGTGACTGTCGTCTATTTGATTACCTGATTATTATTGCTGCTATGCACTAATAACTGAGTTTGAATTAGACTGACCCGTGTATTATTTTCTTTTGAATTTAATACTCGGGTCAGACCCGAGTTATTTCAGGTTGTAGATTTCCTGCTTTGAGTTGCTGTTCGGGATATGAAGACTTTTTATATCTTCTGGAGTTGTTTCGTCATTTTTAGAAGTCGTGTCAAATTGTATAGGTTGATATGTATTCATGTATATTAGTCGATAATGTGCGTGTATATATAACTTCCAGAGTCGACAGTTGTAGTTGTATCATATGTATTGTGTCAACTATGTATTAACTGACATCAGTTATATATATATGAGACTTTTGTTTTATCTGTGTTCCGCATTTATATTATCTGTGTTATTGTTATATCTAATGTCCTAAACTATTATGAACTATCGTAGTTTGTTTTATACTGATAATTGGGTGTGTCGATGGGAGTAAATAAATGATAGATGAAAAATAAAAAGTATATACCACTCCTATCGAGATAACCAATATTAGTGTAAGGTCAACTACGGATGGTCGCTCCTATCCAGCCTTATTCTTCGTAATAATAGACAGTATTTCTTTTAATACTCTTTGTTATTATGAGCATAGAGGTGGGGCGTCACAGTTGGTATCAGAGCTTGGGGTTTATGGACATAATATAAAACATAACTTGGATGGAACATATGTTACAACTATTGGTCGATGTTTTATTTGTACTTTGAGTCAAAACTAAAGTTTTGAAATTTAGATGAAATTTTTAAATATCATTATTTAAAAATAAAAAGTGAAACTGTGTTTTGTTGATTTGATTGATTTGTGTTCTATTTATCAGAGTGCGCAGCGGAAACAGTGAAACTGTCTTCGCTGAGTACAACTGATAATCTTTTTGATTTAAGAATCAAAATACGAAATTGATATGAATTTCAATTGTTGTTTACATAGCTGTAATTATTTGTTTCTTTGAGAATTTCGAATCCAAATTGAGGATTCGAAGAAATTGCAGATATGTGATTTTTGTTGAAATTTCCGCTGGCTTTCTTTTGTACTAATCATCTAGTGATTAGATTTTTGCTGTTTTGAATTATCTTCATTGAAGATACATTTGAATGATTTCTTTGTTCATTTTGTAATACGTGCAAAAATTTGAATTGCACGTTATTGCATTTATTTTACGTTGAACCGATGCTTGGTTATGATACGTATTTTGTTGCCGTTATTTTTATAACGGACTTATTACACCAATGCTGAATTTTTGAGGCACGGTGTTTTGTTGACAATTTTAATAAATGAAAATTCACTGATGTCACATTTTGATGTGAATCCTTTGATGAGATATTTGATGTTTTAAAATTTCTGTCGCTTTGATTTCAGCAACAGCCAAAATTTTAAAAGTGGATTTTCAAGCGGTTATTCCGCAATACTGATTTGTGACCATCTTTACGGTATTTTGAGAAGTACAATTTCCTTATCGAAATTGTTACTAATATTGTTGTTTTAATCACGTGATGGGAAAATCGTTTTAAAATGAAAATTGTTTTATAAATTTTTAACAGTTTGTGTTTTCAAAGGAATGAGGAAGCGATTTAAACGTTTCAGCAAAATCGAGGACTATGACCCCTTTCTTTTACTGATTCGCTTAATTCCGGACTTGTCCGTTTGAGAATGTGAAATGTATTTTTACAAAATACACAATTTTGCACTTTCAAGGAAACGATGAAGAGAATCAAACGATTTAGTAAAACACGTGGTATGGGACATGTGCGTTTGCTATTTCGGTTAATTCCGGACTCGTTAATTGAAATATTTGATGATTTCGTGTGCTTTCGAGCCACTATGAGGACCTTCGGGTCATTTGTTGGGCTTTCGGGCCACTCTGCGGACCTTCGGGTCAAATACCAGTACTAGACCTTCGGGTCACTCTGCGGACCTCCGGGTCAATCTGATGGGCGCCAAAATTATGTTGAGTACTTGGTAGGCTTCGGCCACTCTGAGATGCACGTGCGGCGAATTAAAAACTCGCCATCTGATGGGATCGATCCAAGCTTTTATGTTGATTTTCTAGTCTTCTTAATTGATTTCTAGATATTTGTTGTTTCCAATTATCTGCAGGTAATTGGATATTTGTTGATATGAGTTCTGGTTATCGTTTTTGATAATCAGATATTTGTTGTTTCTAATTATCGCTTGTGATAATTAGATATTTGTTGATATGAGTTCTGGTTATCATTTTTGATAATCAGATATTTGTTGCTTTTAATTATCGCTTTTGAAAATTAAATAATTGTTGATTTGAGATTTAATTATCGCTTTTGATAATTAAATATTTGCTGATTTGAGATTTAATTATCGCTTTAGATAATTAAATATTTGTTGATATGAGATTTAATTATCGCTTTTGATAATTAAATATTTGCTGATTTGAGATTTAATTATCGCTTTAGATAATTAAATATTTGTTGATATGAGATTTAATTATCGCTTTTGATAATTAAATATTTGCTGATTTGAGATTTAATTATCGCTTTAGATAATTAAATATTTGTTGATATGAGATTTAATTATCGCTTTTGATAATTAAATATTTGCTGATTTGAGATTTAATTATCGCTTTAGATAATTAAATATTTGTTGAATTTGAGATTTGATTATCGTTTTTGATAATCGAATATTTGTTGAATTTGAAATTGGATTATCGTTTTTGATAATCGAATATTTGTTGAATTTGAAATTTGATTATCGCTTGTGACAATCGAATATTTGTTGATTTGAGAAATTTGATTATCGTTTTTGATAATCGAATATTTGTTGATTTGAGAAATTTGATTATCGTTTTTGATAATCGAATATTTGTTGAATTTGAGAAATTTGATTATCGTTTTTGATAATCGAATATTTGTGATTTGAGAAATTCAATTATCGTTTTGATAATTGAATACTTGTTGATTTGAGATTTAATTATCGTTTTTGATAATTAAACAATTGTTGAATTGAAATTTGATTATCGCTTTTGATAATCGAACAATTGTTGATTTGAAATTTGATTACCGTTTGTGGTAATTAGATATTTGTTTTGTTTTCTGATTATCGTTCGAAATAATTAGATATTGGTTTTGTTTCTGAGTATCGTTTGGGTAATTGGATGTTTGCTGATTTTATGGATAAGAGATTTTCTAGTCTCTAATTGAGTTCAGGTTATGTTGATTTTATTGAATTGCCATTTTCTATCTATCACTGTTGATAGTTAGTATTTGCTGATTATGAAGTTCGTGTTTTCTATTTATCCATTAGATAACTAGATATTTGCAGTTTTGCGAATTGTGATTTGTGCTTTCTAATCATCTTTGTTGATAATTAGCTTTTGTTGTTTTTCTAATTATCGTATCGATGATTAGACATTGTTGCTTTATGATTCTCTGTATTTTAACTATCTAGTTGATAATTAAAGATTGCTGGTAATTGTATTTATCCAGTTTTGATGTTTCATGATTATCTATTGATAATTAGGCTTTGTTGAGAATTTGTGAATTTCTTTTATGAAATTGAAGGATTTCTTGGCGTTTGTGTTCTCAATCTTTATTTTTCTAGCTTAACCAGTTTATGTTAGAATAATTGTTATAGACAAATTTAAGTATGAAAATTGCGGGGACGCAATTTTTATAAGGAGGGGAGTCTGTAACAACCCGGGGATTTTGTAAATTTTATTTATCGACAAAATAACGATTGAATCGTTGTTAATTGCAGTTTTAATCGTATTGAAATATTTTTGGCTGTAAAATTCTTTAAAATGTTGAGTTAAATGTTGTTGGGCTTTAAAGAAAAGTTTGCCCTTTGTTCTTTGGATTGCCGTGATAACTTTGTAAACCGTCCCTCTTTTTTTTTTTTTTTTCATTTTAAAACCCTAAACGTTCGAAAAGATTAAAAATGGCGGCCGATCCTTTTGCCACTAAATTAGGGCTTCGTTCTTCGATCAAAATTGGGGCTTTGATTCTTCGTTCGATCTGATTGGTGTTGCTCTTGCTCGCTTCTCCTCTGTTGATCGATCCTCTGGTTGTTTGCTTGCGACCGTTCGCTGCTCCTTCCCTCGATCGAGCTCGTCTTCGCTTCGAAAAAAATGGTGAGTAAATTCTCACATCTAATTCCTTCTCGTTATGATGCTTCTGAAATTCGACTTTGATTCGATTTTGTCTATCTTGGCCATTGGCTTTCGTTCGGTGTTGATAAGCGATGTTGTTATGAGAATTCCGACTATGCACATATCGTTCGACTTTATTTGTCGTGGATGACTTCTGTCTTGTTTAAAATTGTGATTTTTGGGTTGTTGGATTAAGTGATGCTCGCGGCTTTGAATTCGTTGACCTCTTCTTGACTTCGGTCCCTTTGAATTGTTAAGTGGGTTTGCTGGGATGATAGTTTTTTCGTTGGGGTTCATTTGTTTCGAATTTCTGGCAAGTGAGGTTTATGATGACTTCTACATTTCCGTGGCTTTGGCCCGGTGATTATCGATGATAGCTTGCTTTCTGCTGCGATTTGGATTTTTATATCACTAGGCTTGACTGGTTGATTTTTACTTGATGTTTCTTTTACTTCGGCTCTGCATAGTTCGATTTTACGACTGTTACAAAAATTATCTCTGGCATTTTGGTTTTATTCTTGCTGCTTGATTATTTTTGTGTCTTCTTGTATATGCATACATATCATTGTATGTGTGTATGCATATGTGGTTTTGATGCTATAGTTGCCTGTAGCACTGACTTTTTGAAACCTGCAAACTTGATTTTGAGAAACTATTTTGGGGGAGAATTTGCCTTGACCTTGCAATTTGCTTCAGTGTCAATTTTGCTTCAGTGTCGATTTTGGTTCAGTGTCGATTTTGGTTTAAAACTGTTGCTGCCAGTTTCTTTGTTGTGCACTGAGTCTCGACTTGTATCACATCAAACCGTATGTTAAATTTCTTGAGTTAAAATGAATTTAGTCTTGCATCTCCACTTGTACCCGAGTTTGAACCTGGTTCATGTCGATATTTGCACTGTTGCACTTGTGCCCTAGGCTTCTGGTCGAGTTTACACTATCCAGTTTCGTGTTGTATTGAATACCACATTTGATCCACTGGCCTTGCTTCATGTGTACCCAATATCACTTGATGTTGTCGCTTCACCACTGAGCTTTATTCGTGTATTTTCATTTAGAATCTGCAGTGGTTTTGGGTGTGTATTATTTACTTGACCCTTGCATATGTGCCTCTGTCCACTGTGGCATATATGTGACTGTCCATCTATATTATCAGACATATGGTATGCATTGTTCATGCGTGTTGATGACACTGTCCAGCTTCATTTTGTGCGCACTGTAGCATATGTATACATTCACTTATCATGCTGACACGTGCATTGCCTTCACATTTTGTAGTTGCCCCTCCTAACTTGGTCTTTGCTCGAATTCGTATATTTTGTGATTTATAAGTTCCACAGTTTTGGTTTGATTCCCTGATGACGTCGGCAGAATTTGATTCAAACTGCAGTGTTTTTGGACTTGGTTTAAAAGCTTGATTTTGAGAATATAATCTGAGTTCGATTTTGATAAAAACTGCTATTTGACTATGGTCATTCTTGAAACTTGCTGCTGGATTTGTGTTCTGTTCGAACATGCTATTTCTTAGATCAGTGGGCACCTTACTGGTACTCTGGTCTTTGCTAGTCCTGTTTTATTTGGATTTGTTAGCTTCACTTGTTCTTGATCACTGTATTGGGTTGTTTTATAGTGGCGAGGCCGTACACGCGTGCGTGTACGGCAGCCAATCAAAATTGGTGTTTTCTATTTCTAAAATTGTTTATGTTGTCAATTCAATATTGTGAGGTTGTATTTTGAAACGGATCATTTTGATTTGAGTTGGATCTGTTGGCTTTTGGAATTATTGATCTTCGGAGTATTTGATAGACTGTATTGGCGAGGCAGTACACGTTAGCGTGTACTGCAGCCAATCTGTATTGTTGCATTTAAATTTGACATTTCAATTGTTTAAATTGATTTGGATTGCTGATTTGTTGTTTAACACTGATTAGTGTTATATCTGCCATTATCCGATTCTTTTATCAAGGAGTCGGATATACGAGATTTCTGTGACTGTCGTCTATTTGACTACCTGATTATTATTGCTGCTATGCACTAATAACTGAGTTTGAATTAGACTGACCCGTGTATTATTTTCTTTTGAATTTAATACTCGGGTCAGACCCGAGTTATTTCAGGTTGTAGATTTCCTGCTTTGAGTTGCTGTTCGGGATATGAAGACTTTTTATATCTTCTGGAGTTGTTTCGTCATTTTTAGAAGTCGTGTCAAATTGTATAGGTTGATATGTATTCATGTATATTAGTCGATAATGTGCATGTATATATAACTTCCAGAGTCGACAGTTGTAGTTGTATCATATGTATTGTGTCAACTATGTATTAACTGACATCAGTTATATATATATGAGACTTTTGTTTTATCTGTGTTCCGCATTTATATTATCTGTGTTATTGTTATATCTAATGTCCTAAACTATTATGAACTATCGTAGTTTGTTTTATACTGATAATTGGGTGTGTCGATGGGAGTAAATAAATGATAGATGAAAAATAAAAAGTATATACCACTCCTATCGAGATAACCAATATTAGTGTAAGGTCAACTACGGATGGTCGCTCCTATCCAGCCTTATTCTTCGTAATAATAGACAGTATTTCTTTTAATACTCTTTGTTATTATGAGCATAGAGGTGGGGCGTCACAAGTTGTGCCTCCGAAGAGGTCTTGTGCCTCCGAAAAGGGCTTGTGCCTCCGAAGAGGGCTTTTGTTGATCGGCTAGTCCATTTCTCTTTTTTGCTTGCTCATAGATGATCCCCTGTTGTTGTTTCTGAGCCTACATTCCTTTCCTTTGCAAGTAGTTTGCTTTATCCAATTAAGTGTACTTTACTGTTGATTGATTTCACGGGACAGGCGCAAGTTAGTTAATCAGATGTTTGTTTATACAAACGATCGAAATTAGTTAACAAGCGTCTAGTTTTCTTTTCTTTGGAAAAGTATCCCTTTGGTGAAATCATCAATTTTTGATGCAAAGTTCATCTTATGCTGGATTTGAATTCGGAATTTTGTATGGCTTGAAATTTGTTTATTGAGTGATTTACGGGGTTCACTTTGCATTGCAATGGGTAAGCTTTGTTTTAATGACCTGCAATTGTAAATCGATATTTTAGCAATATGTTTAGAGTATTTTTACATCGAAATAAAACAGGCATTATAAAATAGTAAAGAACACAAGATTTATAGTGGTTCGGCCGAGAATCGGGCCTACATCCACTTTATAGCTTTTATTCACTTGCACTGATTTACAATGTCTTACAATACAACTTACACATTCATCATTATTTTACAATTTTGAGCAGAGCTTTTTTTTTAAGTAAAATAAGGACGTAAGTGGTTGCTGTTCCAGGCTCTTGGAATTGGATCTCCTTCAACAGTTATGAGTTTGAAAGTGCCATCAAGAAGTTTACTGCCTATGACATATGGCCCTTCCCAGTTTGGCCCAAACACCCCAGTTGCTGTCATGATCCTTTTCAAGACTAAGTCTCCGATCTCAAAGCTGCGTTGGCGAACTTTAGAGTTGAAATGCCTGGCAATCCTTTGCTGATAAGCTGAAACTCTGAGTCTAGCTTCTTCTCTTTTTTCATCAAGAAAATCAAGTGCTTCAAGTTGCAGCTTTTCGTTTTCAGCTTCATTGAAGTGAATTCTACTGTGTGAAGGAACTTCTACTTCCACTGGAATCATTGCTTCTGACCCGTATGCCAGTGAAAATGGAGTGTGCCCAGTCGCAGTTTTGTGAGTAGTTCTGTATGCCCATAGTGCTAATGGAAGCTTATCGACCCAACCACTTTTTGCCTTTTCTAGTTGCTTTTTGATGGTTGACTTGATAATTTTGTTCACTGCTTCCACTTGCCCGTTTGCCTACGTATGAGCCACTGCTGAGAAGCTTTTTCGAATTCTGAATCGTTTGCAAAAATCCTGGAATTCTTCACTTTCAAACTGAGTGCCATTGTCTGTGATTATCTTCTGCGGCACACCATACCTACAAATGATATTTTTAGTTATGAAATTTATCATCTTTTTAGAGGTAATGGTGGCCAAAGGTTCTGCTTCGGCCCACTTAGTGAAATAATCAACGGCAACAATAGCATATTTGATTCCTGATTTAGCGATCGGTAATGGTCCAATCAAGTCTATTCCCCAAATGGCGAACGGCCATGGGCTGACCATTTGTGTGAGTTCGGCGGAAGGCGCTTTTGGGATTTTTGCGAATCTTTGGCATTTGTCACACTTTCTGGAGTAAGTAGCGGCATCTCGATTAATATCCGGCCAGAAATACCCATATCGGAGAACCTTCTTGGCTAGAGTTTGGCCACCTGAATGATCCCCGCATTCTCCTCCGTGTACCTCAGCTAGAATTGTCTTGGCTTCTTCTTTAGTTACACATCGGAGCAATGGCATTGAGAATCCCCGTCTGTATAATCGGCCATCTTGAATTATATATCTTGATGCTTTCCTCAATAGTTTTCGGCGTTCTTTAGAACTTTCTGGCAGGGAACCATTGAGTAGGTATTCTTTGATTGGAGTCATCCATGATTCGTGCTCTTGAGACGCAGCCATAATCCAATCAACATCCATTTCATCAATGCTCGGAGCCGACAGAACTTCCACAGGGATTAATCCCAATAATTGAGCCTCTCCAGAACTTGAGTACTTTGCTAGAGAATCCGCCTTCATGTTTTCTATTCGAGGGATGTGACTTATCGTGTAATGATCAAAATCTTCGAGAAGCTCACATGCCTTTGACAAGTATGCGGGCAGATTTCCACCTTTATCTTGAAACTCTTTCTTTACCTGGCAAACAATAAGTTGGGAATCGCTGAAAATCTGTAACATTTTAATGTTTAGTTCCTTGGCAATTTTCAAACCGGCAATAAGAGCTTCATACTCTGCTTCGTTGTTTGTTGAAGGAAATTCCAGTCTCAAGGCATAACACAACGATCGTCCTTCGGGGGTTTCGAGCACAACCCCTGCCCCAGAACAGTAATCATTTCTTGATCCATCAACATACAACTTCCACTGGATTGGAATGCCATCAGTTGTTTCATTCTCACTATCACCTTTGTCAATAGATTCTACGATGAAATCTGCTAAAGCTTGTCCATTGATTGCTCTCCAGGAATGGTAAGTGATGTCATACTGGCTGAGTTCAATGTTCCATTTCAAAAGACGGCCCGAAGTTTCAGGACGAAACAGGACTTGCTTTAGAGGTTGATCAGTAAGAACCTTGATAGGATGAGCTTGAAAGTATGGTCTCAATTTCCTGGAAGCAATCAGCAAACAATAGGCGAGCTTTTCTATCTTCGAATAATTCATCTCTACCCCAGTGAACAGTTTACTGATGTAATAGACTGGACGCTGTACTTTCATATCTTCCCGTACAAGTGCTGCGCTGAGAGCATGAGATGAAATTGCTAAATAGATGAAAAGATCTTCATCATCACTAGGCTTGGAAAGAACTGGAGGCGTTTCCATATGATGAATTAGTTCATCGAAAGCATTCTGGCATTCGGGAGTCCATTCGAAATTTTTCTTTCCTTTCTTTAGAGCGTCAAAGAAGGGAATCCATTTGTTTGTGGCCTTGGAAATGAAGCGACTCAGAGCAGCGACTTTTCCATTGAGACTTTGCATTTCTTTCTTTGTTTTAGGGGCTTTGACCTCCCTTAGAGCTGTGATTTGAGTAGGATTGGCTTCGATGCCCCTGGCGCTCACAATGAAACCCAAGAATTTCCCAGATTCTACTCCGAACGAACATTTCAATGGATTGAGTTTCATCCCGTACTTTCGAAGAACTGCAAACATTTCCTCCAAGTGACCCATGTGGTCTACAGCTTTCTTCGACTTTACCAACATATCGTCAACATAAACTTCCATGGTTCTGCCAATCTGAGGTTTGAACATTGCATTGACGAGCCTTTGGTAGGTTGCCCCAGCATTCTTCAATCTGAAAGGCATAACTTTGTAGCAGTAGAGACCCACATCTGTGATAAAACTTGTGTCTTCCTGATCCAGCTCATGCATCATAATCTGATTGTATCCGAAGTAAGCATCCATAAATGATAACAACTCATGCTCAACTGTTCCATCTACCAATTGATCGATCCTGGGCAGTGGGAAGCAATCTTTGGGACAGGCTTTATTCAGAACTGAGAAATCTATGCATACTCTCCACTTTCCATTTGCCTTCTTGACCAATACTGGATTTGAAACCCAATTTGGATAAGTGGAGTTTCTGATGAAGCCGTTTTCCATGAGTCGATCGACTTCTTCCTTTAGTGCTGTCGACCTTTCTGGGCCTTGGGTTCTTCTTTTCTGTTTCACTGGTGTGAATTGTGGATCAATGTTTAGAGTATGAACAGCAATTTCTGGGGAGATCCCACACATATCAGCATGACACCAAGCGAACACATCTAGATTGGCTTTTAAGAATGATATCAGCGTGTTTTGAACTGCTATGCTCAGTTGTGAACCCACGTTGAGTACTTTGTTCGGGTCTTTCGAGTCAACAGATATTGGTACCGTTACTTCCACGGGTACCACTCTATTCTCCCCTGTACTGGCTTTCCTGGGGTCCATTTCTTTCCTTGCATTGCTGTGTTTGCCAGTACAGGGGCCACTCCGTAGTTGCTACAGGGTTGGTTCCTTGATGCGGAGCGGAGCTGCCGCATCTTTCCCCATTTCTCTTTTCCTGGCCTCTCGGAGCTCTACAAGATAACATTCTCGCCCCGCGTTCTGATCTCCCTTAATGACAGCAACCCCATTATCAGTGGGAAATTTCATTGTTAAACACCACGGAGCGAGGACGGCCCTGAAAGCACCAAGAGTAGGCCGACCCAAGAAAGCATTATAGGCGGAGAATCCATCAACAATTATAAAAGTTTGCTTTCAAACCAACTTCTTATGTCCTTCGCCCATATCCACAAACAAGTCCACCGTTCCAATTGGCTGTTTCAGCTCTCCTGTAAATCCGGCAATCTTGTGTGAAGAAGCTTGTACGTCTGTCATTGGAATTTTCATTTGGTCAAATGTCTTTTTAAAGAGTATGTTGCACGAGGCACCACTATCAACCAGCACTCTTCTGACAATAGCCGGCCCAATACCGACAGAGACAACTAAAGGGTCCTCAGTAGGAGCTTCCACATCAATAGAATCCCTGGTTCTGAACATAATATCATCATGAAAAGTCTTCTGCTGCTTCAGAGGTGCAGCATCTTCCAAGATTAAGACACTTTCTTCAGCTGGGGCATACTTCAAAGCTCTAGCATACCTTTCCATTTCACCCCAACTCCTGCCAGCCGGATGGGGTCCTCCTGTGATCACATTGATAACAGGTCTTTCCTTTTCAGCGGGCCTCTCTCCTGAACCAGATGGATGAGTTGGGGGTTGCTGCCCCTGGTTAGATGAAGACAGGTCTTTTCTATTCCTTTTAACGTACTGCTGCAACTTATTCTCTCTTAACAATTCTTCAATTAGGCTTTTCAAGTGGCGGCACTCGTTGGTATCATGGCCTGGTTGGTTATGAAATTTGCAAAATCTTCCGCTTTGAACAGCATTCTTCCCAACTTTTACTGCTGGTGGTTTTGGAAATTCAACAGCATCCTTAGTGGCAATGAAAATATTCTCCGGTGTATCAGTTAGAGGGGTAAAATCTGAAGGCTTGAGGAAGCGGGGCTTTTTGAGATCTTTCTGCTTCTTTCCACCATTACTTTCCTTTTTCTAATTTGCGGGTTCTTTCTTGTTCTAAACTGTAGCATTATTTTCCACCACTGTTGTCACAACTTTAGCTGACGCGGAGAGATTCTCTAGGCGCATGAACTCATCAGCCTTTTTGTAGAATTTTTCGAGCGAATTCGGTTCCTTTATTTTTAACCATTTTCCAAACTCGCTTGACTTGTCAATAGCCCGCATTAAGTAGGTCAAGATCATTCGCGGTTCCGCGTTATCAACTTCTGCTAGGGCTAAATTAAAGCGATTCAGGAAGGATTTGATGGGCTCTCCAGGATTCTGTTCAAGACTTGAGAGAGACATTATATCCTTTGCTCTTGAAATGTATAATCTGAATTGCTCCTTGAATTTTTGGGTCAGATAGGAAAACTGGTCAACAGATCGCACAGGAAGCTTGGTAAACCAAAGTAACGCCACTCCTTCCAAATACACCGGGAAATATCGGCACTTAATCTCATCGGTTGCTCTAGCGCCAGTCATGTGCCAATCATATTTGTATAGGAACTGATTTGGATCACTTGTTCCTCGATAAGAAGGAATGGTAGGAGGAACGAATTTCCTGGGAAACTCTGCTTTTAGGATTCTTTCAGTAAATGGAGTCTTACTCGGAGCGAATCCCCAATCATTCTCATCTTCGTTTCTCTGCATGCTTTCCTTCATTATTTGCCGAACCATGCTAGAGAGATATTCCTCATTGTTTAGAGAATTCGCGGAATAGACTTCGGCCATTTTCTCGGAGGTTTGCCCAGGTAAATGCTCACGAAGAACTGGTGACGGCCTGGATCCTTCAGCCTGGAGGGGTGCCCCTTCGCCAGCACCTGATCCCCCTTGAGGAATATTTCTCCCTTCGGAGTTGTGAGCAGCATTAGCAAAGTTTTCTTCATTACTTACTGTTCTTTGATTAGCCCCGAGCAGAGCATTCAACTTTTCCATCATCAGATTATTCTGAGTTTCAATCTACTGGTATAGTCCGGACACAGCAGCATCCAACTCCTCTCGCGTCACCCCGACGCTCGAAGCTGCCTGACTTGGAGAAAGAGAAGTGGCAGTATTGTCACGGTCATCATCAGATCTGACAGACTTACGTTTTCTTCCAGGAGCCATTATGTCTGATAGGCTTCTGGTTTTGAAGGAAATTCTTTCAGCAAATTTCCGTGAAGCAATGGTGAATGATTGCCTGAGTTGGATTCTCAGTGAAAGCACCAAAATGTTAACGCTGAAAAGTGAACGCTAACACCCGGTGTGTGTAGTAGAATTGTGAAAGCACCACCCGTGTGACGGGAATAAGAAGTAAGCAGTAAAATAGTGAAAAAGCAATAAACGACAGCAGTTTATAGTTGTTCGGCTTGAGATCGAGCCTACGTCCACTTTGAATCTCTTTATTGCTGAATCTGGTTACAAGACGATACAATACTCTTATGAAAACAATACAGTTTGATCACAAAGACAATTTCGACTACTAGCTCAAACTTTGACGATGAAACTCGATGAATCCGTGTTGGATGTAGGGAATTCCTCTCAAAGCTTGTTGTAGTGTCTCGAATATCTGAAGATCTTCAATTGTTGGATGAGTTGAGAGTTCGGCAGAGTAACGACGCTTGAAGAAATGATCGGCCAAAAAGTCCTCTACTTGTTGGAGTTTGAGGGGTATTTATAGGAATTGAATCCTGGACAAAAGTTCTGCCCAAGTCTTAGGTCGCGTACGACCTAAGTTAGGTCGTAGGTCGCGAGCGACCTAAGCTAAGTCGCAGTCCATTAACGACTTAAGAAGCAGGCCGAAGTGGTAAGTTGCAGGCGAGTTAAGGAAGGTACTAGGTTGTTGGCGACCTAGTGGGCTGGTAGGTCGCAAGCGACTTATAGGAAAGCGGCACAGGGAATTAGGCTGGTTTATATAAACTGGGCAGCGGGGTTAGGTCGTGAGCGACCTAAGGTAGGTCATGAGCGACCTAAGGTAGGTCGTGAGCGACCTAAAGTAGGTCGTTAGTTGTACTTCCTTTTGAATCAGTCAGGTTGCTAGGTCGTGAGGCCCTTTAGGTCGTAGAGAAGTTAGGTCGTGATACTTCATAAGCTGCTAGCACTCTTAGGTCGCTGGACAAGTTGGGTCGTATATACCTTTAGATCGTGAAGTCCCTTAGGTCGCAGCTTCCCTTAGGTCGCGGCTTCCCTTAGGTCGCAGCTTCCTTTAGCAGTTAGGTCGCTAAGTCCTTAACTCGCAGTCACTTTAGGTCGTAGAGTCTGCTAACCCGTGAAGCTTGTTAGGTCGTTAAGCCATTCTGTTCTTTAAGCCGTTAAGTTCCTTAAGTCGCAGAGTTCCTTAGGTCGTAAGGTTTTTAGGTCGCAAAGCTCTTAAGTCGTATGGTTTTAGGTCGCCAGAAAAATATGAGTTAACATTTGACATAGTATTTAATTAAGAATTTTCTTTGAATATATTGATTTGCAATTGAAGATTTAAAAATATGACTTTATAAAGTGGTTTTGGTTTAAGATGATTTAAAAAGGAATATTTCAAGTTTAAATGAATTGAAGGAAATATTCAGTGATTGGAAATCTGGGTTTATTCAAATGATATTTTGGTCTTGAAGTATAAACTAGTTTTGAAATGGATATGATATTTTGGTTTTGAAGTATAAACTAGTTTGAAATGAATATGTTTTGATTTGAAATATAAACCATTTTGAATTTATAACCACGGGTTATAATAACGATTGGTTGTTAAAGAGACCGGGATTGGATATGGGCATACTCTCTATCGATATCGAAAACCACTTTGACAACCGTGTACGCGGTGGAGATTCCAGAATGAAGTAGGATGGTGGCGACGATCCTATTCAGGTATGAACATGGACCCGACTTCCGTGAGTTGGCTTAAGGTAGCTAAAACAGGGGCGATCTCGGGCCAGTGAGGTAGCTCCTCTGATCGGACACATTTCTTCGATACCATTCTATTACTTTGTGATTGATTTGGTGGCCACCCTACGATTTTTGATTTGGCAGTGTGTTTTGAGGTTGGCGGTAGTGGCTGCTACGTGTTTCCACCAGCCCGTGTGCGTAATTGGTATATCTATCCTGGCATTGCCTCGTTGTGCCGTGTCACCTACCATAGCGCGCCTTGTACGAGATTGGTTTTGTGCCGTAGCCTGTGGAGTATTTAGGGTAGCCTCCCGATCTGGAGGTATGCTGATACTGGATAGACTACTGGGACTATTTATGTGTTAAGGTGGAAAATGTAAAGCCTTAACGCTATTTTGAAGTAAGTTTATTTTTCTATTAGACACTATTATAATAGCGTATATTACTACATAGTAGATAGTTTATCGGATCCTTAAAGAATGGGCGATCCCAAGCATTCTTTAAGTTACTTGTACCTTTATATTACAGTTCACTTGAGTTGGTTTACATTGTATAAGTATGTATGTCCTGACTCGAGTGTTTTGTGTTTTGCTTTACGCTCGGGTCAGACTGAGTTGTTCCAGTATTCAAGACTCACCTTTGGAGCTGGAGTTCCGCTTGGATCCATCTATTGATTCTGCTTTCAGTTATCCAGTTGATTCCAATGATGTATTCTGATTATTGTATTGAGACTTCTATTGTATCTTGTTTTACTCTGATGTATATATATAGTAGCTTCATGAACTACTATTTCTTTGCTTCCGCTGCATTGTTATATTACTCCGTGTCTGTGATCTGTGATTTATTTACTGTATATTCTGAGTTTTGCCAAATTTATATTTACAATTCGGTATTTTGAGCAATTCAAGTCCGGCATGTGCGGATGCGAATGGTTGAAAATATCGGGTCGTTACAGTTTCCAAGAAAATGTGGATGTATACACCGAAGGAGAGTTGGAGGACCCTTATCTCAACAAAGAGTTGAAGAAGGCTATGATAGAAGGCCAGGAGATTATTAGGATTGAGAGAGAGAGCAGGACGTCGCCGATGCTAGTGCAACTACAGCTGTTAAAGCACTATCAGAGCCTTTCATTTCCGGGCCTGGTGAATCATCAAAGCATCCTTGTGATTAGTCAGGAACTATTCCAGGTTCAGCCAGTACTGCTTTGTTGTCCGCTCCTTCAACAGCTGTTTCGGAAGCCTTGGTTGATCCTGGAACTTCACCAAAGATCGTGCAGCCATCTAAAGAAGGAGACGGTGAGGAGTATGAGGTCAAAATTCACGATTACACTCCCGATGCAAGTAACCTTCTTGTTTCTTCCGAGTTTGAGAACTTTCAGCTCACGCCACAAGAACAAGACGAATTGAATGCTTTCATTTTTTATCTTATAGGTTCGTCTTCCTTTCGTATCGAACTGCCAACTTCTTCGGTCCTGGAGCCTGCTGCTATTTCAACCGCTTCGATGCTTCTTTCTATAGCTGCTTCGATAACCACTACCATGTCTGGCTCACAACCAGGGTCAGAGTTCGAGAAGATTGCTGCATTGCATGGGCTGGATGACCCTTCTATATCTCTGGAGGGTGATTTAACCGCAGATGACACTCGAGAGCAGGCAGACCAAGCTAGCCAGCTAAGTAAGACGGACAGCAAATGGTGGCAATTAAGAGGGAAAACATTGAGGAATGAAAGTCTTCAAGGAGATCTTCCAAGTCCCGAAAGCGCAAGACCATGGGGGAGTCTTCCGAGGGGGTTGAAGAACAAGGAGGAGACCTGGGCACGGAGTCGATAATTGATATTTCTAGCAGCGGCACGACTCCTGGCAGGGATTCTGAAAGGAAGAAGAAACTTCTGACCAAAGGCGGGAAGAGAAGTGGTGGAAAGAAATACTGGCAGGCTCGAGTGACAATGGAGCTGGATACTAGAACATTCTAATTGTTTGACATGTATTTTGTACAAGTGCAGAGTTTGCACTTATTGCTTTTGTTGTAGCATTTGTACTTTTCCTTTTGTTGGCTGATATTATGTGGGTACGGCCCCCACATTTTTCCTTTGTATAGAAAATGCTATAAGGAATGAAAAGATTAATGTTTCAACTGTCATCTCTTCTGTGTTCTTCCTTATGTATCACATACTTAGCTTGTTTTTATACTACTTATATTTGCACATGGCACGATTACTTGTTCTGCAATTTCTATGCTTCACGTTGTCGTGTCATGTTTCACGGTATATGATGCCTTTGATTACGTGATTTCACGCATTATGTATGCATTTTTTAACTTTATAACTAGATCCGTTGTGATTGCCAAAATTCTTTGTTTGGAGAAACGGACATGTGCAGTAGTTTTCCTTTCAACTAAATGTTGGTATCTGTGTGCCCCCTACTTTACAGGGTTGTTTTCTCCGAACATTTGACAAATGACCGATTGATCCAAGCGATTCCTCGGATGTCTGTAACCGAATCTACTTTGCAGTTCCTATCTTCGGAAACTTGTGACTCAAGCGTCTCGGTTCTAGAGATTTGGTCGGTCAACGATCGAAATTCTTTGCGGATTTCTAGTTGTGTGATACTGTTGAATTCATATCAATTACTTGTGATAGTGGGAGTGGATTTTTGTTAGCTCGGCAATAGATGAGTTTTCCGGTGTTGTTAGGACATACCGGTACTTACAAGATCTTAATGGTTTGCTGATGGTGATGGAGAAACATCAAGTAGTGCTTGCGTGGAATGCGCGGCTTTTAAGAGTGTGCGCGGCTTTTAAGAGTGTGCGTGACTTACGAAATGCATGGCTTTTAAGAGTGTGCGGCTTACGAAATGCATGGCTTTTAAGAGTACGCGGCTTGCGAAATGTGCGGCTTTTGAGAGTGCACGGCTTATGGGATCGATATGACCCGTCAATCCGAAACGGTTTGGAATTTCTCGACGTTATCAATCATCAGGCAATGTGAAGAGTTCATGCTTCGAGAGCTGTTAAACGGAGAATTTTCTATCGGTTAGAAAATCACCGTTAAAAATATTATCATTAAAAACCAGAAGTGCACGGCGTACAACTGTAGTACGTATGCGAGTAAGGGTCGATCCGCAGGGAAATGAATTAATTTTAAATTCTACTCAATCAAATTAACCCAAGTTTTCAAGTTTGTTTTAAACTAAGAAAATAGCAAAAATTAAACTAGAGCAAAGGTGAATAAAATATGATAATAAGAACAATTTAGAGGCAAATGCACTTCCAATCGTTCACATAAATCAACACAAAATTCACTTATAACCTCTCCTTAAAAATATTAAGTAGAAATGATTAATGTGCTTATTATAAGTATGGTTTATTTGAGCTATTAATTAGCACAACTTAAACCATCAAACTCTAACACATCATTCAAACCACTTATCAACTCTTATGATCATGACATGAAATTAAAAATAAAATCTATTTTAAGTATAATCTATTTACTATTAATTAGTGACATAGACCATCAAATTTTGATTCTAGCTTAACTTTCATTATCAAAACCACTTAGGCAAATGAACGAATAACTTATGTTTATAATGGAATAAGCATAGCCTATTTGAGATGTCAACATAGGCTATCAAAATTCAATGAAATAGAAACATAAACCACCATCATTCATATTTTCCATTAAGCAAAATAAGAGAGATCACAAATGAAATCATTATGTTAATTTAATATGTTTCATGAGAGCTTCATCACCCCTAAATTGAAGGGGTTTAGCTGCATATATTTGAAAACATTTTAACATAAAGTGATTTCAACATAAACATAAATGAAGAGAAGTGCTAATTAAAAGAAGAAGGAGCTAACTACTTGCACAAAATATATCTAACCTAATTGCATGAATTAAAAGAGAGCATAAGAGAATAAAAAAGCATAAAAGAAAGCGCAAATAAAATTGCATGAAAGTAAAAACAAGGCTAAGAAGCCATGAAAGACACTTTTATTTATCTTTTATTTTTTGGTTACAATTTGCATGAAAGGTAAGAAGATAATTACATGAGATATAAGGGGTATTTATATATGCTTAAAACCCTAATTCATATGTTAGGGGACTACCTAAAATGCCCTTTAGGAAGTATAACCTCCAAGTAATCATTAGGGAATTAATTAATCCCTACCAGCATGCCTTTAAACCTCCATTAACATGTGCATGTGCTTTTAATTGTGGACCATATGGTAGTGGGTTAGTGGGCTCCTCCATGTTGCAAGAATTCATTTATTACCAATCTTCATTTGCCTTCAACATATGTGCATTGTTCTTTCATGAACCATATTCATATTTGCACTTCATTTCCTACAAATAAAAATAAAAATGTGCAAATAAATTTCCTCAAATTAAATCATACACAAAATTACCATTTTACCCCCCAAATGAAGATGAATAAATGATAATTTGAAAGCAATTTAAATTATGGTTTAAACATGTAAAATACGCTAATATGCTCGTTTATTTAAATAAAATTTGAATAAATATGGAAGTAAAAATACGCACTTTTACGTGCACATCAAGAGCGTGGTTCCACTGCTTAAGAAGTGATGTGCGGCTTAAGTAATTATATTTGCTTGGGCGTGATTCCATAACCCAAGAAGTGGTGCATGGTTTATGAAATGCACGGCTTTGATTGGGACCTTCCCGGCGTTGATGGAGCAACATTGGTTCTTAGAAGGCAGGGTTCGAGTTCCGTCGATCCAATGGTTTGAGTCGATTTGCTTCCGTCGACTTGTGCATGGTTCCACTATCTCAAGCAACGATTGGATGGTTTTGAGTCGATTTGACCCTGTCGACTCAGCAAGTTACTTTTGTGAACACGGTTTTATTGGTTCAGAAAGCAAAGCAATTTTATTAATAAAAGTTGAGCAAGTTTTGCCTATTTACAATGCCTCCGGTATTCCGAGATGGCTTATTTATGGGAAATAGGAAATGCATAAGATAGTCTTAGATAAAGTAACGATGCAGCAATTCGCAGTTCCAAGCTCGGGGAATTTGGGTTCCACCGACAGTTGTTAGCTTGAATGTGCCATCCCCTAGCTTCTAGCCGATCACATAGGGCCCTTCCTGGTTTGGTTCGAATGTTCCTGGTATAGGGTAGACCCGTTCGAGAACAAGGTCTCCCACTTCGAAAGTAAGGTTATGAACTTTGTAGCTGAAATATCGTGCGACCCTTTTCTAGTGAGCGGCAGTCCTTAACTCGACTTCTTCCCTCTTCTCATCGACCATATCGAGCGACTCGAGTAGGAGCTTCTCATTTTGCCTTTAATTGAAGTTTTGCCTTCGATGAGAGGGGACTTCTAGCTCGACAGGGATCATTGCTTCTAAACCATATGCCAACGCAAACGAGGAGTGCCCGATTGTAGATTTATGCATTATCCTATAAGCCCATAGTGCGAGTGGAAGTTCATCAACCCAATTTGCTTTAGCATTAGTTGGTCGCTTTTTGATGGTGGACTTGATGATCTTGTTCACTGCTTCCACTTGCCCGTTTTCCTACGGATGTGCATCAGTGGAATAGCTTTTCTCGATTCAGAAGCATTTGCAAAAGTTTTTGAACTCAGCGCTTTCGAATTGAGTCCCATTATCCGTAATGATTTTTTTTGGCACTCCAAACCTGCAAATAATGTTTTAGTGACAAAATTAATAACTTCCTTTATAGTAACAGTGCCTAGTAGTTCTGCTTCGGCCCATTTGGTGAAATAGGCAACATCAATTGTTTGCACAAAAATTGGGCAAATACCTCTAAGTTCGAATTTGGTTAAGTTGCCTTTAAGTTGTTTGATATTCAGCTTTTAATGTTCCAATGTGTTAATAGATAATTAATACAGTCACAGAACAGTTCACAGACTCAAAGTCAGAAAGCAGTTTAAAGGTAGTAAATCACACAAAATTTTATAGTGGTTCGGCCAGAACATGCCTGCATCCACTATCCATCTTATTAGGCTTCTTTAGTTTGATTACAAATACAAGTTTTTATTAGAAAGAGCAAAAACTTAGAGCAGCTGGGATGGTTGAGTCTTAGCAGAGTTTTCCCTCTTTTCTCCAAAATTCGGTCCCCATTGTTGTTGAGGAGCTCTGGTATTTATAGAGTGGAGTTGTGAAGTGTGGAGGTTGAGATTATAGCTCCCTGAGTCTAGTTCGGAAATTGGGCAGGAAGATCTGGTCCGGCATTTGGTTAGAGAACTTGATTTGCTTGGTCATCATCTCATTCCTTGACTTGCTCGGTCATCACCTTATTCGGTGTCTTGCTTGGAGACACTTATTTGCCGGACCAAACATTTGGTCCGGCAAGCCTGTGTACCGGACCAAATGTTTGGTCCGGTGTTTGATATGCCATGCCGGAATAAATATCTGGTCCAGTGTTTCAGAGAGTGTCGGACCAAATATCTGGTCCAGCATTTTAGAGAGTGCCGGACCAAATGTTTGGTCCGACATTCCTGCCTTCTACATAGTAATCTACTCCTTTCTGCTTGCCTTTGCTTTCTCTCTCTCTCTTCCTCTTCCTGCTGAAAAACCGTGCCAACACTTGCCCTCCAAAGTACGTCGTATTTCCATACGTTGTGCTTTGTTTGGTTCAGACTCAGAAAAAATGCTTCGCCTTCCCTATTCCTCTGCTTTTCCTCTTATAAATACTTTATCTTCCTTCTTTATTTCCTTCTTCTATTTCTAGACTTTGAAATATCTCAATTCCTTTCGTATTTCCTGAAGCTCCCAATACTCGAATTTGCCTTTTTCGTACTTCACCACTATCAAAGGTAAGGTCGGTTCTCAAATTCAATCTTTATCCTAGGGATTTTTAGGTGTCTTCAATTCTAGGGTTATTTGTAGTCTTTTTTGATGTTTGACTTGAGTTGTAGGAGGAAAAAAAATCATTTGAATGGGAGTCGTTGCCCTATAATGGTTCGACGGAGGCGAATTCTAGGATAAATGGAGGTGTGGCCGTTGTGGATATCGAGGGTGGAAGGAGTTCGTGTAGGCAACAGGGGCTTCTTCGTATTGTGTTTGGTTCCTGTGTGTTAGATTTGGGTATGTGGGAGATCTCTGGATGGCACGGTAGTTAATGTGGCTGGCCTGCTGGAGAATGGTTGCCAGATCGAAGTGGTCTTTATGCAAGGCTGGGTGGAATTGGTTCGGCACCATGACACTGTATAGTTTTAGATCGGTGTTTAGAGTGATGTCGGACCAAATCAGCCTACGCCAAGCCAAAAAAAGGGAAGTCCTATGAATAGTAGCTTGAATTTTGGAGGGTTTGGTTCGGTGTGTGACACTAACCAAACAACAGGAGTTTCTCAAAATATTTAAATAGTAACTAAATGATTTCTATTCGAAATATTTAAATACTACACACTTTAAAACTTTCAAATCAAAGTCTGAAATCACCGAAAATTTAAATTCTCAGTTTCTTGATTTAAATTCATTTCAAATTTCAATCAAATTATACCCAAGTTTACAAATTCATTTATTTATATTATGAAATAGTCAATGGTTTATAAAACAATAAATGAAAATTAAATACTATCATTTCAGACAACAAATTCATTAACAATTTAATTTTTTTGAAACTTATATTTATATATAATATAATCATACAAAACTATTTTGTTTACCATATTTTGAAAACAATATTGTGTCGGTTTGTTCTGTTCAAGTGTTTTGGAAATCCTATCGATAGCGTTGATCAGACGAATCGATCGAAAACCCAAATCAACATCAACAACTCAAACAACACAATATATAAAACATTTTTAATATAAATTTACCAATACTCTATACAAGAATAAATTTTCAAAGCAAGGACAGAGATTCAAATTCGATTAATTCAATCAAAGAAAATTTTGATTTGAGAATAAGTTTGAACGAAAGATAAGATGATTATTTAACCGAATAAGGAGATAGATAATCTTATATAAATCACGGGCAACCATAACCGGGTCGACCGTGACTTCAGGAATAAGATCAATGTGGAATCTGAGGTAAATCGACATTCGATCTCAAGAAATAGAATTCAGGTATAGCAGGAGATAAATAGCATCGTAAACCGAGGATACAGAAATCTCCGGTAAATCAATGCCTATTGTAATGGAGTTTCACCCCTTTACAAATCATTCAAGTTTGGCGAGACCGCCGATTCATTATAAGGGTCATTCGAAGTGGAGTTATGTGATGCTCCAGAATTGAAAGAAGACGAATAGTGAGGGACACGAATGAATTTTTGGAACCGCAGGGAACGTTCCAAAATTCAAAGGAATCGAGTCACAAGGAAGAGATTCAACTCGAATGAAAGTGATTATGTAAATACATTTACCCTATATGCTAAGTTTTGCCTAGAGCTACCAAAGCTCTGATACCAACTGTAACGACCCGCTATTCTAAACCATTCGCATCCGCACATGTCGGACTTGAATAATTCAAAATACTGCGTTGTTAATTTAAATTTGGCAAAACTGAGCATATACAGTAACTAAATAGAACACAGATCACAGACACAGAGTAATAAATGCAGCGGAAATAAAAGAGATAGTAGTTCATGAAGCTACTATATAAATATATAAGTTACATCAGAGTTAAACCAGATACAACGGAAGAGTAACACGATACATCAGATACAAATCAGAATACATCACTGGAATCATCGAATACTGAAAGCAGAATAGATGGCTGGATCTTCAAGCAAAGCTCCAACTCCAAAGGTGAGTCTCGAATACTGGTACACTCAGTCTGACCCGAGCGTATAGCAAAACACAAAACACTCGAGTCAGGATTAACTTTCTTATATCAATAAATCCAACTCAAGTGAAATAGCAACTGAAATACAAGTAACTCAAAGGATGTTGGAATAATCATCCTTTAAGGATCTGTTAAACTATCTACTATGTAGTAGTGTACGATAAGTAGATAATGTCTATCAGTAATATAGAATATCAAAATAGTGTTAAGGCGTTACCATTATCCCCCTTAACACATTTTATATAAGCGTTATAGTCTATACAGCACTGTAAACTCCACCTTAAACTAGTGGGATATCAGGGAGTACTCCATAGGTATAACACAAAACAAATCGTAGTGGTCGCGTATATAGGGATCCAAGTATAACAAGGCACATGAGGCAATACCCAAGGTAGTGAAACCACCGTTTGCCTGATCCGGACTGGTGAAAACACATCGCCGCAGCGATCACAACACCGCGAAACAACACTCCCAAAATCAAGGGTGCACCAATCGACAACAAGTAATGAGTAGTTTTCGAAGAAGTGTGTTCACTCGAGGTAGCTAGCCCCCATTTGGCCCAGCACGGCTCCTGTTTTAGTCATTTCCAATTTGACACAAGTGTCAAGGCTATCCATTATCGTTCTCTTTCTTCAGTCATCACGTACATCATTCCAACCACTTCATTCTGGATCACACTCCGCGTGTAGTTATTAAAGTGGTTTTCGGTTTAGAAAGTGAGAATGTCCCTAACCGATTCCGGTCTCTTTAATAACTTTCGTGATTATTACACCGATTGGTCGTTTAATAAATTTCAAAACCAAATCGATTACAATTTCAATTAGAATTTGTAAACCAACATTCCATTTCTCTTTCTAAATCAATTTCCGTAATTTACGTTTCAAAACTTACAAATTATCATTTCAAAATCTTATAATTCAATTTCAATCTTTATTTAAAACAATTCAAATATTGATTCAAGTTCGTATATAAGTTTCATTTCGAAAACATTTAAATTAATTTAATTTAACATTCAAATCAATTTAAAATCATTGATTGATTTCATTCAATATTCGTTAAGTAAATTTGTCCTTCAAAGCAATTTTCTATTTAATTTCCAATTCATTAAATCAATTACTTAGGTTCAACTTCATTATATCAAAACTTCAAATTTAATTAAATCAGATTTGTCAAATCAAATTCTTTACATTTCAAGTCTTACATTTATTTCAATAAATCCCCTTTTATTCTTGTTAAAGAAATTCAATTTCATTTATTTACTTACTTAAATAATTTCCAAACTTAATTAACAAAGAATCTCAATTCCAATTATTTACGAAGTTCCAATTCACTTATTCAAAGTTGCAATTTCTCTTATCAAAGAATTTAAAATTTTATTTAATTCAAATAATTCAATCTTATTTAATTATTCAATAATTTCGAAGGCTTAATTATTAAATAATTTCAAACTTAAATCAATGAAGAATTCCAAATTTAATTGTTAAATAATTAATTTCAAACAATGTTCTTTCAACAACTACAATGTTAATATTTTGTTTCAGATTTTAAATATTAACATTTTCCTTTCATTTAAAATTCAAATTCCAATTTCATTTTAAAACCTTATTATTTATTCAAATAAAATCTTTATTTTATTTTTAAATCAAATTATTGACCAATCATGTTTTATTTAATTCTCTATCCTAGGTCAAAGTTTAATTTGGGTATTTATCATTTCAACCCGATTCCAATTCAATTCCAAATCAAAGCATAGCAAAGGGAACTTGCAGTGTGATAACTGGGATGGTGTCAAAGTAAATAAACAAGCAATAACAACAATCAATAACAATCAAATAATCAATTCAAATAATCCCGAAATAATCGTATTAATTCGCATTGTTATTTGTGCAAATTAATATAATATTTCTAGAATCTACACTATCATTTCATGTAGATTAAAGATTATTACACTAATATTTATGCGGTTCTACACTTGGCATCAATTATTTAATTTCATACTTAATAAATTCAAATGGTTCAAGGGTAATTAACCATTTTTCTACTTGTTAAATAATTAAACATTTAAGGGGTCATATTAAACAAATTTAACTAACCAAATTCAACACATATGTCGATTCAAATTTTTAACTATCCTACGTCAAATTCAATTGCATAATATTTATCACTTTATACATTACAATTTAACATCCAATAAAAACAACTATCAATCAATTATCAACCAAACTGTATTATCATCGCATAAATAATTAACAGATAATGGTGTCAGATGTTACAGGTGAACTGATACAGGTAATAACATATATAACAGTATAATTAACTAACAGCAATATATTTCAATTATCGTTTCAATTGAAATCAAATTTAATAAATAAAAGAATGTAAATCGTGAGTGATTTCTCACCTTCCGAGGCTAGAGAGAAAAAAAAGAGGTGACACGGATACGCACACTGATACGGACACTGAATTTGAGTTACGGATCCAGGCACGAATTCCGAATCAAAGCTAGATTGGCACGAATTTGACATGCGAAGCTGGTAAATCGATGAAACAAATTATTTATCGATTGATAGAAGCAACAATTTATACAAATTATTATTATTATAGTTATTTCCACGAAATCCATACTTAATTTAAACAAATATTAAGATAACACATATAAGATTAAAAGTCTTTTTTTTTAACACACAGATCGAAATCAAACATATATATATGACTCACATGTATATATTTAAACGTAAATAGATATAATCCATAATTTATACTGTATAAGTATAGGACTTACAACTCATCACATAGCATATTAACCGTATAACAAATATAACTAGTATATATATACTTTAAGCTTATAAATCCTTATATATGACAATTATACAAATATTTACACAGATTTGAACAGAATACATTTGCTAATCAAATAAAATAAACTGTAACTGTAAACTTTAATAACTCAGGCAAGCTTCAAAACTTTATAACAACAGGCTTTAAATATCAAAATTATACTGGCAACGCAAATAACTAAACCATACAACCCAAAATATTATGCAGACACATGTGAATACATGCAGATTTATATAAGTAATATATTTATAAAAACTAATATATGGTTTCTATTGCTTAACATACAACTAACACATATATACTAAACAGCAAACTTGCCAAAATCATATCATTTCAATATATATATATATAACAGAAAAATTAGCAATAATCATACTTTATTGACTACTCGTATGAACAGTATATTGTAAACAGACTAACTATTACAATTTCCATGTACTTCATGCGTGCAACAAAAGATATATACATATAAACTATAGCCGAGCCACTCACAAAAATCATTTCAGACTTAGTATAAATATATATGTAATATGTAAACTGCATAACTTATATACAAATAAACTAATATGTATACCACACATAACTTATATATTTGAAACAGTATTTCACACTTTACAATATATAAAGAAACAAAACTTTTGGAAAACTAACAGTACACATATCATATTACAAATAAACTTAAACATATATAGTTTAAAACAAAACAGGAAATGGAAAATGAAGACTGTTATGTTGAAGCTATATATATATAACCATATGTAATTTACGTATAACGAAAATCAACTTCACAAAGCAATAAGGAAAACATAGAAGAAGATAGGAGGAAGAATTTGAATATAATATGGATATATACCATTTTCTTTGCCTAACGACGGAGAAAGCAATGAAGGGATTGAAGGCGGCATAGCGTTGATGGGGTGTTCGGCGAAGCTAGCGGCGAACGAGATAGGAAGACACGGTCGGCCGGGCTTGGGTGTCTTCGGCAGCGAGTCATTCGGTGGCACAGGGTAGTGAGGTGGTGGCGCACTAGAGAGAGGAATGGAGGCGGGTTGTGGGAGGAAGAGGGGTGGGCTGAGGCGAAGTGATGCTCGGTGGTGAAGGGAAGGGGCCGGCTGCATGGTGGACGAAGAAGGCTAGTTAAAATAATTTTGTGAATGTGAGCTACAGGCAAAAGTTTGAGGGTGAAAGGAAAATGAACGTAGCTTTGCATCTTTTATTTAGAGGATGAACAAATACACAGCAGGTGGGAAGAGGAAAGTGGATCTGGAGAAAGTAACAGGAGAGGAACGGGATGAACTTGAATAGACAACAGATTAATATGTTGGTTGAAATAATAAATCCATGCACGCTGAATTCTAAGAGAAATTATGACCAGTGCCTATTGGTTTTATCACTGTATACAACGAATGGGTAAGGAATTCAAAAAGGCAAGAATATGGTTACCGAAATGGTAAACTTTCCGTAGACTCCGTCGTTTCCCGAACTTCAAAATACAGAACTAAATATACCGTGGAGATCAGCACGACGAGACGGTCAAAACGGTATATAGATATCAGTAGTACGATTGAATTATAAAAATTTCGAATTCCAACTGGCGGAAAATGCAAGAAAAACGCAGAAAAATAAGATCGACGGAGCTAAAGAAGTCCGAATTTTGAAAAACGAAAAATGCCGTCTTGCTCAGAAGATGGTTTAGAATTTTTCTATGTAAAAATATTTAGGTTTCGAAACATTTTATTTTCATCATTTTTTAACTGATTAAATTGAAGTAAATTTACGCAGGAAATAAACTTTCATATTTTCGGACAAAAATTTACCAGTTGCTATGTTTAACTAGACGCGTGTCAAATATTAAATTTTTATTTCAAAATTTTATCGTTTAAAATTTCACAAAATTTCAAATAATTACGTTATTAAAACGGTTAAAATTTACGGGTCGTTACACTCTCCCCCACTCAAAACTTTTCATCCCCGAAAAAGAAGGAGGTAGGAGAATAGAACCAACTAGAAAGAAAAATGGCTTTGAAAACAAAATAAACAACTAATTTAAAGCTATATAAATTTCAACTTGAATTAATTAATATTCAATAATTTGATTTAATCCATTTGATTTCACTAAAATCAATCTCAACTATTTCTAAATTCATTATCTTATTATCCAATTATCTTCAATTTACAATTTCTAAAACCATAAATTTGAATAGTCTTTTATTATAATCATATCTTTTTCAGCAATTTAAATTCTTCTTTATTCCAAATTATTGTTAAATTTATTCTACTTAATATATCTAATCACATATATTTAACCCGTATAAATTAATTTAAACCATAAAAGTTTTGACTTAAATTAATTTATATTTACTAATTGCTTTTAAATTCAAGGTATTTTCATAAGTTGATCAAATTTCAATTTATTAATTCTTTCAAAACAAATTTATTAATTCTTTCAAAACAAATTTATTTCATTATTAACTGAGTTTTACTTATTATCCCATCTAACTCTTTTAACATCTTTATAATCAAAATTTAGTGTCTAACATTTATTATAAACACTCAGATTTTATTTATAAAGACATTTTTTTTATTGTACATTATCCAATTACATTTTAACTTCTGAATAATTTAGGTAAGTTATATTGAAATGAAATTGAGTATAGTACAAATAAATTTTTTTCTACAATCCAGTTATTTCAAGTTAAATACTTATCCAAGAATTTTGACTTCAGTTTA
This sequence comes from Allium fistulosum, assembly GCA_030737815.1. Lineage (NCBI taxonomy): Eukaryota > Viridiplantae > Streptophyta > Magnoliopsida > Asparagales > Amaryllidaceae > Allium > Allium fistulosum. Next base: position 763,463,040 of record CM060903.1, on the reverse strand, counting down.
TAATTAAAGTCATCTTTACCTAAAATTTAAGAATTTAAATCTCCGATTTACTTCAAACAATTTTGAGATATACGTATATATTTATATCAAATCAAATTAAATTTTTAAAATAAGATACCTATATATATAAATCAAATTATACTGAAGAAATTCAAATTAAAATATTTTTTTCAAAACAAAACCGTAGCAAAGCTACAGAATAGTCTCTCCACTTCGAAACTCGAAAATGAATGGCGATGATGCGGCCGCCATCACCGAAATTATTTTCCAGCGACAAAGAGAAGAGCACTTATTTAAACATTTAAAATTCTTTGAAAATGATTTCTATTCGAAATATTTAAATACTACACACTTTAAAACTTTCAAATCAAAGTCTGAAATCACCGAAAATTTAAATTCTCAGTTTCTTGATTTAAATTCATTCAAATTTCAATCAAATTATACCCAAGTTTACAAATTCATTTATTTAGATTATGAAATAGTCAATGGTTTATAAAACAATAAATGAAAATTAAATACTATCATTTCAGACAATAAATTCATTAACAATTTAATTTTTTTGAAACTTATATTTATATACAATATAATCATACAAAACTATTTTGTTTACCATATTTTGAAAACAATATTGTGTCGGTTTGTTCTGTTCAAGTGTTTTGGAAATCCTATCGATAGCGTTGATCAGACGAATCGATCGAAAACCCAAATCAACATCAACAACTCAAACAACACAATATATAAAACATTTTTAATATAAATTTACCAATACTCTATACAAGAATAAATTTTCAAAGCAAGGACAGAGATTCAAATTCGATTAATTCAATCAAAGAAAATTTTGATTTGAGAATAAGTTGGAATGAAAGATAAGATGATTATTTAACCGAATAAGGAGATAGATAATCTTATATAAATCACGGGCAACCATAACCGGGTCGACCGTGACTTCAGGTATAAGATCAATATGGAATCTGAGGTAAATCGACATTCGATCTCAAGAAATAGAATTCAGGTATAGCAGGAAATAAATAGCATCGTAAACCGAGGATACAGAAATCTCCGGTAAATCAATGCCTATTGTAATGGAGTTTCACCCCTTTACAAATCATTCAAGTTTGGCGAGACCGCCGATTCATTATAAGGGTCATTCGAAGTGGAGTTATGTGATTCTCCAGAATTGAAAGAAGACGAATAGTGAGGGACACGAATGAATTTTTGGAACCGCAGGGAACGTTCCAAAATTCAAAGGAATCGAGTCACAAGGAAGAGATTCAACTCGAATGAAAGTGATTATGTAAATACATTTACCCTATATGCTAAGTTTTGCCTAGAGCTACCAAAGCTTTGATACCAACTGTAACGACCCGCTATTCTAAACCATTCGCATCCGCACATGTCGGACTTGAATAATTCAAAATACCGCGTTGTTAATTTAAATTTGACAAAACTGAGCATATACAGTAAATAAATAGAACACAGATCACAGACACAGAGTAATAAATGCAGCGGAAATAAAGAGATAGTAGTTCATGAAGCTACTATATAAATATATAAGTTACATCAGAGTTAAACCAGATACAACGGAAGAGTAACATGATACATCAGATACAAATCAGAATACATCACTGGAATCATCGAATACCGAAAGCAGAATAGATGGCTGGATCTTCAAGCAAAGCTCCAACTCCAAAGGTGAGTCTCGAATACTGGTACACTCAGTCTGACCCGAGCGTAAAGCAAAACACAAAACACTCGAGTCAGGATTAACATTCTTATATCAATAAATCCAACTCAAGTGAAATAGCAACTGAAATACAAGTAACTCAAAGGATGTTGGAATAATCATCCTTTAAGGATCCGTTAAACTATCTACTATGTAGTAGTGTACGATAAGTAGATAATGTCTATCAGTAATATAGAATATCAAAATAGTGTTAAGGCGTTACCATTATCCCCCTTAACACATTTTATATAAGCGTTATAGTCTATACAGCACTGTAAACTCCACCGTAAACTAGTGGGATATCAGGGAGAACTCCATAGGTATAACACAAAACAAATCGTAGTGGTCGCGTATATAGGGATCCAAGTATGACAAGACACATGAGGCAATACCCAAGGTAGTGAAACCACCGTTTGCCTGATCCGGACTGGTGAAAACGCATCGCCGCAGCGATCGCAACACCGCGAAACAACACTCCCAAAATCAAGGGTGCCCCAATCGATAACAAGTAATGAGTAGTTTTCGAAGAAGTGTGTTCACTCGAGGTAGCTAGCCCCCATTTGGCCCAGCACGGCTCCTGTTTTAGTCATTTCCAATTTGACACAAGTGTCAAGGCTATCCATTATCGTTCTCTTTCTTCAGTCATCACGTACATCATTCCAACCACTTCATTCTGGATCACACTCCGCGTGTAGTTATTAAAGTGGTTTTCGGTTTAGACAGTGAGTATGTCCCTAACCGATTCCGGTCTCTTTAATAACTTTCGTGATTATTACACCGATTGGTCGTTTAATAAATTTCAAAACCAAATCAATTACAATTTCAATTAGAATTTGTAAACCAACATTCCATTTCTCTTTCTAAATCAATTTCCATAATTTACGTTTCAAAACTTCCAAATTATCATTTCAAAATCTTATAATTCAATTTCAATCTTTATTTAAAACAATTCAAATATTGATTCAAGTTCGTATATAAGTTTCATTTCGAAAACATTTAAATTAATTTAATTTAACATTCAAATCAATTTAAAATCATTGATTGATTTCATTCAATATTCGTTAAGTAAATTTGTCCTTCAAAGCAATTTTCTATTTAATTTCCAATTCATTAAATCAATTACTTAGGTTCAACTTCATTATATCAAAACTTCAAATTTAATTAAATCAGATTTGTCAAATCAAATTCTTTACATTTCAAGTCTTACATTTATTTCAATAAATCCCCTTTTATTCTTGTTAAAGAAATTCAATTTCATTTATTTACTTACTTAAATAATTTCCAAACTTAATTAACAAATAATCTCAATTCCAATTATTTACGAAGTTCCAATTCACTTATTCAAAATTTCAATTTCTCTTATCAAAGAATTTAAAATTTTATTTAATTCAAATAATTCAATCTTATTTAATTATTCAATAATTTCGAAGGATTAATTATTAAATAATTTCAAACTTAAATCAATGAAGAATTCCAAATTTAATTGTTAAATAATTAATTTCAAACAATGTTCTTTCAACAACTACAATGTTAATATTTTGTTTCAGATTTTAAATATTAACATTTTCCTTTCATTTAAAATTCAAATTCCAATTTCATTTTAAAACCTTATTATTTATTCAAATAAAATCTTTATTTTATTTTTAAATCAAATTATTGACCAATCAGGTTTTATTTAATTCTCTATCCTAGGTCAAAGTTTAATTTGGGTATTTATCATTTCAACCCGATTCCAATTCAATTCCAAATCAAAGCATAGCAAAGGGAACTTGCAGTGTGATAACTGGGATGGTGTCAAAGTAAATAAACAAGCAATAACAACAATCAATAACAATCAAATAATCAATTCAAATAATCCCGAAATAATCGTATTAATTCGCATTGTTATTTGTGCAAATTAATATAATATTTCTAGAATCTACACTATCATTTCATGTAGATTAAAGATTGTTACACTAATATTTATACGGTTCTACACTTGGCATCAATTATTTAATTTCATACTTAATAAATTTAAATGGTTCAAGGGTAATTAACCATTTTTCTACGTGTTAAATAATTAAACATTTAAGGGGTCATATTAAACAAATTTAACTAACCAAATTCAACACATATGTCGATTCAAATTTTTAACTATCCTACGTCAAATTCAATTGCATAATATTTATCACTTTATACATTACAATTTAACATCCAATAAAAACAACAATCAATCAATTATCAACCAAACTGTATTATCATCGCATAAATAATTAACAGATAATGGTGTCAGATGTTACAGGTGAACTGATACAGGTAATAACATATATAACAGTGTAATTAACTAACAACAATATATTTCAATTGTCGTTTCAATTGAAATCCAATTTAATAAATAAAAGAATGTAAATCGTGAGTGATTTCTCACCTTCCGAGGCTAGAGAGAGAAAAAAAAGAGGTGACACGGATACGCACACTGATACGGACATTGAATTTGAGTTACGGATCCAGGCATGAATTCCGAATCAAAGCTAGATTGGCACGAATTTGACATGCGAAGCTGGTAAATCGATGAAACAAATTAGTTTCTGATTGATAGAAGCAACAATTTATACAAATTATTATTATTATAGTTATTTCCACGAAATCCATACTTAATTTAAACAAATATTAAGATAACACATATAAGATTAAAAGTCTTTTTTTTTAACACACAGATCGAAATCAAACATATATATACGACTCACATGTATATATTTAAACGTAAATAGATATAATCCATAATTTATATTGTATAAGTATAGGACTTACAACTCATCACATAGCATATTAACCGTATAACAAATATAACTAGTATATATATACTTTAAGCTTATAAATCCTTATATATGATAATTATACAAACATTTACACAGATTTGAACAGAATACATTTGCTAATCAAATAAAATAAACTGTAACTGTAAACTTTAATAACTCAGGCAAGCTTCAAAACTTTATAACAACAGGCTTTATATATCAAAATTTATACCGGCAACGCAAATAACTAAACCATACAACCCAAAATATTATGCAGACACATGTGAATACATGCAGATTTATATAAGTAATATATTTATAAAAACTAATTTGTGGTTTCTGTTGCTTAACATACAACTAACACATATATACTAAACAGCAAACTTGCCAAAATCATATCATTTCAATATATATATATATATAACAGAAAAATTAGCAATAATCATACTTTATTGACTACTCGTATGAATAGTATATTGTAAACAGACTAACTATTACAATTTCCATGTACTTCATGCGTGCAACAAAAGTTATATACATATAAACTATAGCCGAGCCACTCACAAAAATCATTTCAGACTTAGTATAAATATATATGTAATATGTAAACTGCATAACTTATATACAAATAAACTAATATGTATACCACACATAACTTATATATTTGAAACAGTATTTCACACTTTACAATATATAAAGAAACAAAACTTTTGGAAAACTAACAGTACACATATCATATTACAAATAAACTTAAACATATATAGTTTAAAACAAAACAGGAAATGGAAAATGAAGACTGTTATGCCGAAGCTATATATATATAACCATATGTAATTTACGTATAACGAAAATCAACTTCACAAAGCAATAAGGAAAACATAGAAGAAGATAGGAGGAAGAATTTGAATATAATATGGATATATACCATTTTCTTTGCCTAACGACGGAGAAAGCAATGAAGGGATTGAAGGCGGCATAGCGTTGACGGGGTGTTCGACGAAGCTAGCGGCGAACAAGATAGGAAGGCACAGTCGGTCAGGCTTGGGTGTCTTCGACAGCGAGTCGTTCGGTGGCACAGGGTAGTGAGGTGGTGGCGCACTAGAGAGAGGAATGGAGGCGGGTTGTGGGAGGAAGAGGGGTGGGCTGAGGCGAAGTGATGCTCGGTGGTGAAGGGAAGGGGCCGGCTGCATGGTGGACGAAGAAGGCTAGTTAAAATAATTTTGTGAATGTGAGCTACAGGTAAAAGTTTGAGGGTGAAAGGAAAATGAACATAGCTTTGCACCTTTTATTTAGAGGATGAGCAAATACACAGCAGGTGGGAAGAGGAAAGTGGATCTGGAGAAAGTAACAAGAGAGGAACGGGATGAACTTGAATAGACAACAGATTAATATGTTGGTTGAAATAATAAAGCCATGCACGCTGAATTCTAAGAGAAATTATGACCAGTGCCTATTGGTTTTATCACTGTATACAACGAATGGGTAAGGAATTCAAAAAGGCAAGAATATGGTTACCGATACGGTAAACTTTTCGTAGACTCCGTTGTTTCCAGAACTTCAAAATACAGAACTAAATATACCGTGGAGATCAGCACGACGAGACGGTCAAAACGATATATAGATATTAGTAGTACGATTGAATTATAAAAATTTCGAATTTCAACTGGCGGAAAATGCAAGAAAAACGCAGAAAAATAAGATCGACGGAGCTAAAGAAGTCCGAATTTTGAAAAATAAAAAATGCCGTCTTGCTCAGAAGATGGTTTAGAATTTTTCTATGTAAAAATATTTAGGTTTTGAAACATTTTATTTTCCTCGTTTTTTAACTGATTAAATTGAATTAAATTTACGCAGGAAATAAACTTTCATATTTTCGGACGAAAATTTGCCAGTTGCTATGTTTAACTAGACGCATTTCAAATATTAAATTTTTATTTCAAAATTTTATCGTTTAAAATTTCACAAAATTTCAACTAATTACGTTATTAAAACGGTTAAAATTTATGGGTCGTTACAGAAGTGGTCTTTGTGCAAGGCTGGGTGGAATTGGTTCGGCACCATGACACTGTATTGTTTTAGATCGGTGTTTAGAGTGATGTCAGACCAAATCAGCTTACGCCAAGCCAAACAAAGGGAAGTCCTATGAATAATAGCTTGAATTTTGGAGGGTTTGGTTCGGTGTGTGACACTAACCAAACAACAGGAGTTTCTCCATAAGTGTCTACCTTCTGGTTATGATTGCATGATTTCTAATGTGTTAAATCCATCGCTACTGCTTTACTCTTGTTATGACTGTGTAGCCATTGGTGTGTTGAATCTTATGCCTACTTTTTATTTCCTTGTGCAGGAAAATGTCGTCTGGTCGTGAGCTTTGATCTAAGCATGCATCATCACAGCCCGCTGGGGCTGGTGCTTCTTCTTCTGAGGTTCCCACTAATCCCCCGGAACAACCTAGCTCTATGTATTCTTTGGTAGAGGGCTACGCCCCCAATCAGACGCTGGTAAAGCCTTCTGAATGTTATCCTAGTGTGTTGACAATTGAGAAGTTTAACTCTATAGCTACGACATTCGTGATCATTCGCCGGGGCATGCTGCTACCAGGACCAAATGACAGAGCATGCTCTCCCTCGGAGGGATACATGGCATATAGTAAATATCAATGCATGTGTGGTGCAATTCCTCCGCTTACCCGCTGGATCTCCAGTTTCGTGGTCTATCTAAAAGTCGCACCTCTGCAGCTACAACCGAACTCCTATGCAATCCTGACATGCTTATATCTGATATTTGTGAAGTGTTATCAGAGATCCCCTACCCATAGAGAGATCAAGTACTTGTACAACGTGAGAAGTTACCGAAATGGGAGCCCCTTCATCAGCTTAGGTCAGCTCACAAGTTTAAGTTGGTCCCGACTTATAATCGAAATTTAGTATGTTTAAGAAGGAGTACTTCTTTGTTCTTGATGATGCTGTCCCTCAACATGTTTTCACTTCCGGGTGTAAGTCTCCTTTATATCCTCTTCTAAGTTTTTCTGTCGACTTGGTTTGCTAATGCCCCGTATTTTCAGGTTGTGTAAAGGCGGCAGAGGACAAAGGTTTGAAGAAGATGGCCAAGGAAATCTTAGCTATTCCTGAGGCTGAGAGGGAAGCCTCGTTCTTGCTTTGCGACACACCCCTTCGTTTTTATAATCTAATTGGTCTCGGTCAATCCATTTTCAAGATCAGGCCAAGCTTTGCTGAAAGGGCAATGGGAGCCGAAGGAGAAGGGGGAGATGCTAGCAAAGGTAAGGAGCTGGCGGAAGAGGGCGAAGGGGCTGGAGGCCCGAAGAAACTAAGGCGCAAGAAGAGTGCTGTTCGCCCTCCTCGTTTGGGGAAATCTTTGCGCATACGGGATGTTCCTTCTCCTGATGATGTGGAGGGTTCTCGTTTGGAAGGTGATAGTGAGGATGAGGAAGGGTCGGAGGGAGATTTTGGGGCAACAGATTCGGAGGTCCACGCTTCTCAGGATGTAGAGTTTATAGGTAGCAAAGATCTGGGCATGACTCCCTTGAAGAATGCCGAGGCCATGCGGGAGTGGCCTGAGTAGTTAAACTTTGGTCATTGGCCCTTCTCAAGAGAGTGCGGCGATGGATGTCCTGAGCGAAGTGCATGTTCTTCTAATGCAGAGTGGAGCGAGGATCAGTGAGGCGTTCGGGCTTTCTCCAAGTACTTTCAATTTCTGCATGGACTTTGGGGTTCTTCTTAAGAATTTTTTGTTTTTAGACGATTCCCGGCCTTCACTTACTCCTCAATCAAATGAAGTCCAGTCGACGTGTGTCCTTCCTCTGAGTGCAGTCCCATCCCAATATATTACCCACTTGAGTGAGACCCAGTCCCGGCCACTTGATCCAGTTTCCCCTAAGGGTTTGTGGTAGCTTGCAGTGTCTAAGTGTCTTGCATGATTTGTGTTTATGCATTCTCCGTTTCTCTGCTCTAAAGTTGTTACTCGCTTTGTAGGAAAAAGAAGAAATATGAAAAGCAATGAGATGTCTTGGCGACTTGAACAGTTCAGCCGAATGAAAGGGGCCTCCATTCCTTCTATGACTGCCTCCCAAAAGGAAAAGACTACACAAGAGAATGTCGAGGAGACTCCGTCGGGCTTGGGCAGAGGAGAGAGCCATGAGACATCTCAAAAGCGTGCAAGGTCTTTGGACAAAGATGTCACCTCTCCCGTTTCTCAAACTTCTTCTCATCGCCATCGCCAAAATCCCTTTGGCCCTGAAGTTCATGCGGTGCCTGGTGATTTAGGGAAAGAAAATGTCGATACTTATTTCTCAGATTTTCAACCGTCGATGAGGAATCCTTTCGAGAGTCACCTTGATATTAACCCTGTCTACATAGGTCGCCATCCAACGGATTCTGATACCGAGTTCTTCCTGCCTCGAAATCCTCTAGTTCGAATTTTAGATGAGGCAAAAACTCTTGACTTCGCTAATCTAACAACGAGAATGGTCCATATTACTGATGAGACTAGAAAAGTTGTAGATTACCAATCCCGTTTAGCCAAGGCCAGTGAGGAAGTCAGGAGTGTTAATGTATGGTTACGCTTGGAGGTGGAGGATCTCTGTAGAGCATTTAGGGAGAAGGATGAAAAATTGGAGGCGGTTGAAGCATCTCGCGCGGCCGAGATAAAGAAAGCCAAGGAAGAAGCGATGAGAGAGGCCACTAAATTACGCAAAGCATAGATCAATGAGGTCGTGAGTTCAGTGGATGAAGCTAGGTAGAATGATCTGGAGCGAATCCGCTCTCTTAAGGGAAAATGAAGAAGTTCTAGGAATTTTTGGCTGAGCTGAAGAAGTCCCAGGGTGAGTGCGCAAGGAAAAAGATACTTACAAGGCTGAGATTGATACATTGAAGGCAGAGCAGGCATGGCTGAGGAGGGACAAAGAACATTATATGAACAAGGTGGTGTCCCTTCAAGCTGAAGTCGACAAGTCTAGCGACTTTTGTAAGACAGTTAATCAGATGATGAAGGACACCTACTACATGTTCTGGAAGCAAGGGAACCTTCAATGGATGGATGACTACCCCCAAGTGATGGCTAGGATCCATACTCGGCTTATCGAAGAGACTAAGGCCGTGGTCGCCCAGGAAGAAGGAGCCATATATGAAGTTGGGATGGTGAACCGATAGTTCACGGTGGAAGAGACCAAGGTTATCGCTAAAGGTTACGAGCTATTGGTGGAGGATGAGGATGATGAAGATGGTTCGGATTTTGAGGGGCGTGGCGACCCACACAACATTGTGCAAGTATCTCGTCTCTTCACTTTGGCTTCTTTATCACTCATCTCAGACCGTAAGACTTATCACCTTTCTTGCTTGTGCGTTGCAGGGATGGCTCCAGGACAAGCTGCGCCACCAAAGGGTGCTGATGGGGGATTGCAAAGAGAGGTTGAGTCCTTTGAGCGACTCGAGCTTCCGAAGGACATGGTCGAAGGGAGCGGGCCGAGTGACAAGGATGTCCCTTCTGCTTAGTCGAGGAAATCTTCCCTCCACCTTTTTGTATGTATCTTTGGAGGATGTGGGTTCGTTCTGTATATGTGTGTGTATATATATATATGTATATGTATATATATATTTTTCATACAAACTTAATGTTGTAATGCTCGACTTTAGTCCTTTGCATGTTCATCTGGAATGACTTTTGTGACACGTGATTTTTATAGTTTGCCTTGCCTACTTGTGAACTTCTTACAACTTAGTTAATCGTCATTGCATTCTGAGACGTGGGAAACCATAAACGTGTTGCTATTTTCAGGGCCGATCGCGAACGATAATTACTCGGGCTATTGCCCCCATCGTGAGTATTATTCGATTTACCATTGTCGGCGTGCATAGTGCCGATCATCAACCGCGAACTACCTCTGGCTGCGGCCACACCTTAATCGTGGTGTTTATAATCGGTTCGCGATTGCTGGCAAGCCGAACGCCAATGATGAACTTCATAGGCTATAAATCGTGTCTAATCCGTGGCATATAGTGGGTTCATCATTGCCGGCTTAAGGGTGCCGATCGTCAGTAGTGAACTGCCTAGGCTTGTTTCGTGCCTCTGGTCATGGCTATCTTATTTTCAGCACTACCGGCGAGCGCTTGCGATTGCTCGCAATAAAAATAGTCATCAGATAAACAATTAAGTAAAAGAAAGTTGAAATAAGACAAATAATATAAGACACCAATTTTTATAGTGGTTCAGCTGAAATATTCCTACGTCCACTGTCTTTCTTTTATTGTTTCAGTTAATACATGCTTCCTTACAGTTTATGAGAAATAACGGCGGAGGTGCTAGAGATTCCATGCTTTCCCAAACACCTCCTCATCAACTGTTGACAAGATTTAAGCTCCATTATGAAGATCCTTATGAACAACAAATGGTCCTTCCCAAATTGGGTCTAGTGCTCCTGGTCGTGGAAAGACCCGCTTGAGTACCAAGTCCCCTTCTTGCAATGCTCGAGGTTTCACCTTGGAGTTATGCTGCCTTGCCACTTTCTGTCTATGAGCAGTGGCTTTGAGGGCAGCATCGTTCCTTTTCTCCTCAATTAGGTCTAGTGACATACTGAAGAGCTCTTCGTTTACTTCCGGGTTATAATGCATCCTTCGGTGCGATGGGACGACTATTTCGACTGGGAGCATGGCTTCGGCCCCATATGCTAATGCAAATGGTGTATGCCCTGTCGCGGTTTGTAGGAGGTTCAGTAGGCCCATAATGCAGTAGGCAGTTCGTCGACCCATGCCCCCTTGGATTTCTCAGTTTCTTTTTTATTATCATTTTTAAAACCTTGTTTACCGCTTCGACCTGCCCGTTTGTCTGGGGATAAGCTACAGCCAAGAAGCTTCGAGCAATCCCATGTTCTTGGCACCAACTAGAGAATTCTTCACTATCGAATTGGAGTCTGTTGTCTGATATGATCTTCTACGGTACCCCATACCTGCACAGGATGTTTCGTATTAGGAAGTTTATCACCTTGGCAGATGAAATTTTGTTCAAGGGTTCAGCTTCCACCCATTTGGTGAAATAATCCACTGCCACTATGGCATATCTTGCCCCTCCTCGACCCATGGGGAGTTCCCCGATTAGATCAATCCCCCAAATTGCAAAGGGCAAGGGGCTGACCATTTGGATCAAACCGGTAGGTGGTAGTCTCGAGTTTTTTGCAAATCTTTGGCATTTGACACATTTCTTAGCGAACTCGGCCGCGTCTTTATTCAGCGTGGGCCAAAAGTATCCATAGCGAAGGATTTTCCTGGCCAGAGTTTTCCCCCCGGTGTGATCGCCACAACTCCATTGATGGATATTATTAAGGATATCTTTCGCTTCATGCCAGCAACACATCTTAGTAGTGGGTTGGAAAAACCGGGACGATACAGTATGCCGTTCTGGATAGTGTAGCGGGATGCCCTTATTAGGATTCTTCTGACCTCATTCTGTTTCGCGAGTAAGGTCCCATCTTGTAGGTATCAGATGATGGGGGTCATCCATGTCTCCTCTTCGTTGGTGGTTGCTGTGATTTGAAGACACTCGAAACTTGGTGTGATTTGACTCATGACGGAGGTTGCCCCCGGCATTGGTTCGATCCTTACGCTCGCCTCTTTGGCGAGGGCGTCTGCCTCTTGATTTTCTCCTCGCGGGATGTGTTTTATGATATGGTAGTCTAGTTCATTGAGGAGGGTTTTGGCCCTTTTGAGGTAGGATGTGAGCTTTTGTCTACGAGTTTGGAAATTTCCAAGGATCTGGTTCACTATCAGCTGTGAGTCACTGTGAATACATACCGATCTAACTTCTATTTCTTTAATGATCTCTAGGCCAGCTATCACTGCTTCGTATTTAGCTTCATTATTGGTTACAGCGAACTCTAGCCTTAGTGCATAGCATAACTTTCTCCCTCGGGGTGTGATTATTATGACTCCTACCCCCGAGCCGAGCTCATTCAATCTCCATCAACGAACAAATTCCATATAACAGTTTCCTCAATTTTTACTTCTGTCTCTTCATCTCGTATTGTAAACTCAGCTATGAAATCAGCCAAAGCTTGTCCTTTAATTGCGGTGCGCGGATGGTAAGTGATGTCGTATTGGCTTAGCACAATGCACCATTTTAGCCGGCGCCCTGACGTATCTGGCTTATGTAGGACTTGTCTCAGGGGTTGATCCGTTAGAACCTTAATGGTGTGATTGGAAGTAAGGCCGTAATTTTCTAGATGCTATGAGCAGACAGTAAGCCAATTTTTTGATCTTAGGGTACCTAGCTTCCGTGCCCGTAAATCTTTTGCTGACGAAGTATACCGGTCTCTGGATGTGATCATCTTCTCGTACTAGTGCTACACTTAGGGTGTGGAAGGATACAGCAAGGTATAAGTTAAGGCTCTCTCCATCCCTTGGAGTGGAGAGTACTGGAGGCTTCTGCAGATGTTCAAGTAAATTTTAGAAGGTAGAGTAGCACTCATCAGTTCATTCTAACTTTCCTTTGTCTCTTTTGAGGGCCTCGAAGAACGGGACACATTTGTCCGTTGCTTTAGATATAAATGTGCTCAGAGCGGCTACCATTCTATTTAAGCTCTGTATTTCCCTTCGTGTTGCTGGGACCTTGATGTCCTTCAAAACCTATACTGTTTCAGGATTTGCCTTTATCCCTCTAGCGTGTATGATGAAACCTAAGAACTTACCCAAAGACACCTCAAAAGAGCATTTTAGTCGGTTTAGCTTCATTTGGTATTTGTGCAACACTCAAAACATCTCGTCTAGGTGGCTCAGATGATCCGCTGCTCTTCTTGATTTGGCAAGCATGTCGTCAACATAGACTTCCATAGAGTGATGAATTTGTTGCTCAAACATCTTATTCACCAGACGCTGATAGGTAGCACTGGCATTCTTAAGCCCAAAGGGCATGACCTTGTAACAATACAGGCCTAGGTCCATGATGAAGCTAGTGTGTTCTGGATTCGGCACATGCATGGGAATCTGGTTGTATCCCGAATATGCATCCATGAATGACAACAACTCATGTCCTACGGTTCTGTCCACCAGTCGGTCGATTCGGGGTAAAGGGAAATAGTCTTTGGGACAAGCATCATTGAGGTTGGAGAAGTCAATGCAGGTTCGCCACTTTCCATTAGGCTTCTTCACCATGATCGGGTTAGAGATCCATTCTGGGTATATGGATTCGCGGATAAAACCATTGGCGAGCAGGTTCTTCACTTCCTTGTTAAGAGTGGTTGATCATACTATCCCCATGCTTCTTTTCTTTTGCTTGATCGGGACCTTGGTTGGGTCAACATTAAGTGAATGGAAAGCTATTTTTGGGGATATCCTCACCATGTCCTCGTGGGTCCATGTGAATACATCCAAGTTTTCTCATAGGAATCCTACCAGCTGGACTTTGAAGTCCAGATTTAACTGAGAACCTATCCTTAAAAGCCTTGTTTTGTCGTGTTCGTCTACCGTCACATGTTCCATAGCCTCTATAGGACCTCCTCCTCTTTATCTCTGGGATCCAATTCGTTGAATGGGTCGTTGGTATATTCAAGAGGAGGGGCCTTCTTTGATTATTATGCTTCCAAATTTTTAGCGTAGAGTACGACCCCCACACCTTTTCCCTTTTCCTTTTTCTTATTTTGGTGAAGTTCAGTCACATAACGATCATGAACTACATCTTGGTCTCCTTCTACTTCTCCTATTCCATTATCTGTCGGGAATTTCATCTTCAAGCACCATGGTGCTAATACTATTTGGAAGTCTGACAATGCAGGTCTTCCCAAGAAGGCGTTGTAGGCAGAGTGCCCGTCCACCAGCATGAATGTTTGCTTCCACACAACTGGTTGGGGGTGACTTCCATGCTCAACAAACAAGTCTAGTTGCCCGAGTGGCATTGTGGCCTCCCTGGTGAACCCGTGTAAAGGCTTTTGGTAGGGAGACACATCTTTCATTGACAATTTAATTTTATTGAATGCATGTTTGAATAAAATATTCACCGAGCTTCCCGTATCAACCAAAATGCAAAACACCTCTGCTAGGCCGATCCAGGCAGAGATAACCATGGGGTCAGTGTGCGGATACTGTTTTCCAACCAAACCATCGTCGTTGAAGGTTATGTCGACTATTTCTCTCTGCTTTGCGATGCGACCTTCAGTTATGGAATAAACGTATCCTTCCCTATCCTTTAAGGATTTTCCATACCTCTCCATTTCTGCCCAACTTCCGTCAGCTACACGCGGGCCTCCAGATATGGTGTGGACAATTATCTTTTCCTGGTTGGAGCGGTTCGCACCTGTTCCTTCCTTATAATTCTCTTGCAGGGGTTGCCCAAATCCTTCGTGAGCCGGAGCGGGAGAGTTGTGTCCTTTCTACACGTATCGCTCTGGTTTCTTTTTTTGGATATATTCCTCAATGAGATCTCGCAAATGATGGCATTCTTCGGTGTTATGCCCATGAGACTCGTGGAAGCGACAATATTTCCATGTTCTAATTGCGGCCTTTGATTCTTTTTTGTAAGGAGGGCGTTTGTATTTCAACCCATGTTGAGTAGCCATGTAAATGTTCTCCACAGTGTAGTTCAGAGGCATGTATGAATCGAATCTTGGTTCGGGTCGGTATCGTCGCTTATTGCCTCTTTCATTTCCAGAGTTGCCTTGGTGGCCACTTTTTACCTCACTATTCTGCTTATTCCCCTCCCTTCGAGGTGGGGCACCCATGTTTCCTTGGACGCTAGAAGTCTTTGCAGGTTACTCGCTATGTCGGTGGGTCACTGCGTCTTTCAATCTCATGTATTTCCCAGCTTCATGAAAGAGTCTTGAAGAGTTAGAGGCTTCTCCTTCGTCAATCTTCTCGTGAGTTTTGAATCCAGGTTGATGCCTCCGCACAGTGCCATCAGTGTAAGCCTCTCATCGGCGTCTTGCACTACTGTTGTGGCGGCGTTAAAGTGGGTAAGATATTGTCGTAGCAGTTCTCCTGCTTTTTGTTTCATGTCTGATAGGGAATAGGCATCCCTGGGCTGTTCCACGTGGA
The DNA here is from genome assembly GCA_030737815.1 of Allium fistulosum. Taxonomy (NCBI): domain Eukaryota; kingdom Viridiplantae; phylum Streptophyta; class Magnoliopsida; order Asparagales; family Amaryllidaceae; genus Allium; species Allium fistulosum. The sequence continues at coordinate 763,447,507 of CM060903.1, read as the reverse complement.
TTCGGAATTGACTTGTGAATCTTTTCTTCAACATTTCCCAAGAGCTAATAGAGCCATGAGGCAGGCGACAAAACCACGTCATTGCTAAGTCTGACAAGAATAGCGGGAAACATTTACATAGCACGCCTTCTGTTGCTCCATTCATGAGCATGTGTTGGGTGTAACGCTATAAGTGGATGATTAGGTCGGATGTGCCTTTGTAGGGATCCATGGTGGGCATCTTCCATTCCCGAGGAGTGGTTGTTGCTTCTATGTCCCTGGTGAATGAGCTGGACACCCTTGCTCTTATCCCTCTTTCGAGTTGTTCGGCCTGAGATACTCACTGAAGAGCCATGTCATCCTTTCCTCGGAACCTGGGGTAGCCCTGGGAGAAGTGGGGGCTTCCCTTTGATGCTGATGACGTCTAGAACCTTGGTTGAGGTTGGATTGGCGAAGGTTGGCTCGAAGCATGACAGGGGGTCAGTCACAGCCGGTCCTTGCCTGGTGCCCCCTTGGCTGGGCCTAGCACTTGGTGATCTTTCAAGACCGGCTTCGGGCTGAGTCCTGGCTCGGTTTCGAATTCTTATATCTTCTTGATTGAATTCCTCATTCGTAGGGGATCTGTTCCATCTACGAGACTCTCCAAATTGAGATTCACCTCGAGATTCTGTGTTGTGAGTGGATTCCTCCGTGCCTCTTAAGTGTGTCATGAGTTGGTCCACTAAAGCTTTTTGCTGGGCAGCGAAGCGGTCAGTCATCTCATTCACAACCTTATCTAGGTCTTCTCGGGTGACAGCTGAACCTAGAGGCTGAGAATGTGTGGCCTAGTTTTCTTGATCCTCTTGGATGGGATTGAGCGTACTAGCAGTGGTCGTGTTCATACCCTTGTCAGCGTTCCGCCTAGAGGGAGCCATGTTCTAATGATGTGTTAAAACTGGAAGGAGAGTGGACAGAAGAGTTTGGCTCTCTACGCCGCCCGTTCTCAGTGAAAGCACCAAAAATGTTTGCACAAAAATTGGGCAAATACCTATAAGTTCGAATTTGGTTAAGTTTCCTTTAAGTTGTTTGATATGCAACTTTTAATGTTCCAAAGTGTTAATGGATAATTATTACTATCATAAAACAGTTCAAAGACTCAGAGTCAGAAGGTAGTTTAAAGGAAGTAAATCACGCAAAATTTTATAGTAGTTCGGCCAGAACATGCCTACATCCACTGTCCATCTTATTAGGCTTCTTTGGTTTGATAACAAATACAAGTTTTGATTAGAAAGAGCAAAAACTTAGAGCAGCTGGGATGGTTGAGTCTCAGCAGAGTTTTCCCTCTTTTCTCCAAAATTCGGTCCTCATTGTTGTTGAGGAGCTCTGGTATTTATAGAGTGGAGTTGTGAAGTGTGGAGGTTGAGATTATAGCTCCCTGAGTCTGGTTTGGCAATTGGGCAGGAAGATCTGGCCAGCATTTGGTTAGAGAACTTGATTTGCTTTGTCTCCATCTCATTCCTTGACTTGCTCGGTCATCACCTTATTCGGTGTCTTGCTTGGAGACGCTTATTTGCCGAACCAAACATTTGGTCCAGCAAGCCTGTGTACCGGACCAAATGTTTGGTCTGGTGTTTGATATGCCATGTCGAACCAAATATTTGGTCCGGCATTTCAAAGAGTGCCAGACCAAATATCTGGTCCGGCATTTTAGAGATTGTCGGACCAAATATCTGGTCCGGCATTTTAGAGGGTGCCAGACTAAATGTTTGGTATGGCGTTCCTGCCTTCTACATCGTTATCCACTCCTTTCTGCTTGCCTTTGCTTTCTCTCTCTCTCTCTTCCTTTACCTGTTGAAAAACCGAGCCAACAGCAATGATTGCATATTTGGCTCCTCCTTTATCCATTGGTAATACACCAATCAGGTCAATTCCCCAGATCGTGAATGGCCACGGGCTGACCATCTATGTCAGCTCTGTCAAAGGAGTTCCTTTGATCTTGCCAAATCTTTGGCATTGGTTGCACCACCTAGCATAACCTGATGCATCGTCATTTACTGTTAGCCAAAAGTACCTATATCGGAGAACTTTCTTTGCGAGGGTTTTCCCCCCAGTGTGATCTTCACAGTCACCTTCATAAATTTCTCTGAGGATTCTTCGGGCTTCGTCGTTGGTCACACACCTGAGCAAGGGGGTAGAGAATCCCCTTCGGTAGAGCATCTCATCCTGTACTAGAAACCGTGGTGCCTTTCGAAGGAGCTCTTTCCATTGATTCTTATCTACAGGGAGTATTCCTCTGATCAGGTAGTCTTTGATCGGTGTCATCCACGTTTTTGGTTCTCCGGTTGTCTCAAAGATCCAATCGATATCCATCTCGCTTGCGCTTGGAGCATTTACCATTTCAACTGGGACCGGTCCCAATGACTGAGCTTCTCCGGAACTGGCCAGTTTGGCTAGATAGTCTGCTTTTGTGTTTTGTTCCCTCGAGATATGAGTTATGGTGTAATGTTCGATGTCATTTAGCAGTTCCTGCACTTTAGATAGATATGATGTGAGATTCTCTCTCGAGCTTGGTATTCTCCTTTCACATGGTAGACAACTAGCTGAGAGTCACTATAGATGTGTAAGGACTTTATCCCAAGTTCCGTCACAACTTTCGGTGCAGCTATCAATGCTTCGTATTCCACTTCGTTATTTGTTGCAGGGAATTTCAAGTGCAAGGCATAGCAAACGGATCGTTCTTTAGGAGTTTTGGGCACTACTCATGCCCCTTAGTAGAAGTTGTTAGATGCACCATCGACGAACAACTTCCAACGTGTCTCCACTTCTGGAGTAATTTCTTCATTATCTCGTATCGTAAAGTCGACAATGAATTCTGCCAGCACCTACCCGTTGATTGACCCTCGAGATGGTATGTGATTTCATACTAACTTGATTCGATGTTCCATTTGGTAAGCCGTCCAAAGGTCCCGAGGCGATATAACACTTGCTTCAAGGGTTGTGTAACACCCCTAATTTTTTATAACATTATTCAGGAGATTTAATTAGATAAATTAAATAGAATAATGTAAATGTTAAGTGATAAGGGGATTTAGACTTGAATTAATTAAATAAGGGTCGTGCCTAATGAACTAACAAATGGGCTTAAGAATGGGTTTTGGTTAATTAAGTAAGGGTATAATTGGAAATTGTCATCCATAACTTCTCCCTTATATATTTCATTCCCACCATCTTACTTCCCATTCACATCACTTTTGAAAATGCAAATTAACAGATAGAGGAATGACCGACCATTAAGGAAGAAGTGAAATTCAAATTAGAGCTAGAAAATCAAGCTTCGGGGAATCAATCTCAATCCAATCCACTTATCTAGATCAAGGTAAATAATAATTCCATCTCTATTTTGTTTTAAATCATATATTTTCATATTTAAGGGTAAATTCATTTTATGATATATTGGATGATGATATGCTTGATTCATGATTTATTTAATTTAAACATAATTGTTTAAAAAGTGTTTTTTCATGGTTTTAGGTCAAAACCAATATCTAATTATATTTAAATGCTATGGGAAAATTTTATGTTATGAGAAACATGATTTTGGAATTGGGTTTAAATTTTGAGAATTTTCCAAGCTATGGAAAGCTTATTATGAATTTTCAAAGGAAAATATGGTTATTTGGATTTATAAATTTATTTTGGAAAATATATTGAGAATTTGGGTCTGGAATTTTGATATGTTAGATAACATGATTAAAGTGGATTTCTAAAATTTTGGGGTTTTTTCCAAAGTGATTTGCTATGCAAAATAAGTTATTTTAGAAGAGGGACTTCTTTGCAAAAAATTGGAAGGGCTTAATTGATTAACTTAACCATGGTTTAGACCTGGATTAGTAGCAGTTATTTTTGAAAAATGATTTGAATAAGTTAAGGCAACCAATCTGGAGTTGACAGTGGCATGTTAGTTAGAGAAAAGTTGCTTAAAGTAGTATAAAACCTGGTTTACATCAGAAAGTTGGTTCCGCCTACTTAGGAAAGCACCTTTCGACATAGAAGCTTCCGCCTTCATCTTTGTCGAAACCAACTATGCCGAAACCAATACACAAGGTATCACCATGATGGTACGTAGTGGATTGGAGGTAGGTGAAAGGTTGAGTGTCGAAAGTATAGCTTCCGAAGGAGTCGAAACCATAGTTTGTTTTAAAATGGAAAGCGCCTGCCTTTGTTTTGCTTTAGCCTTCGACAAAGTCGAAGCATTTGGTTTCAAAAGAGAATTTAAAAAGGTTTCGAAAGGGTTGCCAATAACTTAAGATTGCTTTCGACAGGGTTCCTTTATTTGTGAAAGAATGTTTTAAAAGAAGGGGTTCCGACCTAGTCGTTACCCTGCTGCCCTTGTTTAACCTTTCGATGGAGTTAAAGTTATCAATACAGTCAAAAGGGTACTTCGTTTTATAAGCTAAAGACACTTCCTATAGCTTTCGAAAGGGGTTAGGGGTTTCGAAGGTGATGGTTTCAAAAGGGGTTTCGACGCCAATCTTATATTGTTTTACCCAGATGTTAAATGCTTTCGAAAGAGATGGTGCCGACGCCATCAAGTTTTCCCCAATATTTTTATATGATGGGTTCGAAACAGATGCTTTCGCCTATATTCATTTTTACCTAAATAATGTTTTTAAGTATAAACCCAATGCTTTCGAAAGGGGTACTTTCAATGATTTCTAAAGGGTTACTTACATTAGTGTCGAAAGGGGTACTTTCAACTGGTTTCAAAGCTAAGCTTCTAAAGTAAAATGCTAATACTTTAATATATTCGAAAGGTTTCAAAAGGTAGATTATAAAGTATTAAAAGGCAGGAGCCTAAAGTTTTGAAGATAGATTTTAAAGGCTTTTGAAGGAGGTCATCCTATAAAGTCGAAAGCTACGCTTCGAAGGTATCGAAAGGTTTTATAACCCAAACTCTATTTTTAAAGGAAAAATTCATGGCTATATTAAAGGAGTTTTTATAATGATTTTAAGAAGAAGCTATCTTTGATAAAGAAATAGGTTAAAGGGATTAACCATGTTTTATTTTAAACCCACAGGAGTGGTATTGTTGTGTTGCTTCTTCAAATATGAATATATTCACTTTAAAATGGATCCATAACTGCATTTTGGGGATAAAGGTAGAAGAACCAGTTAGGTTAACCCAGTAGTGAATATAAATTGATAAAACTCATGAATGAGTAGAATTGCATCCAGGAGGTTAGGAAGACCAGAATATAGGATGCTAAAATATAGAAGAAAGATGTTGGCAGGGGCCAATAGGTTCTCAGTAAGCCCATCAAAATTGTGTAAAGGGAAAGATATTGGCAGGGACTAATAGGTTCATAGTTAGCCCATGAAAACTATAGATAAATGAAGATGTTAGAAAGACAGGTTCATAGTTAGCCCATGAAAACTATATATAAAGGAAGATGTCAGATAGACAGGTTCATAGTAAGCCCATGAAAACTATGATTAAATACTGGCATGGGCCAGTAGGTTTGTAGTTAGCCCATGAAAACTATATCCGGATGAAATATTGACAGATGTCAATAGGTTCATAGTCAACCCATGAAAACTAGGGTAAGAAGGAAGGATATTAGGGTCACCAATAGGTTCCTAGTCAACCCATGAAAACTAGGATAAGAGTAAGGTATTGGAGTTACCAATAGGTTCATAGTGATCCCATGAAAACTATGTAATTGGATAGGGAGTCCTTAATTGTTTAACCGGTTATTAGTCGGCCCATGAAAACTAAAAGGTTAATAGTAACCCTAGAAACTATAATTGTGACAGATAGTGTAAAATGAATGGGGATGGGTAATCCAGAATTGATTCATTTGTTTTTGCATATCATCATATTATACTATTTTGAATTGTTTTAACCATTGTGGATGCACGAGCACACTATCAGGTTTTATAAAGTTTTTTAAGATATTAGTGAGGGGAAATCCGTTCTGGTAAACGGCGTGGTCTCGCTAGATATCTAAATGATTGAGATGGTAGATTATTATTCATACCAGACTTTATGTCTGACTCGAAGTTTATGTTTTCCCCTTAAACTCTCGGGTACTCAATTGATTTTGGGTAGTTTGAGAGTTGAGGTTTTCAGGTACCTCTTAAGACGAATAAGCTTCCGGAGACGTGCAGGAGGCATGATAACTATTTAGAGTTCTCTTTTCTTTTGATTTCGCTGTGTTATTGTAATGGCAAAGTTTTTATATTTCTTGTATATAATCTGATCATCCAAAAGGGCATCTTCATATGCCAATCTTGGGCGTATGTTGTAATAAACATATTTTCTCTAAACATGGTTTACGAGTTTGGGATTATGTAATGAATTGGAAATATTTTGAAATGATATGTGATTTTGTTGAAGTTTAAAATTTTCCATATTCATATGTTACGGTGCATCAATGAATCTATCTTCGCCGTATTTGGCCGTCGAGGATTAATAACTATGGATGACTACAGTATCGGTAGCCGTTAGTTTTGGGCCTCCAAGTAGGGGGATGTTACAGGTTGATCTGTTAGCACTTTAATCAAGTGTGCCTGGAAGTACGGTCGTAACTTTCTAGATGCGATCAAGAGGAAATTTGCTAGTTTTTCCAATTTCGGATAGTTCTTTTCGGCTCTATTGAATCGTTTACTTATGTAATATACAAATCGTTGGATCTTAGCTTCTTCTTGTACGAGCGTGGTGCATGATGCACTTAATGCATAGCACATCAAAGAATGGTATACATTTGTCAGTTGCTTTTGAGATGAACCGGCTTAGCGATGCAACTTTGATGTTCAAGCTTTGTAACTCCTTCCTGTTCCTCAGGGCCTCGACTTCCCGTAAAGCAGTAATTTTTCTTTGATGCCTCTGGTGCTTACTATGAATCCCAAGAAATTTCCAAAGGCTGCCCTGAAGTGACATTTAAGTGGATAGAGTTTCATTCTATATTTGCAGAGTATTTAAAACATTTGGGCGAGGTTGTCCAAGTGATTTGCAGCTATGCGTGATTTAACCAACATATCGTCTACATAAACTTCCATAGTCTTCTCGATCTGATGTTTAAACATGGCATTCACTAGTCGTTGGTAGGTTGCCCCAGCATTCTTTAAGGTGAATGTCATCACTTTGTAACAGTATAGTCCCAGATCAGTAATGAAACTGGTATTTTCCTGGTTAGGTTCATGCATCATGATCTGTTTGTACCCCGAATAAGCATCCATAAATGATAGTGATTAATGTCCAGCTGTCCCGTTCACAAGTTGGTCGATTCTAGGTAGAGGAAAGCTGTCTTTTGGGCAAGCTTTTTTTAGGTTCAAGTAATCGACGCAAGTTCGCCATTTTCTATTGGACTTCTTGACCAAGACCGGGTTGGATACCCATTCGGGGTAGGTTGCATCGCGGATAAAACCATTCGCCATCAGCTTATACACTTCTTCTCTCAGCACTTTGGACCGTTCGGGTCCTAGGCCGCGTCTCTTCTGCTTCACCGGTGTATACTTAGGATCAATGTTAAGTGCATGGCATGCAATCTTCGACGAAACCCCACACATATCAGAATGTGTACAAGCAAATACGTCTAGGTTGGCGCGAAGAAATTTGATGAGTTTTAGTCGCATCTTGTTCCAAGATGTGATCCAATTTTCAGGACCCGTGTTGGGTCATCCATATCGACTAGGACAGACACCATCAATTCTGCCGGTGCTACCCATTCCTCCCCTGAACTCTTCTTTCTAGGGTCCAAAGCCTTATCAAACCGGCTATGGTCCCCAAGCTAGGAGTGGCTCTATAGTTGCTATTTAGTAGGTTCATGAATATGGAGAGTTCTCCCCACATTCTTCATTTTTTCTTTTCTTATAGACTCACATAGTTTTACAATGTAGCATTCTCCAGCGGTACTTTAGTCTCCTTTGATCACACCAACTCCATTCTCTGTCGGACATTTCATGGTTAGACACCACTGAGCTAAAGTAATCCTGAAATCTGCCAAAGCGGGCCGACCCAGGAAAGCATTGTAGGTGGATATTTCATCTACAATCACAAAGGTTTAGATGAGGATGACTCTTCGATCACCTTCTCCCAATTCTACTGGTAAATCAACTATTCCAACAGGTTGCTTAGGTTCACTGGTGAATCCTTGGATCTTTGTCTGGCGAGCGGATAAGTCTTTCATACTGATCTTCATCTGATCAAACGTGTGTTTGAAAAGGATATTCACAGAGCTTCCATTGTCGACCAATACTCGTCGGACCATGGCTGGTCTGATTCCTACCGTCACGACCATGGGGTCAAGTGTCGAAGCTTATATTCCTTCTTTCTGGAATACTATGCCATCGTTCAAGGTTCTTTACTGCTTGGCAAGAGTTCCATCTTCGATCGTGAAGCACGAATCTTTCGAAGCATGTCTTAATGAGCTTGCATATTGCTCCATCTCTCCCTAACTCTTCTGCATGGGATGAGGTCCTCGGGATATTGTTCCGGTGATGAGTCTTTGGTCAGTCCACCTGGATCCCTCTTTGCTGGTTCCAGCTTGGTTTCCTCAGTCTTTAGGAGCTTGGGATGCAACAGTATGGTCAGGATTTTGTGGTTTCCTCACATACTACTGAAGCTTGTTTTCTCGGATCAGCTCTTCAATCAGGTTCTTCAAGTGATGGCACTATTTCGTGTTGTGACTATGTGTTTCATGGAAGCGACAGTACTTTCTGGAACACTTTTGTTGTTCGGTTGCTTCCTTTTTAGGCGGCTTCTTGTACTCCTCCGTCCTTTATGTCACAGGGTAGATGTTCTATGGAGTATCATTGAGTAGAGTGTAGTCTTCGGGCCTTAATCCTTTAAGTCGATTGTTACTTCCATTTCGCTCGTTGGGATTCTGATTATTCCTTTTCTGATTCCCATCCTTCCCCGCGTTTCCTGTAGTGGTCCCAGAGGTATTTGCATCTTGGTTCGCCGCCATACCATTCTGCCCAACGTTGGTTGGTTGTAGGTTAGCAGGTTTTGCTTTTAGCTCATTTGCCTCTTCCAATATCAAGTACAGGCTCGCCTTTCAATTAAAGTCCTTCATAGTGGTAGGTTGTTTCATTTTAATCCATTTTCCGAATTCAGTGTCGGAATGGATGGTGTAGACAAGGGCCATGAAGACCATATCTTTGTTTGGGTTACTTACTTCAGTGACTACGGTGTTAAACTGACTCATGGAGGATTTCAAAGATTCATTTCATCCCTGGAATAGGCCCAATAAGGACATCACGCCTTTTGGTTATCCCATGTGAAGCCTAAACTGATCAAGGAACCTTGTTACTAATTCTCCTAAAGTGGAGATGGATTTAGGTCGGAGCCTGGTGAACCATATAGAAGCAATTCCCTCTAGAAAGATTGGAAAACATATACATCGAACAACATTTGAAGCATTCACTCTATCCAAGTACCAACAGCACTTATACAAGTGAGGTTTCGGGTCTCTGGTTCCATTGTAGGATGGAATAGTTGGCATAGTGAACTTTTTAGGATATCATTCATTCAGAATGTCATCAGTGAAGGGAGTCCGGCTTGGATCGAATCCCCATTCATCATCTCTCCTATTCTTACTTGTCCATTAGGCATCTGATCATGTTCGCGATATATGCCTCGGATGTTTGGTAATCCGTGGGTTGGCTGTCAGTGACTATACCAAGCGTTTAATTTTGCAAATGGTCTAGGTAAGTGGGCTGAAGCCTAGGCTCTCCTGTCTTAAGGAGAGCCACTCCCTCGGAGTTCCGTTGGCTTGCGGTTAGTCATATAGGGGCAGTTTGGACCTATCTGCCGATATTGAGTGCATTAGTGTTTTCTTTAAAGTCGTATTCGTCAAGTTGTTCATCGCCTTTAGAGTCGAAGAGATCCACTGCTATATCTCTCCATGGGGTTTTCGTCCCTAGATTCTCATAGCGGGCTGCTTTGCAATTTGTGAAGTGCTTGCGTTTCCTTCTATGGTGACTCCGACACCCACTACTGCTTTTTGTTTCTCCTATTTAGGCAAGAGACGAAAGAATTTTCCTGCTCCATGGCAGCCGTGAGCTCTGGCATGGTTCTCGGAGCAACAAATGATTGCAAGGTCAGGAGGGCATTTAATTTTTCCATGAGAACTTTTTGGCTATTCTCCATTTTTTGATCGATTTCATCAACAATCTTGCTTAACTCGCCTCCAGTGACAACTTTATGCTGGATAGAAGATCCCGGCACCTGATCTCCCATGTTAGTACCAGAATTTGTTCTAACTAATGGGTTTTTGGCGCCGTTGACTTCAACTTGTTGAGGATTAGTTTCCTCCCCAGCTAATACAGCTCCTATGGATCTTCTAAAAGCAGTTCTATTTCTTCCTGGTGCCATTGGTTCTCAATAGCAAATCTTCTAAGCAAAGATTGAGGATCTAACTTCTGGACCTGTCTGATCCAAAGTAGATAGCTAGATCTGAGCCTGAGTTGGGTTCTCAGTGAAAGCACCAAAATATTAACCCCAAAAATGGATCAACACCCTGGATTGAGCGTGAAAGCACCAGCCTTATTTATCAAGGAAAATAAAATTGGAAAGGCAATAGTAGATCGTAGAAAAAGTAAAGGAATAAAAAGATTTTTATAGTGGTTCGACTGTTAATGAAGCCTACGTCCACTTTATAACTTTCTATTACTGACTGCTGTTACAAGTGGAACCAGATTACAATATGATTGAATCTCCTAAGTTAGATCAAGTCACAAGTGCAAGAGTTCATTGGAGAATCACAATGACCCCTAGGTGACTGTTATGTGGGAGGAGAAGAGTAAAGAATAGTTTATACAGAGTTTTAGCAGCCAGTCCAAAAGATCCTCTTTATGTTGCAGATAGGTGAGTATTTATAAGGATTGGAGAGCTATTGGGCAAGGCCGCTTTGCCAGAGACCTAACCTCAATGATACGAAGGTGCTCCTAAAATTTCACAGCAACCTAACTTGAATTGATGGATCGCTAGTGATCCATGCAGTTAGAATATTCTTGGATCGTTTCACTTGGGTTGCATTCCTTACCTTATGTAGATGCTCTCCATGTAATTTGGTAACTAATTGCCTTGTTTTGATGGTGATTCATGTACAGGTTGCATTGAACTGTGACTGGAATCAGATGAAACTTGGAATATTATGAAACTTGGCAGACATCCCTAGAAAAGATATTGGATCATGATGCAAGAAGTTTGGAGGGTTGACGCAGCGGATTAAACAAAAACGATGTAGATCGTTGGAAGTAGTAATCGGTGGATTGGAAGATACTGAAATGCCCAAATTCGTTGATCCGAAGATACCAAATTCTAGCTATCCCGAACTCGTTGATCGCGCACGATACCGGGTTCAAAGATCTTCAATTCTTCAAGCGTTGATCAAGCGCACTTGATTCCGCGAATCGGCTTCTACAATCGTTGAATCGAGCGCACTCGATTAACCGAAAGAGGAGATAGGAGATTACACTCAACTACCAATTTAGATGAAAGCACACAGCAATCAAAAGAGAATTTTATTCAAAAATCAAAAACCTTTTACAAATGAGAGACTCAGCCTATTTATAGGCGTTTTACAACTCACACGAAAAAAACAACAAAAATTACATCTCCTAAGTCGGTTCCGACCTAACAGTCACGACCTAACATTTCAGACGACTTACGACTTACACACCTGTGACTTAAAAACAAGTAAGAACTACAAGTTATCAAACAGAAAAAAAAAATACAAACAGATTACATCACTTAGGTCGTAGACGACCTAACAATTTCCCACGACTCAATCTTCAGACGACTTAAAATGATGCGACTTACGACTTAGTATAAGTCGGTGGCGACTTAACAGCAGCTTCTTCACGACTTAAAGAATCAACGGTTTTAGATTAACTCGGCATAAGAATCTACGGCATCCAGAGCTTCAGCGACTTAAAACATAAGCGGCATCCCAAATCAACGTCTTACGGGAATCAAAGGCAGAGATTAACTCGGCAGACACATCAACGGCATCCAGTGTTTCGCGACTTAAAAGGTAAGCGGGTCCAGAACAACTACGCGACCTAAGCCTTATCTCGCTAGGTCGTATGCGACCTAAAAGCATGTTAGGTCGTTCCAGCGACCTATCTCCTTGTTTTAACTCGCCATTCCCAAACCCGTTAGGTCGTAGTTCTTTCCCTGGTGCTATGTTAGGTCGTTCACCATGTTGCACTGCAAAGTTAGGTCGTTCGCGATCTATCAATTCCTTAGGTCGTAGACGACCTATAACTTCCGTTTTAAGTCGTGGGCGACTTTTGCTGGTCACTTCCTTGAGTCGTAAACGACTTACATCCACTTCGTTAAGTCGCGTACGACTTACGCCTTTGTCTCGCGTTGCTTCTTTGTTATCTCGTGGTGCCCCTATAAGTCGTGAACGACTTACTCCTTGCGCTGCATCATCCTCCCCAGGTTGAGAGAAATTCGACCTCGAATTTGCACCCTCTTCTTCCACTATGAGTTCATCCCCGTGGTATGGTATGAGATGTTTAACATTAAACACATCAGAAGTGTACACATCCTCCGGTAATTTCAATTTATAAGCATTTTCATTAATCTGTTTCACAACTTCCACAGGACCAATTTTCCGCGCCTTCAATTTGTTATACGTTCCCACTGGAAAACGATCTTTTGTTAACACTGCATAAACCATATCTCCTTCATTAAACTCAACATTTCTTCGTTTCAAATCTGCAGAACGCTTATACTTCTCATTCGCTTTCTCCAATCGTTCCTGCACGATTTTATGACATTCCGTCAATCCATCAACAAAATCAGCAGCTTTCTTAACTGTCTTCTTTGATTGTGGCACTACTGTCAAATCCAACGGTCCTTTTGGCATACTAGAATAAACAATCTGGAATGGACTGAACCCAGTACTTCGGTTTACAACATGATTATGGGCAAACTCTGCCTGGCATAACTTCACATCCCAACTCTTCAAATTATCTTGCACAAGACACCTCAGCAAATTTCCCAATGATCGGTTCACAACCTCGGTCTGTCCATCCGTTTGTGGATGATAAGCACTACTAAACTTCAGCTTCGTTCCCACCATTTTCCATAAACTCAACCAAAAATGACTCAGAAATCGAGTATCTCTATCCGACACAATAGATTCGGGCAATCCATGAAGTCGATAGATCTCCTTGAAAAACAACTGAGCAACATAAACAGCATCTGCCGTCTTCTTACAAGCAATAAAATGTGCCATCTTCGAAAATCTGTCCACCACAACGAATATAGAATCATTTCCCCTTTGAGTTCTAGGCAAACCCAAAACAAAATCCATACTGATATCCACCCATGGTTTTACAGGCACGGGTAGCGGCATATATAAACCAGCATTAGTCGCAATTCCTTTCGAAACCTGACAAATATGACAACGCTCCACAAACTTCTCTACCTCTTTCCTCATTGATGGCCAAAAGTAAGACTGTGAAATCAACTGTAAGGTACGGTCTCTCCCAACATGTCCCTCTTCGTGTAACTCCTTGATAATCTTCATTCTCAGACTACCCTCCGGTATGCACAATCGATTTCCTTTAAAAAGAAAACCATCAACCAGCATAAACTCATCAGTCTTCCCTTCATTGTTCCTTTCAACAAATTTCTTAAAATAAGAGTCTTCTGCAATCTGCTCCGGCAATAATTCAAAACCAGTCACCTCAACTTTCATTGTCGTCAACAAATGACTCCTTCTACTTAAAGCATCAGCCACTCGATTCGTCACCCCTGGCTTGTGTTTAACAACGAAAGTAAACTGTTGCAGATATGCAATCCACGATGCATGTCTCGCTGAAATCTTGTCTTGCCCTTGCAAATGCTTCAATGCTTCATGATCAGTATACAGAACAAACTCTTTCTGAAATAGATAATGTCTCCAGTGTTTAATAGCTTGTACAACAGCATAGAATTCCACATCATATGTACTGTATCGCATCTTCGCTCCTGACAACTTCTCACTGAAATATGCAATAGGACGACCCCTTTGACTTAACACTCCTCCAATCCCAACCTTTGACGCATCAGTATGTAATTCAAACAACAACTGAAAATCAGGTAATGCTAGGATTGGTGCTGTCGTCAACAATTCCTTGATTCGTTCAAAAGCAACTCCTACTTCCTCCGTCCATGTAAACTGTTTACCCTTCATACAATCAGTCACAGGCGCCATCACACTACTAAAGTGTGGAATAAACCTTCGATAAAATGAAGCCAACCCGTGAAAACTACGAACTTCCGTTATCGTCTTGGGCTGTGGCCAATCTCTGATTGCTTCAACTTTACTTTGGTCAACCTGTATTCCTTCCTTCGAAACAACATATCCCAGAAATAAAACACTCTTTGTCATAAAAACACATTTCTTTGTAGCAGCATAGAATTGTTCTTCTCGAAGAATAATTAATACTTGCTTCAAATGTTAAACATGCTCTTCGGTACTAGCACTGTAGATCAGAATATCATCAAAGTAAACCACCACAAATTTTCCAATGTACGGTCTGAAAATTTGATTCATCACCCTCATGAATGTACTCGGTGCATTTGATAGACCAAACGGCATTACCAGCCATTCATACAATCCTTCCCTCGTCTTGAATGCTGTCTTCCATTCATCCCCTGGTCTAATGCGAATCTGATGATAACCGCTCTTCAAGTCAATCTTAGAAAAGATTACGGATCCACTGATCTGATCCAATAAATCATCAAGCCTCGGCATCGGAAATCTGTATCTGACTGTGATCTTATTCAATGCTCTACTATCTGTGCACATCCTCCATGTTCCATCCTTTTTGGGTACCAATAAAGCTGGTACAGCACAAGGACTTAAACTCTCCTGCACATGCCCCTGTTCAAGCAATTCCTCTACCTGCCTCCGCAACTCTTCATGTTCCTTCGGACTCATTCGATAATGTGGTCTGTGTGGCAACACAGCACCTGGAACAAGATCTATCTGATGTTGAATATCCCTCAATGGTGATAACTCCGTTGGTAACTCCTCTAGAAATACATCGTCAAATTCTTTCAAAACTGGTTTAACTTCTTCTGGAATTTCAACTTCTTCACTGCTCTCACGCCCAATTAACAAGAATACTTTCGGTTCCTCCTCTACTTCCTTCACAAACTCCTTTAAAGATAACAAAGTTTTAAGCTCTTCAATCTCTTCTGACTTACTTTCTCCCGGTTGTCTCTTCTTTGGAACTAAGATAATCTTCGTGCCTTCAAACATAAAACTGTAGCTGTTGGTCCGACCGTCATGTTGTACTGCTCGATCATACTGCCATGGTCTTCCCAAAAGTAAGTGGCAAACATCCATCTCTACTACATCACACCAGATCTCGTCTTTGTATTTCTTCCCAATAGAGAATGGAATTCGAACTCGTCTATCCACTTTCACTTCTCCTCCTTTTCTCAACCATGCTAACTTGTACGGATTCGGATGCTTCTCTGTCTTCAACTTTATTACAGCCTCGGTTGAAATGATATTGTCACAGCTTCCTGCGTCAATCACAAATTTACACACCTTCCCCAGTATAGTGCATGTCGACTGAAAGATATTACTCCTCAACCAACTAGCTTCTTCCTGCTTCGGTGTCAAACACGATCTCCTCAGCATTAGATTACAACCTTCATCTCCTGACGCAATATCCTGCTCATCCTCCTCAACTGGACTAGAACAATCCCCATCACCATCCTCATCCTCAACTTCTGCAATCATGGTTCTCTTCTTTGGCTTTGGACACTCACTGCTTTTATGACCCAATTCCTGACAATTGTAACATTTGAAACCATTGTTAACCCTTGCCTTCTCAACCTCCTTCACCACTGGTCTACTGATAGGTTTAGAAACATTAGAACTCCCACTAACACCCTTCGCTTGATTGTTAGAATTAGTAAACACACCACTTCCTCGTCGTCCCTGTTTCTCCCAAGCCAACGCTTTCTGATGTGCTTCCGCTACAGATCTGGGATCAAACATGTTAACCATATCCTGAATCTGCATTCGCAATCCCCCAATAAATCTAGATGTCAATTGTTCTTCTGTCTTCATAATATCATTCCTTGCTATCAGTTGGTAAAATTCGTCAGCATAGTCGTTCACAGATTTCGTTCCTTGTCTCAAATTTTGCAACCTCTGATACATAAGCAATTGATAATTGTAAGGTAAGAACTTGCTTTCATCAATTTCTTCATCTTCTCCCAAGATTCAATCTTTGACTTTCCCATTCGTTCACGTGTAAGTTTGGTTTGCTGCCACCACGCCAAAGCTCTACCCCTCAACCTTGTAGCAACCAACTTCACTCTCCGATTTTCTGGAACTTCTTTGAAGTCAAAAATCTCTTCAACATTAGCTACCCAATCTAGAAACTATTCCGCTTGCATACCACCTTTGAATTCAGGAATTTCAGTCTTCATCCCCGACTCCCACTTATGATCATACTCAGAGTAATTTCTCCCTTGTTCTCGTCCTTGTCCTCGAACACTACCACCATCATACTCCTCTTCAAAATCAGATGTATATCGTTGTCTATCTCGTCCACCCACATCTCTACTATCATTACGTCTTCCACCATCATCCCTTCTATCTACATTCCTCCGTTCACGATCATTCACGTTCCTCCCACGCCCTTGATCATTTTCAACACATCTGTCTCGATTGGAATATGGCGAGACTCTACTACCCCCATGGTTAGATTCAGGTGAAACCCTTCTCCGGTTTTGATTCATCTCCGTCATAAGCTTCTCTAACCGGCCAATTCCTTCGTTAAGCTTTTCACTAAAGTTTTCATTGATTCTTTGCTCCATCTCATCAGCTTCTTCTCTTCGATACAAAGCTTCTACGTTTTGGTGGCGATTAGCTCTTCTTGGCGGCATACTTGAAATCTTTACAAACACTTCAACACTTTAAAATTCAAACACTTTTCGGACTTTGATCCAAAATGAAACGGATCGAAAACTTCCACTTTGTTGCAAATCGCGATGAACACGATGGACAAAGTTTCGGCCTCCCACTCAAATCCGATCAAACAACTTCAAAAATGAATGCAAATTCCCTCAACTAGCTCGGCCGTCTCAAACTTCTTCGAATTTCTTCACTTGATTGGCTCCAAGTCTCGATCTAGCTATGATTGGCTAGAACAAGCTCTGATACCAAAAACTGACGCAGCGGATTAAACAAAAACGATGTAGATCGTTGGAAGTAGTAATCGGTGGATTGGAAGATACTGAAATGCCCAAATTCGTTGATCCGAAGATACCGAATTCTAGCTATCCCGAACTCGTTGATCGCGCACGATACCGGGTTCAAAGATCTTCAATTCTTCAAGCGTTGATCAAGCGCACTTGATTCCGCGAATCGGCTTCTGCAATCGTTGAATCGAGCGCACTCGATTAACCGAAAGAGGAGATAGGAGATTACACTCAACTACCAATTTAGATGAAAGCACACAGCAATCAAAAGAGAATTTTATTCAAAAATCAACAACCTTTTACAAATGAGAGACTCGGCCTATTTATAGGTGTTTTACAACTCACACGAAAAAAACAACAAAAATTACATCTCCTAAGTCGGTTCCGACCTAACAGTCACGACCTAACATTTCAGATGACTTACGACTTACACACCTGTGACTTAAAAACAAGTAAGAACTACAAGTTATCAAACAGAAAAAAAAATACAAACAGATTACATCACTTAGGTCGTAGACGACCTAACAATTTCCCACGACTCAATCTTCAGACGACTTAAAATGATGCGACTTACGACTTAGTATAAGTCGGTGGCGACTTAACAGCAGCTTCTTCACGACTTAAAGAATCAACGGTTTTAGATTAACTCGGCATAAGAATCTACGGCATCCAGAGCTTCAGCGACTTAAAACATAAGCGGCATCCCAAATCAACGTCTTACGGGAATCAAAGGCAGAGATTAACTCGGCAGACACATCAACGGCATCCAGTGTTTCGCGACTTAAAAGGTAAGCGGGTCCAGAACAACTACGCGACCTAAGCCTTATCTCGCTAGGTCATATGCGACCTAAAAGCATGTTAGGTCGTTCCAGCGACCTATCTCCTTGTTTTAACTCGCCATTCCCAACCCCGTTAGGTCATAGTTCTTTCCCTGGTGCTATGTTAGGTCGTTCACCATGTTGCACTGCAAAGTTAGGTCGTTCGCGACCTATCAATTCCTTAGGTCGTAGACGACCTATAACTTCCGTTTTAAGTCGTGGGCGACTTTTGCTGGTCACTTCCTTGAGTCGTAAACGACTTACATCCACTTCGTTAAGTCGCGTACGACTTACGCCTTTGTCTCGCGTTGCTTCTTTGTTATCTCGTGGTGCCCCTATAAGTCGTGAACGACTTACTCCTTGCGCTGCATCAAGGGTCCATGAGCAAGCCTTATGGATCACTAGCGATCCATAGGTGATGGATCGCTAGCGATCCATAGGTGATGGTTCGCTAGCGATCCATCACCTTAGCTTATTTTGGCATCTTTCATCTTGTGTCTTTATCTTCTTTTTCTTCTGGTCCTTTTGGTTGATTGTTGAGATTTTCGACTTGTCATAGATGTTTTGACTTCCTTTGAATTCTATTGAGTTAAAAACCCAGTTAACAACTGGTTTTCCAAACTCCAACTTAGAGACTATCTCTCTGTCACCCATAAGGCTATCAAGTTATTTGATCGATTCTAAACCATTGAAATACTTGCATGGTTATCTGAAAAACATTTCCAAAAGATTCGGGAAGAGAAATCTAAGTTTAAATCATTTATTCTAAAATTGCCAAATTCAGATGTTAAATTACCGATGAATAGTAATTTTAAAGCTTTGTAGATCAAAACACTTATTACATTATATATTTATATGTCCATTTTTTATAACTCAAATCCCTTTTGAAACATTTTAACATATTTATGGAATTTATCTCATATTTTTAAAGATTTAAAAATATAAAATTTTTAGAAGGTTGAAAACCATGGTTTACGAACTGCCAAACGCGACTATTTTGAAAACTTGATTTGGACATATCTCAAACTTTATTAAATGAAAAATCGATTTTTCTTATTCATTTGTAATCTATAGTTATAGGAGTCGAGAAAATTCTTATTTCAAAGAATTTTGACTTTTATAAATGGATTTAACTTTTTACGGCGTGAAATCGCGAACTACCGTTACGCAACGCACTATTTTGATCCATTTTCTAATCTTTTTCAAACTTTGTCGAAATAAGTTTAAATGTTTATAAAACATTTTATCAATTTTTAAAGAGGTTAACAATGTTATATATACCATTAATAATTTATAAAGGGAATTGGTTCCGATGTGTAAATTCAACGTGTATTTTACCATGAATCATTTCCATATCAAGCAAATAATCATCAACATCCAAAACATGATGATCAAGCAACACAACGAGCATACAAACATATCATATCATCATAGAAATTATTAGTAAAAGGTACAAAGTTGTTTTCACGTATATAGCGATCTGTTTCCTAACTTTTAACACTTTTTCTTTCCAGGTTCAAAACCCAAAGAGCTTGGCCTCTATAGGGATGGTCATGGCCTATAAGTGAATAAGTGGAGGTGCTCGATGAGGTGATGGTGGCCCTAGATGAGATCGGCCAAGATGGAGAAGTGGATGTAGATGACTACTTTGAACTTGAACTAAGGTGGTATATTTTGTATATATTTTTAGCAGAGCTTCGCTATGATGAAGAAATATCTTAGAGGAGAAGTGGAGGTGATGGAAGCCATTAATAAGCTTGTGAAGAAGGAGAAGAACTTGAGAATTTGATGTGAAGAAATGAGAAGGTGTAGGGTGCTATTTATAGACTTTTTAACAAAAATATCTACATCATCATCACATCTCCCATCATCCATTTGCTACACCACCCCCATCTTACTCTCGGCCGAACTCACCACTTAGTCCACTCCCCTCCTTTGTGTTTGTCTTCTTATGAGTGAGTGATGGTGAGTTTGCTTTTTCAAGATGCATTTGTTTATATATAAGAAGCTTATATGTATACATGCTTAGATATTTCTTTTGGCTTTGATTTGACTAATTGTAATACACATTTATATGTATATGTGCATGTTTATGTATGTGTGTGTATGTTCAAATAAGGTTGCTACAACTTAAAACCATTTCCATTTGTCAAACCGTCGTAATTCCGGAATCCGCAATTCGAATTCCGGTCATATTTTCAGTTTATAATCAAACTATTTATTTATGTAATCAAAACTTGAAAATAAATTTCTTATCACTATATAATAATTTAAAATGGATTATTTATCTTATAAAAGAATTATTTGAATATTTAAAATTAATCAAATATCCTAAATTAAAGTGATAAAATTATGGGTCGTTACACTCTTGTATGGATCTTGGAATGACAACATGTCAAAAGATTTATTGGTGAGTATATTTTATATTTCTATGTCAATCTTAATTCGATTCATTTGTATATTTTACTAAAAAAACATTTTATCAATTTTTATTAGTTGCACAAATTTATTGATGTAGATTATTTTAACTTTATATGGAAAACATTCTTATAGTATTAGAAAGGTTAAATGTTACCATTTTATTTTTCTAACAAGACTCCTACTAGACTTTTATGTTTCTTATAACCCTAAGAGAAAACATAGAAATCTTTTGATTTCTTTAGTGGATGTTAGGACTCATATGCTTGAGATTCTGACCATGAGGAAAGCTCAACAAATCATAGTCCACATACGGTAACTCTTATCGGTTGTATCATATACAACTCTTAAACCAAGGTTCCTTGTCCTAGTCTCATCTTTAGCTTGAGGAAAGCTCAACAAATAAAGAGAGATTATTCACTCACATCCACCATTTCATGATGGCCTTAAGTATACTGCACATACCTTGAGGAAAACTCAACAAATATTTATAGTTAACTTACCTTGTCTACTCAATATATTATTAGTACTACACATAACATCCCTAGCTTGAGGAAAGCTCAACAATCAAGGAGCATGCATGTAATCTACTAATATATAAATGGTAGATGATAACTTTATATTAAAGATTCTAATCTTTAATATATTTAATTGAGTGATTTCAACTTAAGGAATAATGTATTTCTTATGAAATACCCTCATGATTCAAGTGATGGATACATCAAAAATCAAGGTATACGTATTATACATATGTATTTATTCCTTAAATCTAACTTGGTTTTCTTTCCAGTTCTACCTTTAATTATACATTCATATATTATATAAGTGTAATTAATATATAACTTCTATAATTTAATGAACTTATATAATAGCCCTAAGTATATTATATTAATTTAATCTTATTTAATTAATTTAATTAAATAATATTTTCATCAATTTTATGTTATTCAATTAAACATTTTAATTGAATATGTATACCATAACATTTAGGCTATACATGTATATCTTTATATATATATATATAATTTTAGTCAACTTTTACTTAACTTATTATCTAATTAAAAAAATTTAATTAAATATAAATTTCAAAAATTTCTTATGCATATACATATATACTTACCTCATCTTAAATAATTCAAGATCTTGTAACATATATTATTATATATGTTATACATGTATATACTTTAATTAATTAACTATTAATTAACTAATTTAATTTATTAATCTTATTAATATTTTAAAATTTTCAAAATTGTTTGTGATATTTTCAAAATTGTTTGTGATATTTTCAAAATACTTTCGAAAACTATATTACAACATTTATAATATACAGAGTTTTCAAAACCAATTTCGAAAATCACATTATAACATTTATAATGTTATTCTTACTTTAAATTTAACTTTTAAGTTTAAAATATTGTTTTAATTTCAAAATAATTTTGAAAGTCATATTATAACATTTATAATGTATTTATTATTTTAGATTTAACTTTTTTTTCATATCAATTTTGAAAATTAGCCCAAGACTCAAATCCAAAATTGGGCATTTTCTTTTAGGGAAAACCTTTGGGCTCACTTCACCTTTCGAGCCAGGCCGATAGCCACGGAGGGCAGGGTACTTGATTATCCAAATTCAAACCTAGACACTACTTTTCTAGATACCCTACTAAATTGGTAAACTTAATTAGTTAGTCATAACACGACTAATTTAGACCACATAGGCTATTGGCTTTGATACCATTGATGGAACTAGGCTAGCATGTGGTGGGTTAAATCGGTGAATTTTAATATATTTTTTGCCATTTTGGAGCTTATTGGGCCTATAAAATCTAAATTCATTTATTAGATCTGATCTAATTACTTTAAATAAAATACAATTTTATTTAATTTTCTAATTAGACAAGTAGTGAATTTAATTATTAGGCATTTTGTATATTATATGAATATATCATAATATACTCAGGTTTAAATATAGTGCATGTGCAAAATATAATAAAGTGTGCATAGTTAATGTATGTGTGTGTGTGTGTGTAGATGTTGGTATTTACATCTGTAAGTCTATAACGGACACATTCGCCTTTCATTTACACATCTGTTGTCTCAAAATTATTACTTAAATATGTACACATTTAATTATATATGTTAGATAAAAATTGAAAGCATAGGTGGTTTTAGAAGGAAGGAGATTAAGAAACAAACCCACTTTAATTTACTCATTTCTTTATTACCATTTACAAGACTTAGATCTAGCGATTCAAATGCCTCTTTGACTATTTAAAATAAGTAAATTATATGCATGTATATATTAAGTTTCCAACCAAAAGTTATTTTTCAATTTGACAAAGTCAAAATTTTATATTTGAAAATAAATATCAATAAAATCTAACTATGATTTTGATAATAATTTATAAGACAACTTTCTTTAATTCACTACTACATCTGTTACCATTTACTAGATCCAAATCCAAAATTCAAATGCTTGTACTTGCAACTTTTATATATATTTGGTAAAATAACATTTTGAATGACGAATGATTTTAATATAATAAATTCAAAACATCTGAATCATAACTACCATTTATTAGGCTATTTGAAATCTTTAACTGTATATGTCAACTTTCAATTCAACCAAGGGTATAGAATCAAAACATTTTATAAAATAACATATTGAATATTAGTTTTGAAATTCAAATTAAAACAATGATTTGAAATATTGAAATATATTTTGAATGAAAAACAATTATTTGAAATTTTGAAATTTATTTTGAATGACTTATAAATTACAAAATCATATACATATATATCTATATATATGAGTCAAATACTTTTTTCTGTTTTTTAATCAAAGATCTATAATTCAATATCACCTAATGAGAAAAACACATTAATTTAACCATAGATAAATGGGTGAGACAACGTATGCGAATATGGAAACATTCTATAAATTATCCAATAAACAATATATGTGAATTAAAATATAAATAAGAGGTATACCTCGAAGATGCCATCGTTGATCACACCTCGAATGCTAGATCATCCTATATACGATCTGAAAAATTCTTGCCCTTTATAACACCCTGATTTGAGATTTCTCCTCAATTCTCAAGTAGATCACTGCCCAGCTTTGCAAGAGAAGTAAGATCCACTTATTTTATTTTTTAATTTTATTTCTGCATTTGGTATTGGAGTTACAAAATTTTGGAAATATTGATTTGATTTTCAGCCATGAAAAGTTAG
The DNA here is from genome assembly GCA_030737815.1 of Allium fistulosum. Lineage (NCBI taxonomy): Eukaryota > Viridiplantae > Streptophyta > Magnoliopsida > Asparagales > Amaryllidaceae > Allium > Allium fistulosum. Next base: position 763,423,843 of record CM060903.1, on the reverse strand, counting down.
GAGGAGATAAGAGAATAATGAATAAAAAATGAATGTTTGTAGCAAATAAATTAGTGGATTTGTTTTTAATTGAAAGAATTAAACCTTTTCTATTCTTTTAATTAAAACTTCCCTAATTAATTGCCTTAATTTTCCATCTCTCCCTTAATTTCTCTCTATTTACACGGTATGGCTGAAATAATTTCCCAATAAATGGTACGAAATTTCCATAAATCCCTTCATATAATTATCTTTTGTTTAAAAAATTTAGTAATACACAAATATAGTATATCGATGCGTGCAAATATAACTTTTATATATACATTCAAATAATTCCAAATAACTCCATAACATCAAATAAATTAAATATTAATTAATATTGACAAAAATTTGTATATTTTTAGCCTTAAGGACACGACCTCAATATTTTAACCACAAGGACAAACATTCTCCTAAAAATTATTCATAAGGACAAACATTCTTTTAAATTTATTCATAAGGACAAACATTCTTCCAAAACTGCTACCTAACTAAAAACCGATACCTAAAAACTGCTACCGATAACTACAAACTGATACCTAAAAACTATAAAAACTGATACCTAAAGAAAGTTGTCCTTCAGGCTAAAATACTGAAAGTCTGTCCTTGAGGCTAAAATGCTGAGAAATTTTGTCCTTGACAATAATTTCCTGTATTAATTAATTTTATTAATTCACAACATTTTATAAATTAATCTGGTTTTTTGGAGAATTCACAAATACGGTTGTGCAATTAAAAGGTCTGAATTCAATCAGCAATTAATATTGAATAATTCAAATATTAATATTCACACGTCACCTTAGCTAATGGTGTGATAGTTTGGTTTAATTCATCGCTTACATACCTTTTCAATAAAATTAAATTTCATATTTTTTAAAGCGGTACCATTTAGCAATGGTTATTTATACTAATTCTCTTCGTCAATACTACATCACATTAGGACTTGTAAAATTTAGTTTTGTTCAAAATTCCAATATCATCCACATTTAATTTGGATAGTCCATAAACAAAGTCCTTGGTTTAATAATAACATTTATTATTACCCGCACTACTCTGGCCAGAGATTTTGACTTTGAGTTGACAATAGTTGAACACGATACTAACTTCATTTAACCAAGGAGACGAACCCTCTATTGAATAGTGTTTCGCTACCAATGCTTCAACTCAGACCCAACTATAGCCGTTCGATGAACACAATGTCATGATTTAACTATAATCAACGTGGATTATTCGCATTGTAGTTCCACGGTATTCTCAAATCTGGAACTGTGTAACATTGTCATTTCGAGATTCTCTATTTGACCATAACTATATTAACCAAAAGGGAACTCTAGAGTGATTCATTTCACAGTTATCCAATACCTATCAGTAAGTAATCTCTTGGCGCCCCAATAGCCATGAGAAATACATTGTCCAATATTTGAATAGCATTACATACTTTAGTCTCAATGAATGAATCGATATTCTTTCTCAAACATCTTGATTAGGAATATTTAAAATAATATCTTATTTTTAATGTGATAAAATTCTCATGATTATAACACTTGTAATTACTATCTCATAACATATCATTGAAGAATTTCTACCTATATACTATTGAATTTATTTATATTATTATATAAAAAGTATATAATAGAAATAAAAACACCTTTTATTTTGAACGGGATTGGTCATCGCGTTAGATATGTGTAACAATACATAATTGCCCTTATGGGATACCTTTAACTATATCAGAAACTAACAACCCTTCAACAAGTATCTAAAGTATGTGTTTGGCAGGCGCATAGTTTTCTAGAGTTTACAACCGAGGCTCGGTATGCTAGGTAATTCAAATAAAAAAATGAACTTGCTTAATATCCTATAAACTGACACCACATGAATGTTCCAAATTATATGTTTTAATAAAGAAATATAAAAGTTGTCCAGGATCCAAAAAAGCATTCATATTGAACTTATAACCTTCCTTAAATCATGAGCAAATAACAGATATTCATTTAGGATAAATCTTAACAAAATCAAATCATACCAATTTTTTATTTGAAAAGCCATTAGAAACTCCCTAAAATCTTTAGTACCATTGAAACGATAACCAATAAAATCCAAAAGACTTATTTGAGATCATTTCATAATATCTTTTAAATAAGAACATGACTCAACATGTGAATTTATACTCAAAGAACCGCTACAAATTGAGGTACTTTGATGGTAATCGAGATATTACTATCAACATCTAACTCCAATGCACAAATGCTGGACTTTACATTAAAAACAAAAAACGAACTATTCTTGTACATTTGAAAGCATTATATAGTATGCAAATCCAAATCAGTTTCGATAGTAATGACCTTATTTTCTAAATTATATGATATACAGATAGATCAAGGAGTAATGTGTGATCAATGTTCGCATATACTATTTTTTACACGAATTAAAGAACAACCCATGTTAAGTCGAAGAGGATAGCTATTCTCATAAAGTAAAAACAATACAAGAATATTATCACCTACATTTATGTAGAAACAAAAATAAAAAGGAAAATGTAGCTAACATATAAAAGAACACATATGAAGTCAAGTATAAACACTGTTAAAAAAAAAGTATCAACATTACCATAATAACAACAGAAAATGCTAAATATACATAACATCATATCGTTATAATAATAGATAGATAGAAAATGCTAAATGTACATAGCATCATAATATAAACTATGTCATAACACGACATATTGCAATCATACCCACATACTGTATTCAGACATATTGTATTCAAATGACCTATAAAATTCAAATTGGCAAAAAAAAGAAATTGACGTAAAATTACAAAGTTAAATTGATAAATTAGGTTAAAATAACCCATAATACTATCGATCGAGAATGAAATATAAAAAAAGAGAAGAAATCCTAATCTACACTGAAAATACGACAAAATCATACATCGAGGTTAATTTTTATTACAAAGTTAAAATGAAAGAAAAGAGGGAGAACAAGAAAAGAAGAAGGGAAAGAAAGTAGGTTGAAAAAAAGTTAGCCTTTCCATCTGTCGTAAACTATAAGAAGATAAGGAACCACTAGAGAAAGAGAGAGGATATATTTTATTCACTCGACTGTAAACATATAATATAATGGAGCTTTATTTATAGGCTTGTGATGGAAAATAAATATTACAATAATGCCCACATAATATTTAGCATATTCACCCTTATAATTCACATATATTATAACACTCCCCTTGAATATGCGTCTTCGAAATCTTGGATGCTCATATGGTAATTTGAAGTTGTCCCTTTTGAAACATATATGTTGATTGCTCCCCCTCATTATTTTCTTGCTTACATATATCTATTTAGCCGATATAGATATTGTCTATTGCCTTATTAAAAACCTCTGTTAGGAAAACCTAATAGAAAAAACCTTAAACGAGGAAAAGAGTGCAACATTGTAAAATTATATATATTATATTAAAAATGATATTCCTTCTAAAGAGTTTGATACTTCAGGATCAAAATAATGCCTCATTAATACCTTCTAAGAGAAAACTAGTGGGAAAAATCTCGATGAAGGAAAAAGAGTACAATGACATATTTTAATATCTTATTTCATCAAAACAAAGTTTGATATTTCTGGATCAGGACAATGCCTCATTAAAACCTTACTAAGAAAAACCCAGTGGGAAAAATCTTGGTGAAGATAAAAGAATACAATATAGTATGATATATTTTAATATCTTATCGCATCAAAAAAAGTTTGATACTTCTGGATCAATATAATGCCTCATTGAAACCTTACTAAGAAAAACCCCGTAGGAAAAATCTTAGTGAAGGAAAAAGAGTACATTATAATATACTTATGTATGCTCCCCCTGATTTTATATTTTTCTCTTTAAGATTGAATACATGTCTTGATAATTCAAATCAGCTACAAATACTTCTGATCCATGCATGTGTAACATAGCTTAGACAAGTGTTAAGAAAATTAAAGTTGAAAGATAATAATTTGACTTTCCCTACTTTAGATGCTCATCATTTGTAAACAGCTGCTTTTGATACAATCGATTTTTCCAAGGTTATTTCTTCTAAATATGATTTGCATTTTATGCACTTCCTATGCTAATTTTATGGAAAACACTTCATGTGCTTTCATTTTGTTGCTTCAAATCAGTTTGCGTATTGCAACTATATCTTTGATGGATATTAAAAGTTTCGTTACAACAATACTTAAATGCAGGAAGTATTCTACTCATCGTAAAGTATATCAAGATTTTCATTACAGCAATACTTAAAAGAAGGTTGTAATCTATGCTCCTTATGCTTTGTATTCTTTAAAACCGGCAAATCTATGTATATTCTTCAGGAACTTGTATATTTTCATCATTTAGTACGATTTAACTAATATTTAAACCTTCAGGTATTTTAAGTGTTTCAAACACTTTCACTACTTCAAACAGAAAGATGGACGCAGTTCAACCATCCATCGACTAACTCCGGTCCCCAAAGTGCGGACTAGAGTATAAACATTAAATGGGTGTGACTGACCACCCTTACAAAAATTTGGTCCCCAAAGCTTGGACCGGGGTATAAACAAAAAGAAAAGATGGATGCAATTCGACCGTCCATTGATCAAGTCTGGTTCCCCAACATGGACTGGAGTATAGATACCAAGATGGACGCGGTTCGACCATCCATCGATCAACTCTGGTCTCCTAACATGGACTGGAGTATAAATACCAATATGGATGTAGTTCGACCATCCATCGATCAACTATGGTCCCTCAGCGCGGTCCGGAGTATAAATACCAAAAAAACGACGCGCTTCGATCGTCCAGTCTCCAAATTTTACCCCTGACTTGAGGGGCAAACACATGACTCAAAGAGGATGTGGTCCGACTATCTACTCCCCTGCTCGAGCATGAAGTTCTCCGGAACACTCATTTTACTCCCAAGGCTCGTCGGAAACAAGATCCAAATGGACATGGATGTGGTACGACCGTTCACACAACGACTCCTGCCTTGGATGCGGGGGCAGTTTGGGAGCCCAAGTTAAAATTGAACGTGATTCGACCGTCTAATCCAAGGAGGATGCAATATATCCATCCACGACCCTACTCGAGCCTAAAGTATGGTGAACTATTCAAGCCTTGCTCGAACATCAACAGGCCCGAAATCCAAATCAAGACATGGACGTGGTTCAACCGTTCATCCATTAACTCTCCCCGATAAACTGATAGGCTAAGTATAAAACATAAAACAGATGTGACTTGTCCATTCGCTAATTAGCTCCTTCCCACGATTTGACGTGAAGAACTCTAAATAAGAGTGTACGTGATACAACCAACCACTCTTCGAATTTCGCCCCTGACTTGGGGATAGAAGAAATGACTAAGGAAAATGTGGTTCGACCATTTTCCGGAATAACTCTAAGTCCCTAGAGTGTGGATTGGAGTATAAACACAAATTGGGTGCGATTCAACCACCCACCAATTAACTCTTATCCCCAGAGTGTAGATATGAGTATAAACAAATTGATGAATGTGGTTCGACTACTCACTACTCCATAAACTTCGACCTGAACTCGACAAGAGGGGTATAAACTGACTACGGATGGAATTCGACCATCCATGAACTAACTCCGCTAACCCAAGACTGGGAGCAGGAGTATGAATTACTGTAAGGTGAATACGATAGATCACTACAACTCCGGCTTGGTGATTCTTTACAACTCAAGGCAATGACTGCAGGGAGGCCTTAATACAAAACCAATCAGGACGACATCTGAAGTTACGGGTGATCGACTATATTGTACCATCGGATCGAGGGTCAGTATCAATCTGCACGAAACACAAATGGATGTGACCTGAACGCAGGCTTTTAAATCTCCCCGAGATGGCCAAGATGAAAAATCCGAGATATCAGCCAAAATCCAAGATTTGGCAGCCTATTTAGTTATAAGTGTTTTAAATATCGCCCGAGATAGCCGAGATATTTTCCCGAGATATTGGCCAAAATCCGAGATTTAAAACACTGCTTGAACGTCATTCGAATAGATCCGATCACTAGAGCATGGATAGGAGAATAAATAATGAATGAGTGTGACTTGACCATGCATACTCCAGCACCCTCCTTCGATCCATCAGAAAGAGTATGAAACCGGACGAGCATGACCCGACTATACCTAATCCAACTCCACCCATAGATCTGGCGGGAGAATATGAGTCAAAATGGATGCGGTTGACCATCCAGCTACGCATGATTGTGACACGACCGTTCACTCGTTGACTCTTACCATGATCTGACTAGAAGACCAATACGAGATGGACGTGACTCGACTATCCATACACTGATCCTTGCCCTTGGTCCAGCAGGGAGCGCATCAATCATTGATTGGATGTGACTTGACCATCTATTCTTCAGGTCTTCACCCAAAGTATGGCGATATTTGCATCGAAAGTGGACGTGATTGGCTGTCCAATACCCAACTCATACCCGAAATCTGATGGAGCATCGAAGTACTCCCCTTGGAAGGAGAAACCAGAATACAATCCAAGATAGGCGAGACTTGGCCTTCCATCAACTAACCTGATCCCATGATTCAACGGAAAAGGGTATAAAGCTAAAGTGGACATGGCTTGTCTTTCTACTTATCAACATATGCCCTAGACTTGAGGACACGAGCGAGAAACAAGATGAACGTGAGCCGACCATTCATCGATCAACTCTAAGTCTTTGGAGGTTAGGTGGAAGTATAAACACGACTAGGATGAGACTCGACCATCCATGCAGTACATTTATCAACTCGAGACCGGGGGTAGAAGTGTGATCATCCAAAGACTGACTGTGATAGCTCAATGCTGTGACTCATATCTAGTGTTTAAAATGACTCGAGGCTACGACCGAAAGGATGCCTAGAGATAAAATCATCGAATCGATGACCAAGCTCATGGGCAATTGACTATCATTCCAAACTGAGCGATGAGCAACAGATCGTGGGTACATTGAATGAGAAGCACGTTACTCGAATACCCAAGCAGATTCAAACTCAAAGCTAGAGCAAGCTATGCAGCTACGTGCAACACGAGGCCAAACCCTACTTGACATTTGATTCGATGTGTTTCTAAGCCTAATCCTCGGCCATTAGCAGGTAATTGCTCAAAGCATCAAGAGCCCTTCACATCGAACTCATCAGCTCATGACGAAACCTGAAAGTTCGACTGGGGCGACCGTCATCACCTACCGTCCTGACTGGCTTCCATGCTATTGACTATGCATTAGAGAAATGCTCGAACATATGGATCGACATCAAATCCAGTTGCCATTCTCCGTGCCTACATACACCGCCTAAGTGTTGAAATTATAAGACTTGCCTACGCAAGGGGCCGGTACTGATCCCATCGCCTATGCGACTTTGCGAGCCTAATTCAGATGTCTCATGTGCTTAGTACAGTTTAGTGCGGTGCTATGCAGTCCTATACAAGTACAAATATGCTAATCTATTCAAGTCTTAAGTGGTAAACATCTAATTCAAGGCCATGCGCTAGTTCAAGTATTCAAGTCATATACGGCATGTCCCATTGTTCGATTTCAAGTTCACATGGTCTAATATGTTCATGTCAAACCAAAAACTGCTTAAGTCCCATTAATACAAGGGATCAGAATTGATCCCATTGCTTGGGAAAATCGACTTAAGCATTTTCCAGCTCACAACATAAGGCCAATATCAAGCAACAACACCACAGTTGGATCTATAGAGATATAGACCCGATAGATGAAGAAGAGGAGCCCAAAGAATCTAAGGCCGCACTAGCTGAACTAACGATTGACATTACGATCAGTCATGACGACTCATCGCGGGTCCTAAAGATCGGATCGCAGCTAAGTTTAATGATGATGAAGGAATTAGCTGGTTTTACCCTATGCAGAATCTTGGAGTGTTCACTTAGACCCATTCTGACATGTGTGTGATCTTGCCGTTTATCGCGAGCCATGCATTGAATATCGATCTGAGGCATGTCCCGGTGAAACAAAAGCGACGCAGCATGGATCCGAAGAGATCCGCTACACTTAAAGAGGAGGTGGATAAACTAAAAAAATGGGTTTATCCACGATGCCCTCTACCTGAAATGGATATCCAATCCAGTTCTTATGAGAAAAGCTAATGGAAAGGGGCAGACATGCATCGACTACTCAGACTTGAACAAGGCGTGCCAGAAAGACAGCTTTCCATTTCTGAGGATCGACCAGCTAGTAGACTCAGCTGCTGGATATGAACTGCTTTCATTTATGGATGTGTACACCGGAAACAACCAGATCTCGATGCACGTCCCCGACCAGGAGCACACCAACTTCATTACCGATATGGGACTATATTGTTACGTTATGATGCCGTTTGGACTAAAGAATGTTGGAGCTATTTACCAAAGACTGGTCAATCGGATATTCAATAGATCAGGCGATCAATGAAGGTATATGAGGATAATATGCTCGTGAAGTCACAGAAATTAAACAACCACATCGATGACTTAATAGAGATATTTAGTTTTATTTGAAGATATGGAATGAAACCCGGTCCCTTGTAATGCTCTTTCGACGTTGTGTTAGGGAAGTTCCTAGGTTTAATGCTCAGCTCTCCGGGAATTGAAGCCAATCTTAAGAAGATTCAAGCAATCTGAGACATTTAAATACCGAAGATAATCAAGTAGGTATAGAGTCTAAATAGGAAGGTCATCGCCCTAAGTCGATTTATCTCCAGGGCCACCGATAAGTGTAGTCTTTTCTTCGACCTAATCAGGAAATGGAAAAGAAACTTTGAATGGACGCAGGATTGCGTTGACGCATTTCAATCTCTGATAGATCACTTAGAGAGACCTCTCCTCCTATCCAAGCTGCCGGATCACAAATATTTACACATCTATTTAACCATGTCGGTACACGCCATAAGCGCTGTAATGCGATGCGAAGAGAATCAGATCCAAAGATCGGTATATTATGTAAGTAAGCGATTGACAGGCTCACCCCATTAATGTCTATGCCAGCCAGCCGTTATGACATATCATACAATGACCTGAGATGTCAGGAAGACTACTCAAGTGGAACATTGAACTGAACCAATTTAACATCACTTATCTCGCTCAGAGAACTATCCGAGGACATATAGACAACTCTCCAAGGAGCAGTGTAGAACCAACCATTTGGTAGGAGATGGATGAAGCATCCAATGACCGATGTTCTGGCATTGGAGTTGTGTGTTAGCGACTCCTGAGGAACGATCGATCTACTATGCCCTGAAACTCGATTTCCCTATGACAAATAATAAAGCCGAATATGAAGCCTTGTTTACGAAGCTCAAGCTTGCTAAAGAACTAGGAGTAAAAACCTTGCAGACCTTTTGCGATTCCCAGCTAGTAGTATGCCAGTTCAGGGAATGCACAGCAAATGGGCTTAGTCCCGGTCAAAGTGCTTAATGCTCCAAGCATTGACCAGATGGAGATCGACCGGATCTTGGAGATGGAGCTGGACGAGGAGTCATGGATGACTCCTATGAAAGATTATCTACAATCGGGAATCCTTCCCGAACGAAGGAATGAAAAACGACAGATCCTTCGCAAAGCTTCACGCTACGTCATCCGAAAAGGAATCATGTACAGGAAGGGATTATCCATTCTCCTGCTTCGGTGAATTGCCCACGACAAAATCAAAAGAATATTGAGAGAAGTCCTACACTCAAAATCATTTTTAAAGAAACACTGTTCCTCTTGCCATCAATATCCAAGCCCAACCATGCTTGTAATTGATCGAAACCGCCCCTCATTTCATCTCATAGGTGATTAAATGCAGTAGGCCACATTCAACCTCAAGACCGACCCATAAGCTTCAAACTGATAATCGATCGTCATCAGCGATCTCTTCAACATCAACTTCTCTAATCCCTTCATCCTGTATCCACAAAGATTTGGAGCGAGAAGGATTGGTGCACAAAAAATTGCAAATGATTGGATTACATTCCACCAAATTTGCAACGACCCGTGAGCGTATGAACGCATTCGGGAGCCAACAACAAAATCGTGTACCTGAACGTGCACATATACATCATGAAAATTTGATTTCTTGAAATCGACTGAAATTGGATTCTCACATAAGGAAATCAGAGAAAGAATTGGATCAGATAACCAAGGCATACTAACTCGAATAATCAGCTCAATGGAACTGAGTGCAGACAGTTACTGACAGATTCTACTCTAGAACTTACATCATTTGATAACAACCAAGCATCATGATGAACAGAGAGAGATTTGACTCTCCACAAAGCAGCTCAACAGCAATGGAAGGATAACAACCATTTGAGACACTAAGTGGAATCCTCTACGATGACCCTAACTTGACATCAATTCAAAGCACATCATGTAAGTAACAAGACATACTTTAGGGGGCAAATGTTATCCGGCCTTTTGGTCCGGCTATATTCAGATTGACTGGACAAGTTAGACTGGACGATCATCGAGAAGAAAGCTCAGAGAGATGAGTATTAGGCTGAGAGATCAAGCGTAGGCAATGATATGAAGCGACGATCAACCGAGACCAAGAGATTTACTCTCTAGAATATTCTTAGTATGGAATAATGCCTCCCTTAAGTGGGGGATCAGTGCCTATTCCTTTCCATAGGGGATAGGTACCTATCCATAATTTTTGTCCCAAACTGGGTGAGATCGATATGGAGTGACAAGGAAGGCCCCATGAGGCTACATTTCAAGTTTCAAGTCGTTTCGAAATTGTATGCTCAGGTTACAGGCAAATTACTTCACCTATAAAAAGGGATCGGTATAAAAGGGATCATATAAACGGGATTGGTATAAAAGGGTCGACCATATTCAGCTTTCACTACATATTGCAACAATGATGGGTCAATAACTCAAAATATACAGATGCTATAAACATGAAACTTGGAGTATAAGCACATTACAACATGGGAAACACCCACTAGGGATCACACCCCAATCAGAGAAGACTGAAGGGATCGGTACCTATCCCTCTAGAGGGATCGACAGAAATCAGAATGCATGCAACACAACTTCATGGAAAACACGATATCTCTTAAACGGTAAGTTATGGCACGAAATTTGGAGAGCAAGTAACTAATATCATGGGGGACCCACCAAAGGGATCGCACCCTATTTAGATACCAAAATAGGGATCAGTACCAATCCCTATTGTGGCCCCAATGGGCCTTAATATTCTTGTGTGGCCTCGTCTTGGCCTGGAGATTCTTCTACCGAAATTTCAGCCCGATCCGTGCACGTCTTCCCCTATAAATATAGCAGGCATGGCGTCAGAAAAGGGATCCTTCTTTCTGCCGTCAAGGCTCTTCCATTTTTATTCTTTATTATTGTACTAATGAATCATAATTGATCCAAACATTCTTATAATCATAATCAAGTGCAAGATTAGGAAAAATATAAAGTGGATATAGGCCAAGATTGTTGAACCACTATAAAAATTTGTGTGTTCATTTATGATATTAGCTCCGTTTTAATTTCATTCTTCATTTAATCTCTACTAGATTCTATTGGGTGTTGATGCCCATTTTTGACATCAACGTATATATGTTTATAATTATATATTGCGGACTGTAGGTCCATATTTCTCATTTAGGAAAGATTTCATGGTGGTCAATCATGTTTTTCTCTAATTTAAGATCATTAATCTATTTATAAACATAAGCACTTTATTATTTACAAATTTATCATCGATGATTAATTTTTGTTAGTTGTAGACATATTTTTATTGAGATCTCTTTATTTATCATGTGTTAAGTACCTAAACCACTTCTAGGGTTTTTTGATAATTATGTCATAGGTCTCTTATAGAGCACCCTTCGATGTTTCTTCAAAAACATTTATCTTGTTTATTTGGCATTTTTATTACTTATTCCAAAAATATTTCGAACTGATTTCTCTACCACACTTCTGATGTGATATATACCCTTTTGATCCTTTAAGGATTTCAACTTATATTGAAGCAAGTTTACTAGGGGTATTATCAATAAGGTATTCATGTTACATAATATTTTGCATTATTATGTATGCTAACAAATATTTAATCTCAATAATCAAAATGAACTTGTATCCCTTTTATCCTCCCCCTTAATGTTGACGAACATTGTCATATTAAATAATAATTTTCTTTGGATTCTCATTTTGATCCATTATAATATTGCTACTAGGAAATACGTCATACATATCAATTATATAATGATTTTTTTATCAGTTAATAAGATGCGTTCAAGTAATATTGCATACTTTTAGATTTTATTCTCATTCATTGATCTAGCTAATTGGAGAAATTTAATTATTACATAGATCATTTGAATACTATACACATAACTTTAGGTCGTTCAACATTTATGTTGATTGATTTTTAAATTTCTAAATGATATTTATGCATAATCTATAAGATGAGCTCGTATCTATTTAGTCGAGCAATCTTCAGGTTATTAGTTAAATATCTGCATATATGGCTATATATGTGCGTCCACGTATTATATATGCATATTATTGATTTGCATATTCTTTGTCATTTAAGTTAGCGATTTAAGAACAAACTATTAAAAGGATCCAAACTATTAATTTAAGAAAAAACTATTAAAAGGATCCAAACTATTAATTTTTGTTTATCAATCGATGTCAATGTGATTCCTTAAATACCACATGATAATGTTCAAAACGTCTGATTTGAAACTACACATGCATCAAGTTTGACCTATCAATAATAACTTCAAATTATTCGATATATTATAACTTCTAGTTATTGAATATATTGTAACTTTTAGTTACCTTTGACTTATCAATAATAAGATCTCAAGATCTAAATCTTATAATTTGTTAGTATTTCATAGTTTAACATTGAAGTCAAAATTTTCGTAGTAATAATTATTGAAGCTCCTGGTTTCATAATTCATAAAACTTGCAATATTTCAAATAACTTCAAGTTCCATGTTTTAATTGATCAAAGTTCTTGTTTGATAATTTAAGAACTTTAAATCATAAACTTCTTATTTATTTCCAGCACCAAACTTGAGTATGATTTTGAATATTTTGAACTTTATGTTTAACTTTATCCACTTATATTTGTAGTATAGATGAATTTTTTTGCATGTTTTAAACAAAATATGCTTAAGAACAACATCCTTCAAACTACTACATCAAATATACTTGAATGGTTTTCAATCCAAATTGTATTGAACTTCTGGTTCAAAAATTGTATACACAACTTCAAGTTGTTGTTCAAGTTTATTTCTTTAATTGTGTTTCAATCATCACTTTATAAGATTATTCAAAATTATTTATTTTGAGGATAATATATTGTTTGAGTTACATATATGGACTTCTCTTCTGGAGTATATTTAAAGACATTTCTTCGGGAATAATTAGACATATGAACATAGAATAACATCTTCTACAAGTTTCTATTTTCTTATCCATTTTAGAACTTCAATATATATATATATAACTTATCAAAATTTCAAGTTTTGACAATATATAAGATTTTACATCTTCTAAATTTCATAGTACTCAAACTTCAAGCCGTCGTGTCGGAATTCTAACTCGAGACCACTCAAATCAAAACCCTAAAAGCACAACGGAAGACGAGATTGTGGTAAGAAGTGTAAAAATAACCAATCAATAACTCAATCTAAATCTCAACCAATCCAAATCCGATCATAATCCTAAACAAGCAATATAGAAACTAAAGCAATAACGAAAAATAAATCACACAGCGATTTATAGTGGCTCCACTAACGTTGTGTTAGTGTACATCCACTTTAAGAGAGAGCTTTTATTAATATCGATGAGAAGAGTACAAGAGATTGATTACAATGACCAAAATTCTAATAGAATTGATTTGTGGAGAAGAGAATTGAAGAAAATTAGGTTTTGACAAACCCTAATTAGTGGAGGCTAAAACCCTTGCAGTCGCTTTTTGTCGCCTCGAAATCTGGATCCAGAAAATAGCTTATATAGGAGAATAGAAAACCTAGGCAAAGTTCCAAAATTGCCCCTTCAAGTATCACAAATCTTCATGTCAAGCCCAGGCCAAAAAACTGGCAGAAGTTGCCACAGACGTCTATCACAATGTGATAGAAATCTGTCCAAAGTCTTGGGAAAATTTTTCCTGAGACATCAGACGTCTGTCCAAAGTGGCAAACGTCTGTCCAAAGTGGCTGTAACGACCCGTAAATTTCAACTGTTTTAATAACGTAATTAGTTGAAATTTTGTGAAATTTTAAACGATAAAATTTTGAAATATATATTTGATATTTGGAATGCGTCTAGTTAAACATAGTAACTGATGAAATTTCGTCCGAAAATATGAAAGTTTATTTCGCGCGTAAATTCACTTCAATTTAATCAGTTAAAAAGCGATGAAAATAAAACGTTTCCGAAACCTAAATATTTTTACATAGAAAAATTCTAAACCATCTTCTGAGCAAGATGTTAGTTTGTCATTTCTCCAAATTCGGACATCTTTGGCTCCGACGATCTTATTTTTGCGTTTTGCTGCATTTTCCGCTAGTAGAAAATTCGAATTTTTATAATTCAATCGTATTGCTGATATCTGTATATCGTTTTGATCGTTCCGTCGTGCTGATCACAACAGTATATTCAATTGTGTATTTTGAAGCCCGGTACGCGGTGAAATCCGTGAAACTGTTAACTGTATCGGTACCACTTTTGCACTTTTGATAGTGGTGTCCATTTGAATTTCTAACAGTTGAAACAAACGAACACTAGTCATAAATATTTGCAGAATACAATAGTCATTAGCACTTATTCTCTGAATTCAAATTGTGAAAAAATATAATATGTGCACAAAGTTTTATATATGTCAGTTGGCCTTCTTTGCCTTTTAACCTGTAGCTACAGCTTTTGCCGAATCCACTTTCTCTTCTGTCTTTTCATTTTCTTTCGGTTCGTCTCTTCATTCATTCTCTACAAATTCTATTTTACCAAATCATCCTCTTTCTTTTCCCGGTACTGTTCATTCTGCAAATTTTGTATAATAAAGCCCATCCCTCATCGTTACCCCATGAACTTCGTCTGCTTCTTCCTCCTTCACCGCCCTCACCAATGCTGCGAGCTTCCCCGACCGAATCCTCTTTCGCCTCCGCCCTCATCTCTCCCACCTCCACTTCACCGAGCCAACATCTCCAGCCAACCCAGTACCGCCCCACTCACGCACCCAGGCCGTGGCAAGCCTCCAGGTCCTAGCTCGGCCACCACTTTGCACCTAGCAGCCGCCTCCCACTGTGCACAGACCGTCCGCTCCGCCTCTACGTACAGCCTCCGCCTTGGCCACTGACAGCCTTTCTTCAACAGGCAACTTCCTACTCTTCTTTAAAAAAAACAAAAAACAAAAAACAAAAAGTTAGTAAGAAAAAAAAGAGGAAAACCTGTTGTTTTATTCATATACCACGGTACACTATATAAAAGCTTTTACATACTAATTAACTTGTTTTATACTTGTAGTCACTTTATTCTTTTAACCTGAGTTCTGTTTATATTAGCAGTAATGAGATATGTAGTTGTTTGCACAAACAATGGACAAACACCTCAAAATCGTATGAATTAGTAAATCTTATGTCGTTCTTAGTGATTTGGGTGATTTATGAAAATATACGAAAAACAGGGGCTAAACTGTAAAAAGACACACAGATTTATAGTGGTTCAGCCAGAATGTGCCTACGTCCACTTTATATGTTATTTCTCTTCTCTTGTTTAGATTACAAGTACAAAGCTTTGATACAAGTAAAAGAAAGTTGTTTGAAAGTTCTCTCCGTGCTTGAGCTCTCAAGAACTTGTCCCCCATTGTTGTACCCCTGCCCCTCTATTTATAGAGTGAGGCTGGGAGCAGGGGTCTTGGATGTATATAGCTGCTGGTGGGCTTGGGCTGATGCAATCTGGCCTGGTGGAATTGGTTCGGTTTCCCTTGGTTCGGCGGAGGAAATTGAGTGGACCGGTAGAACTTTGGTTCGGTGAAGACTTCATTCGGTGGAGAGCTTTGTTCGGTGGAGACTTCATTCGGTGGAGAGCTTTGTTCGGTGGAGACTTCATTCGGTGGAGAGCTTTGATCGGTGGAGAGCTTTGTTCGGTGTGTTAGTCCATAGGATAGTGGTTTTGATGACAACAACTATAGAAGTGTTATAAAATATATATGTGCAGGAAATCTATATGCAGGTATCAACAAAAGAAGACTGTACAGTAAAGAAAACAAAATTGATGAAGACAAAGATCAAGAGTTCAAGATTGAAGACTCATGAGATTCAAGATATTTAAGAGTTCAAGACAAATAATATAGTTAGGTTAGATATTTGTTAAAACTCCTTGAAAGCACTATCATTCTTTTTTATCCAATTTACTCGTGGAATGGAATCCACTTCGTTCTTGTTAAAGGGATGGAACCCTAGTGAGATGGAACTCACGAAATATCTAGTGGAACGGACAGTAGCCCTATTTTGTTATCCACTAATTTTGATTCAAAATGATTTTCAAAATTATCTCTTGTTTTATAAAATGATTTTCAAATATTCCTTTTCAAAAGAAAAACCTTCGTTCACATTTCCAAAAATGTTTTAGCCTCAAAATCATATTTATCATTTTGTTATATTTTGATTTCAAAATTGTCCTTGATATTTTAGCCTCAAAATCTATTTTAATATTATATTTACTTTAGTTTATTTACTTTGATTTTAAATATATTTTAGTATATATACATATATACATTCATAAGTATTTCTACTTCTAAATACCTTCTACAAATACATAGAGTCCATTTGAATAAAGTTGCATATGTTTTAAATCATCATTTTCAAAGTAAAGCAAATCATCACTTTTTACTAGACCATGTCGACATCCTATTTACCTGTCATGTCGACATGCTTCCCGTTACAGCAAAGGTTGTTTTCAAAAGAAGTGTCTATTCGTTTAAACCTCTTCGAATGGACACATCCATTCATTCTCTATAAATAGAGACTGTTATGAACGTTTTCCAGTAACTACTTTCTTTATTTTCTCTCCTCTTTACTCTCTTATCTTATTTTCTAATCATCCTATCCATATTCTGCCGAAATCTTAAGTGAATCAAACCAGAATATCTCTAGTTTGATTCTCTGCCACTCTCTTCAAAGAATCTCAGTGCTTATCAGAGTTATAGATACATTTGTACTCAAAGAAACTTGTGTGGGGTTATAAAGGTGTGATCGTGTCCTTGGAAATCGATCGGGTGAACTTGTGTCTTGTGAATCAAGTGGTTCTACCCAGAGACCTGAGAATCTGGAGGGTGTACCTCGTTGCCTTGGAATCGAGGGATTGTAATCTAGATTATTATTGAATAGAAAGCCGTACGAGTTGTGCGGGACTGGATGTAGGGTAACACCGAACCAGTATAAAATTCCTGGTGTGTTCTTTCCTTTACTTGCTTTTTATTTATATTTGCATTTGTTTGTGATTCTGTGATTTGATCTGCGATTGTGTATTTGCATTAAGTTAGTTAATTCAATTTAAATCAAAGAAGTTTTAAAGAAATTCTTAAAACACTATTCACCCCCCCCCCCCTCTAGTGTTAAATAGCCTTAAGATCATCTTCCGCATCCCTTTCATTTGGTATCAGAGCAAGTTTTTCAAAGTATTCATAACCTGATTTTTGAAAAGTAACAATGGCTACCAACACTGGTATTTCTAGTTCATTTGTAGAGGGTCAGTCCACTGCCAGACCACGACTTTTCAATGGCAGTAACTATGCATATTGGGCATGTAGAATGAAGATATATTTACAATCCATTAGTTTAGAAACATGGAATATGACACAAACTGAATACACTGAGCCCACAACTGATTTTGCTCAATGGACGACCGTTCAAAGAGAAGTGGCTCAAAACAATTCAAAAGCCATGAATATTTTATTTTGTTCACTAGATAGAAATGAATTTAATAGGGTATCTGTTTGTAAAACTGCATATGAAATCTGGAAAACTCTGCAAGTTACTCATAAAGGAACAAGCAAAGTTAAACAGACCAAAATTTCTATTCTTACTAATCAATTTCAATTATTTAAGATGTTGCCTAGTGAATCTATTCCTGATATGTATAGTCGTTTTTAGGATATTGTTCATTCACTAGTATCTCTGGGAAAAGCAATCTCCGAAGAAGATCAAGTCAGGAAAATTATGAATTCACTCACTCCAGAATGGGATTTGAAGACACTGGCGATTGAAGAAGCAAATAACATCAGTACCTTGAAGATTGATGAATTAATTGGAAATCTGATGTCATATGAAGTTCAAATTCAGGGAAGAAGGGAGAATAAGTCATCAGAAAAAAAGTCCATTGCCTTCAATGCACTAACTGGTGAATCAGACTCTAGTGATGATGATGAAGAAATAGCCTTCATGACAAGAAACTTTCGAAAATTCTTGAAGTATAGAAAAATGAATAATCACAAGAGAAAAAGTTTTGGAAATAACACTGAATCACTCAACAACATCAAATGCTTCAATTGCAATGAGTTTGGTCATTATCAAAGAGACTGTCCACATCTAGAAAAGCAAACTCCTCAATCAAACAAAGAATATTCAAAGAAAAGAAAGAAAGCATTTGCAGCAACACTGGATGATTCAGATACGTCCTCAAGTGATGATGAACAGAAAACAGAATTGGCAAATATGTGTTTTATGACAACTCAGAATTCAGATAATCAGGATGATATGGAACTCAAACAAGGTACACGTTTACTATTTTAATTGGTTGAAAATTGGTTGCTTAGAATAGTTTATTAGTTAAGTATATAATTGATTTTATTAAAAAATTTAAATATCTTTTAAAAAATTTATAAAATATTATTTTTATATATTTTCTGTATAATATATTTTCAAAATATATTCAAACAATAATCATAATATATATAAGTATATATATATATATATATAAATCTTGTACATGCTTGAAATCATTTTTGCAAAATCTGATGTGCATGTCGACATGGCACTTATTGGTAATGTCGACATACCTGTAGCAAATCAGATTTCTAAATTTGAATTCAAAATTCAAATTTCCCTCCACCTTTTCACTAACTCCTATGTTCTGAATAGTTATGACTCTTTGACCAGAGAATCCACCTATTCAACCTCTTTATATCTATCTTCTATCAACACTTATCTCCATCTTCAATTCAAATTCAAAACAACTTTTATCTTCAAACACTCTTATCTCTTCAAAAATGGCATCCACTAGCAACGTAGCCGGAATGAGGCTGTCAAGAGCCACCAAAGATCATCTCTACAATAATAGAGATGCCATACTTGCATACATTAATTATGCAACTTATGGAAAAGTTCATTCGGGTAATTTTGCTATTTTTAATGACTTCGCTTCTTATGAAATTGATGCTCTCTTTCAAAACAATGGTATTCTAAGCTTGGTTGACAATAACCAAAATGATTTTGTTTGCTATCCAAACCTTGTCAAAATGTTTTATGCAAATTTAAATCGTGGTTTCTATAATGGAAGGGATGATGAAGTGTGGAGTAGTGTCAAGGGGACACAAATTGTTTTGAATACCAATGTTTTAGGAACCATACTTGAGTGTAAAAGTACCGGTTCCAATCTTTCTTCTTTTGAAATCGAGGAAACCGATCGTGAAACTTTTCACAATATTTTTGAGGAAGAAATGGATTTCAAAAACAAATTTTTTCGACCAAAAGCTCGTATTGTTAATCTTCTCCTTCAACGCACTATTACTCCGAGATCGGGAAATTACAATAACCCGACTCAAAAAGTGTGTAAGGCTCTTTTTGCAATTTTTGGAAATTATGATATTAATTGGGCACAAGTTATCTTGGATGAATTTCGACACAAAAACTTGGATTCGGGAGAGAATGCATTATATCATGGAATATACCTCACTAGAATTTTTAATTACTTTGGAGTGGATATGAGAGGTGAAGAATTCTTTCCACGAAAGGTTTTTAATCATTCCAATATTTCACTTATGAAAATTCCGCACGTGTTTCAACCATACGAAACACTAACGGAAAAAGAAGCACGATTGGGGTATGAGGAAATGCAAGAAGATGAGGAGGAAGAAGAAGAAGAGGAAGAGGAGGAAGAAGAAGGTGAAGAAGAAGAAGGTGAGGAAGAAGAAGAGGAAGAAAGTGAAGAAACTTCCTTAGAGACTATTGATTTTCCCACACGACCATCAAACAAGACTCTCCTTCACAATCAATGAGTGATTGTGAAAAATCAAAAAGCTCTCAAACACTCCGTAAACAAAAAATTGGACAAAATGTCCAATACTATGAACAAGTTCTTCTCCAAAGTCAACAAGAAGCTCAATATCTCATCATCTTCATCCTCATCTACTAGTTTCTAGAGTTTACTTTTTGTATATCAATGAAAATTGGTGTATTGAAAGTTGTATCTTTATGTTTTCTTTATGAAATTCATGTACTTCTCTGTTCTAGTATGAAATAAAGCTTATTCTCTGTTTATCTTACTGTTACTCTTATTTATATCAAGTAATATATATAAATCATATGTATTTACACTGAAAATTCAAAAATAAGATGTGCAAAATCTGCTATGTATGTCGACATACTGTATAGAGGTCATGTCGACATATACTGGTAATATTCTGAATGGACATTTCAATTTGAAATTCAAAATAACTCCTTATGTCTATTCATTTCAAATGACTTTCCTGTCTATTTAAGTCCTATTTTCTTCCAGAAAACTTCTCATAACTTCTCTCTACTCTTATCTACTTATTTCCTTCTTACTTATCATCAAAATGGCTTCATCCTCTTCAAATCTAAGTGATAATCTTGAAGAGACTCTTAAATCCTTCAAAGATATTCTTACTTTTATTCTACGAAATCAGAGGCACTTAGAACTGAGTCAAATGCAGATGATAAAGGAACAAGAAAGGCATTTCGATGCACTACGATGGATGATCTCCGCTCTCAACAAAGAGGATCTCCAAGTAAATCCACCGAAGACATTGCTCCAGGACGATGAAGATTGGGAAGTAAGTAATCAAAGCGGATCCCATCTTTGGAAAAGAGGGATGGGTTGAAGTTCCACGTAACATTTAACTTGTTTGATTTGGTTTAAAATTGATTTGATTTGAAACACTTGATTTGGTTTGGTTTTAAACATGGTTGATTTATGATAACTTACTATATTGATTATGTAATAAGACATAAATAGGTGTGCTTATGTTTGATTGATTTGTCTACTTATTGTATGCATTTTCTTTTCATTTAACAGTTATGTATATAGTGATATGAATAAAATAATTTGTGGTTACACTTATTATTCTCATTCTTATATTACTCATATATATCATTCTAAGTATACAATATTTAGCATTGTTATATCTAGTTTCAGTATTATTAATGATAACACTATCATTAATATCATAGATTTAGGGGGAGTTAGTGTCATTTTTTTGTTGATGACAAAGGGGGAGAAGTATAAAATAGGTTAGTTAGGCATAGATTAAGGGGGAGTTATTAGATTTAGGGGGAGTTATAAGGAGAATATAAATATTTTATAAACAAAGGTTGTCATCATCAAAAAGGGGGAGAATGTTAGTCCATAGGATAGTGGTTTTAATGACAACAACTATAGAAGTGTTATAAAATATATATGTGCAGGAAATCTATATGCAGGTATCAACAAAAGAAGACTGTACAGTAAAGAAAACAAAATTGATGAAGACAAAGATCAAGAGTTCAAGATTGAAGACTCATGAGATTCAAGATATTCAAGAGTTCAAGACAAATAATATAGTTAGGTTAGATATTTGTTAAAACTCCTTGAAAGCACTATCATTCTTTTTTATCCAATTTACTCGTGGAATGGAATCCACTTCGTTCTTGTTAAAGGGATGGAACCCTAGTGAGATGGAACTCACGAAATATCTAGTGGAATGGATAGTAGCCCTATTTTGTTATCCACTAATTTTGATTCAAAATGATTTTCAAAATTATCTCTTGTTTTATAAAATGATTTTCAAATATTCCTTTTCAAAAGAAAAACCTTCGTTCACATTTCCAAAAATGTTTTAGCCTCAAAATCATATTTATCATTTTGTTATATTTTGATTTCAAAATTGTCCTTGATATTTTAGCCTCAAAATCTATTTTAATATTATATTTACTTTAGTTTATTTACTTTGATTTTAAATATATTTTAGTATATATACATATATACATTCATAAGTATTTCTACTTCTAAATACCTTCTACAAATACATAGAGTCCATTTGAATAAAGTTGCATATGTTTTAAATCATCATTTTCAAAGTAAAGCAAATCATCACTTTTTACTAGACCATGTCGACATCCTATTTACCTGTCATGTCGACATGCTTCCCGTTACAGCAAAGGTTGTTTTCAAAAGAAGTGTCTATTCGTTTAAACCTCTTCGAATGGACACATCCATTCATTCTCTATAAATAGAGACTGTTATGAACGTTTTCCAGTAACTACTTTCTTTATTTTCTCTCCTCTTTACTCTCTTATCTTATTTTCTAATCATCCTATCCATATTCTGCCGAAATCTTAAGTGAATCAAACCAGAATATCTCTAGTTTGATTCTCTGCCACTCTCTTCAAAGAATCTCAGTGCTTATCAGAGTTATAGATACATTTGTACTCAAAGAAACTTGTGTGGGGTTATAAAGGTGTGATCGTGTCCTTGGAAATCGATCGGGTGAACTTGTGTCCTGTGAATCAAGTGGTTCTACCCAGAGACTTGAGAATCTGGAGGGTGTACCTCGTTGCCTTGGAATCGAGGGATTGTAATCTAGATTATTATTGAATAGAAAGCCGTACGAGTTGTGCGGGACTGGATGTAGGGTAACACCGAACCAGTATAAAATTCCTGGTGTGTTCTTTCCTTTACTTGCTTTTTATTTATATTTGCATTTGTTTGTGATTCTATGATTTGATCTGTGATTCTGTATTTGCATTAAGTTAGTTAATTCAATTTAAATCAAAGAAGTTTTAAAGAAATTCTTAAAACACTATTCACCCCCCCCCTCTAGTGTTAAATAGCCTTAAGATCATCTTCCGCATCCCTTTCACGGTGGAGAGCTTTGTTCGGTGGAGACTTCATTCGGTGGAGAGCTTTGTTCGGTGGAGAGGAGGGGTTGAAGGGATTGACGCTGAATGGGTTGGTTCGGTGAGGCATTCGGAAGAAGGAGGATGGGTTGGTTCGGTGAGGCATTCGGAAGAAGGAGGATGGGTTGGTAGCATAGGGAGAGAGATGGTTTGGCAGTAGCCTTAGTTTGGTGATGAGAATTCTTCCAACACTTGCCCCCCAAAGTAGGGCATGTGTGTGTACATGGCGTGCTTTGTTTTCCTGTAGTTGAGATAGTTTCGTTCGGTCTTGGGCGTGCCAGATCAGTTGGTTCGGTCGGTATGTTTCGCCTATAAATAAGGGCCACAGGTTGCTTTTATTGTATCGAGATAGCCGAATCAATCTGAGTGCCGAATCAGTCTGAGTGCCGAATCAACCTAAGAGCCGAATCAACCTAAGAGCCGAATCAGTCTGAGTGCCGAATCAACCTAAGAGCCGAATCAACCCAAGAGCCGAATCAACCTAGGAGCCGAATCAGTCTGAGTGCCGAATCAGGTATGTTCCCTTTTGCCGAATGTGTTCTTATTATGGACTACTGGACGATCTCTTGAGATCCCAAATACCGAATGATTTCAATGCCGGATGGCAGGATGCCGAATGGTCTTGGAAAACTTGTCATTTCTGGGAGTTTAAGTGAACGAATCCTTAGCTTGTTATGTTTTGATTATGACTCAAATTCTAGACTGTATGCACCCGTCGGTTTATGTTTCCATCCCCCCTTGTTCTAACAATATGTTTTTTCGGTGTTTGTAGATAAATGTCTCGAAAAGCAGAAACTCGATCAGATAAAAAGAAGTCCCAGGGCGAAGGAGAACCTTCCGCAGTGCCCCCTGCTCAACCAGGACCGGAACGTCACGGACCTGCCCCGAGATCACTAGTGGACGAGTACGGCCCTCAGGAGCTTCTGAACTCCCCGCCCGATTGCTTTCCCAGCTCCCTCAAGGAGGAGCAGCTTGATGTCATCTCCCGTTCTTTCGGAATTGATAGGGCGCGCATGTTGTTGCCAGGGAGAGAAGTTATGCCATATGACCCTCCCGAAGGGTACTTCGCCTACAGCAGATACCACTGCATGTGTGGTGCCATCCCGCCTCTTAATGCTTAGGTAGTCAGCTTTCTTACATATCTAAAGGTGGCCCCATTCCAGCTCCAACCCAACTCTTATACTATACTGGTGAGCCTCTTCGTCATCTTTCAAAGGAAGTATGGGCGTGCTCCTTCCAACCGGGAGATCCGGTACTTATATAATTTGAGGGGCTATAAGAAGGGGTCCCCATACGTCAGCTTGGAGTTAGCTGTAACCTTCAAGCCGGTCTTGGATCTGTATTCTAAGTACAGCATGTTCAAGAAGGAGTGGTTCTTCATCAGGGACGACTCTGTTTCCATTTGGCATTTCACCTCTGGATGTAAGTCGACGCTTTATTTATAATTTCCATTCTGGTTGCGATGCTTCTTCTCATACATTTTCATTTTTTGCTAGCGACAGGTGGCTTTGCGGTTGTGGAAACTGATCGCCTGGTTCAGATGGCGGCTGAGATAGAAGCTATCCCCGGGAGAGATAGATCAGCTGCTTACCTGATCAGAAATGCGACCCTTCTGGAGTATAATTTGATCCTTCCACAGTAGTCAGTAGTCAAGCAGAGGGAAACGGCAGAGGAGAGGGCGGCTGCTCAAGCTAAGGGAGGTATCACAGTAGAGAGTGGCAAGAGGAAACCTTTCACAAAACCTCCAGTTGTCGGAGGTAAGAAACTTAAGAAGTCGGACGGTCCCTCCCCTAGCACTTGTCCAATTACTCAGGGGGAGGAAGATGTGGAGGAGGAGAGAGGTGAGGGTGGAGATGACCGGGAAGGTGGTGATGGTGGCGATGGCATCGGGGCCTTGCTTCCTGGGCAAGCAGGCGAGATTCAGGAGTGGACGGATGATGCATTCCGCCAAGCTTTCGAGGGGCTGGACGGAGAATCGGCTTCGGTAGAGAAATCCAGGAAAGTTGACAAGGCCGAGACCGGTGCGAGCGTGTCTTCCCAGACTATTCCAGCCAAGGTGGCTCCGACGACTCAAGGTGAACTTTTGACTTCTGCAGGCTCCATTCATGATAAGGACTTAGGAATATTTTATGATCCGCTCCCGTCCTGGAACGAAATCCAGGACTTATTGCAGTATCCTACTCCTCCCCAGGGTTTGTATAACAGATGTGTTTCCTTTTTTTTCTTTTAACTTTTAATTTAACGCGTTTCTTGAATTATGGATCAATGTAAGCTTGTGACACTTGTTCTTCATATCAGGAGCAGGTAAAACGGCCAAGGCCTCAGAGCTTCGGCACAGGCTTGAACAATACAAGCTCTCCAAAGCTTCCGCCAAGCCGAAGCCTTCGACCCACCATTCCGGGGATGTAGTCGGCTACCGTCCTCTTCTCGAGGTTATTGAAGAGGGTATTCAAAAGAGAAAGAGGAGTCATCCCTTATCCGAACCTTCACTTGGTCCTCAGTCCCCAGTTCAGCCTCTTCACGATATCACGGAGGAGGATACTGAGTTCGTACTCTCTCCGCACCCGTCTAAAAATCCTACCGTTACTCAAATTGATCGTTCTGGCTTGGCTCGTAATCCATTTGCGGGTCATCCTGATCTGGATCCAAGTTCCCATGATATTACCTTTGACGAGGTTACCGGTGAGCACCTTCTTCCCCGTAATCCCATGGTATGGGTGCTTGATGAGGCTAAGTCCTTAGATCTCGATTTACTTACTACTCGGATAGTTACCATGGGAGACGAGGCCAAGGCTAATATTGATCGGGTGGCGGAGGAGACTGGGAAGCTGATGGGGCATCATGCCCGGCTGGTTAAGGCTGGAGAGGAGATTGGGAGTGCCAACATCCGACTACGATTGATGTTTTCGGACCAGGCCAAATAGCTGCTGATCAGGCCATTCAGATTTCTCAGCATGAGGCTGCCTCCGGGCGGTTGAGGAAGACTATGGAGGAGGCTAGTAAGGCGGAATTGCGGAAGATGGAGGCTGCCTATAAGGAGCAGATAAATATGGCCATCTCGACAGTGGACGAGGTTCGGAGGGTGGATCTTGAGTAGGTAGAGGAGCTGTCGGGGAAGCTTGAAGCCGCAAAGCTTGCTCAGGTCAGGCTAAAGGAGGAGATGGAGGCGATGACGAGGTCCCTTCAGGCTGACTGCTCGCGATACCGATTGGAGAGGGATGCTGCCATTGCAAGGCTATCGGTTTCTGAGGCTCGTATGAGGGAGTTTGAGGAAAATGAGGGGATGATGGATGATATGCTGCAGGATATGTACTTTCGCATTTGGAAACAGGGCAGCTTATCTTGGATGGACGACTACCCCCGGGTTATGGCTAGGATTTACCTCAGGGCTTTAGAGGAGGCCAAGGCTGAGGTGGATAAAGAGGGTGGAGCGGCCTTTAGGATGGATGCGGTTACCGCTCAGTTCACCAAGGAGGAGAAGATAGCGGTGAAGGAGGGGATGCGGTTATTTGCGGTTGAAGAGGCAGGTGTGGAAGTAGGGGATGACGACCAAGACGATCAAGGGGAAGTTGCTGGTAACCTCTTCTTCATTAGTTTCTTCTTTCGTTAACTCTGTTGCTTATCACTAATGATTTCTCTTCTTGCCTGATCAGGCGGTCAACACCAACAAGACAAGGGTAAAGATCCAATGCAGCCAGCTCCCTGATTCGACCTGGATGTTTCTTTTGGTTGACTCGATACTGTTACACATGTTGGTTTTAAAACAGTAACATGGCTTTCAAGTTATAATGGTGCTACTTGTAATAAGAGATTTGATTTTCGGCATGTAATTCTTAACTTATGATAATTTCGTTATATATGGATGTTTTTCGTAGTCTTAACATGCTGAATAAGAAATATAGCTATGCGTGTACTTGTGATTCAGTGGTATTTGATGCTAAGTTCCTGCTTAAAGTATAATTTCATATCTTGTAATACTAACGTGATGTGCGAATAACCTATAGCTATGTTTTTAGGCACACAAAAATAAAATACCGTCCCTCCTGCTTTAGTTGTAGACGGCGGCTTTAGCGTGACTGAGTATGAAAATGTGGTCGAGTGCCCGGCCATCCGGTCTCATTTGCGAATGCCTCCTATTCTGTGACCTGTGCTTTAGGGATCGTTATAGAGGATAAGAGGAAAGTTTTAAAAATAGAATGGAAATATAGGAAATAGTAAAAACTTCCAATCACGGAAGGCCGTCGATGTGCTTAAGTTCGTGGCAAATGGGTTTTGTAGTCACTTTCCCTAGCTGTGGGTCTTGGAGACATTTGTCACCCATCTTACGCCTCCGCGGGGAGTTAATTCTTTTTTTACCTCAGCCGTACTTAAGACACATCGGAGCCGAGATTGCGCACAGTAACTACCCGAGCCATTATGGCCCGTAATCGTGGGTATTATTCGATTTACCGTGGCCGGCTAGCGTGGGTGCCGATCGTCAACCGTGAACTGCCCCTGGCTGGCCATACCTTATGTTGGGGCTATAGTCGGTTCACGGTTGCCGGCGAGCCGAACGCCGTAATGAGCTACCTCGGCTATAGTCGGCCTTCTCGGTGGCTTATAATCGGCTCATTACAGTTGGCTTTAAGGGTTGTCGCGATCAATGAGTTAACCCGCAGCAGAGGGGTGCTGGAGCAAAAGTGTCTCATTGGCGAGGGCATAGATTCGCATAGTACCTGTCAGGTCTTGTCCAGGTGAAGTTGCGCTGTGGAGTGCTTTGAATTGAAACGCTGTATGCACAGGATTTTGTTCAACAGAAAAGGATAAAGCTAACAAGCAGCCAAGATATAAAGGAACAAGTTAAAAAAGAGACAAGGTTTTTTAAAGTGGTTCGGCACGAAAATGCCTACGTCCACTGATTCTCTTTGTTAATTCACTTCATATGGGCAGTACAAGTTAAGAAAAGTATCGACGGAGGTGTTGGATGTTCCATGCCCTCTGGAACACCTCTCCGTCCACTGTTGACAAAATATAGGCTCCGTTGTAGAGATCTTTATGAATTACATATGATCCATCCCAGATTGGGTCTAGCGCTCCGGGGCGAGGGAAGATTCGCTTGAGGACAAGATCCCCTTCTTGTAAGGTACGATGCTTGACTTTGGAGTTGTATTGTGCCGCCACTTTTTGTTTGTGGGCTGCTGCTTTAAGGACTGCATCATTTCTTCTCTCCTCAACTAGATCCAAAGACATGTGAAGGAGTTCTTCCTTCTCTTCTGGGTTATAGTGGATCCTACGGTGGGAAGGCATAATGGTTTCAACTGGGAGCATAGCCTCCGATCCGTATGCCAAAGAGAAAGGAGTGTGCCCCGTTGATGTTCTGAAAGATGTGCGATATGCCCATAGTGCCGTAGGAAGTTCATCCACCCAAGCGCCCTTTGACTTTTCGAGCTTCTTTTTGATTAGAGTTTTCAGAATTTTGTTGACGGCTTCGACTTGTCCGTTTGCCTAGGGATACGCTACGGATGAGAAGCTTTTGTGAATTTCGTGCTCTTGGCACCAGTTGGCGAATTCCTCGCTGTCAAACTGAAGTCCATTGTCTGATATGATTTTGAGTGGGACTCCGTACCAAGGTTTCAAATCTCGGATTTTGGCCAATATCTCGGGCAAATATCTCGGCTATCTCGGGCGATATTTAAAAGACTTATAACTAACCAAGCTGCCAAATCTCGGATTTTGGCTAATATCTCGGATTTTCATCTCGGCTGATCTCGGGGAGATTTAAAACCTTGCTCCGTACCTGCACAGAACATTTTTGATCAAGAAGTTAATAACTTTTGCTGAAGATACTTTATTCAGAGGTTCCGCTTCCACCCATTTGGTGAAGTAGTCGACTGCCACTACAGCGTATTTGGCCCCGCCTCGGCCCATTGGTAGTTCGCCGATTAAGTCAATTCCCCATACTGCAAAGGGCCAAGGGCTAGTCATTTGAGTAATCTCAGTCGTTGGTAGCCGCGGAATCTTAGCAAACTTCTGGCATCTGTCACACTTTTTGACGAAATCCAAGGCGTCCTTGCTTAAGGTAGGCCAGAAGTATCCATATCGGAGCGTCTTTTTTGCTAATGTTTATCCTCCGGTGTGATCTCCGCAGCTTCCTTGATGAATGTTGGATAAGATTTCCCTGGCTTCCCTCCCAGCGACACACCTTAATAACGGGTTAGAGAATCCGCGTCGATAGAGGACGTCTTCTTGTATTGTGTAGCGGGAAGCTTTTCTCAAGATTTTCTTGACTTCGTTACGCCCGTTGGGTAGTGTGCCGTTTTGTAAGTAGTCTCGGATGGGAGTCATCCAAGTTGCCTCTTTGGTTGCAGCTATCAGATTCACTTGCTCAAAACTTGGGGTCAGTTGCTTTGAGATGGTTACTGCCCCGAAGATGGCGCTGTCTCTCACACTTGCTTGCTTTGCCAATTCGTCGGCCTCTTGGTTCTCTTCCCGAGGAATGTGTTTGACTAAGTAGTGGTCCAATCGGCTGAGAAGTAACTTGGTCTTCTTTAAATATGCTATGAGTCGTTCTTCTCGAGCTTGGAATTCTCCTAGTATTTGGTTAACAATAAGTTGAGAATCGCTGTGAAGACACAAAGAATTGGCTCCGATTTCTACGGCAAGTTCTAGTCCGGCTATCACTGCTTCATATTCTGCATCGTTGTTGGTGGCAGCGAACTCCAACCTTATAGCATAGTGCGGTTTGTTTCCCCCTGGGAGTGATTATTACCACACCTGCCCCCGAGCCTTGTTCGTTCGATGCACCATCCATAAAGAGATTCCACTTGATGTCTTCTGCTATTTCCAATTGCTCCTTTTCTTTGTTGGTAGTGAATTCTGCAATGAAATCAGCCATGCTTGTCCCTTGATGGCTGTGTGAGGGTGATAGGTGACATCATACTGACTTAGTTCAATGCACCATTTAAGTAGTCGCCCAGAAGTGTCGGGACGATGGAGTACCTGCCTCAGTGGTTGATCGGTCAGAACTTTGATGGAATGGGACTGGAAGTAGTGACGCAATTTCTGTGATGTGATTAGTAGACAGTATGCTAGCTTCTCGAGTTTAGGATATCTGACTTCTGCCCCCGTAAACCTCTTACTGACGAAGTACACTGGCCACTGCATGCGGTTGTCTTCCCTTACCAAGGCGGCACTCAGGGCGTGAGATGACACAGCAAGGTATAGGTATAATTCTTCGCCTTCACTTGGAGTCGAGAGTACCGGTGGTTTCTGGAGGTGTTCGATTAAGTTAAGGAAAGCGGTTAAGGATTCGTCAGTCCACTCGAACTTTCCTTTGTCTTTCTTTAGAGCTTCGAAAAAGGGGACGCACTTGTCCGTTGCCTTGGAGATGAATCGGCTTAGGGCGGTCACTTTTCCATTCAAACTTTGCATTTCCTTCCGAGTGGAAGGTACCTTGATATCCCTTAGCGCTCGGACTTGTTCAGGGTTTGCTTCAATCCCTCTGGCATGGACGATGAATCCCAAGAACTTTCCTGATGATACTCCGAAGGAGCATTTTAGAGGATTCAACTTCATTCCATACTGGCAAAGTATTTGAAACATCTCGCCTAGGTGGCTTACGTGATCTTTGGCTTTCCTTGACTTTACCAGCATGTCATCCACATATACTTCCATAGTTTGCCCTATTAGCTTTGCAAACATCTTGTTGACGAGGCGTTGGTAGGTGGCTTCTCGTATGAAGTCGTTGGCGAGTAGATTCTTTACTTCTTCATCGAGGGCTGCTGATCGCTCTGCCCCCATGCTTCTCTTTCTTTGTTTTACGGGCGCCTTGGTAGGATCAATGTTTAGTACGTGGCATGCTACGTCGGGGGAGATTCCGGTCATGTCAGCGTGTGACCATGCGAATACATCCAAGTTGTGGCGGAGAAAGTCGATGAGTTGCTCCTTCAACTCTGCCTTTAGTTGGGATCCAATTGTCAATAGTCTACTCGAGTCGTGCTTGTCTACAGATACAAACTCCATAGCCTCTGCAGGCTCGGCGGTGGCCTCCTCCTCTCTGTCCCTGGGGTCTAATTCATTGAAAGGGTCGCTGGTATATCGAAGAGGATGGGCTTTCTTTAGTTGCTATGCTTCTAGACTTTTCGTGCAGATGGCAACCTCTACACCCTTCCCTTTATCCTTCCTGTGGTTGTTGCGAAGTTCAGTCACATAGCAGTCTCGAGCAACGTCCTGGTCTCCTTCTACTTCCCCTACTCCATTGTCCATTGGAAATTTCATCTTTAGGCACCATGGGGCTAGGACAATTTGGAAGTCAGACAGGGCTGGCCTTCCTAAGAAGGCGTTGTAGGCCGAATGGTTTTCTATTAGCACAAACGTTTGTTTCTGCACAACGGAGCGGGGATGGCTTCCAATCAACAAAGAGGTCCAGTTGCCCGAGGGGCATCTTCGCATCTCCAGTGAAACCGTGTAGTGGTTTAATGCAGGGAGACACATCCTTCATTGATAATTTCATTTTGTCGGATGCATGTTTGAACGGGATGTTTACTGAGCTTCCAGTGTCTACTAGGATTCGGTAAACTTCGGCGGGACCGAGCCGGGCAGAGATAACCATGGGATCCATGTGAGGGTATTGCCTTCCTTCTAGGTCACGCTCACCGAATGTGATGTCATCACTTTCTTTCCACTTCGGGTGGCGCTCTTCTATAACCGAATTGACACAGTCTTTATTGTCTCTGAGCGACTTTCCATATCTTTCCATCTCTTTCCAGCTTCTGTCTACGATGTGCGGTCCTCCCGAGATGGTATGGACCACTATCTTCTCTTGACTAGAGCTGCTAGTGTTGCGGTTTCCTCTGCCGATCTCCGGTGAGGATGGCCTTGGGTTCTCATTGGCAGGAGCTGGAGTCCTGTCCTGACCTTTTACATAACGTTCCAGTTTCTTCCTTCTGATGTGTTCCTCAATCAAGTCCCGGAGATGATGGCATTCATTGGTATCATGCCCATGAGATTCGTGGAAACGGCAGAACTTTCCAGACTTCTGCGCGTTATCTGGTTCCTTCTTGTATGGTGGGCGTTTGTATCTAACTTCACCTTGGGTGGCAAGGAAGATATTTTCGACGGTCTCGTTCAAAGGAGTGTAAGTGTCGAATCTCGGTCCTGGCCGATATAGGCGCTTTTCTCCCTTCTTGCCCCCAGCATTGTCTCTGGGATCATTTCTTCGAACATCCCTTGCCACAGCAGGGGCATTGCTGTGAGTTGCCTTATTTTGCTGTCCTGACTGCCCCTCAACGGCAGCATCCTCGAGCCTCATATATTTCCCGGCTTCATGGAAGAAATCGGGTAAAGTAGCTGGTTTTTCTTTTGTCAACCTTCTAGCAAATTTAGTGTCCGAATGCACACCACTACAGAGGGCCATTAGGATAAGCTTCTCATCGGCATCTTGGACTGCGGCTGCTGCGGCGTTGAATCGGATTAGGTATTGCTGTAGTTTCTCTCCACGTTTCTGTTTGACCCTGGATAAGAAATAAGCGTCCTTAGGTTGCTCCACATGAATGCGGAACTGGCTGATAAATTTTTCTTTCAACATTTCCCACGAGCTGATGGATCCCTGGGGTAGATGACAGAACCAGGAGGTAGCGAGATCTTCTAAGAAGAGCGGAAAGCATTTGCACAGTACTCCCTCTGTTGCTCCACTCATGAGCATATGTTGTGTGTATCTCTGTAAGTGTACAACGGGGTCGGAGGTTCCTTTGTAAGGTTCCATTGTTGGCATCTTCCATTCTCGAGGGGTGATAGCAATTTCAATGTTGCGGGCGAAAGGGCTGGTTACCCTAGCGCCTATCCCTCGATCTCTTTGCTCCCGTTGGACGCACTCTCTGAATAAGCGTGCCATCCTTTCATCAGAATTTGGAGCAGATAGAAACGAGTTTGGTTCTGTTCTGTGGGATTGATTCCGTCCAGATGACCTGTAGGGATGGTATCGTCTATCATTCCTCATATTTTCTAGTGGCTGCCTTTGGTCTTTTGGGAGCATGCTAGGGTCAGCTACAGTTGGCCCTTGCCTTGATCTTCCCCTACTGGGTTCTGATCTAAGCACTTCCTCGGGTCCAACTTCGGGCTGGACTCTAGCTCGACCCCGTTCACTGGCGTTTCCATGGTTAGGCAGTATGACAGGCTCAGCTATAGTTGACCTTCGCCCGGTACCTCCCCCGTTGGGTTCGGTTCCAAATGTTTCCTCAGGCCTAACTTCGGGCTGTGCTCGATCTCGGCTCCTACCATGGTTACTTCTGCCGTTAGCTCCTTCGAAGAAGGAAG
Organism: Allium fistulosum; assembly: GCA_030737815.1. Classification (NCBI taxonomy): domain Eukaryota; kingdom Viridiplantae; phylum Streptophyta; class Magnoliopsida; order Asparagales; family Amaryllidaceae; genus Allium; species Allium fistulosum. The sequence continues at coordinate 763,390,364 of CM060903.1, read as the reverse complement.
ATCTTTGTTGTCTCTGAGATCCTCCAGACTAGGACTCGCCCCATGATTCGGTGTTGCGATTGGACTCTTCAGCATCCCTTAAGCATGACATGAGATGGTCCACCAAGGCTTCCTGCTGGGACGTGAAGCGGTTAGTTACTTCAACCACAACCCTGTCTAAATCTGCTCAAGTAATTGCTGCGGGCTGTTCTGTGGCAGGAGTGGTCGGATTAGCCTATCCTTCATTTGTTACTACTGCTGGAGGAGGACGATTTACTTGATTCGTGATAGCTGGATCTGGAAGACTACTGGATGCGATGTTTTTTCCTTTGTTAACATCTTTTCTCTGTTTGGGAGGCATGTTTTCCAAGTGGCGAACGATGCTGTTAGGAAAACTGTTAAGTGGATGAAGCTGAAGCTTCGAGCTTCTAGATCTCAGTGAAAGCACCAAAAATGTTTGCACAAAAAATGGACAAACACCTCAAAGTCGTATGAATTAGTAAATCTTATGTCGTTCTTAGTGATTTGGGTGATTTATGCAAATATATGAAAAATAGGGGCTAAACTATAAAAAGACACGCAGATTTATAGTGGTTCAGCCAGAATGTGCCTACGTCCACTTTATATGTTATTTCTCTTCTCTTGTTTAGATTACAAGTACAAAGCTTTGATACAAGTAAAAGAAAGTTGTTTGAAAGTTCTCTCCGTGCTTGAGCTCTCAAGAACTTGTCCTCCATTGTTGTACCCCTGCCCCTCTATTTATAGAGTGAGGCTGGGAGCAGGGGTCTTGGATGTATATAGCTACTGGTGGGCTTGGGCTGATGCAATCTGGCCTGGTGGAATTGGTCCGGTTTCCCTTGGTTCAGCGGAGGAAATTGAGTGGACCGGTAGAACTTTGGTTCGTTGAAGACTTCATTCGGTGGAGAGCTTTGTTCGGTGGAGACTTCATTCGGTGGAGAGCTTTGTTCGGTGGAGAGCTTTGTTCGGTGGAGAGCTTTGTTCGGTGGAGAGGAGGGTTGAAGGGATTGACGCCGAATGGGTTGGTTCGGTGAGGCATTCGGAAGAAGGAGGATGGGTTGGTTCGGTGAGGCATTCGGAAGAAGGAGGATGGGTTGGTAGCATAGGGAGAGAGATGGTTTGGCAGTAGCCTTAGTTTGGTGATGAGAATTCGTCCAACAGTAGTGTATGCGTAAGTTAGTTTATAATAAATTCAGGTTTTGTCAGTATAATATAAGAATGGTTATACCTATATACATATTTAGTTTAAGCATTGTTTAAATATAATAATGTACTAAGTTGTATATATGTTACAATACCTGGTGTGTATATTTTGGTTTTGTAAACAAACATTTCAAACAAAATGATTTTGCAGATCTCAGTTTAAAATATGTATCAAGTTTTTGGGTTTGTTTAATCTGATACTAAATTAAATTTTGTATATTGTATGTATACTTTTATATATATTGGTTCGGCTGTGTATAGTTATAAAGATATATAGTTAGGTTTATTTTAGATCTGTTATATTAATACCCACATTATGCTTTGTTGTGTTGTTTATGTTTAAAAGTATGGAGAAGCTTAAATTTTTTTTATTTTTTTATAACTCACTTCATTTCTATTATATTTACGTACACTATATTTACATTGTATTTACGTTATATTTAAACTCACTTTATATTTACATTATATTATACATACTTACGTTTAAAATTTTATTGTTTCGTGTACTGTGTATCTACTATATATATTTTAGAATATGAGTTAAAAAGTTATGATGATCTTGACATATGTTGTAAGAAAAAAATGATATCTAAGTTCGTTTTTGTATAAAGTTGTCCTGGAAGTTATATTTTACTTATAAAGTAACTAATATGTCGTTAGTATATAAAAATAAAAGTATATAAACATATTTATAGAAGTACTGTATTTTACTAAGTTTACAAAGTTATAAATGTGTTGTTTAATATATAATATTAGTTGTGTGTCAGTACATATCAAATCTACAGTATTAGATGACATGTTGTCATATAGTATATATTGTTCTGAGTTATAGATTATAAGTGGTATAAATGTATACTTTATTTTATACGCTTGAGTAAGTACAAATTTGAAAATAAATATATGTTCTAAACTGATTTCCGAACAATAATATATGCATTCAGTTAAATTTATATCAACTGATTCAGTCGTTCTCATCGATTTCCCTTTATCAGCTTTTGTTCGTCGTGCCTGCTTTCTTTGTCGAATCGTGTCCGTCTAGCCTGTTTTGAATTTGCGCCTGGATTTCGTAACTCGATTTCGTCGTCTTTCCCCTAGCCTCGAAAGGTGAGCAATCACTCACGATTAATGTTCTTTTATTTATTAAATTTGATTTCAATTGAAACGACAATTGAAATATGTTGCTGTTAGTTATTTACACTGTTATATATGCTATTACCTGTATCTGTTCACCTGTGACATCTGACACCATTATCTGTTATTTAGGAAATGATAATCCAGTTTGGTTAATAAATGATTGATTGTTTGATGTTGACATTGGACGTTAAATTGTTAATGTAGTAAGTGATGAATAATTTGCAATTGAAATTGACGTAGGACAGTTAGATTTGATATATGTGTTAAATTTGATTAAATGACATTTGTATAATATGACCCCCTTTAACTGTTAAATATATTGACACGTAGGATTTGTTTAATTACACTTTGAACCACTGAATGTATGTTGTTAAATTGATGATGTATGAAAGTGTAAATAGATGACAAGTGAAGAACCGTAACGTAATAATCTTTAATCTACATGAAATGATAGTGTAGATTCTAGAAATAATTATATTAATTCGCACAAACAACAATGTGAATTAATACGATTATTTCAGGATTATTGATTTGATTTTTGGATTGATATTGGTTGTTGTTATTGCTTGTTTATTTACTTTGACACCATCCCAGTTATCACACTGCAAGTTCCCTTTGCTATGCTATGATTTTGAATTGAATTGGAATCGGGTTGAAATGATAAATACCCAAATTGAACTTTGACCTAGGATAGAGAATTAAATAAAACCCGATTGGTCAATAATTTGATTTAAAAATAAACGAAGATTTTATTTGAATAAATAATATTGTTTTGAAATGAAGTTGAAATTTGAATTTTAATGAAAGGAAAATGTTAATATTTAATAATATGAAACAAAATATTAACAATGTAATTGATGAAAGAATGTTGTTTAATTTGAGAAATGATTGAATTAAGTTTGAAATTACAATTAAGTTTGAAATTATTAAACTTTGAAATGATTTAATAATTAAGTTTGAAATTATAATTAAGTTTGAAATTATTAAACTTTGAAATTATTTAATAATTAAGTTTTGAATTATTTAATAATTAAATAAGATTGAATGATTTAATGATCAAATTGAATTGAATTCTTTAATAAGTGAAATTGAACTTTTGAATAAGTGTATTTACTTCGTAAATAATTGAAATTGAGTTTTCTTTATTAATTAAGTTTTGGAAAATTATTTAAGTAAGTAAATAAGTGAAATTGAATTTCTTTAACAAGAAATAAAATGTGATATTTTTGAAATTAATGTAAGACTTGTAATTTAAAGAATTTGATTTGACGAATTTAACTTAATTAAATTTGTAAGTTTTGATATAATGGCATTGAACTTAAGTAATTGTTTTAATGAATTGGAAATTAAATAGAAATTGTTTTTAAATGAAAATTTACTTAACGAATATTGAATGAAATCGATAAATGAACTTAAATTGATTTGAATGTAGATTTAATCATTTAAATGATTTCGAAACGAAATTTATATACGAATTTGAATCAATATTTGAATTGTTTTAAATAAAAATTGAAATTGAATTATAAGCTTTTGAAATGGTAATTTGGAAGTTTTGAAACGTAAATTATGGAAATTGATTTAGAAAGACAAATGAAATGTTGGTTTGCAAATTCTAATTGGAATTGTAATTTATTTGATTTTTGAAATATATAAACGACCAATCGGTGTAATAATTACGAAAGTTATTAAAGAGACCGGAATTGGTTAGGGACATACTCACTGTCTAAACCGAAACCACTTTAATAACTATACGCGGAGTGTGATCCAGAATGAAGTGGTTGGATTGATGTTCGTGATGACTGAAGAAAGAGAATGATAATGGATAGCCTTGACACTTGTGTCAAATTGGAAATGACTAAAACAGGAGCCGTGCCGGGCCAATGGAGGTCAGCTACCTCAAGCGAACACACTTCTTCGAACTACTCATTACTTGTTGTCGATTGGTGCACCCTTGATTTTGGGAGTGTTGTTTCGCGGTGTTGCGGTCGCTGCGGCGATGCGTTCTCACCAGTCCGAATCAGGCAAACGGTAGTTTCACTACCTTGGGTATTGCCTCATGTGCCTTGTCATACTTGGATCCCTATATACGCGACCACTACGATGTGTTTTGTGTTATACCTATGGAGTACTCCCTGATATCCCACTAGTTTACAATGGAGTTTACAGTGTTGTATAGACTGTAACGCTTATATAAAATGTGTTAAGGGGGATAATGGTAACGCCATAACACTATTTTGACTATTTTGATATCTTATATTACTGATAGACATTATCTACTTATCGTACACTACTACATAGTAGATAGTTTAACGGATCCTTAAAGGATGGTTATTCCAAACATCCTTTGAGTTACTTGTATTTCAGTTGTTATTTCACTTGAGTTGGATTTATAAATATAAGAATGTTAATCCTGACTCGAGTGTTTTGTGTTTTGCTTTACGCTCAGGTCAGACTGAGTGTACCAGTATTCGAGACTCACCTTTGAAGTTGGAGCTTTGCTTGAAGATCCAGCCATCCATTCTGCTTTCAGTATTCGATGATTCCAGTGATGTATTCTGATTTGTATCTGATGTATCGTATTACTCTTCCATTGTATCTGGTTTAACTCTGATGTAACTTATATATTTATATAGTAGCTTCATGAACTACTATCTCTTTTATTTCCGCTGCAATTATTACTCTGTGTCTATGATCTGTGTTCTATTTATTTACTGTATATGTTCAGTTTTGCCAAATATAATTATAAATTCGGTATTTTGAATCATTCAAGTTCGACATGTGCGGATGCGAATGGTCCAAAATAACGGGTCGTTACAAGTGGTATCAGAGCTTTGGTAGCTCTAGGCAAAACTCAACATATAGGGTAAATGTATTTACAGAATCACTCTCATTCGAGTTTCAATCTCTTCCTTCTGATTCGATTCCTTTGAATTTTGGAACGTTCCCTACGATTCCAAAATTCATTCGTGCCCTCACTATTCGTCCTCTTTCAATTCCGAAGCATCCCATAACTCTGTTTCGAATGACCCTTATAATGAATCGGCGATCTCGCCAAATTTCGAATGATTTGTAAAGGGGTGAAACTCCTTTATAATAAGCATTGATTTACCAGAGATTTCTGTACCATCGGTTTACGATGTTATCTATTCCCTGCTATACTTGAATTCCATCTCTTGAGATCGAGTGTTGATTTACCTCGGAATTCAGCATCGATCCTATTCTTGAAGTTACGGACGACCGGTTAAGGTTGCCCGTGAATTAAATAAACTTACCCATCTCCCGATTCTGTTATTGAATCATCTTATCTTTTCTTTCGAATTTGTCTTCGAATCAGAATTCTCTTTGATTTGAGTCCATCAAATTTGAATCTCTATCCTTGCTTCGAATCCATTCTTGTATCGTCGAGCGAGGAAGTGTATTTGTAAATTTATATAAAAATGTTTTATGTATTGTGTTGTTTGAGTTGTTGATGTTGATTTGGGTTTCCGATCGATTCGTCTGATCAACGCTATCGATAGGATTTCCAAAACACTTGAGCAGAGCAAACTGACACAATTTCGTTTTCAACTTTGGTAAATAAAATAAAGTTTGTATGATTATATTACGAAATTAAATTGTTAATGAATCTGTTGTCAAAAATGATAATATTTGATTTTCATTTATTGTTTGGAAAACCATTGATTATTCTAATATGATAAATAAATGAAATTATAGAACATGGTTTAAAATTTTAATTTGGAATTCAAATGGATTTAAATCAGAATTTGAGAATTTAATTTCCGGTGATTTCCAACTTTGATTTGAAAGTTTTAGGTGTATAGTTTTAAAATATTTTCAAATTGAAATCATTTCAAAGAATTTTAAATGTTTGAATCAGTGCTCTCCTATTTTGTCGCTGGGAAATAATTTCGGTGATGACGGCCGCATCATCGACATTCATTTTCGAGTTTCGAAGTGGAGAGACTATTATGTAGCTTTGCTACGGTTTGTTTTGAAAATAAATCGAGTTGAATTTCTTAAAGAATGATTTGATTTGTAATATATTAATGAATGTAAAGAGAGAAAAAAAACTTGATTTTATATATAATATATATTTATTTGTCTTTAAATAAATTTGAAGTTACTCGAAAATTTGATTCTTAAATTTATGATTAAAGATGATTTCAAATTGTAAATTGAAGCAAAGATTTTGAATAAATATTTAACTTGAAATAACTGAATTGTAAAATTTTATTTGTATAATACTCAATTGCATTATATATATAACTTACCTAGATTTTTCAAAAGTTAACTATGTAATTGAATATTATGCAATATAAAATGATTGGATAATACCCAATATGAAATGTCCTTATAAAACAAATTTGAGTGCTTATAATAAATGTTATACACTTAAAGTTTAATTATAAAATGATTAATAGAGAAAAATAGAATAACGAGTTAATTGAATAATAAATGAGATAGAGAAAATAAATTCTATTTTAAGGAATTGATAAATTGAAATTCGATCGACTTATGGAAATACCTTGAATTTAAAAGCAATTAGTGAATATAAATAAATTTAAATCGGAACTTTTATGGTTTAAATTAATTTATATGGTTTAAACAGATGTGATAAGATATGTTAAGTAGAATAAATTTAACAGTAATTTGGAATAAAAAAGAATTTAAAATTGTTGAAGAAAATATGATTATAATAAAAGACTATTCAAATTTATGGTTTTAAAAATTGTAAATTGAAGAAATGGGATAATAAGATAATGAATTTAGAAATAGTTGAGATTGATTTTAGTAAAATCAAATGGATTAAATCAATTATTGAATATCAATTAATTTAAATTTGAATTTATATGGTTTAAATTAATTGTTATTTTGTATTTCAAATTTTTTTTTCTTTCTGGTTGTTTCTATTCTCCTACCTCGTTCCTTTTCGGGGACGGAAAGTTTTGAGTGGGGGAGAGTGTAACGACCCATAAATTTCAACTGTTTTAATAACGTAATTAGTTGAAATTTTGTGAAATTTTAAAGGATAAAATTTTGAAATATAAATTTGATATTTGGAATGCGTCTAGTTAAACATAACAACCGATGAATTTTCGTCCGAAAATATGAAAGTTTATTTCGCGCGTAAATTCACTTCAATTTAATCAGTTAAAAAGCGATGAAAATAAAACGTTTCCGAAACCTAAATATTTTTACATAGAAAATTTCTAAACCATCTTCTGAGCAAGATGTCAGTTTGTCGTTTCTCCAAATTCGGACATCTTTGACTCCGACGATCTTATTTTTGCGTTTTGCTGCATTTTCCGTAGTAGAAAATTCGAATTTTTATAATTCAATCGTATCGCTGATATCTGTATATCATTTTGATCGTTCCGTCATGCTGATCACAACAGTATATTCAATTGTGTATTTTGAAGCCCGGTACGCGGTGAAATCCGTGAAACTGTTAACTGTATCGGTACCACTTTTGCACTTTTGATAGTGGTGTCCATTTGAATTTCTAACAGTTGAAACAAACGAACACTAGTCATAAATATTTACAGAGTCCAATAGTCATTAGCACTTATTCTCTGAATTCAAATTGTGAAAAATTATAATATGTGCACAAAGTTTTATATATGTCAGTTGGCGTTCTTTGCCTTTTAACCTGTGGCTACAGCTTTTGCCGAATCCACTTTCTCTTCTGTCTTTTCATTTTCTTTCGGTTCGTCTCTTCATTCATTCTCTACAAATTCTATTTTACCAAATCATCCTCTTTCTTTTCCCGGTACTGTTCATTCTGCAAATTTTGTATAATAAAGCCCATCCCTCGTCGTTACCCCATGAACTTCGTCTGCTTCTTCCTCCTTCACCGCCCCCACCATTGCTGCGAGCTTCCCCGACCGAATCCTCTTTCGCCTCCACCCTCATCTCTCCCACCTCCACTTCACCGAGCCAACATCTCCAGCCAACCCAGTACCGCCCCACTCACGCACCCAGGCCGTGGCAAGCCTCCAGGTCCTAGCTCGGCCACCACTTTGCACCTAGCAGCCGCCTCCCACTGTGCATAGACCGTCCGCTCCGCCCCTACGTACAGCCTCCGCCTTGGCCACTGACAGCCTTTCTTCAACAGGCAACTTCCTACTCTTCTTTAAAAAAAAACAAAACAAAACGTTAGTAAGAAAAAAAGAGGAAAACCTGTTGTTTTATTCATATACCACAGTACACTATATAAAAGCTTTTACATACTAATTAACTTGTTTTATACTTGTAGTCACTTTATTCTTTTAACCTGAGTTCTGTTTATATTAGCAGTAATGAGATATGTAGTGTATGCGTAAGTTAGTTTATAATAAATTCAGGTTTTGTCAGTATAATATAAGAATGGTTATACCTATATACATATTTAGTTTAAGCTTTGTTTAAATATAATAATGTACTAAGTTGTATATATGTTACAATACCTTGTGTGTATATTTTGGTTTTGTAAACAAACTGTAACGACCACGACTTTCTCTCCATAGAAAGTCGTATCGCTAATAAGAAAGAAAGGGATAGAAAAGAGAAAAGAAGAGAAAGAAAGAACTAAACAATATCAGAATCTCACAGCGGAACGAAACAAAATATAATATATCACATAACTATTACATAGTATCATATACAACACTTATCAGAGTTACACAGATTACATCTCATATACTAGACAGTTATAAACATCTGTCTAGTTATTAGATCTCAATACAAAACAAAGATCTAAACAAGATCAACACAGCGGAAACTACTATCTATATCTACAACGCTGAAGCCTCCTGCTCCATTGCTCCTCCATAATTCGTCAAGGCTAACCTGAATCCCTTGGCTACTCGTAAAAATTTGAGTACCCAAGAGTTTATAAAACAGAAATAAACAACTTGGGTCAGACATGGGTCTGGTGTGAGTAACAGGTTAAACTTGTTTAACTTCAAAACCTTTTGAAAGAAAAGGTATCACGTAAGACTTCCCACAAATAAACATGGGTAAGTTTTTACCTTACGCTAACCAAAACATTTGATAGGAAATTCGATTGTATTATAATAGGGTCTAGGGTTTTCAAGTAAAATACAGAAATAGCTGAAATGCTTACATCTCACATTCCAACATAGTTGGGCACAACTAATACGTACGGCACTTATTGGAGTTTGGATTCCATATAATGGCAGGGCTACCGGGGTACCGCCCGTCACAGTACGTGGCCTAGATCACCGTACCGAGGATCACTCCCAATCCCCTGCAACACAAGGTCGGAACATCCCTTACTGGATAATTCCCGCACAAGATACCTCACGGTTGGGATCAGCAACCGCACCACTAAGTCGAAAATAGAAAGGGACATCTAGACAGAGGTAACCTTGTCCTACTTGGGTGCTACCCACTAACCTTGCTGCACCTCCCCTGTTTTAGCCATTCCCGGTTTGTGAGGCTTGAGGTCACGATTACCTTAGAAAAGAACACATCACTTAGAATGCTCATCGTCCACCTGACGATGTTCTGAAAGCATTCAATCCATACAAGTTCGTTCCGGGTTCGAACGAAACCGAAGGCATTATCTCGTTACACTCGTTTTGGAATCACCCTCAGAGTTAACGACAATAACCCTTGCACTCTGAATCTACATCTTCACTTGATTCACGACCTATCGTTAATTTGGATCGATGTGGTATTCGGGTCTCCAGACCTGGAATTCCGGTATACGGAAACCCGATCCCGGTCTCATCGAAATCCAAAGCGTATCTTTTAAGGCCAAGTTGTTTTAAAGGTTAAAACAATTTAATTTATTATCTTTATACACAAAGAAAGATAATTCACAACAGATAATCAACATTATCATATAATCCATACAATTCAACTAACATCCATATCACACAGCATATATCTCATCAGAGATATCAATCAAAGTCAAGTATCCAATACTAACACCCATTCATAAGTAATGATTTATCTCATCTTAATTTAAATTGAATTAAATTAATTACTTCATTTTATAAATCCTTCTTACTTAACCATTAATTAATTACAATCAATTAATTATCCTTTAATAATTCATTTCAATTAATCATCTTGATTAATTATCTTTTGATTACATTCAAGTAATTTATTCTCAATTAATTATTTAAATTAATTATCCTTAACCACTTATAGTAATTAACCTTTAATTACTTCATTAATTAATTAACTAAAATTAATTGAATTAATCACTATAATTAATTACATTAATCCTTAATTAATTATATTAATTAATCACTTCATTTATTAATTATTAGTTAATTAACCAATCTTAATTACATCATTAATTATATTAATTAATGATCCTTAATTACAACTTAATTATTAGTTACTTAATTAAATTAATTATATTAAGTAATTAACCTTTAATTAAACAACATTTATTAATCACTTTTGATTAATCTTCAATCAGTAATTAACTACCCTTAATTACTTTCATTAACTAAATTAATTACTCCTTAATTAATTTCTTAATTAATCCCTTGATTAATTATTCAAAGTAATTAACTCAAATTACTTCTATTAATAAAATCATTATGCAACTAATTACTTCCAGTAATTATCTTATTATTTACTTCTCTAAATAATCTTACCTTAATAATTACATTAAGTAATTATTTATCAAATCAACTCTTGATTATTCTAAATTAATTAAACTTAATTAATTAACTTAACTAATCAAATTAACTTCAATTAATTACAATAAGTAATTAATTCTTAATTACTTCCATTAAGTAATTCCATTTAAACAATTTCACAAATGATTATCTTTAAATTAATTAATCTAATTAATTATTAAAATTAATTACATAAATTAATTATTTAATAATCCATAGTTAATGACCTTCATTAACAATTATTTAATTACTTTTCTTAAATAATTAACTTATATTAATTATTATTAATTTCAAATTAATAAATCTTAATAACCAATTAATTAAACATTAATTATTTAATTAATTAAGTATTAACCATAACTTAATTAATCTTTAATTACTTTATTAATTAATTCTTAATCATTAATTAATACCCTAATTTATAATCCTTAATTATAAATTAATCATTCCTAATTAATTTATCTTAATCATAAATTAATTAGTTTAAACCTTTAATTATCTATTTAATTAATCCAAATGATTAATTAATTTGATTATTTAAACCATTTTAATTTACCTTAAAGATTTAATAATGTTTTTAACTTTAAGATAAAATATTTACTTATCCAAGTTTAAAATTCCTTATTCACAAAACATTTGAAACATCCATTTTCAAATTTACTTTTAAATTTCATTTTAAATTCCGGATTTAAAATGAATAACAATTTGTCTTTAACAAAGTTTAAATCCAATTTAAAAACTTTTACATGTTAAAGAAATCTTATATCTTCTAAAGGAATTTTTAAAAAGAACTTAAATCAACTTCCCTTTAAAAATTTCAAAACATTTAAATATAACTAACATTTAAACTTATTTAAAACATTTAAATTTATAAACTTATTTATCTCAAATCTAGGGTTCAAAACCAAACTTGAAATAAAACTTTGATTCCAATTCCTGTTTAAATATTTCTTTACAGTTTTAAATTTAGTTTAAAGTTTTAAACAGACAGTTTTTAAAAGCCTGGCAACATCAATTTACCCGAGACCACTCAAAAATACTTCGAGTCGCACACCTAAAAACTTCGAGCATCACTCGAACAAAACTCGAGAAAAACTCGAGCACCCCTCTGTTAAAATCCCAGACTTCACCAGACATCAAATCGTGTGCACGTGCACGGCCAAGATCAACGCCTCCGGTCATCACTGCATCGACGAACAAGTCGAACATCACCTCCAGCTTCGATCCCATCCATCAGTTCCTCTCCGATCCCTCTCGAACTCGAATTCGACTAAATCAAAACCTGGCAACACTGACTCGCGACCAACCAACCACCTGACATCGCCTCGTCTTCGCAAACCCGACCACCAGAACTCCTCCAACTCCGGTCATCGCTTCAACTACCTCAAAGCTTCAATTTCCCAAAGTATCATAAAGCTCGATCCATCAACGAAAACAAACGAAACGAATTTGTAGCCTAACTTAAAACTAGGGCTACAGGAAAGAAACCATCACCACGGCTACCAAAAGGATTTGCATCACCATCAACTATTTTTTCAAGCTTCTCTGATTGCTCCTCTACCCCCAAGAACAATCCTGACCTTTTAATATCAATAGATCACCAGAATTTCAAGTTTCCCCCTTTTTAGTTCATCACAGAACTGCACTCTTATTACCAAACTAAGAATTATGATTTTAATGTTAAAAATCATGTTATAGCTTATATATTCAATACATATACTTGAATTTATAAATTACCAAGTTTAAGTTTTACTTTATTTTGACATGCATTGATATTTTAGACTTCCAGAGACTCTCATATTTCAATTTGCCTTAACTAAAAATTTTAAACCTTAGTTTATGATAAAACAAACTTATTTTGTTTTAAAACTTAAGTCTATCAGAGATCAGATAAGGAGATAGAGATTTATATCAAGAATCTGAGCTTAAAGAAGATATAAAACAGGGATATCATACAAAACAGACATGCACATATATATATCAATACATCCACATATATATACAAGAAGAATTTCACAATACACATATATATACAGAACTATCTACAAACATTCATATGAAATCAGTTTATAGACTAGGACTTAACATGAAATCATAAATTTTGATCAATATCTTAAACTGGCATTTGATAATCAGACAAGAACATACCAAAATCAACATGCATTCAAAACCAAGCAGAATACAGAGAATTGCATCATTTATTTACTGAAAACAGGATTATCAGATGAAGAAATCAAGCAACTTATTTAGGTTATTTTAAATAAAATTGTTACTCACCTGATTTGAAATGAACAGAGGCAGTTTAACTTTGAATTTTTGAAAAGCTTGAAACTGGTTTGAACTTTAAAACTGGAATGCCTCTTTGATTTAAAAACTTGAGTTGTTGAGCTTAAAACTGTTTTGAACCACATGCATGCTGGCTTCCAAATTGAAGAACGAATGCAAGCAGGCTCTTTTATTTTTTTACCGTTGATTCTAGGTTGAAAAATGAAGATGTTTGCAGGCAGGCATTTGAAAAGAAAGCATGTTGTTTTTCAGGTTTGAGAAGAATGCAAACTGCTTGTGTTGAGATGATTCCAGATTGAAAAAGAAATGCAGACAGATTTGATCTTTGATTTGGAAAATGAATTATAGGTTGTTTGAATTTGGTTTGAGGCAAATTTGATTACTGATTTCAGATTTTGGATTAGAGAATTGGTTTGGGTTTTCTTGGTTTTGAAATGAAGATTTAAAAAGAAAATGAAGTGAAGATATGCAAATGTATATATAAGTGAATTTATGATTTTATAAAAATAAAAGAAAATGGAAATAATAAGGACACTTGTCATTTTGTTTAATCCATTGCTTAACACATGTTAATACAAAGCTTTAAACATTAACACTTGTTAAAATAAGGGCTTTAGGAAATAACACTTGTCTTTTATATTTTTTTTACCTTATTTTTAAAAGTAAATAAAACCCTTTTCTTTATTTATTAAATACTTATCTATATATATAAATTACTTTTTAATAAAACAAACTAATTATATTTTTATATAAAAGTTTATACAAATATTCTAAAATCCAAAACAATTTAAATATTTATTCTTTTGAATTTTAACCTTAAATTCAAATTCAAATCAAGTTAAATCCTAAGATTCAATTTAAAAAAAATCAAGTTATATATATATATTCATATATAACTACTTATCAATTTAAAAGTAACAATTCCATAGTCTTTAAAATCCATTCATATTTTATATGCTCCTCTGGATCATCACTGCCTTTAACAAATACACCACTGTTATATGTTAATTTTTCAGCTAACCATATTTTATAAGCTAATTTCAATGGCGTCCAGATCTGGAGACTAGGGTTTCCCCTAGTTCTTCTTCTCTTCTTTTTTTCTCTCTTCCTCAATTCTAATTTCTGTCTTCAATCTTTTCTCCTCAAATTCTTATCGTCATGAGCCCTTTGCGGGATGATGAAGGTTGGGAAGAGGTGCGTAGGAAAAGGGGTAAGGCTCCTATGTCGTCTGGATCTGAAGCAAGGTTAAATCTGGGTGGCCAGACTTCTGGAGCGGATCGGAATCAGGCAAGTCAGGTCCGTAAGCAGGGAGGTAATGTTTTGGAGGCTTTTCCAGGGCGAGCTTCACTGAAACTCTCGAAATCCTCCAAGCAGAAAGCTAATCTAGCAGGAAATTATGGAAAAATTAAATTTACTGTTTCAGAGAACGCAAAAAAATTTTCATACAGTGAAGCGGTTAAAATTGGAGCTGTAGGTGATCTAGGGAACCTAGATCTTGAATTTATTGAACCAAAAATTTCTGGTGGCAAAAGGATAGGTTCTCTCTCATCTGAAGCTATCAAAGAAGCAGAAGGTGGATGGGAATTATGTATTTTATTGTATGTCGTTGGTTATAAACCGTGGCTTAAAACTTTTGAAGGGTACGCCAATAGGGTTTGGTCTACTCAGAAGCCGTTTTCTGTTCAATCGAGGAATAATGGTTTTTTCGTGGTAAGATTTGGATCGGAGGAGGATTGCAATAAGATTTTGAAATCTGGTCCTTGGTTTATGGATCGGAACCTGATTATTATGAAACGTCTGTCCCCAGACATGAATACGGATAGGGATCTTCTCACTTCTCTGCCTATGTGGGTAAGACTCCCAGGTTTAAGTTTTAAACTATGGGGCAATAAAGCTATTAGTGCTCTAACAAGTACTATAGGCCTGCCTATCAAGATGGATGAGGCTACGAAAACTAAATCCAGGCTAGCCTACGCTAGAGTTCTTATAGAGGTTAACGCTACCTATGGTATGCCGAATACCATTGAAGGCATGGATGAAAATGGGAGAAGGTTTGTGCAGACAGTGGAATATGAAAATCCTCCTCCTATCTGTGGTAAGTGCGTGTGTTTCGGACATGTCACTGAAGAATGTCCTATGACAAAGACATGGGTTCCTAAGCAGACCCAAAAAGATATTGCTGAGAAGGATAATATGGTAGAAACAACCCATGTTGATGGTTTGGAAACGGAGGGTGAGGAAGTCGGAGAAGATTCAAATAACCCTTCGAGTAATCAAGAGACCAGTGGAAGCGTTCCAGAGGAGGGCCTACAGCCAGTCGAAATTATTAAGATCAATGAAGGGGTGAGTTTAGGAGGAGAAGTTCTTCCTCGGGAGATTCAAGAGAAAGAAGACGGTTTGTCCAGTGATGGTGTTCAGAACGGAATTCAGATTGCTTCTAACATGTTAGAGCAAGCAGTCCTCATTGCTTCAGGAAATAGGGAGATCAACACTCTTGAGTGTCAAGCGTCTTTGGGAGACAGAGTAGAGAGCCCTATTCCTTCGAATTCGGCACAGAAATCAATTTTCAAATGTCCTTCTTCAGTGGACACAGAAATAACTCCTTTCATTTTACTTGCTAATGATAATAGGATTGATGATTGTGTAATTAATAATGTGAATCTAAGGAGAGGTACTGATTTATGTTTTGATGTGCAGGTACAGGAAGCCTCGAATCTGGATTCAAGAAGGTCAGAAGCGATAGGGGAACAAAATACATATGACAATGTCGATCTAACCCAAGAGGAGCAGGCCACTCTAGAGTCCCAGGTCAAAGAATTTGAGAACATTCAAAAGGACAAGCTAGTCCGTAAGAACCCTAAGTGGGTGCAGATGTTAGGTATCTCAGCGGAAGATATAGGTGAGTCCTCTAGCAGCAGGTCTCAGAGGACTCGAAATAACAAGACGTTTTAATGTCAATTGCAAGCTGGAACGTTAGAGGGTTTCATAACCCTAACAGATTGAAAGAAATAAGAAGACTTATTGATAAATTTAATATTAGTTGTTTTGGTGTTTTGGAAAACAAGCTGTTATATTCAGATTTATTAGAATTGGAAAGAGGTTTGTTGGATGGATGGAAAGTAATCAGCAATATCTCATGCTATTATAAATGCAGAATCTTTGTTTTACTGGATGGGAATTCTTGGGATTACAATTTCATTAGCATGAGTGACCAACATATCTCTATTGAATTGGTCAACAAATTGAAGTTTAAAAGCAATGTAACTTTTGTTTATGCTCATAATTTTGTTCAGCTTAGGTCTAGATTGTGGAAGAATTTACAAGAAGACGCGATTAATATCTACAGACCCTGGTTGGTTCTTGGGGACTTCAATTGTATCCGATGTCCTTCAGAGAGAAAGGGAGGTAATCCAGTGCCTTTTAGAAATCTATTTGAACTAGATGATATGTCTAACGTCACAGGCCTTAAGGAGATCAACATTAAAGGATACGAATATTCTTGGTGGTCTGGGCCTAATCGAAACATTTTTTCTAAAATAGACAGGGTGTTTGCCAACCTAGACTGGATAAATTTGTATCAGGATCTATCAGCAGAATTCTTACCTCCCTCTGTGAGTGATCATAATGCAATTCTTGTCTCTCTTTCCCCTAAGCCGAGTGTTAAAAATAGACCTTTTAGATATATGAATCACTGGCCCCTTTGTGACAACTACTTTCCATTGGTTGAGAAATTATGGTTAGCTGATCAGAATGATCGTCCTCTTTTTCAAATTTTATTCATTCTCAAGAATATTAAAAAAGAGCTTAAGCTTTGGAGTGCTGGCAAAAGCAATACAAAAAAAGAGGTTAATGTTCAGAGAGAGAACTGTTCAAGACTCCAAAAGATTCTGGAAACATCTAAAGATCACAATTTAGTTATGGAATTTCAAAATGCTAGAATCAAATTGGAGATGGCACTCAACAAAGAATTCCTGGACACTAAGCAAAAGGCGAAATGTGATTGGTTGTTGAAGGGTGACGAGGCTTCCGCTTTCTTTTATGCTAAAATGTCTAGTAGAAGAAGCAGAAATTGTTTGACCAACATTTCAGTTGTTGAGGCTATAAATTTTTACAAACAAGTTTTCAATCTTACCTTAACTAACCAGTTTCCAGAAATTATTTGCAAATCGATAATCTCTGAATATGGCGCGAACTTCCTAAATGAGAGTATTTCTTTGGAAGAAATTAAATTCGCTCTGTGGAATATTAAAGATTCGACTTCTCCAGGCCCAGACGGATTTAATTCAAAGTTTTTCAAAACTCATTGGTCTCTTTCGAAAGAGTTAATTTTTAAAGCTTTGAATGACGTCTTCCATAAAGGTTCTATACTAAAAGAGTGGAATCACACTTTTTTACACTTGATTCCTAAAAAAGATCATGCCTCCAGAATCCAAGATTTTAGACCGATTGCCTGTTGCAACACATTATATAAAGTTTTCACAAAGATTATGTGTAATAGACTGGCTCCTTTTTTGGATAAGTTGGTATCCCCTAATCAGTCGGCATTCATAAGAGGGAGATCTATAGGGGATGGAATTTTGTTTGCTCACGAAATTATTAGAGGTCTTGGAAGAAAGGATAATAAATACATGTGTATCAAGGTAGATTTGAAAAAGGCTTACGATTCGATTAATCGAGATTTTGTTATACACATGTTATTAAGTTTGGGTTTCCCAGACAAATGGGTGAAGATTATTGGAAATATCATTACCACTCCAGTGTTTTCTATTATTGCTAATGGGGAATCGCATGGTTATTTCAAGAGTTCTAATGGCCTCAGACAAGGGGACCCTCTTTCCCCAATTCTATTTTGTTTGGTTATGGAATATTTTACGTTACTGATGGATGGCAAAGTTAGGGAAGGTCTCATGTCTCCTATTTCAGATTTTAATAACAAGTTAACTCACATCATTTACGCTGACGATATTATAATTTTCACTAAAGCAAGTGTTCTTAATGCTTCAGCCATTAGCAATGTTTTTCTAAATATGAAGAAAGTAACTGGTTTGGAATTAAGTTGTGAGAAGTCCAATGTTTTCTTTGGAAAGGGGGTATCCAACACTACTGATATTTGTTCTATTCTTAACATTCAACAATCAGTACTCCCAATCAGGTATTTGGGCATCCCTTTATCTAGTTCTAATTTGAAAGATAGAGATTGTGATCTATTGTTAGAGAAGATTAAGACAAGATTGGCAGGTTGGGAAACTAGAATGCTCAGTCTAGCTGGGAGACTTGAACTTATCAAATCTACCATTTACCCTATCATTCAATTTTGGATGCAATGCTTTTGTCTCCCAAAAACCACGGTTCATAAAATAAAGCATTTGATCCTTAATTTCCTTTGGAAAAGCCGTAATAGTAAGATTCCCTGGGAAATTTTGTGCAAACAAAAAGAAGAAGGAGGTTTGGGTCTAAGGAATTTAGAAGAGTTGAATCAAGCGTTATTTATTAAATTAATTTGGAAAATTCTCAATGTTGAAGGAATTTGGGCAGATTTTTAAAGCGAAAATATATTGGACATAAAAGCTTTTGGGATATCAATCCGAGACTGGACGACTCGGGAGTGTGGAAATATATTTTGAAGAACAGACAAGCAGCTATGAAGTGCCTTTCTCTTAATATAAGTGATGGCAAAACTACATCCCTCTGGTATGACCCATGGTTGAATGGAAGCTCCATTTTGGAACGAATTGGTTTAGATACGGCGTTTAGAACTGGAACAGAACATTTGACTCTTAATAGAATTGTAAAACAAGGAGAATGGAAGTGGGACGAGTTTAGTTTCCTTCGGCAGATTCATTCGGAGATTGAAGGTGTCAAGATTTATAAAGACAGCGAGCGGGATTTTTGGGCTTGGAAATGTTCCAAACACGGTCAATATCAGTTTAAACTAGTGTGGAACTCTATTAGGTCAAGTTTTGAAGTCAAATTCTGGTCGTCTTTAGTTTGGAACAAAATTCACGTGCCTAAAATGGCGGTTTGCCTCTTCAAAGCCATAAACGACTATTTGTTAACGAAAGAGAGATTAACATTCAAACATTTTGCCGTAGACCCCCTATGTGTTTTCTGTAATAATTACATTGAAAATATAGATCACCTCTTTTTTCAATGTAATTATACAGGAAAAGTCTGGTTATGGAGCTGTAAAAAATTTTTTAGCTCGCCGAAAAGTATGTTCTCATTTACACTTAGGGAAGACTTGCAAAATATTGTTTCTATCTCTAAATCTAGAAATCTCAACTCAGATCTGTTCCAATTATCTATCTCAGTTTGTATTTGGCACATATGGAAAGAAAGAAATGACAGGATATTTCTTAACATATTTAATGACACTTCGCAGTTATGCTCAAAAATTTATCAGACAGTGAATATTAGAATGGTTAAATCAAAGCATTTTAAGCACTTGTAAGGTACGTCAAACATTATAGCTAACAAATGGGGATATACCTCGCTAAGCTAGTCAGGGTTCCTTCGGATTGATCATATGTATTGCTTCCCCTTGCTGCTTCCTTCTTGTAGCTGGATTCAGGTTTTCTGCATCCTGTTTTATCTTTACATTCATCTTACATCTTTTTAATTTACATCTTAATTAATTATTATCAAGCCTATTTGAGCTAGTCTGTAAGTCTTAGAATGCAGGAACTTTTGCTGATCAGCTACTCTATTTGGTGTCTCCACCTATTATTACATTGTTCGAGTTAGTGTCTCAGAAGTCTTTATTAACTTTAAAATAGGAGAGTGGAAAACTTAGCTTCTATTTAGTGCCTCCACCTATTATGATCTTTTGAAGCATAAAATCAAACTTTTGGAAGACGGTGTCTCCTTGAGCATAGTCCTTTTGTTTTGAAGGATCTGTCGGAATAGATCACTGGTTTGCTTTTTCCTCAGTCGTGGCATAGCTGAATGAAGGCGGCGCAAATGTCTGTGGTTTCCTGGATAACAAGATTTATTATGGACAAATTAGAAGTTTTAAGGGAATCAGCTCGATCGAGGACAATAGAAGCTATAACAAAAACTTATCTTGTTTTGTGTCGTCTCGAGAAGGAGCTGTCGTTTCCTTTGGTTTTGCAAAACCTTTAGATCTGTGATGATTCTCAGATCCAAGCTGTTTACCTTTTGTTTGAAGGCTGTTAAGAGATTTTTCGGCATCGTTGACCTGGAATCTCAAAGATCTCGTTAGTCTGTAGTTTCAGGAACGAAGCAGAAGAATTTTTAGAAAGTACACTTACTCTAGTGTTTCTGGAGGGATGGTAGTTCGATCTCAGCTGTTGTATTTTGGAGAGTTTCGCCGTGGTTCGTCGCTGCAGTAGTTAAAGGAGGAGTTTTGGTCTTTAATGGCAGCTGCCATTATTGATTCTCGCGAAGCTATTTTAGGAAAGTTTAGAGATACGAAGAGATTGAAGTATCGTAATGCCTTTTTCTCCCTCGTGATGTGTCTGGATCGTTCTGGAGGCTTCCAGTCTACGGGCCTGCTATTGGGTGTTGGGTTGGTTTAGTTTTAGGGCCCAACGTGTATTCTTTTGTTTTTGAGTACTTTGTATTGTCTTTTGTTTTGTTTTCGGGCCGGTTGTTGGCTTCTGTTCTTTGTCTGTTTGGACTTGGTTTTATACTCAATAGAAAAGTTTGAACCCCTTTTTCAAAAAAAAAAAATCCATTCATATTTATAAAAACAATACATTATACTTATTATTTTAAAAATAACATATTTGATAATTTTAAACAATTTATATAAGAGATTATATTATCAAGTAATATTTAAAAATAAATAAAACAAACTTTTTTTTTATAAATCTTATTTATATTAAAAACTTTGAAAAGTTCAATATTAAATTAAATCTAATTTTCCAATTTACCAAAGCTTCTATTTACAATATATATAAATAAATATATATATTCAAATAGAAAATATCTTATTAACTATTTTAAAAGACTAAATCATCAATTAAATACTTATTTAAATCAGATTATTAAATTAAATTCAGATTTCATTATCAAAGACCATCAATATCAATTTAATTATTTAACAGATTATTAAATTGATATTGTTAAAATTTCCGGGGTATTACATTCCTCCTCCCTTAAAATAATTTCGTCCCCGAAATTTAAACAAAGGTAATTTAATAATCTTATTAAAGATTTAAATTTAAAACACAAACATCTACTATCATCCATATGCTAACAACCATAGCAGCCAAATCATCCAATCAAACCATTTAACTATCTAGACTAAATTCTAGATAAAATTCCTCGAGTTTCCCCAAGTATATATATATACCGGGATACTCGCTCTACAAACAATCTAAACTATTAAGCTATAGATCTCCTACACATCTAGATTTACAGAACTAAACAGACTATCAGACTACAGACGAGTCTGACTCAACTACCAAACTTCCCAAACTGTAGATTCTAAAACCAGAGATAGATCAAATATGTATTCCCTCAGAGATACTTAAAACTTAATGAATTTCAGTTATCCAAATTGACAATTCAACCAAGTAGACCCATTTACCTATCCAAATCAGAACACAGACGAGATCCAAACATAACTCTACTTCACAACATCAGTAGATTCCAAACTTACTTCTCCCATCCAGAGATACACTCCAAATTACTTTCGCTGCTCAACTCTGATCTGAGGTAGGACACAAGCACAGACTGGACAACTCATTCCAGAAATAAGGTTCACTGATCCATAAATAAAACTTAGATACTCCAGCAAAACTTGAGTTGCTTCGCCAACTCCATCTCTAGGAAACATCCTTCCACTTAGACTGAACCACCGGTATCACTCCTGGAATCCAATCGATAAGAAAACTCAACTTCCAGATGCGGACAAATCTCTAACTTCTCTGAAGACATCCAGAAAAATTCTGACAACCTAAGAGAACACTCAGACAATCGCAAGTCACTTTTGCGATCAACCCATCCTAATTCCAAACAGACTGTTCTCTCTTTACCAATCAGAACAGCTTACACTTATTTATCCAATTTATCAAAGAAATGGATCCACTCTGCTGCTTCTGATCTTCACTTCCAGAAAAACTGCTCAGCCAGAAAACTTTCCTGCCAACGCGCAGAATACTCCGAGTTGCACTGCTGCCACATATGCCAAAGATTCCCAAATCAAAGCTCTTCGAGAAACTCGAACCTCAAACAAAACAGAAACACCATGCTGAACTCAGCCACAACACCGAAGCAGATACACTTCCTTAAGCTTGTTCCAAAGAAAACATCTTCGGGAACATCCATCGTCACTGTATCTCATCATACAGCTACTATTACCTGAGGTATCAAGGTACCATCACTCACTTCTGTTCAACCGACAGATCCAACTTTACTCATCCAAACTTCAAAGATAAACTCCGAACCATTACAGTTTCCTTCGGAGATCGATAAAATCCTTCACCACAGCAAAGCTTACTCGAGACAGTATTAGGTCTACAGTCTCGACAGATACACTTCCAACCTCAACATTCAAACTCCAACTATTGGTAATTGTGTTACACACACTACCACCTTATCTACCTTTATAACTTATATTGGAAAACCCGAACAGGTAACCCAATAAATAGGTAGAAATACATAAATATATATATTTAAAATGATATATTTTTTTTTATATAGAAATTATTTCTGGGTAAAATTATTTCATCTACCTCTTTAAAACAATATTGTGTCCGTTGGCCTGGTTCAAGTGTTTAGAGATCCCTATCAATAACGTTAGCTACTCGTATTGACCAGAATCCATATACCACTCAACCGATCAATTAACACAATATAAAATCATTTTTATATAACTAACAATTACGCGCTCTCAAGATAGACACCACTTCAAAGCCTAGGTATTCACTCAACCTACCGCTCTGATACCACTGTAACGACCACGACTTTCTCTCCATAGAAAGTCGTATCGCTAATAAGAAAGAAAGGGATAGAAAAGAGAAAAGAAGAGAAAGAAAGAACTAAACAATATCAGAATCTCACAGCGGAACGAAACAAAATATAATATATCACATAACTATTACATAGTATCATATACAACACTTATCAGAGTTACACAGATTACATCTCATATACTAGACAGTTATAAACATCTGTCTAGTTATTAGATCTCAATACAAAACAAAGATCTAAACAAGATCAACACAGCGGAAACTACTATCTATATCTACAACGCTGAAGCCTCCTGCTCCATTGCTCCTCCACAATTCGTCAAGGCTAACCTGAATCCCTTGGCTACTCGTAAAAATTTGAGTACCCAAGAGTTTATAAAACAGAAATAAACAACTTGGGTCAGACATGGGTCTGGTGTGAGTAACAGGTTAAACTTGTTTAACTTCAAAACCTTTTGAAAGAAAAGGTATCACGTAAGACTTCCCACAAATAAACATGGGTAAGTTTTTACCTTACGCTAACCAAAACATTTGATAGGAAATTCGATTGTATTATAATAGGGTCTAGGGTTTTCAAGTAAAATACAGAAATAGCTGAAATGCTTACATCTCACATTCCAACATAGTTGGGCACAACTAATACGTACGGCACTTATTGGAGTTTGGATTCCATACAATGGCAGGGCTACCGGGGTACCGCCCGTCACAGTACGTGGCCTAGATCACCGTACCGAGGATCACTCCCAATCCCCTGCAACACAAGGTCGGAACATCCCTTACTGGATAATTCCCGCACAAGATACCTCACGGTTGGGATCAGCAACCGCACCACTAAGTCGAAAATAGAAAGGGACATCTAGACAGAGGTAACCTTGTCCTACTTGGGTGCTACCCACTAACCTTGCTGCACCTCCCCTGTTTTAGCCATTCCCGGTTTGTGAGGCTTGAGGTCACGATTACCTTAGAAAAGAACACATCACTTAGAATGCTCATCGTCCACCTGACGATGTTCTGAAAGCATTCAATCCATACAAGTTCGTTCCGGGTTCGAACGAAACCGAAGGCATTATCTCGTTACACTCGTTTTGGAATCACCCTCAGAGTTAACGACAATAACCCTTGCACTCTGAATCTACATCTTCACTTGATTCACGACCTATCGTTAATTTGGATCGATGTGGTATTCGGGTCTCCAGACCTGGAATTCCGGTATACGGAAACCCGATCCCGGTCTCATCGAAATCCAAAGCGTATCTTTTAAGGCCAAGTTGTTTTAAAGGTTAAAACAATTTAATTTATTATCTTTATACACAAAGAAAGATAATTCACAACAGATAATCAACATTATCAGATAATCCATACAATTCAACTAACATCCATATCACACAGCATATATCTCATCAGAGATATCAATCAAAGTCAAGTATCCAATACTAACACCCATTCATAAGTAATGATTTATCTCATCTTAATTTAAATTGAATTAAATTAATTACTTCATTTTATAAATCCTTCTTACTTAACCATTAATTAATTACAATCAATTAATTATCCTTTAATAATTCATTTCAATTAATCATCTTGATTAATTATCTTTTGATTACATTCAAGTAATTTATTCTCAATTAATTATTTAAATTAATTATCCTTAACCACTTATAGTAATTAACCTTTAATTACTTCATTAATTAATTAACTAAAATTAATTAAATTAATCACTATAATTAATTACATTAATCCTTAATTAATTATATTAATTAATCACTTCATTTATTAATTATTAGTTAATTAACCAATCTTAATTACATCATTAATTATATTAATTAATGATCCTTAATTACAACTTAATTATTAGTTACTTAATTAAATTAATTATATTAAGTAATTAACCTTTAATTAAACAACATTTATTAATCACTTTTGATTAATCTTCAATCAGTAATTAACTACCCTTAATTACTTTCATTAACTAAATTAATTACTCCTTAATTAATTTCTTAATTAATCCCTTGATTAATTATTCAAAGTAATTAACTCAAATTACTTCTATTAATAAAATCATTATGCAACTAATTACTTCCAGTAATTATCTTATTATTTACTTCTCTAAATAATCTTACCTTAATAATTACATTAAGTAATTATTTATCAAATCAACTCTTGATTATTCTAAATTAATTAAACTTAATTAATTAACTTAACTAATCAAATTAACTTCAATTAATTACAATAAGTAATTAATTCTTAATTACTTCCATTAAGTAATTCCATTTAAACAATTTCACAAATGATTATCTTTAAATTAATTAATCTAATTAATTATTAAAATTAATTACATAAATTAATTATTTAATAATCCATAGTTAATGACCTTCATTAACAATTATTTAATTACTTTTCTTAAATAATTAACTTATATTAATTATTATTAATTTCAAATTAATAAATCTTAATAACCAATTAATTAAACATTAATTATTTAATTAATTAAGTATTAACCATAACTTAATTAATCTTTAATTACTTTATTAATTAATTCTTAATCATTAATTAATACCCTAATTTATAATCCTTAATTATAAATTAATCATTCCTAATTAATTTATCTTAATCATAAATTAATTAGTTTAAACCTTTAATTATCTATTTAATTAATCCAAATGATTAATTAATTTGATTATTTAAACCATTTTAATTTACCTTAAAGATTTAATAATGTTTTTAACTTTAAGATAAAATATTTACTTATCCAAGTTTAAAATTCCTTATTCACAAAACATTTGAAACATCCATTTTCAAATTTACTTTTAAATTTCATTTTAAATTCCGGATTTAAAATGAATAACAATTTGTCTTTAACAAAGTTTAAATCCAATTTAAAAACTTTTACATGTTAAAGAAATCTTATATCTTCTAAAGGAATTTTTAAAAAGAACTTAAATCAACTTCCCTTTAAAAATTTCAAAACATTTAAATATAACTAACATTTAAACTTATTTAAAACATTTAAATTTATAAACTTATTTATCTCAAATCTAGGGTTCAAAACCAAACTTGAAATAAAACTTTGATTCCAATTCCTGTTTAAATATTTCTTTACAGTTTTAAATTTAGTTTAAAGTTTTAAACAGACAGTTTTTAAAAGCCTGGCAACATCAATTTACCCGAGACCACTCAAAAATACTTCGAGTCGCACACCTAAAAACTTCGAGCATCACTCGAACAAAACTCGAGAAAAACTCGAGCACCCCTCTGTTAAAATCCCAGACTTCACCAGACATCAAATCGTGTGCACGTGCACGGCCAAGATCAACGCCTCCGGTCATCACTGCATCGACGAACAAGTCGAACATCACCTCCAGCTTCGATCCCATCCATCAGTTCCTCTCCGATCCCTCTCGAACTCGAATTCGACTAAATCAAAACCTGGCAACACTGACTCGCGACCAACCAACCACCTGACATCGCCTCGTCTTCGCAAACCCGACCACCAGAACTCCTCCAACTCCGGTCATCGCTTCAACTACCTCAAAGCTTCAATTTCCCAAAGTATCATAAAGCTCGATCCATCAACGAAAACAAACGAAACGAATTTGTAGCCTAACTTAAAACTAGGGCTACAGGAAAGAAACCATCACCACGGCTACCAAAAGGATTTGCATCACCATCAACTATTTTTCCAAGCTTCTCTGATTGCTCCTCTACCCCCAAGAACAATCCCGACCTTTTAATATCAATAGATCACCAGAATTTCAAGTTTCCCCCTTTTTAGTTCATCACAGAACTGCACTCTTATTACCAAACTAAGAATTATGATTTTAATGTTAAAAATCATGTTATAGCTTATATATTCAATACATATACTTGAATTTATAAATTACCAAGTTTAAGTTTTACTTTATTTTGACATGCATTGATATTTTAGACTTCCAGAGACTCTCAGATTTCAATTTGCCTTAACTAAAAATTTTAAACCTTAGTTTATGATAAAACAAACTTATTTTGTTTTAAAACTTAAGTCTATCAGAGATCAGATAAGGAGATAGAGATTTATATCAAGAATCTGAGCTTAAAGAAGATATAAAACAGGGATATCATACAAAACAGACATGCACATATATATATCAATACATCCACATATATATACAAGAAGAATTTCACAATACACATATATATACAGAACTATCTACAAACATTCATATGAAATCAGTTTATAGACTAGGACTTAACATGAAATCATAAATTTTGATCAATATCTGAAACTGGCATTTGATAATCAGACAAGAACATACCAAAATCAACATGCATTCAAAACCAAGCAGAATACAGAGAATTGCATCATTTATTTACTGAAAACAGGATTATCAGATGAAGAAATCAAGCAACTTATTTAGGTTATTTTAAATAAAATTGTTACTCACCTGATTTGAAATGAACAGAGGCAGTTTAACTTTGAATTTTTGAAAAGCTTGAAACTGGTTTGAACTTTAAAACTGGAATGCCTCTTTGATTTAAAAACTTGAGTTGTTGAGCTTAAAACTGTTTTGAACCACATGCATGCTGGCTTCCAAATTGAAGAACGAATGCAAGCAGGCTCTTTTATTTTTTTACCGTTGATTCTAGGTTGAAAAATGAAGATGTTTGCAGGCAGGCATTTGAAAAGAAAGCATGTTGTTTTTCAGGTTTGAGAAGAATGCAAACTGCTTGTGTTGAGATGATTCCAGATTGAAAAAGAAATGCAGACAGATTTGATCTTTGATTTGGAAAATGAATTATAGGTTGTTTGAATTTGGTTTGAGGCAAATTTGATTACTGATTTCAGATTTTGGATTAGAGAATTGGTTTGGGTTTTCTTGGTTTTGAAATGAAGATTTAAAAAGAAAATGAAGTGAAGATATGCAAATGTATATATAAGTGAATTTATGATTTTATAAAAATAAAAGAAAATGGAAATAATAAGGACACTTGTCATTTTGTTTAATCCATTGCTTAACACATGTTAATACAAAGCTTTAAACATTAACACTTGTTAAAATAAGGGCTTTAGGAAATAACACTTGTCTTTTATATTTTTTTACCTTATTTTTAAAAGTAAATAAAACCCTTTTCTTTATTTATTAAATACTTATCTATATATATAAATTACTTTTTAATAAAACAAACTAATTATATTTTTATATAAAAGTTTATACAAATATTCTAAAATCCAAAACAATTTAAATATTTATTCTTTTGAATTTTAACCTTAAATTCAAATTCAAATCAAGTTAAATCCTAAGATTCAATTTAAAAAAAATCAAGTTATATATATATATATATTCATATATAACTACTTATCAATTTAAAAGTAACAATTCCATAGTCTTTAAAATCCATTCATATTTATAAAAACAATACATTATACTTATTATTTTAAAAATAACATATTTGATAATTTTAAACAATTTATATAAGAGATTATATTATCAAGTAATATTTAAAAATAAATAAAACAAACTTTTTTTTTTTATAAATCTTATTTATATTAAAAACTTTGAAAAGTTCAATATTAAATTAAATCTAATTTTCCAATTTACCAAAGCTTCTATTTACAATATATATAAATAAATATATATTCAAATAGAAAATATCTTATTAACTATTTTAAAAGACTAAATCATCAATTAAATACTTATTTAAATCAGATTATTAAATTAAATTCAGATTTCATTATCAAAGACCATCAATATCAATTTAATTATTTAACAGATTATTAAATTGATATTGTTAAAATTTCTGGGATATTACACAAACATTTCAAACAAAATGATTTTGCAGATCTCAATTTAAAATATGTATCAAGTTTTTGGGTTTGTTTAATCTGATACTAAATTAAATTTTGTATATTGTATGTATACTTTTATATATATTGGTTCGGCTGTGTATAGTTATAAAGATATATAGTTAGGTTTATTTTAGATCTGTTATATTAATACCCACATTATGCTTTATTGTGTTGTTTATGTTTAAAAGTATGGAGAAGCTTAAATTTTTTTTTATTTTTTTATAACTCACTTCATTTCTATTATATTTACGTACACTATATTTACATTGTATTTACGTTATATTTAAACTCACTTTATATTTACATTATATTATACATACTTATGTTTAAAATTTTATTATTTCGTGTACTGTGTATCTACTATATATATTTTAGAATATGAGTTAAAAAGTTATGATGATCTTGACATATGTTGTAAGAAAAAAATGTTATCTAAGTTCGTTTTTGTATAAAGTTGTCCTGGAAGTTATATTTTACTTATAAAGTAACTAATATGTCGTTAGTATATAAAAATAAAAGTATATAAACATATTTATAGAAGTACTGTATTTTACTAAGTTTACAAAGTTATAAATGTGTTGTTTAATATATAATATTAGTTGTGTGTCAGTACATATCAAATCTACAGTATTAGATGACATGTTGTCATATAGTATATATTGTTCTGAGTTATAGATTATAAGTGGTATAAATGTATACTTTATTTTATACGCTTGAGTAAGTACAAATTTGAAAATAAATATATGTTTTAAACTGATTTCCGAACAATAATATACGCATTCAGTTAAATTTATATCAACTGATTCAGTCATTCTCATCGATTTCCCTTTATCAGCTTTTGTTCGTCGTGCCTGCTTTCTTCGTCGAATCGTGTCCGTCTAGCCTGTTTTGAATTTGGGCCTGGATTTCGTAACTCGATTTCGTCGTCTTTCCCCTAGCCTTGAAAGGTGAGCAATCACTCACGATTAATGTTCTTTTATTTATTAAATTTGATTTCAATTGAAACGACAATTGAAATATGTTGCTGTTAGTTATTTACACTATTATATATGCTATTACCTGTATCTGTTCACCTGTGACATCTGACACCATTATCTGTTATTTAGGAAATGATAATCCAGTTTGGTTAATAAATGATTGATTGTTTGATGTTGACATTGGACGTTAAATTGTTAATGTAGTAAGTGATGAATAATTTGCAATTGAAATTGACGTAGGACAGTTAGATTTGATATATGTGTTAAATTTGATTAAATGACATTTGTATAATATGACCCCCTTTAACTGTTAAATATATTGACACGTAGGATTTGTTTAATTACACTTTGAACCACTGAATGTATGTTGTTAAATTGATGATGTATGAAAGTGTAAATAGATGACAAGTGAAGAACCGTAACGTAATAATCTTTAATCTACATGAAATGATAGTGTAGATTCTAGAAATAATTATATTAATTCGCACAAACAACAATGTGAATTAATACGATTATTTCGGGATTATTGATTTGATTTTTGGATTGATATTGGTTGTTGTTATTGCTTGTTTATTTACTTTGACACCATCCCAGTTATCACACTGCAAGTTCCCATTGCTATGCTATGATTTTGAATTGAATTGGAATCGGGTTGAAATGATAAATACCCAAATTGAACTTTGACCTAGGATAGAGAATTAAATAAAACCCGATTGGTCAATAATTTGATTTAAAAATAAACGAAGATTTTATTTGAATAAATAATATGGTTTTGAAATGAAGTTGAAATTTGAATTTTAATGAAAGGAAAATGTTAATATTTAATAATATGAAACAAAATATTAACAATGTAATTGATGAAAGAATGTTGTTTAATTTGAGAAATGATTGAATTAAGTTTGAAATTATAATTAAGTTTGAAATTATTAAACTTTGAAATGATTTAATAATTAAGTTTGAAATTATAATTAAGTTTGAAATTATTAAACTTTGAAATTATTTAATAATTAAGTTTTGAATTATTTAATAATTAAATAAGATTGAATGATTTAACGATCAAATTGAATTGAATTCTTTAATAAGTGAAATTGAACTTTTGAATAAGTGTATTTACTTCGTAAATAATTGAAATTGAGTTTTCTTTATTAATTAAGTTTTGGAAAATTATTTAAGTAAGTAAATAAGTGAAATTGAATTTCTTTAACAAGAAATAAAATGTGATATTTTTGAAATTAATGTAAGACTTGTAATTTAAAGAATTTGATTTGACGAATTTAACTTAATTAAATTTGTAAGTTTTGATATAATGGCATTGAACTTAAGTAATTGTTTTAATGAATTGGAAATTAAATAGAAATTGTTTTTAAATGAAAATTTACTTAACGAATATTGAATGAAATCGATAAATGAACTTAAATTGATTTGAATGTAGATTTAATCATTTAAATGATTTCGGAATGAAATTTATATACGAATTTGAATCAATATTTGAATTGTTTTAAATAAAAATTGAAATTGAATTATAAGCTTTTGAAATGGTAATTTGGAAGTTTTGAAACGTAAATTATGGAAATTGATTTAGAAAGACAAATGAAATGTTGGTTTGCAAATTCTAATTGGAATTGTAATTTATTTGATTTTTGAAATATATAAACGACCAATCGGTGTAATAATTACGAAAGTTATTAAAGAGACTGGAATTGGTTAGGGACATACTCACTGTCTAAACCGAAACCACTTTAATAACTATACGTGGAGTGTGATCCAGAATGAAGTGGTTGGATTGATGTTCGTGATGACTGAAGAAAGAGAATGATAATGGATAGCCTTGACACTTGTGTCAAATTGGAAATGACTAAAACAGGAGCCGTGCCGGGCCAATGGAGGTCAGCTACCTCAAGCGAACACACTTCTTCGAACTACTCATTACTTGTTGTCGATTGGTGCACCCTTGATTTTGGGAGTGTTGTTTCGCGGTGTTGCGGTCGCTGCGGCGATGCGTTCTCACCAGTCCGAATCAGGCAAACGGTAGTTTCACTACCTTGGGTATTGCCTCATGTGCCTTGTCATACTTGGATCCCTATATACGCGACCACTACGATGTGTTTTGTGTTATACCTATGGAGTACTCCCTGATATCCCACTAGTTTACAATGGAGTTTACAGTGTTGTATAGACTATAACGCTTATATAAAATGTGTTAAGGGGGATAATGGTAACGCCATAACACTATTTTGATATCTTATATTATTGATAGACATTATCTACTTATCGTACACTACTACATAGTAGATAGTTTAACGGATCCTTAAAGGATGGTTATTCCAAACATCCTTTGAGTTACTTGTATTTCAGTTGTTATTTCACTTGAGTTGGATTTATAAATATAAGAATGTTAATCCTGACTCGAGTGTTTTGTGTTTTTCTTTACGCTCAGGTCAGACTGAGTGTACCAGTATTCGAGACTCACCTTTGAAGTTGGAGCTTTGCTTGAAGATCCAGCCATCCATTCTGCTTTCAGTATTCGATGATTCCAGTGATGTATTCTGATTTGTATCTGATGTATTGTATTACTCTTCTATTGTATCTGGTTTAACTCTGATGTAACTTATATATTTATATAGTAGCTTCATGAACTACTATCTCTTTTATTTCCGCTGCAATTATTACTCTGTGTCTATGATCTGTGTTCTATTTATTTACTGTATATGTTCAGTTTTGCAAAATATAATTAACAATTCGGTATTTTGAATCATTCAAGTTCGACATGTGCGGATGCGAATGGTCCAAAATAACGGGTCGTTACAAGTGGTATCAGAGCTTTGGTAGCTCTAGGCAAAACTCAACATATAGGGTAAATGTATTTACAGAATCACTCTCATTCGAGTTTCAATCTCTTCCTTCTGATTCGATTCCTTTGAATTTTGGAACGTTCCCTACGATTCCAAAATTCATTCGTGCCCTCACTATTCGTCCTCTTTCAATTCCGAAGCATCCCATAACTCTGTTTCGAATGACCCTTATAATGAATCGGCGATCTCGCCAAATTTCGAATGATTTGTAAAGGGGTGAAACTCCTTTATAATAAGCATTGATTTACCGGAGATTTCTGTACCATCGGTTTACGATGTTATCTATTCCCTGCTATACTTGAATTCCATCTCTTGAGATCGAGTGTTGATTTACCTCGGAATTCAGCATTGATCCTATTCTTGAAGTTACGGACGACCGGTTAAGGTTGCCCGTGAATTAAATAAACTTACCCATCTCCCGATTCTGTTATTGAATCATCTTATCTTTTCTTTCGAATTTGTCTTCGAATCAGAATTCTCTTTGATTTGAGTCCATCAAATTTGAATCTCTATCCTTGTTTCGAATCCATTCTTGTATCGTCGAGCGAGGAAGTGTATTTGTAAATTTATATAAAAATGTTTTATGTATTGTGTTGTTTGAGTTGTTGATGTTGATTTGGGTTTCCGATCGATTCGTCTGATCAACGCTATCGATAGGATTTCCAAAACACTTGAGCAGAGCAAACTGACACAATTTCGTTTTCAACTTTGGTAAATAAAATAAAGTTTGTATGATTATATTACGAAATTAAATTGTTAATGAATCTGTTGTCAAAAATGATAATATTTGATTTTCATTTATTGTTTGGAAAACCATTGATTATTCTAATATGATAAATAAATGAAATTATAGAACATGGTTTAAAATTTTAATTTGGAATTCAAATGGATTTAAATCAGAATTTGAGAATTTAATTTCCGGTGATTTCCAACTTTGATTTGAAAGTTTTAGGTGTATAGTTTTAAAATATTTTCAAATTGAAATCATTTCAAAGAATTTTAAATGTTTGAATCAGTGCTCTCCTATTTTGTCGCTGGGAAATAATTTCGATGATGACGGCCGCATCATCGACATTCATTTTCGAGTTTCGAAGTGGAGAGACTATTATGTAGCTTTGCTACGGTTTGTTTTGAAAATAAATCGAGTTGAATTTCTTAAAGAATGATTTGATTTGTAATATATTGATGAATGTAAAGAGAAAAAAAAACTTGATTTTATATATAATATATATTTATTTGTCTTTAAATAAATTTGAAGTTACTCGAAAATTTGATTCTTAAATTTATGATTAAAGATGATTTCAAATTGTAAATTGAAGCAAAGATTTTGAATAAATATTTAACTTGAAATAACTGAATTGTAAAATTTTATTTGTATAATACTCAATTGCATTATATATATAACTTACCTAGATTTTTCAAAAGTTAACTATGTAATTGAATATTATGCAATATAAAATGATTGGATAATACCCAATATGAAATGTCCTTATAAAACAAATTTGAGTGCTTATAATAAATGTTATACACTTAAAGTTTAATTATAAAATGATTAATAGAGAAAAATAGAATAACGAGTTAATTGAATAATAAATGAGATAGAGAAAATAAATTCTATTTTAAGGAATTGATAAATTGAAATTCGATCGACTTATGGAAATACCTTGAATTTAAAAGCAATTAGTGAATATAAATAAATTTAAATCGGAACTTTTATGGTTTAAATTAATTTATATGGTTTAAACAGATGTGATAAGATATGTTAAGTAGAATAAATTTAACAGTAATTTGGAATAAAAAAGAATTTAAAATTGTTGAAGAAAATATGATTATAATAAAAGACTATTCAAATTTATGGTTTTAAAAATTGTAAATTGAAGAAATGGGATAATAAGATAATGAATTTAGAAATAGTTGAGATTGATTTTAGTAAAATCAAATGGATTAAATCAATTATTGAATATCAATTAATTTAAATTTGAATTTATATGGTTTAAATTAATTGTTATTTTGTATTTCAAATTTTTTTTTCTTTCTGGTTGTTTCTATTCTCCTACCTCGTTCCTTTTCGGGGACGGAAAGTTTTGAGTGGGGGAGAGTGTAACGACCCATAAATTTCAACTGTTTTAATAACGTAATTAGTTGAAATTTTGTGAAATTTTAAACGATAAAATTTTGAAATATAAATTTGATATTTGGAATGCGTCTAGTTAAACATAACAACTGATGAATTTTCGTCCGAAAATATGAAAGTTTATTTCGCGCGTAAATTCACTTCAATTTAATCAGTTAAAAAGCGATGAAAATAAAACGTTTCCGAAACCTAAATATTTTTACATAGAAAAATTCTAAACCATCTTCTGAGCAAGATGTCAGTTTGTCGTTTCTCCAAATTCGGACATCTTTGGCTCCGACGATCTTATTTTTGCGTTTTGCTGCATTTTCCATAGTGGAAAATTCGAATTTTTATAATTCAATCATATCGCTGATATCTGTATATCATTTTGATCGTTCTGTCGTGCTGATCACAACAGTATATTCAATTGTGTATTTTGAAGCCCGGTACGCGGTGAAATCCGTGAAACTGTTAACTGTATCGGTACCACTTTTGCACTTTTGATAGTGGTGTCCATTTGAATTTCTAACAGTTGAAACAAACGAACACTAGTCATAAATATTTGCAGAGTCCAATAGTCATTAGCACTTATTCTCTGAATTCAAATTGTGAAAAATTATAATATGTGCACAAAGTTTTATATATGTCAGTTGGCGTTCTTTGCCTTTTAACCTGTGGCTACAGCTTTTGCCGAATCCACTTTCTCTTCTGTCTTTTCATTTTCTTTCGGTTCGTCTCTTCATTCATTCTCTACAAATTCTATTTTACCAAATCATCCTCTTTCTTTTCCCGGTACTGTTCATTCTGCAAATTTTGTATAATAAAGCCCATCCCTCGTCGTTACCCCATGAACTTCGTCTGCTTCTTCCTCCTTCACCGCCCCCACCATTGCTGCGAGCTTCCCCGACCGAATCCTCTTTCGCCTCCACCCTCATCTCTCCCACCTCCACTTCACCGAGCCAACATCTCCAGCCAACCCAGTACCGCCCCACTCACGCACCCAGGCCGTGGCAAGCCTCCAGGTCCTAGCTCGGCCACCACTTTGCACCTAGCAGCCGCCTCCCACTGTGCATAGACCGTCCGCTCCGCCCCTACGTACAGCCTCCGCCTTGGCCACTGACAGCCTTTCTTCAACAGGCAACTTCCTACTCTTCTTTAAAAAAAAACAAAACGTTAGTAAGAAAAAAAAGAGGAAAACCTGTTGTTTTATTCATATACCACAGTACACTATATAAAAGCTTTTACATACTAATTAACTTGTTTTATACTTGTAGTCACTTTATTCTTT
This sequence comes from Allium fistulosum, assembly GCA_030737815.1. Classification (NCBI taxonomy): domain Eukaryota; kingdom Viridiplantae; phylum Streptophyta; class Magnoliopsida; order Asparagales; family Amaryllidaceae; genus Allium; species Allium fistulosum. Next base: position 763,354,107 of record CM060903.1, on the reverse strand, counting down.
TAACCTGAGTTCTATTTATATTAGCAGTAATGAGATATGTAGTGTATGCGTAAGTTAGTTTATAATAAATTCAGGTTTTGTCAGTATAATATAAGAATGGTTATACCTATATACATATTTAGTTTAAGCTTTGTTTAAATATAATAATGTACTAAGTTGTATATATGTTACAATACCTGGTGTGTATATTTTGGTTTTGTAAACAAACATTTCAAACAAAATGATTTTGCAGATCTCAGTTTAAAATATGTATCAAGTTTTTGGGTTTGTTTAATCTGATACTAAATTAAATTTTGTATATTGTATGTATACTTTTATATATATTGGTTCGGCTGTGTATAGTTATAAAGATATATAGTTAGGTTTATTTTAGATCTGTTATATTAATACCCGCATTATGCTTTGTTGTGTTGTTTATGTTTAAAAGTATGGAGAAGCTTAAATTTTTTTTTATTTTTTTATAACTCACTTCATTTCTATTATATTTACGTACACTATATTTACATTGTATTTACGTTATATTTAAACTCACTTTATATTTACATTATATTATACATACATACGTTTAAAATTTTATTGTTTCGTGTACTGTGTATCTACTATATATATTTTAGAATATGAGTTAAAAAGTTATGATGATCTTGACATATGTTGTAAGAAAAAAATGTTATCTAAGTTCGTTTTTGTATAAAGTTGTCCTGGAAGTTATATTTTACTTATAAAGTAACTAATATGTCGTTAGTATATAAAAATAAAAGTATATAAACATATTTATAGAAGTACTGTATTTTACTAAGTTTACAAAGTTATAAATGTGTTGTTTAATATATAATATTAGTTGTGTGTCAGTACATATCAAATCTACAGTATTAGATGACATGTTGTCATATAGTATATATTGTTCTGAGTTATAGATTATAAGTGGTATAAATGTATACTTTATTTTATACGCTTGAGTAAGTACAAATTTGAAAATAAATATATGTTTTAAACTGATTTCCGAACAATAATATATGCATTCAGTTAAATTTATATCAACTGATTCAGTCGTTCTCATCGATTTCCCTTTATCAGCTTTTGTTCGTCGTGCTTGCTTTCTTCGTCGAATCGTGTCCGTCTAGCCTGTTTTGAATTTGCGCCTGGATTTCGTAACTCGATTTCATCGTCTTTCCCCTAGCCTCGAAAGGTGAGCAATCACTCACGATTAATGTTCTTTTATTTATTAAATTTGATTTCAATTGAAACGACAATTGAAATATGTTGCTGTTAGTTATTTACACTGTTATATATGCTATTACCTGTATCTGTTCACCTGTGACATCTGACACCATTATCTGTTATTTAGGAAATGATAATCCAGTTTGGTTAATAAATGATTGATTGTTTGATGTTGACATTGGACGTTAAATTGTTAATGTAGTAAGTGATGAATAATTTGCAATTGAAATTGACGTAGGACAGTTAGATTTGATATATGTGTTAAATTTGATTAAATGACATTTGTATAATATGACCCCCTTTAACTGTTAAATATATTGACACGTAGGATTTGTTTAATTACCCTTTGAACCACTGAATGTATGTTGTTAAATTGATGATGTATGAAAGTGTAAATAGATGACAAGTGAAGAACCGTAACGTAATAATCTTTAATCTACATGAAATGATAGTGTAGATTCTAGAAATAATTATATTAATTCGCACAAACAACAATGCGAATTAATACGATTATTTCGGGATTATTGATTTGATTTTTGGATTGATATTGGTTGTTGTTATTGCTTGTTTATTTACTTTGACACCATCCCAGTTATCACACTGCAAGTTCCCTTTGCTATGCTATGATTTTGAATTGAATTGGAATCGGGTTGAAATGATAAATACCCAAATTGAACTTTAACCTAGGATAGAGAATTAAATAAAACCCGATTGGTCAATAATTTGATTTAAAAATAAACGAAGATTTTATTTGAATAAATAATATGGTTTTGAAATGAAGTTGAAATTTGAATTTTAATGAAAGGAAAATGTTAATATTTAATAATATGAAACAAAATATTAACAATGTAATTGATGAAAGAATGTTGTTTAATTTGAGAAATGATTGAATTAAGTTTGAAATTATAATTAAGTTTGAAATTATTAAACTTTGAAATGATTTAATAATTAAGTTTGAAATTATAATTAAGTTTGAAATTATTAAACTTTGAAATTATTTAATAATTAAGTTTTGAATTATTTAATAATTAAATAAGATTGAATGATTTAATGATCAAATTGAATTGAATTCTTTAATAAGTGAAATTGAACTTTTGAATAAGTGTATTTACTTCGTAAATAATTGAAATTGAGTTTTCTTTATTAATTAAGTTTTGGAAAATTATTTAAGTAAGTAAATAAGTGAAATTGAATTTCTTTAACAAGAAATAAAATGTGATATTTTTGAAATTAATGTAAGACTTGTAATTTAAAGAATTTGATTTGACGAATTTAACTTAATTAAATTTGTAAGTTTTGATATAATGGCATTGAACTTAAGTAATTATTTTAATGAATTGGAAATTAAATAGAAATTGTTTTTAAATGAAAATTTACTTAACGAATATTGAATGAAATCGATAAATGAACTTAAATTGATTTGAATGTAGATTTAATCATTTAAATGATTTCGGAATGAAATTTATATACGAATTTGAATCAATATTTGAATTGTTTTAAATAAAAATTGAAATTGAATTATAAGCTTTTGAAATGGTAATTTGGAAGTTTTGAAACGTAAATTATGGAAATTGATTTAGAAAGACAAATGAAATGTTGGTTTGCAAATTCTAATTGGAATTGTAATTGATTTGATTTTTGAAATATATAAACGACCAATCGGTGTAATAATTACGAAAGTTATTAAAGAGACCGGAATCGGTTAGGGACATACTCACTGTCTAAACCGAAACCACTTTAATAACTATACGCGGAGTGTGATCCAGAATGAAGTGGTTGGATTGATGTTCGTGATAACTGAAGAAAGAGAACGATAATGAATAGCCTTGACACTTGTGTCAAATTGGAAATGACTAAAACAGGAGCCGGGCCGGGCCAATGGAGGTCAGCTACCTCAAGCGAACACACTTCTTCGAACTACTCATTACTTGTTGTCGATTGGTGCACCCTTGATTTTGGGAGTGTTGTTTTGCGGTGTTGCGGTCGCTGCGGCGATGCGTTCTCACCAGTCCGGATCAGGCAAACGGTAGTTTCACTACCTTGGGTATTGTCTCATATGCCTTGTCATACTTGGATCCCTATATACGCGACCACTACGATGTGTTTTTTGTTATACCTATGGAGTACTCCCTGATATCCCACTAGTTTACGGTGGAGTTTACAGTGCTGTATAGACTATAACGCTTATATAAAATGTGTTAAGGGGGATAATGGTAACGCCTTAACACTATTTTGATATCTTATATTACTGATAGACATTATCTACTTATCGTACACTATTACATAGTAGATAGTTTAACGGATCCTTAAAGGATGGTTATTCCAAACATCCTTTGAGTTACTTGTATTTCAATTGTTATTTCACTTGAGTTGGATTTATAAATATAAGAATGTTAATCCTGACTCGAGTGTTTTGTGTTTTGCTTTACGCTCGGGTCAGACTGAGTGTACCAGTATTCGAGACTCACCTTTGAAGTTGGAGCTTTGCTTGAAGATCCAGCCATCCATTCTGCTTTCAGTATTCGATGATTCCAGTGATGTATTCTGATTTGTATCTGATGTATCGTATTACTCTTCCATTGTATCTGGTTTAACTCTGATGTAACTTATATATTTATATAGTAGCTTCATGAACTACTATCTCTTTTATTTCCGCTGCAATTATTACTCTATGTCTGTGATCTGTGTTCTATTTATTTACTGTATATGTTCAGTTTTGCCAAATATAATTAACAATTCGGTATTTTGAATCATTCAAGTTCGACATGTGCGGATGCGAATGGTACAAAATAGCGGGTCGTTACAGTGGCAGACATCTGTCCTCGCTCTCTGGAAAAATCTGCTGACTCAGACGTCTGACCATATCCTTAGACGTCTGTCCTGTGTCTCTGAACAGATTTGCTGAAGCCTCAGACGTCTGACCATACTCTCAGACGTCTGTGCTGAGTCTCTCAGCACCACTCCACCTTCTTTGCCATAACTTCCTCCTCCGAGCTTCGATTTGCGAACCGTTTTCTCCATCAATAAGCTACTTTCAACCACTTCAATTTATTCATATAGTGTCGCCAAAATTTAACACTCCACCTTGACACTATATCCATCTCCAACTCTAATGGTATCATACCATCAACAACCGATATCAGCAACTATCACCGCTTCTACCTTCAACCAAATGTGAATGCTTTCCTAATGAGCTCCGGCAAAGCCACCGCCCATTGCACTCCATCAACGAGCTCAGGCAAAGCCCCCGCCCGCTAACAAAGTGTTGAAAACATCCAAATCCTAAACCGTCTCACCAAAGACTAAAATGCTGAGGAGTGTAAACTAGCACTTACCAAAAAGATAGAACCTCAATCTCTCACCGATACTCTTCCTCATCCATAACCATGCTCCTCCCTCAACCGTGCCACCCCATGGCACCTAGCACTTCTCCAAGCGAATCAAGTTCGAGCAATGCTCGAACTTTCCAACTGGCAACGCCTTAGTGAACATATATGCCGTGTTATCCTTTGTGTGCACTTTCCGAAGGTATACTTGCTTATCCTCATCCATGGCTACTAGAAATGACTCCCTCACTTCAATACGCTTAGTCCGTGAACTAAACGCCAAATTCTCCGCCAAGTGAATAGCACTCTGGCTATCACATCAAACATCTATGCTATCATGCTCGAATCCCAAGTCACACAACAATCGCTTCAAATAAAGTGCAACCTTTGCCGCCTCCACCACGGCTATCAACTCTGCCTCCGTAGTGGATAAAGCAACTACGGTCTGCAATCTTAATATTCAACTTATGGATGTACCACCAAGTGAAAAGACATATCCGAAAGTTGATTTTCTTTGATCCCTATCACCGGCGTAGTCCGAATCACAATAACCAACCAACTTGCAATTCTTCCCACCACTACCGCCAAAAACAAGACCATGAGATGATGTGCCCCTAAGGTATCTCAATATAAGCTTCACAGCTTCCCAATGCGATTTCCCTAGAAATATATCGACTAACCATCCCGGCGGCATTTGCAATATCGGGCTTTGTACACACCATAGCATACATTAAACTTCCAACCGCATTAGCATATGGCACATTCGCCGTATAAGCCTTGTCTTTCTCCAAGATAGGGGATCCCTTACTCGAAAGTTTCATATGCAAAGGTAAAGGTGTATTTGATGCCTTTACATTCTTCATGCTAAACCGGCAAAGCACTTTCTCTATGTACTCCTTTTGAGTTAGTGTCAACTCAAAATGCTTTCGATCTCTTTCTATTTTCATGCCTAATATCCTTCTTGCTTCTCCAAGATCCTTCATTTCGAACTCCGATTTCAAACTCAGTTTTAACTTGTTGGTTTCATTCTTATCCTTAGAAGCAATGCGCATGTCGTCCACATACAAGAGTAAATACACCCAACAATCATTTTTCAACTTCTTGAAATATACACAAGCATCTTTGACGCTTCTATCAAAACCATTTTCAAGCATAAAATGATCAAATCTCTTGTACCATTGTCTAGGTGATCCGTCTAGGTGATTGCTACAAACCATATAGTGATTTCTTTAGCTTGCAAACCAAATTTGACTTACCATCTACAACAAAACCTTCCAGTTGTTCCATGTAGATGTCTTCATCCAAGTCACCATGCAAGAATGCGGTTTTCACATCAAGTTGCTCCAACTCCAAGTCGTGAATAGCAACTATAGCAAGTAATATCCGGATTGAAGTATGGCGCACAACCGGTGCGAATATCTCATCATACTCATTTTCCTTCCTTTGTGCAAACCCCTTAGCTACTAGCCTAGCTTTGTATCTCTCATCGTCCTTCACCTTGTATATCCATTTGCACCTAATAGCACGGTTTCCTTTAGGAAGTGGAACCAAATCCCAAGTTTGATTCTTCAACAATGATTGCATCTCTTCCTTCATGGCACAAATCCACTTCGAGCTATTGCTCGACTCCATGACATCATCAAGGTCCATCGACTCATCTTGGACTACATGAAGAGCACAGTCCAAATTATCACAAAAGTTAAGGTAGTTCCAATCACCATATCCATCGGGTGGCCTTATTACACGACGACCAACCCGATTAGCAATACCATCACCCAAACTCCCTTCGGCTCCACCTTGAACCGAATCTTCTCTAGAATCATGCACATCACCAACACTACTAGAGGCACCCTGTGGACTATGTGATGTAACATCAACCGCTTCCTCCTCACAAGCATCTCCAACTACTATACTCTCTCTACTCCTTGGACAAAATGTGGGAATAACTTCCTTCTCCTTTAATTCAGCATAAACCAAGTCTAAAACATCTGATGAGCTTTTATTCTCCTTGAACAATGCCGACTCATCAAAAGTAACATGACGAGAATTCACTACCTTCTTCGTTTTCGGATCCAAATCCAAGCCTTTTACTCCATCCGTATAACCAAGCAAAATCCCCTTGAAAGCTCTAGGTTCAAGCTTATCATTTCCTGGATCATGCACAAAAACCGGACTACCAAACACACAAAGATAACTCAAGTCAATGCTCTTTCCCTTCCACACTTCCTCCGAAATTTTGTTACCAATAGCCGAGCATGAAATTCGATTAAAAATATGCACTGCGGTTGACAAAGCTTCGGCCCAAAATCCCTTAGCTAAACTCGATGTCAATCTCAAGCATCGAGCTATCTTTAGTAGAGTATGGTTCATCCTTTCCGCAACACCATTTGACCATGGATCTCCCGATGTAGTAAAATGCCTCTGAATACCATGATGCTTGCAAAACTCCAAGAATTCTCTAGAAACATACTCTCCGCCATTGTCGGACCTTAGAACTTTCAAAGACTTGCCACTCTCATTCTCAACAAGTGCTTTCCAAGCTTTGAACTTTGCAAATGCCTCCGACTTGGCTTTCATTACATACACAAAAACTTTTCGAGAAAAGTCATCAATAAAAGAAATATAATAGCGAGCTCCTCCCAAAGAAGCTATCGGTGTCGGTCCCCAAACATCCGTGTGAACATACTCAAGAACCCTTCTCGAATCATGTTTTCCCTCACCGAATGAAACTTTAGTTTGCTTCCCCATGACACATTCCTCGCAAAACTCTAGTTTGTTGAAACTCTCTCCATCGATCATCTCCATCTTCCGAAGAATATCCAAACTCCTCTCCGAGACATAACCTACCCTAAAATGCCACAACCTAGTCGCATCCAAGCCACGAGAACTATCAACTCCTGCACAAGTTTCACCTTCTATGGTCACTCCTTGAAGCAAATAAATACCATGAGTTCTAGCACCCTTCATCACCACAAGCGCACCCTTTGAAACCCGCAAGCTATCACTCTCAATAGTGATCTTACAACATAAAGAATCCAGTTGCCCTAAAAGATAAGTGACTTCCGAAGACCCGGAACATAATGCACATTAGTGAGAGTACGAACCACTCCGTCAAACATCCGAATTTGCACGGAACCAATGCCTTTCAACTTACAAATAGCATCATTTCCCATAAAAATTGAATTTCCTTCTCTGTCAACAAAAGATGAAAAATAATTCCTATTCGGCATCATATGATAAGACGCCCCCGAATCGAGCACCCATTCGCTACCCGAAACATCTGATGTTACCGCCGACAACACATCTACGTCTCCCTCACCAACTCCACTCTCCACCGCTACTGATGAAGATGCTACTTCCTTCTTTGCCTTCTCTTTGTCTGGACACTCATTCTTCCAATGACCGGGATTCTTACAAATATAGCACTTGCCTTTTCTTTCCTTCGACTTTCCTCTCCAACCGGGGTTCCTTGATTTAGAATGCCCCGATTCTCCTTCTTCACATACCTCTCCTTCTCCACAAATAAACCATGACCACTACTAGCACCACTACTTCCATCACCTAACTCCTTCATTTGATCCCGCAACTTCTCGCTAAGAAGACATATTTTGACATCATCAAGAGTCGATGTATCCTGGCTATAGATCAAACTATTTGAGAAACCTGTATAATGGTCTGGCAATGAACAAAACAATATCATCGCCTTTTGCTCTTCCTCAATCTTCAAATCTACCACCTTCATCTTCATTAGCAAACCATCAAAAGTATTCAAGTGCGCCTTTAGCGAAGTACCTTCCTACATTTTATAGCTGAAGAACGTTCGCAATAAGATCAATTGATTAGTTAGTGACTTTTTCATATACAATTCCTCCAACTTGTCCCAAATACCCTTAGCAGTAGTCTCACCACTAATTTTAGAGATAACATTCTCTCTCATAGTAAGTTGAAGTGCAGTGAATGCCCACTCTTCCATTTTCTCTCTCTTAACATCCGAGATGTCTACCGACAACAAATGTGTATCAAACATTACTCGATGCATCCGATTCCTCCTTAGAACTGCTTTCATCTTCCATTGCCATTTTTGAAAATCATTATTGCCATTCCACTTGTCGATTACCAATTGTGATCCTGAAGCCGCATACGATCCACATACATAAGGCGCTACACCACTTAGATTACCCATTGAGGAACTACTTGAGGTATTATCTGATTTCGACATTTCTACAACCACCTACCAACACCAATGCTCTGATACCAAATGTTGTGTTAGAATTCTAACTCGAGACCACTCAAATCAAAACCCCAAAAGCACAGCGGAAGACGAGATCGTGGTAAGAAGTGTAAAAACGACCAATCAATAACTTAATCTAAATCTCAACCAATCCAAATCCAATCACAATCCCAAACAAACAATATAGAAATCAAAGCAATAATGAAAAATAAATCACACAGCGATTTATAGTGGTTCCACTGACGTTGTGTTAGTGTACATCCACTTTAAGAGAGCTTTTATTAATATTAATGGGAAGAGTACAAGAGATTGATTACAATGATCAAAATTCTAATAGAATTGATTTGTGGAAAAGAGAATTGAAGAAAATTAGGTTTTGATAAACCATAATTAGTGGAGGCTAAAACCCTTACAGTCGCTTTTTGTCGCCTCGAAATTTGGATCTAGAAAATAGCTTATATAGGAGAATAGAAAACCTAGGCAAAGTTCTAAAATTGCCCCTTCAAATATCACAAAACTTTATGTCAAGCCCAAGCCAAAAAACTGGCAGAAGTCACCACAGATGTCTGTCACAATGTGACAGGCATCTGTCCAAAGTCTTAGGAAATTTTTTCCTAAGACATCAGACGTCTGTCCAAAGTGGCAGATGTCTGTCCTTGCTCTTTGAAAAAATCTGCTGCAAACTCAGACATCTGACCATATCCTCAGAAGTCTATCCTGAGTCTCTGGAACAGATTTGCTGAAGCCTCAGACGTCTGACCATACTCTCATACGTCTGTGTTAAGTCTCTCAGCACCACTTCACCTTCTTCGCCATAACTTCCTCTTCCGAGCTTCGATTTGCGAACCGTTTTCTCCATCACCAAGCTACTTCCAACCACTTCAATTTCTCTATATGGTGTCACCAAAATTTAACACAAGTTTGAATCGTATTTGAATTATCCACTAAACAAGTAAATTTTGATGCATAAATATGGTCGTAAAGTGAAGAACTATAATCAGTTCAAGTTTGTAACCCTCCGGCATAATAGCATTAAAAATCAATATATCAAGTATAAAATAGTTTGAAAGACAAAATGGGCCAAGTGGCATGCTGCAATAGCATTGTATTCTTTAACAAAATCTATCATTGTTAAGTGGAAATGAAAAGCTAAACTTATTTGTTAAAGTGAAACAACTGCAGCAAAAGAAACTTGCACTAACTGCATAGTACGTGTTATATATCAAATTTAGATGTAGAGTCATCAACTTGCCTGTTTATAATGACTTATACTATATTCATTGACAATTAACATAACAAACTCATTGACGGTTAACATTCAAATCAACATAAAACATCAATAAAGTGTAATGCCTGGTCTCTTTTTTCATCCATTACAAACGAGTAGCTCAGTAATGAACATCAAGGAAAATTTATGATTATTTCTTATGGCTAGCTTGCCAAATATTGATAACTTTAAAATTTATTTGCTTTCCTAAGCATCTCAATGGAATAACATTTTCCCTTTAAGGATATTCAGAATAGTATAGAAGTTGATCGTTAGTCTAACTAGAACTAAGAAAATACGATCAAATTTGATTTTTGTGGCAAAAACCAAGCTTCAAAAAATGTTCATTCTAATCAAAACTAAGAAAATATATCAAAATAGTATATAATTATAACAAAATACTATAATCAAAATGTATTACGACAACTCAAGTTAATAAGAATATCGACACATAATCCAGCAATAAAATAAGAAATATGACAAGAAAATCACTTTGGTGTTGGACATGGATAATTCAAGTCATCAGAATAGAATAAATGTGCAACATTGAAATACTAGAGATTACTATGAATAAGTAAATAAAGTCCAGGCAACCGAAATGAATAAGTGGTAAAAAAGCTACCTAAAGATCAGGGATAAGTAAAGAATAGGTAGCAATAGGTTTAAAAGTAGATATACTATGAATCTATGATAAAGTGTCCCCATTCATAGCCTCGTAAAATGGATTTGATCTGCTGGTTAGATGGTATTGTTTGACCAAGCGAACAACTGGCCTTTAGTACCTGTGTAAATATGTAGCACCGTGAACAAACATTAGCCCCATGAATAAAAATAATAAAAACTATAGGATGTATTAAATTCATGGACCTTTTTTCTTTATGTAAATCTTAAGCGTAGATCCAACTTTTCATATACTGGAACTTCGGGTTCTTTGAGAAACTTCAAATTTACTTACATTTATGGAAACTTCAAGTTCCTAACTTAAGAAAACTTCAAGTTTTCAAATTCATAAGAACACGAGGTTTCTAATTCTGATTCTAAAATTTATTGTTACTTTGTAAAATATTCTTTTTTTTGCTCACATGCAATTCAAGTGTCAACTAAAAGTTAATATTGAATTCAAAAGCAAATATGACATTTCGGACACATATTATTGTTATATACATATACTTCTTTGAGGAGTAATGATTATCTCTTCAGGAGATAGATAATGTTCACAACTTACAATTAATGAAGCTCCATGCTAATAACGTGTTGTAAATTATAAGAAGATAAGAAGCCATTAAAGAAAGAGAGATGATATATTTTATTCAATCAGCTGTAAACATATAATACAATGGAGTTCCATTTATAAGCTTGTGATAGAAAATAAAGATTTTAGTATTGTCCATATAACATTTAGCGTATTCACCCTTATCCTTAATAATAGTTGCAATACTTTTGGTGTCATACTTTTTTGGTATCAACATGACTCCTCTATCTTAATATCACTTAAAATATTGGATCTAACTTCTTTTACAAATTCAAAATTTCTCTCTACAGATATTACCAAATCTTAATATAACTTAAACATAGGATCTAACAAATAAAAATCTACAAATATCTTACTGTCACTTAAATATAGGATCTAACAACTAAATTTCCTTTACAAATTCAAAATTCCATCAATGAATTTTACCAAATCTTAATACCACTTCAAAATAAGATCAAAAATGAAATTCTTTTATAAATTAATAGAAACAAAAATTTAAACTAACAACAAATGAGATGCTGCAACTAAGAACTAAAAATTCAAACTATCTACACATGATTTCAACGTAAAGATATGGCTTACCATTTGTAACGACCCGTATTTTTAACACTTTAAAAATACGAATTAAAATGAAAATTTTGGATAAAAATCCAAAGGAAATAAAATTTTGTGTTGTTAAATGTGAATTACAAGTTAAAATACAAAACTGAATTCTGAAATAACTTATTTGTAAATTAAATATGGATGTTAACTTGTAGTGAATGTAAATAATGAATTGAATTTGATTGTAAACCAAATTGGTTATGATTGTAAACAAAGAATAAATAAAATAGTAGATTTAATAATGGAAGTTTATGTTATTGAAACTAATATAAATAAATGTAACTTAATATTACAGTTGATTGAAAGCAGATAATAACTGAAACTGTAATTCGATAAAGATGTTAACTTGTAATTGAACGTAAGTAAAGATTTAAATTTGAATATAACAAGTAATTGAATTGAATTGAATTTGATTGTAAACAACGAAATAAATAAAATGTTACATTTAATATTGAAGTTATAATAAGGAAATCAACGTAAATGAATGTAATTTAATATTACTGTGAATTTAAATAAGATGATAGCTGAAGAAAATGAAAGTAAATGAATTATAAACTATTGATAATAATGTATAAGTAAATGGTTGATTCAATAATGGAAGTGTAAATCGAAATAAAAGAATTCATTTGGAATTAAATAACTTGAATTTGAATTACAATATAATTGAACGTGGAATCTAATATAATCTTTTATATTGGATTTATAATGGAAAACTGCATTGTAAAAGATTGTTAATTACTGTGAAATTAAAAATGGAATTTGTGAACAATTGAAATTTGATTTAAAAGTTAATAATTTAAAATTGGGAATTTTATATTGAAATTAAACAGTCGAATAATTATTTTTCGAATATTGGATTTAATTAGACAATTAAATCGATAATTTAATAAGTTAAATTTCATAAATAATTGAAAATCGAGTTGAGTATGATTGAAAATGATTTGTAAAATTTTATCTTATCATATTGGAGTTATAGTAATGTTATAGAACTTTTAAAATTGAATTTAAAGTTAATTTGTGAAAATTGAATATTTTTAATATTTAATTATCGACTGAAAAATAGCCATTTTTCGTACAGTCTCAGAATTAAACGAAACTAGTTCCATTGGATCCATAATAGTTTGTTATTGTCGGATTTCAATTTTCGTAGCAATCGGAGTTATCGTTTGACCGTGGCAGCTTGAAACGCATCGAATTGTTTTTAATATTAATTCGGCGAGAGAAAATAGTCATTTTTCAAAAAATATCGGATTTCGACGAAACCAGTTTTATCGGATCCGTAATGTCATATTATTGTAGGGTTTAAAATTTCGTGTCAATCGGATTTACCGTTTGTCCAGGGCGAGTCCAAACGCACAGAAATTTGATTAACCGATTTAATTTTAAATCGATCGTTTATTGCCGTAACTCGTACAGATGATCGAATTAGCTTCCGAAACATGTTCCATTGTGTTCGGAACGCGGGATAAACCCTAGAAACGCCGGTCACCACGCGAGATTTGAAGTTCGGATTTTGGAGTGAATAGTGTTTTTCGGTAAATTTTTATAAAAGGAACCCTTTATCATTTCATTTGAAAACATCAGCCCTATGGTTTTCATAGCCGCCACTTTCAAATTCAATGGCCAGAAAATTTCGAAACTTCTTCCTCATTTTCCTCTCAATCCATCAACAATTAGCAAAAGTCGTCAACTACAAAGTTGTAGAGGACGATGAGAGCTTCAAATCCATACGGAGATGATCGAAAACGGAGCAACGAATCAACGAGAAATCGAGCTCGAAGTTGCTGCGTTTTCACGTTTTTCGAGGCCAAAGGGGCAGCCGAGTTCCATGCTATTCACGGTGTAGGTAGAGTTCGCCGAGGGCTTCGCGATGGAGGTGGCCGATCGTCTTCAAGTCGTGTATTTTGGTCGTGAAAATTCAAAGAAGAGAGGCGGCTATGGGTTTCATACTCATGGCTTTGAACGAGAGAAGGAAGAAGGGGAGGGTGTGGCCAGATCTGATGGGGTGGAAATCGACGGCCTGGATCGTTCTAGTTAAATAAATATATATATATATATTTTTAAATAAAATGTAAATTGTTTATATTATTAATGTGTACAAACTTCTAAAATGCATAACTTTTTCATACGAGGTCCGATTGGAATGAAACTTTTTGCGTTGCGATCATAATGACGAGAGCTTCGAAATGAAACTAGTTTGGATGGATTTGGAGATGGTGGAAATTTGGGCTAAAGTTGGGCGTCGTCCAGTTTTAGTTCCAAACCGGAATGCCTCGGCGACAACGGAAAATCAAGGTGAGTGTTTTATAACGCTCACAACGTACTGAATATCTTTACGGTAGTTAAATTTGACATTATGAAGTGATATGAATATATTTGTCGTTGTTTGATAAAAATTTAATTGTCATATAGATTGTCATGTGAATTCATCGTTGAAAATTAAATTGACAGTAAATTGAAATTAGGATTTAATCAAAATCAAATTTCCCGATATTGATAACTATGAAATTGCCGTGAATTGTATTGACTATTGGATGATTTATTTTGATGGATGCTATTGGTTGATATTTAAATGTTTGGATGTTTATTTGCTTATATATATATCCTGTTATACATGCATATGACACTGTGATTGGTTTAAGTAATATATATTCATCCCTGACATGTAATTGAAATAAATAATCACTTGGCCATAGGATAGAAAATTACATACGGACACCGGGTTGGTTAAATTAAATGATTTTAAAAGTTGTTTTGAAATTATTTAAATGAATTGATTTTAAGAAAAAAAATCCAATTTATGGAAATTGAATTATTTTAAATTGAAGCTCGAGATGTTGGAATTTAAACTTGGTAAATGAAATTGTTTAATTATTCTTTGGTTTAGATTTTTAAGAAAAATGAAATACGGCGTAAATTTTCGAAAGTTGATTTGTTTTAAAAGATTGGACTTTTAATCGAACTCTGAATATTTCTAAGAAAATTTATATGAAATGATATTTCAAGTTTGAGTTTGGAATTGAAATTTAATTTGAAATTGAGATTTAATTAATTTGGAATTTAATTGAAATTCAAAGAAATTTGTGAATTGGACTAAAATTGAAACTATTGAACTAAATTTGAAGACAAAATTGATTTGAATAGGATTTGAACTGAAATTGATTTGGAATGTAATACTTAAATGAATTCTTGAAATCCGAATGTTAATCTAAGTTTATTGAATTGGAATTGTTCCAGAAATTAAGTAAACTACTTAATACAGATGTTTAATTTGAAGTATATTCTAAGTTGAATACGAAATGGTTTTGAAGCGAATCATATATTCTTATATAAATATATGAGCTGTTTTGAAATGTGAAATATTTAAAGTTTCGAAATATATTGAAAGTGAATTGTTTATTTTGTGGTTCAAATATGTATTTGAAATTGATAATTTGAAATGGTTTATGGAGAAGCTGAATCGAGTTGAAATTGATGATTTGAGATTTGATTAAATTTTAAATTTTGAAATTCGAGTTTATGTGAATCGTTTTGTGGAAATTGAGGCGAAAAATGATTTTGAAATCGAGATGAGATTTTGAGGCGAAAAATGATTTTGAGGCGAAAAATGATTTTGAAATCGAAATGAGATTTTGAGGCGAAAAATGATTTTGAAATCGAAATGAGATTTTGAGGCGAAAAATGATTTTGAAATCGAAATGAGATATTGAGGCGAAAAATGATTTTGAAATCGAAATGAGATTTGAGGCGAGAATGATTTTGAAATCGAAATGAGATTTGAGGCGAAATGGTTTTGAAATCAAAATGAGATTTGAGGCGAAAATGATTTTTGAAATGAAATCGTATATTTTGAGTAGATATGATGATTTTGAAATGGCTTTGATTTTTGAAGCGAATATGATATTTTTGATAATCAATTATGAATTGATTTTGAAAATGTAAAAGAGACATCGGTGTAATAATACGTAGTTATTAAAGAGACCGGGATCGGATATGGACATACTCTTTGTCGATACCGAAAACCACTTTAATAACTAGTATACGCGGAGTGTTGATCTAGAACGAAGTGGATGGTTTTGGTGAACGTGTTGATTTGAAGAAAGAGAACGATTTTGAATGACCCCTGACATGACTAAAACAGGAGCCGCGCCGGGCCATTGAGGTTCGCCACCTCTAGCGGACACACTTCTTCGTTACCATGTCCATTACTTTTGTGATTCGATTTGGGTGCACCCCTCGATTTTGGGAGTGTTGTTTCGCGGTGTTGGGGTAGTAGCTGCTATGCCCAACATCAGTCCGGATCACGCAACTACTAGTATCCTAGTTGGTATTGCCTCATGTACCTTGTCATACTGATTATCCTATTCGCGACCACTACGATTTTGGTTTGTACCTTTAGTATATGGATTGCCCTCTGGTGACTTCCGGTTTTGGGGAAACTACGGTCTTGTATATGCTATTGGGAATAAAAATATGTTAAGGGTGGAATGGGCCATGGCTTAACGCTAGTTTGATATTTTACTTTATGATAGACATTATTGTATATAGCGTATTCTATTATATAGTAGATAGTTTAACGGATCCTTAGGAGATGGAAATCCCGAACATCTCTTAAGTTAATGCACGCATGTTAAACACTGGATAAGAGGTGTCTAAAACCCGTAAACATCTCCGACGCCGTCACACTCATATTTACTTATTCGATTTAACTTACATGAGATATTTTAGTCCTGACTCGAGTGTTTTGTCTTTTCATTACGCTCGGGTCAGCCTGAGCATTTCAGATAAGGTTGAAGATCTATTCTGGAGGACGAAGACGGAGTTTGATATTACATCATTTGTATTCTACTACTGTATTATTTTTCCGCTGCATTGTTGTATTATCTCTGATATGTATGTAACTCTGATTTTTGATGTATAATAATAATCAAATTTATTTATTTAACAGCTTCATGAACTGTTATTTTATTATTATATCTTGTTCCTTCCGCTGCGAGATTCTGTGTTTGTTTTTGTTCTTTCCTTTCTTTTCTTATTTAACCCCAATAACTATCTGTATTTTGGATTGTTTGAGTCGACATGTGTGGATTTATTGTCGACTTGAACGGTCGAAAATGCCGGGTTGTTACACCATTTATGCAAATCATTTCTTTTGAATATGTTACACATATTCAATTTATAGAAAAACAATTCACGCGTAAAACACGTGTCATAATCACGCGCGAAGCGCGTACCGTAATGCTCGTAATTTATATAAAAAAAATGTAATTTTTTTGTTGGAATATGGTTTGAACTTGTAACATTGTTTATTTTTAAAATTTTCATTTGAAAATAGATGTTAATATTTGTTCACAGTGAGATTCGAATTTATGACCTTTTGTTTGAAATAGTTGGACCAAAAGATTGTGTTTTTATTTTAAAGATTAATAAAGATTTATAGATCGGTTGATTTATCTAGGAAGAACTTGCATTACCTATTCTAATGCAGCCATATATATTTGACTCATTCTCTGAAGTCTAAATATAATTATATTTGAATATGTCTAAAGTAATTGTAGGAGATTTTATCTTCTATTTTATTGGGAAGATCATATGAAATAACAATTTAATATTCTAAAGGGTAAATATAGAGGTAATTTGAGAAGTTCACGGTCGGACCAAAAGATTGCGCTTCCAAGCCAACTATTAATAATAATAACGAGTGTTATGGCACGCGCTTCGCGCGTGAATTGTTTTCCTTATAAATTGAATATGTTTAAACCAGTCACAAAAAATGGTTTTTTTATTTTTAAGTGATATTAAGATTTGTATATTTATAAAGATGTATTTTGAATTCGTAAAAGAAATTTTATTTTAGATCCTATTTTTAGAAGCGTTTTGAATTTGTAAAGCATGTTTAATTGTTAGATCCTACTTTAGTGGCGTTTGAATTTGTAAAAAAAGTTTAATATTAGAACCTATTTTTAATATATATATATATAGAGGGGCGTTTTTGATAGTTCACGTTAATATAAAAAAAGTGTGACAGCAAACATATTATAACTATTAATAAAAATAATATATATATATATATATATATATATATATATATATATATATATATATATGTGTTATAACAACATCAAATTTTTTTGATCCGGGTATTTTAGTCAAAATAATTCAAAATATGTCCTCCGGCGTATTTTCATATATTTTTTTTCATCAGAAGTTAATTTTGCAATTTTCATTTTTTTTTAACTTAAAAATTAGCCGTCCGTTTGTCCAATTAGCAATTGTACAGAATCAAAATACACGGTAACTTAACGGATTCAAAATGTAGCAAATACACTACCCATTCCATGCTTTCCTTGATGTTTTCCTCCTGTTCTTCCCCCAATTAATAAAAATTGTAACTCGAAACCCCATACCCGATTTCGTTTCAGAATTTTCAAATTAATGCTAAAAAGCTTTCAGAGTTAGGATGGCAATTGTTCCTGTTGTTGCAACTTACGGATCTTTAATAGATATGGAAGAGATTGGAAATTCGAGAGAATCCATGCTGAATCTATTGAAATCTCAGAAGGCTCTTTTTCATAGTCAGGTCAACGAGTTTCATAGAATTGTAAATCATCAGTGCAAACTTACTGGAACCAATCCTTTGGCTCAGGAAATGGTAATTTTCATAACAGGTTTTTTTAATGTTTTGCTTTGTAGGTTATGATAAGTTGAGCTTAATTTGTAAGTTAGTCTGCCATATCCATCATTCATGTAACACTGTATTTTATTGCTGATTAATGGTTTGGTTTGTTTGCTTGTAGGCTGCTAGTTCATTGGGCTATAAGACTGGTGAGGGTACAAAATTTTGCATCTTATATTCTTTATATGATCCCACTAATTGTATCTTTCCAATTAACTTAAGGAACTGTCAAAACATTTGTTGATCAACTTTTTGATGTATTGCCATTCGGTGAGTTTTTCATGTTAATCCAATTGTTATAAATTTACACAACTTCCTGGGCCGCTGGTTTTGTTTTTTGTGTATGCCATCGAAGGCTCCATCTGGAATCCACTTTTTGAGTTTGGCGTACAGCCATCTTATGGTGTTACAGTGTCTTGTTTTGTCATTTATAATGTTCCTCATTAGAGTTTTAAAGTTTAGAAACATCTGTGCTTAGTGCTCTACTCTCTGCTCTGCCCATAATAACATGCTTTTTATCGTATTCGGGACGCTGTAGGTTTTTGCCTAAGATTTTCTTCTTCTTTTTTTCCTTTAACATTAAGCTCACCCTACCAAATTACAGTCTTTGCCGAATCTAAACTATGAAAATATGTAGAGGTAATAACTCATGCGAATTAGCCATGCTTGTCCAAGTAAAAGACGACTATACTACCAATAATTTTGAACATTTTTGAAAAAACTGCAACAAGCTATGGTAAGGCACTCTAGTCTAAAAGTCTCGCAATAAGCATTTTCAACCACCCATGCTTGACTCCCTTGGCCAGTTAATGTTCAATGTATTACTTGTAAATTATAATATTTTTTTATCAGGGAAAAAAGTAAAAGATTCACTCAACCCTAAAGCATTGAAGTATTTGCAATCCGTATTTTCAATAAAGGATACAACTGGCAAGAAAGAGACCCGTGAAATCAGTGCTCTGTGCCGAATAACAGTTACACAGGTTGTTTGTTGTTTTGTGTTGTTTACTTTCTGGATTTTAACATTCTTTATTGTATACTATATACTTTTTTTTTTTTTTTTTTTTGGCATGACGCCCAAACAGACGTGCCAACTATATACTTGTGCAAACTTACTCGAGTTATCAGAGTTGTGCGCCCTATTTTATTTTACCTTATTTTTATCACACACAGTCAACAAATGTTGGTTCTTCGAAGCTACTTCGCGACCTAAAATTCAATATTTTTTATTCTTTTTTTCAGGATTCTAACCTATATTGGTATAATTTTTGTAACACGATATTATTAGAAACGATTTAGAAATCTTCCATGAGTTATTTGTTCATCAGATCGTCAAATATAAGAAAAATGTCAAAAAATTACTTTACATACTTTTTTACGCAGGTCAGGGACTTCTTTAATGCTGAACGGTCAAAAGTCAAAAAACTTGTTCAAAAGTCGGAAAGAGTTGCAAGTGATATATCCAAAGCAATCGCTGTTGGATGTTCTACTCCAAATCAAACACAATCTTCAGCCAAAAATGAGCTTGTTACTAACATCACACCCAACAGTACAATTGTTGAAAACGGTACATCATGTTCTAGCAATCAAGGAAGAGGTACATCCGTGTCCTCACAATCTCCGTCCACCCCAGAGGATGTAAATTTGTTATCTACAGAAAGTGTAGGAAGCTCAAGTAGCTTTACCCAGGGTTGCACATGGGACTTTGAGAAATCCAGGAATGTTATTTTACCATGGGATTCAGAAATCCATGGGAATTCACAGTATTCTGAAACTGAACATATGCAGATCCTTGGAAACTTAGAAGAAGGATTCCAGGAAAATGTTGGAAATTTTAATGACTTGTATACACCCCTTTCCTGGTGTCCAGGAAATTCGAACAATTTCAGTACAAATATGATGAAAGTTAGTACCAGCTTCCCTAATGTTTCTACGGATCTAAGAAATGTCAATTCAAATACTTCCACTCTTAGTAGAAATATTAGCAATGTCAGTACTGCCGCTGTTAGTACAACTGTTACCAATGGTGCAGATATTTTCGAGAACAATGTCAATGCTTCCTCAGTTCAAGATGGACAATTTTCTATCAACACCGACACCACACATGTCGAAGAAGGAAGTGCTCATGGTGTTGATTCCAGTGATAAAGAGTTTATAGAGAGGATTTTCAGCATGATGAGGAAAGAACAAACTTTTGCAGGTCGGGTGAAACTTATGGAATGGGTTCTTCAGATCCAAAACAAAGCTGTCCTGACCTGGTATCAAGTGTATTTGTTTTGGTGGTGTTAAAAGATGGATTATTTATGATCATGGTTAATTTATTTTCCAGGTTTTCTACTAAAGGTGGTATTGCAATTTTAGCTTCATGGTTAAATGACGCTGCACTTGAAGAACAAACAACTGTGCTTTCTGTCATTTTTAAGGTGGTGTACTTTTATGTACTTAGATAAACTTCAATAAATCCAATACACTGACATATGGTGATTTCTTAGGTCTTTTGTCACATGCCCCTTGAGAAAGCTCAACCACTGCAAATGTCTGGTATTTTGCAAACTGTTAACAAGTTGCGATTTTATAGAAATCCAGGTAGGGTATACTTTATTATGGTCTTAGAAATTTTTGCCTAAATTGTTATCCGATCCCTTTAATAAATGTGCATAATGTGCTGACCTGTTCATGAACCTTACACATGTTTGCCTGCTAAATCTAAAAGAGTGTGCTTGCTATGCTTTCATGAAGACTTATTACAGGATAGCATGTTGATGTTTGTGTTTGTCTTGTTCCTTGGCTGTCATGACTGAACATTTATCACCAATCTTGGAACTTACTAGAATTGACGGCAAAAGTTTTTTTTTTTCCATTTAAAACCTTTTGGACGGAATGAAGTATATTTGTCTTGGAAATAATATCCAGTATTTATTTTTTTATGAAATAATATCCAGTATTTATTTTTTTATGAAATAATTCGGGACATTTTTTGTCAAGCTAAGTAAGTAAAGGTTGTTCTTGTGCACTTCTGATTTGATACAAGTTTTAGATTCAATATAAGTGGTGGGCCATAGGAATTGCCATTGCCCTAGTAAATTACTCATATTTTAGATTCCTCGTTATTTAAAATTTCCATAATGAGTGTGTTTTACTAGGCTTGATATGAAAGTTTCTGGTCCATTATACATGGAAGAATATAGTGTTGAACAATCATTGCTACCAGCACAAACTGAATAGAATTCTTTCAACTTTCGGCAAAATGAATTTGTTACCCTTTTATCCACTGCTGTTATTTTCTTTTTAAACCTGAAATATTATGTTTAATGTTTAATTTTTGAAACTTACAAAGCTTATTCCACAATCAGACATATCAAAGAGAGCAAAGGTTCTTCTATCTAGTTGGAGCAAGATGGTTGTGAGAGCTCAAGCACTTAAAAATGCCAGAAACCGTCTCAAGAATGGGCCGCTTACAAAAAGGCATGATATCACTTCCAACTTCTGTTTCTTATCCATACCATTGTATCCTTTAATTAATGTTTTTATATTCTTTCATCTGTAGGAAAAATGGAGCACTGTATGATAAACTAAACCTTGATATTCCTGTAAGTATATGTGAAAGTAAGGAGTTGTATGTCTTCAGTTTAGCGTATGATTTTTAACTCGTCTGTTATTTCTTGTGGTATGTAGGAGGAGATCTATGCTTTTGCACAAGATGCAGAAGATCACAGGTAAATATGTCCATTGTTTTCTTTTCCTTATTTTAAAGTGTTACAGCCTCAAGATTAACCACTCAATTTTGCATTTGACACATTTCTATATTCATTATGGGCGATGAGAACTACATATGCCAGTCATTTTAATACACTTCAAATATATCACTATTCTGGTTTTAGGGGAACTGAGCCTGAGCCTGAGCCTGGGAATGGATTAAAGCTGCTTACAAATGATACATCTAGTAAAAAGCAAGAGCTATTTATTTCTGCTAAAAGTATCCTTCTGCCTAAGTACCGAAATTTAACTCCATTGGGGCAAGCAATAAAATTTGTAGGCTTTTTCATTTTGTTTATTATATATTTTTGCTTAGAAGCTGGAATCTTGCAGGAGGTTAACGTTTCTCAGTAAGAACCGCTAGTCGGTAATTTTTAGTTGGGAACTTGACAGTATTTTGTTCCAAATTTGATGGAAACACGTTACAAAGTAGATGAAAACACGTTTCAAAGTAGATGATAATTTTTTATTAAGTATTGCCAATATTTCAAATATGATTTATTTGAAATAATTGAATAATTACTATACATATATTAAATCGAACAAGTGAAAAAAAATAGTATTATTTTTACAAGAAAATAAATTTAAATAATTATTAACAATTTTTCATTTGTCACAAATTATCTTTAAATAATTATTGGCGAGGTTTCAAATGCGAATATTCTTTTTTTTTTGAAAGAAAATTGAACGACTACTATACATATATTAAATTGAACAAGGAAAAATATATAATATTATTTCCTTTTTTGTTTATCAAATAACCAAGAGACGATCAACATTTTTTCAATTTTCACAAATTAATTCATGTTCTTATATTCTGTTATCAACATTTCTATCTGAAAATATTTTTAGTACGTTTGAATTGAATATCTTATATTGTTTAATAAAATTGTTGGAGTAAAGAGGCAATAATACAGTAAATTCTGACAAGTATGAACTGAAATATTTATAAAGAACTCATTATAATATTATTAATAAGTATTATTATGTTTAAACAATTTGAAATAATTCTTTATTAACTATAACAACATCGTATAATACAGCAAACTTTATAGCAAACCGATAAATGTAACTTTTCATTAAAACTCTTTTCCATCTCATTTCCAATTTTGCAATCACATATTTCTGTTTCTGTTTTGGTATCCATTTTGGTTCCTGCTCCTGCTCTTTGCTTCTAAATAATTTTGAACTTCTTTCGTCATAAACATAGAATACTAACAGTAGATGCTAAGCTACATGTGAAGCAGCGTATTCAGCCATTATTTTCATTTTCACTCCTAGAAACATATTTGAATTTTCCTTGACATTAAATATAGAAACTAAAGAACGCAGGAAAGTTCAGCTGGTTGAACATCCTGATAGTAAATTAGGAAGAAATACAACAATAGCAAAAGTAACATCTTCAAATCAAAGCCGTCCATTGTCAGCAGATGACATTAAGAAAGCAAAAATGCGAGCGATGTACATGCAAGAAAAGCAGGGGAAGGCCTACTCTCCAACAGAAAATGGTCAGTTAAACGATGGTAATACCCCTTCTGCAGTTAGGAAACCTTCTCCACATGACCAAACTCCTTCAACTTCTAATGCACCTCAGCCATCTCGGTTGAGAATAAATGAAATAACGAACCCTCAAGAAAGGCTAATGGAGAAATTGTTGAGAGTTCAGATCCAGTGGTGTAGACCACCAGGTACTTGTGTTACATGCTTCCTCGTATTTTTGGTTTCTTATTTGTCAACTGATTTTTGTTCAAGAGTGAAGGTAGTTGTCATTATCGAGTCCAACTTCAGCCACTTGGGATTCTGGATAGAATATGATTTAATATATCTACTCATTTGTTCTTTATTTACATGATTTGTTTTGTTTTTATTTTTGGTTGCTGCATTGTGTATTTCAATTACTATAAGCTTCCATTGAAACATTCAGCTCGACACGATGAATTTTGTCACTGTGATTATGAGTAACATGGAAGAAAAGGTACAACATATAGCTTACAATATAATTTGGAAATATCATATTTGAAAGGGGAAGGTCATCGAAGCTAGGAAATCTTTGGGGCCAGGGACTAATTATCCTTTGTTGATGTTTGGAAAATAATAATAAATAAGCTAGAATACGGTTCTAAGCAGATGGCAACATACATTTCAAATTTTGGAATCTACTGTGTTGTTGAGCTAGTATGCTAATCTCATTGCAATCGTGTGTTTGAACTTGAATTGAAAGTCAAAACAGTTTCACTTCTTAGTACAAAACTATTACCGAATAATATATATAGCAAATATTGTATACATTTTTCTTTGTGGAACATATTCTTACCCCTTTTTTCCTAAGTGAAACATATAAAAGTGGTTTATTTCCATTTGGAACATATGAAAGTGGAGTGCAAATAGCATTGAAAATATCTGCTAGCATAGCTTCCACCAAATTCTCAACTTAAGCTCTCTTATAATTTTTTTTTATGTTTTTATTTTTTTATAATTTGCAATCACTTTTGTTGTTAACTTCACCACTGCATTTGGATTTAGCTTAGTATGTATGCATATGAAAATACTGTGCTTGCGATAACTATCCATTATGTAAACGGCTCGCATGCTGATTTTTCTAAATTGTGACATGTGGTTCATAATTTGTCGAACAATGGTTATGCATTTTGTTTGGATGCTATTATTTTGGTTAAAGTATATATACGAAATAGTTTGCAAGTTACAATTAAAATATGGCTCGAATGATGAAATATATGTTGATTAATGCATTTACTTTCTGAGTCGACAAAGGTTGAAATTGGATCTCTGACCTAACTATTTTGGGTGTTGGGACTTTCGATTCTTCGGATTGGGTTTACGTAGATTCAAATCCAATGGGTTTAGCTCTGATTTAGTTCTTTTCCGTATTTGGTTTTGAATGGGTTTTTATGGCTGGGGTATAACAACAATATACATTAGATACATTAGATATTGTCAAAACTAAGAAATTGTTTCAAAAAAATTCAGACAAAGTCTTAAGACAAATTTTATTCGATGACCAAAAAAATATACACCATTAATTTTGAAGTTCTATGATTAAGTTGTCATCCTTCTTGCTAATTACACCACAAACATCTCTTTTCATAATTTATCAAACTAAAACCCTAAAAACTAAAACAGATAAAAAAGTCAAAATGAAGTAAAATAACCCGGTGTATTGGAGGTCCATGAGACTTGTGCGGACTGGGTTGCCCTACACCCCTCAAGGATGAACTATCTATGTATCAGCTAAGATAGCTTTTACATACGCCCTCTCGACTTCAGACTAATTAAAACATTTTCTCAAAAATTAGATTTTTCTTGTTGAAAACGAATATACATGACATGAATAAATAAAGATGCTACGATATTTTGTTGAATTTTGATTTACTTAGCATTGAAAATTTCTTTGATTTTTGAGTGGAGGAGTTTGAAGTATGAAAGAAGAAAAATTATAAAAGGAGTTGAGGGCAATTTTGCATAAATAATTATTTAGGTTAAGTAATTTTGTTGCATGCTAATTTGTTGTGTTTTCTGTAGTGAATAGAATTTTGTAGTTTGAACCACTTATTTGCAAAAAAGATTATGTTTAATAGTGGTATTGTAATCGACTTTATTGACAACTGATATTATATAATTTTCAGTATGAACGTGTTAATATTATTGTGAAATATGTTATTTTTTTCTTCTTCTCTCATTATATTGAGATTCCAACTCAACTCCTCCCCCACTAACGATAATGACATATTTTTGATGTTTTCTGCTTACGCCATTGGGTGAACGAGAGTGTATATTATGTATCATTTAAAATTAGATTTACAGTGTCAAATTTGTGTAGTCAAGATGACTATTGGGCACCGACAAATTTGGATCTTTTTGATTTTAGAAATAGACAAGTTGTACCTTGCTAGGGATATTTGTAATCCTTGCAAAATGTGACGGTAAGGTATTTGCACTGATAAAATATCTTGCTCAGAATATCTATATTTTCTTGATGATATTGCAGGGATGAGTTTAGCCAGGTTTGCAACTAAAGTGCATTTAGAATAGTTAGCCATATTGCACACAGACAGTATTTAAAGTACATAAATGCTAGACTTACCACATTATCCAAAGGAGATAAAAAAATCATTTGGGATCATGTAGACTTCACGTCTTCTCTTTTCCTGGTATCAACTTTCTACCGAAATTGTGATAAGGGTAACATGTCTCATTTTTAGTACTCAAACTGTCGTCCTTCATGATTGCTTCATTTGGAAGCAAAAGTAATTAATGTACATTGATTTTGTCTGTATGATCGAGATTGATTTAGAAAATAAAGTAGTTTATTACTGATAATTTTTAGTTGTTGGAGTCAAGAGGTCGTGCCTATTATTTGTAGTTGTCATGAGTTTACATGGTTGGTCGCATACAAATTATATTTCCACGACTAAGCCATTTTTTTGGTCATATAGATAGCCAGTTATACGCTCATATGGATCATTTGGCTTTGAGAAAGCACTAAATTATACATTTATTCAAATCAATCTGGATATTAAAACTGATATTAGGACAAACAAACACACGCATGTTCAATCATCAGTTTTTCTTCTTCTTGTTTCTTTGGGCATTGCATTATATTTCTATGAACCGTTTTCAGTTTGTAAACAAATAGTACATATGAACACGTACTATACTATCAGTGTTATAGTTTAGCAGTGTAGTATGATTACTAGAAATTGAACTATATTCTGATTCCAAACAGTTAATTAATCAAATAACATCCGTATGTATATTCAGAGAACAGTGCAGTTATTAAGACATACGGATTGCAAAGCTTGATTCAGATATATTGGCGGCTACTGCAAATATGACATGCACAATCCATGTCTGCAAATAATTACATATTTTTGATTGATTTGCAGAATTTTGTATGAAGAATCAAATATAAAATTAATCATAAAACAGGCAATTTTGAATACTTCATCTAAATAATATGTGTAGGTTTGACAATTTTGTTATCATGGAACAAACCAGCAAAATATTAAATGTATTAGAGTGTAGGCTATACAGGCTGTTTATTTTGTGGTTATTCATCAAATCGAGCATTCAATCTTCTAAAAAGCAGGAGCAAAACGATCTCGTTAATACAAGCTCCACCAGTTTATAAATGCATGTAATTGTCAACGTGGACATTTTAGCTACCTGTGTTTTCTTGCTTTAGACTGTTTTTGTGATTAAAGGACACGTTAGTTAAATAGTAGCTCACAATAATAAAGGATCAGCATTTGATTTAGAGGTTGCCATTGACTCATCCATGTTGTAATGTCTGAAGATCAAGTATTTCTTCCCTTCCTTTTCATTTTCTTGAGTGCAATATCTTGTGACCTTGTCGCTTTTTCTTTAAAGTAGGCAGCGAGCTTATTGCTTCGTTTTAGCTGCAAGAGATATTTATTTTATATTGATTTTTGAGTTCCGTGGTCGAGTTTGAACATTGATGTGGATATGTAAAGTGTGTTTTTTCACTGAATAAGGGGTATGTTGTTATTTCGTTCTCCTTTTTATTAGCATCATTTTGTATCATGCCAATTTAGATCTACTTTTGGTTTCTCCTTGCGAGGGCTAACGCAAGAATGCCCAGCAGAATGGATCTTAATCGGCACATCAGTTGTATTATTTAAAACTATAACGCCTATGTATCTGATTTTTAAGCGTACGTATGATTTGAAAGATGCTAGACTGGCTGCAAAATATAGGTATAGAATGTGAACGTCAGTGTACAAGACGATTAAGCGCGTTGCTCATATCGTATTTTATTAAATCAAAAATTATGGTAGTTATGTTGAACTCTTTAAACTTTGGTATTCGTGCAGAGTTTGTGTTGAATTCTTCGTGGCAAGTGTGCTCAGGGGAAAACAGCAAAGAAGTACACAATCAAAACAAAAGAACCCAAAGAGAACAAGAAGCAATTTACCAAAGTGCCAAGGAAATCCCTCCAAACCCGAAGGAACCATGGGATTCCGAAATCGATTACGACGACACACTCACTCCAGTTATCTCAATAGACCCACCACCTGAGGCCAACTCTCCTTCCGATGCAGCAAACACTGAGCAAGCAGATGTCTCTGCTAATAGCATGGAGCCAGCTGCCCCAGATTTCTCCAAAGCTGACCCAGAGCTGTTGCAAGTGCTGTTGAAGAATCCGCAGTTGGTCGAGGTTCTGACTAAACAAGGGCATAATTTAAGTCAGGAGCAGCTCGTGGACCTCCTTGAGTTGGTGAAGAAATCAGATTCTTCCCCGCCCGCACCTATAACCAGGCCCGTAGCCGCACCTAGGTCCATTTACATACCCAGGCCAGAATCCGAAACCCAACATTGTTCTCTTCCATCGCCTACTCCCCCTTCAGATGCCACAAGGGTACGATCTTACTTGCATTATAACCATCATTTTTCTACCTTGTGTTATTACCTGTAGAAGTTTTCAGTAACATCATATCATATCAATTCTTTTGCTGTACAGAATAGCTGGAGAAGCGAATTTCCTACTCAAAACATGGCATCTCAGTTGGCACAAAGTAGAGGTGTTCATGCAGCTCCGGCCACTTCACAATACCCGAAGCTGCCTATAAGCAATAACCAAGCCCAATATGCCGTGCCTAATGCAGCACTTACTAATAATCATATCATTAGTCAGAATTTGGACTATGCCACGCAGCATCAACAACCTCCACCTCCTGTAAATGTCATGTATCAAGCAACTAATTCTTTGACGTCTTCCAACTATTACCAAGCAAATGACCCAACTCGAATCGTTCAAAAACAATACATGCAATACCCCCTGGAACAGCCGCCTCAGCCGATTGTTCCTGATTATAGGAGAGAATTTACACATCGTCCGAACCAAATAGTAGTATCGGATGATCGTTTAAACCATTTAAACTACTACTATGCTAATCCCAATAACACTAACAACGTCAATAGTCTAAACATGTATCCTAGGACAAATGAATATGCACCTAGGGTAGGTCCTCCGGAAACGTATGGTCAAGGCAGGGGGCATGATCAGAGTACCCCAAACTATGGTAACAGGATTGGGGAGAAGAGACCGCGTGACCCACATTTTCTATAGTTGATTTTTGTTCATTACATATTCGTTGGAAACATGGTTAAAAATTTGGACTTATGACATTGTTGTAACTCCTGAAAGAGTTCTCAAAAGTAAAAGCGTAGAAATTTAAAATTGTAGAAAGGTATGAGCGAGTAATGATCGTGGATTGTGGTGTGCTCACTTGACCTTATGTTGTCTAAAGAGAACTTTTAAGAGGACTATGTTGGCTATGTTATGGGCCTGTAATTGCATCCACAAGCCCATGTCAAGTTGTCTTATCAGAAATTGGAGAAAATGTAATATTTAATTTTGCATATCTTGTAAACATTTTTTTACAATCATTGGCAACGAACCATTGTCCAGAAATCCGCTTATCTATCAGCTATTTCAGTATTTTTTAGTTAGCTAAAACAATATGAAAAATGATGAATTGAAAAATTAAATGTGATACAAGCCAAAAAGAAAAGTTTTGGCACAGTTGAAAATGATGTGATGTACCATTGATAAAGCATGATTTTAATATATTTAGTTAGCTGTGATAGAGTTAGTGATACGACAATTCTGTAATTTATTATAAATTAATAACTATGTAGTAGAGTTCGAAATAAAATGTGGTTTTCTTTCTGTTATATACTTGTTATAACGTGTTAAATTATTTATTTATTTAATTTAAGTATATTTTTATAGAAAATCCATGAATAATATGTTTCATGACATTAGTTATAATGTGGTGTAATCATGAATAATTTATCATAATAAAAATAAATATATCATTTTAAACATTCCTTGTCCATATATATCGAGGTTGGATATCGATTTGAGATCGGAGTACGTAATGCTTTCCAAATGTTGAGCACTGCATACTCATGACTGCTGGGGGCATCAAGGAGTTATGTAGTGATAGTTATTGGATAACTATGTAGTGACTTACTCGTGGTTACTATAATCAAGGTCAAACAAAGAATATCGAAGTGACAATATTACACATTTATCTCGATTTGAGTATACCGTCGAACTTCAATATGAATACTCCACTTTGATTATGGTTAAATCGTGACACGACGTCCATCGAACGACTATGGTTGGATCTAAGTTGAAGCACTAGAAGTAAAAAACCATTCAATAAAAAATTCATCTCCTCGGTTGTATGAGATTAGTATCAACAGTTAATTGTAGTCAACTCAAAGTCAAAGTCTCTTCCAAAGCAGTTCGATTAATAATAATTGTTATCATAGAATCTAGGACTTTGTGTTTGGATTATACAAGTTGAATGTAGATGATATTGGAATTTTGATTCATACCAAATTTCATAAGTCATAATGTGAAGTTTCCCGACGACTGAAACCGTTGTAAATAATCGTCACTACCGGGGATCACTCAAAATAGTAAAATTGAATTATACCAAAATTATATAAATCGTAAATTCGGTCAAACTGCCACATCACTAACTAAGATGACATGCGAACGTTAATATTCGAATTGTTCGATATTAATTGCTGACTGAATACATATATGAGTCACACAAGCGCAATGTTGAATACTCTGATTACCACAATTTTATTAATTATAACTGTTATAAATTAATTAATATTTTTGAATTTATTTGAATCGATATTGAATATAGTGCGTATATAAAAGTTATATATGTATGTATCGATATATGATATCGATGTACATTTGAGTTGAATTTTTTTGATATGAAGGATGTATGATACGAAGATCATACAACTGTACTATATACATACATACATATATGTATATGTATATATATGTATATGTATATATATGTATGTATGTATGTATGTATGTATGTATGTATATATAATAAAAAGTACAGGAGTCCCGGGGCACCAGGTCCATAGCACAAAATAACTGCCAACATGCATGTTAGATAAATTTATCATCTAACTAACATCCCAGAGTCCTTGGAAGCTTGTTCCGAGAGGATGAAGGTAGATTAAACAAATGTCGAAACTTAAATAGAAAATAAGTACCGAAAGGTAAAGGAGACGTGAGATTCATAATGGTTCGAGACCTTGATCCTTATGTCCTAAAAAATGTTAAATTTTTTGTCTAACTAACACCCCAGAGTTCTCGGAAGCTTGTTCCGAGAGGATGAAGGTAGATTAAGAAAATGTTGAAACTTAAACAGAAAATAGGTACCAAAAGGTAAAGAAGACATGCGATTTATATTGGTTCGGGACCTTGATCTCTACGTCCAGTTTGAAGATTCTGCCGTGAACTTTTATTCCTCAACTTGGTGTACAAATAGATTTGATACTAACTCCGCCATTAATGATTTTTTAATTGAAGCTTTTCTAAAAGGAGTATATAATACTAAATGATTGTAGAATGTTAGAAATTCGTTCACCGGCCCCTTTTCAGTAGCACGTGGTCCTCTATTTACAACAGATTTAAGATTCTTCCATTGATGCAGGGGCTTTAATTCGGATTGATGGCCTGGCTTGCTATAGGCGGCTCTGATTCAAACACTTGTCATCATCTACTTGAAAGTATTTTGACACGGATAGTTGACGTGGCGCTTTTATATATAGCTTCTTTGATTCCTTTTGTCTACCTTGACCATTGATCTATGTTTGGGCCATCCGAGCCTTTGATTGTTGAGGTTTGTCGGAATTTTGCTGCTCCCGGCAATCGTTGCTCTTAAGCTTCTTGATCTATTTGGATAATAATTTCGGTCATTGTTGTCGCCTTAACTCATGTTCTCTGACTATATGCTCTCGAGTACTAAGTCCGATGCCTGAGCTCTCGATGGAAGCTGTCTCAAAACTGCAAGCCTAAGGGATTTTCTTTTTGTAATTTGAATTTTGTGGAAATTATGGTGTAATAGATGCCCACAAAAGTTCACCTTATATGGTTGATATGAGGTGGAATTTGGAAAGAATAGAGTTATGTTGTGTTTAGTACTTGGCTTATTTGTTACGTTCTCATGATAACGTCGATCTTAAGCTTTTGGGCAGACTATCATTCTGAGAACTCTCCAAAGTATTGCTTTACCAAGATGACTTTGTGATGATCTGACCTTGTTTCGGTAATAATTTGAAATCTAACCTCATATAGAGGGTTTTAAAAATAATTTGAAATCTATCCTCATCTAGAGAGTTCTATCCTCATCTAAAGAGTTTTGGAAAATAATTTGAAATATATCCACATATAGAGGGTTTTGGAAGTAATTTGAAATCTATTCTCATCTAGAGGGTTTTTAAAATAATTTGAAATGAGTACTTAGAGGCGAAAATACTCCGATACCATGCTCCGGTCATCTAGACTTGGTCTAACATAGGTATCAAGTTTTCAAAAACTATTAGTGGCGGTATAACGCTTATATTTTGCACGCGGCTGACGTGACTCACTATACAACACCATGCATGGTACTTTTGACCATGGCTCACTCTTTGCATGATACGATTCGACATGGCTCACTCTTTGCACAATGCCATGGTTGTGACTCAGTTGGTGCATTCGGCACGGTCGACTTCCCATGACTCACTCTTTACACGACACTATCGGTCGTGGCTCACTAATTGCATGGCACATTTTAGTCGTGGCTCACTCCTTACACGGCACTATTGGTCGTGGCTCACTAGCATTGGGAATCTACCCAACACATGGTTCTGCATAACCATAATTTTCTATTATTGGGAATCTACCCACTATTCCGACTTTCATAGGAATCTACCCATTTTTTTAATCTTTTGGGGAATCTACCCATCTTTCTAATATTTTCAAGAATCAACCCGGTGCATGGTACTACTTGACCATGGCTCACACGATTGGGAATCTACCCAACACATTGTATTTCGGTTCCAAATGGCAAAAAAATTAATTTAAGACCGTGAGGTAAAAAACTTTTGAAAATCATGCTTGACATTTGAAGCCATCTAGGCGAAACCATTTTAGTGCCGAGAGGCAAAATCTAATTTGAGACCATTAGGTCAAAACTTTCGAAAATCATGCTTGACACTTGAAGCCATTTAGAATAAGTGAAAGACGAAATTGTTTTGGTGCCGAGAGGCAAAATCTAATTTGAGACCATGAGGTCAAACTTTTCAAAAATCATGCTAGACACTTGAAGCCATATAGATAAGTGAAATGCGAAATTATTTTGGTGCCGAGAGACAAAATCTAATTTGAGACCGTGACGTCAAAACTTTCAAAAATCATGCTCGACACTTGAAGCTATCTGACTAAGTGAAAGGCGAAACTGTTTTGGTGAGGTAAAGGTTAAACTAGATTGCAAGGTGGATTCTTTCTTTCCATAATTTATATAAGGACGAAACTTCTTTATGTTCAGGAAGCAAAACTAAATAACCGCTGGGTAATGAAATCATTTACCCGCCTAGAGGTGAAAGCATGGTTTTGAAATTTGCATGATACTACTAGAACAAGGTAGTATCATGGCAAAAATATTTGGTGCAATATTTGAAAATTATGTGACATTACTTGATCACGACAACAATCACGACTAAAATGTTTTGATGCAATGTTTGAATGTTCCATGATATCGCTTGATCACAGCAATAATCACGACTAAAATGTTTTGATGCAATGTTTCAAAGTTGCGTGATATCGCTTGATCATGACAATAATCATGACTCAAATGTTTTGATGCAATGTTTGAAATTTGCATGATATTGCTTGATCACGACAATAATCATGACTAAAATGTTTTGATGTAATATTTAAAATGTTAAGACTTAGGAGAATTGAAGTCTTGTGTGACATACCTGAGACATGGCTAAGATATTGGTTATTGTCTCAAACTTGCGGACAAAACTTTTGTTCATGTAATAGCTCCGTACTGTGGTAATGTCTCTGATGCTAGGCATTCCAAGTCCGAGGTATTATGTTACTGTAACGACCCAGAATTTCTGTCATTTGAAATTTAGATATTTAATTGATTTTAAATATTAACAAGTAAGATTTGTAAGTCGAATAAATTTATTTTGAATATAGAGATTTAATTGTTTAATTAAATCGATAATTTAATATTTGAAATTCCAGAAATAATTGGAAATTGGATCAAATGTGTATAAAAATGATTTATAAAGTTATATTAAATCATATTGGAGTTATAATGATGTTATAGAACTTTTAAAATCAAATTAAATGTTAATTTGTGAAAATTGAATATTTTAATATTTAATTGACGACAAAATGACCGTTTTTCAAACAGTCTCGAATTTCGATGAAACTAGTTTCATCGGATCCGTAATGTGAAATTATTGTAAGATTTCAATTTTTGTGTCAATCGGATTTACGGTTTGTCCGGGGCAAGTTAAAACGCATCGAAATCGTTTTAAATCGATTTGATTTAAATTTAATCGTTTATTTCCGTAACTCTCACATACGATCGAATTAGCTCCCGAAACACGTTCCATTGTGTTCAGAACGTGGGTAAAACCCTAGAAACATCAGCCGACACGCTTGATTTCGAGTTCGAAAATTTTCGAGATGAATAGTGTTTTGAAAATTTCTATATAAGGACCTAGCCTTTTCTATTTTTCACTAAAGCCCTAGCTAGGGTTAGCAGCCGCCACTTCTATAACCAATGGCCGGAAACACCCCTCCTTTGTCCACGTTTATCTCCTCATCTATCGATTTTCACTAAAAGTCTTCAACTGAGAAAACGACGAGCTCGTCGAGAGCTCTAGATCCAACGGTGGATCTTGCTTGAAATCGTCGTTTGGAGCCGGAATTTTCCTACGTTCGTCAGCCGTTCATTCTCGATTTGCGGGCTATGGATACAGCCGAGCTTCACGACATTCTCGGCGATGGTGGCTCACGAGTTGGGTTCGAGACCATGGTCTCTGATCACCTTCAAACATCTCGTGGTGGTCGCAATAATTGGTGGATGAATGGCGGCTATGGGTGTTGATGCGTTCGAATTTCACGTTTGGGGAAGAAGATCTCGTACGGGCCAGATCTGATGAAGGCAATCGAACGGCCCAGATTGAACGAGGTTTAAATTAAAAATGAAATTGTAAATAAATATATATATTAATTCGTGTAATGTTTAAAATGCCATAACTTTTTGATACGAGGTCCGTTTCGCACGAAACGAATTGCGTTGGGTTCGTTTTGACGAGCACTACGCAATGGAGCTGGTTTGGAGTTGATTGGAGTCAGTGAAAATTTTGGGTAAAATTAAACGTGCGTTTAATTTTATTCGAAATAAAATACTGCAACCGTTATTGAAAGCAAGGTGAGAACTCCTAACTCAATCGAATATTTGTTTCGATTTAAATTTTAAATAGTTAGATTTAAAATTGCTTGATTGTGTGAATTGGATTGATGATTGTTATCTATTGTGTTGAATAGACCCTATACGCCGTATATTAAGCAGAGGTTATTTATTAAAAACATATACCGCGATAATTCCACCGTGAAGTGGAATTGGTATTATATATGTATTTGGAGTTGATTTCCCGCATTATATAGCGGATGAGACCCTATTGCGCCGCATAATAGCAGATAATATTTATAAATCCCATATACCGCGATATTTCACTTCGAAGTGGAATTGGTATTGTGCTAACATCTGTGGATGTAGGGAAACAGGTTGGAGGGATCCAACTGGATTCCTCAAACATTTGAATTTGTTTCAATGTTGTATGTTGATTTATTTATAATCTGTGTGTGATTATATTTGTGAATTGGAATCGTTGAAGGCTAAAATTTAGCCGAATATATTTTTGGTATTATTGGATACCAGAAATAAATAAAATTGGATTTTTGAAATTTAATTTGAAAATTTATTGTGAAAATTTATTTTTGAGGATTGGATAAATTTAAAAAGGGGTTTTAAAAAAAGATAAAAGTTTATTTTTGGACTATATTGAATTAAATTCCAAATTTTGGGAAAAAGCCTTAATAAATGGATTTCGGGTAATATTATTTATAAGCTGAAGAATTTATTTAAAATTTGGATTTTTAAATAGATTTGAAGAGATAAAGAAATTTATTTTAAAAAGGAAATAACTTTGGAAATTTATTTGATTTAAATTAATTAGATGATTAAGTTGATCCTATCTATGGATGTTTGGATTTTATTGGATGTTGAATTGTTTGACATATCTGATATGTGATGCTTTGTGATATATCCTGTTCTGTGTTGTGATTTGTGATTTGTTTATCCGTGATATACATATATCTGTGATCTGTGAATAAAAGATAAGCGTTATAGTTTATATCGCTTATCAATTATATTGTTATATTTGATCTATGATGATTGAATGTTGTTGCACTATTGTGTTAAACCCTTGGACTACACGATACACACATAAATGTGGATTTCACGTGGAAATCGGTTAAGTCACAGATTTTTAACAATCTTGAAAATTGAATTTTTGAATCCAAAATAGTTTTGGAATTGGAATTGGAAGCTTTTGAAAATGAGTTTCAAAAATAAGAGTTATTTTAAATAACTTAATAAAATGGAAATTTAACTCATTTGATTTAAAATTTGAATTCAATATTTTGAAATTGAATTCAATGAATTGGGAATTATGGTCTAAAAGATTGTATAAATTTTAAAAGGTGTTTATATGGGTTTTAACCATTTAAAATATGGTTTTGGAAATTTAAATTTAAATCCAAGATTTGTACTTGGATGGCTTTAACCTGTGTAATTGTAACTAGTTTTTCCCAAAACGAAAACTATCCGTTTTCAAATAATAATAACTTTCATAAAGTGAAAAGATTTCCAATTTGTATCGAAACATTTCAAGTTGAAATTGAATTGGGAATAGTTTGGAAAAACTATGAATTAACCTTTGTGAAGATGATTAAGCTTTATTTTAAAATCAAAGAAGATTTTAAAAGGTGTATCTTTTATATTATAAAAGACTTGAATTGTGAATAGTTTTGAAAGCTATAAATTAAATCTTAATTTAAAGATTTAATGGGTTAATCCAATTGAAATGGAAATTGATTTGGAAATCTGTGAATGAATCTTTGTGAAACTGGGTAAACTTTGTGAAGTAAATCTTTTTGTTTAAAGATTTAAAATGGTAATTTGTTTAAACCATTTAAAGGAAAGGATTTGGGTAATAAGTTGTGACTTAATTGAAATCCCTATATCCATATGTTTTAAATATTGTGCTCACTATTCGGGTTAGCCGGGAAAAGACCTTTGTGTCATATAACCCATTCCGAATTAGTGATACGACGATATGGATCGTATTGAAGACCGGTGTTGAAGACCGGATATTTTCAAAAATGAAAGGACAACCTATCGAATGTCTCTGCACCGAGTTGCTCCGGTATGGAGATTTATATCACTCTTCTTGTGATGGGAAGTCCGGACGTGATTAGTGAATATCCGGATTGCAAGGGCTTCTTTGGAAGTACCTTCGGTTCCGTTCGATCCCGGAACGGACTCGTATGGATGTGTGTCTAACATTACACTTTGAGATGTAAAGCTGGTTTCTATCAAATACATTTCTGTTGGTGGCGGAGAATTTATTCTCTTAGCTTAAAACCCTTCTCTGAGATGTACGAGCCCAGAGGTTATGTAGTTGATGGTTACTAGTGATACATTCCCAATTTGGTAATGTGGCATACGAAGTGCTGTTGATAATTTGTTGATCAAAGTGTGGCTTTGTGAAAAAGTGTGGCTTTGTGAAAAAGCGTAGCTTTGTGGATGAGACTTCGTCGAGCCTCACAACCCGGTAATGGTCGAAACAGGAATGTTCCGGCAAGGTTGTTAGGGGTCGCGCCTCTAGGGTATGTCCATTTCCTTCTGGATAAAAGGTGATATCATGGTATGGAGCCCAGATATTTTACCTATGTTGATGCTGAAAATTTATTATACTTTGTGGTTGAGGATCCTCAGATAAAGGTCGGTAACGACCGGGGGATGGCATAGCTCGTGTGTTAGCTACCTAGTTACAGCCGTACAGCGTGAGGTAGCGTCGGCCTTGTGTTTGCAGAGAGCAGGTTGACTCTCGGGGCGTCCTTTCAGAGGCGTTCCATTTCGGTGTAAGGAAGTTCCTTTGCCTGACCATTTGTTGGAAATCCAAAGAAACAATACAAATCTTGTACGGTTTTAGTTGTAGAACCTGCCATTTATTTATGGTGGTCACCACCGTTTAGATGGTAGCTATAGTAGGCATACAATAATGGTTGTATGTTGGCTAAGATTAATATTATACTTTCGAAATGTTTTTGTGACGACCGCCCATGACCCCTGCACCGAATCTAGTGGTAGTGTGCTGTAAAGTGTGCCAGGCGACCATGGACGATTGTCAGGGTAGATTAAAACAACAGAATCTATTGTATTACTCACAGTGCATGGACAAAAATACAATAGAACATATATATAGTGAAGCTATACAGAATAAAATGCCATCATATAAAACTTCATGATAGTTGAATACAAGCATCCAAATAGCCAATACAACAAGCCTCA
The DNA here is from genome assembly GCA_030737815.1 of Allium fistulosum. NCBI lineage: Eukaryota > Viridiplantae > Streptophyta > Magnoliopsida > Asparagales > Amaryllidaceae > Allium > Allium fistulosum. The sequence goes on along the minus strand of CM060903.1, from coordinate 763,315,258 downwards.
CTACATAACACTCAGAGAATACAAAACAGCGGAACATCTAGTACATATAATAAGAAGATAATATGCAACCCTCCAGCTCGTCTTCGATATCAGCATCGTGAGAAGAGAACAGCACCTGTCACCTGCTACCTAGTCTGCCCGTCCCAAAAATGGACGAACAGCCCAAGGCAATAAGAATTAAAACATAAAGCCTTGAGTCAGACAACAGTCTTAGTGAGCAGTAAATTAACTAACAACATACCAAAAGAGCATAAAGGAAAAGGAATAGGAATACAACCCTCCCACTCCACCTCTTTCTACAGTGATAGCCCCCAGACACACACTAAGCAGAAGCAACATAGCAGAGCATACCATTTAAAGTAAAGTAATAATCATTCGAGTCAAGGGCGATGTTTTCCAAGTACCAAGGCCTAAATCAGATAAGCACCCGGAAAATACCGCTCTTGAGTCCGAACGACGATACAACCAAACATCCATGACTCTGGCTATCACTGTTATCACTGCTTCGATATCACCGTTAATTGAATGACCGGCACATTCTTTCAGCCGTCCGTCAAGGGTTAATGGAAACCCCGGTTCTAGGCAGAACTCCGCACGTCGTCGCAGCCCGTGCCAAGGATTTTTGCAACTACCCAGGGTACTCGACCATCAATTCATTGTCGTTGGGATTTTCGCAACTGCCCAAACGTACCCTTGCTTTGAGTCTGCTAGAACCTTCAACAACGATGCTATCCAAGCCTCCTAGTCATCCTCCTCGACGACTATTTCCATACTAGCTCAAGCGCCTCTTAAGCATCCATTACTCTTAACTCGAATCATATCACCGAGTTACCAGCGTGCTTGGAATGATCCCGTCTGGATTAGACCAAGTCTTCATCACATGATGCTTCGCTTCATCACATCCTCGCAAAGCCTCATCTCATCATTATATCATCAAATCTATGCATAAGAGCTTCATCATCCCGCTACATATGCCACGAGCAGCTTTCCCAATTCAAGAGCCTTTCCCTTAGCTTTTGAATCATCTTCGACCACCTTGACTAAAACCAATCAACAATCATCTAATTCACAGCAATCAATCATGTCAAACATCAATCCAATTAACCAAGCATTCAAATATAAGCAAAATGGACAATTATAACAATAATAGCAATTTCGTAATTAAGGAGTTGAAAGTCTAACAAGCATGAAAACATGAGAATTATCTCTACAACTTGATGAATGAACTTGCATAGGTTAATCATATACAAAAATGGTTGTCGAATCATTATGAACAATGGATCTACATGGATCTACACTTAGGTTTACAAAAATGCATAGAAATCACTATTTTAACACCAAATCAAGCCAACAATCCGATCTACTCCTTTGGATCCGTGTGAGAGATAATCACCACTCACCAAATCACCTAAACAACCCCAAATCAACACGCTTCAGATCTGGATAGCGAAGGATCAAGCTTGATCTATCACGAATCCGTTTCAAACGAAGAAATCTCACTTCAACGGATGAAGATCTTCAACTTTAGCTCTTGGATCTTCGATCTTGATCTTCGATTGGATGAAAGGAAGCACTAGATTAGAGTGGAGAAAAGAAGTGAAGAAGTGTAGAAGTCGAGCTCTCAAAATGGCAGCACTTCGTCGCTTCAAAAATCCGGATCCCAAAAAGTGAGAAAAACCCTTCCTATTTATAGCTGAAAATCCACTAAGTCGTAACTCGGCTATCTCCTAAGTCGTCTCCGACTTATAATCTTCCGACTTAACAACTTCTGGCTTCTACGACCTAACGCTCACCTGTCTATGACTCACGACATAACAGCTATCTCCTAAGTCGGTCACGTCTTATAGCATGCATGCCTACGACTCACCAAAACCCAAATCCCCTACGACTTAAGACTTAACTCCCTTAAGTCATCTACGACTTAAGCTCATGCGCACCTAGCGACTTACCACTAGTTACGACTTATGACTTGGCAGAAGATACGACTTAACAGATCTATGCTTCTACGACTTAACAAACAACTGGGTTACGACTCAACTCCTAAGTCGTCTACGACTTAACACATAGGCTTCGACTTATCCGGGGTAAATTCTTAAGTCGCCGATCCTATAAGTCATCTACTCCTATAATTCGCTAACTCACTTAAGTCGCACTATTACTTAACTTGCTAACTCGCTGTTTCTTAACTCGGTCACTTCCTTAGGTTGTCTATCCCTTAGGTCGTTAGCTCACCCAGTCGACTTAACTTGGCAACGACTCAAACACTTAACTCGGTAACAATTTAACTCGCCACTATCCTTAAGTCGCGCCTACCTCTTAAGTCGTCCAAACGACCTATCTCCAATCTCTTAACCCGCCATTTCTCTGGGTCGCTCCTATCCCCTAAGTCGTATACGACTTACGACTTACTCTAAGTCGTGAACGACTTAGGACTTAGCAAATTTTTCGCAAAAATCTAAAATGACTTAACAACAATGCAACCCAAGGTCAACTATTTTACGATGTTTCGATCCGTAAAATACGGGTCGTTACATTCTCTCCCCCTTAGGAATTTTGCCCCCAAAATCCCAAACAAACAAAGCAATCAAAGACTATTCTGCATGCCTACCATCCATAGAAATCAACAAACCATGCATCCAATTCTAGCTTAGCATGCAGAATTCTAAAACTAGAACAAGTTACAATGTCGTTTAGATGACACGACACCTTAAGGCCATACCTTGAAGAGTTCGGGATGAGCTGCTTTCATCCTCTCTTCCACCTCCCATGTACAGTCGTTATCATCGTCACTCCATTGTATCTTGAGCAACTTTACTACCTTCCTCCTAAGCTGTTTCGTGTCGGTTTCAACAACACGAAGCGGCTTACGAGGTCTTCGATCGACTGGATCAACTTCGAAATCTTCACAGCTATCAGCAGAAACCACCGTACTCGAGTCGTGCACATACTTCCGTAGATATGATACGTGAAAAACATTGTGCACACTCGACATCTTCTCCGGTAACTCCAATCTATAGGCGAGCTTTCCAATTCGCTCGATGATCGGGAATGGTCCAACAAATCTCGGAGTCAGTTTTCCTTTCTTCCTGAATCGAATAACATTCTTCAGTGGAGAAATCTTCACAAAAACCATATCACCTACGTCGAACTCCAAATCCTTACGACACTTATCAGCATAACTCTTCTGACAGTCTTGGGCTGCCTTCATTCGTTGCCGAATGATCTCTATGCAATCTGAAGTCTGCCGAATCATCTCTGGCCCAAGTATCAGCTTTTCTCCAGTTTCCAACCAACATGTCGGGGAGTTACACGGTCTTCCATACAATGCCTCATACGGTGCCATACCAATGCTTGACTGGTAACTGTTGTTGTACGCAAACTCCACCAAATGAAGGTGATCTTCCCATGATCCTCCGAAGTCCAAAACACATGCTCTAAGAAGATCTTCCAAAACTCGGTTGACTCTCTCGGTCTGACCATCTGTTTGAGGGTGATAAGCTGTACTCAAACACAACTCGGTTCCCAAAACTTCCTGGAAGCTCTTCCAAAATTCACTAGTGAACAATGGGTCTCGATCGCTCACTATACTCTTCGGAATACCATGGAATCGAACTATCCACTTAACATATAACTCAGCCAATTTTGATGCAGTCCTAGTCGATCGAACAGGAATGAATCTTGCGCTCTTAGTCAGACGACCCACAATGACCCAAATCCCTTCATTTCCCGTTCTGGTTCTAGGTAATCCATCAATAAAGTCCATCGATATTTGCTCCCACTTCCATGTAGGAACTTCTAATGGCTGAAGTAATCCACTTAGCTTTTTCTGTTCAGCCTTTACCAACTGGCAGTTCATGCACTTGGAAATAAAATTTCCAACATCCTTCTTCATGCCTTCCCAGTAGTAGGTTCTCTTCATATCCCGATACATCTTATTTCCACCTGGATGAATTGTCAGCTTCGAGTGATGACTTTCCTTCAGGACTTCACTCCTCAATTCATCTATATCGGGAACAACTAGTCGTCCTTGCTTCCGAAGCCAACCCTCTCGATCGACCTCGAATCCTTTATCCTTTTCTGGTTCCAATCCAGATTCCAAATCCCGGATAATCTTGACAAGCTTATCGTCTCGCTTTTGGCTCTCGCCAATCCTTTCCACAAGAGAAGGTCTTATCGATAAGTTTGCCAACATCTTAGATTCCAATCCGCATCTAGGCCTGAAGTCAAATCCAGCTAAATACTCGAGATTCTTCCATTCTGAAAACATGGCTCCCAATCCTGCATGTCTTCGACCTAACGCATCTGCCACTGCGTTACCTTTTCCCGGAGTATAAGCTATACCAAAATCATATGATGCCAAAAACTCTAGCCAACGTTGCTGCCGAAGATTCAAATCTTTTTGGGAGAAAAGATACTTCAATGACTTATGATCTGTAAACAACTCAAATCGAACTCCCAATAGATAATGTCTCCACATCTTCAGAGCAAAAACAATCGCCGCTAACTCCAAATCATGAGTTGGGTAATTCCTTTCATGCGGCTTCAGTTGTCGACTGGCATACGCAACAACTTTATCCCTCTGCATCAGCACTGCTCCAAGTCCAGTACCACATGCATCAGTGTAAACCACCATCTCATCATTCCCACTAGGAATAGTCAGAATAGGAGCACTCGTCAATCTCTCTTTCAGGATTCCGAAAGCTTGCTCACACCTAGCATCCCATCTGAATGCTAGGTTCTTCTTTGTCAATCCTGTTAACGGTGCAGCTACCTTGGAGAAGTCTTTGATAAACCGTCGATAATATCCTGCTAATCCAATAAAACTCCTCACATCTGATGCATTCTTAGGTCTGACCCAATCCTGGATTGCTGCCACCTTATCGGGATCAACCGCTATTCCATTTCCAGAAATCACATGGCCTAAGAACCTCACTTCACTCTTCCAGAAGTGACACTTCGAAAACTTAGCCTTCAGCTGATGTTTCCGTAAGATTTCCAAAACAATACGCAAGTGCGTCTTGTGCTCCTCTTCCGTTCTGGAATAAATCAGAATATCATCCACGAACACAAGTACGAACTTGTTCAATTGATCTCTGAACACTCTATTCATAAGATCCACAAAATATGCTGGCGCGTTAGTCAACCCAAACGACATTACCAGCCACTCAAAGAAACCGGATGGTGTTCGAAAAGCAGTCTTCGGCACACTATCCTTAGCTACTCTCAACTGGTGAAATCCCGTTGCCAAATCCATCTGAGAAAACACCTTAGCCTCGTGAAGCTGATCAAACAAGTCATCTATTCTCGGCAATGGATACTTGTTCTACTTTGTCACCTTATTCAGCTCACGATAATCCACACACAATCTCAACGACCCATCTGCCTTGGTTGCAAACACAACTGGTGCACCCCTCTCGGACACACTACGCCGAATGAATCCTTTCTGCAAAAGATCATCAACTTGCACCCTCAACTCCTGCTGTTCCCTAGGCGCCATCCGCCTAAGAGGCATCACAACAGGTCTGGCTCCTTCAACTAGATCTATACGAAACTCGATCTCTCTATGCGGCGGCAACCCTTTGACTTCGTCAAAGACATCTTTGAATCCATTAGCGATTGGCACCGATGACAGTCCATCCCGTGGAACAACCAGCGAATACATGAAGCTCATGAAGACGCCTTCCTCATGCTTACATCGTATTACAACCTTTCGCCCCTCCACATTCTCGACTGTCACTTCCAACCTCTCGCAATCAACCTTTGCCGCATACTTCCTAAGCCAGTCCATACCCAAAATAATTCCGAACCCCGCAAAGTTCAGAACAAAGCAATCACAAACAAAAGAGCAACCATGACTCGATACAACTAGACCACGGCATAACATACACAAACAAGACGAACCCCCAACTGGATTAGTCACAACCAATGGCCTATCAACAATATCCGGCTTCAAATCTAACCGGCCTACGAGTTCATTGCAAACAAACGAATGCGACGCTCCAGTATCAAACAAAACTCTAACTGGAACACCACATAGGAAAAGAGTACCTTGTACAACAACACTCTTTCCTTTCTCTTCAGCAGTAGGAGCTTTCGAAGACGACGGAACAGCTCCCAAAGCATAAGCTTGCACAATCTGCTTGTCCCTCCTCGGTTCTGGACAATTCTTCCTGAAATGCCCCGGCTTGTCACAGTTGTGGCACTTCGCCGGCGCTTTCGGATTCTTGCAATCCCTGGAGAGATGGCCTTTCTGCTGACAGTTGTAGCAAGTCACCTCGCCTTTCGGCTTCTTCTGGCCATCCTTACCCTTCTGCTGCTGCTGCTTCCTCTTCTTGTTTCCAGCCTGCTGGGGTTTAGACTCTTCCCTGGTCACAGCAACAACAGATCCTTCCTTAGGTAACAAACTCTCATGCCTAAGAGCTTTCTCCACAAGCTTCTCAAATGAATCGTCCAAATGATCCACCAACTGTCTCCCAAGATAACTGTCCAAGTCTGTCACAAACTTCTCATTCTTCTGATAAGCAGATTCAATATATGACCGGGCATACTTGGACAAAGCTTCGAACTCAGAAACATACTCAAGAACTGGTCTCCCACCTTGCTTGAGCTCCACAAACCTCTTGAACAGAACTGACTTCTGAGCTGTAGAAATGAACTTAGCTTCAAATCTAACTTGGAATTGCTCCCAAGTAATCTCTTCCTCCGAAGTATTGATGGTAATAGAGTTCCACCAATCAGAAGCTCTCCCTTGAAGCTGCCTTGATGCCAACTTCCTCTTAGTTGCATCATCAATTCCCAAATCACCAAAAATCCTTCTACAAGCATCTATCCATCTCTGGACTTCGATAGTAGATTCTGTTCCCAAGAAAACCTTCCCTCCAAGAGCAGTATAATCCTTGCACAACTTAGCAAAATCCACTGGTTTTGGAGTTTGGACTTGAACTCCAACATCTACTGTTGCCCCCGAAACTGGTATCCTTCTCATGATCGAAGTCATCATAGCTTCGAACATAGCTGCATAATCAGCAGCCCCCTCAGTAGCACGGCCTTCCCTAGCAGCTGGTCTCCCTCTTCGACTCATTCTCAATATTTATAAAAAGGAATGATTAGAACTTCTAGAGAAACAACTGCATAAAGGACTCAAACCCTACTAAGCTATTATATTATATATAGTAATCATCCATCAAAATACAATTACGTCTCTCATACGTAGTTACGTCAACGAGCGTTGGGTAAAATCGATTAACCTGGCTCTAATACCAAATGTGAAGACCGCCCATGACCCCTGCACCGAATCTAGTGATAGTGCGCTGTAAAGTGTGCCAGGCGACCATGGACGATTGTCAGGGTAGATTAAAACAACAGAATCTATCGTATTACTCACAGCGCATGGACAAAAATACAATAGAACATATATATAGTGAAGCTTTACAGAATAAAATGCCATCATATAAAACTTCATGATAGTTGAATACAAGCATCCAAATAGCCAATACAACAAGCCTCACTACATAACACTCAGAGAATACAAAACAGCACCTGTCACCTGCTACCTAGTCTGCTCGTCCCAAAAATGGACGAACAGCCCAAGGCAATAAGAATTAAAACATAAAGCCTTGAGTCAGACAACAGTCTTAGTGAGCAGTAAATTAACTAACAACATACCAAAAGAGCATAAAGGAAAAGGAATAGGAATACAACCCTCCCACTCCACCTCTTTCTACAGTGATAGCCCTCAGACACACACTAAGCAGAAGCAACATAGCAAAGCATACCATTTAAAGTAAAGTAATAATCATTCGAGTCAAGGGCGATGTTTTCCAAGTACCAAGGCCTAAATCAGATAAGCACCCGGAAAATACCGCTCTTGAGTTCGAACGACGATACAACCAAACATCCATGACTCTGGCTATCACTGTTATCACTGCTTCGATATCACCGTTAATTGAATGACCGACACATTCTTTCAGCCGTCCGTCAAGGGCTAATGGAAACCCCGGTTCTAGACAGAACTTCGCACGTCGTCGCAGCCCGTGCCAAGGATTTTTGCAACTACCTAGGGTACTCGACCATCAATTCATTGTCGTTGGGATTTTCGCAACTGCCCAAACGTACCCTTGCTTTGAGTCTGCTAGAACCTTCAACAACGATGCTATCCAAGCCTCCTAGTCATCCTCCTCGACGACTATTTCCATACTAGCTCAAGCGCCTCTCAAGCATCCATTACTCTTAACTCGAATCATATCACCGAGTTACCAGCGTGCTTGGAATGATCCCGTCTGGATTAGACCAAGTCTTCATCACATGATGCTTCGCTTCATCACATCCTCGCAAAGCCTCATCTCATCATTATATCATCAAATCTATGCATAAGAGCTTCATCATCCCGCTACATATGCCACGAGCAGCTTTCCCAATTCAAGAGCCTTTCCCTTAGCTTTTGAATCATCTTCGACCACCTTGACTAAAACCAATCAACAATCATCTAATTCACAGCAATCAATCATGTCAAACATCAATCCAATTAACCAAGCATTCAAATATAAGCAAAATGGACAATTATAACAATAATGGCAATTTCGTAATTAAGGAGTTGAAAGTCTAACAAGCATGAAAACATGAGAATTATCTCTACAACTTGATGAATGAACTTGCATAGGTTAATCATATACAAAAATGGTTGTCGAATCATTATGAACAATAGATCTACATGGATCTACACTTAGGTTTACAAAAATGCATAGAAATCACTATTTTAACACCAAATCAAGCCAACAATCCGATCTACTCCTTTGGATCCGTGTGAGAGATAATCACCACTCACCAAATCACCTAAACAACCCCAAATCAACACGCTTCAGATCTGGACAGCGAAGGATCAAGCTTGATCTATCACGAATCCGTTTCAAACGAAGAAATCTCACTTCAACGGATGAAGATCTTCAACTTTAGCTCTTGGATCTTCGATCTTGATCTTCGATTGGATGAAAGGAAGCACTAGATTAGAGTGGAGAAAATAAGTGAAGAAGTGTAGAAGTCGAGCTCTCAAAATGGCAGCACTTCGTCGCTTCAAAAATCCGGATCCCAAAAAGTGAGAAAAACCCTTCCTATTTATAGCTGAAAATCCACTAAGTCGTAACTCGGCTATCTCTTAAGTCGTCTCCGACTTATAATCTTCCGACTTAACAACTTCTGGCTTCTACGACCTAACGCTCACCTGTCTATGACTCACGACATAACAGCTATCTCCTAAGTCGGTCACGTCTTATAACATGCGCGCCTACGACTCACCAAAACCCAAATCCCCTACGACTTAAGACTTAACTCCCTTAAGTCATCTACGACTTAAGCTCATGCGCACCTAGCGACTTACCACTAGTTACGACTTATGACTTGGCAGAAGATACGACTTAACAGATCTATGCTTCTACGACTTAACAAACAACTGGGTTACGACTCAACTCCTAAGTCGTCTACGACTTAACACATAGGCTTCGACTTATCCGGGGTAAATTCTTAAGTTGCTGATCCTATAAGTCGTCTACTCCTATAAGTTGCTAACTCACTTAAGTCGCACTATTACTTAACTTGCTAACTCGCTGTTTCTTAACTCGGTCACTTCCTTAGGTTGTCTATCCCTTAGGTCGTTAGCTCACCCAGTCGACTTAACTTGGCAACGACTCAAACACTTAACTCGGTAACAATTTAACTCGCCACTATCCTTAAGTCGTGCCTACCTCTTATGTCGTCCAAACGACCTATCTCCAATCTCTTAACCCACCATTTCTCTGGGTCGCTCCTATCCCCTAAGTCGTATATGACTTACGACTTACTCTAAGTCGTGAACGACTAAGGACTTAGCAAATTTTTCGCAAAAATCTAAAATGACTTAACAACAATGCAACCCAAGGTCAACTATTTTACGATGTTTCGATCCGTAAAATACGGGTCGTTACAGTTTTCCACTATGCACTAATAATAATAATCCAATGATTTGCGTAGTAAGCATGTTTGACTATCATAAGAAGAAATCTCCTCCAATTCTGCGGTTGCATTGTGTGTGTGGCAGGAGGTCTTATGGTAGTTTCATTTTCCAAAAGCATTGCGAATGTCTTTTACCTCTTTGTTGTTGTTGTTTTAAAGATAATAACTATTTTAGTTCTCACACCAGTCACTATGACTGACCTGGAGTTTATTGTTTCCTTCCTAAACTCTGGGTGCCAACCAATTTCCACACGGGCAGTCTAGAGTCAGGTTATCAGGTCATTCTGGATTCAGGAGATGCTGTGGAGCTCAATGGCGAGCTGGATGGCGAGACGTAGCACTTGTATACGATATTATTTATTCCGCTGTGTATTCTGTATGAGGACATGTTTGTATAACTGTCCATTGATGTATTGTGTTGTATATTGACTCTAATGATGTAATGTATAAACTGATATAGTTCTTTGTTTTAAAAGATTATTCATTTATCTATTATATGTTGTTCCGCTGCGATATGTGAGATTCTGATATTGTTTCTGTTGCTTCTTCTTTCTTTTTCTTCTATCTTCTTCTACCTCTTCTTTTTAACCATAACAATACGGTTTTCCGGCATTCGATTGCTCGGCAGTTGATACGGTGGACGTATTAATGTTGACTTTCGAGCGTCGAAAATCCGTATCGTTACATGTGGTATCAGAGCATATGGTTAAGCGATAACCTTGGCTCTGTTAGGTGTTACTCATTAGAGATAGAGTCAGTAGTACTCTAGAATGAGTTGAGTGTAATAATAGATACGAGCGCGTATTTGTTAGTGAATATGAAATTGTTTTATATTGTGTTTGCTTATCCGTTGAGCTGTTTATGAATTCTGGTCGGTATGTGGGATGCCATATTATCGATAGGGGTTTCTAAACACTTAAACAAGGCAAGTCGACATGGTATCATTTAAATTGGGTAAATGAAATAATTTTACCTCTATTATATTTTGTATATAAAAGAAATAATTTTTCAGAATTATTAAAGTGTATATAATTGAATTGTTTGGTTGTTGAAAAAGAATATATACAAGTCAATAAAAGTTGTTTGAATAAATTATATAAAAACAACAATTGTATAAGTATAGAATTATAATGATTTACAATTGTGAAATAATCTTGTATTAGTAAGACTTGTAAATGTGATTTATAAATAAAAGGAGATTTTGAAAGAATATTAAGCACTGAATTCACTACTGTTGTTGGGAAATAAGGGTGATGACTTCAGCATCATCAGTATCATTTTTGAGTTTCTGTGTGATTGATTTGCTACCATAGTAAATTGAAAATTTAAGTTTTGTTGTGATAAACAAATTTGAAATTAAAATCCAAGTTGTAATTGATAAATATAAGTGAAATGAGTTTTGAACTTATAATATGAGATGATAAATTTAACTTTGGTAAAGTTGAAATGAAATTGAGTTAGCATAACCAAATATATGATGTGAATTTAACTAAAGGAAAGTTAAATAAATTGAATTGGATTTATAAGTGGAAATTTAAGTTAAGTTAAACAAATGATGTTTAATTGGAATATAACTTAAGTGATGTTAAATAAAGTTGATTTTGGTGTCGAAGTGAAAAAAAAAACAAAGTGAATTAAATGAATATGAACTTGAGTTATATAAATGAAATTCAACCTTACTTGTAAAATGGATTAGAAATTGAATTAATAAATGGATTGAATGTTAATCAATCCAATGTAAATAAATTGATATGGAAGCCAATTTAATATTAAACCAATTGGAATTAAAAGTGTTGAACCAAATTGAATGTAAATTTAATAATTTGGTTATGTTGGTTATGATTTGATTGTTAGATGGTTGTTAGTTAATTGTAAATAAATTCATTAAGTGTTAATGAAATGGAATTTGTGAAATTGAAAGCTATGTAATTGAATTTGAATTGAAAGTAAATTAATGTGAATTGATTGTAAGCAATTAAAATTTGTATCGAAACCTTATAAATTGCTTATGGGAATTATTTGATTGCATTGCTTATGGAAACTTTGTATTTGTTATTGAAAATTAATGAAATGTAAATGAATTTTCTATATATGTCACTTACGTGTTTAAATTGAGTAAGTACAGGTGCTGTGGCTACCGTTTAGCGGGATTTGGTTGCGCTAAAATGCTTAATAAATAACTGCTTTGCTTAAAAATGCTAAAAAGGTACGCCTACGCAATAAAAAATAGGAAATATGAACTGTTTTTCTGCTTTTCCGACCGTGTGGGTCGATGTATATATATTTATGTCTATTGTGATCCTACTACGATCGAACCACGCAAAGGAGGCTATGGTGAGTTTTTCTGAAAATTTAAGGCGTTAGAAAATTTTCGGGAAATTTTGGAAAATTTGTGAAAACTAAATTTTGGATTTGGAGTTAAAAGTTAAACGATATAGTGTGTTTTGAAAAGTATAACTAAGTATGGATTTGAAAACTTAGTAAAGTTTTTGAAAGAGTTTAACTATTGGATTTTGGGGAAGTTTTACACTTAAGTGATTTTGGAATCTAATTTGAACGAATTGTTTGAAAAGTTAATGGATTCTGTAATTTTTCTTACTTTGCAATTTCGAGGACGAAATTCTTTTAAAGGGGGAAGTTTGTAACGACCCAGAATTTTAGTCATTTGAAATTCAAATATTTAATTGATTTTAAATATTAACAAGTAAGATTTGTAAGTCGAATAAATTTATTTTGAATATAAAGATTTAATTGTTTAATTAAATCGATAATTTAATATTTGAAATTCCAGAAATAATTGGAAATTGGATCAAATGTGTATAAAAATGATTTATAAAGTTATATTAAATCATATTGGAGTTATAATGATGTTATAGAACTTTTAAAATCAAATTAAATGTTAATTTGTGAAAATTGAATATTTTAATATTTAATTGACGACAAAATGACCGTTTTTCAAACAGTCTCGGATTTCAACGAAACTAGTTTCATCGGATCCGTAATGTGAAATTATTGTAAGATTTCAATTTTCGTGTCAATCGGATTTACGGTTTGTCCGGGGCAAGTTAAAACGCATCGAAATCGTTTTAAATCGATTTGATTTAAATTTGATCGTTTATTTCCGTAACTCTCACATACAATCGAATTAGCTCCCGAAACACGTTCCATTGTGTTCGGAACGCGGGTAAAACCTTAGAAACGTCAGCCGGCACGCTTGATTTCGAGTTCGAAAATTTTCGAGATGAATAGTGTTTTGAAAATTTCTATATAAGGACCTATCTTTTTCTATTTTTCACTAAAGCCCTAGCTAGGGTTAGCAGCCGCCACTTCTATAACCAATGGCCGGAAACACCCCTCCTTTGTCCACGTTTATCTCCTCATTTATCGATTTTCAATAAAAGTCTTCAACTGAGAAAACGACGAGCTCGTCGAGAGCTCCAGATCCAACGGTGGATCTTGCTTGAAATCGTCGTTTGGAGCCGGAATTTCCCTGTGTTCGTCAGCCGTTCATTCTCGATTTGCGGGCTATGGAGACATCCGAGCTTCACGACATTCTCGGCGATGGTGGCTCACGAGTTGGGCTTCGAGACCATGGTCTCTGATCACCTTCAAACATCTCGTGGTGGTCGCAATAATTGGTGGATGAATGGCGGCTATGGGTGTTGATGCGTTCGAATTTCAAGTTTGGGGAAGAAGATCTCGTACGGGCCAGATCTGATGAAGGCAATCGAACGGCCCAGATTGAACGAGGTTTAAATTAAAAATGAAATTGTAAATAAATATATATATTAATTCGTGTAATGTTTAAAATGCCATAACTTTTTGATACGAGGTCCGTTTCGCACGAAACGAATTGCGTCGGGTTCGTTTTGACGAGCACTACGCAATGGAGCTGGTTTGGAGTCGATTGGAGTCAGTGAAAATTTTGGGTAAAATTAAACGTGCGTTTAATTTTATTCGAAATAAAATACTACAACCGTTATTGAAAGCAAGGTGAGAACTCCTCACTCAATCGAATATTTGTTTCGATTTAAATTTTAAATAGGTAGATTTAAAATTGCTTGATTGTGTGAATTGGATTGATGATTGTTATCTATTGTGTTGAATAGACCATATACGCCGTATATTAAGCGGAGGTTATTTATTAAAAACATATACCGCGATAATTCCACCGTGAAGTGGAATTGGTATTATATATGTATTTGGAGTTGATTTCCCGCATTATATAGCGGATGAGACCCTATTGCGCCGCATAATAGCGGATAATATTTATAAATCCCATATACCACGATATTTCACTTCGAAGTGGAATTGGTATTGTGCTAACATCTGTGGATGCAGGGAAACAGGTTGGAGGGATCCAACTGGGTTCCTCAAACATTTGAATTTGTTTCAATGTTGTATGTTGATTTATTTATAATCTGTGTGTGATTATATTTGTGAATTGGAATCGTTGAAGGCTAAAATTTAGCCGAATATATTTTTGGTATCGTTAGATACCAGAAATAAATAAAATTTGATTTTTGAAATTTAAGTTGAAAATTTATTGTGAAAATTTATTTTTGAGGATTGGATAAATTTAAAAAGGGGTTTTAAAAATAGATAAAAGTTAATTTTGGACTATATTGAATTAAATTCCAAATTTTGGGAAAAAGCCTTAATGAATGGATTTCGGGTAATATTATTTATAAGCTGAAGAATTTATTTAAAATTTAGATTTTTAAATAGATTTGAAGAGATAAAGAAATTTATTTTGAAAAGGAAATAACTTTGGAAATTTATTTGATTTAAATTAATCAGATGATTAAGTTGATCCTATCTTTGGATGTTTGGATTTTATTGGATGTTGAATTGTTTGACATCTCTGATATGTGATGCTTTGTGATATATCCTGTTCTGTGTTGTGATTTGTGATTTGTTTATCCGTGATATATATATATCTGTGATCTGTGAATAAAAGATAAGCGTTATAGTTTATATAGCTTATCAATTATATTGTTATATTTGATCTATGATGATTGAATGTTGTTGCACTATTGTGTTAAACCCTTGGACTACACGATACACACACAAATGTGGATTTCACGTGGAAATCGGTTAAGTCACAGATTTTTATCAATTTTGAAAATTGAATTTTTGAATCCAAAATAGTTTTGGAATTAGAATTGGAAGCTTTTGAAAATGAGTTTCAAAAATAAGAGTTATTTTAAATAACTTAATAAAATGGAAATTTAAATCATTTGATTTAAAATTTGAATTCAATATTTTGAAATTGAATTCAATGAATTGGGAATTATGGTCTAAAAGATTGTATAAATTTTAAAAGGTGTTTATATGGGTTTTAACCATTTAAAATATGGTTTTGGAAATTTAAATTTAAATCCAAGATTTGTACTTGGATGGCTTTAACCTGTGTAATTGTAACTAGTTTTTCCCAAAACGAAAACTATCCGTTTTCAAATAATAATAACTTTCATAAAGTGAAAAGATTTCCAATTTGTATCGAAACATTTCAAGTTGAAATTGAATTGTGAATAGTTTGGAAAAACTATGAATTAACCTTTGTGAAGATGATTAAGCTTTATTTTGAAATCAAAGAAGATTTTAAAAGGTGTATCTTTTATATTATAAAAGACTTGAATTGTGAATAGTTTTGAAAGCTATAAATTAAATCTTAATTTAAAGATTTAATGGGTTAATCCGATTGAAATGGAAATTGATTTGGAAATCTGTGAATGAATCTTTGTGAAACTGGGTAAACTTTGTGAAGTAAATCTTTTTGTTTAAAGATTTAAAATGGTAATTTGTTTAAACCATTTAAAGGAAAGGATTTGGGTAATAAGTTGTGACTTAATTGAAATCCATATATCCATATGTTTTAAATATTGTGCTCACTATTCGGGTTAGCCGGGAAAAGACCTTTGTGTCATATAACCCATTCCGAATAAGTGATACAACGATATGGATCGTATTGAAGACCGGTGTTGAAGACCGGATATTTTCAAAAATGAAAGGACAACCTGTCGAATGTCTCTGCACCGAGTTGCTCCGATATGGAGATTTATATCACTCTTCTTGTGATGGGAAGTCCGGACATGATTAGTGAATATCCGGATTGCAAGGGCTTCTTTGGAAGTGCCTTCGGTTCCGTTCGATCCTGGAACGGACTTGTATGGATGTGTGTATGACATTACACTTTGAGATGTAAAGCTGGTTTCTATCAAATACATTTCTGTTGGTTGTGGAGAATTTATTCTCTTAACTTAACACCCTTCTCTGAGACGTACGAGCTCAGAGGTTATGTAGTTGATGGTTACTAGTGATACATTCCCAATTTGGTAATGTGGCAGATGAAGTACTGTTGATCATTTGTTGATCAAAGCGTGGCTTTGTGAAAAAGCATGACTTTGTGAAAAAGCATAGCTTTGTGGACGAGACTTCGTCGAGCCTCACAACCCGGTAATGGTCGAAACAGGAATGTTGCGGCAAGGTTGTTAGGGGTCGCGCCCCTAGGGTATGTCCATTTCCTTCTGGATAAAAGGTGATATCATGGTATGGAGCCCAGATATTTTACCTATGTTGATGCTGAAAATTTATTATACTTTGTGGTAGTTGCTTTGTGGTTGAGGATCCTCGGATAAATGTCGGTAACGACCGGGGGATGGCATAGCTCGTGTGTTAGCTACCTAGTTACAGCCGTACAGCGTGAGGTAGCGTCGGCCTTGTGTTTGCAGAGAGCAGGTTGACTCTCGGAGCGTCCTTTCAGAGGCGTTCCATTTCGGTGTAAGGAAGTTCCTTTGCCTGACCATTTGTTGGAAATCCAAAGAAACAATACGAACCTTGTACGGTTTTAGTTGTAGAACCTGCCATTTACTTATGGTGGTCACCACCGTTTAGATGGTAGCTATAGTAGGCATACAATAATGGTTGTATGTTGGCTAAGATTAATATTATACTTTCGAAATGTTTTCCACTATGCACTAATAATAATAATCCAATGATTTGCATAGTAAGCATGTTTGACTATCATAAGAAGAAATCTCCTCCAATTCTGCGGTTGCATTGTGTGTGTGGCGGGAGGTCTAATGGTAGTTTCATTTTCCAAAAGCATTGCGAATGTCTTTTACCTCTTTGTTGTTGTTGTTTTAAAGATAATAACTGTTTTAGTTCTCACACCAGTCACCATGACTGACCTGGAGTTTATTGTTTCCTTCCTAAACTCTGGGTGCCCACCAATTTCCACACGGGCAGTCTAGAGTCAGGTTATCAGGTCATTCTGGATTCAGGAGATGCTGTGGAGCTCAATGGCGAGCTGGATGGCGAGACGTAGCACTTGTATACAATATTATTTATTCCGCTGTGTATTCTGTATGAGGACAAGTTTGTATAACTGTCCATTGATGTATTGTGTTGTATATTGACTCTGATGATGTAATGTATAAACTGATATAGTTCTTTGTTTTAAAAGATTATTCATTTATCTATTATATGTTGTTCCGCTGCGATATGTGAGATTCTGATATTGTTTCTGTTGCTTCTTCTTTCTTTTTCTTCTGTCTTCTTCTACCTCTTCTTTTTAACCATAACAATTCGGTTTTCCGGCATTCGATTGCTCGGAAGTTGATACAGTGGACGTATTAATGTCGACTTTCGAGCGTCGAAAATCCGTATCGTTACATGTAGTATCAGAGCATATGGTTAAGCGATAACCTTGGTTCTGTTGGGTGTTACTCAGTAGAGATAGAGTCAGTAGTACTCTAGAATGGGTTGAGTGTAATAATAGATACGAGCGCGTATTTGTTAGTGAATATGAAATTGTTTTATATTGTGTTTGCTTATCCGTTGAGCTGTTTATGAATTCTGGTCGGTATGTGGGACGCCATATTATCGATAGGGGTTTCTAAACACTTAAACGAGGCAAGTCGACATGGTATCATTTAAATTGGGTAAATGAAATAATTTTACCTCGATTATATTTTGTATATAAAAGAAATAAATTTTCAGAATTATTAAAGTGTATATAATTGAATTGTTTGGTTGTTGAAAACGAATATATATATAAGTCAATAAAAGTTGTTTGAATAAATTATATAAAAGCAATAATTGTATAAGTATAGAATTATAATGATTTACAATTGTGAAATAATCTTGTATTAGTAAGACTTGTAAATGTGATTTATAAATAAAAGGAGATTTTGAAAGAATATTAAGCACTGAATTCACTACTGTTGTTGGGAAATAAGGGTGATGACTGCAACATCATCAGTATCATTTTCGAGTTTCTGTGTGATTGATTTGCTACCATAGTAAATTGAAAATTTAAGTTTTGTTGTGATAAACAAATTTGAAATTAAAATCCAAGTTGTAATTGATAAATATAAGTGAAATGAGTTTTGAACTTATAATATGAGATGATAAATTTAACTTTGGTAAAGTTGAAATGAAATTGAGTTAGCATAACCAAATATATGATGTGAATTTAACTAAAGGAAAGTTAAATCAATTGAATTGGATTTATAAGTGGAAATTTAAGTTAAGTTAAACAAATGATGTTTAATTAGAATATAACTTAAGTGATGTTAAATAAAGTTGATTTTGGTGTCGAAGTGAAAAAAAAACAAAGTGAATTAAATGAATATGAACTTGAGTTATATAAATGAAATTCAACCTTACTTGTAAAATGGATTAGCAATTGAATTAATAAATGGATTGAATGTTAATCAATCCAATGTAAATAAATTGATATGGAAGCCAATTTAATATTAAACCAATTGGAATTAAAAGTGTTGAACCAAATTGAATGTAAATTTAATAATTTGGTTATGTTGGTTATGATTTGATTGTTAGATGGTTGTTAGTTAATTGTAAATAAATTCATTAAGTGTTAATGAAATGGAATTTGTGAAATTGAAAGCTATGTAATTGAATTTGAATTGAAAGTAAATTAATGTGAATTGATTGTAAGCAATTAAAATTTGTATCGAAACCTTATAAATTGCTTATGGGAATTATTTGATTGCATTGCTTATGGAAACTTTGTATTTGTTATTGAAAATTAATGAAATGTAAATGAATTTTCTATATATGTCACTTACGTGTTTAAATTGAGTAAGTACAGGTGCTGTGGCTACCGTTTGGCGGGATTTGGTTGCGCTAAAATGCTTAATAAATAACTGCTTTGCTTAAAAATGCTAAAAAGGTACGCCTACGCAATAAAAAATAGGAAATATGAACTGTTTTTCTGCTTTTCCGACCGTGTGGGTCGATGTATATATATTTATCTCTATTGTGATCCTACTATGATCGAACCGCGCAAAGGAGGCTATGGTGAATTTTTCTGAAAATTTAAGGCGTTAGAAAATTTTCGGGAAATTTTGGAAAATTTGTGAAAACTAAATTTTGGATTTGGAGTTAAAAGTTAAACCATATAGTTTGTTTTGAAAAGTATAACTAAGTATGGATTTGAAAAATTAGTAAAGTTTTTGAAAGAGTTTAACTATTGGATTTTGGGGAAGTTGTACACTTAAGTGATTTTGGAATCTAATTTGAACGAATTGTTTGAAAAGTTAATGGATTCTGTAACTTTTTCTTACTTTGCAATTTTGAGGACGAAATTCTTTTAGCGGGGAAGTTTGTAACGACCCAGAATTTCTGTCATTTGAAATTCAGATATTTAATTGATTTTAAATATTAACAAGTAATATTTGTAAGTCGAATAAATTTATTTTGAATATAAAGATTTAATTGTTTAATTAAATCGATAATTTAATATTTGAAATTCCAGAAATAATTGGAAATTGGATCAAATGTGTATAAAAATGATTTATAAAGTTATATTAAATCATATTGGAGTTATAATGATGTTATAGAACTTTTAAAATAATATTAAATGTTAATTTGTGAAAATTGAATATTTTAATATTTAATTGACGACAAAATGACCGTTTTTCAAACAGTCACGGATTTCGACGAAACTAGTTTCATCGGATCCGTAATGTGCAATTATTGTAAAATTTCAATTTTCGTGTCAATCGGATTTACGGTTTGTCCGGGGCAAGTTAAAATGCATCGAAATCATTTTAAATCGATTTGATTTAAATTTGATCGTTTATTTCCATAACTCTCACATACGATCGAATTAGCTCCCAAAACACGTTCCATTGTGTTCGGAACACGGGTAAAACCTTAGAAACGTTAGCCGGCACGCTTGATTTCGAGTTCGAAATTTTTTGAGATGAATAGTGTTTTGAAAATTTCTATATAAGGACCTAGCTTTTTCTATTTTTCACTAAAGCCCTAGCTAGGGTTAGCAGCCGCCACTTCTATAACCAATGGCTGGAAACATTCCTCCTTTGTCCACGTTTATCTCCTCATCTATCGATTTTCACTAAAAGTCTTCAACTGAGAAAACGACGAGCTCGTCGAGAGCTCCAGATCCAACGGTGGATCTTGCTTGAAATCATCGTTTGGAGTCGGAATTTCCCTGCGTTCGTCAGCCGTTCGTTCTTGATTTGCGGGCTATGGAGACAGCCGAGCTTCACGACATTCTCGGCGATGGTGGCTCACGAGTTGGGCTTCGAGACCATGGTCTCTGATCACCTTCAAACATCTCGTGGTGGTCGCAATAATTGGTGGATGAATGGCGGCTATGGGTGTTGATGCGTTCGAATTTCACGTTTGGGGAAGAAGATCTCGTACGGGCCAGATCTGATGAAGGCAATCGAACGGCCCAGATTGAACGAGGTTTAAATTAAAAATGAAATTGTAAATAAATATATATATTAATTCGTGTAATGTTTAAAATGCCATAACTTTTTGATACGAGGTCCGTTTCGCACGAAACGAATTGCGTCGGGTTCGTTTTGACAAGCACTACGCAATGGAGCTGGTTTGGAGTCGATTGGAGTTAGTGAAAATTTTGGGTAAAATTAAACGTGCGTTTAATTTTATTCGAAACAAAATACTACAACCGTTATTGAAAGCAAGGTGAGAACTCCTCACTCAATCGAATATTTGTTTCGATTTTAATTTTAAATAGTTAGATTTAAAATTGCTTGATTGTGTGAATTGGATTGATGATTGTTATCTATTGTGTTGAATAGACCCTATACGCCGTATATTAAGCGGAGGTTATTTATTAAAAATATATACCGCGATAATTCCACCGTGAAGTGGAATTGGTATTACATATGTATTTGGAGTTGATTTCCCGCATTATATAGCGGATGAGACCCTATTGCGCCGCATAATAGAGGATAATATTTATAAATCCCATATACCGCGATATTTCACTTCGAAGTGGAATTGGTATTGTGCTAACATCTATGGATGCAGGGAAACAGGTTGGATGGATCCAACTGGATTCCTTAAACATTTGAATTTGTTTCAATGTTGTGTGTTGATTTATTTATAATCTATGTGTGATTATATTTGTGAATTGGAATCGTTGAAGGCTAAAATTTAGCCGAATATATTTTTGGTATCGTTGGATACCAGAAATAAATAAAATTGGATTTTTGAAATTTAAGTTGAAAATTTATTGTGAAAATTTATTTTTGAGGATTGGATAAATTTAAAAAGGGGTTTTAAAAAAAGATAAAAGTTTATTTTTAGACTATATTGAATTAAATTCCAAATTTTGGGAAAAAGCCTTAATAAATGGATTTTGGGTAATATTATTTATAAGCTGAAGAATTTATTTAAAATTTGGATTTTTAAATAGATTTGAAGAGATAAAGAAATTTATTTGATTTAAATTAATCAGATGATTAAGTTGATCCTATCTATGGATGTTTGGATTTTATTGGATGTTGAATTGTTTGACATCTCTGATATGTGATGCTTTGTGATATATCCTGTTCTGTGTTGTGATTTGTGATTTGTTTATCCGTGATATATATATATATATATATCTGTGATCTGTGAATAAAAGATAAGCGTTATAGTTCATATCGCTTATCAATTATATTGTTATATTTGATCTGTGATGATTGAATGTTGTTGCACTATTGTGTTAAACCCTTAGACTACACGATACACACACAAATGTGGATTTCACATGGAAATCGGTTAAGTCACAGATTTTTATCAATTTTGAAAATTGAATTTTTGAATCCAAAATAGTTTTGGAATTGGAATTGGAAGCTTTTGAAAATGAGTTTAAAAAATAAGAGTTATTTTAAATAACTTAATAAAATGGAAATTTAAATCATTTGATTTAAAATTTGAATTCAATATTTTGAAATTGAATTCAATGAATTGGGAATTATGGTCTAAAAGATTGTATAAATTTTAAAAGGTGTTTATATGGGTTTTAACCATTTAAAATATGGTTTTGGAAATTTAAATTTAAATCCAAGATTTGTACTTGGATGGCTTTAACCTGTGTAATTGTAACTAGTTTTTCCCAAAATGAAAACTATCCGTTTTCAAATAATAATAACTTTCATAAAGTGAAAAGATTTCCAATTTGTATCGAAACATTTCAAGTTGAAATTGAATTGTGAATAGTTTGGAAAAACTATGAATTAACCTTTGTGAAGATGATTAAGCTTTATTTTGAAATCAAAGAAGATTTTAAAAGGTGTATCTTTTATATTATAAAAGACTTGAATTGTGAATAGTTTTGAAAGCTATAAATTAAATCTTAATTTAAAGATTTAATGGGTTAATCCAATTGAAATGGAAATTGATTTGGAAATCTGTGAATGAATCTTTGTGAAACTGGGTAAACTTTGTGAAGTAAATCTTTTTGTTTAAAGATTTAAAATGGTAATTTGTTTAAACCATTTAAAGGAAAGGACTTGGGTAATAAGTTGTGACTTAATTGAAATCCCTATATCCATATGTTTTAAATATTGTGCTCACTATTCGGGTTAGCCGGGAAAAGACCTTTGTGTCATATAACCCATTCCGAATTAGTGATACGATGATATGGATCGTATTGAAGACCGGTGTTGAAGACCGGATATTTTCAAAAATGAAAGGACAACCTGTCGAATGTCTCTACACCGAGTTGCTCCGGTATGGAGATTTATATCACTCTTCTTGTGATGGGAAGTCCGGACGTGATTAGTGAATATCCGGATTGCAAGGGCTTCTTTGGAAGTGCCTTCGGTTCCGTTCGATCCCGGAACGGACTTGTATGGATGTGTGTCTGACATTATACTTTGAGATGTAAAGCTAGTTTCTATCAAATACATTTCTGTTGGTGGCGGAGAATTTATTCTCTTAGCTTAACACCCTTCTCTGAGACGTACGAGCTCAGAGGTTATGTAGTTGATGGTTACTAGTGATACATTCCCAATTTGGTAATGTGGCATACGAAGTGCTGTTGATCATTTGTTGATCAAAGTGTGGCTTTGTGAAAAAGCGTGACTTTGTGAAAAAGCGTAGCTTTGTGGACGAGACTTCGTCGAGCCTCACAACCTGGTAATGGTCGAAACATGAATGTTGCGGCAAGGTTGTTAGGGATCACGCCCCTAGGGTATGTCCATTTCCTTCTGGATAAAAGGTGATATCATGGTATGGAGCCCAGATATTTTACCTATGTTGATGCTGAAAATTTATTATACTTTGTGGTAGTTGCTTTGTGGTTGAGGATCCTCGGATAAAGGTCGGTAACGACCGGGGGATGGCATAGCTCGTGTGTTAGCTACCTAGTTACAGCCGTACAGCGTGAGGTAGCGTCGACCTTGTGTTTGTAGAGAGCAGGTTGACTCTCGAGGCGTCCTTTCAGAGGCGTTCCATTTCGGTATAAGGAAGTTCCTTTGCCTGACCATTTGTTGGAAATCCAAAGAAACAATACGAATCTTGTATGGTTTTAGTTGTAGAACCTGCCATTTACTTATGGTGATCACCACCGTTTAGATGGTAGCTATAGTAGGCATACAATAATGGTTGTATGTTGGCTAAGATTAATATTATACTTTCGAAATGTTTTCCACTATGCACTAATAATAATAATCCAATGATTTGCGTAGTAAGCATGTTTGACTATCATAAGAAGAAATCTCCTCCAATTCTGCGGTTGCATTGTGTGTGTGGTGGGAGGTCTTATGGTAGTTTCATTTTCCAAAAGCATTGCGAATGTCTTTTACCTCTTTGTTGTTGTTGTTTTAAAGATAATAACTGTTTTAGTTCTCACACCAGTCACCATGACTGACCTGGAGTTTATTGTTTCCTTCCTAAACTCTGGGTGCCCACCAATTTCCACACGGGCAGTCTAGAGTCAGGTTATCAGGTCATTCTAGATTCAGGAGATGCTGTGGAGCTCAATGGCGAGCTGGATGGCGAGACGTAGCACTTGTATACGATATTATTTATTCCGCTGTGTATTCTGTATGAGGACAAGTTTGTATAACTGTCCATTGATGTATTGTGTTGTATATTGACTCTGATGATGTAATGTATAAACTGATATAGTTCTTTGTTTTAAAAGATTATTCATTTATCTATTATATGTTGTTCCGCTGCGATATGTGAGATTCTGATATTGTTTCAGTTGCTTCTTCTTTCTTTTTCTTCTGTCTTCTTCTACCTCTTCTTTTTAACCATAACAATTCGGTTTTCCGGCATTCGATTGCTCGGCAGTTGATACGGTGGACGTATTAATGTCGACTTTCGAGCGTCGAAAATCTGTATCGTTACAGTTACCGTCCGGTCTTTTTAACCTATATCTTCCTAGGAGGATGATGTCATGAATTATCAAGGGTCCTTCCCAATTTAGACCAAGAGGTCCTCCTATCGTATCCTTTGTATTAAGCATTATTGTATCAACCCGCATATCTATCGATTTTATATTTAAATATTTTATCGTTAGTCGGATGTTAGTCCGAAAAGCTACTTTTTGCATACGGTCAAATTAGGACTCGAGACCACTTCCATTGAGTTCAAAATGATGTTTGCGATCTTTTTGAGTGTAAACTTCGATATGTTTGGAGATAGTGAAATTTTCGACACTTTTTCCCGCCTTTGACTTTGGTTTGGACTGCACCCCTTTAGTTCAGCCCAACCATCTTCCTCACTCTATCAAAACACTTCAAGCTTTGTCAAAAATGGTGGTGGGAAGTGGAAATTAAAACTCCAAACACAAATTCTATTGCAAATCCGAGATTCAACATCAAATTCACGTGAAGAACATTGATTCAAGCTTGTTGGTGTTCTTGCTTTGCTCTCAAATCTCCATCTTCATCAAATTCCGTGAAAAGGTGAGATTTTTAATCTCACATCTTGCCTATATTGTCATTGGGCTGTTGGGAATGATCCCCTATTGCATTTGTATGAATATCTGCATTTGGTTTGGATTGGATTGGCGAAAAACTTCAATTTTTGGTGTTTTGATGATTTTCTGCCTCTAGGTCGTCTGGCCTTCACTAGGTCGTATACGAGTTAAAACCTTAGGTCGCTACGTTGAAAAGTCTCCTAGGGATAGGTCGTTCCAGCCTTAAGAATTCGCTCTGAATCACTAGGTCGCGCGGCGCTAAGTCATAGGTCGTTCCCGACCTATAATCTCCAGGCAAACATTAGGTCGGTTACGAGTTAAGTGTTAGGTCGTTCGCGAGTTAACGCCTTAGGTCGTTCCCGAGTTAACTCCTTGAGTCTTTCAAAGCTTAAGTCGTTAGGTCGCGTGCCTTGCTAACTCGTTAGGTCGCATGCCCAGTCAAGTTGTTAGGTCGCGAATTCTCTTAGGTCGTGCACCTTTAAGTCGAAGCATTTTAGGTCGCTTCCCCTGGACCTCGTTAGGTCGTTCACCTCTAAGTCGAGTGGCACTTTAGGTCGCATGGTCTTGTTCTCCTCTAGGTCGTAGGACCTTTTAACTGTTAGGTCGAAGACCTTTTTCCATTAGGTCGCAAGACCTTAGGTCGCACCTTGTTAGGTCGCGAACCCAGTTAGGTCGTTCGCCTATCTTAGGTCGCGAACCCTGTTAGGTCGCGCATTCTCTTAGGTCGTGAACACTTAGGTCGCGCCTCACTGTTAGGTCGCGCACTTCGTTAGGTCACTCGCATTTAGGTCGCAGACCTTAGGTCGCTCGCGAGTTAGCACTTAGGTCATTTAACCTGTTTTCTCCTAGGTCGTTCGACCTGTTCTTCAGCTAGGTCGCATGGCAGTCTTCCCTTAGGTCGTATGACCTACTTTTCCTTAGGTCGCTGGACCAGCTTGCCTTCACTAAGTCGTACCGTGACGGGGCGCTGTGTAGGCAATCTTATCTGAAAAGCATTTATCAGAACTTCCACTTTGATGGTTTTGGGATTGACTTCTTTGGACTTTACTCACGTCTTCGAACGTGAATTGATTTGTTTCTACAATCGTTTTATGACTTGTCACTTTAAAGATATATGAAGGTTTCAATACTAATAGTAAATATCAAAACTCTTTCATCAAAGCAATTTCAACACTATTTTAAATATCAAAAGTTCGTTTTCTCAAACCGATTTTCAATCTACTAGTATATACAAGCCTTTACTTCACTCGAATGAGAAATCGACTTAAACGACTTAGTAAAACGAGTGGTATGAAATGCTTGCGTTCACTTCGTCGGTTAGCTCTTGGACTTGTTCGATTGAACCCTTTTTGTGACAATTTCCTAGTGAAGATTTACAGCTTGTTCGTAAATATTTAAGTTAAGCAAGTGGTTATGGGACATGAAGCTAAACTCATATATTTACTAGCTTGGTGTGATTGACACTTCCTTATGATCATGACGATCATTTTTGTGATTTAGACTAGCGATTGAGCGATGTCTCTTTGTCTACGTGGGAGACTATACCCCGATTATGTGATGTTTCGCCATCACATATCTAGGGTAGCACCCTACGGTCTTCGGGCCATTCCTGTGTGAAAATTTAATGGATAGCTTCCATGAGATAGCTTCTCGTCATGTGTTTACGCGTAAGTGAGTTTTCATGCTCCCATTCATGTGTTAGGCCTCCCCCCTTTTTATGTGTTTTCTGGATTTCTGATGATGATTTCTGGAATTTTGTGCTTCACCAATTTTCATTGATATGATATCAGTTTTTGTGCATTGGTGAATTCATGTGTTATTGACTTGTTATGAATACAAGTTTAGGGTATGATACCCTACCTTATCTTTGTGAAGATTCTTGTGATATTGATTAATCTTTTGTTGATTATCATTTACATACTTATAGTAGTATGTCGTTATGGTTATTTCATGTACATGTCATGCCTTTTACTTTATACCATATCATCTGATATTTATAGCTAGACTGATCCGTTTATTATTTTCTAATAAATAATACTCGGGTCAGACCGAGATGTTACAGGTGCTTCTGCTTGACTTCTCTTCAGGATATTTCTGACTTTTGGCTAACTACATAGATTAGTAGTTTTTGGATGTACACCTTTGAGATATAGACTCTATGTTGTGTACTTATTCTTTTGTATAGCACGTGATGCTATTCTTTTGTATTATCGTGGATCTTTCTGACCACTACTCTGATGTACACTTTCATGTGATATATATTTATTCATATCTTCTTCCGCCTTTGTGATATGGATGTCTGTGACTGATTTATGTTATGATTATTTCTATGTTTGTTTTCGAAGATTATATATAGCCACCGTGTGATAGCTTTGTGTTTGTATCGGTATGTCGGATTTCCTCCTTAAAAGATATGCATTCTATTCTATCTGACGTATCGGTGCTCGCACAAAGAAGTTACATGGATGGTCGCTCCTCCACAGCCTTATTCTCCGTGCTAATTGACAGCACTACATCGTAGTGTTCTTGGTTAGCGTGGGTATAGAGGTGGGGCGTCACAATTATCTTTCGGAGGATGAGGTCTTCCTTCTCAAACTTCCTAGTTTAAACCCTTTGGCTGTAGTAACGGGTCATCTTACGAACGTATTCCATCGTTCTTAAAATGCTTGGTCTCGAAGCTCGGGTAACATATCCAATGTCTCCTCTTGGAGCTCTACATTCATCTGTGTATTATAATAATGGCTTCAGTGGGAGGCAATCTCTAACTCAACTGGTAGCATGACTTCAAAACCATAAACTAAGATGAAAGGTGTATGTCCCATTGAAGTCTTAGAGCTCATCCTATAAGCCCATAAAACAAAAGGTAATTCATTTACACAATTGCCTTTTGCTTTGTTTAATCTTTTCTTAAAACAAGCTTTAATGGTCTTATTGGTTGCTTCTACGGCCCCATTAGCTTGTGAGTGTGTCACCTAGGAAAAACTCTTGATGATACCATGATCTCGACAATATTCTGCAAATTATCAGCTTTTAAATTAAATGCCATTATTCGTAATAATCTTATATGGGAGACCGAATCTGGATACAATGTTCTTCATCACAAACTTAATTACTCGGTGGTAGGTTATGGTAGCCAAGGGTTTGGCTTCAACCCACTTTGTAAAGTAGTCAATTGCCACTATGGCATATTTCGCCCCTCCTATGACGACCCGGACTTTTAACCTTCGAAAATCGACATTCAATACATCTCCCGTATTCAAATGCTGGAGATTCAAACGCTGGAGTCCGTATCGCTGGAGCTATAACACCTTAGATGATAACAACACAGCGGAAACAAAATGATTCCATTGATACACAACATGGATACAACATTCATCACAACAGCATTACAACAACAAGTGACCAACATCATCAGAGTCCATATACACAACACAACAGCCGAAAGACAACATAACAGCGGAACATCAACATTGTCTTCCAAAAGAGAGAGAACGAGCGAGAGTCCAACATACTGCGTCTTCGATTCCAAAACTCCAAAGCAAAAGCTCCAAACCAAAAGCTTCCAAACCAAAGATTTTCGAATCGACATTGATTTAGCTCCAACCTACTGATAACCTGATTCTAGGCTGCCCGTATGGAAAATTATGGGCACCCAGAGTTTAGGAAGGGAACAATAAACTCTGACTCAGTCATGGGACTGGTGTGAGCAAACATAAAACAGTTGTTTGAACAAAAGAAATAAAAAGAAATTCGTTCATGCTTTTGGAAAATGAAACTACCATAAGGCTTCCCGGCACACACACAATGCAATCGCACACTTGGGGGAGATTTTTCCTTATAGCAGTCAAACATGTTTGATACGCGAAAATCCTTTTGATATTATTATTAGTGCATAGTGTGGAAAACATTTCGAAAGTATAATATTAATCTTTGCCAGCATAGGTACCATTATATTATGTCTACTATAGCTACCACCTGAGGTTGCAGGTTCTACAACTGCAATTGTAAAGGGCTCGTATTGTTTTGTTTGGATTTCCAACAAATGGTCAAGGCTAAGGAACTTCCTTTATCCAAAAGGGTACGCCTCAGGAGGGACACCCCGAAAACCTAACCAGATCTCTGCCAACACAAGGTCGGGTTACCTCTGTAACTAGGTAACTAACTGTCATGAGTATGCCATCCCCCGGTCGTAACCGACCTTTATCGAGGTACCTCTATCACCAACAACCACATAAGAAAAATATCTGGGCTCCATACCAGAATACCACTTTTTATCCAGAAGAAAATGCACATACCCTGAGGGGCGCGACCCCCATTGTAACGACCCGTATTTTTACGGATCAAAACATTCTAAAATGATTGACCTTTGGTTGTATTGTTGTTAAGTCCTTTCAGGTTTTGGTAGAATTTTGCTTAAGTCCTAAGTCGTAGCCGACTTAGGAGTTTTGGACGAGTTAAGCAACAAGTCTGGGCGAGTTAATGACTAAGGTGTAGGTCGGTGACGACCTAAGGTAGATAGGGGTGTGGTTTAGGTCGGTTGACAGTTTGGGGCGACTTAAAGGTTGTACCGAGTTAACGACTCATAGGATGGACCGACCTAAGATTTAGACGACCTAAGAGTTTCTCCGACTTATTGTAGTTAGCGGTTTACCGGGGTAAGCGAGTTAGTGGGATGACCGACCCATAGGAGTACCGACTTATAAGCGAGTTAAGGATAGGTCAGCAGAGTAATTGAGTCGGTAGGTCGCCTCCTGTGTTAAGTCGTAACCCAGTTACGAGTTAAGTCGTAGTTGTATTCCTTCGTATGTCATAGGTCGGCAAGGCACTTAGGTCGGCAACGACCTAAGTTAAGTCGCGCCTATGTGTTAAGTCGCAGATGCGCATTGTTGTAGGTCGTTAGGACTTGGGTTTTGAGGCTGTATGATGAGTCTGAGACTTCGTTAGGTCGGCAAAGCTTTAGGTCGTAGGTCGGCATGGTGTTAAGTCGGCAGCGACTTAAGAAGGCAACCGAGTTAAGGATTTCTGCTATAAATAGAAGGGGGTTGGCTTCATTTTTGGGATCCGGATTTTGAAGCGACGAAGTGCTGCCATTTTGAGAGCTCGACTTCTACACTTCTTCACTTCTTTTCTCCACTCTAATCTAGTGCTTCCATCCATCCAAATCGAAGATCAAGATTGAAGATTCAAGAGCTTAGATTGAAGATCTTCATCTTTTCAAGAGAGATTTCTTCATTTGAAGCGGATTTGTGATAGATCAAGCTTGATCCTTTGCTGTCCAGATCTGAAGCGTGTTGATTTGGGTTTGTTTAGGTGATTTGGTGAGTGGTGATTATCTCTCACACGGATCCAAAGGAGTATATCGGATTGTTGGCTCAATTTGGTGTTAAATAGAGATTTCCATGCATTTTCTTCATCCTAAGTGTAGATCCATATAGATCCATTTTTCATGATAATGTTACATCCATTTTATCATATGTTAACCTATGCAAGTTCATTCATCAAGTTTGTAGAGATATAATCCATGTTTTCATGCTTATTGGACTTTCAACTCTTTAATTACGAAAATGCCATTATTGTTATAATTGTCTACTTAGATCATTTTTGAATGCTTGATTGCTTGGATTGATGTTTGATTTGATTGATTGTTATGAACTAGATGATTGATGATTAGATTTAGACCGAAGGTGATTCAAAAGCTAAGGGAAAGGCTCTTGAATTGGAAAAGCTGCTCGTGGCATATGTAGCGGGATGATGAAGCTCTTATGCATAGATTTGATGATGTGATGATGAGATGAGGCTTTGCGAGGATGTAATGAAGCGAGGCAATCATATGATGAAGACTTGGTCTAATCCAGACGGGATCATTCCAAGCATGTTGATAACTCGGTGATATGATTCGAGTTGAGGATAATGAAAGGATATGAGAATAGTCGTCGAGGAGGATGACTAGGAGGCTTGGATAGCATCGTTGTTGAAGGTTCTAGCATGCTCTAAGCAAGAGTACGTTTGGGCAGATTCGATAGTCCCAACGGCCAACTGTTGATGGTCGAGTACTCTGGGCAGATTCGATAGTCCTAGGCACGGGCTGCGACGACGTGCGGGAGTTATGTCTAGAACCGGGGTTTTCATTAGCCCTTGACGGACGGCTGAAAGAATGTGCCGGTCATTCAATTAACGGTGATATCGAAGCAATGATAATAGTGATAGCCAGAGTCATGGATGTTTGGTTGTATCGTCATTCGGACTCAAGAGCGGTATTTTCTGGGTGCTTATCTGATTTAGGCCTTGGTACTTGGAAAACATCGCCCTTGATTCGAGTGATAGTAGCTTTACTTTAAATTGTATGCTCTGCTATGTTTGCTTCTGCTTAGTGTGTGTCTGGGGGCTATCACTGTAGAATGAGGTTGGAGTGGGAGGGTTGTATTCCTATTCCTTTTCCTTTATGCTCTTTTGGTATGTTGATAGTTAATTTACTGCTCACTAAGACTGTTGTCTGACTCAAGGCTTTATGTTTTTAATTCTTATCGCCTTGGGCTGTTCGTCCATTTTGGGACGGGCAGACTAGGTAGC
Organism: Allium fistulosum; assembly: GCA_030737815.1. Taxonomy (NCBI): domain Eukaryota; kingdom Viridiplantae; phylum Streptophyta; class Magnoliopsida; order Asparagales; family Amaryllidaceae; genus Allium; species Allium fistulosum. The sequence continues at coordinate 763,283,481 of CM060903.1, read as the reverse complement.
AGGTGACAGGTGCTGTTCTCTTCTCACGATGTTGATATCGAAGACGAGCTAGAGGGATGCATATTACCTTCTTATTATATGTACTGGATATTTCCGCTGTTTTGTATACTCTGAGAGATATGTAGTGAGGCTGGATGTATTGACTATGTGGATGCTTGTATTCAACTATTATGGAGTTTTATATGATGTCATTTCGTTATGTAAAGCTTCACTATACATATGTTCTATTGTATTTTGTCCATGCGCTGTGAGTAATACGATAGATTCTGTTGTTTTAAATCTTACCTTGACAATCGTCCATGGTCGTCTGGCACACTTTACAGCGCTCTATCTCTAGATTTGGTGCAGGGGTCATGGGCGGTCGTCACATTTGGTATCAGAGCATTGGTTAATCGATTTTACCCAACGCTCGCTGAAGTAACTACGTATGAGAGACGTAATTGTATTTTGATGGATGATTACTATATATAATATAGTAGCTTAGTAGGGTTTGAGTCTTTTATGCAGTTGTTTCTCTAGAAGTTCTAATCATTCCTTTTATAGATATTGAGAATGAGTCGAAGAGGGAGACCAGCTGCTAGGGAAGGCCGTGCTACTAAAGAGACTGCTGATTATGCAGCCATGTTCGAAGCTATGATGACTTCGATCATGAGAAGGATACCGGTCCCGGGGACAGCAGTTGATGTTGGAGTTCAAGTCCAAACTCCGAAACCAGTAGATTTTGCTAAGCTGTGCAAGGATTATACTGCTCTTGGAGGAAAGGTTTTCTTGGGAACAGAATCAACTATTGAAGTCCAGAGATGGATAGATGCTTGTAGAAGGATCTTTGGTGATTTGGGAATTGATGATGCAACTAAGAGAAAGTTGGCATCAAGGAAACTTCAAGGGAGAGCCTCTGATTGGTGGAACTCTATTACCATCACTACTCCGGAAGAAGAGATTACTTGGGAGCAATTCCAAGTCAGATTTGAAGCTAAGTTCATTTCTACAGCTCAGAAGTCTGTTCTGTTCAAGAAGTTTGTAGAGCTCAAGCAGGGTGGAAGATCTGTTCTGGAGTATGTTTCTGAGTTTGAAGCTTTGTCCAAGTATGCCCGGTCATATATTGAGTCTGCTTACCAGAAGAATGAGAAGTTCGTGACCGGCTTGGATAGTTATCTTGGGAGGCAGTTGGTGGATCATTTAGACGATTCATTTGAGAAGCTTGTGGAGAAAGCTCTTAGGCATGAGAGTCTGTTTCCTAAGGAAGGACCTGTTGTTACTGTTACCAAGGGAGAATTTAAACCACATCAGGGTGGAAACCAGAAGAGGAAGCAGCAGCAGCAGAAGGGTAAGGATGGTCAGAAGAAGCCGAAAGGCGAGGTGACTTGCTACAATTGTCAGCAGAAGGGCCATTTCTCTAAGGATTGTAAGAATCCGAAGGCACCGATGAAGTGTCACAACTGTGACAAGCCGGGGCATTTCAGGAAGAATTGTCCAGAACCAAGGAAGGACAGGCAGATTGTGCAAGCTTATGCTTTGGGAGCTGTTCCGTCGTCTTCGAAAGCTCCTACTGCTGAAGAGAAAGGAAAGAGTGTGGTTGTTCAAGGTACTCTTTTCCTATGTGGTGTTCCAGTTAGAGTTCTATTTGATACTGGAGCATCGCATTCGTTTGTTTGTAATGAACTCGTAGGCCGGTTGGGTTTGGCACCGGATATCGTTGATAGGCCATTGGTTGTGACTAATCCAGTTGGGGGTTCGTCCTGTTTGTGTATGTTATGCCGTGGTCTAGTTGTGTCGAGTCATGGTTGCTCTTTTGTTTGTGATTGCTTTGTTCTGAACTTTGCGGGGTTCGGAATTATCTTGGGTATGGACTGGCTTAGGAAGTATGCGGCTAAGGTTGATTGTGAGAGGCTGGAGGTGACAGTCGAGAATGTGGAGGGGCGAAAGATTGTGATACGATGTAAGCATGAAGAAGGCGTCTTCATGAGCTTCATGTATTCGCTAGTTGTTCCACGGGATGGACTGTCATCAGTGCCGATCGCTAATGGATTCGAGGATGTCTTTGACGAAGTCAAAGGGTTGCCGCCGCATAGAGAGATCGAGTTTCGTATAGATCTAGTTGAAGGAGCCAGACCTGTTGTGATGCCTCTTAGGCGGATGGCGCCTAGGGAACAGCAGGAGTTGATGGTGCAAGTTGATGACCTTTTACAGAAAGGATTCATTCGGCGTAGTGTGTCCGAATGGGGTGCACCAGTTGTGTTCGCAACCAAGGCAGATGGGTCGTTAAGATTGTGCGTCGATTATCGTGAGCTGAATAAGATGACAAAGAAGAACAAGTATCCATTGCCGAGAATAGATGACTTGTTTGATCAGCTTCACGAGGCTAAGGTGTTTTCTCAGATGGATTTGGCAACGGGATTTCACCAGTTGAGAGTGGCTAAGGATAGTGTGCCGAAGACTGCTTTTCGGACACCATCTGGTTTCTTTGAGTGGTTGGTAATGCCGTTTGGATTGACTAACGCGCCAGCATATTTTGTGGATCTTATGAATAGAGTGTTCAGAGATCAGTTGAACAAGTTCGTACTTGTGTTCGTGGATGATATTCTGATTTATTCCAGAACTGAAGAAGAGCACAAGACGCACTTGCGTATTGTTTTGGAGATCTTACGGAAACATCAGCTGAAGGCTAAGTTTTCGAAGTGTCACTTCTGGAAGAGTGAAGTGAGGTTCTTAGGCCATGTGATTTCTGGAAATGGAATAGCGGTTGATCCCGCTAAGGTGGCAGCAATCCAGGATTGGGTTAGACCTAAGAATGCATCTGATGTAAGAAGTTTTCTTGGATTAGCAAGATATTATCGACGGTTTATCAAAGACTTCTCCAAGATAGCTGCACCGTTAACAGGATTGACGAAAAAGAACCAAGTGTTCAGTTGGGATGCTAAGTGTGAGCAAGCTTTCGGAATCCTGAAAGAGCGATTGACGAGTGCTCCTGTTTTGACTATTCCAAGTGGGAATGATGAGATGGTGGTTTACACCGACGCATGTGGTACTGGACTTGGAGCAGTGCTGATGCAGAAGGATAAAGTTGTTGCGTATGCCAGTCGACAATTGAAGCCGCATGAAAGGAATTACCCAACTCATGATTTGGAATTGGCGGCGATTGTATTTGCTCTGAAGATGTGGAGACATTATCTGTTGGGAGTTCGATTCGAGTTGTTTACGGATCACAAGTCGCTGAAGTATCTTTTCTCCCAAAAGGATTTGAATCTTCGGCAGCAACGTTGGCTAGAGTTTTTGGCATCGTATGATTTTGGTATAGCTTATACTCCGGGAAAAGGTAACGCAGTGGCTGATGCGTTAAGTCGAAGACATGCAGGATTGGGAGCCATGTTTTCTGAATGGAAGAATCTCGAGTATTTAGCTGGATTTGACTTCAGGCCTAGATGCGAATTGGAACCTGAGATGTTGGCAAACTTATCGATAAGACCTTCTCTTGTGGAAAGGATTGGCGAGAGCCAAAAGCGAGATGATAAGCTTGTCAAGATTATCCGTGAACTGGAATCTGGATTGGATCCAGAAAAGGATAAAGGATTCGAGGTCGATCGAGAGGGTTGGCTTCGAAAGCAAGGACGACTGGTTGTTCCCGATATAGATGAATTGAGGAGTGAAGTTCTGAAGGAAAGTCATCACTCGAAGCTGACAATTCATCCAGGTGGAAATAAGATGTATCGGGATATGAAGAGAACCTACTACTGGGAAGGTATGAAAAAGGATGTTGGAAATTTTATTTCCAAGTGTATGAATTGTCAGTTGGTTAAAGCCGAACAGAAGAAGCCAAGTGGATTGCTTCAGCCATTAGAAGTTCCTACATGGAAGTGGGAACAAGTGTCGATGGATTGCCTAGAACCAGAAGGGGAAATGAAGGGATTTGGGTCATTGTAGATCGTCTGACTAAGAGTGCACGATTCATTCCTGTTCGATCGACTAGGACTGCATCAAAGTTGGCTGAGTTGTATGTTAAGTGGATAGTCCGATTCCATGGTATTCCGAAGAGTATAGTGAGCGATCGAGATCCTTTGTTCACTAGTGGATTTTGGAAGAGCTTCCAGGAAGTTTTGGGAACCAAGTTGTGTTTGAGTACAGCTTATCACCCTCAAACAGATGGTCAGACCGAGCGAGTCAACCGAGTTTTGGAAGATCTCCTCAGAGCTTGTGTTTTGGATTTCGGGGGATCATGGGAAGATCACCTTCATCTGGTGGAGTTTTCATACAACAACAGTTACCAGTCAAGTATTGGTATGGCACCGTATGAGGCATTGTATGGAAGACCGTGTAACTCTCCGACATGTTGGATAGAGACAGGAGAAAAGCTGATGCTTGGGCCAGAGATGATTCGCCAGACTTCAGACTGTATAGAGATCATTCGGCAACGAATGAAGGCAGCCCAGGACCGTCAGAAGAGTTATGCCGATAAGCGTCGAAAAGATTTAGAATTCGACGTTGGAGATATGGTTTTTGTGAAGATTTCTCCACTGAAGAATGTTATTCGATTCGGGAAGAAAGGAAAATTGACTCCGAGATTTGTTGGACCATTCCCGATCATCGAGCGAATTGGAAAGCTCGCTTATAGGTTGGAGTTACCGGAGAAGATGACGGGTGTGCATAATGTTTTTCACGTATCGTATCTACGGAAGTATGTGCACGACTCGAGTACAGTGGTTTCTGCTGATAGCTGTGAAGACTTAGAAGTTGATCCAATCGATAGAAGACCTCGTAAGCCGCTTCGTGTTGTTGATACTGACACGAAACAGCTTAGGAGGAAGAGGGTTAAGTTGCTCAAGATACAATGGAGTGACGATGATAACGACTGTACGTGGGAGGTGGAAGAGAGGATGAAAGCAGCTCATCCTGAACTCTTCGAGGTATGGCCCTAAGGTGTCGTGTCATCTAACGAAATTGTAACTTATTCTAAGTCTTAGAATTCTGTACGCTAAGCTAGAATTGGATGCATGGTTTATTGATTGTTATGGATGATAGGCGTACAGAATAGCTTTGATTGCCTTGTTTGTTTGGAATTTCGGGGGCGAAATTCCTAAGGGGGAGAGAATGTAACGACCCGTATTTTTACGGATCAAAACATTCTAAAATGATTGACCTTTGGTTGTATTGTTGTTAAGTCCTTTCAGGTTTTGGCAGAATTTTGCTTAAGTCCTAAGTCGTAGCCGACTTAGGAGTTTTGGACGAGTTAAGCAACAAGTCTGGGCGAGTTAATGACTAAGGTGTAGGTCGGTGACGACCTAAGGTAGATAGGGGTGTGGTTTAGGTCGGTTGACAGTTTGGGGCGACTTAAAGGTTGTACCGAGTTAACGACTCATAGGATGGACCGACCTAAGATTTAGACGACCTAAGAGTTTCTCCGACTTATTGTAGTTAGCGGTTTACCGGGGTAAGCGAGTTAGTGGGATGACCGACCCATAGGAGTACCGACTTATAAGCGAGTTAAGGATAGGTCAGCAGAGTAATTGAGTCGGTAGGTCGCCTCCTGTGTTAAGTCGTAACCCAGTTACGAGTTAAGTCGTAGTTGTATTCCTTCGTATGTCATAGGTCGGCAAGGCACTTAGGTCGGCAACGACCTAAGTTAAGTCGCGCCTATGTGTTAAGTCGCAGATGCGCATTGTTGTAGGTCGTTAGGACTTGGGTTTTGAGGCTGTATGATGAGTCTGAGACTTCGTTAGGTCGGCAAAGCTTTAGGTCGTAGGTCGGCATGGTGTTAAGTCGGCAGCGACTTAAGAAGGCAGCCGAGTTAAGGATTTCTGCTATAAATAGAAGGGGGTTGGCTTCATTTTTGGGATCCGGATTTTGAAGCGACGAAGTGCTGCCATTTTGAGAGCTCGACTTCTACACTTCTTCACTTCTTTTCTCCACTCTAATCTAGTGCTTCCATCCATCCAAATCGAAGATCAAGATTGAAGATTCAAGAGCTTAGATTGAAGATCTTCATCTTTTCAAGAGAGATTTCTTCATTTGAAGCGGATTTGTGATAGATCAAGCTTGATCCTTTGCTGTCCAGATCTGAAGCGTGTTGATTTGGGTTTGTTTAGGTGATTTGGTGAGTGGTGATTATCTCTCACACGGATCCAAAGGAGTATATCGGATTGTTGGCTCAATTTGGTGTTAAATAGAGATTTCCATGCATTTTCTTCATCCTAAGTGTAGATCCATATAGATCCATTGTTCATGATGATGTTACATCCATTTTATCATATGTTAACCTATGCAAGTTCATTCATCAAGTTTGTAGAGATATAATCCATGTTTTCATGCTTATTGGACTTTCAACTCTTTAATTACGAAAATGCCATTATTGTTATAATTGTCTACTTAGATCATTTTTGAATGCTTGATTGCTTGGATTGATGTTTGATTTGATTGATTGTTATGAACTAGATGATTGATGATTAGATTTAGACCGAAGGTGATTCAAAAGCTAAGGGAAAGGCTCTTGAATTGGAAAAGCTGCTCGTGGCATATGTAGCGGGATGATGAAGCTCTTATGCATAGATTTGATGATGTGATGATGAGATGAGGCTTTGCGAGGATGTAATGAAGCGAGGCAATCATATGATGAAGACTTGGTCTAATCCAGACGGGATCATTCCAAGCATGTTGATAACTCGGTGATATGATTCGAGTTGAGGATAATGAAAGGATATGAGAATAGTCGTCGAGGAGGATGACTAGGAGGCTTGGATAGCATCGTTGTTGAAGGTTCTAGCATGCTCTAAGCAAGAGTACGTTTGGGCAGATTCGATAGTCCCAACGGCCAACTGTTGATGGTCGAGTACTCTGGGCAGATTCGATAGTCCTAGGCACGGGCTGCGACGACGTGCGGGAGTTATGTCTAGAACCGGGGTTTTCATTAGCCCTTGACGGACGGCTGAAAGAATGTGCCGGTCATTCAATTAACGGTGATATCGAAGCAATGATAACAGTGATAGCCAGAGTCATGGATGTTTGGTTGTATCGTCATTCGGACTCAAGAGCGGTATTTTCTGGGTGCTTATCTGATTTAGGCCTTGGTACTTGGAAAACATCGCCCTTGATTCGAGTGATAGTAGCTTTACTTTAAATTGTATGCTCTGCTATGTTTGCTTCTGCTTAGTGTGTGTCTGGGGGCTATCACTGTAGAATGAGGTTGGAGTGGGAGGGTTGTATTCCTATTCCTTTTCCTTTATGCTCTTTTGGTATGTTGATAGTTAATTTACTGCTCACTAAGACTGTTGTCTGACTCAAGGCTTTATGTTTTTAATTCTTATCGCCTTGGGCTGTTCGTCCATTTTGGGACGGGCAGACTAGGTAGCAGGTGACAGGTGCTGTTCTCTTCTCACGATGTTGATATCGAAGACGAGCTAGAGGGATGCATATTACCTTCTTATTATATGTACTGGATATTTCCGCTGTTTTGTATACTCTGAGAGATATGTAGTGAGGCTGGATGTATTGACTATGTGGATGCTTGTATTCAACTATTATGGAGTTTTATATGATGTCATTTCGTTCTGTAAAGCTTCACTATACATATGTTCTATTGTATTTTGTCCATGCGCTGTGAGTAATACGATAGATTCTGTTGTTTTAAATCTTACCTTGACAATCGTCCATGGTCGTCTGGCACACTTTACAGCGCTCTATCTCTAGATTCGGTGCAGGGGTCATGGGCGGTCGTCACACCCATAACCTTGCTGCATCCTTCCTGTTTCGACCATTTTCGGGGTCAGAGGTTCGATGAAGTCTCGTCCCACAAAGCTACGTTTTACACAAAAGCCATGCTTCGATCAACCAATGATCAGCACTCAGCATGCCACACTACCAAATTGGGAGTATATCACTAGTGACTATCAACTACATAACCTCTGAGCTCGTACGTCTCAGAGAAGGGTGTTAAGCTAAGAGAATAAATTCTCCGCCACCAACATAAATGTATTTGATAGAAACCAGCTTTATATCTCAAAGTGTAATGTCAGACATACATCCATACAAGTCCATACTAGGTCTGAATGGAACCAAAGGCACTTCGTCCAATTAAGGAAAAAGTCCTTGCAAATCCGGATATCCCCAATCCTAACTGGACTCCCCATCACATAAGGTAATCTCTATACCGGAGCAACTCGGTGTGGAGCTAATCAACATGCAATCCTTTCGTTCTCGAAAATACCCGGTCTTCAACCACCGTCTTCAAATGCAATCCCATTTCGTCGTATCATTATTCGGGATGGGTTTTATGACTTAATGTCCTCTCCCGGCGTAACCGAATAATGAGCACTTATTTTCAAAACATGTGGATACAAATTTCCATTTTTAATCCTTTAAACAAAAGATCCACCTTTAAGATTCTATGTGGTTTTCGGACAATCCTTTTGGAATCCGATTCCCGGTCTCATCGAAATTCAAATGCCATCTTACAGGCCAAGTTGTTTCAGTAAACAATTCAATTCAATTCAGAGGTTCACATCCACACAGCAAATCAATCACAGATAAATAACTTGCATTATCACAGTTCAATCCAGGCATTACATATTACAGAGCATCACATATCAGGGATGTCAAACAATTCAAGGCATTCAATATAATCCAATCATCCATAAGCAAGATTAATTAATCACATAATTACTTTCATTAATTATTCTTTAATTACTGATTAATTATCCTTAATTATTAATTAATTAACCCTTAATTATTAATTAATTAACCTTTAATCATTATTTAATTAACCTTAATTATTAATTAATAAATAAATAAATTATTCTTTAATTACCGACCTTAAGTAATTATCATTTAAGTAATTATCTTTTAATTACTTTCATTAATTAATTAATCTTTAATTACTTAAACTTTAATTAATCAAAAGATAAATCATTTATCTTAATTAATTACTTTAATTATCATTTAAATCTTATTTATAACCTTTGGAATTAATTATCAATTACCAATAAACTTAGACCTTTAAGTTAATTAACCTTTAAAACATTTTATTTTCTTAATTAATTCCTTAATTACATTATTAAGTTTATTTAGAATAAACTTTTAAAATAAAGGTTATATATGTATATATTAAACATTTTAAACTTAAAATAATTTGTTTTAAAACCCTTAATTAAATCAACATTTATTATTCAAAAAGAAATAGGCTAAGAAATTATTTAAACTTGACCAAGTTTTAAAATTTAAAAACTTGTTATTCCATTTTACTTTAAAACTTGATATCATCACAAAACCTGAGGCAATAGCTAAATCCCCCGAGTTCAACCCCGAGCAACTCCCTCTCGTCTCATTCCCGAGACAATCCACGATCCACTTCGAGCAAAACCCGATAAAAACCTTTCTTCCCAAACCATCACAACGAACCCAGATACTCAATATACTCGTGCACATGCACAGGCGATCCGGCCACCTCCGGTTGATGCTGCGACACTCAACACGTCGACGATGATCTCGTCGACAAACCCGACAACCCAGAAAACCCATCATCGTCGGAAATCACAATCGAGTTACTCGACTCAACCTGTAACCCAACTTCGATCAACTAAAACGACTCGCACCGTCGATCTCGTCCACCAGAGTCCACGCCGTCGCATCCAACTCTTCATCGAAGACCCATGCTTCGATCCCACTTGCCCCGATCACGTCCGATTCACCATCGACGACGAAATTTCTTCGACATCACTTTCGACCAAAACTGGGTCTAAAACCCTACTTCGACGACGTGCCGCCGCCACGATGATCAGGAAATTCCTTGATCATTTTTCTCGAGTTCGCCAACCTCCCTGCTACCTCCAGCAGCGATTCCGAGACCCACCTCTTCACCGATCACCAAAATTCGACAAAAAACCAATTCCCGTTCATCTTGCATATTCTCCACGAATACAAACTTAAAAATCATGATTCCACTTTTAAAAATCATGATTCCACTTTTAAAAATCATGGTTTTTGAAAACGATTTAGATGATATAATTCTAACAAGAAATCATGACACTTGAATTTCCAACATGCATTAAGTTTTACCGTATTTCCTAATTTCCAGAAAATGCTTTAACTAATTATACTTACAAATATTTTTAAAACTTAAATCATGTTAATTCAAACATATCTTGTTTAAAAATTAAAGCATATAAGAGAATAGGTGAAGATATTTTTATTTTTTTGAGTTTGGTTTAAACACTGTAAACCTGGAACATAGCAAGTATCCTTGTACCCAGACATGCACACATCATTTACATGTATATATATACATGCATGCATACTTACATCTATACAAATACTTTTCACAACATTTTCATCATACGAAATCAAGATTTAACAAATTTAAGTTGTTTACTCACCTGTAATTTGAAAACAGAGAGCCTGGAATTTGATTTTAAATTGAAAACTGGGAATTGATCTGCTTGTTGTTTGATCTTGAAAACTTTGATTTGCTTTGCTTGATGTTTGAGTTGAAATCTTGCTTTAAACTGAGTTGATCTTTGCTTTGATTCAGGTTTGAAATTTGTTTCTTTGATCTTGTTTTGATTTTTCTGGTTTGAGATGAATTATAGCTTCAGGTTTTTGAAATGAATTCAAGTTTTGTTTTCTAGTTTTGATTTTAATTTGCTGGTTTGAGTTTTTGAACAAATTAAAGAAAATGAGAAAGGTAGGAGAGGTAGAAATATATAGCCTTCTTTTCATTTTATTAAAAATAAAAAGAACTAATGACACTTGTTCAATTTCATGATAAAATTATTACACTTGTTTACTCATATGTTAATACCCTTACATTTGTAATTTGCATGTAAATAATGTTTTTCATATAATTTATATATTATATTATATTTAGTTTTATACTTATATATATATATATATGTGTTTTATATTTTACACTTTTTAAAGAAAATGATTTAAACTAAATTTGTAACGACCCGATATTTTCAACCATTCGCATCCGCACATGTCGGACTTGAATTGCTCAAAATACCGCGTTGTAAATAAAATTTGGCAAATCTCAGAATATACAGTAAATAAATAATCACAGATCACAGACATAGAGTAATATAATGCAGCGGAAACAAAGAAATAGTAGTTCATGAAGCTACTATATACATACATCAGAGTTAAGTAAGATACAATAGAAATACCAAGATACAACAGTAACAGTATGATAATCAGGTACAGCACAAAATACAACTGGAATCAACTGGATAACAAAATGAATAGATATCTGGTTCTTCAAAGCAAAACTCCAGCTCTAAAGGTGAGTCTCGAATGCTGTATCACTCAGTCTGACCCGAGCGGAAAGAAAAACACAAAACACTCGAGTCAGGACATACATACTTATACAATGTAAACCAACTCAAGTGAACTGTAATAAAGGTACAAGTAACTCAAAGGATGCTTTGGATCGTCCATCCTCTAAGGATCCGTTAAACTATTTACTATGTAGTAATATTGCGCTATTATAATAATGTCTAATAATAAAATAAACATACTTTTTAATAGCGTCAAGGGGTTACCCATATAGCCCTTAACACGTAATAGTCCCAGTAGTCTATCCAGTATTAGCATACTCCCAAAATGAGGGCTACCCTCGATACTCCACAGGCTATGGGAGAAATCACAACTCGTAGTAAAGCTCGCTATGGTAAGTGACACGGCACAACTAGGCAATGCCAGGGTAGATATACTAATTACGCATTCAGACTGGTGGTGACGCATAGCAGCCACTACCGCCCACCTCGAACAACACTCCCAAATCAAGGGGTGCACCAAATCAATCACAAAGTAATAGAATGGTATCGAAGAAGTGTGTGCGATTAGAGGTGCTACCTCATTGTCCCGTCAATCGCTCCTGTTTTAGCCACCTTATGCTAACTCACGGGAGTTGGGTCCACGTATATACCTTATGCAACGACCCGCTATTTTGGACTATTCGCATCCGCACATGTCAGACTTGAATAATTCAAAATACCAAATTGTTAATTTAAATTGGAAAAACTAAACATATACAGTAAATAAAATAATCACAGATCACAGACACAGAGTAATAAATGCAGCGGAAACAAAAGATAGTAGTTCATGAAGCTACTATATACATATCAGAGTTAAATAAGGTACAATAGATGTCTCGAATACAATAGTCAAATACCAGAATCAGAATACATCACTGGAATCAACTGGATATCTGAAAGCTGGATGTAAGCTGGATCTCCGAGCGAAGCTCCAACTCCAAAGGTGAGTCTTGAATACTGGTACACTCAGTCTGACCCGAGCGTAAAGAAAAACACAAAACACTCGAGTCAGGATTAATATTCTTATACCAATAAATCCAACTCAAGTGAAATAGCAATTGAAATACTAGTAACTCAAAGAATGTTTGGAATAACCATCCTTTAAGGATCCATTAAACTATCTACTATGTAGTAGTGTACGATAAGTAGATAATGCCTATCAGTAATATAAAATATCAAAATTGTGTTAAGGCGTTACCATTATCCCCCTTAACACATTTTATATAAGCGTTATAGTCTATACAGCATTGTAAATTCCACCGTAAACTCCACCGTAAACTAGTGGGATATCAGGGAGTACTCCATAGGTATAACACAAAACAAATCGTAGTGGTCGCGTATATAGGGATACAAGTATGACAAGGCACATGAGGCAATACCCAAGGTAGTGAAACTACCGTTTGCCTGATCCGGACTGGTGAGAACGCATCGCCGCAGCGATCGCAACACCGTGAAACAACACTCCCAAAATCAAGGGTGCACCAATCGACAACAAGTAATGAGTAGTTTTCGAAGAAGTGTGTTCGCTCGAGGTAGCTGACCCCATTTGGCCCGGCACGGCTCCTGTTTTAGTCATTTCCAATTTGACACAAGTGTCAAGGCTATCCATTATCGTTCTCTTTCTTCAGTCATCACGTACATCATTCCAACCACTTCATTCTGGATCACACTCCGCATATAGTTATTAAAGTGGTTTTAGGTTTAGACAGAGAGTATGTCCATAACCGATTCCGGTCTCTTTAATAACTTTCGTAATTATTACAACGATTGGTCATTTATTTATTTCAAAACCAAATCAATTTCAATTTCAATTAGAATTTATAAACCAACATTTCATTTCTCTTTCGAAATCAATTTCCAAAATTTTCGTTTCAAAACTTCCAAATTACCATTTCAAAATCTTATAATTCAATTTCCATTTTTATTTAAAACAAATCAAATATTCATTTAGATTCGTATATAAGTTTCATTCCGAAATCAATTAAATTAATTAAATTTAACATCCAAATCAATTTAAAATCATTGATTGATTTCATTCAATATTCGTTAAGTTAATTTATCATTCAAAACAATTTCTATTTAATTTCCAATTCACTAAATCAATTACTTAAGTTCAACTTCATTGTATCAAAACTTACAAATTGCATTAAATTAAATTCATCAAATCAAGTTCTTTACATTTCAAGTCTTACATTAATTTCAATAAAACACATTTTATTTCTTGTTAGAGAAATTCAATTTCACTTATTAATTTACTTAGTTACAATATCAAAACTCAATTAATAAAGAAACTTAATTTCACTTATTCAAGAAGTTCAATTTTACTTATCAAAGAATTCAATTTATTTAATTTTTAAATAATTCAATCTCATTTAATTATTTAATAATTTCAAAACTTAATTATTAAATAATTTCAAAACTCAATTATTAAATAATTCCAACTTAATTATTAATTAAATTCAAAACAACATTCTTTCATCAATTACTTTGTTAATATTTTGTTTCCTGTTATTAAATATTAACTTTTTCCTTTCATAAAATCCAAATTCCAATTTCATTTAAAAACCATATTTTTATTTTAAATAAAACCTTTATTTTATTTTTAAACCAAATTATTGACCAATCGGTTTATTTAATTCTCTATCCTAAGTCAATTTCATTTGGGTATTTATCATTTCAACCCGATTCCAATTCAATTCAAAAATCAAAGCATAACAAAGGGAACTTGCAGTGTGATAACTGGGATGGTGTCAAAGTAAATAAACAAGCAATAACAACAATCAATAACCATCCAATAATCAATTCAAATAATCCCGAAATAATCGTATTAATTCACATTGTTGTTTGTGCAAATTAATATAATTATTTCTAGAATCTACACTATCATTTCCTGTAGATTAAAGATTATTACACTAATATTTATACGGTTCTTCACTTGATATTTATTAATCAATTTCTTACTACATCGATTTCAACAATCATACATTTAAATGGTTCAAAGTGTAATTTACCATATTTCTACATGTCGATTTATTTAAACATTTAAAGAGGTCATATTATGCAAATGTCATCAAATCAAATTTATCACATATATCAAATCTAACTATCCTACGTCAATTTCAAATTACTTATCACTTACAACATTTACAATTTAACGCATATATGCTTCAAATGGTTCAAAGTGTAATTTACCATATTTCTACATGTCGATTTATTTAAACATTTAAAGAGGTCATATTATGCAAATGTCATCAAATCAAATTTATCACATATATCAAATCTAACTATCCTACGTCAATTTCAAATTACTTATCACTTACAACATTTACAATTTAACGTCCAATGTCAACATCAACAGTCAATCATTTATCAACCAAATTGGATTATCATCGTATAAATAACAGATAATGGTGTTAGATGTCACTAGTGAACTGATACAGGTAATAACATAAATAACAGTATAAATAACTAATAGCAGCAATATTTCAATTGTCGTTTCAATTGAAATCAAATTTAATAAAGAAAAGAACATTAATCGTGAGTGATTGCTCACCTTTCAAGGCTAGAGAAAATAGAAGATGACACGGATACAGACTGATACGGACACTGAAATTGAATTACGAATCCAAGCACGAATGTCGAAGCAAAGCACGATGGTCCGAATTCGACGAACACACTGATAAATAAAAATTGACGAAATCAAATTAGACTAGATCGATGAAAATCAATGGTATAACTGAACATATATTTATTTTAAAATGTACTTACTATAAGCATATATATAAAATCCACAAAACACAGTTATATTCAAAATGTAATTATACATATCAGTATATATATACTATCTTGTCACAATAGTGCAATTAATATAATATACCCTTTACCTTCAACATATTATATATAGGCATTGCTGAAAGTATGTTCAAGTATATAATATAGGCTGCATAAAAATAATAATATATAATTCACAACAGCCTTAAACAAACTTGGAAACCTATGTATTATAAATTCAACCACCCGATTTATACGCAACTCCTAACAAAATTATATATAGATAAATACATATGTACTCGGTAGTATAATATATTACAGATTTATAAGTTATAACTTACACATAAAATTATAATATTTAACGTTCAAACCCAAGCAGTATGCAACAAAACATACATATATATAACTAACAGTAAAAAGAGAAAATATAAAACCAAATCATAACTTTGACTACAAACTAACTAATATAATATAACAGACGTAATATATATATATAACCTTTATATATAAACAACTTATCCTTTAAACTTTTGTATCCAAATATAGAAACTGTGACCAAATATCTAACTTATATATTATATATATATTACCTGGACACTGTCGAAAGAAAAGCAGGGGAAGAGGAAGACGAGCTGAGGTGGTTGGAAGCATGAGCTGTCATGGTTGTCAACAACAGAGACTCGACAAGGGGAGAAGAGCGAGACGGAGCTGCTTCGCTCGGTGACCGGGACGAGGCAAGTTCGGGTGATGGAAGAGGCACGATCAGGGGAAGGAGGGCTGCGCTTGCGGCCAGGCGACAATTACCAACAGAGGAAGAAGGCGGAGCAGCTGATGGACTCGAGTGGCGATGCAGAGGGAGGAGATGAGGTCGAGCTGGGTGGTCGGCACTCGTTGGGTGGCGCCGAGGCTAGCGGTGAAGGTGAAGCTTGGATTTGTTTCAGGTGGAGGGTTATTACATGTGGGGCGGCGGTGGATCAATGGTTGATGGGCGAGCTCGGAGCGGTGAAAGGTTTGGGTATAATGGAGGTCGAGCAAACAAAGGAAGAGAAGTGCTTCAGGTAAAGAATGGAATCCAACTTCAATATATAAAGTGATTCATATATATAAACTGACAGAGGGACGAAGAGGTGAGAAAACGCATGCAACAATTTCCTTTTTATAATTTTCTTCTAGTTCGGCCATGAAAGTTCAGGGTATGGTGTTAGGAAGGCTGTGAAGAAGATTGAGAAATAGAAAAGGAAAGAGCAGCCTACAGGAAAAAGGATGAAAAGTTGTAACATAATATCTTATATTTTCCAATTGGAACCGTTTGGAGTAAAGAATGTGAACGCAAAGGTGAAATAGAAACGTTAGCAATAAATGTTTGGGAATAGTGACAGTCAACCCTAAAATCCCGGAATAATAAAAGCAACGGTTATTGATTTACACGGTAAACGATGAATGGGCATAAGGAATTAAAGGCTCAAACGTACCGATACGGTGAACCGTTTTACGGATTCCGCTGTGTATCGGACTTTGAAACAGACAAACGAATATACCGTGGAGATCAGCACGATGAGAAGATCAAAACGGTATATATATCAGTGATTTGATTGACTTAAAAAAATTTGAATTTTCTACTAGAGGAAAATGCAGCAAAAACGCTGAAGATTAAGATCGACGGAGCTAAAGAAGTCTGAATTTGGAAAAATGAAAAATGGCGTTTGCTCAGAAGATGGTTTAGAATTTTTCTATGTAAAAATATTTAGGTTCCGAAAACATTTTATTTTCACCGCTTTTTAACTGATTAAATTGAAGTAAATTTACGCACGAAATAAACTTTCATATTTTCGGACGAAAATTTACCAGTTGCTATGTTCAACTAGACGCATTCCAAATATTAAATTTTTATTTCAAAATTTTATCATTTAAAATTTTACAAAATTTCAACTAATTACATTATTAAAACAGTTAAAATTTACGGGTCGTTACACTCTCCCCCACTCAAAACTTTTCATCCCCGAAAAGGAAGGAGGCAGGAGAATAAAACCAACTAGAAAGAAAAATGGCTTTGATACAAATAAAACAGTTAATTTAAACAACTGATTTTAAAACCATATAAATTTCAAATTAAACTAATTAATATTCAACATTTGGTTAAATCCCTTTGAGTTCACTTAAGTTAAATCAATCTATCTATTTCTAAATTCATTATCTTATTATCCAATTATCTTCAATTAACAATTTCTAAATCATCAATTTGTATAATCATTTATTATGATCATATTTTATTCAACAAATTTAATTCTTTTATTCTAAATTATTATTAAGTTTATTCCATTTAATATATCTTATTACATATATTTAAACCATATAAACTAATTTAAACCACATAAATTTCAATTTAAATTAATTTATATTCAATAATTGGTTTAAAATTTTAAAGTATTTCCATAAGTTGATTTAATTTCAATTTTTGTTAATTCTTTCAGAACAAAATTTATTATATTCATCTCATTCAATTAATTTATTATTCTATCATCTTTATTAACATTTTTATAATTAATATCTAAGTGTATAATATTTATTATAAACACTCAAATTTTTGTTTATAAAATCATTTTATATTGTATATTATCCAATTACATTTTAACTTCTGAATAATTTAGGCATGTTATATTGAAATGCAATTTAGTACTATATAAATAAAATTTTCAAATTCAATTATTTCAAGTTTAAATACTTATTCCACATTTAGCTTTATTTATAATTGAAAACATCTTTTAACATGATTTTTAAGAATTAAATTTCCGTTTAATTTCAAACCCTTTATAAATAATTACGTATATACTATATATATTAAATCAAATTAAATTTAAAATAGTATACCCATATATATATATATATAAATCCAGTGATATTTAAGAAATTCAAATCAAAATATTTTTCCAAACAAAACCGTAGCAAAGCTACATAATGGTTTCTCCACTTCGAAACTCGAAAATGAATGTCGATGATGCGGCCGTCATCACCAAAATTATTTTCCAGCGACAAAGAGAAAATCATTTGATTAAACATCTAAAATTTCTATGAAATGATTTTTATTCGAAAATACTTTAGATAATACATTTTAAAACCTTTAAAACCATAGTTCGAAATCATTGGAAATTAAATCCTCAAATTCTCAATTTAATTTCATTTCAAATTCTAAATCAGTTTATAAACCAAGTTTATAAATTCATTTATCGAACAATAGATGAAAATCAAATATTATCATTTCAAACAACGAATTAATTTACCTCTTCTTTTTTTTTATTCCAGAAAATTTTACTTATATATTTATAATATAATCATACAAAATTATTTCATTTACCAACTTTGAAAACAATATTGTGTCAGTTTGCTCTCCTCAAGTGTTGTGGAAATCATATCGATGGCGTTGATCAGACGAATCGATCGAAAACCCAAATCAACATCAACAACTCAAACAACACAACATATATTAAAACATTTATACATATTAGTTTACAAATACATTTCTTTGCTCGACGATACAGGAATGAATTTTCAAAATAAGGATAGGGTTTCAAATTTGATGGAATCAAATCAAAGAGAAATTTGATTCGAAGATAAGTTCGAAACAAAGATATGATGATTAATAACAAAGTAGGAAGATTGATAAATTTATATAAATTGCGGATAACCTTAACCGGGTCAACCGTGACTTCAAGAATAAGATCAATGTAGAATTCCGAGGCAAATCGACATTGATCTCAAGAGATAGTATTCGGCATAACCAAAGATGTTAGCATCTAAACCGAGGATATATAAATCTCCGGTGAATCGATGCTATCGTAAAAGAGTTTTACCCCTTTACAAATCAATTTGAGATTTGCGGGACCGCCAACTCATTATAAAGACATCCGAAGTGGAGTTATGTGATACTCCAAAATTCAGAAGAATACGAATAGTGGGGGACAAGAATGAATTTCGGAACCGCAGGGAATGTTCCAAAATTCATAGGAAACGAGTCAAAAGAGAGAGATTCAACTCGAATGAAAGTGATTCTGTAAATACATTTACCCTATATGCTAAGTTTTGCCTAGAGCTACCAAAGCTCTGATACCAACTGCAACGACCCGCTATTTTGGACTATTCGCATCCGCACATGTCTGTAACGACCCCGAATTTTATTTAAATTTAAATTGATAATTAAATTAATTTTTTAATTAATTTTTTGAAAATAATCAATGCGGTGATGCGAGTTTCCCCAAATTCAAGTATATTTTGTATAAATCATTTAAATTTAATAATATTGTAAATATTGTACATATATGTGAATATATATGTATACGTGATATATGAGAAAACTTGAAGTTAATATATATATATGTATATTGAATTCGAGTTTAAATCTAAATCTAAATGGTTTAAAAGTATAAAGTAAATACATTGACAACAATTCTAACAATATATTAATTATGGATATTCATTTTTCGTTTTAAAGTAACAAGGCCAAAATAAATAAAACTATAAGTATAAAGATAAATAAAATTTAATAAAATAGAAGTTTACTTATTTTATAAAGTAATAATCAATACTTAAGCTATGAATAAAAATAAAAGCATAGCCAACAAGTAAAACAAATAAATTTTATTCATGTACATGAGGATAGCTTGCAAATGAAGATAAGTATATAAATTTGTCTACAACAACTAATGCCAATGTCTATCAGCCGAAATGAAAGGGAAAAGAAAATATAAATATGTAAATTTGTACACCTTAATTATTGCTAGCACCCAACACAATCACCTCAGCCTCCATACGAAAAATATTAGCTGCCAAAACAACATTTCAGTCAATAAAAAGGAAAAAGATCTCACTGGTAATTTGTACAAATTCTTATCAACTTGTACAAGTAATAATATTACCCTGTCTACTTCATTTCTTACGTATATTATCTTCATCTCAGTTCGTTTCTTCAAGCTATGAAAATCTGAAAATGAACACCATCTAAAACTTAAAACAAAACTTCAAACTCAAACAACAATCAACTTAATTCAACCAGAGATCAAAGAGAAGGCTTCATTTTGTAATTTCCAGCCTGTGTCAACATGAAGAGAAGCTCTGTTTTCTTCTGCAAATCAAGGTGAGTAACATCACTTCTATAAACTCAAATAACGAATTTGTGTACATATGAATTTCTGGGTGATGATTTCTTTGCATATTTGTATATATGCAAGCTTGTGAGAATTTTAGATAATTTTGTCATTATTAGCTCTAGTATAAACTTATGTTCTTTAAAATGTTAGTAGCTTCATATTTAATAACTTATGTTTTAAATCTAGTCGTGTGATTAAATCTAAAATTTTGTTGGGTAGGAATACACATATATAAGTGTGGATAAGCCAGTATATATATATACAGGACCTCAGCATATAACTATAACCTGGAAATGCTTGAAAAAACTTGTTCTCTGGTACTCTAGAAGCCAAATTTGATTTCAAAAATCATTACTGCCTAAACTATGGGATATTTGGACTTGGAATCAAAACAGTTATTGTTTATTTAACTTTGAACTAAACATTAAATAAATTCAAATTGAAATCACTTGGTATCATCTCTGGAAGGAGATGTTTTCGAGCACAACTTCAATGGGTCAAAATTCGAATCTCGTTATTTTCGAATTTAACTACATAACTTGAATACTCACTGGAAGACGTGAATTTTAAAGTTCATATCGAAATTTTTAGTGATTAAATGAAAGAGCAGTTTGGATTTCTTTGTTGTTGACATTTTGAGTTGCCGTGGTTGATCGAGGCGGCTGGAAGGGTCGGGACTTGGACTGGAGACGCGGGGGTGATCGAGGGTCATGGGAAAAATGCGCCGATGGTCGAGCGATGACTATGGTGGTGGCGGTAGGCGATAGAAGTCTGGTGACCTAGTTTGGAAAGGGCAGTTGTTTCCAATTCGTACTTCGTCGTTGGTTGATCGAGTCGCTTGGGGTTTTAGGGGAAGGAGGTCGATTGGTTGTCGAAGCTTTCGCCGAAGTTTGGGTGGCAACGGTGGCCGGAGATGTGAGGAATTGGCGTTGACAGGTCGGAGTGTTATAAATGTCGAATGTTTCCAGGCTCTGTCATTCTCGAATTCGAGATTAATGGCGCTATGGCCGAAGTGTGTGACTGGAAGCGAAGCTGGGGTGGCCTGCGACGTGCTCGAAGTATTGATGGCGATCGAAGTTGGCCAACGGCCATGTGCACGTGCACGAGCACGTTTGCCTGGTCGGAGTTTTGTTTGGGTCTGGGAGAGGAAAACTCGGGTTGAAGCTCGAGGGAAGTCTGCGGTTGCTCGGGGAAAATTTGAGTTTACTCGAAGTTAGGCTCGGGTTCTTGCGGGTTTCTACTCGAGTTCATACTCGTGAATTCGTAGGTTTAAGGTCTGCAGTTTTGAAGATTTGAAAATTTAACTAAGTTTTTAAAAGAAACAGGGGAAAGAGTAGAGAAACTCAGGGATGGTCCTGAGTATCATTCGGGTAGGACCCGAAGTGAAGATGAAGCCAGTTTTTATAAAAGGTTTTGAAAATAGAATTTTTGAAATTTTAAGCAATTTGTATTAAAACTTCCTTTAAAACATTACTTTATGAATATCAAATGGTTTCTTATCATTTGTTAAAGAGTTTTAGAATTTATTTAATCTAAAATTTGTTTAAGTTAATTTTAAAGATTTAAAGGGGTTTTAAATGTAAATGGTAATTAGTGTATTTACAAGATAATGTAGCTTAAGTTAAAAGGAGTTTTATTATCTTGGAAATTACTTAAGTTAATTAAGAAATGAAGTATAATTGGTTGATTTAATTAATTAAAGATAAAGGTTAATTAAGTAATTTAATTGATTAATGATTATGATTGATTAACTAATAATTAGAGATTAATAAATTGAAAATTTATTAATTAAGAAAATTTAAGGTTAAATAATTTGTAATTAAATTACGATAATTAACCCGGATTAATAAATTGATACATCTGATTTAAATTAATCAGTTGATAAATAAATTCACTTGTGAGTGTTTAGATTCTATTGAATGTTAAATTGTTTGATATTTCCTGATATGTGATGATTTGTGATATACCCTGATTTGTGTTTTAATCTGTGATGCAATTTATTATCTGTGATATATATCTATGATCTGTACGATGAGCGTTATAGTTTATATCGCTTATCAACTATATTTCTGTATTTTGATATGTGATGATTCATCGTGTTGCACTACTGTGTGAAACCCCTGGACCACACTTACACACACACAAATATGGATTTCACGTGGAAATCGGTTAAGTCACAGATGATTTAAATTTGATGTTTTTGAAATTGAAATTTTAATTTCAATTGATTTTGAAATTGGAAATTTGGGTTAAAGTGAAAAGCTTTTGAAATGGAATTTCAAAGATAAAAGTTATTTCGAATAACTTGATTAAGTTTTGAAATTTAAATAATTTGATTTAAATTTTAATTCAAGTTTGAAATTGAATCCTATGATTTGAAACTAGGGATTAAAAATGCTGTACAAGTTATATATGGGTTAAACCATTTTAAAGATATTGATTTGGGAATTTGAATTTTAATTCAAGGGTTTTAACTCGTGTAAATATAACTGGACTTTTCTGAAACGAAAACTACTTGTTTTCAAATAATAATAGCTTTCATTTGAAGAAAGGATTTCCAAATTGTGTTGAACGGTTTCAAGTTTGAAATAGAATTGAAATGTTTTGAAAACTATGAAATGAGTCTTTAATTTCAAAGACCAGATGAGTTAATCTAACTTGAAATGGAAATGTTTTGAAAGACTATGAATGAATCTTTGAAAACGAGTTTTGAAAGCTATAAGTTAAATCTTGATTTAAAGATTTAACGAGTTAATCTAACTTGAAATGGAAATGTTTTGAAAATCTATGAATGAATCTTTGTGAATGGGGTTAACTTTGTGAAATAAATCTTTTTGTTTAAAAGATTAAAAGTGTGGAAATTGTTTAAACCAGTGAAGGTTTTTGAAATGATTCTTTTTGTTTAAAAGATTGGAAATGGTAAATTGTTTTAACCATTCGAATGAAAAGTTTTGGACTTTAAGCTGTGATTTAACTGAGACCCCAGTATCCATATGATTTTTAATTGCGCTCGTTATTCGGTTTAGCCGGGAGAGGACCTTTGTGTCATATAACCCATTCCGAATAGTGATACGACGATATGGATAGCATTTGAAGACCGGTGGTGAAGATCGGGTATTTGCGAGAGCGATAGGATGACCTATCGATTTTCTCTGCATCATGGCTCCGGTATAGAGATTCCCTAAGTGATGGGAAGTCCGATCGAGATTGTGAATACCCGGATTTGCAAGGGCTTCTTTGGAAGTGCCTTCGGTTCTGTTCGAACCCGGAACAGACTTGAATGGATGTGTGTCTGACGTTACACTTTGAGATGTAAAGCAGGTTTCTATCAAATACATTTCTGTTGGTGGCGGAGAATTTATTCTCTTAGCTTAACACCCTTCTCTGAGACGTACGAGCTCAGAGGTTATGTAGTTGATGGTTACTAGTGATACATTCCCAATTTGGTAATGTGGCATACGAAGTGCTGATGATCATTTGTTGGTCAAAGCGTGGCTTTGTGAAAAAGCGTGGCTTTGTGAAAAAGAGTGGCTTTGTGGACGAGACTTCGTCGAGCCTCACAACCCGGTAATGGTCGAAACAAGAATGTTGCGACAAAGGTTTGTAAGGGTAGCGCCCCTAGGGTATGTCATTTCCTTCTGGATAAAGGGTGGTATCATGGTATGGAGCCCAGATACTTAACTCGTGCGGACACGGTAATTTATTACTGTATGATGTTGCTTTGTTGGTTTTCGGGATCCCGGGATAAAGGTCGGTAACGACCGGGGGATGACATGACTCGTGTGTTAGTTACCTAGTTACAGCTGTACAGCGTGAGGTAGCGTCAGTGTGTTAGTTACCTAGTTACAGCTGTACAGCGTGAGGTAGCGTCGGCCTTTTGTTTGCAGAGATCCGGTTAGGATCCGGGGCGTCTTTCCAGAGGCGTTTCTATTTCGGTAAGGAAGTTCCTTAGCCTGATCATTTGTTGGAAATCCAAAGAAACAATACGAACCCAGTACGGTTTTAGTTGTATTACCTGCTATGGAATGTGGCGGTAACCTGCTATTGAACGTAGTAGCTATAGTAGGCATACGATGAAATGTTGTATGCTGGCTAAGATTAATATTATATTTTCGAAATGTTTTTCTACACTATGCACTAGTAATAATATCAAAAGAGTTTTGATTTTGCGTAGTAAGCATGTTTGACTATCATAAGGAGAAATCTCCTCCAATTCTGCGATTGCATTGTGTGTGTGGCGGGAGGCCTTATGGTAGTTTCATTTTCGAAAAGCATTGCGGATTTCAATGTTTAAAAGCCTTTTGTGTTTGTTTAATGATAAACTGTTTTTGTCGCTCACACCAGTCCCATGACTGATCCGGAGTTTATTGTTCCCTTCCTAAACTCTGGGTGCCCACTATTTTCCACACGGGCAGTCTAGAGTTGGGTTTTTCAGATATTCAGGTTTAGTAGATTATCTGGAGCTAGTTCATTCATTGGAGTTGCTTATCTTGGAGTTGTGGATTCATTCTTGTCTGAAGATCATTTTGGAGTTATCACTTCTATTGATATCGTGCCACTGCTGATGTTATCTTTTCTTTTCCGCTGCTATTTCTTGTATCATATCTCTGATGTATATAGATATTCATTGTATCATTGTTGTATCTGGATATTGTATCAGATGTTTTATATCTATATTCTTTTTCTTTTCCGCTATGTTGTTTACTTAATGTTGTTATAAGCTCCGGCGACTCGGATTTGAACGGTCGAATCTACGGCATTCGAGTACGATGTAAAGTATGGATGTCGATTTTCGAACGCGAAAATTCGGATCGTTTCATTTGGTATCAGAGCTAAGGTTGAACTTTAGCTCAGGAGTATGACACGTTAAGTAACTCATTAGAGATAGAGTAAAGTAAACTCTAGAATGAGTAATCCTTAAGATATCCGTCCGTATGCCTCAGTAAATTCTCCTGCTATTCACAGATAGTAAGTATGAGTGTAAGAAGAGGATGAGATAGGGGACAGGGGAATACGACTATAAATGGTCAATACCCTGTAACAACAAGGAAATGATCTTTTCTTTATCAATCTCTTTTGTTCAACATCTTTTCTCTATTCTTTGATAATTTCTGGTCGATCCAGAAAGAAAATTCGATATAATTAAAATAGGACATAAACTCCGGATGGACCAAAATTGTTTGTTTGGATGAATTGGTTGCTTTGATTGTTATGGTTGATAGGTATACTTTAGTTTTAAACCAAAATTTTGAAATTGTATCCATATATCTATCTATTCTTTGGGTCCCAGTATATTCTACGAATGGTTAGTTATCCCTTTCGAACTAACCGATGCCACTACATATTTCGTAGATCTGGATAACCCGAGTATTTTGTAAAGTGTTAAACAGATTCGTTCTTGTATCTGTTATTGATATTCTGAATTGGTGACCCAAATGCAGAATCGATATCCAGTTTGACCTGGAAAACTGTTTCTCAGTCTTTGTGTATCTATCTGCGTTGTTTTCGTGCCTGCGAATTTCGAGGACGAAATTCTTTTAAGGGGGGAAGTCTGTAACAACCCCGAATTTTATTTAAATTTAAATTGATAATTAAATTAATTTTTTAATTAAATTTGTGTAAATAATCAATGCGGTGATGCGAGTTTCCCCGAATTCAAGTATATTTTGTATAAATCATTTAAATTTAATAATATTGTAAATATTGTACATATATGTGAATATATATGTATACGTGATATATGAGAAAACTTGAAGTTAATATATATATATATGTATATTGAATTCGAGTTTAAATCTAAATCTAAATGGTTTAAAAGTATAAAGTAAATACATTGACAACAATTCTAACAATATATTAATTATGGATATTCATTTTTCGTTTAAAGTAACAAGGCCAAAATAAATAAAACTATAAGTATAAAGATAAATAAAATTTAATAAAATAGAAGTTTACTTATTTTATAAAGTAATAATCAATACTTAAGCTATGAATAAAAATAAAAGCATAGCCAACAAGTAAAACAAATAAATTTTATTCATGTACATGAGGATAGCTTGCAAATGAAGATAAGTATATAAATTTGTCTACAACAACTAATGCCAATGTCTATCAGCCGAAATGAAAGGGAAAAGAAAATATAAATATGTAAATTTGTACACCTTAATTAATGCTAGCACCCAACACAATCACCTCAGCCTCCATACGAAAAATATTAGCTGCCAAAACAACATTTCAGTCAATAAAAAGGAAAAAGATCTCACTGGTAATTTGTACAAATTCTTATCAACTTGTACAAGTAATAATATTACCCTGTCTACTTCATTTCTTATGTATATTATCTTCATCTCAGTTCGTTTCTTCAAGCTATGAAAATCTGAAAATGAACACCATCTAAAACTTAAAACAAAACTTCAAACTCAAACAACAATCAACTTAATTCAACCAGAGATCAAAGAGAAAGCTTCATTTTGTAATTTCCAGCCTGTGTCAACATGAAGAGAAGCTCTGTTTTCTTCTGCAAATCAAGGTGAGTAACATCACTTCTATAAACTCAAGTAACGAATTTGTGTACATATGAATTTCTGGGTGACGATTTCTTTGCATATTTGTATATATGCAAGCCTGTGAGAATTTTAGATAATTTTGTCATTATTAGCTCTAGTATAAACTTATGTTCTTTAAAATGTTAGTAGCTTCATATTTAATAACTTATGTTTTAAATCTAGTCGTGTGATTAAATCTGAAATTTTGTTGGGTAGGAATACACATATATAAGTGTGGATAAGCCAGTATATATATATACAGGACCTCAGCATATAACTATAACCTGGAAATGCTTGAAAATACTTGTTCTCTGGTACTCTGGAAGCCAAATTTGATTTCAAAAATCAATACTGCCTAAACTATGGGATATTTGGACTTGGAATCAAAACAGTTATTGTTTATTTAACTTTTAACTAAACATTAAATAAATTCAAATTGAAATCACTTGGTATCATCTCTGGAAGGAGATGTTTTCGAGCACAACTTCAATGGGTCAAAATTCGAATCTCGTTATTTTCGAATTTAACTACATAACTTGAATACTCACTGGAAGACGTGAATTTTAAAGTTCATATCGAAATTTTTAGTGATTAAATGAAAGAGCAGTTTGGATTTCATTGTTGTTGACATTTTGAGTTGCCGTGGTTGATCGAGGCGGCTGGAAGGGTCGGGACTTGGACTGGAGACGCGGGGGTGATCGAGGGTCATGGGAAAAATGCGCCGATGGTCGAGCGATGACTATGGTGGTGGCGGTAGGCGATAGAAGTCTGGTGACCTAGTTTGGAAAGGGCAGTTGTTTCCAATTCGTACTTCGTCGTTGGTTGATCGAGTCGCTTGGGGTTGTAGGGGAAGGAGGTAGATGGGTTGTCGAAGCTTTCGCCGAAGTTTGGGTGGCAACGGTGGCCGGAGATGTGAGGAATTGGCGTTGACAGGTCGGAGTGTTATAAATGTCGAATGTTTCCAGGCTTTGTCATTCTCGAATTCGAGATTAATGGCGCTCTGGCCGAAGTGGGTGACTGGAAGCGGAGCTGGGGTGGCCTGCGACGTGCTCGAAGTATTGATGGCGATCGAAGTTGGCCAACGGCAATGTGCACGTGCACGAGCACGTTTGCCTGGTCGGAGTTTTGTTTGGGTCTGGGAGAGGAAAACTCGGGTTGAAGCTCGAGGGAAGTCTGCGGTTGCTTGGGGAAAATTTGAGTTTACTCGAAGTTAGGCTCGGGTTCTTGGGGGTTTCTACTCGAGTTCATACTCGTGAATTCGTAGGTTTAAGGTCTGCAGTTTTGAAGATTTGAAAATTTAACTAAGTTTTTAAAAGAAACAGGGGAAAGAGTAGAGAAACTCAGGGATGGTCCCGAGTATCATTCGGGTAGGACCCGAAGTGAAGATGAAGCCAGTTTTTATAAAAGGTTTTGAAAATAGAATTTTTGAAATTTTAAGCAATTTGTATTAAAACTTCCTTTAAAACATTACTTTATGAATATCAAATGGTTTCTTATCATTTGTTAAAGAGTTTTAGAATTTATTTAATCTAAAATTTGTTTAAGTTAATTTTAAAGATTTAAAGGGGTTTTAAATGTAAATGGTAATTAGTGTATTTACAAGATAATGTAGCTTAAGTTAAAAGGAGTTTTATTATCTTGGAAATTACTTAAGTTAATTAAGAAATGAAGTATAATTGGTTGATTTAATTAATTAAAGATAAAGGTTAATTAAGTAATTTAATTGATTAATGATTATGATTGATTAACTAATAATTAGAGATTAATAAATTGAAAATTTATTAATTAAGAAAATTTAAGGTTAAATAATTTGTAATTAAATTACGATAATTAACCCGGATTAATAAATTGATACATCTGATTTAAATTAATCAGTTGATAAATAAATTCACTTGTGAGTGTTTAGATTCTATTGAATGTTAAATTGTTTGATATTTCCTGATATGTGATGATTTGTGATATACCCTGATTTGTGTTTTAATCTGTGATGCAATTTATTATCTGTGATATATATCTATGATCTGTACGATGAGCGTTATAGTTTATATCGCTTATCAACTATATTTCTGTATTTTGATATGTGATGATTCATCGTGTTGCACTATTGTGTGAAACCCCTGGACCACACTTACACACACACAAATATGGATTTCACGTGGAAATCGGTTAAGTCACAGATGATTTAAATTTGATGTTTTTGAAATTGAAATTTTAATTTCAATTGATTTTGAAATTGGAAATTTGGGTTAAAGTGAAAAGCTTTTGAAATGGAATTTCAAAGATAAAAGTTATTTCGAATAACTTGATTAAGTTTTGAAATTTAAATAATTTGATTTAAATTTTAATTCAAGTTTGAAATTGAATCCTATGATTTGAAACTAGGGATTAAAAATGCTGTACAAGTTATATATGGGTTAAACCATTTTAAAGATATTGATTTGGGAATTTGAATTTTAATTCAAGGGTTTTAACTCGTGTAAATATAACTGGACTTTTCCGAAACGAAAACTACTTGTTTTCAAATAATAATAGCTTTCATTTGAAGAAAGGATTTCCAAATTGTGTTGAACGGTTTCAAGTTTGAAATAGAATTGAAATGTTTTGAAAACTATGAAATGAGTCTTTGATTTCAAAGACCGGATGAGTTAATCTAACTTGAAATGGAAATGTTTTGAAAGACTATGAATGAATCTTTGAAAACGAGTTTTGAAAGCTATAAGTTAAATCTTGATTTAAAGATTTAACGAGTTAATCTAACTTGAAATGGAAATGTTTTGAAAATCTATGAATGAATCTTTGTGAATGGGGTTAACTTTGTGAAATAAATCTTTTTGTTTAAAAGATTAAAAGTGTGGAAATTGTTTAAACCAGTGAAGGTTTTTGAAATGATTCTTTTTGTTTAAAAGATTGGAAATGGTAAATTGTTTTAACCATTCGAATGAAAAGTTTTGGACTTTAAGCTGTGATTTAACTGAGACCCCAGTATCCATATGATTTTTAATTGCGCTCGTTATTCGGTTTAGCCGGGAGAGGACCTTTGTGTCATATAACCCATTCCGAATAGTGATACGACGATATGGATAGCATTTGAAGATCGGTGGTGAAGATCGGGTATTTGCGAGAGCGATAGGATGACCTATCGATTTTCTCTGCATCATGGCTCCGGTATAGAGATTCCCTAAGTGATGGGAAGTCCGATCGAGATTGTGAATACCCGGATTTGCAAGGGCTTCTTTGGAAGTGCCTTCGGTTCTGTTCGAACCCGGAACAGACTTGTATGGATGTGTGTCTGACGTTACACTTTGAGATGTAAAGCTGGTTTCTATCAAATACATTTCTGTTGGTGGCGGAGAATTTATTCTCTTAGCTTAACACCCTTCTCTGAGACGTACGAGCTCAGAGGTTATGTAGTTGATGGTTAATAGTGATACATTCCCAATTTGGTAATGTGGCATATGAAGTGCTGATGATCATTTGTTGGTCAAAGCGTGGCTTTGTGAAAAAGAGTGGCTTTGTGAAAAAGCGTGGCTTTGTGAAAAAGCGTGGCTTTGTGAAAAAGCGTGGCTTTGTGAAAAAGCGTAGCTTTGTGGACGAGACTTCGTCGAGCCTCACAACCCGGTAATGGTCGAAACAGGAATGTTGCGACAAAGGTTTGTAGGGGTAGCGCCCCTAGGGTATGCCATTTCCTTCTGGATAAAGGGTGGTATCATGGTATGGAGCCTAGATACTTAACTCGTGTGGACACGGTAATTTATTACTGTATGATGTTGCTTTGTTGGTTTTCGGGATCCCGGGATAAAGGTCGGTATCGACCGGGGGATGACATGACTCGTGTGTTAGTTACCTAGTTACAGCTGTACAGCGTGAGGTAGCGTCAGTGTGTTAGTTACCTAGTTACAGCTGTACAGCGTGAGGTAGCGTCGGCCTTTTGTTTGCAGAGATCCGGTTAGGATCCGGGGCGTCTTTCCAGAGGCGTTTCTATTTCGGTAAGGAAGTTCCTTAGCCTGATCATTTGTTGGAAATCCAAAGAAACAATACGAACCCAGTACGGTTTTAGTTGTATTACCTGCTATGGAATGTGGCGGTAACATGCTATTGAACGTAGTAGCTATAGTAGGCATACGATGAAATGTTGTATGCTGGCTAAGATTAATATTATATTTTCGAAATGTTTTTCTACACTATGCACTAGTAATAATATCAAAAGAGTTTTGATTTTGCGTAGTAAGCATGTTTGACTATCATAAGGAGAAATCTCCTCCAATTCTGCGATTGCATTGTGTGTGTGGCGGGAGGCCTTATGGTAGTTTCATTTTCGAAAAGCATTGCGGATTTCAATGTTTAAAAGCCTTTTGTGTTTGTTTAAAGATAAACTGTTTTTGTTGCTCACACCTGTCCCATGACTGATCCAGAGTTTATTGTTCCCTTCCTAAACTCTGGGTGCCCACTATTTTCCACACGGGCAGTCTAGAGTTGGGTTTTTCAGATATTCAGGTTTAGTAGATTATCTGGAGCTAGTTCATTCATTGAAGTTGCTTATCTTGGAGTTGTGGATTCATTCTTGTCTGAAGATCATTTTGGAGTTATCACTTCTATTGATATCGTGCCGCTGCTGATGTTATCTTTTCTTTTCCGCTGCTATTTCTTGTATCATATCTCTGATGTATATAGATATTCATTGTATCATTGTTGTATCTGGATATTGTATCAGATGTTTTATATCTATATTCTTTTTCTTTTCCGCTGTGTTGTTTACTTAATGTTGTTATAAGCTCTGGCGACTCGGATTTGAACGGTCGAATCTACGGCATTCGAGTACGATGTAAAGTATGGATGTCGATTTTCGAACGCGAAAATTCGGATCGTTACATTTGGTATCAGAGCTAAGGTTGAACTTTAGCTCAGGAGTATGACACGTTAAGTAACTCATTAGAGATAGAGTGAAGTAAACTCTAGAATGAGTAATCCTTAAGATATCCGTCCGTATGCCTCAGTAAATTCTCCTGCTATTCACAGATAGTAAGTATGAGTGTAAGAAGAGGATGAGATAGGGGATAGGGGAATACGACTATAAATGGTCAATACCCTGTAACAACAAGGAAATGATCTTTGCTTTATCAATCTCTTTTGTTCAACATCTTTTCTCTATTCTTTGATAATTTCTGGTCGATCCAGAAAGAAAATTCGATATAATTAAAATAGGACATAAACTCCGGATGGACCAAAATTGTTTGTTTGGATGAATTGGTTGCTTTGATTGTTATGGTTGATAGGTATACTTTAGTTTTAAACCAAAATTTTGAAATTGTATCCATATATCTATCTATTCTTTGGGTCCCAGTATATTCTACGAATGGTTAGTTATCCCTTTCGAACTAACCGATGCCACTACATATTTCGTAGATTTGGATAACCCGAGTATTTTGTAAAGTGTTAAACAGATTCGTTCTTGTATCTGTTATTGATATTCTGAATTGGTGACCCAAATGCAGAATCGATATCCAGTTTGACCTGGAAAACTGTTTCTCAGTCTTTGTGTATCTATCTGCGTTGTTTTCGTGCCTGCGAATTTCGAGGATGAAATTCTTTTAAGGGGGGAAGTCTGTAACGACCCCGAATTTTATTTAAATTTAAATTGATAATTAAATTAATTTTTTAATTAAATTTGTGTAAATAATCAATGCGGTGATGCGAGTTTCCCCGAATTCAAGTATATTTTGTATAAATCATTTAAATTTAATAATATTGTAAATATTGTACATATATGTGAATATATATGTATACGTGATATATGAGAAAACTTGAAGTTAATATATATATATATATATGTATATTGAATTCGAGTTTAAATCTAAATCTAAATGGTTTAAAAGTATAAAGTAAATACATTGACAACAATTCTAACAATATATTAATTATGGATATTCATTTTTCGTTTAAAGTAACAAGGCCAAAATAAATAAAACTATAAGTATAAAGATAAATAAAATTTAATAAAATAGAAGTTTACTTATTTTATAAAGTAATAATCAATACTTAAGCTATGAATAAAAATAAAAGCATAGCCAACAAGTAAAACAAATAAATTTTATTCATGTACATGAGGATAGCTTGCAAATGAAGATAAGTGTATAAATTTGTCTACAACAACTAATGCCAATGTCTATCAGCCGAAATGAAAGGGAAAAGAAAATATAAATATGTAAATTTGTACACCTTAATTAATGCTAGCACCCAACACAATCACCTCAGCCTCCATACGAAAAATATTAGCTGCCAAAACAACATTTCAGTCAATAAAAAGGAAAAAGATCTCACTGGTAATTTGTACAAATTCTATCAACTTGTACAAGTAATAATATTACCCTGTCTACTTCATTTCTTATGTATATTATCTTCATCTCAGTTCGTTTCTTCAAGCTATGAAAATCTGAAAATGAACACCATCTAAAACTTAAAACAAAACTTCAAACTCAAACAACAATCAACTTAATTCAACCAGAGATCAAAGAGAAAGCTTCATTTTGTAATTTCCAGCCTGTGTCAACATGAAGAGAAGCTCTGTTTTCTTCTGCAAATCAAGGTGAGTAACATCACTTCTATAAACTCAAGTAACGAATTTGTGTACATATGAATTTCTGGGTGACGATTTCTTTGCATATTTGTATATATGCAAGCCTGTGAGAATTTTAGATAATTTTGTCATTATTAGCTCTAGTATAAACTTATGTTCTTTAAAATGTTAGTAGCTTCATATTTAATAACTTATGTTTTAAATCTAGTCGTGTGATTAAATCTGAAATTTTGTTGGGTAGGAATACACATATATAAGTGTGGATAAGCCAGTATATATATATACAGGACCTCAGCATATAACTATAACCTGGAAATGCTTGAAAATACTTGTTCTCTGGTACTCTGGAAGCCAAATTTGATTTCAAAAATCAATACTGCCTAAACTATGGGATATTTGGACTTGGAATCAAAACAGTTATTGTTTATTTAACTTTGAACTAAACATTAAATAAATTCAAATTGAAATCACTTGGTATCATCTCTGGAAGGAGATGTTTTCGAGCACAACTTCAATGGGTCAAAATTCGAATCTCGTTATTTTCGAATTTAACTACATAACTTGAATACTCACTGGAAGACGTGAATTTTAAAGTTCATAACGAAATTTTTAGTGATTAAATGAAAGAGCAGTTTGGATTTCATTGTTGTTGACATTTTGAGTTGCCGTGGTTGATCGAGGTGGCTGGAAGGGTCGGGACTTGGACTGGAGACGCGGGGGTGATCGAGGGTCATGGGAAAAATGCGCCGATGGTCGAGCGATGACTATGGTGGTGGCGGTAGGCGATAGAAGTCTGGTGACCTAGTTTGGAAAGGGCAGTTGTTTCCAATTCGTACTTCGTCGTTGGTTGATCGAGTCGCTTGGGGTTTTAGGGGAAGGAGGTAGATGGGTTGTCGAAGCTTTCGCCGAAGTTTGGGTGGCAACGGTGGCCGGAGATGTGAGGAATTGGCGTTGACAGGTCGGAGTGTTATAAATGTCGAATGTTTCCAGGCTCTGTCATTCTCGAATTCGAGATTAATGGCGCTCTGGCCGAAGTGGGTGACTGGAAGCGGAGCTGGGGTGGCCTGCGACGTGCTCGAAGTATTGATGGCGATCGAAGTTGGCCAACGGCCATGTGCACGTGCATGAGCACGTTTGCCTGGTCGGAGTTTTGTTTGGGTCTGGGAGAGGAAAACTCGGGTTGAAGCTCGAGGGAAGTCTGCGGTTGCTCGGGGAAAATTTGAGTTTACTCGAAGTTAGGCTCGGGTTCTTGGGGGTTTCTACTCGAGTTCATACTCGTGAATTCGTAGGTTTAAGGTCTGCAGTTTTGAAGATTTGAAAATTTAACTAAGTTTTTAAAAGAAACAGGGGAAAGAGTAGAGAAACTCAAGGATGGTCCCGAGTATCATTCGGGTAGGACCCGAAGTGAAGATGAAGCCAGTTTTTATATAAGGTTTTGAAACTAGAATTTTTGAAATTTTAAGCAATTTGTATTAAAACTTCCTTTAAAACATTACTTTATGAATATCAAATGGTTTCTTATCATTTGTTAAAGAGTTTTAGAATTTATTTAATCTAAAATTTGTTTAAGTTAATTTTAAAGATTTAAAGGGGTTTTAAATGTAAATGGTAATTAGTGTATTTACAAGATAATGTAGCTTAAGTTAAAAGGAGTTTTATTATCTTGGAAATTACTTAAGTTAATTAGGAAATGAAGTATAATTGGTTGATTTAATTAATTAAAGATAAAGGTTAATTAAGTAATTTAATTGATTAATGATTATGATTGATTAACTAATAATTAGAGATTAATAAATTGAAAATTTATTAATTAAGAAAATTTAAGGTTAAATAATTTGTAATTAAATTACGATAATTAACCCGGATTAATAAATTGATACATCTGATTTAAATTAATCAGTTGATAAATAAATTCACTTGTGAGTGTTTAGATTCTATTGAATGTTAAATTGTTTGATATTTCCTGATATGTGATGATTTGTGATATACCCTGATTTGTGTTTTAATCTGTGATGCAATTTATTATCTGTGATATATATCTATGATCTGTACGATGAGCGTTATAGTTTATATCGCTTATCAACTATATTTCTGTATTTTGATATGTGATGATTCATCGTGTTGCACTACTGTGTGAAACCCCTGGACCACACTTACACACACACAAATATGGATTTCACGTGGAAATCGGTTAAGTCACAGATGATTTAAATTTGATGTTTTTGAAATTGAAATTTTAATTTCAATTGATTTTGAAATTGGAAATTTGGGTTAAAGTGAAAAGCTTTTGAAATGGAATTTCAAAGATAAAAGTTATTTCGAATAACTTGATTAAGTTTTGAAATTTAAATAATTTGATTTAAATTTTAATTCAAGTTTGAAATTGAATCCTATGATTTGAAACTAGGGATTAAAAATGCTGTACAAGTTATATATGGGTTAAACCATTTTAAAGATATTGATTTGGGAATTTGAATTTTAATTCAAGGGTTTTAACTCGTGTAAATATAACTGGACTTTTCCGAAACGAAAACTACTTGTTTTCAAATAATAATAGCTTTCATTTGAAGAAAGGATTTCCAAATTGTGTTGAACGGTTTCAAGTTTGAAATAGAATTGAAATGTTTTGAAAACTATGAAATGAGTCTTTGATTTCAAAGACCGGATGAGTTAATCTAACTTGAAATGGAAATGTTTTGAAAGACTATGAATGAATCTTTGAAAACGAGTTTTGAAAGCTATAAGTTAAATCTTGATTTAAAGATTTAACGAGTTAATCTAACTTGAAATGGAAATGTTTTGAAAATCTATGAATGAATCTTTGTGAATGGGGTTAACTTTGTGAAATAAATCTTTTTGTTTAAAAGATTAAAAGTGTGGAAATTGTTTAAACCAGTGAAGGTTTTTGAAATGATTCTTTTTGTTTAAAAGATTGGAAATGGTAAATTGTTTTAACCATTCGAATGAAAAGTTTTGGACTTTAAGCTGTGATTTAACTGAGACCCCAGTATCCATATGATTTTTAATTGCGCTCGTTATTCGGTTTAGCCGGGAGAGGACCTTTGTGTCATATAACCCATTCCGAATAGTGATACGACGATATGGATAGCATTTGAAGACCGGTGGTGAAGATCGGGTATTTGCGAGAGCGATAGGATGACCTATCGATTTTCTCTGCATCATGGCTCCGGTATAGAGATTCCCTAAGTGATGGGAAGTCCGATCGAGATTGTGAATACCCGGATTTGCAAGGGCTTCTTTGGAAGTGCCTTCGGTTCTGTTCGAACCCGGAACAGATTTGTATGGATGTGTGTCTGACGTTACACTTTGAGATGTAAAGCTGGTTTCTATCAAATACAATTCTGTTGGTGGCGGAGAATTTATTCTCTTAGCTTAACACCCTTCTCTGAGACGTACGAGCTTAGAGGTTATGTAGTTGATGGTTACTAGTGATACGTTCCCAATTTGGTAATGTGGCATACGAAGTGCTGATGATCATTTGTTGGTCAAAGCGTGGCTTTGTGAAAAAGCGTGGCTTTGTGAAAAAGCGTGGCTTTGTGAAAAAGCGTGGCTTTGTGAAAAAGCGTGGCTTTGTGAAAAAGCGTGGCTTTGTGAAAAAGCGTGGCTTTGTGAAAAAGCGTGGCTTTGTGAAAAAGCGTAGCTTTGTGGACGAGACTTCGTCGAGCCTCACAACCCGGTAATGGTCGAAACAGGAATGTTGCGACAAAGGTTTGTAGGGGTAGAGCCCTAGGGTATGTCATTTCCTTCTGGATAAAGGGTGGTATCATGGTATGGAGCCCAGATACTTAACTCGTGTGGACACGGTAATTTATTACTGTATGATGTTGCTTTGTTGGTTTTCGGGATCCCGGGATAAAGGTCGGTAACGATCGGGGGATGACATGACTCGTGTGTTAGTTACCTAGTTACAGCTGTACAACGTGAGGTAGCGTCAGTGTGTTAGTTACCTAGTTACAGTTGTACAGCGTGAGGTAGCGTCGGCCTTTTGTTTGCAGAGATTCGGTTAGGATCCGGGGCGTCTTTCCAGAGGCGTTTCTATTTCGGTAAGGAAGTTCCTTAGCCTGATCATTTGTTGGAAATCCAAAGAAACAATACGAACCCAGTACGGTTTTAGTTGTATTACCTACTATGGAATGTGGCGGTAACCTGCTATTGAACGTAGTAGCTATAGTAGGCATATGATGAAATGTTGTATGCTGGCTAAGATTAATATTATATTTTCGAAATGTTTTTCTACACTATGCACTAGTAATAATATCAAAAGAGTTTTGATTTTGCGTAGTAAGCATGTTTGACTATCATAAGGAGAAATCTCATCCAATTCTGCGATTGCATTGTGTGTGTGGTGGGAGGCCTTAGGTAGTTTCATTTTCGAAAAGCATTGCGGATTTCAATGTTTAAAAGCCTTTTGTGTTTGTTTAAAGATAAACTGTTTTTGTTGCTCACACCAGTCCCATGACTGATCCGAAGTTTATTGTTCCCTTCCTAAACTCTGGGTGCCCACTATTTTCCACACGGGCAGTCTAGAGTTGGGTTTTTCAGATATTCAGGTTTAGTAGATTATCTGGAGCTAGTTCATTCATTGGAGTTGCTTATCTTGGAGTTGTGGATTCATTCTTGTCTGAAGATCATTTTGGAGTTATCACTTCTATTGATATCGTGCCGCTGCTGATGTTATCTTTTCTTTTCCGCTGCTATTTCTTGTATCATATCTCTGATGTATATAGATATTCATTGTATCATTGTTGTATCTGGATATTGTATCAGATGTTTTATATCTATATTCTTTTTCTTTTCCGCTGTGTTGTTTACTTAATGTTGTTATAAGCTCCGGCGACTCGGATTTGAACGGTCGAATCTACGGCATTCGAGTACGATGTAAAGTATGGATGTCGATTTTCGAACGCGAAAATTCGGATCGTTACAATGTCGGACTTGAATAATTCAAAATACCGAATTGTTAATTTGAATTGGCAAAACTGAACATATACAGTAAATAAAATAATCACAGATCACAGACACAGAGTAATAAATGCAGCGGAAACAAAAGATAGTAGTTCATGAAGATACTATATACATATCCGAGTTAAATAAGGTACAACAGATATCTCGAATACAATAGTCAAATACCAGAATCAGAATACATCACTGGAATCAACTGGGTATCTGAAAGCTGGATGTAAGCTGGATCTCCAAGCGAAGCTCCAACTCCAAAGGTGAGTCTTGAATACTGGTACACTCAGTCTGACCCGAGCGTAAAGCAAAACACAAAACACTCGAGTCAGGATTAATATTCTTATACCAATAAATCCAACTCAAGTGAAATAGCAATTGAAATACTAGTAACTCAAAGAATGTTTGGAATAACCATCCTTTAAGGATCCGTTAAACTATCTACTATGTAGTAGTGTACGATAAGTAGATAATGCCTATCAGTAATATAAAATATCAAAATAGTGTTAAGGCGTTACCATTATCCCCCTTAACACATTTTATATAAGCGTTATAGTCTATACAGCACTGTAAACTCCACCGTAAACTAGTGGGATATCAGGGAGTACTTCATAGGTATAACACAAAACAAATCGTAGTGGTCGCGTATATAGGGATACAAGTATGACAAGGCACATGAGGCAATACCCAAGGTAGTGAAACTACCGTTTGCCTGATCCGGACTGGTGAGAACGCATTGCCGCAGCGATCGCAACACCGCGAAACAACACTCCCAAAATCAAGGGTGCACCAATCGACAACAAGTAATGAGTAGTTTTCGAAGAAGTGTGTTCGCTCGAGGTAGCTGACCCCATTTGGCCCGGCACGGCTCCTGTTTTAGTCATTTCCAATTTGAGACAAGTGTCAAGGCTATCCATTATCGTTCTCTTTCTTCAGTCATCACGTACATCATTCCAACCACTTCATTCTGGATCACACTCCGTGTATAGTTATTAAAGTGGTTTTCGGTTTAGACAGAGAGTATGTCCATAACCGATTCCGGTCTCTTTAATAACTTTCGTAATTATTACAACGATTGGTCATTTATTTATTTCAAAACCAAATCAATTTCAATTTCAATTAGAATTTATAAACCAACATTTCATTTCTCTTTCGAAATCAATTTCCAAAATTTTCGTTTCAAAACTTCCAAATTACCATTTCAAAATCTTATAATTCAATTTCCATTTTTATTTAAAACAAATCAAATATTCATTTAGATTCGTATATAAGTTTCATTCCGAAATCAATTAAATTAATTAAATTTAACATCCAAATCAATTTAAAATCATTGATTGATTTCATTCAATATTCGTTAAGTTAATTTATCATTCAAAACAATTTCTATTCAATTTCCAATTCACTAAATCAATTACTTAAGTTCAACTTCATTGTATCAAAACTTACGAATTGCATTAAATTAAATTCATCAAATCAAGTTCTTTACATTTCAAGTCTTACATTAATTTCAATAAAACACATTTTATTTCTTGTTAGAGAAATTCAATTTCACTTATTAATTTACTTAGTTACAATATCAAAACTCAATTAATAAAGAAACTTAATTTCACTTATTCAAGAAGTTCAATTTTACTTATCAAAGAATTCAATTTATTTAATTTTTAAATAATTCAATCTCATTTAATTATTTAATAATTTCAAAACTTAATTATTAAATAATTTCAAAACTCAATTATTAAATAATTCCAACTTAATTATTAATTAAATTCAAAACAACATTCTTTCATCAATTACTTTGTTAATATTTTGTTTCCTGTTATTAAATATTAACTTTTTCCTTTCATAAAATCCAAATTCCAATTTCATTTAAAAACCATATATTTATTTCAAATAAAACCTTTATTTTATTTTTAAACCAAATTATTGACCAATCGGTTTATTTAATTCTCTATCCTAAGTCAATTTCATTTGGGTATTTATCATTTCAACCCGATTCCAATTCAATTCAAAAATCAAAGCATAACAAAGGGAACTTGCAGTGTGATAACTGGGATGGTGTCAAAGTAAATAAACAAGAAATAACAACAATTAATAACCATCCAATAATCAATTCAAATAATCCCGAAATAATCGTATTAATTCACATTGTTGTTTGTGCAAATTAATAATCGTATTAATTCACATTGTTGTTTGGGTGGGGCCGAGGCTAGCGGCGAAGGTGAAGCTTGGATTTGTTTCAGGTGGCGGGTCATTACAAGTGGGGCGGCGGTGGATCAATGGTTGATGGGCGAGCTCGGAGCGGTGAAAGGTTTGGGGTATAATGGAGGCCGAGCAAAGAAAGGAAGAGAAGTGCTTCAGGCAAAGAATGGAATCCAACTTCAATATATAAAGTGATTCATATATATAAACTGACAGAGGGAAGAAGAGGTGAGAAAACGCATGCGACAATTTCCTTTTTATAATTTTCTTCTAGTTCGGCCATGAAAGTTCAGGGTATGGTGTTAGGAAGGCTGTGAAGAAGAATGAGAAATAGAAAAGGAAAGAGCAGCCTACAGGAAAAATGATGAAAAGTTGTAACATAATATCTTATATTTTCCAATTGGAACCGTTTGGAGTAAAGAATGTGAACGCAAAGGTGAAATAGAAACGTTAGCAATAAATGTTTGGGAATAGTGACAGTCAACCCTAAAATCCCGGAATAATAAAAGCAACGGCTATTGATTTACACGGTAAACGATGAATGTGCATAAGGAATTCAAAGGCTCAAACGTACCGATACGGTGAACCGTTTTACGGATTCCGCTGTGTATCGGACTCCGAAACAGACAAACGAATATACCGTGGAGATCAGCACGACAAGAAGATCAAAACGGTATATATATATCAGTGATTTGATTGACTTAAAAAAATTCGAATTTTCTACTAGAGGAAAATGCAGCAAAAACGCTGAAGATTAAGATCGACGGAGCTAAAGAAGTCTGAATTTGGAAAAACGAAAAATGGCGTTTTCTCAGAAGATGGTTTAGAATTTTTCTATGTAAAAATATTTAGGTTCCAAAAACATTTTATTTTCATCGCTTTTGAACTGATTAAATTGAAGTAAATTTACGCACGAAATAAACTTTCATATTTTCGGACGAAAATTTACCAGTTGCTATGTTCAACTAGACGCATTCCAAATATTAATTTTTTATTTCAAAATTTTATCGTTTAAAATTTTACAAAATTTCAACTAATTACGTTATTAAAACAGTTAAAATTTACGGGTCGTTACACCTTAGGATCGTCGCCACCATCCTACTTCATTCTGGAAACTCTACCGCGTACACAGTTGTTAAAGTGGTTTTCGGTATCGACAAAGAGTATGTCCATATCCGATCCCGGTCTCTTTAACAACCAATCGTTATTATAACCCGTGGTTATAATTTTAAAATAATATTTGATACTTCAAAATAGAATATCATTTCAAATCTAAATCTTTATCAAAATAAAGATTAAATCAATTCCAAACCATTTCAATATATTTAAAATATCATATCCTTTCAAAAACTACATTTCAAATCATTTCAATATATCAATATCATATCTTTTCAAAAACTTCATTTCAAATCATTTAATATATCAAAATATCATATCTTTTCAAAATTTCATTATCAAATCATCATTTGAGTTCAAATCCAAATATTCAACTTTAAATACCTTTTAAATTCAAAGATATCATTCATTTATTATCATTTCAAGTCACCTTTTAAATAGTTTATATTTCAATCAAAATAATTTATCTAAACCATTTAAAACTGTAATTATTATACTTTCAAATCAAGTATTCAATTTCCAAAGTTTTAAACTATTCCGAGTTCATTTACTAAGTTAAAAACCATAAACATTGAAAATTTCAGCATTTCACAGCATTCAGAAAAAGCTGTTATATGTTATTCTTGAAAACATTTTAATTCAGCAAAGACAGCATTTTAAAACTGCTGTTAAATCTCAGTTTAGTTGAAATTTAGTTTAAAACAACAAAGAGCATTTCCAGAAATGCTGTAATAGCTCAGGTTTCAAATTAAAGGTTTTAATTAAATTCAGCAAAGACAGCAGACCACTACAACATTTACAGAACTGCTGTAATATGCATTTATTAAGTTTTTAGCCTTTTAATTTACTACAGCAACTATAGCATTTCAGAACTGCTGTAATAGCCTCTTTATAAAGCTTTTAGTTTATTTACAGAAACAATAGCATTTCTGAATGCTATTAAAAGTATTTTCCAGATTTTAGTGTATTTCCAGCAAATAATAAACTTCAATTTAAACCATTTAAACATTATAAAAATCATATTTTTAACATTCAAAAATGTTCATTAAAAATACTCTTTTAACTTATGATTTTTATAAAGTAATTTTTACAACAAAATCCAACTTCCAATAAATCACTCATTAAATTCAAGTGTATAATTTTCCAAATTTTGCATTTGACAATTTATTAACACTTACATTTAAATTACCATTTCACACATTGTTAATCCCTTTATTTCAGCGACCTAAAACTTCGCGACCTAAGAGAAGTTTGCGACCTAATGAAGTCACGACCTAGGGAATTCTGCGACTTAGTGAGGCTACAACCTAAGCTACAGGAACGTCATAACATAAGAAAGACGCGACCTAAGAATGTCACAACCTAACTCATTGAAGTAGCCCAGCGACCTACGACCTAAGGAAGCTGCGACCTAAGGAAATCCACGACCTAAGGTTTCAGGAAAGCTTGCGACCTAAGATCCAGAAGGACTTCGCGACCTAACTGTAAGGAAGCTTTGCGACCTAAGGACTTAAGAGACTTTGCGACCCAAGATCCAGAAAGCTTCGCGACCTAAGAGCAGAAGCCTTGCGACCTAGCAACAGAAAGGATTGCGACCTATGGAACTCAACGACCTAAGGTAGCTAGCGACCTAAAGGACTTAACAACCTAAGGTAGTTAGCGACCTAAGGGACTTGACGACCTAAAGAGGTTAGCGACCTAACTGTTAAAGCATGTTCAGCGCCCTACGACCTAGAGCTCCCACGGCAATTCTTTAACTCGCTTGCGACCTACTACTTAATAAAATGAAGCTAAGCACAGCTTTACCAGCTAACTTCTGAAACCGCAAGGGGACAGCGACCTAGCTTAGGTCGCCCACGACCTACGACTTAACTAAGGTCGTACGCGACCTAAGACTTAGGCAAAATTCCTGACCAGAAATCAGCTCCTATAAATACCCCATCACTTCCAACATTCAAGGGACTTCTTGCGATTGATTTCTCCAAGCGCCGTTACGCTGTCGAAGCCTCCTCTCATTCAGCAATCAAAGATCTTCAAGCATTCGAGACACTACAACAATCTTCGAGAAGAGCTCCTAACATCCAACACGGATTCGTCGAGTTTCATCATCAAAGATCGAGCTAGTAGTCAAGAGTGCTTTCATGATCAAGTTGTATTGTATTTTGAAGGATATTGTATCAAATTGTAATCGAATCAGCAATAAAAGACTATAAAGTGGATGTAGGCTCAATTACGGGCCGAACCACTATAAATCTGTTGTTCATTTACTGCTTTTCTGCTATTTTCAGCTTATATTCTGTTCCCGTACCAACGGGTGGTGCTTTCACAATTCTATTACACACACCGGGTGTTAGCGTTCACTTTTTACCGTTAACATTTTGGTGCTTTCACTGAGAACCCAACTCAGGCGATCATCCACCGTTGCTTCGTAAAGACTCATAAAAAGAACCTCTCTTAAAAACCAGATCCGAAATAATGGTCCCTGGAAGAAGAGGTAGACCTATCAGATCCGGAAATACTCACGAAGGAACTTCCGCTTCCCCAACAGCAGATCAAGCAACTCCAACCGTTGGAGTCACCAGGGCTGAATTGGATGACGCAGTTTCTGGATTATACCAACAAATTGAAACTCAAAATGCTTTGATGATGGATAGAATAACTGCTCTGCTCGGGGCAAATCGTCAACCAGAAAACCATCAAACCACCCTTCCTGAAATGCCAC
Organism: Allium fistulosum; assembly: GCA_030737815.1. Taxonomy (NCBI): domain Eukaryota; kingdom Viridiplantae; phylum Streptophyta; class Magnoliopsida; order Asparagales; family Amaryllidaceae; genus Allium; species Allium fistulosum. The sequence continues at coordinate 763,239,142 of CM060903.1, read as the reverse complement.
CTTTCCAAGCTGATGGTTCTATGCCGCAACCAACTTGTCATGAACATATGCCCGGGCAAACTTCCGAGGGAAGAACTGGTGCTTGCCCGGAGGTGTCTTTGAACAATAAAGAGTACCTGTCTGAAATGGTTGGCCGCATCATGAAAGAGAGCATGCAAAGGGAAGAGGATGAGGCTGACTGGGGATTCGCACCAAGCAGAACTCCATTTACTGAAAGGATCCTGAGAGCGGAATTTCCAAGGAAATTTGCACCTCCTACTATCCAAGCCTATAGGGGAGCCACTGACCCTAATCATTTCCTATACAAATACGATTGGCATATGACCGGTGCAAGAGCATCAGACGAGATCAAGTGTCGATACTTTCCGGTATACCTCGAAGGCGTGGCTTTACTTTGGTTCACAAAGCTTCCAGTTCGGTCTGTAGATAAGTTCTCCGACTTAACGCAAAAGTTTAAAGAACAGTTCAGATTGTATGCTTCAAAAGCTAAGGATATAATGTCACTTTCTAACCTTGAACAAGCGCCCGGAGAATCAATCAAATCTTTCTTGAGCCGTTTCAATATAGCTTTAGCCGAGGTAGAAAATGCAGAACCATGCATGATCCTGACTTATTTGATGCGAGCCATTGATAAATCGAGTAAATTTGGAATATGGCTAAAGATGAAGGAACCGAACTCACTTGATAAATTTTATAAAAAGGCCGACGAGTTCATTCGCCTTGAAAGCCTTTCTACGACGTCGAAGGTGGTTGCTGCCCAAACTAATAATAACAGTATCCCATCTAAGAAAAGAGAATCTGAAAGTCAGAAAAGGGAGAATGAAGGAGGAAAAAGCCAGGGAAATGAAAAGAAACCTCGCCGCTTTAATTCTTTGGATTATACTCCTTTAACTGATACACCAAGAAATATCTTTTTTGCAACAAAAGACGTTGTCCGGTATCCTAAGCCACCTGAGATGACGAAAGGTGCAAAGAGTAATGGAAAATTCTGCCAATTTCACAATCAACCTGGCCATGACACTGACCAATGTCGCCAGTTAAAGAAAGTGATTGAAGAATTGCTGGAACAAGGTAAACTCCAACAATACGTTAAGAAAAGCGGAGTCGATCCAACCTCATCCACTCGGGATCAACAACACCCTACCCATTAATCCGATTCTCACAATAACACTGCAGTGCAAGATTCAGAAAAGCTTGCCATTAATGCTATCACAGGGGGACCATACCCAGCAAGCAGAAGTTGGGATGACTACTAATTACCCACAAAACTGCGGCTGGGGCATCTCTCACTTTCTCTGGCATAAAAATCCAAAAGCTATGAATCAAGCACAAATAGAAATCCAGCTTAGAGATTCTGAAACAACAATAACTAGCATTCATTTTTACTTAACAACATTGCTTGAATTTGTAAAGATAATGATGGATGTGTAACTTCTGCATTGTAAACCGCTGAGAAATCAGCGTGACTCAATAATGAAAAACTATGCATTCTGTGTTTTCTATTATAAAATGCCTGTTATATTTCGATGTGTGAATACTCTAAATGTATTGCTAAAATGTCGATCTAATACTGCAGGTCATTAAAGCAAAGCTCACCCATCGCAAAGCTAAGCGAGCCTTACAAATCATTTATTAAAGCAAAATTCCAAGCAACAAAAATTCCAAACTCAAATCCCGTACAAGAGGAACTTCACATAAAAAGTTGACGGCTCCACTGTGTCAAGCCCTCGTTAACTGGTTGCGATCGTTGATATAAAAAAGGCATCCAACCAAATAACTTGCGTTTACTCTGTGGAGTCACTCAACAGTGAAGTCTACTTCTTCGGATAAAGCAATTTACTTGCAAAGGAAAGGAAGACGCGCTTGGAAACGATGATAAAGGATTGCAGATTGGCGGATGATGATACAATATGAGCAGACAAACATGGAAGTAGCCAAAGGGAAGTATGCCTCTCAACAGGAAAGCCGATAGACCCACTAAAGGGATACCTTCCCAAGCAGAAGGAATAAGACCCTCGCTAACTGATTGTGATGCATCCGATCAGGCAGCCTGTGTCTATCCCATGGATCTACTTGCCCCTAAGATGCAACCTTCCTGGCACACCAAACAAAGCCCTCTAACGAGGCACGCCAATAAATGGGAGTGCTTTACTCAATCAAAAAGATTGGTAGGACCACCGAAGGGGCACCTCGTTAATTGATTGCGATCGTTTGTACAAACAAACATCCAATCAAGCAACTTGCGCCTGTCCCGTGGACCCCTCCGACCATGAGAAAGTAACTTCCAGGCAATCACAAGCCCTCTTCGGAGTCACAAGCCCTCTTCGGAGGCACAAGCCCTCTTCGGAGGCACAAGCCATCTTCGGAGGCAAAAGCCCTTTTCGGAGGCACACTTCACCAGAGCTGAAATGCCAAAACTGCTTCTCTTCGGAGACCAAAATTGCTTCTCTTCAGAGACCAAAAGACCTCTTCAGAGGCGTACTTCACCTTGCTTGAAGTACCAAAAATAAACCCTTTACTGGGGCACAAAATCAAAACCTTCTTCAGAAGCTCATTTCATTGTACAGGAAAATTCACTTTCAAACAAATAAAAGTGATCATTCCCAGAAGTCGAAATGTTCTTCAGGAAGAAAAAGAAAATAAAATTTTCTCCAAAGGCAAGATATACTCTATTAAAAAGCAGAATAATTCTTCCCTGAAAAAGTGGAAAGTTATTCTCTAAACTAAGAGTATCGGTCTTGTGAAAGCAAGAAATATTACAATATACTTGTGGTATGGGGGCAGCGTTATACAATTCAGTTACAGTAATAAAAGTAATATACAAGCAACATACCACAAGTTCATTGCAATATCACGTAACAAAGATGTGGAGTAAATGCGTTCTTGAAACACAGACAAAAAGTTTGTACAAATAGAAAGAATCGTTTACTCTACACTTCAAATGAAAAACAGATGTATTCCTACATACACAAGGATTTATACAAGAAAAATATCTATTTATTTCAACGCTATGAGAAATTTTTTACATCGCACAGGTTACAAAAAGAAGCGGAGACCGGTATCCGCACAATCCCCGGTCAATACAAAAAGCAGAAAATACAAAATCAAACTCATTTCCCCTTCTTCCCACCCTTGGAGCTTTTACCCGGCCTGGTAATTAGCTTCGTAGGCCGTATCGGAGAAGAAGGAGAAAGAGACTCAGCCGGATCAATCTCTGCTTCATCCCCAGCAGCAGAAGAACTCTTCTTTCCTTTCTTCGAAGCCACACGTTTCCCCTTCTTCTTGGAAGAAGACTCACTCCCCGGAGCAAGAAATGTAGAAAGCTTTGTGTCATAATCAAAAGACCACTCCGGGGTCTTCTCGCTATCTTCCAGATCTTCTGCTTTCTGTTCTTCGGAAGCAGATGGTTCGTCCAAACCTTGAAGGGCTGCTATCGGTTCTTCCTGTGAACCTGGTTGAGAAGCTGGAAGAGGAGTAACTTGAGAAGGAGGAACGACAGCTGAAGGAGGAAGAATTGGTGCAGTTTCCAGCACGACTGCTGCATAATAAAAGAAATCAAAATCAGTATTCTCCGAGAAAAAAGAAGACCGTGAATTGTCAAGGTTACCTGGAGAAGCCGGTTTGGCGAGATCAATCTCAAATTCCCGAGCCTGAAAATCCTTCATTGCCTCTTCTTCTGTAGGAGTGGTCACAACTGGATGTGAAGGATGAGAGCTGGAATCCATAATGTTTGCATCAGCCGAAGTGGAAGTATGAACAGGGGCAGTTAAAAGAGCTTCCTCTTTTGAGAGCTCTTCTCCCAGTGATTCAGCCCGTGCTTTAGCAAGCTGCTCCTTCCCTCTAACCAGAGCGGCGCGAGCCTCATCATCAAGATAGCGAGCCTCAAATTTTGCTTCCTCAAATTTTGCTTCATCATAGCCGGCACCTTTAAACATATCAAGTGCGGCCTCCCACACTTCCGCCAGAGTGATTTCATAATCTGGACCCAGAAAAGCAAGGCTCCCACGACCCAGAACGCAGTGTAAATAAAAGTCGAATAAGGTAGAACTGATGTTTGCTTTCGTTGCCTCATGTGATTGTTCAGCCGCTTCTTTTTCGGCAATGGCAGCAACCCTACCAGTAATGGCCTCATCACGAGCTGCCTCAGCTTTAGCAAGTCGAGACTTTAATAACTCAATCTCCACGTTCTGGGAGGTGACTTTTTCCCGCAGTTCGGCGTTTTCTGCGCGATACTTCTCATTAACATGCTGTTCGGCGGCAAGCTTCATTTCTACATCTCTTTGTGCAGCATGTGCATCCCGCACTTGCTTCTGAAAAACTTCTTCTTTTTGAGTATATGATGCAAAAGAAGAAGCGATATTTTCCTTAAGCTGCTTAACTTCAGACGCAAGCCTTGTATTGTCGTCTGCAATACTCGTCATCTCCGCGTCATGCTGCTTACGCCATTTGTCCCACTCAGATTTATCATTCTCCATGGTCATCATCGCCTCAAGGTTCATATGGTTGACCCTTTGAAGTTCATCAACCAACTTCTGCCATCCAGACATTCTTTCAATATCAAGCTTGACAGCATCGACATTTCTCAGCATTGCCTGCTTATCAATAGGAACCAAATCTAAGTCGAAACGGACTCCTCTTAGACACCAATTCGGAAATCGGCTCTGAAGTGTTGGAGGGCCGTCTTTAACTTGATATTTTGGCCTGTTAATGATGGTTTGAATATCAGATCCCTTTAGAGGAGGAGAACTGTCCGGAATGTCAGAAGAAATGGGAGCTTTAGTCTTCTCAGAAATAGCAGACGCATCACTTGGCTTAGATCGTTTGCTCGATTCATCAGTAATTTGAGTCTTCCCTTTGTCATCATAAGACTTTTGCTTATGAGAATCGTGAGTTCTGTAAGAAGAATCATATCGATCAGCATCTCTTCTTCTCTGCCGCTGCTCATAATCCCATTTTTCTTGAGCCTTCCTTTCGGCTCGTTCCTCATCTGTCTCTCTCTGGCCACCAAGATATTTCCCGAAGTCATAGGATCCACGTCCCTCATGACGCTGAAATGAGTCATAATATGAGCCGGAGCGTCCCATTGTAGAACCTGAAATTGGAAAAGAAAGGCAAGTCTTAGAAATTTTCAAATTAAAGGAGCTAAGTGCATATAAGTGCTCAAATCCTAAGTGTGTGTGGCGTGTGGGCTATGCACCTCGGGCTACAAACCACTTTTTTGTGTGGAAATGGTGACGGCTTGTATAGAAGGCGTTGTGGTTTGTTGCAAGGAAGAAGTTGCTTCGATAACAGGAGGGACCACTTTAGAAACATCATCTTTAAAGAGCTCCTGAGAGGTTATCATAATGTCGCTCAGACTGTCAAAAGTATCATCGCCATGGTGCATGGGAGAATTATCTTTTTCAACTTCCACCTCAGCCGTCTTTTCAAGAGTGTGAAGATTTTCCTCCTCTTCAAAAACCGGGGCAAGTGCTAGCTTACTGGGCGATCCAGCAATGTCGGTAGAAGTAGAACACTTTACCAATGAAGTCTCAGCGGTAAGATCTTGCGGTAAAAGTTCTTTAGCAAGAACAGGGGCATCTGACTCCTTAGCAGGAGAATCAGGGACTTCATGTGGCCGAGTGGAACGGGAAGGATGTAAGAGTCCAAATTCGTGGAGGAACTCATCTCTCAATAGAAATTGAACACTCCTCTCTTCAACATCCACGGCACTCAAAGTATCTAAAATTGATTTGTGACTGGTATCTCGAAGTGGAGGAGGAAGTGCTGCAAAAAGAAAGAATGGACTTAAGCATTTGACAGTTCGAGTTCTGGAAAGTCTTAAAAACAAATCGGAAAGAGACAATCTTACTTCCGACTCTCCAGATGGCATAAAATCCCGGAGGACAGCGGACATAAAAGAATTGAGTTAAGAACCCATGGGCACTTTCGGGCAAGTCCAGAATTAGTTTACGGTTCCTGGCACTCCTCACAAGTGTAATAGAGGGATGATCTTTGTTCTTTGCAAATGTGCACAAGAAGCGAATTTCGGCAAAACTGGGAAAACGGCCCAACGTTCTCCTGAAAAGCACGCACAGTCCCAGCAGGATGGAGTATCCATTAGGGTGCAGTTGAAAAGGGGAGATAGATAGCCGAAGGAGAAGTTCTCGAAGACAATCATTAAAGGGCGGAATAGCTCCGCTCAAGCACATCTGACGATTCACAGCAACAAAGCCAAGAGGCGGCCTGTCAGCAGTGTCGCTTGATCCAGGAAGTAAAGCATCTGCTTCGGCAATGCCGAATTGGATGCACAATTGTCTGAAGACCTTGTGGCTCAGAGTAGTAGAAGTCCGTTCCGGAGGGTCGTTCAGTGGAGTAGCAATTGGAAAAGCTTCTCCAGCTATTTCCAAGTCTTCCTGTTGAGATGCCATTCTACACAAGGAACTGGACGATCAAATATTAAGGTGCACGTTTCCTAAAAAAGAGTGAAGTGTTGTGCAAAACTAACGCAATAACAAGCAAATATAAACGAAACTAAATTAGTTGATACTTGTCAATTATAAAGTTTCGGGGCTTGATATCTTAAGTCCAAGAACAGTGTTGTGTTGATGCAAATAAATCAGCTTTAGTTGATCGTTTCAATTTTGCTTTAATACTTCACTTAGATTTGTTAGTTCGCAGCATTTCATTCGCGAAGTTCATTTAGGTTTGATATTCTTTGTCGACTAATCTGTCATTCGATGTGGGCAATCAATGGCAGTATATTCGTCCCATTTTTTCTGTGAATATTGCTTTTAAACAGGTTATCAGCATTAAAGTTAAGGCAATCTGAAAAGAAGTACAACGAAGTCTAAAACAATTCAAATTCAAAAATTAGCCAAATTCTGCCTAAATTTCTAAGTTCTAGGTCGTTCACGACCTAACATAAGTCGGAGCAATTTTAAGTCGTACTGTCCAATTTGAAGTGTTCAGGGCTTTACAAATTTGTTTCAAGTACTAGGTCGTTCAGCGACATATCGTAGGTCGGGGCATATTTAGGTCGCACAATGTAACTATGGATCAAGGCAATGCAATTTACTCCATGTCCTAGGTCGTCTACGACTTAGCATAGGTTGAGAATCCTTAGGTCGCAAAAGAGGTTGGTCAGCTTCGTTTTAGTTGTAGATGTTTTTTAGACCGCAGGACTTAGGTCGCCAAGAACCTTACGACCTAACTTTTAAAGCCATCCAGATCTGCTAGGTCGCTGGCTTCTTCTCCAAACAATCCTACTGATCCAATAACCCGATACTGCTAGTATAAAGAAAACGATTCATCCTCTTCTTGAATCCCATTCATCTCTACATACCAACCGAATCGCCCATTAAATCAATTTCAAGTTCTTCGATTCATTACAAACATTACCGTGCATTCACGAATCATGTTAACATGTCGATCGTGACAATCATTCAAAAAACGAAACACAGAATCATGTTAACATGTCGATCGTGACAATCATTCAAAAAACGAAACACAAATGCATGGAGTTAAACTTGGGTTAGACAACATAAACTCATAATTGGGCGGCGATTATGGTGGAATGGAGATCGAAACTCACTTACGTAGTTTGTTAGAAAGGATGAATCGTCGTTTAAACAAGTTGAATTCTCTCTTGGGGGTTCAAAGATTTGTCAATAGTAATGGGAAATTAGAGCAGAAGGATTAGGAGGAAGAAGGCGACTTAACAGTTTATATGGGCTGAGAATGGAAGGTGAATAGGCACGAAGTTTTAGGTCGTCCACGACTTAGCAAGGTTGAATCGAAGTATACGACCTATGGCATAGTCATATACCTCGAGGGGCAAATGTTAATCCCTTTATTTCAGCGACCTAAAACTTCACGACCTAAGAGAAGTTTGCGACCTAATGAAGTCACGACCTAGGGAATTCTGCGACTTAGTGAGGCTACAACCTAAGCTACAGGAACGTCATAACATAAGAAAGACGTGACCTAAGAATGTCACAACCTAACTCATTGAAGTAGCCCAGCGACCTACGACCTAAGGAAGCTGCGACCTAAGGAAATCCACGACCTAAGGTTTCAGGAAAGCTTGCGACCTAAGATCCAGAAGGACTTCGCGACCTAACTGTAAGGAAGCATTGCGACCTAAGGACTTAAGAGACTTTGCGACCCAAGATCCAGAAAGCTTCGCGACCTAAGAGCAGAAGCCTTGCGACCTAGCAACAGAAAGGATTGCGACCTATGGAACTCAACGACCTAAGGTAGCTAGCGACCTAAAGGACTTAACAACCTAAGGTAGTTAGTGACCTAAGGGACTTGACGACCTAAAGAGGTTAGCGACCTAACTGTTAAAGCATGTTCAGCGCCCTACGACCTAGAGCTCCCACGGCAATTCTTTAACTCGCTTGCGACCTACTACTTAATAAAATGAAGCTAAGCACAGCTTTACCAGCTAACTTCTGAAACCGCAAGGGGACAGCGACCTAGCTTAGGTCGCCCACGACCTACGACTTAACTAAGGTCGTACGCGACCTAAGACTTAGGCAAAATTCCTGACCAGAAATCAGCTCCTATAAATACCCCATCACTTCCAACATTCAAGGGACTTCTTGCGATTGATTTCTCCAAGCGCCGTTACGCTGTCGAAGCCTCCTCTCATTCAGCAATCAAAGATCTTCAAGCATTCGAGACACTACAACAATCTTCGAGAAGAGCTCCTAACATCCAACACGGATTCGTCGAGTTTCATCATCAAAGATCGAGCTAGTAGTCAAGAGTGCTTTCATGATCAAGTTGTATTGTATTTTGAAGGATATTGTATCAAATTGTAATCGAATCAGCAATAAAAGACTATAAAGTGGACGTAGGCTCAATTACGGGCCGAACCACTATAAATCTGTTGTTCATTTACTGCTTTTCTTCTATTTTCAGCTTATATTCTGTTCCCGTACCAACGGGTGGTGCTTTCACAATTCTATTACACACACCGGGTGTTAGCGTTCACTTTTTACCGTTAACACACATTAAACTAAATTTCCAATTTATTTAATTAATTTAAACCTTTAATTAAAACCAAATTTCACATTTCCAAGTCAAGTTAAAATTTAAAATTTCGCATTTAAGCATTCATTCATTTAACCATTTTAGTTCATAGAAAAATCAATAATACTTTATCAAGTCATTTAAATTCAAATTTAAATCAAATTATCAGATTTCCCATTTTCCAAATAAAATTAAATTTCCATTTTATTCATAACTTAAATTCATTATTAAACCAAAATCCAAATTTCCAAACTTAAGTTATATTTCAAAAATTTCAATTTAACCATTTATTTATTTACATTTTTAACTTATTGAAAAATCATAATTTCTTTATTTAAACAATTTAAAAATCTATTTAAATCAAATTTCCATAAAATTTTCACTTTTAAAATACTTAAAAATAATTCAAAACACTTTAAAAATTAACCACGGGTCTGTATATAGTTTTCTAACCTAGGTCAAGTGATACAGATATGTATCATTTCAATCCGCAGTTTACAAAGAAAAATCCGGGTTCTATCATTTCAAACCCGCAATCCCAAGTCAAAATAAATTAAATAAAAACCGTTCAGGCCTATCATTTTAGCCCATAACGATTTTTTCCTATTCTAAAGTCCGTTCAGGTATGTATCATTTCAACCCATAGTGATTCTATACTAACAGGGAACTTGCAGTGTTATAAACAGATATAAATGAACAGTTAACCATATATAGCAGTAATAGATGATATGACAGATAAATAAACAGGTTTAACATCATATAATATATAACATAAGCATGTATAACATAATATAATAATTCTACACTTTCACTTGCTATTAATTCACAGTGGTATAAGTACAAATGTCAAGCGTGATTACTCACCTTTTTACGCTGGAGTTAGCGATCAAAACACACAGAATAGATTCCAGAAAGCATGATACAACACGACTTTTGATTTGACTGAATAGAGACCCTTGATATTTATCTTGTAAACAATAACCAAAACAAGACAATATACACATAAATATTCAACACAAAACAATGAAGATAAGAAGCAACAAAGGAATAGATTACTTGACCATGCTTTAACCATTCAAATGCTTGGCCTAGGAGATTCTTGGGCTCAGCCATGATCATGTCTAGACCTGAACTGCTCGGCTATGGTCAGGTTAGTGGAAGACAAAGCAATGGTAGGTGAAAAGGTAGGAGTTTGTGAAGGCAAAGAGGCATGGAAATGAGTTTGGTTCACCATCTAGGCTCGGCCTATGGGTCAATTGGCTCGGCTCATGCTTGTTTCAGATCTGGACATAGGTCATTGTTTGCACAAAAAATGGACAAACACCTCAAAGTCGTATGATTTAGTAGAGCTTATGTTGTTCTTAGCGATTTTGGAGGTTTATGCAAATATATGAAAAGCAGGGACTAAACTGTAAAAAGACACGCAAGTTTATTGTGGTTCAGCCAGAATGTGCCTACGTCCACTTTATATGTTATTTCACTTCTCTAGTTTTGATTACAAGTACAAAGCTTTGATACGAGTAAAAGAAAGTTGTTTGAAGAGTTCCTTCCGTGCTTGAGCTCTCAAAACTTGTCCCCATTGTTGTACCCCTGCCCCTCTATTTATAGAGTGAGGTTGGGAGCAGGGGTCTTGGATGTATATAGCTGCTGGTGGGCCTGGGCTGATGCAATCTGGCCTGGCACACCTTGGTTCGGCATCCCATGGTTCGGTGGTAGGAGTGCGATGGTTTGGACCGGTAATGCTTGGTCCGGGGGTTTGGTTCGGTGAGGTTGGTCCGGTGGTTGGTTTGGTGAGGCCGGATGTAGCTTGGTTCGGTGGTTGGTTTGGTGAGGCCGGATGTAGCTTGGTTCGGTGGTTGGTTTGGTGAGGCCGGATGTAGCTTGGTTCGGGGGTACTTGGTTGAATCTCGGTTCGGTAGAAGGAGTAGTGTTGTGTGTAGGGTTAGACCGGTGAGCTGATGCGGTCCGGTGGGAGACGGGATGTGGTTGGTTCGGTCATGAGTCTTGGAGGAGAGTTTGGACTTGCTTTTTGGTTTGGTGGTAGAAATGCACACAACACTTGCCCCCCAAAGTAGGGCATGTGCGTGCGCATGGCGTGCTTTGCTTTAAGTTTGGAGGAGCTTTCCTCCGGTTTTCATTACCGAGCCAACCGGTCCGGTAGTCCACCTTCGTCTATAAGTAGAGGCCTTGTGCCACCGTTATTCCCTACCAAGTGTAACAGCCAAACCAGATCCCTCCCAGCCGAATCAACTTCTTTGCCGAATCACGTTTGGTTGCCGAATCATGTGAGTTAACCTTCTCTCGCCGAATGATTAGCGTTGGGAATACTGAATGAGTTTTCGCTTTGTATTGCCGAATGAACACGAAAGGCTTTTAATGCCGAAGGTTCCCTTGTATTGCCGAATGAGCTTGAAATTTTAGTACCGAATGAACTTTATATCATACTACCGAATGGACTATTGACTTGTTGCATCTGCTCGCCGAATGAACTGTTGTATCGAGTGAACATGTGTTTCATACTTCGAATTTTTAAGAGAAATTCCAGATTACGCTGCTTGTATATTCTAACGATATACTTTTCCCATGTTTGCAGATAAATGTCTCGAAAAGTTGAAACCAGGTCAGATAAGAAGAAGTCTGGGGGCGAAGGAGAGTCCTCGGCCGTGCCCCCAGCTCAACCAGGATCGGAGCGTCATGGGCCCGCCCCAAGGTCATTAGTGGATGGACATGGTCCCCAGGAGCTGCTGGATTCCCCGCCTGACTGCTTTCCTAGCTCTCTCAAAGAGGAGCAGCTCGATGTTATATCTCGTTCCTTTGGGATCGATAGAGCCCTCATGCTGTTGCCGGGCCCAGGAGTCATGCCATACAATCCTCCCGAAGGGTACTTTGCTTTTAGTAGGTACCATTGTATGTGTGGTGCTATCCCGCCTCTCAATGCTTGGGTAGTCAGCTTCCTCACGTATCTAAAGGTGGCCCCATTCCAGCTTCAGCCCAACTCTTATGCCATACTGGCGAGCCTTTTCGTCATCTTTCAGAGGAAGTACGGGCGCCCTCCTTCTAACCGGGAGATCCGGTACTTATATAATTTGAGAGGCTACAAGAAAGGATCCCCATACATTAGCTTGGAGTCAGCCGTGACCTTCAAACCGGTCTTGGATCTGTACTCTAAATTCTGCATGTTCAAGAAAGAGTGGTTCTTTGTTAGGGACGAATCCGTTTCAATCCGGCGCTTTACCTCTGGATGTAAGTTGATGCTTTTACTTATAATTTCTATTCCGATTGCGATGCTTCTTCTCATACTTTCTCATTTTTGCTAGCGACAGGTGGCTTTCCGGTTGTGGAGACCGACCGCCTGGTTCAGACGGCGGTTGAGATAGAAGCCATTCTTGGGAAATATAGATCATCTGCCTTCTTGATTAGAAATGCGATTCTTCTGGAATATAACCTAATCCTTCCGCAGCAGTCTGTAGTTAAGTTGAGGGAAACGGCGGAGGAGAGGGCGGCTGCTCAGACCAAGGAGGGTGTTACGGCAGAGGGTAGCAAGAGGAAACCTTTCACAAAACCTCCAGCTGTCGGAGGTAAGAAACTCAAGAAATCGGACGGTCCTTCCCCCAGCAATTGTCCACTTACCCGGGAGGAGGAAGACATAGAGGAGGAACGAGGCGAGGGTGGAGATGGTCGGGATGGTGACAAAGGTGGCGATGGCGTCGGGGCCCTACTTCCTGGGCAAGCGGGCGAGATTCAGGAGTGGACGGATGATGCGTTCCACCAGGCTTTTGAGGGGTTGGATGAGGATCCGGCTTTGGTAGAGAAGACCGAGAAGGCGGACAAAGCCGGGACTGGTGCAAGTGAGTCTTCTCCGACCATTCCAGCCAAGGTGGCTCCGACGACTCAAGGTGAACTCTTGACTCCTGCATGCTTCATTAATGATAGGGACTTAGGAATATTTTATGACCCGCTCCCGTCATGGAATGAAATCCAGGACTTATTGCAGTATCCCACTCCTCCCCAGGGTTTGTACAACCACAGCTGTGTTTCTTTTCCTTTTTTAACTTGTAATTTACCGCGTTTCTCGAATCGTATAGTAATGTAAGATTGTGACACTTGTTCTTTATATCAGGAGCAGGCAAGACGCCCAAAGCTTCAGACCTTCGACACAGGCTTGAGCAATATAAACTTTCCAAAATTTCTGCTAAGTCGAAGCCCTCAACCCAACGCTCCGGGGATGTAGTCGGATACCGTCCTCTTCTTGGGGTCATCGAAGAGGGTATTCAGCAGAGGAAGAGGAGTCATCCTTTATCCGAAACTTCGCCCGGTCCTCAGCCTCCGGCTCAGCCTATTCATGATATTACTGAGGAGGGTAGCGAGTTTGTACCTTCTCCGCACCCGTCCGGAAACCCTTCTGTTATTCATATCGACCGTACCGACTTGGCCCGTAATCCATTTGCGGGTCATCCTGATCTGGATCCAAGTTCTCATGATATTACTTGTGACGAAGTCACTGGCGAACACCTTCTCCCCCGTAACCCCATGGTACGAGTACTTGATGAAGCCAAGTCCTTAGATCTCGATCTACTCACTACTCGTATAGTCACTATGGGAGACGAGGCCAAAGCTAATATTGATCGGGTGGCAGAGGAGACCAAGAAGCTGATGGGGCATCATGCTCGGCTGGTTAAGGCCGGAGAGGAGATTGGGAGCGCCAATATCCGACTTCGATTGGTGGTTTCGGATCAGGCCAAACAGCTTGCGGATCAGGCTATCCAGATTTCTCAGCATGAGGCTGCTACTGGGCGACTAAGGAAAACCATGGAAGAGGCCAGTCGGGCCGAATTGTGGAAAATGGAAGCTGCTTGCAAAGAGCGGATTGACATGGCTATTGCCACGGTGGATGAGGTTCGGAGAGCGGATCTTGAGCAGGTGGAGGAATTGTCCGAGAAACTTGAGGCTGCAGAGCTTGCTCAAGCTAAGTTGAGGGAAGAGATGGAGGTGATGCGGAGGTCCCTTCAGGCTGATTGCTCGAGATACAGATTGGAGAGAGATGCTGCCGTCGAAAGGTTGTCGGCTTCCGATGCCCGGATGAGGGAGTTTGAGGAGAATGAGGGAATGATGGATGACATGCTCCAGGACATGTACTTCCGAACTTGGAAGCAGGGCAATCTCTCTTGGATGGATGATTATCCCAGGGTCATGGCCAAGATCTATCTTCGGGCTTTGGAGGAGGCTAAGGCTGATGCAGATAAAGAGGGTGGAACGGTCTTCAGTATGGATGTGGTCACTGCCCAGTTCACCAAGGAGGAGAAAGTGGCGGTAAAGGAGGGTATGCGGCTGCTTGCTGCTGAAGAGGCAGGTGTGCAGGTAGAGGATGACGACCAGGACGGTCAAGAAGCAGGTGCTGGTAAGTCTTCCTTTCTAGTCTTTCCGTTAACTTGGTTACTCATCACTAATGAATCCTTTTTATGACCGGACAGGCGGGCAAAAGAGCAAGGACAAGACTTCGACGCAACCGGCTCCCTGATTGGACCTGGAAAATTCTTTTTGTAGGCTTGGCATTGTTGTACCTGTTAGTCTTAAGACAGTAGAGTAACTTCTAAGTTGTAATTCTTGCTACTTGTAATAATCAACATTATTCTTGACGTGTAATTTTTTAACTTAAGCTGATTTTGTCGTTTCTTGAATATTTGTTGCTATTTCGACATATCGTATGAGAAATGTGGCTATGTATATTCTTGTAATTAAATTGTGTTTGATGTTAGACTTTGGTTCTACACCATGATTTTATGACTTGCAATATTAGCGTGTGGTGTGAACAAATTATAGTCATGTATTTGTACATAAAAGAAGAAAATACCGCCTTTCATGTTTTAATCGTAGATGGCAGTCTTGAATATCTCGTAGGACCGAGCATAGAATGTAGTCGAATGTCCTGCCACTGTGAGTCCCTATACCCATTGGCGAGTATCTCCTACTCTGTATCATGTACTTTAGGGATTGTTATAGGGGATAGGAAAAAAAAAGCTTTTTAAGTAAAATTGAAATACGTGAAATAGTAAAACTTCCAATCACGGAAGGCCTTCGAGGTGGTTAAGTTCGTGGCAAACGGGTTTTGTAGTCACTTTCCCTAGCTGTGGGTCTTGGAGACATTTGTCACCCATCTTACGCCTCCGCGGGGAGTTAATTCTTTTTTACCACAGCCGCACTTAAGACACATCGGAGCCGAGATCGCGCACAGTAACTACCCGGGCCATTATGGCCCGTAATCGTGGGTATTATTCGATTTACTATGGCCGGCTAGCGTGGGTGCCGATCGTCAACTGTGAACTGCCCCTGGCTGGCCACACCTTATGTTGGGGCTTATAGTCGGTTCACAGTTGCCGGCGAGCCTAACGCCGTAATGAGCTGCCTCGGCTATAGTCGGCCTTCTCGGTGGCTTATAATCGGCTCATTACAGTTGGCTTTAAGGGCCGTCGCGAGCAATGAGTTAACCCGCAGCAGAGGGATGCTGGAACAAAAGTGTCTCATTGGCGAGGGCATAGATTCGCATAGTACCTGTTAGGTCTTGTCCAGGTGAAGTTGTGTTGTGGAGCGCTTTGAATAGAAGTGCTGTATACTCAGGATTTTGTTCAACAGAAAAGGATAAAGTTAACAAGCAGCCAAGATACAAAGGAACAAAAAAAAGAGACAAGGTTTTTTAAAGTGGTTCGACACGAAAAGGCCTACGTCCACTGATTCTCTTTGTTAATTCACTTCATATGGGCAATACAAGTTAAGAAAAGTATCGACGGAGGTGTTGGATGTTCCATGCCCTCTGGAACACCTCTCCGTCCACTGTTGACAAAATATAGGCTCCGTTGTGGAGTTCTTTATGAATTACATATGGTCCATCCCAGATTGGGTCTAGTGCTCCGGGGCGAGGGAAGATTCGCTTGAGGACAAGATCCCCTTCTTGTAAGGTACGATGCTTGACTTTGGAGTTGTATTGTGCTGCCACTTTTTGCTTGTGGGCTGCTGTTTTGAGGATTGCATCGTTTCTTCTCTCCTCGATTAGATCCAAAGACATGTGAAGGAGTTCTTCGTTCTCTTCTGGGTTATAGTGGATCCGACGATGGGAAGGCACAATAGTTTCAACTGGGAGCATAGCCTCCGATCCGTATGCCAAAGAGAAAGGAGTGTGCCCTGTCGATGTTCTGAAAGATGTGCGATAGGCCCATAGTGCCGTAGGAAGTTCATCCACCCAAGCGCCCTTTGACTTTTCGAGCTTCTTTTTGATTAGAGTTTTCAGAATTTTGTTGACCGCTTCGACTTGTCCGTTTGCCTGGGGATATGCTACGGATGAGAAGCTTTTATGAATTCTGTGTTCTTGGCACCAGTTGGCGAATTCCTCGCTGTCAAATTGAAGTCCATTGTCTGATATGATTTTGAGTGGGACTCCGTACCTGCACAGAACATTTTTGATCAAGAAGTTAATAACTTTTGCTGAAGATACTTTATTTAGAGGTTCCGCTTCCACCCATTTGGTGAAATAATCAACTGCCACTATAGCATATTTGGCCCCGCCTCGGCCCATTGGTATCTCGCCGATTAAGTCAATCCCCCATATCGCGAAGGGCCAAGGGCTGGTCATCTGAGTAATCTCGGTTGTTGGTAGCCGAGGGATCTTAGCAAATTTTTGGCATCTGTCACACTTCTTGACGAAATCTAAGGCGTCCTTGCTTAAGGTGGGCCAGAAATATCCGTATCGGAGTATCTTTTTTGCTAATGTTTGCCCCCCGGTGTGATCTCCACAGCTCCCCTGATGGATGTTGGATAAGATTTCCTTGGCTTCCCTTCCGGCGACACACCTTAATAATGGGTTGGAGAAACCGCGCCGATAGAGGATGTCTTCTTGTATCGTATAGCGGGACGCTTTCCTCAAGATTTTCTTGACTTCATTGCGCCCGTTGGGTAGTGTGCCACCTTGTAGGTAGTCTCGGATGGGAGTCATCCAAGTTGCTTCTTCGGCTGCGGCTATCAGATTTACTTGTTCAAAACTCGGGACCGTTTGCTTTGAGATGGTTACTGCCCCGAAGATGGCGATGTCTCTCATACTCGCTTGCTTCGCCAATTCGTCGGCCTCTTGGTTCTCTTCCCGAGGGATGTGTTTGACTAAGTACTGATCCAATCGGCTGAGAAGCAACTTGGTCTTCTTTAGATATGCGATGAGTCGTTCCTCTCGAGCTTGGAATTCCCCTAGTATTTGATTAACAATAAGTTGAGAATCGCTGTGAAGACACAAAGAATTGGCTCCGATTTCTATGGCAATTTCTAGTCCAGCTATCACTGCTTCATATTCTGCATCGTTGTTGGTGGCAGCGAACTCCAACCTTATAGCATAGTGCAGTTTATTTCCCTTGGGAGTGATTATTACCACACCTGCCCCCGAGCCTTGTTCGTTAGAGGCACCGTCCACAAAGAGATTCCACTTGATATCTTCCGTTATTTCCAGTTGCTCCTTATCCTCGTTGGTAGTGAATTCTGCAATGAAATCAGCCATGGCTTGTCCCTTGATGGCGGTGCGAGGGTGATAGGTGATATCATATTGACTCAGCTCAATACACCATTTAAGTAGTCGCCTGGAAGTGTCGGGACGATGGAGTACCTGCCTCAGTGGTTGATCGGTCAGAACTTTGATGGAATGGGATTGGAAGTAGTGACGTAGTTTTCGTGAAGTGATTAGTAAACAGTATGCTAACTTTTCAAGCTTAGGATATCTGACTTCTACCCCAGTAAACCTTTTACTGACGAAGTAAACTGGTCGTTGCGTGCGGTTGTCTTCCCTTACCAAGGCAACGCTTAGAGCGTGAGATGACACAGCAAGGTATAGGTATAATTCTTCGCCTTCGCTTGGGGTCGAGAGTACCGGTGGTTTCTGGAGGTGTTCGATTAGGTTAAGGAAAGCGGTTAAGCATTCGTCCGTCCATTCGAACTTTCCTTTATCTTTCTTTAGAGCTTCGAAAAAGGGGACGCACTTGTCCGTTGCTTTGGAGATGAATCGGCTTAGGGCAGCCACTTTTCCATTTAGGCTTTGCATTTCCTTTCGGGTGGAAGGTATTTTGATGTCCCTTAATGCTCGGACTTGTTCAGGGTTTGCTTCTATCCCTCGGGCATGGACGATGAATCCTAAGAATTTTCCCGATGACACTCCGAAGGAGCACTTTAGTGGATTCAACTTCATTCCATACTGTCGAAGTACCTGGAACATTTCGCCTAGGTGGCTTATGTGATCTTTGGCTTTCCGTGATTTTACCAGCATGTCGTCTACATATACTTCCATTGTTCGTCCTATTAGCCCTGCGAACATCTTGTTGACGAGGCGCTGGTAGGTGGCTCCTGCATTTTTAAGTCCGAAGGGCATCACTTTGTAGCAATATAAACCCCGGTCGGTGATGAAACTAGTGTGGTCTTGGTCGGGAGCATGCATAGGAATTTGGTTATATCCTGAGTATGCATCCATAAAAGACAGGAGTTCGTGCCCGGCTGTGCTGTCTACAAGTTGGTCGATTCTGGGAAGCGGGAAGCAATCCTTTGGGCAGGCGTCGTTTAGGTTGGAGAAGTCAATGCAGGTCCGCCACTTCCCATTAGCCTTGTTTACTAGTACCGGGTTGGCGATCCATTCTGGGTAAATAGCTTCTCGTATGAAGTCATTGGCGAGTAGATTCTTTACTTCTTCATCGAGGGCTGCTGATCGCTCTGCCCCCATACTTCTCTTTTTTTGTTTTACAGGCGCCTTGGTAGGATCAATGTTTAATACGTGGCACGCTATGTCGGGGGAGATTCCAGTCATGTCAGCGTGTGACCAAGCGAATACATCCGAGTTGTGGCGGAGAAAATCAATGAGTTGTTCCTTCAATTCAGCTTTCAGCTGGGACCCAATTTTCAGTAGCCTACTTGAGTCGTGCTTGTCTACAGATATAAACTCCATAGCCTCTGCAGGCTCGGCGGTGGCCTCCTCCTCTTTGTCCCTAGGGTCTAATTCGTTGAAAGGGTCGCTGGTGTATCGAAGAGGAGGGGCTTTCTTTAGTTGCTATGCTTCAAGGTTTTTTGTGCAGAGGGCAATCTCTACACCTTTCCCCTTATCTTTCTTGTGGTTGTTACGAAGTTCGGTTACATAGCAGTCTCGTGCAATATCCTGGTCTCCTTCCACTTCCCCTACCCCATTGTCTGTTGGAAATTTCATTTTCAGGCACCATGGGGCTAGGACAATCTGGAAGTCAGACAAGGCTGGTCTTCCTAAGAAGGCGTTGTAGGCCGAATGATTTTCTACCAGCACAAACGTTTGTTTCCTTACAACGGAGCGGGGATGGCTTCCAATCTCAACAAAGAGGTCCAGCTGCCCGAGGGGCATCTTCGCATCCCCAGTGAAACCGTGTAGTGGTTTATCGCTGGGAGATACATCCTTCATTGATAGCTTCATTTTGTCGAATGCGTGTTTGAACAGGATATTTACAGAGCTTCCAGTGTCTACCAGGATTCGGTAAACTTCGGCGGGACCGAGTCGGGCAGAGATAACCATGGGATCCATGTGAGGGTACTGTCTTCCTTCTAGGTCGCGTTTACTGAATGTGATGTCATCACTTTCTTTCCGCTTTGGGTGGCGCTCTTCTATAACCGTATTGACACAGTCTCTATTGTCTCTAAGCGACTTCCCATATCTTTCCATCTCTCTCCAACTTCTGTCTGCGATGTGCGGACCTCCTGAGATGGTATGGACCACTATCTTCTCTTGACTAGAGCTGCTAGCGTTGCGGTTTCCTCTGTCGGTCCCTGGTGAGGGTAGCCTTGGGTTTTCATTGGCAGGAGCTGGAGTTCTGTCTTGACTTTTTACATAACGCTCCAGCTTCTTCCTTCTGATGTGTTCCTCAATCAGATCTCGGAGATGATGGCATTCGTTGGTATCATGTCCGTGAGATTCGTGGAAGCGGCAGAATTTTCCAGACTTCTGTGCGTTATCTGATTCCTTCTTGTATGGTGGGCGTTTATATCTAACTTCGCCTTGGGTGGCAAGGAAGATATTTTCGACGGTCTCGTTCAAAGGGGTGTAAGTGTCGAATCTTGGTCCTGACCGATATAGGCGCTTTTCTACCTTCTTGCCCCCAGCATTGTCTCTGGAATCATTTCTTCGAACGTCCCTCGCCACAGCAGGGGCGTTGCCATGGGTCGTCTTACTTTGCTGTCCTGACTGCCCCTCAATGGCAGCATCCTCAAGCCTCATGTATTTCCCGGCTTCATGGAAGAAATCGGGTAAAGTAGCTGGTTTTTCTTTTGTCAACCTTCTAGCAAATTTAGTGTCCGGATGCACCCCACTGCAGAGGGCCATTAGGATAAGCTTCTCATCGGCATCTTGAACTGCGGCTGCTGCGGCGTTGAATCTGGTTAGGTATTGCTGCAGCTTTTCTCCAGGTTTCTGTTTGACGCTGGATAAGGAATAAGCGTCCTTAGGTTGCTCCACATGAATGCGGAACTGACTGATAAATTTTTCTTTCAACGTTTCCCATGAGCTGATGGATCCTTGGGGTAGATGACAGAACCAGGAGGTAGCAAGATCTGCTAAGAAGAGCGGAAAGCATTTGCACAGTACTCCCTCTGTTGCTCCACTCATGAGCATATGCTGCGTGTACCTCTATAAGTGTACAACGGGATCAGAGGTTCCTTTGTAGGGTTCCATTGTTGGCATCTTCCATTCTCGGGGGGTGATAGCAATTTCGATATTGCGGGCAAAAGGGCTGGTTACCCTAGCGCCTATCCCTCGATCCCTTTGCTCCCGCTGGACACACTCTCTGAATAAGCGTGCCATCCTTTCATCAGAACTTGGAGCGGATAGAAATGAGTTTGGTTCTGTTCTGTGGGATTGATTCCGTCCAGACGACCTGTAGGGATGGTATCGTCTATCATTCCTCATATTTTCCCGTGGCTGCCTTTGGTCTTCTGGGAGCATGCTTGGGTCAGCTACAGTTGGCCCTTGCCTTGATCTCCCCCTGTTGGGTTCTGATCTAAGCACTTCCTCGGGTCCAACTTCGGGCTGAACTCTAGCTCGGCCCCGTTCACCGGTGTTTCTGTTGTTAGGCAGCATGACAGGCTCAGCTACAGTTGACCTTCGCCCGGTACCTTCCCCGTTGGGTTCGGTACCAAACGTTTCCTCAGGCCTAACTTCGGGCTGTGCTCGGTCTCGGCTCCTACCACGGCTACTTCTGCTGTTAGCTCCTTCGAAGAAGGAAGATCTTTGCTGTCTCTGAGATCCTCCAGACTGGGACTCGCCCCATGATTCAGTGTTGCGGTTGGATTCTTCAGCGTCCCTCAAGCGTGACATGAGATGGTCCACCAAGGCTTCCTGCTGGGACGTGAAGCGGTTAGTTACTTCAACCACAACTCTGTCCAGATCTGCTCTAGTAATTGCTGCAGGCTGTTCTGCGGCGGGAGCAGTTGGGTTAGCCTGTTCTCCATTTGTTACCGTTGCTGGAGGAGGACGATTTACTTGATTCATGACAGCTGGATCTGGAAGACTGCTGGATGCGATGTTTTTTCCTTTGTTAACATCTTTTCTCTGTTTGGGAGGCATGTTTTCCAAGTGGCGGACGATGCTGTTAGGAAAACTTGTTAAGTAGATGAAGCTGAAGCTTCGAGCTTCTAGCTCTCAATGAAAGCACCAAAAATGTTTGCACAAAAAATGGACAAACACCTCAAAGTCGTATGATTTAGTAGAGCTTATGTTGTTCTTAGCGATTTTGGAGGTTTATGCAAATATATGAAAAGCAGGGACTAAACTGTAAAAAGACACGCAAATTTATAGTGGTTCAGCCAGAATGTGCCTACGTCCACTTTATATGTTATTTCACTTCTCTAGTTTTGATTACAAGTACAAAGCTTTGATACGAGTAAAAGAAAGTTGTTTGAAGAGTTCCTTCCGTGCTTGAGCTCTCAAAACTTGTCCCCATTGTTGTACCCCTGCCCCTCTATTTATAGAGTGAGGTTGGGAGCATGGGTCTTGGATGTATATAGCTGCTGGTGGGCCTGGGCTGATGCAATCTGGCCTGGCACACCTTGGTTCGGCATCCCATGGTTCGGTGGTAGGAGTGCGATGGTTTGGACCGGTAATGCTTGGTCCGGGGGTTTGGTTCGGTGAGGTTGGTCCGGTGGTTGGTTTGGTGAGGCCGGATGTAGCTTGGTTCGGTGGTTGGTTTGGTGAGGCCGGATGTAGCTTGGTTCGGTGGTTGGTTTGGTGAGGCCGGATGTAGCTTGGTTCGGGGGTACTTGGTTGAATCTCGGTTCGGTAGAAGGAGTAGTGTTGTGTGTAGGGTTGGACCGGTGAGCTGATGCGGTCCGGTGGGAGACGGGATGTGGTTGGTTCGGTCATGAGTCTTGGAGGAGAGTTTGGACTTGCTTTTTGGTTTGGTGGTAGAAATGCACACAACAGTCATGATGATGTGTAGTGCTGGTAGCAAGGTGGTGGTGGCGACTAGAGGTGGTGGCCAAGGTGATGGATGAAGGTATGTTGCAACTAGTGGTGGTTATGCATTGTTTTAAGAGATTTGTTGCATTTTTGGTGGAGTTTTCATCATGGGATGGTCATGGCACTTGCTGGTCAGAGGAGGAAGAAGTTTAACCGTGGATGGTGTGGGAAAGAAGTGGTGGTGGTCGGTGGAGGAGATGGTGGAGGCTATGGCCGAACATGGCAAGAGAAATCATGGCCAAAAATCATTGAAAAACAATAGAAAATGAAGAGAAAAAGTGAAAAAGGAAGAAGAAGCCATTACCAAAATTCTTTGCCGTGACTCTGCTGAAATGAGAAGCTTTTCTCACGTGAAAAACAATTAAAACTCACGGCTACAGCTGAAGCAAAGAAAGGCCAAGGTTAGACAATGAAAAGGCAAGCAGATGAAGAGACTAGTAAAGGAAGAGTCACAAGTTACAAGCACAAAGTCTGTTTGAATTTCCAAATTCTTTTAATTAAATAAAAACAAATAAAATTCAGTAAATGAATTTTAAATCTGAAACAAAGTAAAATAAAATGGAAATAAATAATTAAATTTAAAGAAAATAGAAAAAGAATTAAAGAATTTGCTTAAAAATTGGAAACAGGCTCAAAAATTACAAATAAATTATCACTAGCTTTGGAAAATTATTACTATACTTCTAAACCAATAAAAGTCAAGTAAGATAAAATAAATGCTGAAAAAAATAAAGAAAAATGAAAATAAATAATTATCTTTAGGAAAAATAGAAAAATAAATAAAGAAATAGCTTATTTAATTGAACTAGACTTACATTTCAAACAAAATGCAATTACTTTGGAAAATTATATCAACACTTCTAAACAATTAAAAGGTCAAGTAACATAAATAAATGTTGAATAAAACAAAGTGGAAATGAAAATAAAATAAGGTTTTAAGAAAATAGAAAAATAAATAAAGAATTACTTTAATTAATTGAAACTAGAAATTTAAATTTGTAAATAAATTGCAGCTGACTTGGAAAATTCCAATTGTTCTTTCAAAAATGTTTTAAAACCAAAATATATACATAACA
This sequence comes from Allium fistulosum, assembly GCA_030737815.1. Lineage (NCBI taxonomy): Eukaryota > Viridiplantae > Streptophyta > Magnoliopsida > Asparagales > Amaryllidaceae > Allium > Allium fistulosum. The sequence goes on along the minus strand of CM060903.1, from coordinate 763,215,562 downwards.
TGTTATTTTATCAATATAAATATAAATTAGAACATTACATGACCAAATAAAATACTATTTATATAATTTAAAATAAACAATTTTGTTAAATACAGCAAATTACACACAATATTTAAAAGGGCATAACTTTCACATTATAAATCAGATTTCAATTAAACAAAAAGAAGTATTCTTGAAATTTTATTTACTTTCATAATAAAAGATAAAATTCAAAATTTCATCATTTTAAATTTTTAAATTAAAAGTCAAAGTTTGACCATATTGACCAAAATTCACATTTCTAGAAAATATCTTATTTATTCATGTTTGAAATTATAATTCACATTCAAAACACAATTTATATTTAAAATAACAAAGTCATCTAATTTAAATAAATAAAATAAAGTTTTTAAATCAGGAAATTAAATTAAAGTAATTAAAATATATAATTAAAATAATCACAAAATACAGGGTTGTTACACTCTCCCCCACTCAAAACTTTTCGTCCCCGAAAAGGAATGAGGTACGGGAAAGTATAGAAAAGATAAAAATGAAATAAGATTAAGACAAGATGACAAGAAGATTGAAATTGTACCTGATAACTGTTATTATAGGTATGTTTAACAAGGTGGAGATGATCTTCCCAAGATCCTCCAGAATCAAGAGCATAAGCACGAAAAAAAATCCTCTAGAATCTGATTCAACCCTTTCCGTTTGACCGACGGTCTGTGGATGGCAAGCAGTGTTCAGATTCAAAATGAGTACCAAAGATTATCAAAGACTATGGAAAGATTTCTAAACAAACTGACATATGCAATAGCCTTCCCATTTTGAACAAGATACGGGAAAATAAGGACATCCAAAAGATAGTTTGAAAACAAAAGAAGATAATAAGTTAGAAATCATGGAAATTTCAACTTAAATTGATGATTAATTTTACATAAGTTAAATAAATCTTTACTATCTCTAATTTCATTATCTTATCATCCAATTTTCTTAATTTAACAATCTCTAAAATCATGGATTTGAAAAATCATTTATTACACTCATAATGTATTCAGTAAATTTAATTCTTCTTTATTCCTAATTAAAATTAAATTTATTCCTCTCAATATTTTTATCACCTATGTTAAATATACTTACACCTATTATAACTGCTTTAATTTATTCTTAGCTCCTTTAACATCATTTTATATTGTAAATTATTCCATTTACTCTATTTCTATTTACCTCTGTTAATCTTTTATAACTAAAATTTAAGTGTTTAACATTTATTATAACCACTCAAATTTTATTTATAAAAATCTTTTTATATTGTATATCATCCAATTACATTGTTAACTTTTAAAAATTTAGGTAAGTTATTTGGAATGCAATGGTGTATTATACAAATAAAACTTTCCAATTCAATTATCTCAAGTTTGAATCATTTATTCAAAATTTTGATTTTCTTTTTGATAATTGAAATTATTCTTTAAGATAAAGTTTAAGAATAAAATTTTTGATTCCTTTCAAACCATTTAGAGATAAATAAATGTATGTACAAAATTTGTCAAATCAAATTTATATCATATCTCTATATATATTATAAATCAAGTCATATTTTAGAAATTTTCAAATCTATAGAATTTCCCAAAACAAAGCTGTAGCAAGACTACAGAATGGTCTCCTAACTTCGAAACTCTAAAATGAACGTCGATGATGCCGCGGTCATCACCGAAATTATTTTCCAGCGACAAAGAGAAGAGCACTAATTTTTTTTAACTTTAAAATTCCTTGGAAACAAATTTCTATTCGAAAATACTTTAAATAATATATCCCTTTTTAAAACTTTAAACACAAGGTTTGAAACCATCGGAAATTAAATTATCAATTCTTGTTTTAAATTCATTTTAAATTCCAAATAAAATTGTAACCCTGTTTAGTTCAATTATTTATATATAACAAAAGCCAAGGGTTTACAAGATATATACAAAGTCAAATATTATTTCTTAACATCCAATTCCATTAATTATCAAAATTCAGAAAATTAACCTTATACATATTATAATTATACAAAATTTATCCATCTACTAAATTTAAAACCATATTGTGTCAGTTTGCTCTGTTCAAGTGTTTTGGAGATCCTATTGATATCGTTGATCAGACGAACCGATCGGAAACCCAAATCAACATCAACAACTCAAACAACACAATATATAAAACATCTTTAAAATATAAAATTTTCAAAATAAGGATAGGGATTCAGATTTGATGGACTCAAATCAAAGAGAACTCTGATTTGAATATAAGTTGGAGACAAAAGATAAGATGATTAAACAACAGAATAAGGAGTATGGATAAGCCTATATAAATCGCGGGTAACCTTAACCAGGTCAACCGTGACTTAACGAAAAGATCATTGTGGATTTTCTAGGGTAAATCTACATTCGATCTCACGAGATAGAATTCAGAATATTAAGAGATACTAGCATCTAAACCAAGGATATAGAAAACTTCGGTGAAATAATGCTTTTTTTTAAAGGAGTTTCACCCCTTTACAAGTCATTCAGAGGTTGGCGAGACCGCCGGTTTATTACAGAGATTATTCGAAGTGGAGTTATGGGATACTCCAGAATCAAGAAGACACGAATATGGGAGGACAGGAATGGATTTGGAACCGAAAGGAACGTTCCAAAATTCAAAGGAAACTGAATCGAAGAAGAAGGAATTCAAGTTCGAACGAAAGTGATTCTGTAATTAAATTTACTCTATATGCTGAGTTTGCCTAAAACCTGAATCTGATACCAACTGTAATGACCCGATATTTTCAACCATTCGCATCCGCTCGCTACCAAACCCAAATGCGAGAACCCCTATCATGCTGCACCCGCCAAGTACATAGGTAGACACACATGTCAGACTTGAATTGCTCAAAATACCGCGTTGTAAATAAAATTTGGCAAATCTCAGAATATACAGTAAATAAATAATCACAGATCACTGACACAGAGTAATATAATGCAGCGGAAACAAAGAAATAGTAGTTCATGAAGCTACTATATACATACATCAGAGTTAAGTAAGATACAATAGGAATATCAAGATACAACAGGAGTAACAATATGATAATCAGGTACAACTCAGAATACAACTGGAATCAACTTGATAACAAAATGAATAGATATCTGGTTCTTCAAAGTAAAACTCCAGCTCCAAAGGTGAGTCTCGAATGCTGTATCACTCAGTCTGACCCGACCGGAAAGCAAAACACAAAACACTCAAGTCAGGACATTCATACTTATACAATGTAAACCAACTCAAGTGAACTGTAATAAAGGTACAAGTAACTCAAAGGATGCTTTGGATCGTCCATCCTCTAAGGATCCGTTAAACTATTTACTATGTAGTAATATTGCGCTATTATAATAATGTCTAATAATAAAATAAACATACTTTTTAATAGCGTCAAGGGGTTACCCATATAGCCCTTAACACGTAATAGTCCCAGTAGTCTATCCAGTATTAGCATACTCCCAAAATGGGGGCTACCCTCGATACTACACAGGCTATGGGAGAAATCACAACTCGTAGTAAAGCTCGCTATGGTAAGTGACACGGCACAACTAGGCAATGCCAGGGTAGATATACCAATTACGCATCCGGATCGGTGGTGACGCATAGCAGCCACTACCGCCCACCTCGAACAACACTCCCAAATCAAGGGGTGCACTCAATCAATCACAAAGTAATAGAATGGTATCGAAGAAATGTGTCCGATCAGAGGTGCTACCTCATTGGCCCATCAATCGCTCCTGTTTTAGCCACCTTATGCCAACTCACGGGAGTTGGTTCCACGTATATACCTTAGGATCGTCGCCACCATCCTACTTCATTCTGGAAACTCCACCGCGTACACAGTTGTTAAAGTGGTTTTCGGTATCGATAGAGAGTATGTCCATATCTGATCCCGGTCTCTTTAACAACCAATCGTTATTATAACCCGTGGTTATAATTTTAAAATAATATTTTATACTTCAAAATAGAATATCATTTCAAATCCAAATCTTTATCAAAATAAAGATTAAATCAATTCCAAACCATTTCAATATATTTAAAATATCATATCCTTTCAAAAATTTCATTTCAAATCATTTCAATATATCAATATCATATCTTTTCAAAAACTTCATTTCAAATCATTTAATATATCAAAATATCATATCTTTTCAAAAACTTCATTTCAAATCATTTAATATATCAAAATATCATATCTTTTCAAAACTTCATTATCAAATCATCATTTGAGTTCAAATCCAAATATTCAACTTTAAATACCTTTTAAATTCAAAGATATCATTCATATATTATCATTTCAAGTCACCTTTTAAATAGTTTATATTTCAATCAAAATAATTCATCTAAACCATTTAAAAGTGTAATTATTATACTTTCAAATCAAGTATTCAATTTCCAAAGTTTTAAACTATTCGGAGTTCATTTACTAAGTTAAAAACCATAAACATTGAAAATTTCAGCCTTTCACAGCATTCAGAAAAAGCTGTTATAAGTTATTCTTGAAAACATTTTAATTCAGCAAAGACAGCATTTTAAAACTGCTGTTAAATCTCAGTTTAGTTGAAATTTAGTTTAAAACAACAAAGACAGCATTTCCAGAAATGCTGTAATAGCTCAGGTTTCAAATTAAAGGTATTAATTAAATTCAGCAAAGACAGCAGACCACTACAACATTTACATAACTGCTGTAATAGGCCTTTATTAAGTTTTTAGCCTTTTAATTTACTACAACAACTACAAAATTTCAGAACTACTGTAATAGCCTCTTTATAAAGCTTTTAGTTTATTTACAGAAACCATAGCATTTCTGAATGCTATTAAAAGTATTTTCCAGATTTTAGTGTATTTCCAGCAAATAATAAACTTCAATTTAAACCATTTAAACATTATAAAAATCATATTTTTAACATTAAAAAATGTTCATTAAAAATACTCTTTTAACTTATGATTTTTATAAAGTAATTTTTACAATAAAATCCAACTTCCAATAAATCACTCATTAAATTCAAGTGTATAATTTTCCAAATTTTGCATTTGACAATTTATTAACACTTACATTTAAATTATCATTTCATACATTAAACTAAATTTCCAATTTATTTAATTAATTTAAACCTTTAATTAAAACCAAATTTCACATTTCCAAGTCAAGTTAAAATTTAAAATTTCGCATTTAAGCATTCATTCATTTAACCATTTTAGTTCATAGAAAAATCAATAATACTTTATCAAGTCATTTAAATTCAAATTTAATTCAAATTATCATATTTCCCATTTTCCAAATAAAATTAAATTTCCATTTTATTCATAACTTAAATTCATTTTTAAACCAAAATCCAAATTTCCAAACTTAAGTTATATTTCAAAAATTTCAATTTAACCATTTATTTATTTACATTTTTAACTTATAGAAAAATCATAATTTCTTTATTTAAACAATTTAAAAATCTATTTAAATCAAATTTCCATAAAATTTTCACTTTTAAAATACTTAAAAATAATTCAAAACACTTTAAAAATTAACCACGGGTCTGTATATAGTTTTCTAACCTAGGTCAAGTGATACAGATATGTATCATTTTAATCCGCAGTTTACAAAGAAAAATCCGGGTTCTATCATTTCAAACCCGCAATCCCAAGTCAAAATAAATTAAATAAAAACCGTTCAGGCCTATCATTTCAGCCCATAATGATTTTTTCCTATTCTAAAGTTCGTTCAGGTATGTATCATTTCAACCCATAGTGATTCTATACTAACAGGGAACTTGCAGTGTGATAAACAGATATAAATGAACAGTTAACCATATATAGCAGTAATAGATGATATGACAGATAAATAAACAGGTTTAACATCATATAATATATAACATAAGCAGGTATAACATAATATAATAATTCTACACTTTCACTTGCTATTAATTCACAGTGGTATAAGTACAAATGTCGGGCGTGATTATTCACCTTTTTACGCTAGAGTTAGCGTTCAAAACACACAGAATAGATTCCAGAAAGCACGACAAGCACGATACAGCATGACTTTTGATTTGAATGAATAGAGAGCCTTGATATTTATCTTGTAAACAATAACCAAAACAAGACAATATACACATAAATATTCAACACAAAACAATGTTGAAACAATGAAGATAAGAAGCAACAAAGGAATAGATTACTTGACCATGCTTTAACCATTCAAATGCTTGGCCTAGGAGATTCTTGGGCATAGCCATGATCAGGTCTAGACCTGAAATGCTTGACTATGGTCAGGTTAGTGGAAGACAAAGCAAGGGTAGGTGAAAAGGTAGGAGTTTGTGAAGGCAAAGAGGCATGGAAATGAGTTTGGTTCACCATCTAGGCTCGGCCTATGGGTCAATTGGCTCGGCTCATGCTTGTTTCAGATCTAGACAGAGGTCATGATGATGTGTAGTGGTGGTAGCATGGTGGTGGTGGCGACTAGAGGTGGTGGCCAAGGTGATGGATGAAGGTATGTTGCAACTTGTGGTGGTTATGCATTGTTTTAAGAGATTTGTTGCATTTTTGGTGGAGTTTTCATCATGGGATGGTCATGGAACTTGCTGGTCAGAGGAGGAAGAAGTTTGGCCGTGGATGGTGTGGGAAGGAAGTGGTGGTGGTCGGTGGAGGAGATGGTGGAGGCTATGGCCGAACATGGCAAGAGAAATCATGGCCAAAAATCATTGAAAAACAATAGAAAATGAAGAGAAAAAGTGAAAAAGGAAGAAGAAGCCATTACCAAACTTCTTTGGCCGTGACTTTGCTGAAATGAGAAGCTTTTCTAACTTGAAAAACAATTAAAACTCACAGCTATATCTGAAGGAAAGAACAGCCAAGGTTAGACAATGAAAAGGCAAGCAGATGAAGAGACTAGAAAAGGAAGAGTCACAAGTTACAAGCACAAAGTCTGTTTGAATTTCCAAATTCTTTTAATTAAATAAAAACAAATAAAATTCAGTAAATGAATTTTAAAACTGACACAAAGTAAAATAAAATGGAAATAAATAATTAAATTTAAAGAAAATAGAAAAAGAATTAAAGAAATTGCTTAAAAATTGGAAACAGGCTCAAAAATTACAAATAAATTATCACTAGCTTTGGAAAATTATTACTATACTTCTAAACCAATAAAAGTCAAGTAAGATAAAATAAATGCTGAAAAAAATAAATAAAAATGAAAATAAATAATTATCTTTAGGAAAAATAAAAAAATAAATAAAGAAATAGCTTATTTAATTGAACTAGACTTACATTTCAAACAAAATGCAATTACTTTGGAAAATTATATCAACACTTCTAAACAATTAAAAAGTCAAGTAACATAAATAAATGTTGAACAAAACAAAGTGGAACTGAAAATAAAATAAGGTTTTAAGAAAATAGAAAAATAAATAAAGAATTACTTTAATTAATTGAAACTAGAAATTAAAATTTGTAAATAAATTGCAGCTGACTTGGAAAATTCCAATTGTTCTTTTAAAAATGTTTTAAAACCAAAATATATACATAACATGTTATTTTACCCATATGAATATAAATTAGAACATTACATGACCAAATAAAATATTATTTATATAATTTAAAATAAACAATTTTGTTAAATACAGCAAATTACACACAATATTTAAAAGGGCCTAACTTTCACATTATAAATCTGATTTCAATGAAACGAAAAGCAGTATTCTTGAAATTTTATTTACTTTCATAATAAAAGATAAAATTCAAAATTTCATCATTTTAAAATTTTAAATTAAAAGTCAAAGTTTGACCATATTGACCAAAATTCACATTTCTGGAAAATATCTTATTTATTCATGTTTGAAATTATAATTCACATTCAAAACACAATTTATATTTAAAATAACAAAATTATCTAATTTAAATAAATAAAATAAAGTTTTTAAATCAGGAAATTAAATTAAAGTAATTAAAATATATAATTAAAATAATCACAAAATACAGGGTTGTTACAAAATTATACACTAAAAAAATCACATATATATTATTTTTAAATCCAATTTATTTTTAAGACATTTACATTTGAATTTTTAAATTCAAATTCTATTTTACAATATATATATATATATATATATATATAAACAAACCCAATCTTATTTATTTTGAAAATTCAAATTATTTCACAAACTTATTGTAAAAAAATATATTAATTATTAAATTAAATTTGGTTTAAAAACGGGATCGTTACAGATTTCCCCCCTTAAGAAAATTTCGTCCTCGAAATTTGAAAGACAGGGAGACAAACAAAGAACATATAAACACATAAAAAGATAGAGAAATGGCTTACCAGGTCAAGCCAAAATATCCACTCTACATTTGGGATAGGACTTCTGCATGCTTTCCTCTGTTTCCCAAGTACAATCATTCAGATATCCACTCCATTGTACTTTCACCAATTTCACCACTTTATTCCTTAACCGCTTTTCATCTCGACCAATAATCTTCCGCAATTCTCAGTTGATGGAATCCTTGGGCTAGATCCATCTTGTAAAAGAATTGAGCACCATGCAATTGATCGAACAGGTCGTCGATTCGGGGCAAAGGAAATTTATTCTTAAGAGTTAACTAATTAAGATCACGATAATCTACGCACAATCTCAAAGGTCCATCAGACTTGGCTACAAATACTACAACTGAACCCCAACTGGAACGACTAGGTCTTATAAATCCTTTCTCCAGTAAACCTTGGGTTTGCTTAACTAGCTGTACACTTTCCCTTGGTGCCATCCTACGACTTGCATGCACAACTGGACGGGCATTGGGAACCAAGTCGATTCTAAATTCGATTTCCCTATGCGGAGGTAAAGATTTAACTTCTTCAAATACGTTAGGAAATTCTCGAACAATAGGTATGGATTCCAAACTCAGGTCGGGATACCCTAAAGTATACATTAGCTTGTCCCTCTTTGGACTAGGATCCTCATAAGAAATCACAACAAAATTTCCAAGTTTCGTTTTGACTGAAATCGTTCTATTGGTACAATCTAATTTAGCTTCATATTTTGTTAACCAATTCATTTCGAGTAAAATTTCAAATTCATTAAAGTCTAAAACGAAAAGGCTGATAGGACCGATGATGAGAATACGAAATAGGAACCTTTATACAACGTAAACAAAGATTCGCAGGGCCTCCCACTGGGTTCTTCACACAAATAGGTTCGTCTACGAATTCGGGTTTAAGATTTAACTCGTCTACGGTTTGTTGGGAAATAAAGCTATGTATGGCTCCGGCGTCAAACAGAACCCTAACAATTTTATCATAAATAAAAAGTTTACCTTCTAAAACTCCTTTTCCTTTATCAACTCTTGAGGTTGAAGGTTCATCCTTGATTGCATATACTTTTGCTACTTGAGCCTGCTTCATTGTCGGGCAATCTCTAACCATGTGTCCTGGCTTATGGCAATAGTAGCATTCCTCGGCTTCTTGTCCTGACTCCTTAGATTGATCCTTCTTTCCTTTCTTCTTGGGCTTCTTGTAACTACTTGAGTAATGGCCTTTCTCCAAACAGTTGAAACAGGTAACATTCTTCGCCTTATTCTCCTGAGTATCCTTCTTTTCTTTACCTTGCCAAGGCTTCTTTCCTCCAAACTTTCTCTTTTTCCAATTTGGATTACTTCCGCTTCCTTTCTCTTCTGGTATCTCTTGTTTATCTAAGGTGGCATATCTATATCCCATATCTACCAAATCCACAAAAGACTCCTTCACATGGCCTGTCATCCTTTTGTGAAACTTCTTATTCATCCCTTTAATAAATCTCTCATTTTTCTTAAGAGGGGTATTCACCAATTCAGGTCCAAATCGGGATAACTCGTTAAACTTATTCAAGTATTCTTCAAAAGATAGACTTCCTTGCTTCAAATCAGTAAACTCCCGATACATCCTGGAAATACCAGGAGAAGGCATATAACGCTGCTCAAATACTTGCTTGAATCTATCCCAGGTAAACCCATCCTCCGACTCGGCCAAAGTAATAGTCTCCCACCATCCCAAAGCTTCTTCCTGGAGCTGCCAGGAAGCTATCAACCTCATTTGATCATCCTCCAACTTCAATCCTTTGAAAATCCTCTCACAAGATCGAACCCAAGCTTGCACTTCTACAATAGTCTCCTTGCCTATGAATGGTTTCCCTCCAAGTCTTGAGAAATTCCGATACAATTCTGCCAGATTTGGCTAGGGTTGGATGGGAAGAGCTGCTTATGTTGTTGCAGGGTCTCGACCATTTGTAGTGGTACTCCCCCTTTCACTACCTCGTATTCTTCTTTCACTCATTCTCACTATCTGTAAATAATAAGAAAATGGATTTAGGCATACGGACGAGATATCTTAGGGAATATACTCATTCTAGGGCATCTCTAACCCTATCTCTAATGAGTCACCTAATGAGTTATACTCCAAAGCTAAAGTTCTTACTCAACCTTTAGCCCTGATACCACATGTGATAGTCTAGGCTTTTCAACCATCGACAGCGGCCAATCTCGACTGGTAGGCTTTTCAACCATCCCAGCCCCACCGTGGCACACATTGGTACCCCGAATTTGCTTTTATGGCCAGCCTTTCGACTCTCAACTAACCTGGTTAGCCAACCCCTCCCCGGGGACATGTAGGGGTAAGAGTCTCTTGCTCGCCACCAAACACCGAGCGAGAACCCCCTATCATGCTGAACTTATAGCAAACTCGGTGCAGAGACAATCAACAGGTAATCCTTTCGTTCTCGAAAATACCCGGTCTTCAACCACCGTCTTCAAATGCAATCCCATTTCGTCGTATCATTATTCGGGATGGGTTTTATGACTTAATGTCCTCTCCCGGCTTAACCGAATAATGAGCACTTATTTTCAAAACATGTGGATACAAATTTCCATTTTTAATCTTTTAAACAAAAGATCCACCTTTAAGATTCGATGTGGTTTCGGATAAGCCATTTGGAATCTGATTCCCGGTCTCATCGAAATTCAAATGCCATCTTACAGGCCAAGTTGTTTCAGTAAACAATTCAATTCAATTCAGAGGTTCACATCCACACAGCAAATCAATCACAGATAAATAACTTGCATTATCACAGTTCAATCCAGGCATTACATATCACAGAGCATCACATATCAGGGATGTCAAACAATTCAAAGCATTCAATATAATCCAATCATCCATAAGCAAGATTAATTAATCACATAATTACTTTCATTAATTATTCATTAATTACTGATTAATTATCCTTAATTATTTATTAATTAATCCTTAATTATTAATTAATTAACCTTTAATCATTATTTAATTAACCTTAATTATTAATTAATAAATAAATTAATTATTCTTTAATTACTGACCTTAAGTAATTATCTTTTAATTACTTTCATTAATTAATTAATCTTTAATTACTTAAAGATTAATTAATTAAAAGGTAAATCATTTATCTTAATTAATTACTTTAATTATCATTTAAATCTTATTTATAACCTTTGGAATTAATTATCAATTACCAATAAACTTAGACCTTTAAGTTAATTAACCTTTAAAACAGTTTATTTTCTTAATTAATTCCTTAATTACATTATTAAGTTAATTTAGAATAAAATTTTAAAATAAAGGTTATATATGTATATATTAAACATTTTAAACTTAAAATATTTTTTTTTAAAACCCTTAATTAAATCAACATTTATTATTCAAAAAGAAATAGGCTAAGAAATTATTTAAACTTGACCAAGTTTTAAAATTTAAAAACTTGTTATTCCATTTCACTTTAAAACATGATATCATCGCAAAACCCGAGCCAACAGCTAAATCCCCCGAGTTCAACCCCGAGCAACTCCCTCTCGTCTCATTCCCGAGACAATCCACGATCCACTTCGAGCAAAACCCGATAAAAACCTTTCTTCCCAAACCATCACAACGTACCGAGATACTCAAGATACTCGTGCACATGCACATGCGATCCGGCCACCTCCGGTTGATGCTGCGACACTCAACACGTCGACCATGATCTCGTCGACAAACCCGAGCACCCAGAAAACCCATCATCGTTGGAAATCACAATCGAGTTACTCGACTCAACCTATAACCTAATTTCGATCAACTAAAACGACTCGCACCGTCGATCTCGTCCACCAGAGTCCACGCCGTCACGTCCAACTCTTCATCGAAGACCCATGCTTCGATCCTACTTGCCCCGATCACGTCCGATTCACCATCGACAATGAAATTTCTTCGACATCACTTTCGACCAAAACTAGGTCTAAAACCCTACTTCGACGACGTGCCACCGCCACAATGATCAGGAAATTCCTTGATCGTTTTCCCGAGTTCGTCAACCTCCCTGCTACCTCCAGCAGCGATCCCGAGACCCACCTCTTCACCGATCACCAGAATTCGACAGAAAACCAATTCCAGTTCATCTCACATATTCTCCACGAATACAAACTTAAAAATCATGATTCCACTTTTAAAAATCATCGTTTTCGAAAACGATTTACATGATATAATTGAAATAAGAAATCATGACACTTGAATTTCCAACATGCATTAAGTTTTACTGTATTTCCTAATTTCCAGAAAGTGCTTTAACTAATTATACTTAAAAATATTTTTAAAACTTAAATCATGTTAATTCAAACATATCTTGTTTAAAAATTAAACCTTATAAGAGAATAGGTGAAGAGATTTTGATTTTTTTGAGTTTGGTTTAAACACTGTAAACCTAGAACAGAGCAAGTATCCTTGTACCCAGACATGCACACATCATTTACATGTATATATATACATGCAGGCATACTTACATCTATACAAATACTTTTCACAACATTTTCATCATACAAAATCAAGATTTAACAAATTTAAGTAGTTTACTCACCTGTAATTTGAAAACAGAGAGCCTGGAATTTGATTTTAAATTGAAAACTGGGAATTGATCTGCTTGTTGTTTGATCTTGAAAACTTTGATTTGCTTTGCTTGATATTTAAGTTGAAATCTTGCTTTAAACTGAGTTGATCTTTGCTTTGATTCAGGTTTGAAATTTGTTTCTTTGATCTTGTTTTGATTTTTCTGGTTTGAGATGAATTATAGCTTCAGGTTTTTGAAATGAATTCAAGTTTTGTTTTCTGGTTTTGATTTTAATTTGCTGGTTTGATTTTTTGAACAGATTAAAGAAAATGAGAAAGGTAGGAGAGGTAGAAATATATAGCCTTGTTTTCATTTTATTAAAAATAAAAAGAACTAATGACACTTGTTCAATTTCATGATAAAATTATTACACTTGTTTACTCATATGTTAATACCCTTACATTTGTAATTTGCATGTAAATAATGTTTTTCATATAATTTATATATTATATTATATTTAGTTTTATACTTATATATATATGTTTTATATTTTACACTTTTTAAAGAAAATGATTTAAACTAAATTATACACTAAAAAAAATCACATATATATTATTTTTAAATCCAATTTATTTTTAAGACATTTACATTTGAATTTTTAAATTCAAATTCTATTTTACAATATATATATATATATATATATATATATATATATATATATATATATATATATATAAACAAACCCAATCTTATTTGTTTTGAAAATTCAAATTATTTCACAAATTTATTGTAAAAAATTATACTAATTATTAAATTAAATTTGGTTTATAAACGGGATCGTTACACCTCCTTTTGCAGTAGGAAGGGGCCTAAAAAGATCAATGCCTCAAATATCGAATTACCAAGGACTCATCATTGGGGTGAGCACACTAGGGGGAGCTCTCGACACCTTTGCGTAAAATTGGCGTGTCACATGTTCTTAATAGTCTAAGGCATCTTGATTTAGCATTGGCCAATAGAAGACCTGTCTAAGTATTTTCTTTGCTGAATTTTGCCCATCGCAATGGTTTCCACAAATTCTATCATGAGCTTCTTTTAATAATTGATGCCCTTCCGAGACCGTCACACACCGAGAGTATGGAATTGAGAATCTCCTTCTATATAGTATTCCATCTATAATACTGAGTCTTAGAGCATAATATTTTAATTCGTCTTGCCCTAGTGGCATCCAAGGGTAGAATGTCATCAAGTAGATAATAGATATATGGCGACATCTGGTTTTCTTCAGATATTATTGGCATTGTGGCTTTATCTTGGATAGCTTGAGCTCGTGTTATAACTAATATCTTCTCCGGTACTTGTATATGGGTTTCTCTAAGATCTCCACTGAGATGAAATTAAACTCTCTTACATCTCTCGAGCTTGCATATTTTGCTAAGGCATTGGCCCTAGCGTTTCGATCCCTTGGAATGCTTTCAATGTGATAGCTCCCAAAAGCTGCAAGTAACTACTTCACATGTTTAACATAAAGAGCTAACCTTGGTTCTTGGGCCTGGTAGCAGCCAAGAACTTGATTAACAACTTTCCGAGAGTCACTGTATATTTGAATTTCTGAGATTTTGATGGAAATAGCCATTCGTAACCCCGCAATCGTATTCGGCTGCATTGTTGATTACCGAGAAAGTGAGCTTGGTTGCATAGTAAATCTAATGATTATTCGGGTTACTAGGATATAACCGGCACTTGCCCCTTGTTCATTTGAGGCTCCATCTACATAAAGGCCAAGAGAGCTGTTTTTCCTTGTTGTTTTCCTTTCCAGTTTCGGCCCCGAAACTAGTGCATTCGGTGACAAAGTCAGCTAGCGCTTGACCTTTGATTGTTGTTCTAGGCTCATAAGATATCTCATATTGGCTGAGTTCTATTGCTTATTTAATCAACCTTCCTGCAGCCTCAGGTTTTCCAAAAAATTATCAAAGTGGTTGATATATAAGGACCTTAATAGGATGGGCTTGGAAATATAGCTGGAGCTTCCTAGCTGTGAACACAAAGCTATAAGCAAGTTTCTCAATCATTGAGTAGTGCTTCTCGGCTGGATCTAGCCTTTTGTTTACATAGTATACTGGTCTTTGGGTCCCATCATCATTTCTTAGTAAGGCTAAACTTATGGCCTGCTCCGAGGCAGTTAAGTAGAGGAACAAGGTTTCTCCATCTATTTGTTTAGACAACCAAAGGAGAGCTTAAATGCTTTTGTAGGTCTTTGAAAGCTTTTTGGCATTCATCTATCCATTTGAAGGTAACATGTTTCTTTAAGAGATTAAAGAAAGGAACACATTTTTCAGTTGACCGACTTATGAACCTGTTCAGAGCATCAGTCTTTCCATTTAAGCTCGTTAACTCTTTCCCATTAGTTGGAGCTTTTATGTCTATTATGGCTTTTATCTGATCTGGATTTATTCCTATTCCCCTAGCACTTACTAAGAAACCTAGGAATTTTCCAGATTGTATTTCGAAGGTACGTTTTCGAGTGTTTAGCTTCATCTGATATTTTCGGAGGACTTCAAATATCTCTACCAAATACAAAACATGACTTTCTGATCACTTAGGTTTGACTAACATGTCATCAACATATACTTCCATGTTTCGACCTATCTTTTTGGTGAACATTTGGTTGACTAACCTTTGATATGATGCCCTTGCATTCTTAAGACTGGAGGGAATCACCATGTAGCAGAACAGACCCATGTTGGTGAAACTTATGTGCTTTTCATCTGGTTTAAACATTGGAATTTGATTATACCCAGAATAAGCATCCATAAATGAAAGCAACTGGTGCCTATTGGTAGCGTCAACTAATTGGTCAATTCTTGGTAGAGGAAAGCAATCCTTCAAGCAAGCTTTGTTTAGATTGGTAAAGTCAATGCAAGTCCTCTACTTCCCACTTGATTTCTTTACTAGTACCGGATTGGCAATCCACTTTGGATAATACATGTTTCAGATGAAATTGTTCTTTAGTAGCCTCTCGACCTCCTCTTTTAAAGCCGCATATAGGTTCCTGTCCAAGAGTCTCCTTTTCTGCCTTAAGCGAGTAAATTTAGATCTATATTTAAGCAGTGAAAAATGACCAAGGGGTCGATTCCCAGCATATCATCATGAGTCCATGCAAATACATCTTGATTTTGTTTGAGAAAGAATATCAGCTCTTCTCAGATAGAGGGGTGGATATTAGCCCTTATCTTGACTGTCTTAGACTTGTCATTTTCATCGAGGCATATTTCTTTAAGAGTCTCGACTACTGAAGCTATCTCAGATCGAGATCAAGCCCAGTTTCTTCTTCTTTCGAAGTTTCCTGTACAGTATGGATAGCCTTACTCTTTCATCTGGGAGGTTTACTATTATGCCCTCATTCCATTTCTTTAAATCTTCCATAATAGGTCGATACGTAGATTAATTCTCCAATCGTGAGATCTTCTTGGCTTGGGAAAATTCTTAATGCTTTTCTTTGGCTTTCCTTAGGGAATAGAACTCATGGTATTAGTTGTCTCCTTATCTTAGAGATGTGTAGGTCGGTTAACTTTGACATTATTCTCATAAGATGAAGTCTTTCCTTTATTGATTGTGTTAAGACTTGCATAATACAATTGTTTGGAGATCCACTGATCTTCTCGTACAAGCGCTTCTCTTGTTTCGATGGTAAATTTTAAAAGTAAATGCTTGGTAGAAATGTATTCGTCCACAGCATCGAGAGCTGGTCTTCCAAAGAAAGCGTTGTATGCTGACGGGATGTCCATGATGACAAAAGTGGTCTCAAAAATTATGCAGTAAGGATTAGTTCCAATTTTGACCATCGATTTACACTCTCTAAGAGGCATTGTTCCTTCATTATTGGATCCATATATTGGTGTTTGACTAGGCTTGAGTATGCTCTCAGGTAATTCCATCCTGTTGAATGCATGCTTGAAGATTATGATGATGGTAGCTCCACTGTCCACCATTATCTTTGCCACTTCTAAAAGCCCAATCTCGGCCGTAATCACAAGTGGGTCATTATGGGGATAACAGACACCCCACTTATCAGAATCGTCAAATGTGATTACTGGTCCCACCTTTTGTTTTTCTCTAATCTTTTCGTCTCATATACCGAGACATCTCCTGCTTTGGCTTCATTGATATATCTCTTCCAACTACCATTGATTGCCCCAGCAATATGAGGTCCTCCTAGAATGATGCCTACAAAATTCCTAGGGGCTGATAGAGATCTTGGTGCCAGTGCTTGAGGTAGTGTGTTTTCGTTTCCTGCTGGGGTAATGGCTCCTTGAGCATTGTCATCCTTCAAGAATTCATCTAACTTACCCTCCCTGAACAACTTGTTGATGAAGGTCTTCAAAAATCTGCATTCTTTGGTATCGTTGCCATTTTGCCGATGGTAACTGCAATATTTTCCATGTCGGTTCACTTTAGGTTCTCTTCTTCTAAGTGGGTAAGGGATCCGGTCCTGATTCATAGCATACACCTAGGCATAAGAGTGAATTAGGGGATAGACCTCCGAGACTTGATGCACCTTCTTGAATCTCTTAGCTGGAATGAATTTCTTATTGTTGCTTCCCTATTCTTGGTTCTTTCGGACAACCCCTTTGGATTCTTCAATCCGAATTTCTCCTCGAGCTCGATAAAAGAACTCATCCAAGGACTTACACTCTTGTCTCAAAAAATCATCCAGAATGGAGTATTCCTCCATAATTCCGAAGTGATAGTGACTAACTTGGTTTCAACAGTCATCTCCTTGCATCGGGAAACAACATCATTAAATCTCTTGCAACAATCTTTTAGAGATTCTCCTCACCCTCACCTAAAGTCAACAAGCAAACTTAGTCCCATTCCGGTGTCCTATGGAGCGAAGAACCGTGTTATGAATTTCGTGGTCAGCTGCTCCCAATAACTAATAGAATTTTGTAAGTAACTTTGGAACCACTTCAAAGCAGGCCCACTAAAGGTTGTAGGTAGAAACCTGCATTTTACTTCATCTGAAGCTCGAATAGCTTGCATCTGTATTTCATACAGGGCGAGGTGATCTTCGAGGTCAGAAGATCCATCATAAGAAAGCTTTGGGATCCTGAATCCTAGAGGCATGGGGGCTTTCCTAATTTATTTGGAGAAAGGTTGAATTTTTCGAAGCTTCATCTCTGAAGTAAGGCTAGATCGGTCTTCTTGTACCTTTTGTACTTGTTTCAATAACTTCATCAATAAGGTTTCCATCCTCTGGTCCCTGCCAAACTTCAGAGTCTCGGCTTCGATACCTTGGGTTTCTGACCTATGTGGTTGCCTTCCCCCGAAGTTTATCCTTTCCGGGCTTAAAGTTAAGTACTTCTCAAAAGGTCCCGCACTAGCTACCTTTGCAGTCTCGGATTTCTTTGTTGCTTCCTTAGCCATCATGGGCTCAGCTTCCAAGCCTTTATTAGTCATTGGTAGTTTTCCATGATTTCATACGACAGTGAGAGGATTCTCATCCTCCTCAAGTATTCTGAGACTTTCTTTTCTAATTCAACAAAAGTTTTCTAGACCTCAATTTGGTAGTCGTCCCGTCATTGGGCTGTATCAGAAACAAACTTTAGCATCATCTGGTGAAACTCATTTTTGGAAAGGACCGGAGCGGAGGTTTCTTCAGTGGCAGTTTGATTCGCCCAGTTTGCCTGATTCCCATTGTTCATAGGCAGTTCTTTAACTTCCTTGTCTTGGGTAGGGGAACGAGGAGTTTTTAAGGAGGAAAGCTTTGACTTCATGTATGGTTGAAAGGTTGGAAATTGCTAGATTAGAGAAGGATGGAGGTTCAGGGCCTTCTTCTAGCGCCAAAAATGTTAGGTAGATTTGTCGTCTAACTAACACCCTAGAGTTCTTGGAAGCTTGTTCAAACGTCGAAACTTATACAGAAAATAAGTACCAAAAGGTAAAGGAGACACGAGATTTATAGTGGTTCGGGACCTTGATCCCTACATCCCAAAAAATGTTAGATAGACTTTTCGTCTAACTAACACCCTAGAGCTCTCGGAAGCATATTCCAATAGGATAAAGGTAGATTAAGCAAATGTCGAGACTTAAATAGAAAATAGGTACCGAAAGGTAAAGAATATATGAGATTTATAGCGGTTCGGGACTTTGATCCCTGCGTCCACTTTGAAGATTCTGCCGTGAATTTTTATTCCTCAACTTGGTGTACAAATACATTTGATACTAAGTCCACCATTAATGATCTTTTAATTGAAGCTTTTCTAGAAGGAGTAAAGAATACCAAATTATTGTAGAATGTCAAAAATTCGCTTGCCAGCCCTTTTTTAGTAGCATGTGGCTCTCTATTTATAGCAAATTTAAGATTCTTCCATTGGTGAAGGGGCTTTAACTCGGATTGATGGCCTGGCTTGCTATAGGCGACATCAATTCAAACACTTGTCATCATCTGGTTGAAAGTATTTTGACTCGGATAGCTGATGTGGTGCTTTTATATATAGCTTCTATGATTCCATTCGTCTATCTTGACCGTTGATCTCAATTTGGTCTTTTCAGCCGTTGATTGTTGAGATTTGTCAGAATTTTGCTGCTCCCGGTAGTCACTGCTCTTGGTCAAGCTTCTTGCTCTATTTAAACAATAATCTTGGTCTTTGTTGCTGCCTTAACTCATGTTCTCGGACTATATGCTCTCAGGTACCGAGTCTGATGCCTGAACTCTTGATGGAAGCACGATGGGTCTCAAAACTGCAAGCTAAGATATTTTCTTTTCGTAATTTGAATTTCATGGAAATTATGGTGTAACAATGCCCGAACAGCTAGCAAATATCAATGAATAAGCATAAAATGAGCTGACCAGGCCTAGCCCTAAGTACAAAGAAGCCATGACATATTGTAAGCCCCTATAAAATATAGTAGTTAATTAAAAGAATAAATAAATAAATTTACAAGACTCAAAAATGTAATTTGAGCAAATGTCAGAATTTGGTCACTAAATTTGAATGAATGTAGTAAAGTTGAGATTGGATTTGAATGGCATAGAAAGTGGATTTTATGAAATATATAATGAGAAATTGAGGAGAGAATATTGTTGAAAAATTTGTTTTCCAGTCCCTTTTATCTAGTGTTTAAAGGGACATGTCCATTCGCAAAAAGATGGAGCCAAAAATCATAACTTTTCGAAATTAAAAAAAACTTTTCAACGGTATATATGTCGATATACTTAGTTATGATATGTCGACATACTTAGGTTTATGTCAATATACTTAGGTAGGATATTTCGACATATCCTTGTGTGTTGGGAAAAAGCAGCAACACTTTTAAAGTGTTACAAAATTCTGAAATTTTTTAAAATCATTTAAAAATAGTTTTTAAATACTTCAATATATAAAACTTTTATAACATATATATAGGAATATATTTTGAACATAAAATAAATATTTTGGTGAGAGAGTATTCAAAGAAAAGAAAGTTTCTATTCAAGGACTATAACAAATTTATCTAATGTCTATTAAATATTATCTCTAGTCTTGAGCTCTTCACGTCTTCGTCTTTAATTCATGAGTCTTCAATTGTCTTCATCGTCTCTGAATCTTGATCTCTAGTTTTTTTTATTGATCAGTCTTCAAACTTGATTATCCTGTACCTATGTAATATTCTGTAAAATACTTTATACAACTTGGGACAATATTAGTTCATATGTTTATATGGTTGTTGTTATCAAAATCTATATACGTGGTATTAACAATCTCCCTATTTTTGACGATGACAACCACGTAAATATTTTTATTATAAAATATATTGTAACCTCCCCTTAAATTGGTTAACCCCCAATTTTGAATAACTTCCTCATAGTGTATGCATATACTATATTTTATATTTTTCTACCTCTTTGTCATCAACAAAAATGGATAAAGAAAAATAAAATCCCCTTAAATGTGACATGTTAATTATTATGAAATGTGATAGGTTGTATATGAAATCAAAATCAATATTAATTGTGAAATAATATTTTTTTGAAATAACTTTATATATAATCATTTATAATTACATTTATTTAAACCCTATATTCAAGACATATCATCCATATCGAACTAATTTATTTAGAACAAACCAAACCATGTTATCAAATCAAATCAAATATACAAGTTTAAACAAACCACTCTTACAAGTTAAATAAGACAAACCATACTAGAACAAATGCACACACACGGTACCTATTTCATAAAATAAGTTTTGTTTTAACTATTGGTGATTTGTGAATTGGAGCAATTTGGGTTGTGAAAACGAAATTTTCCTTTTTGTTCCACTAAATTTCCATTTAAATTAGCATAAAACATTTTGATCAAATCGAGAGAGCAGTCAAAATTATTTTATGATAGATCTGTTAAACTAAAAATATTATTTTTCAAAGCAAGATCTTGTAAACCATAAGAATAAAATTCAATAAAAATAGCAAATCTTCCCGAAAGACTTTACCAAATGTTGCGTACTCAATGAATATTTCAATGAACTCTTGATCATTAAAAAGATGACTTTTGGTTGTTTTGTTAAGCTTAATGGTTTTGGATGAAGAGGGTTGGTTTGAAGAAGACATTATGAGTTTGTTTTGCAAGAAAGAGAGTGAAGATTCTGTTTGATTTTTTAAATAAAGTGTGTTAAAAATGAGGTTAAAAAGAGTGAATATATAGAGTTTGAATGAACATGTGACAACCAAAAAGGTGTCTTTTCGAATTTTCAATTGAATGCAAAAGAAAGGGAATTTGAAAAGTTCAAATTTTGAAAAGATTCTTCATATTCTGTTTGATATGTCGACATACCTTGGTGGCATATGTCGACATATATGCTGAAATTTCATTGTTCAAAAAACAAAGAAATATATTCATATAATTATACACACACACACTTATTATTATTTGTTATATATTTATTCCTATATTAAATAATAGAATATGGATGTAAAAAATACCGATGTTTCATCTGTTTGACTTGATTAATTTTCCATCACCATGAACACATGTTGATATTTACATTGCCTGGTTCGTTGTAACTGGATGTTATGTCAAAATCAGCCAAGGGTTCATTGAAAATACTTTTTCTGTTTTTAAATGAATCAATGTTTGTTGAATTCTTTGCTTTCATTTGATGCGGACAATCTCTTCGTAGATTGCCAGATTCACCACAATCGTAAAACCAAAAAGCATTTCCCAAATTACAGAATTTTTCTTCTTCAGTTTTGCTAAAGTTGTTCATCATTTTGTATTTTTAAATTTTCTAAAATTTCGAGTCATAAGAGCAATCTCCTCATCATTATCATCATCATCTGAATTGTGATTGTTAGTTGTTGTGTTGAATGTAGTTGATTTCTTTTCGGTCGTCTTACTTTCCTTTCTACCCTGTAACCGTGCTTCATAGGACATTAGATTACCAATTAATTTTCCAATTTTCAATATACTAGTACCATTAGCTTCCTCTATTGCTAATGTCTTTTGATCCCATTTCGAAGAGAGTGAATTTAGGATTTTTCTAACTTGATCCTCTTATGAGAATTTTTTCCTAATGATACTAATGAGTGAACTATATCTTGAAATCTAGAATACATGTCAGAAATAGACTCATTTGGTTTCATTTTAAAAAGTTGAAACTGATTGGTTAGCATGTAAATCTTAGTTTGTCTTACTTTACTAGCGCCCTTATCTGTGACTTGCAATGTCCTCCAAATTTCATATGCAGTCTTACAAATAGAAACTCAATTAAATTGAACTAGGGAGCAAAATAAAATATTCATGGCGTTTAAGTTATTGAGTGCTTATGTTTTTTGGTCTATGGTCCATTATGAATATTCAGTTTTAGGTTCAGTGTATTCACTTTGTGTAATGTTCTGAATATCTAAGCTGTTGGATTGTAAATAAATTTTCATCCGACAAGACCAGTAAGCATAATTACTACCGTTAAATATGGGGGGTCTAGCTGTTGATTGTTCTTCTACAAAAGTTTTAAAAGTGTATTACCAGTGTTACTAGCCATTTATACTTTTCAAAAATCAAATAACAAGTTTTTAAAACCTAAGGCTCTGATAACAAATGTGAAAAATGATGTTGTTGAATTATACTAGCATGAACGAATCTTAAGGCTACTTTAACACTAGAGGGGTGGATAGTGTTTTATAACTTATACTGAACTTTTCCAAGTAGTTTTAAGATTTAAATCAAAACACAGAACAATCAACACGGATATATATTAACAGGTAGTCGCGGATATATATATATATATATATATATATATAAATGCAGTAAAATTAAAGTAAAGTAATAGCGATTACACTTAGAGTTTTATACTAGTTCCAATTGACCAATCCTACATCCAGTCCTGTACAATACATGTACAGATTTCCTTTCAAATGCTTACTTTAATCGGGTTGCAAACAAACCAAAATACAATCTTGATTTCAAGCCAACAAGATACACCCTCCTGACTTTTCGAGCTCATGGTAGACTCTCTTGATTTAACCGGGTAACAGGATTACCCATTTGATTTAAATAGACAACAAGCACACCCAATTAATTTTGAACGGGCAACAAGAACACCCAATTGATTTGAATGGGAAAGAAGCACACCTACACAAATTAGTAGTACGAAGTTGTTGATTCCAAACATAAATAGTTATAGCTTGGATGCAGAATATCCTATTGCCCTATTATAGCACTTTGATCTTTGAATTGGTGAAAGAGTTCTTGCAAAACAGTGAGTAGATTATAGAGAATGAATGTAGTGAAGTAGAGATTGAATTTGAATGGATTTGAAGAGGATGGAAAGTGGATTTTATGAAATATATAATAAGAATTTGGAGTAAGGAGAACAGAGAGAATATTGTTGAAAAAATTCGTTCTCCAGTCCTCTTTATACAGTGTTTGAAGGGACATGTCCATACGCAAAGAGATGGAGCAAAAAATCATAACTTTTCAAAATTAGAAAAAAACTATTCAATGGTACATATATCGACATACTTAGATAGGATATGTCGACATATCCTTGTATGTTGGGAAGAAACACTAACACTTTTGAAGTGTTGCAAAATTCTAAAATTTTGTAAAATCATTTAAAAATAGTTTTTAAATACTTTAATATATAATTTTTATATAAAATATTTATAGAAATATATTTTGAATAAATATTTTGGTCAGAGAGTATTCAAAGAAAAGAAAGTTGTTATTCAAGGACTTTAACAAATATATCTAATGTCTATTAACTATTATCTCTAGTCTTGAGTTCTTCATGTCTTTGTCTTTAAAACTCTCGAGTCTTCAATTGTCTTCATCATCTTTGAATCTTGATCTCTAGTCTTTTTACCAATCAGTCTTCAAACTCGATTATCATTTATTTGTGTAATATTCTATGTAACATGGGAAAACATTAGTTCCTATATTTGTATAGTTATTATCATCAAAATCAATATATATGGTATTAACAGTCGTTAGCAAAGACTTGGGTTAACCCTGTGCCGATTAAACTTCCTACTAGTGTAGAGTTCATATGGGATATGCACTGATCTCATAGTTGGTTATTTGTTTGGTTGGAGGTTGGCTAATTAATCTTTAGATAAGTCTTTGAGATACGGCAGCAATACAGCTAGTTAAATTATAAAGCCATGTCTAGAAGTCATCAGCCTTCGGGCTGGTTAACTATCGATTACGTTGTGAAGGGGTTTCCTTCTTTGGAGAATATAGATGCTTACACACACGCACACACTTATAACTTGGAGTAGGTTAAATATATCATACGCATGATGAAATTAAATCTAGAATACTTAATAATAGACATAACATTTAAATGGAGATCAATCGACATAAACTAATATTATGGATAAAGTATATAATTTACCAGTAACAATAACGCTGTTCTTGTTGAAACTGAGCCAGCCCACTGTGGAAGAAATGAGTGAATTTCAAATTTTTTTTACCATTTTGGATCTTTATTTGGCCAATGAAGTTTAATTTATTTAGAACATTTCTAAATTGCTTTTAGATAAATCATTATTTTACTTAAATTTATAATATGGTATATATTACGCAATTAATATTATATTATATATATGTGTATCATACACACACACAGATATATATATATATATATATATATTTCTATGCGTGTGCAAGCATATGTTGTGTGCATGTGTAACATAACAATCCAAGCGAGGTTTAACATGTCTATGTATAAGTGTTGGAATTTACACCGCAACGGATATATTAGCTCATATAGTATACAAATATATCATCCAAATGTATGCTTATGTGCTTTAATTATATACACAAAATATTACAAATATATATATATATATAATTATATTTTGAATAATTATAAATATATATACATGTATGTGGAAATTATGATATATATATATATAATATGTATATCAGTATATGAATAACATTTAAAATATATTGTAAAATTTAATTATTTATTTTATTTTAAAACCAAAAACAAAATTCAAAATTTTTATATGTATATATATATATTCTTATAAATAGTTTGATAATAAATAAACATATATGTATAAATATATATGAATGAAATATTATATATATACACCTAATAATACTCACGACAAAACTAATTTATTTATTTTATGCTATGCCAAAAAATAATTTATTTATTTTAAATTTCTGATCCAAAATAAATAATTATATTATATATATAAAATATGTTTTCAAAATTATAATTTTGTGTTTTATTATTTTATAGAAAAATCTAGATGATATTTTAGCATTTGAATATTTCAGTATACAATTTTGTAATTTAAAATCGATTTTAAGTTTAAATTTTAATTTTGGCATTTATATTAATATTTAATTAATATATATAATTTTTTTTCAACTGAAAGTTTATTAGGTGTGAAAAATAATTTTTTAAAATTTAAATTATATTTTATGATATATTTATTTATTTTATAGATTTATTTGAGTAATTTGAATCAAATATAATACACACACACACACACACGAGTACTTTAGCACGTGCGATGCACGTGCACAAGAGGAATTAGTATTAATAAACACTGTTTGTAAGATATTCTAGTAATCGTTCTCTCCTTCTTGTCCTGAGCTTGAGACCGGCATCAATAATAAGTTGATTGGCGGAGTTAAAAACGTTTTATAAGGGATTTATTATGTTAACTACAATTGTATTCTTAATAAAGTTGGAAAATTTCTTTTGTACATATATAAAAAAATTAACCCAAAGGTGTAATTGATAGAAGCAGTACTTGAAAATATAAAGGAAAAAAACAAAAAAATGGAGAAAATGATTTTAAGTGCAATTATTACTCATTATGATCATATAAAAACCCCATATTTAAATGGAGTGATACAACAGTTGTGAAGAACATATGTGTATACATGTTGAAGAATAATGTTTATTGTAAAAGTATTGCATGTGAAGTGGAAAAAACGAAGCATATTTAACTAAATTCATGATTACATGTTAACCTTAATAATACGTCCTTATATACAACATTTCTATGCATACCATCTATTTTGAATCTTTCCATTTTTCACCAAAACTTTCGATGTTTTTCATGCAACTCGTCTAGATAACAATATATAGTTGACCACGACTGAAAACATATTCGGGAAGATAAATACCATCCTTGAGGGATGGTTTTACTTGTGATCTATTAATTGTTAAGGAAAAAACTAATTTAACAAGAAATTGTTTACGTATTAGGTTGAAAGTCATGTTTAATATTCATAGATGGCTTAAGTGGTATAAGTAGGATTAATACACTTATACCACGGAAATTTCCATTACTGATTTCTACATCTATTATATTTCTGCATCTACGGAAATGTCCATCAGTATTTAACTTTATGTTTAAGTTCTGATATTGTACATCTTTGTTTATTTGGTTGCAAGATAAAATGATATTTTTACCTTGACACTTTTAGACCTCCTTTTGTTCTTAGTTTTATATTTTATTTTTTTGCTGGTTAACTAATATATACTGTAATAAGTGTATTCAATAACTCTCCTTATAAACCAAAGTCAATAGCAGTGGGCTCTCACTTGCTTTTGAAGATAATTTGTTGAGATATTGTAGATAATTTGCATTGTAGACCAAACTTTTATTGTACAAAACTCTATGCTTTGTTAAAAATACATGAACAAAGAAAGATGTTTCATCCTATTTGGAAAAGTTACATCACAGTCTTACAAACAAAGATAATAATAAATATTTTCTTGCTACCAATCTTATATCATTCTAGCAATTCATAAACAATCTTCAAGTCAGTAACAACGAAATCATTAACTCATGCAAGTCTTGCAAGGGCACCCACAAATGGAGCATAGCTACCAAAGATACCTCACCTCCCACCATGTCCAATGTGTTGCCTATCATACCCCTAACTCCTTCACCTGTCTCCTTCTCTCTATGCTTTGTTCTCTTCCTCGAAAGCTGCTTAGCTATTCTTTGTTCAATAGTGGTACAATATCCTCACTATAACCATCCCTCTGTCCTTTTTGTCATTTATCTTCATCATATCCATTGCTGGCATCAGCCTTTGATCGTACTCTTTTGAAACTTCGGCTTCCAAGTCTGTTAAAAACAATAAATATTATAGTTTACCCTTCCTAGAAGCATGAAAGAAAAACATTCTAATAAATCAATATTCAAATTTGTAGTTTTGAAAAGCTACTTACAAATATTACCCATCATGTCATATATAGTTACGTCAGCCAATTTTTTTTTACTAACATCACAAATACAAACATATTGCAGGACAGTAGACCTAGAAGTTTAAGTAAAACAATAATGCTCCATATCAAGTATTATGTACTCATAAAAACTTCCATTCACGTGTTGAAAATCAAACTAATTATATCATTTTTTAGTTATTCTCATAACTAAAATAAAATATCATGCATAGAAAAGGTTAGTTAAATCAGCACAAAAATAAGGAGTATTATCAAACGGAGATAAAACCAAAATCTATATTTTAGTTAAATGTTGCTGGAAATTTAAATTGTAAATAAGAGAGATGGAATTCACCTCAACCTAGAGATGAAGCTATACTGAAAATGCAAAAAGGATTTAGACTGATACGTAAAATAGTACATATTGATTTACCATGAATAAAATCCAAAAATGATACTGTAATACAAAAGGTAAGAATGATAACATTCAGTATTTCTTCACAAATTTTACTTTTTCACAAAAAGGAGTAAAAGAAGTAGAAAGAGGGTGAATTGCCAACTCAATGTCCTTATGTTCCTATTTCATGTTTAATATAACGTGCTTCTAGGTTATATAGATAAATGGTAGCCATAAATACATCATACATTATAATACATAACAGGAAAAAGGAACTTCAGTGCACATAAGTAGCAAAAAGCTATATCAGCGAAATAGTCATAAAAAATTATTTTCTTAATAGTGGGTTTGACATTTTAACTTAAAAATCATAATAATCATAGTTGTATTCTTTTAAGATGCCAATATTGTTTTAGATTATGATTCTACAAAATTTAGTACAATTAGGGATAATTAGTATTAACATTTCACAAAATGAAGAGTACAACAAAAGTAACTATTTACAAAAGTAGAGGAAATTAAGGTTGAAATAAATTCATTCAAATAAAATGGAAAAACGTAATCCATGTGATATATCATCAAAAAGACTTAAAAGTAAGAATATAAATGATTTTTTGTGAAATCTTAACATCGACATGCAAAACAATCATTTACATAAGACTTCTATACCATTTTTGTGTGTGTGTGGTGTGTGTGTGTGTATATATAATGGTGGATAATTTTTGTATATATAAATACAACTTATGAAGGTGTTAAAAGTATTGATAAATAATATCATAGCAGAGGTTAAGTAATTAAAAATTCCTTATCATTGAACCAAGGAGGTACTTACCTCTCTCTAAAAATAAAAGTAAAAACCACTATTTTATTCAAAATTTTCATTGAGGCTTCAAGGGAATAGTGTAGGGAGCTGATATTTTTCATTAATCAATGTCATGGGCTGCTATTCATGTGTATAAGTTAAACGGTTAACCTAAAGTTGTTGTTTGTAAAAAAATTGATGCAATTTTCTTACCTCAATAATTACAACATGTGTATTTTTACTTTAAAGTGGTTCTTATAACACCCCTTTGTTCATTCACTTTACTGCATATTTATAAATATCATATAATGAAAAACGATAACCTTGGAAATGAATTTTGAATTTACTTACCAATATATGAAGTGATGATAAGCCTTTCAGGGATCTCTTTATCTGAAATAAGTCACAGCTGAAATTCCAACCTATTCACATAAAAAAATCACACAATAGAATAAAGTAAGAATTTTGATTATAAAATTTACGGATAGAAGAAGCATGTATCTTATCTGCAAACAATGTATGTTGTAACAATAATTAAAAAAACTATAATGCACAAAGTTGAATTTAAAATTACTTGGATCTGAAGTTGTGAGGTCAAATTTGATCTTGTCCTCTTCATCTTGATCCATTTTTCACTTGGTTTTCACGTTTTTGAAATATAAGTTCAATATTATGAGAGAAATAATGGAAATTACTTTAGAATGTGATTCATCTAGGGCATTTGTAGGAAGAGAAGAGGGCTGAATGTGCGTGAAAGTTATTGCAATTAAAATAATGAGAAAAGCAGAACTTCCTCATCAAAGCATATGCTGAATTTGCACTCAATCTTGTTTAATGCATCTTAACTGAAATAAGGAGTGAAAACAAAGAATGAGATCCAATATCAAACTAAAATTAGAATCCAGTTGGCTGTGATAAAAGTTATAACTTTGCGCTTGAAATAAAGAAGTGATCAACCATACATTGCAGCATCTGTATATTTGCTGCTGCAACTAAGTACATTCTATTTTAATTATTTATTTAGGTCAAGGTTCCGGTACATACATGGAAATAAAGTGTACTTAAAATTACAACACAGACTTCCCAGTTCGTCTTGAGATTTTCAAATGCACAGACATTTATTTAAGGAACAGTCATAGCAATGTGCACTTGATTACTTTTGTTTAGGAAATTCAACTCAACTAAGCATCGTTTTTAGTAAAAAATGTAGTCAACATATTAAAGGAGACGAATGAACATTTCATTATCAAATCGACAAAAAGAAGAAGAACAGAAGGTAGAAAATAAAAGAGCTTACTGCAGGTTGTTAGAGTTTTCACTCAACCACACTTCTTGAAGCAAAACATCTCCAATAGTACACGGTTTGAACCATAAATCAAAAGGCCTAAAGGTAAAAGTGGTTCGTATTTACATTAACTTAAAAAGAACTTTAAAAACTATATAACTCTAAATATCTTACTTCACACTGGTAATCATACATGACAATAGTGGCAGATTAGTTCCCAAGCATACTGCAAAAATCTTAACTTCAGTTAACACGGAGATATAATTCAGCAGATGAAAATTTTGTCTGAGTATATCAATCTATGCAAGAGTACATGTAACTTCTTAAAAGATATTTTATTTCCATTGATTTATTCATGAATTTAAAAGGAAGAGATTTTGCTTTTCTTCTAGTGCGCGAAATAAAACACTAAAATAAAACAATAGAATTGTCATAAGCAAAGAAATTGACTGTAGAGACAAAGGTAATTAAAAAAGAGAAAATGAGTTCATTCTTAACATTATTATTAAGAGAAAGACCACAATACTTATAGTAAATGGTCTGTGAATCACAGCTGCAAGATAATAAATCTTCAATCTTAATCCCAAGAACTATCTACGCGTCTTCTATATAGGTCTCAGATGCAAAATTCCACACTCATAGTCAACTAGTCTGTCCTAATTGAACAGTCGAATACAAATCCATTGCAATTATAAGTGAAATAACTATTAAACATCCATTGGAAAAATTAAAATTTTCAGCAAAAGCCAACCGAACATCCCCTACAATCAAAAACTTCATCTCAATTTCAAAAATTAACCATGCAGACAGTATTCGTTCATTACCTAATGTCAAACACAAACCAAAAATTGAACTTTTCTCATACATAATCAAACCAATAAAATATATGATTAATGTCAAAAGAATGTAGTAGGTAAAAATTAACAGTTTATGAATTTACCTGAAAAACAGTGAAGTCTTATGTCCCATCTTTCATCTTCATTATCGAACATTGTTTATATTATTTATTCTTAGTAATCGACTTTCGATTAATTTATGAATAATGAAGATGCAATAATCTTCAATGCGAAATAGATGAATGTGGAGAAATGTGGAAGAAACGTCAGAAGAGATAGGTGGGTGAACGTGGATCTGTACGTGATGAGTATGTAGGTGGGGACGATGACTAAAAGGTATATAAGCGATGTTAATGAAGAAATCTTGGGAAAGGGAGTTGCGTGACATTTTCTAGAATAAAGAATTTGGAGAAGAGGTAGGTTGGTTTCCCAAAACATGAGTAGATGGAGATGGTGGGAAAAAGTTCGACCAAAATGTCCCTTTTTCACTATTGTTTTACAAACTATCTATGGGTATTTTGGTCACTTTGAAAAAGGCTTCACCTACTCAAGTATTTGCATTATATATAAGATATATATATATATATAATAAAACTTATTTTTATGCAAAAAAATATTTTAGGTATAAAACTATTTATATGTAATTTTATAATATATGTAATTTTATAACATATTTTGTATAGTATAATGTTTAGTATTTAAATCATAAAGTTTAGGTTATTTAAAAAAGTATATTAAATTAGGTTAAATAATAAAAAATATCATTTTTTAATCTTGAGCCGTGAGTATTAATGCATGTATATGTTAATTTTTTTAATTATACAAACATACGAACAAACAACCATTCTGAATGTGATGATATATCAATATACTAGAATCGTCACCTAACTAACAAAACAATATATGATATATAAATAATAGATTATTAGTATATAATCGTAGATCAGATAATTACCTTTCACTAATGCCAAATGTAACGCCCCACCTCTATGCTCACAATAACAAAGAGTATTAAAAGAAATACTGTCTGTTATTACGAAGAATAAGGCTGGATAGGAGCGGCCATCCGTAGTTAAGCCTTACACTAGTATTGGTTATCTCGATAGGAGTGGTATATATATTTTTCATCTCTTTGTTTATTTACTCCCATCGACATATCCAATTCCAATATAAAACGAACTACGATGGTTCATAATAGTTCAGGACACATATATAATAATAACACAGATAAACTAAATGCGGAACACAGATAATACAAAATCTCATATATATATAACTGAAGTCAGTTACAATACATGTGATACAATACATATGATACAACTACAACAGTCGACGCTGGAAGTTACATATACAAGTACATTATGGTAAATAATATACATGAATACATATCATCCTATACTATGACAACGACTACTCCAAAAGATATGAAGAGACTTCATAGCTCAAGCAACAACCCAAAGCAAGATATCAACAACCTGAAATAACTCGGTCTGACCAGAGTATTAATTTAAAAGAAAATAATACACGGGTCAGTCTAATTCAAACTCAGATATTAATGCAGGGAAGCAATAATAATTAAATAATCAAATAGACGACAGTCACAATAAATCTCGTCTATCCAACCCTTCAATAAGAGAATCAGATAACGGTAGATATAACACGAAACAACATAAAACAACAAATCAGCAAATTCAAATCAAATCAAAATACAATTTCAAAATATTGAATTGAACACACGAAACAATTCAAACAATTGGGCTGCAGTGCATGGTCGCGTGCACTGCCTCGCCACTACAGTGATGAATTACACAAAAGCTCAATGAATCAAAAGCAAATGGCACCAACTCAACTCAAAATGAACCAGATGGAACTGCAAAGCATCCACCCAGTAACCATCAAATGAATGAAGTGCACACGAATGCACAATGAAAACTCACAACCGAGAACGAGATCAAACCCGAGCTTTAAAGCTGGATTCAACACAGGTGCACTACAAAACATCATAAAACTGTCGAGCATAATATTCAAATACAACCAAACAGTGCAGTGATGGATATGCAACCAAATGCCACCAAGTGAATATGATAACACAACACATCAAATGAAACAGTACCAGCATAAGCCAGAATGTACATGAAACAAATATGCAAACTGCCTCAAATGGTACAAGTTAAAGACCGCAACACTACGGCAACTACAAGTGACAGCAGTGTGAAACTAAACCACAAAGAAGACAATGCAAATGCAATATGTAGGTTATAGGTCTGGCAAGAGATAAGTAAGCATATACACCAGTATCAGACTCGAGTGCATATACAAGTATGCAACTGTGAAACAGGATCAAGCAAGTGTAGACTCAAGTGATACAAGTTCTTACAAAGCAAGCACAACCAGAGCTCAATACATGTGAACTCAACTGGACAAAACCACTGTGTAAAGTGGTGAATGCAAATACAAGCACGATAAGTACAAAGTCAATGCAACAGTGGTATGAGACCAAACCATACTAGTACTCAAGGGATGCAACTCACAAGCTTTAGACTCAAGCAAATTCGAAAACAAATCTAAATGCAATCAAGTGGTCAAAAAAGCTACATAAAGTCTCAAGTGGAAGGTCACAGTGAAGACTGTATGCAAACCAAGTGCACAAATACTAACCAGGAGAATGGGATCAGAACCCAATACAAAGAAATCAACCAGTGGTCTGACCAAAACAACACAAGTGCACAAGGGCAGTTGTACCAAAACAAGTGCAACAGTGAAATGAAGTGGATAGCTGATGCAGCAGCGGATAACTGAAATGGATGTAACGGTGAAAGTAGCAATCGGTGGATTGAAAAATAACCAAAGGCCCAAATCCGTTGATCCAAAGATGCCGGATTCTAGCTATCCCAAACACGTTGATCGCGCATGATACCGTGTTTAAAGATCTACGATTCTTCTACGTTGATCTAGCGCACTAGATTCCGTGAATCGGCTTCAGCAGTCGTTGATTCGAGCGCACTCGAATGCCGAAAATGGAGATAGGAGATCACACTCAACTACCAATTTGAGAAGAGGCACAAAGCACTCAAACAAAAGTTGTATTCAAAATCAACTTAGAATTACAAATGACACAACCCCGCTATTTATAGCGATTACAACTCACACACCCTGACGCAGCGGATTAAACAAAACAATCTTCGATCGGTGAAAGTAGTAATCGGTGGATTGGAAGATACTGAAATGCCCGAATTCGTTGATCCGAAGATACCGAAATCTAGCTATCCCGAACTCGTTGATCGCGCACGATACCGGGTTCAAAGATCTTCAATTCTTCGAGCGTTGATCTAGCGCACTAGATTCCGCGAATCGGCTTCTACAATCGTTGAATCGAGCGCACTCGATTATCCGAAAGAGGAGATAGGAGATTACACTCAACTACCAATTTGAATGAAAGCACAAAGCGATCAAAAGAGAATTTTATTCAATATTCAACAACCTTTACAAATGAAACAACTTGCCTATTTATAGGCTACAACACGCAAATAGAAAAAAATACAACTCCTAAGTCGGAACCGACTTATCACGTACGACTTAAGAAATACAGACGACATACGACTTAAAAATTACAACACAATACAAGCCTTGCTGACTTACGACTCAAAAGAGACGACCTAAGACTTACAAAAGTTCGACTTAAAAAAAAAACATACGACTCAAGACATATGTACAGAACGACTTACGAATTGTCGACTTAAGCACATGCCGACTTACGACTTACTATAAGTCGGTAATGACTTATCAACAGCTCCAGCTTCCATCAGCGGCAGAGATTAACTCGGCAGAAGAATCAACGGCAACAAGCTTCAGCGACTTAAAAACATGCGCACCCCAGATCAACGACTTAAGGAAATCAAAGGCAAAGATTAACTCGGCAGAGAATCAACGGTTTCCATCCTCAGCGACTTAACTCCTAACTCGTTAGGTCGTTCACAAGACTTAACCAAGTCGTAACTCGGCAACGACTTATTCCCTGCTTTGTTAAGTCGTACACTCACCAAAACTAAGTCGTTAACTCGGCAACGACTTAAACCTTCGCATTTTTCAACTGGTGTTGTTCTTCCCGTGGTCTTAGGTCGTAACCAAGCACGTCCCTTAAGTCGTTGACGACTCATAGCTCCTTCCTTAAGTCGGTCACGACTTATACCTCCTTCCTTAAGTCGGTTACGACTTATGCCTTCACCTTCCTCACTACTTACTCGACTTATGTCTTTGCCTTCCTTGAGTCGGTCTCGACTTATACCTTTGACAAATGTGGGCTTCGCTGCATCATCCTCCCCAGGTTGAGAAAAATTCGACCTCGAATTTGTTAATTCTTCCACATCAGCTCGCTCATCCCCATGATATGGTACGAGATGTTTAACATTGAACACATCAGAAGTGTACACATCTTCTGGCAGCTTCAACTTATAAGCATTTTCATTAATCCGTTTCACAACTTCTACAGGACCAATTTTTCTGGCTTTTAACTTGTTATAAGCGCCCACTGGAAAACGATCCTTTGTTAACACTGCATAAACCAAATCACCTTCATTAAATTCAACATTTCTTCGCTTCAAGTCTGCAGATCGTTTATACTTGTCGTTTGCTTTCTCCAATCGTTCCTGAACGATTTTATGACATTCCGCCAGTCCATCAACAAAATCAGCAGCTTTCTTAACTATCTTCTTTGATTGTGGCACTACCGTTAAGTCCAACGGTCCCTTCGGTAAACTCGAATAAACGATCTGGAATGGACTGAACCCTGTGCTACGATTTATCGCATGATTATGGGCAAAAATCTGCCTGGCATAACTTCACATCCCAACTCTTCAGATTGTCCTGTACAAGACATCGTAACAAATTCCCCAATGATCTGTTTACCACCTCAGTCTGTCCATCAGTTTGCGGATGATAAGCACTACTAAACTTCAGCTTCGTTCCCACCATTTTCCACAAACTCAACCAAAAGTGACTCAGAAATCGAGTATCTCTATCCGACACAATAGATTCTGGCAATCCATGAAGTCGATAGATCTCCTTGAAAAACAACTGAGCAACATGAACAGCATCCGCCGTCTTCTTACAAGCAATAAAATGTGCCATCTTCGAAAATCGATCAACCACAACGAATATAGAATCATTTCCCCTTTGAGTTCTAGGCAAACCCAAAACAAAATCCATACTGATATCCACCCATGGTTTTACAGGCACGGGTAACGGCATATATAAACCAGCATTAGTCGCAGTGCCTTTCGAAACCTGACAAATATGACAACGCTCCACAAACCTCTTTACTTCTTTCCTCATCGATGGCCAAAAGTAGGATTGTGAAATCAACTGTAATGTACGGTCTCTCCCAACATGTCCCTCTTCGTGTAACTCCTTGATAATCTTCATTCTCAGACTACCCTCCGGTATGCACGATTTCCTTTAAAAAGAAAACCTTCTACCATCATGAACTCATCCGTCTCTCCCTCCTTGACTTTATCAACAAACTTTGCAAAGTAAGGATCATCGGTAAATAATTCTGGCAATATTTCAAACCCCGTCACTTCAACCTTCAATGTAGTTAACAAGTGATTTCTTCTACTCAACGCATCCGCAACACGATTCGTCACTCCCGACTTGTGTTTCACAACAAATGTAAACTGTTGTAGATATGCAATCCACGATGCATGTCTCGTTGAAATCTTGTCTTGCCCTTGTAAATGCTTCAATGCCTCATGATCAGTATACAGAACAAACTTCTTCTGAAATAGATAGTGTCTCCAGTGTTTAATAGATTGTACAACAGCATAGAATTCCACATCATACGTACTGTACCTCAACTTCGCTCCTGACAACTTCTCACTGAAATATGCAATTGGACGTCCCTTCTGACTCAACACTCCTCCGATTCCAACCTTGGATGCATCAGTATGTAATTCAAACACTAACTGAAAATCTGGTAATATTAGAATTGGTGCAGACGTCAAAAGTTCTTTGATTCGCTCAAAAGCAACCCCGGCTTCCTCCGTCCATACAAACTGTTTACCTTTCATACAATCCGTAACAGGTGCCATCACACTACTAAAGTGTGGAATAAATCTTCGATAAAATGAAGCCAACCCATGAAAACTATGAACTTCCGTTATCGTCTTGGGCTGCGGCCAATCTCTAATTGCTTCAACTTTACTTTGGTCAACCTGTATTCCTTTTTCCGACACAACATATCCCAGAAATAAAACGCTATGCGTCATGAACACGCATTTCTTCATTGCAGCATAAAATTGTTCTTGTCGCAATACCATCAGCACTTTTCTAAGATGATTCAAATGTTCCTCTGGACTCCCACTGTAAATCAGAATATCATCAAAATACACCACCACAAATTTCCCAATGAACGGTCGAAAAATCTGATTCATCACCCTCATAAAAGTACTCGGTGCATTGGATAAACCAAATGGCATGACCAACCATTCGTATAGACCCTCCCTGGTTTTAAAAGCAGTTTTCCACTCATCGCCTGGTCTGATACGAATTTGATGATATCCGCTCTTCAAATCAATCTTCGAAAAGATAGTAGCTCCGCTTATTTGATCTAACAAGTCATCCAACCTCGGCATTGGAAATCTATATCTCACAGTAATCTTATTCAATGCTCGACTGTCAGTGCACATCCTCCACGTTCCATCCTTTTTGGGTACCAATAAAGCTGGTACAGCACAAGGACTTAAACTCTCCTGCACACGCCCCTGTTCAAGCAATTCTTCCACTTGCCTCCGCAACTCTTCATGTTCCTTCGGACTCATTCGATAATGTGGTCTATGTGGCAACACAGCACCTGGAACAAGATCTATCTGATGTTGTATATCCCTCAACGGTGGCAACTCCGTTGGTTACTCCTCTGGAAATACATCATCAAACTCTTTCAAAACTGGTTTAACTTCTTCTGGAACCTCAACCTCTTCACTGCTCTCTCGCCCAATTAACAAAAACACTTCAGCTTCCTCCTCTACTTCCTTCACAAACTCCTTCAACGATAACAAAGTTTTGAGCTCTTCAATCTCCTCCAACTTGTTTTCCTTCTGTTGTCGCTTCTTTGGAACTAGAGTAATCTTTGTGCCTTCAAACATGAAACTGTAACTGTTGGTACGCCCATCATGTTGTACTGCTCTATCATACTGCCACGGTCTCCCCAGCAACAAATGACAGATGTCCATATCTACCACATCGCACCAGATTTCATCTTTATATTTCTTCCCAATTGAAAAATTCACACGAGCCCTTTGTCCAACCTTCACCTCCCCGCCTTTCCTCAACCAAGCTAGCTTGTACGGTTTCGGATGTTTCTCAGTCTTCAATGCCAACTTCCTCACAGCTTCAGAAGAAATTATATTATCACAGCTTCCAGCATCAATAACAAATTTACAAACTTTCCCCAGAATGGTACATGTTGACTGAAAAATATTGCTCCTTAACCAACTACAATCCTCCTCTTGCTTTGGTGTTAAACAGGACCTCTTCATCATTAGATTATAACCTTCGTCTCCAGACACTTCTTCTTCCTCCTCATCAGGTGATGAATTGGAACATTTAGCTTCTTCATTCTCATCCTCAACCTCTGCTATCATAGCTCTCTTCTTCGGCTTTGGACATTCGCTACTTTTGTGACCAAATTCCTGACAATTATAACATTTGAAACCGTTGTTAACCTTTGTCTTCTCAGCCTCCTTCACTACTGGTCTACTGATAGGTTTAGAAACATTATAACTTCCACCAACACCCTTCACTTGATTGTTAGAATTAGTAAACACACCACTTCCTCGTCGTCCCTGTTTCTCCCAAGCCAACGCTTTCTGATGTGCTTCCGCTACAGATCTTGGATCGAACATATTAACCATATCTTGAATCGGCATTCGCAATCCTCCAACAAATCTGGCTGTTAACTGTTCTTCTGTCTCCATAATATCGTTCCTTGCAATCAGTTGATAAAATTCGTCAGCATAGTCATTCACAGATTTCGTTCCTTGTCTCAAATTTTGCAACCTCTGATACATAAGCGATTGATAATTGTAAGGTAAGAACGTTGCTTTCATCAATTTCTTCATCTTCTCCCAAGATTCAACTTTTGACTTTCCCATCCGATCACGTGTAAGTTTGGTCTGCTGCCACCATGCCAAAGCTCTACCCCTCAACCTTGTAGCAATCAACTTCACTCTACGATGTTCTGGAACTTCTTTAAAGTCAAAAATCTCTTCAACATTAGCTACCCAATCTAGAAACTCCTCTACTTGCATACCACCTTTGAATTCAAGAATTTCAGTCTTCATCCCCGACTCCCACTTGTGATCATACTCAGAGTGATTTCTTCCTTGTCCTCGTCCTTGTCCTCGAACACTACCATCATCATATTCCTCTTCAAAATCAGATGTATATCGTTGTCTATCTCGTCCACCCACATCTCTACTACCATTACGTCTTCCACCATCATCCCTTCTATCTACATTCCTCCGTTCACGATCATTCACGTTCCTCCCACGCCCTTGATCATTTTCAACACTTCTGTCTCGATTGGAATGTGGCGAGACTCTACTACCCCCATGGTTAGATTCAGGTGAAACCCTTCTCCGATTTTGATTCATCTCTAACATCATCTTCTCTAACCGTCCAATTCCTTCGTTAAGCTTTTCACTAAAGTTTTCATTGATTCTTTGCTCCATCTCATCAGCTTCTTCTCTTCGATACAAAGCTTCTACGTTTTGGTGGCGATTAGCTCTTCTTGGCGGCATACTTGAATACTTCACCAATTCTTCAACACTTCAAAATTCAAACACAATTCGGACTTTGATCCAAAATGAAACGGATCGAAAACTCCCACTTTGTAGCAAATCGCGATGAACACGATGGACAAAGTTTCGGCCTCCAATTCAAATCCGATCAAACAACTTCGAACAATGATGAACACTTCTTCCTCTCGGCCGTGATAACACAAACTCAAATCTTCACTTCGGGCTCGGCAAATCACTTCAACTTCTAAATGAATAGGCTCCAAGTCTCGATCTAGCTATGATTGGCTAGAACAGGCTCTGATACCAAAACTGACGCAGCGGATTAAACAAAACAATCTTCGATCGGTGAAAGTAGTAATCAGTGGATTGGAAGATACTGAAATGCCCGAATTCGTTGATCCGAAGATACCGAACTCTAGCTATCCCGAACTCGTTGATCGCGCACGATACCGGGTTCAAAGATCTTCAATTCTTCGAGCGTTGATCTAGCGCACTAGATTCTGCGAATCGGCTTCTACAATCGTTGAATCGAGCGCACTCGATTATCCGAAAGAGGAGATAGGAGATTACACTCAACTACCAATTTGAATGAAAGCACAAAGCGATCAAAAGAGAATTTTATTCAATATTCAACAACCTTTACAAATGAAACAACTTGCCTATTTATAGGCTACAACACGCAAACAGAAAAAAATACAACTCCTAAGTCGGAACCGACTTATCACGTACGACTTAAGAAATACAGACGACATACGACTTAAAAATTACAACACAATACAAGCCTTGCCGACTTATGACTCAAAAGAGACGACCTAAGACTTACAAAAGTTCGACTTAAAAAAAAAACATACGACTCAAGACATATGTACAGAACGACTTACGAATTGTCGACTTAAGCACATGCCGACTTACGACTTACTATAAGTCGGTAATGACTTATCAACAGCTCCAGCTTCCATCAGCGGCAGAGATTAACTCGGCAGAAGAATCAACGGCAACAAGCTTCAGCGACTTAAAAACATGCGCACCCCAGATCAACGACTTAAGGAAATCAAAGGCAAAGATTAACTCGGCAGAGAATCAATGGTTTCCATCCTCAGCGACTTAACTCCTGACTCGTTAGGTCGTTCACGAGACTTAACCAAGTCGTAACTCGGCAACGACTTATTCCCTGCTTTGTTAAGTCGTACACTCACCAAAACTAAGTCGTTAACTCGGCAACGACTTAAACCTTCGCATTTTTCAACTGGTGTTGTTCTTCCCGTGGTCTTAGGTCGTAACCCAGCACGTCCCTTAAGTCGTTGACGACTCATAGCTCCTTCCTTAAGTCGGTCACGACTTATACCTCCTTCCTTAAGTCGGTTACGACTTATGCCTTCACCTTCCTCACTACTTACTCGACTTATGTCTTTGCCTTCCTTGAGTCGGTCTCGACTTATACCTTTGACAAATGTGGGCTTCGCTGCATCACACCCGACTCAACACATTACAACACATAGGTCGTGAACGACCTAACACCTACGACCTAAACAAAGAAATACAAAACAACACATTACATCACAAAGCACAACACGCGACCTACGACCTTACATAGGTCGTTAACGACCTAAACAGAAAACATCACACGACTTACAGTATTTACAACACAAATGACTTAACATACATGTGACTCAACAAATACCACATAACATCAATACACGAATTACAAACACAATGA
Organism: Allium fistulosum; assembly: GCA_030737815.1. Lineage (NCBI taxonomy): Eukaryota > Viridiplantae > Streptophyta > Magnoliopsida > Asparagales > Amaryllidaceae > Allium > Allium fistulosum. The sequence continues at coordinate 763,174,158 of CM060903.1, read as the reverse complement.
CCTAAGAATACAACTCACGCGACCTAAGGACTCAACGACTTAAGAAATCCAAGCTTCCTGCGATATAGGCTTCATGCGACTTAAAACTTGAGCGACATATGGTCGAGTGACCTAAAATTCAGTAGCTGCAAAGAAGAGCGACTTATAATCAATGCGACTTATCAAGCCTTGTGACCTAAACATGTAACGACCTAACATAGCTTCAGCGACATAGGAATCTTCGACTTGGGAATTTCAATGCAGTTGCTCGCGACCTATGGAGTAACGATCTATCACTTGAGCGACCTAAGTAGGTCGCTTGCGACTTAAGTCTGGTCCGAAAATGTTAGATCGCTTCGTACCTTGCCACGCTTCAATTTCCTTTTGTTCCTCATTAGGTCGTATAACCCCACTTGTTAGGTCGCTTGGTCGACCTATCATCATACTAGGTTGCGGCCGACCTAAATCCAATGCTTTGGTGCTTAAAGTGTTACCTCGCGAGCGACCTTCACTAGGTCGTGAGCGACCTTCACTAGGTCGTGAGCGACCTAAGTTCCGCAACTTATGGAATTTCATGAATTCTGGAGCAGCTTCGATTTTGTGACATTGGTGCGCTGCATCATACTCCCCTGATTGAAAAGAATTCGTCCCGAATTCATTTTCTTTCCTTCTCCGAGATGTTGTCTTCCATTCATTATCTGGTCTGATGTGGCTCTGGTGATAACCACTCTTGTGATTGTTCTTGTCATGATATAGCTCGACATAAGGAACGCATGGCAATAAGCAGACGCGGCATTAGACAAGCGGCATAAGGAAGTGATCTGAGGGAGATGACCTTATGATGCTTGTGCCAATAGGAAGGTGTGATATAGAACCAAATCATGATGAAAATGCGAGATGATATAAGGAAAATTAAAATTGCGGAGCGACTTAGGAAGTTACGACTGAAAAAGTGTGATGACTCATGCTCAGATTCTTGTTTCTCCTTATCTCGTTCAGATGAATCATTATTTAGAATCTTTCCTTGATGTGTTGCAACAATTTTCCCTGATTGAAATGAATTCCCACTCGCTTCTTCCTTGACATACTTATTTTCATGGAATGGTTCCAAGCAGTTGACGTTGATAACATCAGTAGTGCGGACATGATCAGATAACTCCCACTGACAATCATTTTCTTCCTCTTGTCTTTTCAACTCTTCCTGTTCTTTCAGATTCACAAGAACATACGATCCCTGCCGTAAAATAGCATCTGGTACTAGTTCAGTTTGATGCTGAATGTCCTATAGTGATGGTAAATCTTCGGTTAATTCCTCAGGATATTCGTCTTCAGACTCATCGAATTCTGATCCAACTTCCTCAAAAACATCAAGATCTTTATTCGTTCCTTGCCCGGTCAATACAAACAATTCATTACTATTTTTCACTTTTTCGACAGGCTCTTCAAAAAATACAAGACTAGTTTCTTCAGACAGTTCCTTAGAAAACTCATCCTCAAACTCTTCACATACTTCAACCTCTTCAGGTGTCTCAAAATCAGAACTTTCCCCAGATTCAATCAACAATGATAATTCATCACTATCTTTCATTGTATTGACCCAAAGATAATAAACTATTTGATTCTGCCTTCTCTTCTGTTTCACTTTCACTTTGTTCGGGCTTCTCGGAGATTATGGAATTAACACTTAGCGGGCTCTCGTCCATAAGGTCAGGTGTTAGACAAGAATCCTCCATCATCAAGTTATTTCCCTCAACTCCGAACACAATTTCTTCTTCCATACTATCGACATCCATCTTCAGCGGTGAAGAATAATCAACTCCTACATCCACATACTTTGACTCAATTTCTTCATCATCATCAAATTTCGGCGGTTGATAAAAGTCAAATTCAGCAGTCCTCCTCAACAAGTTACATCCTTCATCTCCTGACAAAACTCCTTCATTGTTGTCAAATTTCGGTGGTAATTCTTCGAACAATTCTGTAGGATCGACCTCTTCAAACTCTTCTAACATTGGTTTAACCTCCTCAGGAGTTTTAAGCTCTTCACTTGCCTCATACCTAACCAACGCTTCAGCACTACCTTCTGCTTCTTCAACGCTTTCGTTGAAAGATAATGGACTAGTCGGTTCCTCTTCCTTTTCTGGCTCGCTTTCAGTAGAATCATCCACATCCTCGTTTTCACATTCTTCTACAACTAAGGCTTTCATCTTGGACTCCGTATATTCAATACTTCTATAGTCAGACTCCTGATAATGATAGCGCTTAATTCGGTCATCAACCTTTGTTTTAGTGATTCCATGTACAACTGGTTTGTTGACTTTCTTAGAAACATTTATACTGCAATTATCACCTTTATTCTAATTGCTGGAACTTGTAACCACACCCTTTCCTCGACTTCCTTGACTCAACTTCTGCAACTGTTGGTTCATATGAGCTTGATAATTGTAGGGTAAGAAATTTGCCTTCATCATCCTTTTCATCTTATCCCACGTGACAACTTTGGATTTCCTCATTCTCTCTCTAGTTGATTTAGTTTGTTGCCACCAATCCATAGCTCGTCCTTTCAATCTTGTAGCAACTAACTTAACTTGACTATCCTTAGACACGTTGTTGAGTTTAAAATTCTTTTCAACCTTTGATAACCAATCCAAGAATTCCTCTGCTTGTAGTCCACCTCGGAATTCTGGAATCTCCGTATCCTTCCTTGATTCCCGTGTATGACCATTCTCTTTAACATTCCTATATCGATATTGCCCTTGACCTGGATATCGAAAGTGAACACTATCACCATAACCCTCTTCTTCAAACTTAGATGAGTTTCGATGTCGATTCTGAACATTGACTCTTCTATGTCCATGCACGTCCTCTCTACTGCTTCTTTCCTCTACTCGACATCTTTCATAATCACAATATGGCTCATACTCGTAATCACGATAAGCTCTTCTTTCTTCATTCCAATAATCACGATTGTCTCGAACTCCACGATCTCGATTTATCGACAAAGATGATTCTCTTCTTTCTCTATCATAACGTGGCGACACTCTCCTTTGATTTCGATTCATGTCAAACTTCATTCTCTCCACTCTCTCGAAACCCTTACTGAACCTTTCATCGATGCGTTGTTCCATATGTTCAGCATCTTCTCTCCCATACAAATTTGCAACATTATGATAATGGCTAACACTTCTCGGAGGCATGATCAAATCTTCAATAGATCCAAACACAAACTTCACTTTGACCCAAAAATTCTCGAATCAAACTTCCCACTTGTTTAAAATCTCACGAACACCCCAAATAAACAAACAACTTAATTTGAACTCCAAAACTTCAAATCTTTAACTCGGCCTTGATCTACAAAGTGATGCACGGCTTCTTCACTAAGCTTGGATCTACACTTCAACACTTCAACTCTCGGCCTTGACTTTCAAATGAACAAACTATGCATGGCTCAAACACTTCACGCCCTTCGACTAGCTCGGCCTAAACTCAATTGGCTCGGCTTGAACTCTTCAATAAGAATTGGCTCCAAGACTCGGCTTAGCTATGATTGGCTAAGTCTAGCTGTGATACCAAATGATGCAGCAGCGGATAACTGAAATGGATGTAATGATGAAAGTAGCAATCGGTGGATTGAAAAATACCAAAGGCCCAAATCCGTTGATCCAAAGATGCCGGATTCTAGCTATTCTAAACACGTTGATCGCACACGATACCGTGTTTAAAGATCTACGATTCTTCCACGTTGATCTAGCGCACTAGATTCCGTGACGGCTTCAGCAGTCGTTGATTCGAGCGCACTCGAATGCTGAAAGTGGAGATAGGAGATCACACTCAGCTACCAATTTGAGAGAGGCACAAAGCACTCAAACAAAAGTTTTATTCAAAATCAACTTAGAATTACAAATGACACAACCCCGCTATTTATAGCAATTACAACTCACACACCCGACTCAACACATTACAACACATAGGTCGTGAACGACCTAACACCTGCGACCTAAACAAAGAAATACAAAACAACACATTACATCACAAAGCACAACACGCGACCTACGACCTTACATAGGTCGTTAACGACCTAAACAGAAAACATCACACGACTTACAGTATTTGCAACACAAATGACTTAACATACATGCGACTCAACAAATACCACATAACATCAATACACGAATTACAAACACAACGACCTAAGAATACAACTCACGCGACCTAAGGACTCAGGGACTTAAGAAATCCAAGCTTCCTGCGATATAGGCTTCATGCGACTTAAAACTTGAGCGACATATGGTCGAGCGACCTAAAATTCAGTAGCTGCAAAGAAGAGATGCGACTTATCAAGCCTTGCGACCTAAACATGTAACGACCTAACATAGCTTCAGCGACATAGGAATCTTCGACTTGGGAATTTCAATGCAGTTGCTCGCGACCTATGGAGTAACGATCTATCACTTGAGCGACCTAAGTAGGTCGCTTGCGACTTAAGTCTGGTCCGGAAATGTTAGATCGCTTCGTACCTTGCCACGCTTCAATTCCCCTTTGTTCCTCGTTAGGTCGTATAACCCCACTTGTTAGGTCGCTTGGTCGACCTATCATCATACTAGGTCGTGGCCGACCTAAATCCAATGCTTTGGTGCTTAAAGTGTTACCTCGCGAGTGACCTTCACTAGGTCGTGAGCGACCTAAGTTCCGCAACTTATGGAATTTCATGAATTCTGGAGCAGCTTCGATTTCGTGACATTGGTGCGCTACATCAATAGCTGTCTCAAGCAACAGCAAGTATACATGTACATGAAGACAACAAAACAGGTACAACATAATGCAGTGGCAACAACAACCATGAAGTATATGAGTGCAGACAAGATACATGAGGACCAGACTTCGAGTCAAGCAGTAGATAGGGAAGAACAGACTAATCAAGATCACAATGCAAACTCAAACTCGAAGGAACAAGCCAATATGGCATCACTGCAAACACAGTTCAAATGAACAGTTTATGTAATATAAAGATGGAGGCAGTATGCATAGACAACTTGAAGTAAACCAAGCATAAACAAGTGTGCAGGTCAATGAAGCTTCAACAAGAGAATCAAAACTTATGTACAGCTTGAAAAATATCTTCAAAAATCAATAACGAAATCATTGTAACCAAAGTCAGTGCCCTAATGACCAAGGCAATAAATTCATATTGAACAACAAAATGCACAAGAACAATTGATACAGTGAAAATAGCATGAATATACAATGCAAACAGGCTCAAAACAGTTCACAAGATCATACATGAACCAAACTGCCCAGGCTCAAAGACAAGTGCAAATACAATAGTGAAGTACACAAACTAATCCAACCACAAAGAAGTGTCAACAGTCAGAAGACATAATGGCCGGAGTCATGAAACAGTAAGTAAGATCGAACAAGGTCGAAAGTGCTACCAGAGGCAGTGAACAGTATGGCCAAAATCGAACACATCAACATCGTCAAAATCATGTCAAAACCGAAGACAACAAGAACAAACGAAATCCAAAACTTGTAATCAAGAAATCGAATTATACAAAATTGATAAATCAGAGAAATCATCAACCTCCAAACAAAATCAAACCGCCGAAGCACAGTATTGAATTAGATGTGAGTGAAAACCACTCACCTTACATCGAAGAGAACTAACCCATCAGCCGCGCTTCCCCTTTTCCCTCCCCCCACTCATCTTGCCTTTGCACGGTGATTGATGAGGCTTCGGGAAAGATTCGAAAATAAACCCTAGATGCCATTTTTTTTCGTTTGCTTTGTTTAGGGTTTAAGAACAGAAAATAAATGGAGGGGGAAAACGGTCTAGATAATTATCACGGCAACAAAAAGAAATGTGGCCCAATAATCAGTGTTTAAAGCCCACACAACATTTAACAAGTTTGAAAAAGAATTTTAACAGATTAAAACGCCCAACAGTAATTAGCTATCACCATTAATCGTTTAACGACGATAATTAATTGATGCGAAATCACGGGTTGTTACAAACTCACATCCTTATAAAAATTGCGTCCCCGCAATTTTCATAATTAAAGTCGTCAATAATAATTATTTTTCTAACATAAACTGGTTAAGCTAGAAAAATAAAGGTCAAGAATACAAACGCCAAAGAAATCTTTTAATTTCATAAAAGAAATTCACAAATCCTCAACAAAATCTAATTATCAAATAGATAATCAGAAAACAACAAAACTGAATAAATACAATTATCAGCCATATTTAATTATCAATTAGATAATTAGAACACAGAAATCACCAAACAACAATATCTAATTATCGATACGATAATTAGAAAACAGCAAAATCTAATTACCAACAAAGACAGCTAGAAAACACAAATCACAAATCGCAAAACCGCAAATATCTAGTTATCCAACAATTAACTAGAAAACACGAACTTCATAATCAGCAAACTCTAACTATCAACAAAGATAGATAGAAAATAGCAATTCAATATAATCAACATAATCTAGAATCAATTAGAGACTAGAAAATCTCATAATCAGCAAAATTAGGAAATATCCAATTATCAAAACGATAATCAGAAAACACAAATATCCAATTATCAAAACGATAATAAGAAACAACAAATATCTAATTATCAAAAACGATAATCATAAACAACAAATATCTAATTATCAAAAATGATAATCAGAAACATCAAATATCTAATTATCAAAAATGATAATCAGAAACAAAAAAATATCTAATTATCAAAAACGATAATCAGAAAACATCAAATATCTAATTATCAAAAACGATAATTAGAAACAACAAATATTTAATTATCAAAAACGATAATAAAAAACAACAAATATCTAATTATCAAAAACGATAATCAGAAAACATTAAATATTTAATTATCAAAAACGATAATAAAAAACAACAAATATCTAATTATTAAAAACGATAATCAGAAACATCAAATATCTAATTATCAAGAACGATAATCAGAAACAACAAATATCTAATTATCAAAAACGATAATCAGAAAACATCAAATATCTAGTTATCAAAAACGATAATCAGAAACAACAAATATCTAATTATCAAAAACGATAATCAGAAAACATCAAATATTTAATTATCAAAAACGATAATCAAAAACAACAAATATCTAATTATCAAAAACGATAATAAAAAAACATCAAATATTTAATTATCAAAAACGATAATAAAAAACAACAAATATCTAATTATCAAAAACGATAATCAGAAACATCAAATATCTAATTATCAATAAAGATAATTAGAACTCAAATCAGCAAATATCTAATTATCAACAAAGATAATTAGAACTCAAATCAGCAAATATCTAATTATCAACAAAGATAATTAGAACTCAAATCAGCAAATATCTAATTATCAACAAAGATAATTAGAACTCAAATCAGCAAATATCTAATTATCAACAAAGATAATTAGAACTCAAATCAGCAAATATCTAATTACCCGTAGATAATTAGAAACAACAAATATCTAGAAATCAATTAAGATGACTTGAAAATCAACATAAAAGGTGGATCGATCCCAGCATATGGCGAGTCTAAGCTACGCCGCACGTGCAACAACATATGGCTGAAGCCTACCAAGTACCGTAAATTTTGGCGCCCATCAGATGACCCGAAGGTCCACAGAGTGACCCGAAGGTCTAGTACTGGTATTTGACCCGAAGGTCCATCAGATGACCCGAAGGTCCAGCATATGACCCGAAGGTCCAACATATGACCCGAAGGTCCAACATAGTGGCTCGAAAGCACACAAAATCATCAAAATCATCAAAACAGCAGATGTTTCAATTAACAAGTCCGGAATTAACCAAAATAGCAAACGCACATGTCCCATACCACGAGTTTTACTAAATCGTTTAATTCTCTTCATCGTTTCCTTGAAAGTGCAAAATTGTGTATTTTAAATAAATAACATTTTACGTTCTCAAACGGATAAGTCCGGAATTAAGCGAATCAGTAAAAGTGAGGGTTCATAGTCCTCAATTTTGCTGAAGCGTTTAAATCGCTTCCTCATTCTTTTGAAAGCGCAAACCGTAAAATTTTTGAAAACAAATTTATTTTAAAACGATTTGAAAGCCCGTGATTAAAACAGCAACATCAGTAGCAATTTCGATAAGGAAATCACACTTCTCAAAACACCGTAAAAATGGGTATCCAATCAGCATTGCGGAATAACCGCTTGAAAATCCACTTTAAAATTTGACGGTTACTGAAGTCAAAGCGACAGTAATTTTTATACGTAAAAATCTCATCAAAACAATTCACATCAAAATATAATACCAGTGAATTTTCATTCATTAAAAATGTCAACAATACATCGTGCTTCAAAAATTTAGCACCGGTTTAAAAATCCCCGTTATAAAAATAACGGCAACAAAATACGTTTAAACCAAACACCGGTTCAACGTAAACTTAATGCAGTAACGTGCAACTCAAAGTTGCACGCACACTACAAGATGAACAAAGAAATCACTCGATTATATCTTCAATGAAGATAATTTAAAACAGCAAAAATCTCAACAAAATCACATAACTGCAATCGCTTCGGATCCTCAAATCGAATTCGAAATTTTCAAAGAAAACAAAATAAACACATCTATGTAACAACACAATGAAATTTATTTCATTTTCATATTCTGATTTTTAAATCAAAAAGGTTATCAGCTGTACTCGGCAAAGACATTCACTGTTTCCGCTGCGCACTCTGATAAATAGAACACAAATTACTCAATCATCAAAACACAATTTCACTTTTATTTTTAAATAAGGATATTTAAAAATTTCATTATAATTTCAAAACTTTAGTTTTGACTCAAAGCACAAATAAAACATCAACAATTAGTTGTAACACATGTTCCATCTAAGTTATGTTTTATATTATGTCCATAAACCCCTCGCTCTGATACCAACTGTAATGCCCCACCTCTATGCTAACAATAACAAAGAGTATTAAAAGAAATACTGTCTGTTATTACGAAAAATAAGGCTGGATAGGAGCGGCCATCCGTAGTTAAGCCTTACACTAGTATTTGTTATCTCGATAGGAGTGGTATATATATTTTTCATCTCTTTGTTTATTTACTCCCATCGACATATCCAATTCCAATATAAAATGAACTACGATGGTTCATAATAGTTTAGGACACATATATAATAATAACACAGATAAACTAAATGCGGAACACAGATAATACAAAATCTCATATATATATAACTGAAGTCAGTTATAATACATGTGATACAATACATATGATACAACTACAACTGTCGATGCTGGAAGTTACATATACAAGTACATTATGGTAAATAATATACATGAATACATATCATCCTATACTATGACAACGACTACTCCAAAAGATATAAAGAGACTTCATAGCTCAAGCAGCAACCCAAAGCAAGATATCAACAACCTGAAATAACTCGGTCTGACCCGAGTATTAATTCAAAAGAAAATAATACACGGGTCAGTCTAATTCAAACTCAGTTATTAATGCACGAAAGCAATAATAATTAAATAATCAAATAGACGACAATCACAATAAATCTCGTCTATCCAACCCTTCAATAAGAGAATCAGATACCAGTAGATATAACACGAAAAATCATAAAACAACAAATCAGCAAATTCAAATCAAATCAAAATACAATTTCAAAATATTGAATTGAACACACGAAACAATTCAAACAATTGGGCTGCAGTGCACGGTCGCGTGCACTGCCTCGCCACTACAGTGATGAATTGCACAAAAGCTCAATGAATCAAAAGCAAATGGCACCAACTCAACTCAAAATGAACCAGATGGAACTGCAAAGCATCCACCCAGTAACCATCAAATGAATGAAGTGCACACGAATGCACAATGAAAACTCACAACCGAGCACGAGGTCAAACCCGAGCTTTAAAGCTAGATTCAACACAGGTGCGCTACAAAACATCATAAAACTGTCGAGCATAAAATTCAAAAACAACCAAACAGTGCAGTGATGGATATGCAACCAAATGCCACCAAGTGAATATGATAACACAACACATCAAATGAAACAATACCAGCATAAGCCAGAATGTACATGAAACAAATATGCAAACTGCCTCGAATGGTACAAGTTAAAGACTGCAACACTATGGCAACTACAAGTGACAGCAGTGTGAAACTAAACCACAAAGAAGACAATGCAAATGCAATATGCAGGCTACAGGTCTGGCAAGAGATAAGCAAGCATATACACCAGTATCAGACTTGAGTGCATATACAAGTATGCAACTGTGAAACTGGATCAAGCAAGTGCGGACTCAAGTGATACAAGTTCGAACAAAGCAAGCACAACCAGAGCTCAATACATGTGAACTCAACTGGACAAAACCACTATGTAAAGTGGTGAATGCAAATACAAGCACGATAAGTACAAAGTTAATGCAACAGTGGTACGAGACCGAACTAGACTAGTACTCAAGGGATGCAACTCACAAGCTTCAGACTTAAGCAAATTTGAAAACAAATCTAAATGCAATCAAGTGGTCAAAACAGCTACATACAGTCTCAAGTGGAAGGTCACAGTGAAGACTGTATGCAAACCAAGTGCAAAAATACTAAACAGGAGAATAGGATCAGAACCCAATACAAAGAAATCAACCAGTGGTCTGACCCAAACAACACAAGTGCACAAGGGCAGTTGTTCCAAAACAAGTGCAACAGTGAAATGAAGTGGATAGCTATCTCAAGCAATAGCAAGTATACATGTACATGAAGACAACAAAACAGGTACAACATAATGCAACAATGGACAAAGTCGAGACTACAACCCAAAACCATACGCAAATTGAAACAGGCAGTGGCAACAACAACCATGAAGTATATGAGTGCAGACAAGATACATGAGGACCAGACTTCGAGTCAAGCAGTAGATAGGGAAGAACAGACTAATCAAGATCACAATGCAAACTCAAACTCGAAGGAACAAGCCAATATGGCATCACTGCAAACACAGTTCAAATGAACAGTTTATGTAATATAAAGATGGAGGCAGTATGCATAGACAACTTGAAGTAAACCAAGCATAAACAAGTGTGCAGGTCAATGAAGCTTCAATAAGAGAATCAAAACTTAAGTACAGTTTGAAAAATATCTTCAAAAATCAATAACGAAATCATTGTAACCAAAGTCAGTGCCCTAATAACCAAGGCAATAAATTCATACTGAACAACAAAATGCACAAGAACAATGGATACAGTGAAAACAACATGAATATACAATGCAAACATGCTCAAAACAGTTCACAAGATCGTACATGAACCAAACTGCCCAGGCTCAAAGACAAGTGCAAATACAACAGTGAAGTACACAAACTAATCCAACCACAAAGAAGTGTCAACAGTCAGAAGACATAATGGACAGAGTCTTGAAACAGTAAGTAAGATTGAACAAGGTCGAAAGTGCTACCAGAGGCAGTGAACAGTATGGCCAAAATCGAACAAATCAACATCGTCAAAATCATGTCAAAACCGAAGACAACAAGAACGAATGAAATCCACAACTTGTAATCAAGAAATCGAATTATACAAAATTGATAAATCAGCGAAACCAACAACCTCCAAACAAAATCAAACTGCTGAAGCACAGTATTGAATTAGATGTGAGTGAAAACCACTCACCTTATCATCGAAGAGCACTAACCCATCGGTCGCGCTTCCCCTTTTCCCTCCCCCCACTCATCTTGCCTTTGCACGGTGATTGACGAGGCTTCGGGAAAGATTCGAAAATAAACCCTAGACGCCATTTTTTTTTCGTTTGCTTTGTTTAGGGTTTGCGAACAGAAAATGAATGGAGGGGGAAAACGGTCTAGATAATTATCACGGCAACAAAAAGAAATGTGGCCCAATAATCAATGTTTAAAGCCCACACAACATTTAACAAGTTTGAAAAAGAATTTTAACAGATTAAAACGCCCAATAGTAATTAGCTATCACCATTAATCGTTTAATGACGATAATTAATTGATGCGAAATCACGGGTTGTTACACCAAAGGACCACACCTTGAAGCATTGAGATATACTCCTGGATCAAATTCCAATTCTGAAGGTGCTATCTCCTGAATCGCTGACCACCGACTATTGAATAATTTTTATATTGATTTGAATTGAGCTTGGAAATGGAGGAGAGGGAAGGAGAATTTCGGCCAGTAGTAGAGCTAGTGGAGGCTTCAAAAAGATTAGAAAAGGAATAAGGGTTATGATGTATTTATATAGGAGAGACTAGAGAAATAAGTTAGGATCTAGATCCACTTTTCTTTCTTACCCATTCTCTTCCTTTATCCTATCAAAACCCAAACCCATTCTATATATCCAAGTCCCTCCTACGTGATCTATGCATGGCCGAACTCACAAGCCCTATGTAGGCTTTAAACCCATTTAAATCCCATACAATATTGTCGCATTTAAATCCAATTTAAACACGTTATTGGTAAGTATGTTTTATATTTCTATGTTTCAATAAATTTAGTTCAATTATATATTTTAATTGTTAAACATTTTCCCAATTATATCAAATGCACAAATTGTCAATTTAGATTATGATAACTTTATATAGCAGATGTTTTTACAATATTAGAAAGGTTTAATGTTACCATTTAATTTTTTAATTAGGCTCCCACTAGTCTTTTATATTTTTCCAAACCTTAAGACAAAACATAAAAGTTTTTCAACTTCACTAGTGGGTGTTAGGACTCGTATACCTTAGGATTCTGACCTTGAGGAAAGATCAACAAATCATACTCCCATATATGATGGAAAATTCCTTATCGGTTGTATCACATACAATTCCTAACCTTATGATACTTGTCCTAATCTTATCTCTACCTTGAAGAAAGCTCGACAAATAAATAGAGATTATTCACTTGTACCCACCATTTCGCGACGACCTATGTATATTATACATACCTTGAGGAAAGCTTAAAAAATATGTATAAATATCTTACCTCATCTAGTCTATATATTAATAGTACTACACATAACATCTTTATGTTAAGGAAAGCTCAACAATTGAGGAGTTTGCAAGTAATCTATTAACATATAAATGGTAGATGACAACTTTATATTAAAGATTTATAATTTTCAATATATTTAGTTAATTGATATCGACATACGGAATAATGTATCTCTTATGAAATACCCTCATGATTCAAGTGCCGGACACATCAGAAATCACGGTATGCATACTATACGTTTGTATTTATCCCTTAAGTCTATTTTGGGTTTCTTACTGTTCCATCTTTTATTATACATTTATATTATATAATTTTTATTATATAACTTTTATAATTTGATTTACTTATATAATGGTCTTATGCATAATATTATATTAATTAAATACATTAATTAATATTTTAATTATTATTATATTATTCAATCATAACATATTATATTGAATATATACTATAACCTTTATTGTAACACACAAATATCTTATATATATGTGTTTTAATTTCATTAATTAACCTTGAATTAATTTATTTAATTAAGAAATTTTAATTAAACTATATTAATTTCAAACAATCATTTTGTATAGATACATGTATACTTATGATATCTTAAACATTTTGAAATATCATAACATATATAAAACATATAATACATGTATATATATTTTCTCTAATTAACTCATTTAATTAATTAATTTTGTTAATCTTATTAATAAATTTAACTTTGAAATTAATTTATATTAGTTTTTAGACATTTTGAAAATTTTCATTATATTATAACTTTTATACTATATATATCTATATATTAATTTAAATTTAACTTCAAAATTTAAAATCTTATATTTTTAATTTTCAAACAATTTTGAAAATTAACCCAAGACCCAATTTAAATTGAGCCTCTCTATTAGGGACAACCTTAGGCTTACATAACTATTCTGGCCAAGCAGGACAAGGTACTTGATTACCCAACAATCTAGCCTAGACTCTACCTTTTTTAGACACCCTACTAGCTGGGTTGTAAGCTTAAATAATTTTCCCTAATATGACTAATTTACATCGCATATATTATTCGGCTCTGATACCATTGCTAGAATTGGGCCAGCTTGTAATGGAAGAAACGAGTGAATTTCATTTTTTTACCAGTTTGGACCTTTACTGGATCTATGAAGTCTAATTTATTTAGGACATTTCTAATTTACTTCTATATCAAATCATTATTTTATTTAAATTGATAATATATTATATATTATGTAATTAATATTATATATATACACCACACACAGATATATATATATATATATATATATATATATATATATATATATATTTGTGTGTGTGCATGTGTAACATATCAATTCGTGCAAGGTTAAACATGCTCGTGTATAAGTGTTGGGATTTACACCACAACAGACATGTTAGCTTATCTAGTATACAAATATATCGTCCAAATGTATGCTTATATGCTTTAACTTATTTTTACAAAATATTACATATACATATACATACATATATATGTATGTATGTATGTATGTATATATATGTATATATGTATATATATATATATATTATTTTGAATAATTATAAATAAATATATATCTATCTGTGTGGAATTTATAATATTTATATGAAAAACATTTAAAATATATTTAAAATTTAATTATCTATGTTATTGTAAAAATGAAAAAAATTCAATTTTTCTATACGTATAATATATATATATATTATTATAAATAGTTTAAAACATATACGTATAAATATATATGAATGATATATATATATATATATAATATAAATAAATAAATATATAAATATACATGATCTAATAATACTCACAACAAAATTAATTTTTTAATTTAATTTAAATTTTTGATCAAAAATAAATAATAATATAAAATATGTTTTTGAAATTTTAATTTTGTGTTTTAATATTTTATAGAAAAATATAGATGATATTTTAGCTTTTGAATATTTCAATATATAATTTTGTAGTTTAAATTCAATATTAAATTTTAATTTATTTTCGATATTTATATTAATATTTAATTAAGATGTGTGTGTGTGTATAATTTATTTGTTTTTAGAGCCAAAAGTTTATCAGGTATGAAAATAATTTTCTAAAATTTAAATTATATTTTATGATTTATTTATTTATTTTATCTGTAAGTGATTTGAATTAAATAATATTTATGTCTGTATTAAAATTTTATTTTTATGCCAAAAAATATTTTAGGTACAAATTTATTTATACGTAATTTTAAAACATATTTTATATAGTATAATGTTTGGTAGTTAAATTATAAAGTTTAGGGTATTTTAAAATTGTATATTAAATTAGATTACAAAATAAAAAATATCATTTTTTTAATCTGGAGCCATGAGTATCATGGCATGTATATATTAATTTTTTTTAATTATATAAGCATATGAACAAATAACCATTCTGAATGTGATGGTATATCGATATACTAGAATCGTCACCTAACTAAAAAAAATAATATATGATATACAAATAATAGATTATTAGTATATAATCGTAGATCAGATAATTACCTTTCACCAGTGCCAAAGGACTACATCTTGAAGTATTGAAATACACTCTGAATCAAATTCCAATTCTGAAGGTGTTATCTCCTAAATTGCAGACCATCGACTATTGAATAATTTTTATTTTGATTTGAATTGAGCTTGGAAATGGAGGAGAGGGGAGGCGACCAGAGGTAGAGCTAGTGGAGGCTTCAAGCCTATTCTACATATCCAAGCAGCCCCTACTTGGTCTATGTATATCCAAACTCACAAGCCCCATATTGGCTTCAAACCAAATTAAAGCCCATATAATATTGTCGCATTTAATTCCAATTAAAAAGCATATTAATATCGTATATCGGTTATATATTTATAACTATTATAAACATATTTATTAATATTGTTTAACAAATCAAAATAAAATTTTATAACTAATATTTCATGAATGTTAATTAATTTATAATTACTATAAATTAATTAAATCATGTGGTCAAAGGAGTATTCAACGATTCCATTATGTGACTCTTTAGGTGTAAATTTGGTCAGCAATTAATATCGATCTATTCGAATATTAACGTCCACACGTCATTTAGCATGTAGTGTGACATTTTGGACAAATTATTTCATTAATTTTCTTCACTTTGGACTTATAAAATTTGGTAATGGTCAAAATTCCAATATCGCCCATATTCAACTCTATAGTCCAAACACAAAGTCCTTGGTTCGATAATAACAATTATTATTAACCGAACTACTCCGGTCAGAGACTCTGACTATGAGTTGACTTTAGTTGACTGTGATACTAACCTCATATAACCGAGGAGATGAATCCCCTTTTGAGTAGTATTTCACTTCCAATGCTTCCACTTGACCCAAATATAGTTGTTCGATGGACGTTGTGCCACGATTTAACTATAATCAAATTGGAGCTCGAAGATCAACAATATTTTCATATCAAGAGAATTGTGTAATTTTTTCACATTGATGTTTTCTATTTGAACTTAGTTATATTAACCAACAAAAAACTATTGAGTGAGTCATTCCATATTTATCAAATAAATATCGATACGCAACCCTTTGGTGCCTTCAGCAGTCATGAGTAATACACTGCCCAACATTTAGAGAGAGTTACATACTCCAGTCTCAACGGATGCATCGACATCCAGTCTCGTTACATTTTGACTAGGAATATTTAAAACGGTTGGTTTATTTTATTGTGATAAATCACTCGTGGTTACAATGCATTGTAACTACTATCAAAAAACATACCACCTACGGATTTTTTATTAAATATACTTTTAATTAAACTAAATAATTAATATAACATATTATATCAAGTATATAATAGAAAGAAAACACCTTTTATTTCGAACAAGATTGGTTATCGAGTTAAATGCGTAACAAATTACATTATTGCCTCTAGGGCATACCCTTAACACTATCAGTTACGACCCCTCCTTATTACAACCTACACGATAGATCTATGGGAAATGGTATTGGTACAGGACATGAATGGTAGATGGACAGGTCTTCTCATTCATGCTCTGCATTGACAAAGCAATCGGATATCCAAGGAATAATCTTGGTTCCAAGGTAGCTACCTTAGTCGGTATATATGTTTTATTATGTTTTACTATTCCGCTGTGAGTTTTTATAGGTAGCTCTTTGATATACTAGTGTTTATTATAGGTTACCAACACCAATGATCCTTACCTTAATGGTCTCGGGTTTATGATTTAATAAAAAAATTGGGCCCATTAAGTGCAGGTTGGTACATATATAATCCAAGAATAACACTCAACCACCTAGGATGACCAAGAAGACAACCAACGATATACATGCGCATCTATAGAACCATCTAATAAACTCGGGGCTGGGAGAACACTGTGAAAATATAATTTTACAATCCCAGTCCAATGCAGCTAAAATCGCCTTGTTGTTGGCACCGAATTCACCGTCATTACAGAGGACAAGCTCGTCATCCATAAGTCCGTAGAAGAGTTCTCGCTCATCTTTTTCATCATTTGAAACCCACTTTGAAAATATCTTCCATTTTGAGTGGTTGAACAAACCGCTATTGTAGGATTGAGTTCTAGCATTTTTATCCCAGATCAGCTACGTACTTCAACCAATTTATCAGGTAGTTCACGACCAACGTTCTCAGCGTAGGAAGGATCAAAATGAAGAGCAAGTATAAATTTCTTCTTAAGGCTAGAAATAGGGGAAACAAAGGGCGATTGGATAGGGCATGTTGTAGTGGAGGAGGTGGAAGACACCCAGCTAGGCCAGTAAGGTGGCGACAACAAAAAATTGTAGGTTGGCGGGAGCGACTCGAGGGGCGAGGGATTAACTGGAGGTTGGAGGATGAGGGAAATAAACATGGAAGATCGTGAGGAATAGAACAAGGGGCGTGTAACATCCCCTATTTGGAGGCCCGAAGCTAAGCGCTACAAATACTGCAGTCATCCATAGTATTGATTCCGGTGACCAAATATGGTAATGTTAATGGTATCCATAATATCAGAAGCACTTGAATATGAAATAAAATCATAGATTTCAAAAACAACATTTTTCATTACATTTCAAAAGAAATTTTCATATCCAAGTTACATAATCCCATTCATTTCCCAAGTTCAGATAAAATATAATTATTACATAAATACGCCAAGGGCGACATATGAAGATGCCCCCTTGGTTGACCAAAGTACTGTATAGTCATACTGACACAACACAACATAGTGGAATCAAACAAAACAAAACATCAACTCCTAAATAGCTATCCTTCAGCCACCTGCTTGTCTTTGGAAGCTTTATTCGCCGACCTACTAATAACCTGTAAACCTCAACCCTCAGCCTACTCAAATCAATTTTGAGCACCGAGAGTTTAATGGGAAAAACATAAACTTCGAGTCAGACATAAAGCTTGGTGTGAATAATACTATACATCTCGGCTATTTGATATTAAGTGAGACCACGCCGCTTAGCGGAATGAGTTTCCCCTCACTGATATCCTTTTAAAGCATATCTTTTGCAAATCATATCCTGCAACCAAAACTGTTTAAAACTGTAAAGCAATATCATGTAAACATACATATTAGGTAACAAATGAACTATCTGTTCGAACACTATAGTTTTGTTTGGCTAACTACTAACCTTTGGCTGACTCAGGCCTACCAGAGAATATATAACAAATAATCTAACACCTGTTAGACACTCCTCTTTTGGACGGTCTGTCTCTGACTTATCTGTTAGATGCTCCTCTTCTGGACGGTCTGTCCTTAACTTATCTTCTCCCAGGGTCACCTGATCCTAATGGTTTTGTGGGCTCACCAATAACCTATATGTATACAAATATATATTCCCTTCTTTGTGTAATCTCCATTTTAGTTTTATCTGTGACAAAGCCCTACACACTGGAATTTTGGACTAAATTAGCTGGGGCTAATAGCTAATGTATAGGGCGCGACCCTATACCAGTCCCATCTAGTATTCTAATATCCGAGTCATTTTACTTAGGGTAATCTTCCAAAAAATTTCCTTGGAAACCTTTTCATCTCAAATTGATTTAAAACCTTTAAACCAAACTTAAACAAGGAAAATACATATACTCCATGCTTTACTCAAAATCACCTTGCCATGTTATATACACTTTACCCAAATCTTTGTTGATGAAAATATTTAAACCTTTAAAAGTACCCCTATCGAAATCAAATAAAACCCCTTTCTTTCATCTAGGCCAAAACATTTCTTTCGAAACCATTCATATAAACCTTTCAAAAACCATTGAAAAACCTTTCCTTCGAAAGCTTTAAAACCTTAGACATCCTACCTTTAAAACACTCAAACATTGCATTTCAAAAACATTGGAAAACGTTTCCTTTCAAACCTTTTGAAACCATTGGGGACCACCCCTTCGAAACCATTTTTTAAAACCTTTCGAAACCATCAAAACCTTTATAAACAACAAGCCTTTCGAAAGCATTGGGTTTAATTTATAACATGTGGAAACACCTTTTGAAACCATTTAAAATTAACTCCTTCAAAACCTTTGGATTCTACCTTCAACAGAGCAAAAGGGTCATAAGACATTTAAGTGGAAAGCACTCTTTCAAAATTTATTCCTAAGTAAAGAAGCGTTGGTGTCGAAACCAACCTTCTAAAAGCATTGTAGAAGCGATTAAGCTTCAAAACAAAGTATACCTTTCGAAACCATTGACTTCAGAAGGTAGAAAAGAGGCAGCTAGGGGTTTCGACCCCATTCGAAAGCATTTACTTAAAACAAAAGTAGCAACCCATTTGAAACCTTTCCTTTAAAACATTTGACTCAGCCAAAAGCCAACCAAGTTGAAAGCACTTCCTTCAAAAGCAAAGCAAGCGAATTTTCAATTTAAAATAAAGTCATGCTCCGACCCCATCGGAACCTATGGTCTCGACCCAGTACCTTTTGCCCTAGTCCAATTCACTCTGTACCAAGTTATTGATACTATGTGCATTGGTTTCGATGGCAATGGAGGCAGCAGTACTTGGTCGGAACCCTTGTGCCAAAAGTGGCGAAACATGCTAAAAGCATGTAAAAACTGATTTTTACTTTAAAAAGAATTTCTTGTCAACTAACCTGCCTTGTTTGTCAAAATATTATTAGTTACTGATTTTCTTTTTTAAAAGTGCTGCCAATATTTTAGAAATAAACAATTTTATTTATTTATATAATTCCCCTTCTCCTTTTATAAATATATAAAACATTTAAGTCTCATACCTTAAATAATTTTATATATCTATCAAAACACTTAGGAAAATTCTACAAAATTCTAGAAAATCATTTTTAATATGTTTTCTAACATATGTTAATTTCAGACCCAAATCATATATTATTTAACCGTAAATAATTTTAAACCCAAATAATCATTTCCTTCACTAGAAAATTAATATAAAATCCACATTAATTAAGAAATTATGAAAATTGAAACCAATCTCTAAAATATCTTTTCTGATCTAAATCTAAAATTGCAAGGCATTTGGATGTCATTAAATATGGTTTTCACATTAAAACATATCATAAAATCTACATGAATAAGCATAAACCATCAACAAGCATATATAAACATTTAATCATTCAAAAACATGGCATAATCATGCAAAATAAATCGGGTTTAACCTTGAAACCGAAAATCATTAGAAAACGTGAAATGTAGTCATTATTCACCTTAACTTTGAGATTAAAGATTTAAGATTTGATCTTGATTATGTTGCTTAAGCTTTTTCTCTTGAAATCTTCTCTTTGCTTATCTTAATGGTGGACGACCACTAGCTTGTATTTTTGTTTTGTGAATTTAGAATGAACGTGAGAATGATGGAGTTAAGGGTTTAGGGTATTAGAATACTCTTATTCCAACTTTGCCCCTTACCTATTTGCCTAAACATTTTAATTCTTTAGTTCATTTGTATATGACATGGCTACCCTTATTAATCACAAATCTCAACCATTAACCATTTTACATTATTTCATTTAATTTACCTAATTAAATGTTCCTAATAATGTTACTAAAAATATGGGGTGTTACAATCTCCCCTCCTGAAAGAATTTCGTCCTTGAAATTATGATAAGGTACACAACCAAACAATCAAAAAGGTAAAACATACCATCAAACAAATCAAGATAAGCATCTCTAATCCCGCTCTTAGTCTCTCAAGTATAGTCCCTTTCATCGTCGCTCCACTGGACTTTCACTAATTTGACTATCTTGTTCCTTAGCCTCTTCTCATCTCTCGCGACTATACGATCGATTTCTAACTATAGTCTAGTCTAGTTCTACTACTAAGTCATCTAACATAGTCGGTGCTATAGTAGACTCCGGGTCTCTAACACATTTCCTTAGATGAGAAACATGAAACATATCGTGAACTCCTGCCAAACTGCTCGGTAACTCTACTCTATATGCGAGTTTCCCGATCCCCTCTACAATATGAAAAGGTCCAATGAATCTCGGTGCTAATTTCCCTGATCTCCCGAAACTAAATACACCTTTCATCGGTGACACCTTAATAAAAACATGATCTCCAATAGAAAACTCTATGTCTTTCCATCTTCTATCCGTATAACTCTTTTGCCTAGACTGAGCCTCCCTCATCCTAGCTCAAATAAACTCAATCTTCTCTGCAGCTTCTCTAACTAAATCTGTACCAAGAACCAATCTATCCCCGATCTCTAACCAACAAACTGGTGATTTGCATGGACTTCCATACAAAGCTTCAAACGGTGCCATCCCTATACTAGTCCAATAACTATTGTTATACGAAAAATCGACTAAGTGTAGATGGTCTTCCCATGATCCCCCAAAATCTAACACACAAGCTCTTAAAAAATCCTCCAAGACTTTGTTAACTCTTTCTGTTTGCCCATCGGTCTGTGGATGGTAAGCGGTACTCATCTTGAGCTTGGTTCCTAAAATATCCTGTAAACACTTCCAGAACTCGCTAGTGAATAATGAATCTCTATCACTTACTATACTACTAGGAATTCCGTGCAGTCTAACTATATTCTTCATAAACAACTTAGCCAAAATAGGTGCCGTCCTAGTTGACTTAACTGGAATGAAATGGGCACTCTTTGTCAATCTATCCACTATGACCCATATACTTTCATTTCCTCTATTAGATCTTAGCAACCCGTCTATGAAACCCATAGAAATAGAATCCTATTTTCATACCGGAATATCCAATAACTGTAGCAACCCACTTGGCTTCTGATGTTCGGCTTTTACCTGTTGACAGTTCAAACACTGCTTCACCCATAAGTAAACATCCATCTTCATACCTTCCCAGAAGAAACTTCTCTTCATATCCTGATACATCTTAGTTCCTCCTGGATGAATAGTGAACTTTGAATGATGGCATTCCTCCAGAACATCTTTACTTATGTCTCGCACATTCGGAACACATAACCTTCCTTTCTTTCTCAACCATCCATTCTGGTCAAGACTAAAATCCTTCAAGTTATCGCTCTCGGTTCCATCTCTTAACTTCCTGATCCGTTCAACCAACACTAGATCCTCCTCCTGTTTAGAAGCAATCTTTTTGATCATCACTGGTCGAACTTCTAAATAAGACAACACAACATTTCCTTCACTAGACTAAACTTCAGATCTCCACTGCACTCTGCAAGTCGACGACGTTTCCAAATCTTTCCACTCCGCAACCATTGCCAACACCACATTCTAATGCTTTCTGCTAAGCGCATCTACAACCTTATTACCTTTCCCTGGCGTGTATTCAATTCTAGAATCATAAGCGGCAATAAACTCTAACCATCTTTGTTGTCTCATGTTCAGCTCCTTTTGAGAGAACAAATACTTCAACGACCTATGATCTGTATATAGCTCAAACCTCTCTCCCAAAATGTAATGTCTCTACACCTTCAATGCCAATATCACCGCAGCCAACTAAAAATCATGTGTTGGGTATCTTACCTCATGCGGTCTAAGCTGTCGAGAAGCATAGGTAATCACTTTACCTCTCTGCATCAACACAACTCCAAATCCAGTTCCGCACGCATCTATATATAATACTAAATCCTGAATCCCTTCCGGAACAACTAATACAATTGCATGGGTCAATAAGTGTTTCAAGCTCTGGAATACTTCCTCACACTTATCGATCCGCACAAACTTCACCTTCTTTCACGGTAGCTTGGTCATCGGTGCTGCTATCTGCGAAAAATCCTTAATGAACCTCCTATAATATCCAGCCAATCCTAGAAAACTCTTTATCTCAGTCACTGTCTCGGGTCTCTTCCAATTATTCACTGCTTCAATCTTAGTCGGATCTATAGACAACCCTTTCTTTGAGACTACATGACCAAGAAACTTCACTTCCTTCTTTCAGAAATGACACTTCGAAAACTTCACCTTCAGCTGATGCTGCCTCAGCGTCTCAAGCATAATTCTAAGATGAACTTCATGCTCCCTTTCATCCCTAGAGTATATTAAGATAACATCTATGAAAACCAACACGAACCTATCTAAGTGCTCTCGGAAAAATCAGTTCATCAAATCCACAAAGAATGCCGACGCATTAGTTAGTCCGAACGGCATCACTAACCATTCGTACGATCCATATCTAGTTCTAAACACCATCAAAGAATACTATCCTTGATACTCTAATCTAATGAAAACATGTTACCAAATCCAACAGAGAAAATACCTTGGCTCCACTCAACTGATCGAACAAATCGTCAATTCTAGGTAACGAATATCGATTCTTTATCGTCTTCTCATTCAACTTACGATAATCAATACATAGCCTTAACAATCCATCCGACTTCTTAGTAAACACTGCGGCTGCTCCCCATGGTGAACTATTAGGTCCAATAAAATTCATGCCTTCCAGATCCACCAACTGCACCTTCAACTCTCTCATCTCTCTCTCATCTCTGTAGGTGTCATCCTACTTGGCAGCCTACTCACTGGTTCAGCTCTAGGCACCAAATCTATCCGAAACTTAATGGCTCGTTTCGATGGCAATCCTACTACAGGCTCAAAAACATCTGTGAATTCTCTAACCAAGAAAACTCGATTCAACTCATCTTCCAACTCCACTACACCCAACAAAGCATTCACCTCACAGCTAGGGCTTTCTACGGTAGATACAATCTGATCACTATAGTTAGGGTGTCTAAGCGATATTTTCCTATCATGGCAAAATATCCTAGCATCATACTTACTTAACCAATTCATACCCAAAATAATCCTGAACCCTACAAAGTCAAATACATGCAAACTGAAAACAAAGGTATGACCTAACAAGTCAAATTCTAGGTGGTCACACTTCATCCTAAGTGTCGCATACCCTCCTATTGAATTTGCAACCCTTAAGAAAGTAACTAGGTTTGAGGGTTCTAGGTTAAGCTTATCTACCACACAATGAGATATAAAAGAATGCAATGCACCAGTATCAAACAGAACACTAACAGACATACCATGAATCTGAAGCGTACCTCCCAACACTGCCTTCCCTTTCGCTTGCACTGTTGGTCCTGATGTAGATGGCTCCAATGCAAATACCTTTCCCCTTCCATCCTTAGCAGGCTCTTTGCATTGATTCTTATAGTGACCAATCTGATCGCAGTTGAAGCATCTAATATTCTTCTTCCCAATCACATCCTTTGCCTTTCCAGTATGAAATTCATTAGCAAAATGCCCCTTCTTATTGCGCTTGAAGCAAACGACCCCAGACTTTCCTTTCTTCGCGGCCCCATCCTTCTGAGAACCCTTTTTATGAAAGAACTTCATTTTCTGACTCTGCCTCACCTGGACCTCCTTGGCATTATTCTTCTCCAGAGAAGTAAGAATCTCCTCATGCCTCAACGCTAGCTCCACTACAACACCACAAGGATCTCTGATATGAGGTAATGTAGCCCTTGCTAATTTTGGCTTCAACCCTTTGATAAACTTCTCATTTCTCTTCTTCACGGTATCCACAATGGCATGTCCATACCTAGCCAACTCCTTAAACCTTCTAGCATACTTCGATACAGTCATCTCTCTCTGCTATAACTCAGCAAACTTTCTAAGCAAAGTAGACTACGTCATCACAGACATAAACATCTCCTGGAACCTCCTCCAAAACTCACCCCATGTCATCGTCTCTTCATCCACTCCATCTGTCACACTATTCCACCAGAATAAAGTTGCTCCTTGAAGCGGTCTTGAAGCAAGCCTCCTCTTCTGCTCATCATTGAGCCCCAAGTCAGCAGAAATTCTCTCACAATGTAGCAACAAGTTCTCCACTTCTATAGCATCTTCAATTCCAATAAATGGCTTCCCTCCAACCCTAACATAGTCTCTACTCAAGATAGCATGATTTTTGACCACCGGAGCTTCCTGAAGTCCTACTCTAGCATTTCCTACAACCATTCCAGCAACAACAGCCGCCTGCATCATATTCATGAAAAACTGATACATAGCTCCCATATCCACTTTTTGACTCTAGCACCAACATTCCCCGCTTGTGCCTGACCTTGGTTCCTTCTAGTATTCGGTCTGGCATTACCATTTGTGGATGTGCTTCCTCCTAGATTCACTTTTCCACTTTTAGCATCCATATCTACATTCAAGCCTCGTGAGATATAGAAGAATAGCCTAAGAGAGATAGGAGAATAAAGATATAGCGTATACTTATATATAGCAAATACAAGTACGTTAGTTTAGTGTTATCCCATACCCCGATCTTATCTCTAATTTCTTAGGATTATGTTTTCAAAAATCATTTTTAGTTAAAAAATTTCATAAACTTATGCTTTGATACCAAGTTGTAACATCCCCTATCTGGAGGCCCGAAGCTAAGTGCTACAGATGCTGCAGTCATCCACGGTATTAACTTCTGGTGACCAAATATGGTAATGTTAATGGCACCCATAATATCAGAAGCACTTGAATATGAAATAAAATCACAGATTTCAAAAACAACATTTTTCAGTACATTTGAAAACAAGTTTTCATATCTAAGTTACATAATCCCATTCATTTCCTAGGTTCAGATAAAATATAATTATTACATAAATACGCTAACAGTGACATATGAAGATGCCCCCTTGGTTGACCATAGTACTATATAGTCATACTGACATAACACAATGGAATCAAACAAAACAAAACAACAACTCCTAAATAGCTATCTGTCAGCTACCTACTCATCTCCGAAAGCTTTATTCACCAACCTACTAATTACCTATAAACCTCAACCCTTAGCCTACTCAAATAATTTTGAGCACCCGAAAGTTTAAGGGGAAAAACATAAACTTTGAGTTAGACATAAAGCCCGGTGTGAATAATACCATACATCTCGGTTATTTGATATTAAGTGAAACCACGCCGCTTAGCGGAACGGGTTCTCCCTCACTAATATCCTTTTAAACCATATCTTTTGCAAATAATATCCTGCAACCAAAACTGGTTAAAACTGTAAAGAAATATCATGTAAACATACATGTCAGGTAACAAATGAACTATATGTTCTAACACTATAGTTTTATTTGGCTAACTACTAACCTTTGCCTGACTCGGGCCTACCAGACAATACATAACAAATAATTTAACATCAGTTAGACACTCCTCTTCTGGATGGTCTGTCCCTAACTTATCTGTTAGATACTCCTCTTCTGGACGGTCTGTCCCTAACTTATCTTCTCCCAGAGTCACCTGATCCTAATATTTTTGCGGGCTTACTAATAACCTATCTATATACAAATATATATTCCCTTCTGTGTGTAATAATCATTTTAGTCTTACCTATGACAAAGCCCTACACACTGGAATTTTGGACTAAATTAGCTGGGGCTGATAGCTAATGTATAGGGCGCGACCCTATACCAGTCTCATCTAGTATTCTAATATCCGAGTCATTTTACTTAGGGTAATCTTCCAAAAAATTTCCTTGAAAACCTTTTCATCTCAAATTGATTTAAAGCTTTAAACCAAACTTAAACAAGGAAAATACATATACTCCATGCTTTACTCAAAATCACCTTGCCATGTTATATACACTTTACCCAAATCTTTGTTGATGAAAATATTTAAACCTTTAAAAGTACCCCTTTCGAAATCAAATAAAACTCCTTTCTTTCATCTAGGCCAAAACATTTCTTTCGAAACCATTCATATAAACCTTTCAAAAACCATTGAAAAACCTTTCCTTCGAAAGCTTTAAAACCTTAGACATCCTATCTTTAAAACACTCAAACATTGCATTTCAAAAACATTGGAAAACGTTTCCTTTCAAACCTTTTGAAACCATTGGGGACCACCCCTTCGAAACCATTCTTTAAAACCTTTCGAAAGCATCAAAACCTTTGTAAATAACAAACCTTTCAAAAGCATTGGGTTCAATTTAAAACAT
The DNA here is from genome assembly GCA_030737815.1 of Allium fistulosum. Taxonomy (NCBI): domain Eukaryota; kingdom Viridiplantae; phylum Streptophyta; class Magnoliopsida; order Asparagales; family Amaryllidaceae; genus Allium; species Allium fistulosum. The sequence continues at coordinate 763,146,750 of CM060903.1, read as the reverse complement.
GTGGTAACATTTTTTGAAACCATTTAAAATAACTCCTTCGAAACCTTTGGGTTCTACCTTCAACAGAGCAAAAGGGTCATAAGACATTTAAGTCGAAAGCACTATTTCGAAAGTTATTCCTAAGTAAAGAAGAATTGGTGTCGAAACCAACCTTCCGAAAGCATTGGAGAAGTGACTAAGCTTCAAAACAAAGTATACCTTCCGAAACCATTGACTTCGAAAGGTAGAAAAGCGGCAGGGGTTTCGACCCCATTCCAAAGCATTTACTTAAAACAAAAGGCGCAACCTATTCGAAATCTTTCCTTTAAAACATTTGACTCAGCCGAAAGCCAACCAAGTCGAATGCACTTCCTTCGAAAGCAAAGTAGGCACATTTTCAATTTAAAACAAAGTCTTGCTTCGACCTCAGAACCTATGGTCTCGACCTAGTACCTTTTGCCCTAGTCCAATTCACTCTGTACTAAGTTATTGATACTATGTGCATTGGTTTCGATGTCAATGGAGGCGGTAGTACTTGGTCGGAACACCTATGCCGAAAGTGGCGAAATATGCTAAAAGCATGTAAAAACTGATTTTTACTTTAAAAAGAATTTCTTTTCAACTAACCTGCCTTGTTTGTCAAAATATTATTGATTGCTAATTTTCTTTTCTAAAAGTGCTGCCAATATTTCAGAAATAAACAATTTAATTTATTTATAAAATACCCCTTCTCCTTTTATAAATATATAAAACATTTAAGTCCCATACCGTAAATAATTTTATATCACTATCAAAACACTCAGGAAAATTCTACAAAAATTCCAGAAAATCATTTTTAATACGTTTTCTAACATATATTAATTTTAGACCCAAATCATATATTATTTAACTGTAAATAATTTTAAACTCAAATAATCATTTCCTTCACTAGAAAATTAATATAAAATCCACATTAATTCAAAAATTTATGAAAATTGAAACTCATCTCTAAAATATCATTTCTGATCTAAATCTATAATCGCAAGGCATTTGAATGTCATTAAATAAGTTTTTCACATTAAAACATATCATAAAACCTATATGAACAAGCATAAACCATCAACAAGCATATATAAATATTTAATCATTCAAAAACTTGGCATAATCATGCAAAATAAATCAGGTTTAACCTTAAAACTGAAAATCATTAGAAAACATGAGATGTAGTCATTATTCACCTTAGATTTGAGACTAAGGATTTGAGATTTGATCTTGATTATGTTGCTTAAGCTTTTCCTCTCGAAATCTTCTCTTTTCTTTTCTTTTTAGTGGCCGGACTCTAGCTTGTATTTTGGTTTTGTGAATTAGAATGAATGTGAGAATGATGGAGTTAAGGATTTAGGGTATTAGAATACTCTTATTTCAACTTTGCCCCTTAACTATTTGCCTAAACATTTTAATTCTTTAGTTCATTTGTATATGGCACAGATACCCTTATTAATCACAAATCTCAACCCATTAATTTTACATTATTTCATTTAATTTACCTAATTAATTGCTCCTAATAATGTTACTAAAAATATGGGGTGTTACAGGGCGTGGGGGACTTTGATCTGCCAGCGCCTAGATGGAGGGTTTGGGAGTGGATTCTTAGAGGGCAGGATACTTAGAGCAGCATCGAAATGAGGGAAAGATGAAAATACATGGCCATAGGAGGGGTAGAGTTAGCGAATAGGCGGTTTCCACTGGTATGACGCGCCAATATAAGCTATTGTATCCTAAGTGAGGGAGACGAAAATGCAAGAAGGTAACTGCCTAAAGGGCTTAATTTCAATCTAGGCTTTATTATATTGAAGGGGATGCCTACGTTTAGTCAAAACATCAAAATAAATCAATCGACCAATATGATTGGAAATCTAATTAACTCCATCAAGGGACTGGAAAATAGAAGGGATATTCGAGATTTGAGCCCAAACGGGAATATATGGGACTTGCTCACTGGCGGAGTCAAAACAAAGGCTCCATTGAGTAATTATAAATACTTTCCATCAAGAATAACATGATCAAATTCCAAAATACACGATCTCTCCCTCGTGCATGAGAATTTGAAAATGTACATCGAGTTGTCACACCGGACGTCAACCGAACCTCACAGCTACCACACATTAAGTAAATATTTCTTTACAGTGAAGGAGAATGGAGCCTCGTCTAAAAAGAAACTAGCTAGATGATCTTTCTATAAAGAAACACTAGTGTCTATAATTTCCTTAAGAGGCAGTATGGGTTTATCGGTAAAATTAACTGATTATTGCGTAGGGGAAAAAAGCCTGCTTTACCAGGTCTCTTTTTAAATAAGGATGACCAACCACCAAAGGATTTAGGTTTATCAGCAATAGATTAGGGACGGGAGATATTATCAACTGTGCTTGAATTAACAAAATTAGGGAGAGTAGAAAAAATAGGGGTTACCTTTGAATGCAGCGAATCCGAGTGGGAAGGTAGAACATGAACATGTCGCACGAGAGGAATAGACTCCACAACATCGCCCACACATGCAGGGGCAGAACCAATGGGAATTTCAAGAGGCCTCCAAACTGAGAAGGAGAAGACCTATCTGAAGATGAAGGAAGCGGATGGAACTCTGAGATATCCTAAAGCGATTGACCTCCAGCTTCCATAGACATAGACTCGCGTCAATAACAACAACGACTACATGATACATGAAAAATCTACACAAGGAAGAAGCTTGGAATCCAAGTGACAAAGTATAAATGCGGAAAAAAGATTGAAGGAAGTGAATCGAATCCACATGAGAGAGTAATTGAGGCAGATTAGATCAAAATTGCCAAATTTCAAAATTTGAAGTCACCATATTCGTTTAAGCATACCCCGGACTTCCCCTTATCTGAGTTGGATTTAAAATGTGCAATTACTAATCGGGTTTGGAAATGCATGTGGTCCCATAAGTTTACGAAGGATGGCTGGCCATGATAGGGTAGGTTATTGTGTGATATTTTTGAAAATAATGGTTTGGTTTAAAGGAAGAGGTAAAAGTGAAATCTAAACGTCAATTTTGTCTTTCTTTCTTTTCCTATTTAAACTCTACATCTCCTTTGTTTAGTTTAATTTTTTCTAGCCTCCCTCTCTTCATTTTTCAAACCAAAATCAAATCGAATCAAATTAAATTAAAGGTGTGGTGATCTCTTCGATTAATAGCTTTTTCGGAAGGGACTGTATCTGATTCAAGGAGTCTTTCTGATTCAACATTAAGATGTTACATCAAGATCTTAGTTTACATAACATTTTATTTAGATCTATATTTATTTATTTGTTATATCATCATATGTGTATTGGTTAGAATTATATTACAAACTTATATATTTGTTTGTTGTCAATTCTATACACATATGAAAAAAAATTAAATTTTGCACACAAGTACTTTTACTTTGGCCATAAAAACAATTCCAAAAGTAAACATATTTAAAACAACTTTTAAATTAAAATTTGAATTTTAAATCATTGCTAAATACGTAATATATTTTTATAAATTTATTTAATAAATTTTGTACATATATGTCTTTTCGCAAGCATGTGTATTTAAAAAAATTACTTTGATTTATATATATAACCAAAATATATAATATTAAAATACATATTTTATATTTGTATATGCATCTTATAATTTAAAACTATTATGTATTAAAATATGTAAACATTAGACAATATATGTATAATATAAGATAAGTTCTTTTCAGAAGTTAAAAAAAATATTTTAAAAAATCCATATGGGAATAAAAAAACCTTTTTTTATTCTAAATTTGCATGGATTAAATAAAAAAATTGATTTTTTCAAAATCATTTTTAACCGAAAGTAAGTATATGTATATATATTATGTTTACTGTATAATCTTATATATATAAACTAGAATTTATGAAATATTTAAAATATATATACATTTTGTGTAATTTTGAAAAAAATAATAATATTTTAATACATATAGGTGTGTGTGTGTGTGTTATAAATTAAATATAAAATATTAGATATGAATAAGAATTTTAAAAGAGAAGTTATTTTAGGGATGCGAATTTGGGGATGCGGGTGATAAGAATTTGCAGCAAAAAGAATTGAGTATGCACGGTGATCAGTTCTTAGCATGTAGTGACTTGGAAACGATTTATAAGAATATGCAACAAAATGAATTGAATATCATACACGGTGATCAGGTCTTGGCATGTAGTGACTTATTTCCTGTACATGTGCATAGAGAATCAGATTTTGTGCAATAGAGAGAAGATAAAAATGTAAGGACGATAGATGCTGGTTTTACAGTGCGTAGAGTGGCCGATTCTACATAACATAAAGAGATTAGATCTAGCTCGAGTGCATCTAGATTGGTAAGGAGGAGTGCTAGTCTTCGTAGAGTAGCCACTAGAGCTTTCGATGTCTCTAGCTTGGTATGGATTTTATTTTGGGTAGTACATATAGTCCTTGTGCTTTGAGTAGTTTATCAACTAGTGACACGCTGTATATAGCTATAAACTTGGGCTTTATTTTTGACGATTTTGAGAGATACTGAGTATATTAGGAGTAAGGAATTAGAGCGGGTTAAATCAGTTTGATCAGGAGATACATCAGTTGGAACATTAGGGTTTTACATGATCTAGGAAAATGTACTAAAATTAGGTCTTTTTTTAAACATAATAACATTGATTTTGTTTTATTACAAGAAACAAAAATAGAATACCCTGATTATAGACCGTATAGGAGTTTAGAGGGTCTTTGTATTAGTCACTGGGTATATCTCCCTGCTAAGGGTAGTTCAAGAGGATTAATGGTGGGTTGGAAAGAAAACCGTATTAAACTTTTACATATAATTATTAAGTCTCATTCGATACATTTGATTTTTTTAATCTTGGTGATAGCTCATTTCTAAATGTAACTAATGTTTACAGACTGATTTCTAAATAGGAATGTAGGGTTCTTTAGAGCGAGTGCTTGGAGTTTAGGTCACTCACTCCAGGTCCTTGGGTGATGGATGGGGATTTCAATGTCACTAGATTTCTATAAGAACGAACTCTTAAAGAAGAAGATTTTTCAGTCATCGAATAATTTGATCAATTCATCATTAATATTAATTTAATTGAACTATAGATAAATAATAGACGGTTCGCTTGGTGAATAGAAGGGATGATCCATTGATGGCCCTTTTAGATAGATTTTTTATTAGTGATGAAGTGGAAGATAAATATCCTGTTCATAAGGTGGTTGAGCTTTCGAGTATTTACTCGAACCATTGTCAAATTATTTTATCTTGTAATAACCAAAATAATAGAAATAAAATATTTAGATTTAAATAAATGTGGTTATTAGAAAATAATTTTTCAAAACTAATTGCAAATAAATGGTGCTCCGTGAGTAAGTATATAGTTGCAAATTTTTGAGAAATACAACTAAATAGTTGTAAATAAAATATAGGTATAAGAATTTTTCTTAAGAAATGAACTAAAAATGTTTTTGGTAATATTAGAATTAAAAAGGATAAATTACTAAATGAGATTTTAAAGCTGAACAAAATACAAGAAATCAGGAATTTAAATATTTTAGAACACACTATGCTTTCAAATTTAAACGATGAATTACATAAAATTCTAACACAAGAATAAGTAATGTAAAAACAAAGATCTAGAGTTCAATGGATAGACGAGGGTGATATGGATACTAATTTTTTTTATAAAGTAGCAAATGGTTGAAGATGTAGTAATACTATTAACCCTTTTAATTAATAATGTTGAGATCATTGATCCAAAAGAATTAAATAAGGCAATTACTAACTATTATAAAGAAAATTTTAAAACTAAAAATGAGCATAGGATTAGAGCTAATTGGGATGAATTATATCCTAATGACCTTAGGATTGATTTAGATGAACTGGATTCTCCATTTATAGAATAAGAAATTTCGGGAGATATAAAAGATATGCTAAATGACAAATCACCTAACCCAGATGAGTTTCCTATATTATTTAATGAATTTTTTTTATGTGTTTTAAAATATGATTTAGTTAATATGTTTAATGAATTTTATGATGATACATTATAATTAGGTAAGTTTAATTTTGCTAATGTAATCTTATTACACAAGAAAGTGGGTGCAGATGAGTTAAAACGTTTCAGACCTATTTCATTATTGAATTATTCTTTCAAAATCATTTCAAAGGTTTTAGCTAATAGGTTAAATCCTAAAATGAATGAATTATTTTATATTACTCAAACTGCATTTATCAAAGGTAGAAATATTACAAATGAGGTAACATTAGTTTAATAATATATTAATCATTGTTGTAAAAATAATATCACTTGTGCACTTTTAAAACTTGACTTTGCAAAAGATTTTGATTCAATTGATTTGGTTTTTCTTATGGATTTATTATTGGCTAGGGTTTCAGTGTTAGATGGGTGGACTGGATTATGTCTTTATTGAAAATAGGAAATTCAAGTATTATGGTTTACGGTACATTAGGAAATAAATTCAATCAAAAAATGGACTTATGCAAGGTAGTCCATTATCACCTCTTTTGTTTAATTTAGCTGCTGACGTTTTACCTAGGATTATCAAACTAGCCACTAGTAATGAGATTTTAAATAACATTGGAAATGAAATCATGAATAATGGCATATCCATTCTTCAGTTTCCGGATGATACCATGCTATTTACATCTCATTACCAAGACACATTATATCACTTAAGTTTATATTATATAGTTTTGAGTTTCTCTTTGGGCTAAAGATTAATTTTGATAAGAATTCATTGATAGTATTGAATGATATGGATAAGATAGAGAAGATCAAGTCGCTTGTACATTAAATTGTAAAATTATGAAATTTCCCATAGAATATTTAGGATTTTTAATAAGACTATCTAAACTCAAACATGACGACTGACTAATAATAATAGATAAAATTCATAAAAGATAAACTAAATGGAATGGTTTATTTTTTTATCAAGGGTGGGTAGGATAGTCCTTATTAACTCTATTTTATCAGCATTACCTATATATTGGATGTCATTGTATCCCTTTCCAGAATGGTTAATTGACAAAATAGATAAAATTAGGAGAGATTTTTTATGGAATGGTGATAATCCTAATAATAGTTCAAACTGTTTAGTTAATTGGGAAATAGTTTGTAAATCTAAAGATGAAGGAAGGTTGGGTTTCATAAATTTATATAATTTAAACACATCTTTATTAGGAAAATGGATATTGAAATTTACCAATAAAAAATGAGAAATTAATTTGGAAAGAAATAATATCGAATCAATGGTATAATAGTACATATAACCTACATTATATTTCTACTAATAATACAAATAATATTTCTCATTTTTGGAAATCGATAATAATAAATTATGATATATATATATATATATATATATAAATTAGGAATTAATAACATGGTACATTCGGGGAATAATACATCTTTTTGGCGTGATAGTTGGATATCTGTAATTCCACTTAAAGTAGAATTTAATGAACTTTATGAAATCTATAATTTGAAAAATGTGTTGATTTTAGAAATATATAAAACAAATTTAAATTTTCCATGCGAATTTAGTTTTAGTCATACTTTAGCTAGAAATACATTATATAAGTTTGCCTTAGTTTGTGCTAAATTAGAATTATATAACATTGATAATAAAAATGACATTAAAATATGGTGTTGGGACACGCTCCTTTTATAAATTTCTTAATTTTTCAGGTATAAAGTCGAATATATTTGGATATATTCGGAAACGTAATATTCCACCCAAAGCCAAAGTACATATGTGGTTAATCATACATGGAAAATTAAATACTATAGAATCATTAAAAATGAAAAATATAGTTATTGATAATAAATGTTTTTTCTGTAACATGGGAATGGAAAATATTTTGAATTTATATTTTGAGTGTCATATCACTAATTATATTCTTATAAATTGTATTGATACTTTTTACTATAATTTAACTTAAATGATATTAATTGTGAGTTATTTTGGAATAGGCTTAGTGTAACGACCCGTTATTTTGGACCATTCAAATCGACAATAAATCCACACAAGTCTGACTTGAATAATTCAAAATATCAGATTGTTAATTTAAATTTGGCAAAACTCATCATATGCAGTAAATAAATCAATCACAGAATCACAGACACAGAGTAATACAATAATACGCAGCGGAATAGATAAAATAGTAGTTCATGAAGCTACTATATAAACATCAGAGTTAGAAATAAAATACAACAGAATATCTCAAATGTAGTGAAGTCTCCAGTACAACAGATGACTTCTCTGGACAAATCAACTAGAAGAGCTGAAAGCTGAGGCAATAGTTGGATCTCCAAAGGAAGCTCCAAACTCCAAGGATGAGTCTCAAATGCTGTATCACTCGGTCTGACCCGAGCGTAAAGCAAAACACAAAACACTCGAGTCAGGATTAACATTCTTATATAAATAAATCCAACTCAAGTGAAACATCAACTGAAATACAATTAACTTAAAGGATGTTTGGGATAACCATCCTCTAAGGATCTTCAGAACTATCTACAAGACGGAAATATACATTATAACACCGTGGTCATTTCAATTTAATTTATACTTCAAAACCCACATATCATTTCATTTCAAATATATCTATTTTCCAAAATAGTATATATGTATATATATATTAAATGATTTAAAAGTAAAGTATTTAAAATTTCCTCAAGTCTCGCAAATCGATTCAAATCAACTTCAAAATTCCAGATTCAAATTTATTCAAAGCTCAATTCATCAATTTAATTCAGTTATAAATATACCATTTATTTTTCAATATATTTCAAAGCTTTAATATTCAACATTTTCAAAGTTAGATTTAACAGTTTCATATACCTCTTGATTTAACTTCATTATTATTTAATCAGGGAATATTCACTTAATAGATTCAATATCATTTACTAGCCTTAAATCACATTTTACTAAATATTTCCTTAAACTTTATTTAAACAAGAATATTCATTAGATTACTTATTAATCAAGTTATAAATCATATCTTCATCTCAATTTCAATAAGTTTCAAATCGGTTTAATTAAATAAAATTCTTTATTGAATACAATTTCAACTAAATTCAAATTATCTTTCTAACCTTAACTTATTCAAATTATTACCAAAATCTATTTTGAAATATATTTTAAATACTCAACATATTATATGTATTTAAATCAATCATTCCCATTTATATATAATAATCTAAGGCTCAACATTTATTAAAACCATATATTTCTTTCCAAAACCATAGAATTCATTTTTAAAATATTTATATATATGGACCAACGGTGTTTGTATATATATTTATCATATGGTTAAGTGATACGGATATTTATCATTTCAATCCGAAATTTAAATATATACGGGTAGATATCATTTCGACCCGTAATCCCAATTTCAATTCGAATGAAAAATCGCTTGGGTTTATCATTTCAACCCATAACGAAATTCTCCTATTCTAAAGTCTGTTCGGGTATGTATCATTTCAACCCATAGTGAATTCTATACTAACAGGGAACTTGCAGAGTGATAACAGATACAAAAAAATATATATAACAACAGGCATATATCATCAGTATAAATAACAGATACTGGTGTCAGATGTCATAGGTGAACATATACAGATAATAGTAATAACAGGCATATAATACTAGATACTGGTGTCAGATGTCACAGGTGAACAGTTATAGATAATAGCATATATAACAATGTAAATAACTACAGCAGCATATTTCAATTGCTATTTCAATTGAAATCAAATTTAAATAATAAAAGAACGTTAATCGTGAGTGATTGCTCACCTTTCGAGGCTAGATAGATTTAACGAAGAAATGAGCTACGAATCCAAGCACGAATTGCAACGCAAAGCACAATGGACACAGATTCGTCGGACAAGCTGATAGATAAGAAATCGATGAGAATGGATCAAATCAATTTTGCTTGATAGAAACGAAATATGGTTTATATACATATATATATTTCAAAAATCAGTTTTAAACATATATATATATATATACACACATATGTGGAAACCAAACTCAAATCTACCTATCTACAAAAACCAATATATAAACATAGGTATAAATAACAAATATACAATCTTCCAAAATTTATATAATTTATGCAGACCGGTATATCTATATACCTACTTGATATGTAAACACACACATATATATATTTATATATATATATATGAAGACCCCATATGAAATATACACTGAATATATGCATGCGACTATACCACAAATAAAATATATGCAGCCATATACATAAGGCAACCAAATCCTATTCAAACAAAATATAAGGCATCTATGCAAACTACTTATAACATAGAGTATTTATATATATTATTATAAAATAACTATAGCCTAGTTATACATTTAAACCATTAACCAAACTGTTAGATACACATATATTTAGGATATTACAAACTGTTGTATATGCATAGAATATGTTGTAACCAAATCAAAATAAAACACTTGAACCTATATATACCTTTAAATTATAAGATTATATAACTGCCGAAACACATATGTTTTAAAATATAAACTGTAACTTATAAAGATTAATATATACCACAAATCATATACAAAGAAATAACACTTACTTTACTATAAAATACACATACAAATGCAAAGCTCCAATTTTATCAAAATAAGATATATACTAGTACTTTATATGTAAGCTTTATAAACAATAGATAGATCAAAAAGTTTATACCAATTTAAAAAAAATCATTGTTTAATAAGAGCAGATACTACACTTCATATTATAGCCAATATATAGACTAGACTCATATTCTTATATTCACAGATAACGAGTTTATATTACATAATTAAACCATCATAACCTCTTTGCATAAACAAAGTGTGCATATTGCATAAAGCACGAACACAGCTGGCCAAGCTTATAAGACATGCGTTGTAAAGGTATGTACTATATTTTAGTGTTAACTATTTCTATACTAGACCATAGCCTACCTGAATATATATATATAAATTTATAAGGTAAAGTATCCACAATTTCTTCTTTCTTTAAAACAGTATGTTTATGTATTACTATATGTTTGAACACAACAGTTATAACTAAGCACTCATATATATAACTTAAAAAATGTAAACTTAATACAAAACTTACTTGGATATGATTATATATATAAACCACTAACAGATTCCAACTTAAGCAACATACCTGTAAGCATAGATATGTACGAATATTTTGGCTATGAAGCAGCCAAGATGACTCGGCAAGAAGGGGAGGTGGCGGAAGATCGGGGAGGAGATGTGGCCGTTGGTTGCTCGGGGTGAAGGACACGGCAGTGGGTTCGAGGACATGGCCGGGCTTTGATCTAAGGCGAAGGGAATGGGAACGGTGTGCTATGAGTTTGAGGAGGCAAGGACGTGAGAAAACGGCGGGGCTGCTGTGAGGTGATGGTCACTGTCAGGGCGTAGGAGACGCGGTTGGAGGCTTAGGCGCGGGTGGAGGCGGCTATGGCGAAGGTGTTTTTGGCGAAGGCACAAGGTGGCGGGTATAGACGTGTTTGATGCCGCATGAAGTGGGAGAAGTGTGAAAATGAAGAGGAGACGTGGCTTCAGGTGGAAATGAAGAGAAATGAAAAGTGGCAAAGCTTTTGGGTTGGTCTGGAGCAAGAGAGGAAATGGTGAGGAAAAGAACAGGTGGAGAGGTGGCAAAAGAAAAGTGAGGCTAAAAGATTTTGAGCAAAATTCTTAAGCAACGCTCTGGAACGGAAATGAAGGTATAAAGGCAAAATGGAAATGAACCGTTCACATTTAATAAATGCGAAACGTACATTAGTTTTGTACGTTCACACATCTAGATGGTATGGCCACGGTCGAATTTTAGTAACCGATGAGATAAGTATTAAAAATAAAAGCTAGTGGCTGCTGCTTGAAATCTGAATGGACCCAACTAACAAACGGCTCGAAACGTACCGATGCGGTGAACTGTTTTACAGATTCTGTTGTTTATCAGACGCTGAAATAAACAAATGAATATACCGTGGATATCAGCATGACGAGACAATCAAAACGGTATACAGATATTGGTGGTACGATCATCCGATCAAAATTCGATAACTGGTACCGAAAATGCTGCTATTCTGCCAGAATTAAGATAAACGGAGCAGAAGAAGTCCAAATTTGGAAAAACGAATTTCGCAGTCTGATTCAGAATGATCTGAATAAATTTTCTCCTGTTGACATATTTTGGTTTCGGAAAACTTTTAAATTCACTGTTATTAACCGGTTTAAATTGAAATAAAATTTCACAGGAAAATAAACTTCAATATTATGAGATGAAAATTTACCAGTTGCTATATTAAAATAGACGTATTCCAAATAATAAATTTTTAATTTCAAATTTTATTGTTTAAAATTTCACAAATTTCTAGTTAAATATACTTTTAACCATTGAATTTTGCGGGTCGTTACACTCTCCCCCACTCAAAACTTTTCGTCCCCGAAAAGGAAGGAGGTAGAAGAATAGAAACAACCAGACAGAAAAGATAGATTGAAAGTCAAGATTAAACAATTAATTTAAACTATATAAATTTTACTTGAAATATTCATTTGAAAACTTCATTTGCAATTTAATTATCTTATATACTTTAAAACCTTTCAAAAATCCATTTGTAAAATCTCTTGCTTCCCTTTATAAATACTATTTATAAGTTTAAATGACACCTTTATAAATATATGAAAAATATTTGAAAACAATTATTTACGTTATTACTTATTTTTACAAAGAAGCTATTTGAAAACATTAAATTCATAATTTATTAATTTATTAATTTATAAATTTTATCAAAATTACTTTTCAAGTATTATTAATAAATCAATAATCATTTACCTTAAATATGTTTTATTTAATTAACAACTTCTAAAATATTTAACTCTAAAATTTCTATTAAACCATATAATATATAAATAAACAATATTTAAAAAGGATATAGTCAACAAGGAAAAAAAAGGAGGATTTGGAAAACAGAATATAGGTGAATAAATAAAGCTGAGCAGATAAGGTAGATTCAGAAGAATAGTATCAGGCACGAATAATTAATTTAGAACCATAAGGGTTTTTAATTTCAAATATTAATACAGAATTTCTTTGTTGGAAATACCTTATAATAAAATACCTTTATAATAAAATACTTTTACATCGAAACAAATTTTCCTTCCGAAAATACTTTTATAACTCGATGTTTCAACAAGTTTATCCTTGTTCCTGTAGACTCTGGTAGTGCGTTGATCAGGCGCAAAACTAGAATTCTCCAGGTACTTAGTAGACCTGTTTCAACACCCAGTGAAAATACTGGAAAAACTTTTAAAAACAGATATGGAAAGTACAATCCAATCAAAAACAAACAAAACCTTTGTCTAACCATGGTTCGCAGATACACAATGGTTACGCCTGGGTCCCCCAGGAAACAATCCATATCCGTAAGCTTTCTCAGCCCTGCGAGTTACGCCATGATGACTAGTAGAATGCAGGATACACAATGGTTACGCCTGGATCCCCCAGGAAACAATCCGTACCCCCAGGCAAGACTCAGCCAAGCATTTGCGCTACTATTCGCGACCTACACAGATTGCAGGATACACAATGGTTACGCCTGGATCCCCCAGGAAACAATCCGTACCCCTAGGCAAGACTCAGCCAGGCAGTTGCGCTATGCAGTCACGAGAGAACAATAAGACCATGGGTAACGCCATGGAATTCGAAGGACACTCGAGTATCATATCCGGAAAACCAAAATCAGAGAGAATAATATCGATAGAATGAATCCAAGATGTGGCCACAAATCGAATATCAAGCAGAAGGCACTTTCCATATCTTTACTTCGAAAATATGTATCATATAGTACCTTTTCAAATCACTTTCAAATATCGTACTTATATAAAATCCATTATATATAAGATTTAATTTTCAAATCAAATACTTTCCAAAATCAATAGTATATCAAGTCATACTTATATAGACTTCAATTATATAAGATTTCACTTTCAAATTGAGTACCTTTTCAAATCTATAGTTTTCGAATCAATTTCATACTCATACAAATCAATTTTATATAAGTTCGACAACTCCCAAATCAAGTGTTTAGTAACATAAGGTTCTCAAATTTCAATTTGTTTCAATATCAGTTCAATTTCAAAATCATATACAATTTCACCAAATTATTTCTTCTCAAATTAATTATGTTTAGTTTCAAAGTTTCCAAAAATAATAGATTTAGAAAATAAATCCAAATTTCCAAATCAATAATTTAAGTCAACCAATTCATTTCCAAAATCAAATGTTTTCAAAATCATCTTATACTTACGTAAGGTCCATCTTATATAAGGATCAAATTTTCAAAATAAATTTCGCTGTATGAAGAGCCATATGGGATTGAATATCTTTGCTTTTATGGATTATATATCTTTGTAATTTAAACTGGAAATTTTCTTCTTTTTTTTTTAGTAAGCAAAGATATTCTAACTCGACAGCTTTCAATTTCAGCGTCAAAATATATCAATGATATTAGAATATAAGACGTACATACGTCATCATTCGCAAAATCACATTTGATCGCTCGCTCGATCATACAAGTTCGCTTTCGAACTAGTATTGTCCATTTGACTTCCCTAATGCGGATTTCGATATGGTTTCTCGACTAGAAGCCATCAGTCTCCTTGCATAGCCATATACTATGATAGAGAATTCTAGAATCAAGCCCAAAATCCATATCAAATATTCGCCATCAAGAATCCAATGAAAAATCCTAACACGAAATGGCGTAATCCACCTCGAACTTGTGTACTCAAACTTGGATCAAATTAATTACGCGAATAGAATAGCATACGTACAACTTATATATTTATTCCAACTTGTTAAATATATAGTTTCATAAAGATGTTACTAAGTTAAAACATTTAAACTAAATTTTATTCACAATATATTGAAGCCCAAATTCTTTCAAACATTTCAAATCTAAATTCCATATTTGGAAAAATTCAAAATAGCCTTTTTCATTTACTTAACAAAACAGTTTCAACTTATTTAAATCATATTACTTCATACTTAAACATTCGAAACAAATTTATATACTTTATCAAATAATTCATACATTTCAACATTTCTTAGCTTTGAAAAGTTAACCTTGATTTGGAAGTGCTCGAACCTTCGAAATAGTCGAAGAAATCATTTTCAAATTCAAGAGTTGGAAATCAGCAACAAATCAGTAAATCAATTTTAATAGATAGGTTTCAAATTTGAAACTCAATGACTGAACACCAACTTACTTCAAATCATTTCAAATACATATACATATATCTTTTGAAAATCAAATCATACTTCAAAATTTGAAATCAAAATTTGTTTCGCAAAATCACTCGCGTAGCAATGCTACTAAAGTGGCCTTTCCCCCACTATGAAACTCGAAAATCAACGTCGATGATGCGTGCACTCATCACCGAAATTATTTTCCAGCGACATAAGTGAGTTCTGGACTTCTATTCTCTCAAACTTCTTTTGAAATTTCTTCGAAACTCATTAAAATCATTTGAAACATTTCTTATTCGGAAAATATTTTTAAATCATATTACTATTATATATTTCAAAATCTTAAAACCAATTTCAAAAATACCGGAGTTCAATTCTCGAATTTCAAATTTAAAAATCCTTCAGTTATAAATCAAATTTCTTATATAGTTTTTTTTTTCAAAATTACAAATCCTTTCGAAACCTTAAATTCTTATTTTAAAGGGTTTATAATCTTTATCAAAACATTTCACCTTTATATATAGAATATAATCATACTTATTAAAATAATAATTTCGCTTTAGAAAACAATTTCTAAAATATAAACAAACCCGATTTTCAAAGGACGATTCACGAACGGATTTCAAAACAAAGATAGAGATTCAAATTAGAGGGACTCTTAATCAAATAGAATTATGATTCGAAGATAAGCTCGAACGAAGATGAGATAATTAAATTTCAAAATAGAAGATGAATACACTTATATAAATCGCGGACAACCTTAACCGGGTCAACCGTGACTTCAGGAACAAGATCGATGCAGAATTCCAAGAAAAATCAACATTCGATCGCAAGAGATAGCGGCATCTAAACCAAAGATATAGAAATCTCCGATGAATCAATGCCAATTGTGAAGGAGTTTCACCCTTTACACAACATTCAAAGATTGGCGGGATCGCCTATTCTTACAGAGATCATTCGAAGTGGAGTTATAGGATACTCCAGAATCAAAAGAATACCAATAGAGAAAGACAAGAATGAATTTTAGAACCGTAGGGAACGTTCCAAAGTTCAAAGGAAATCGAGTCAAAAGGAAGAGATTAAACTCGAACGAAAGTGATTCTGTAAATAAATTTACTATATATGCTAAGTTTTGCCTAGAACCTGGCTCTGATACCAACTGTAACGACCCGTTATTTTGGACCATTCAAATCGACAATAAATCCACACAAGTCTGACTTGAATAATTCAAAATATCAGATTGTTAATTTAAATTTGGCAAAACTCATCATATGCAGTAAATAAATCAATCACAGAATCACAAACACAGAGTAATACAATAATACGCAGCGGAATAGATAAAATAGTAGTTCATGAAGCTACTATATAAACATCAGAGTTAGAAATAAAATACAACAGAATATCTCAAATGTAGTGAAGTCTCCAGTACAACAGATGACTTCTCTGGACAAATCAACTAGAAGAGCTGAAAGCTGAGGCAATAGTTGGATCTCCAAAGGAAGCTCCAAACTCCAAGGATGAGTCTCAAATGCTGTATCACTCGGTCTGACCCGAGCGTAAAGCAAAACACAAAACACTCGAGTCAGGATTAACATTCTTATATAAATAAATCCAACTCAAGTGAAACATCAACTGAAATACAATTAACTTAAAGGATGTTTGGGATAACCATCCTCTAAGGATCTTCAGAACTATCTACAAGACGGAAATATACATTATAACACCGTGGTCATTTCAATTTAATTTATACTTCAAAACCCACATATCATTTCATTTCAAATATATCTATTTTCCAAAATAGTATATATGTATATATATATTAAATGATTTAAAAGTAAAGTATTTAAAATTTCCTCAAGTCTCGCAAATCGATTCAAATCAACTTCAAAATTCCAGATTCAAATTTATTCAAAGCTCAATTCATCAATTTAATTCAGTTATAAATATACCATTTATTTTTCAATATATTTCAAAGCTTTAATATTCAACATTTTCAAAGTTAGATTTAACAGTTTCATATACCTCTTGATTTAACTTCATTATTATTTAATCAGGGAATATTCACTTAATAGATTCAATATCATTTACTAGCCTTAAATCACATTTTACTAAATATTTCCTTAAACTTTATTTAAACAAGAATATTCATTAGATTACTTATTAATCAAGTTATAAATCATATCTTCATCTCAATTTCAATAAGTTTCAAATCGGTTTAATTAAATAAAATTCTTTATTGAATACAATTTCAACTAAATTCAAATTATCTTTCTAACCTTAACTTATTCAAATTATTACCAAAATCTATTTTGAAATATATTTTAAATACTCAACATATTATATGTATTTAAATCAATCATTCCCATTTATATATAATAATCTAAGGCTCAACATTTATTAAAACCATATATTTCTTTCCAAAACCATAGAATTCATTTTTAAAATATTTATATATATGGACCAACGGTGTTTGTATATATATTTATCATATGGTTAAGTGATACGGATATTTATCATTTCAATCCGAAATTTAAATATATACGGGTAGATATCATTTCGACCCGTAATCCCAATTTCAATTCGAATGAAAAATCGCTTGGGTTTATCATTTCAACCCATAACGAAATTCTCCTATTCTAAAGTCTGTTCGGGTATGTATCATTTCAACCCATAGTGAATTCTATACTAACAGGGAACTTGCAGAGTGATAACAGATACAAAAAAATATATATAACAACAGGCATATATCATCAGTATAAATAACAGATACTGGTGTCAGATGTCATAGGTGAACATATACAGATAATAGTAATAACAGGCATATAATACTAGATACTGGTGTCAGATGTCACAGGTGAACAGTTATAGATAATAGCATATATAACAATGTAAATAACTACAGCAGCATATTTCAATTGCTATTTCAATTGAAATCAAATTTAAATAATAAAAGAACGTTAATCGTGAGTGATTGCTCACCTTTCGAGGCTAGATAGATTTAACGAAGAAATGAGCTACGAATCCAAGCACGAATTGCAACGCAAAGCACAATGGACACAGATTCGTCGGACAAGCTGATAGATAAGAAATCGATGAGAATGGATCAAATCAATTTTGCTTGATAGAAACGAAATATGGTTTATATACATATATATATTTCAAAAATCAGTTTTAAACATATATATATATATATATACACACATATGTGGAAACCAAACTCAAATCTACCTATCTACAAAAACCAATATATAAACATAGGTATAAATAACAAATATACAATCTTCCAAAATTTATATAATTTATGCAGACCGGTATATCTATATACCTACTTGATATGTAAACACACACATATATATATTTATATATATATATATATGAAGACCCCATATGAAATATACACTGAATATATGCATGCGACTATACCACAAATAAAATATATGCAGCCATATACATAAGGCAACCAAATCCTATTCAAACAAAATATAAGGCATCTATGCAAACTACTTATAACATAGAGTATTTATATATATTATTATAAAATAACTATAGCCTAGTTATACATTTAAACCATTAACCAAACTGTTAGATACACATATATTTAGGATATTACAAACTGTTGTATATGCATAGAATATGTTGTAACCAAATCAAAATAAAACACTTGAACCTATATATACCTTTAAATTATAAGATTATATAACTGCCGAAACACATATGTTTTAAAATATAAACTGTAACTTATAAAGATTAATATATACCACAAATCATATACAAAGAAATAACACTTACTTTACTATAAAATACACATACAAATGCAAAGCTCCAATTTTATCAAAATAAGATATATACTAGTACTTTATATGTAAGCTTTATAAACAATAGATAGATCAAAAAGTTTATACCAATTTAAAAAAAATCATTGTTTAATAAGAGCAGATACTACACTTCATATTATAGCCAATATATAGACTAGACTCATATTCTTATATTCACAGATAACGAGTTTATATTACATAATTAAACCATCATAACCTCTTTGCATAAACAAAGTGTGCATATTGCATAAAGCACGAACACAGCTGGCCAAGCTTATAAGACATGCGTTGTAAAGGTATGTACTATATTTTAGTGTTAACTATTTCTATACTAGACCATAGCCTACCTGAATATATATATATAAATTTATAAGGTAAAGTATCCACAATTTCTTCTTTCTTTAAAACAGTATGTTTATGTATTACTATATGTTTGAACACAACAGTTATAACTAAGCACTCATATATATAACTTAAAAAATGTAAACTTAATACAAAACTTACTTGGATATGATTATATATATAAACCACTAACAGATTCCAACTTAAGCAACATACCTGTAAGCATAGATATGTACGAATATTTTGGCTATGAAGCAGCCAAGATGACTCGGCAAGAAGGGGAGGTGGCGGAAGATCGGGGAGGAGATGTGGCCGTTGGTTGCTCGGGGTGAAGGACACGGCAGTGGGTTCGAGGACATGGCCGGGCTTTGATCTAAGGCGAAGGGAATGGGAACGGTGTGCTATGAGTTTGAGGAGGCAAGGACGTGAGAAAACGGCGGGGCTGCTGTGAGGTGATGGTCACTGTCAGGGCGTAGGAGACGCGGTTGGAGGCTTAGGCGCGGGTGGAGGCGGCTATGGCGAAGGTGTTTTTGGCGAAGGCACAAGGTGGCGGGTATAGACGTGTTTGATGCCGCATGAAGTGGGAGAAGTGTGAAAATGAAGAGGAGACGTGGCTTCAGGTGGAAATGAAGAGAAATGAAAAGTGGCAAAGCTTTTGGGTTGGTCTGGAGCAAGAGAGGAAATGGTGAGGAAAAGAACAGGTGGAGAGGTGGCAAAAGAAAAGTGAGGCTAAAAGATTTTGAGCAAAATTCTTAAGCAACGCTCTGGAACGGAAATGAAGGTATAAAGGCAAAATGGAAATGAACCGTTCACATTTAATAAATGCAAAACGTACATTAGTTTTGTACGTTCACACATCTAGATGGTATGGCCACGGTCGAATTTTAGTAACCGATGAGATAAGTATTAAAAATAAAAGCTAGTGGCTGCTGCTTGAAATCTGAATGGACCCAACTAACAAACGGCTCGAAACGTACCGATGCGGTGAACTGTTTTACAGATTCTGTTGTTTATCAGACGCTGAAATAAACAAATGAATATACCGTGGATATCAGCATGACGAGACAATCAAAACGGTATACAGATATTGGTGGTACGATCATCCGATCAAAATTCGATAACCGGTACCGAAAATGCTGCTATTCTGCCAGAATTAAGATAAACGGAGCAGAAGAAGTCCAAATTTGGAAAAACGAATTTCGCAGTCTGATTCAGAATGATCTGAATAAATTTTCTCCTGTTGACATATTTTGGTTTCGGAAAACTTTTAAATTCACTGTTATTAACCGGTTTAAATTGAAATAAAATTTCACAGGAAAATAAACTTCAATATTATGAGATGAAAATTTACCAGTTGCTATATTAAAATAGACGTATTCCAAAAAATAAATTTTTAATTTCAAATTTTATTGTTTAAAATTTCACAAATTTCTAGTTAAATATACTTTTAACCATTGAATTTTGCGGGTCGTTACACTTAGGTTTTATTATAACGGATTTCATAAATTAGTAATCGGTACTATTTTTACTATAATCTGTTGGTATGTATGGTTTGAAAGAAATCAAAGGGTTTTTAATAATATAAATACTCCAACATACAATTTAATATATATAATTGCTTTATTCTATTTTAATTGGATTTGAAACCCTAGTTATAATAAAGATAATAATTTTAGTTTCAACAAGTACCTTAAAAAGGTTAAATCTCGTATCAATTTAATTAAGAAAAATGTAGTATTTAAAAGTACAAATAATAACAACACCTTAAATACCCTTTTAATTGATATGCATGCCAATGAATCTGACACTATACTATATTTAGAAATTAGTTAGATTTTAAAATGTTGTAATGTTGAATATATCATTCATCTCAAATCAAATGTATCTTCCTTGGACACTCTTATGAAGAACACATTCGATCCTTCTCTATTATTAGGATGTTAGCCTTGAATTAAAATTCTCGTCACTTATTTGTTTTTAAGTAACAAGATTGTGTTTACCCTTTATTGATCCTTACTTAGTTTTAATCATAATATTACTTGTTTATTTTTTTATTAAATTAGTATATTTTTTATTTTTCATATATATGTGTATAAATATGTGTATGTGTGTGTGTATCTATGTGTGTATACATATATACGTATTGGTCTTACACTTTTGGTATAGGCTTCTTTGCAGCTTCATATATGCTTGTTGGACTAGATGGATTTAGCTGATTTTGAGGACGATGACTCATCATATTTAGTGGACTAAAGTGTTGTATTATTTTATTACGGACCTTAGCTTTCTAGAATTGAGGTTTCTTTTTATCTTTATTTCACATTGTACGGGATGGGTATCACTACATGTCAAGCATGTTGACAGCTCCATTTTCCAGTGTAGAATAAAATACGTAAGTGCTCTCCTCTACTAATAGAGGATTACTCATTTTTCTAAAAAAAAGAGAAGTTATTTTGAATCTAGATCTAATTTCAAATACGAATAAATCTAAAGCTATTTTAAATATATAGTTTTTGAACTGGATTTATATTTAAAATAAATTTACTCATAATTGTTTTAGTATATATTTATATATATATGTATATTGTACGTATATATAAGTATATATAAGTATACTTAACATTATATAAATTTTAAAATAATATTAGACAACAAACATGTGTATAAAGAGGCTAATGTGTCCGTTGTAGTGCAAATCCCAACACTTATATACGGGCATATTAAACCATGTACACATTATATATTACATATGCATATACAATATATGTGTTTTGATACACATGTACACGTTATATATCACATGTATAAACAAATCAAATCTTTATATTAATCAATTAAATAAAATAAAAATATTATTTAAAATTATTTAGATTGGATCTAAACTAAATTTTTCTCATTCACCCAATAAGATATAAATTAGTACATTATTAGAAATTAACTCATTTATCACGCTGCTTGCTGAGCCATTTCCAACAATAGTATTAGAGCTTAATAACATATGTAGTCTAAATTAGCAATATTAGGGCTAACTTATTAAAGCCTGTCCATTTAATAGGGTATTTAGAAAGGTAATATCTAGGCTAGGCTTGCGTAGTCAAGTACCTTGCCCTACCTGGCTACCAATCTAGCTCGAAAGATGAAGTAAGCCTAAGGTTATCCCTTGTATAAAGGCACAACTTGATTTGAACCTTGGGTTAATTTTTAAAATACATTTTAAAATTTACTCATTTAAAATAAGTAATAATTTTTAAATGTTATAAAATAATTTTAATTATTTTCGAATATAAAATAATTATTTTCAAAAGTTATTTATAATAATTTGATTAATAAATTAAAAGGGTTAATTAATTAAGTTAAATAACATACATACATACATACATACATATAACATTAATTTAAAATGTTTAAGATAATATGTAATATATAATTTTTATATCAATTATAATTAATCAAAATTGTTTAATTAAATAA
Source organism: Allium fistulosum (assembly GCA_030737815.1). Lineage (NCBI taxonomy): Eukaryota > Viridiplantae > Streptophyta > Magnoliopsida > Asparagales > Amaryllidaceae > Allium > Allium fistulosum. Next base: position 763,123,814 of record CM060903.1, on the reverse strand, counting down.
ATTAATTAAATGTTAATTAATAGATGATATAATATACAATATTAGGATATGTGTGCATAACTATAAATGCTAGTATTCATGTTCAATTTAAAAGGCTTAAAATAAATAAATAAAAATTAATTAAAATTCTAATTAATTAATTAATTAAATTAGATTTAATTAATAAAATTAATATAAGATTATTACATAAGTTAAGTAAATTATAAAATGTTATATAAGAATTAAACTTGTATAATATGAATGTATAATAAAAGTGGAACAATATGAAACCCTAATTAGATTTCAAGAATAAATGCATACGTATAGTATGTATACAATGATTCCAAATGTGTTCGATACTTCAATCATAAGGGTATTTCCATAAGGAATATATTTCTCCATAAGTTGAAATCACTCAATTAAATATATTAAAAATTGTGAATCTTTAGTATATATGTTGTCCTCTACCATTTATATATTAATAAATTAATTGCATACCAACTTGTTGTTGACCAAACTCAAGCTAAGGATGTTATGTGTAATATTATTAATATATAGACTAGACGAGGTAAGATAACCATATGCATTTGTTGAGCAAACTCAAGGTACATTTACTATACTTAGGCCATCGTGAAATGGTAGGAACGAGTGAATGATCTCTTTTGATTTATTAAGCAAACTCAAGGTACATATACTATAATTAGGCCGTTGTGAAATGGTAGGTACGAGTGAATAATCTCTTTCGATTTGTTGAGCAAACAAAGGGCTAAAATGAGACTAGGACAAAGACCACGAGTTAGGAGTTATATATGATACAACCGATAAAGTGTTATAAATCGTTTGTGGGCTTATGATTTGTTGGTCAAACCTAAGGTGGAATCCCAAGACAAACGAGTCCTAACAACCACTAGAGAAGTCGATTGATTTTTATGTTTTATCTTAGGGTTTTGGGAATATAAAATTCTAGAGGGGGCTTATTAGTAAAATGAAATATAATGTTTAACATTACTAATTTTATAAGAACGTCTACTATGAATTAATGTTCTAATCTACCTAACTGAATTTGCAGGAAAATGTCTACCTCAAAGTTGTTTTCTAAAAACGAAAAACTCACCGGACCTATCTACATAGACCGACTAAGAGTGATTAAGATAGAACTCATATACAAATGCTTATGGTCATCGTTAGCTGAACCTCCAAGGGTTAGACCTGTTGAAAATGTGGACCCCAAACTCAAAATTCCTTATAACAAATGGATTGCGGACCTAGAAATCGCCCAAGTTTACATGTTGTCTATGTTAGACAAGCTGTTGCAGAGGCAACACAAAAACGTGAATGTCCATCATATCTTCGATAGCCTAAAAGCTTTATTTAGGGAACAACCTCGTTTCGCAAGGTATAAACTTATGAAGAAACCATTTAACACGAAGATTTCGAAGGTCACGAAAGTGGACGATTACGTCTTAATGATAAAAGGCTATATTGATAGACTTGCTCAATTAGACGTGACGATATGCAACGAGCTGCAAGTGGACTTCATCTTAGGGTCTCATACTCCATAGTTTGAGCCGTTCATATTAAACTATGATATGAACCAGTTGAATGTAAGCCTCACGGAGCTACACAATATGTTCAGATTAGCCGAGTCTTCATTCAAGGATCAATGCGCGGGCTTAGTAAGGATAAAGCATCATCTTTGAATGGTTCGAAGAATAGGAAATGGGTTAACAAGAAGAATAAGTAGACTGCTCTGGTTGACAAGGGTAAGTGTCATCAATATCACGAGAAGGGTCATTATAAACGGAACTGTATGGAATCCTTAAAGATTATCAAAGAAAAGAAACAAAATAGGTCTGCTACTCCTACAGGTATATTATGATTCAAAATCGTTTTGCAATCAATAAATACATACACCATTGGGATTTTACGAGTGGTTGTTTATGTCATTCGGGGTGATCAATGTATTGACATATTTTGTTAGCCTTATGAATCGTATTTTTAGAGATCAACTAAATAAGTTCATACTTGTGTTCATCAATGATATTCTTGTCTATTCATGGATGGAAGAAGAATATAAGACACATTTGAGTGTGGTGCTTGAGATATTGATGAAGCATTAGTGAAAAGCTAAGTTTTCCAAGTGCCACTTCTGTAGGAGGAAAGTGAGATTCTTAGGTCATGTTGTTTCAAAGTAGGACATTGCTGTAGATCCTATCATAATACAAGTAGTCTAAGATTTGGAAAGACCTATGAATGCGACTAATGTGCAAAGTTTTCTTGAATTAGTAGGTTATTATAGAAGATCCATCAAAGACTACTATAAGACAGGCATACTGTGGAATCATTTAACAAAGAAGGATCAGACTTTTGCATGGGACGTAAGGTATGAGCATGCACTTGTTAGTCTGAAAGAAAGGTATTCTTCATTCCTGATGGGAATGAAGAGTCGATAGTGAATAATGTGGTACTGAACTTGGGGTATGAGCATGCGGTACTGAACTTGGGGTATGAGCATGTGGTATTGAACTTGTTAGACCGAAGGTATGAGCATGCACTTGTTACATCAATGCATGTGATACTAAACTTAGGGTTGTATTGATGCAAAGAAGTAAAGTTGTCTCTTATGCAAGTAGGCAACTAAAACCGAATGAGATGAAATAGGTGACCCATGATTTAGAGCTAACAGCTATAGTATTTACTTTGAAAGCATGGAGGCATTACTATCTAGAGAAAAAGTTCGAACTGTTCACCAACTATAAATCACCGATGTAACTTTTCTCACAGAAGGCTCTTAACCTTTAATAATAGAGATAGTTAAAGTTCTTTGCCTCCTATGACTTTAACATTTCCTATATGCCAGGTAAGGGAAATGCATTTGCAGATGCATTGAGTAGGGGACATGCTAGCCTGAGGGCTATGTTCCTAGAGTGGATGCATTTAGAATATAGTTGGGTGTGATTTTCGACCAAAGTGCAAGCTAGGGGCAAAGATTGTGACAACTCACCTTTCTGACCCCTGAGAACGACACTTAATACATCCATGGTATTCATGTGCCGTTGCCCAAGTATATGAAAGACGAGTTGTCATGGAGTAAAATATAAGAACAGAACAATAATCTCACAACGAAACGGTTAAATATGTAACATAAAATTAGACAGTACATAAGGTTACTCCGAACATGGAGTTATCAGAGTTACAACAAAAGTACTACTATCAGTCTAGGTAGTTATAACAACCTGCCTTTAAATATACATACATAGAGCCAACATCTCATAACAGCGGAAATAAATAGCTAGATAGATAAGGAGCCTCCTGCTCGTCCACCATCTTCAAAAGAGCCCAAAGAAACCTGTCATTTTCGGACTACTCAAATATAAATGATTACCCGAGAGTTTAGGGAAAACAAAATATTTGGGTCAGACAATAAGTCCGGTATGAGTAAACTCCAAATAAAAAAATAGAACACACAGAATAACAAGTGAGACCACGTCGCAAAAATGCAGAATGGATTTCCCCTCACAAGGACAACATCCAAGCATAAATAATTAAACATCGCGAAGAGCGCAAGACGCTTCCCGATGCAATTAAGAAAGAATCAATCCAAAGATTTGAATCAAAAATAAGGAAAAGGAATTTTTCCAACAATGACTAGGAGGGTGCGCGCCCTTTATCGAAAGTATACCTCTAGAAAATATACTTGAGAACTACGATGGCTCTCGGAAACCTCCAAGCCGGACCCCGCCAACCTTACCGTGTATTTGAGTATTTCACATCTTCGTGTGCATACAACCGAAACCAATCTAGAGTAGATGTGAAAATACCCTAATGGGAGCAACCCCACATATCTGGGCCACCAATCGCTCTTTATTTTGTCATTGCCGATAAAGGATATCAGTGCTCTAAATGAGCAACAAATCGTCTTAGATTGACGAAACAAAAACAAAAGGAAGAAGGGAATCGAAATTGATAGTCAAGATATCAACTATTGGGGATAACAAAACGATCGTATATGGAAATTAAATCTTATACTTTTTCAATGCTTGGAAAATATCCATATACTTATCTCATCGGTATAAGTATATTCACAAAACATTTATGAGGATTTCATATTTCAATAGCATACTTAGATGGGTCAAAAACAATTGTCCATAAGAAATGCGAATGTTTTCCATTATAATTATAAAGTTCATTTATGGAAATCAAATCTCCTACAGTTGTCACATTTCCGATATTCTCGACTTACTCTACCCCTCACCTAGAAACAAAGCCAGGTAAGTCAGGGCACTAGTTTCTCCTAGCCTTGCCTAGACACTTCGGTTCCAGATCTCACAGATAGAGGATCAATCTTCGGCTTTTAGTGCCAAGTATAGGGCTACTTACTTTCCATAAATAACCTATTTAAATCATTATATAAATTTCAAAGCTCCTTTAAAATACTTTAAACCAAGATTTAAAACTTGCATTCAAATCATAACTTAAACCCATCATCTTTAAAGGAGAATACGACTAAGAGGGGTGAAGCTGCCTCTTAATCAAATTAGATAGCTAAAAGGGGTGTTATTTCCTTTTAACCAAAAAGTCACTAAATGTCAATCCTAAGTTATAAGGTGGTGTAAGTTCCCTTTAACTAAACATCAGAGTTATTGCTCATAAACTGGCTGAGCACAAATCAAACAACCAAACAAGAATAATAATAGACTCGTTATTATTAACAATTTACAATCAATAGTTAACACAACATTTGTTAAAATGTGAATGAGTCAAAGGAAAGAGATTAAGATTACATTGACTGTAAAATAATTAAATTATACTCACAGAATAAGTTATACCTACTAAACTATGAAAACAAGGAATATACCCACAGAATAAGTTATACCCACTAAACTATGAAAACAAGGAATATACAACATCCTATTTGCTTTGATGGAGACTTGGAATACTTTACCTTTTATAATGAATTTTAGTTCTTTTCTTTAGTTTGTAAATGAATTAAAATGAGATATGGACTTGGCTATTTATAGGTGAATAGAAGGGTACTTTAGTCATTTCCTAAAGCCTAACCAAATTCGACTAGATTTTGGTCCAATAGAAACCAGCCTTATGGCCTAATTTGATTCGACCACGTTTTGGTCCAATAGAAAACATCTTGATGGCCTAATATGATTCGACCACATTTTGGTCCAATAGAAAACATCTTGATGGCCTAATTTGATTCGACCACATTTTGGTCCAATAGGAATCCTCCTTATCAACTATGGCATAACATGATTCGACCAGATTTTGGTCCAATGGCAACCATCCGCATGGCAGAACCTGATTCGACCAGATTTTGGTCCAATAGCAACCATTCGCATGGAATATAATAATCATTATGCTATTTTGTTTCATTAGGAAAGTAATTATACTATTCTGTTTTATTAGGCAAGCAATTATACTATTCTGTTTTATTAGGCAAGGTTAATAATTCTCACTTGTTTTATTAGGCAAATAATTATACTATTCTGTTTTATTAGGCAGGGTTAATAATTCTTTCTTTTTTTATTAGGCAAGTAACTATACTATTCTGTTTTATTAGGCAAACTTATTCTTAAATAAATTGGTACCTCTAACCGCCTTATAACTTGAACCATCTTTAAACTAACATTTTACATCAGTTTAAAATAAAATCCATTCGAGACGTTTTATTCAAATTTGTATTCTAGATATAAAATCCATTATTTAATCATTTAAAAACATACTAACTATTCAAGTTCATAGTGATTAAATTATGGGTCGTTAAATCCTCCCCTCCTTAAAGGAAATTTCATCTTCGAAATTAATCAGATAAACTCTAGATATCAAAGAAACCCAAATGATATCATACGTACCACACAAAGATACAAGGAAAGTGACCTTAACACAATTGGTGAGTACACTAAAAGAAACAACTAAATACAAACAACAACTACATCAACTCAGGATAAGAATCCCTAATATAGTCCTAAGTTTCCCAAGTACAATCTCTAACATCTCCACTCCACTGAACCTTAACAAGATTCACAACCTTCTTCCTTAATCGCTTTATATCTCGAGCGACAATATGAATAGGCCGCCTAAGAATGGTTAGTTTAGGCTGAACCTCCAAATTAACTTGTTGTCCCAGTTCTACTATCATCGAAGGGTCGTGTACATACTTACGTAAATGAGATACGTGAAATACGTTGTTCACATCTGTAGTCGATCTGGTAACTCCACTTTATATGCAAGTTTACCAATCCGGTCCAGTATGGGAAAAGGGCCAATATATCGAGGGGCTAACTTCCCTGTCTTCCCAAACCTCACGACACTTCTCAGAGGAGAGACTTTTACAAATACCAAAGTCCCCAACTAAGAACTCTAGATCCCCACACCTTTGATCTGCATAACACTTTTTCCAATCTTGCGCTTCCTTCATCTTTCTTCTAATATCAGCTACCTTCTCATTGGCTTCTAAGATTATATCGGGTCCAAGATGAAGTCTATCTCCAGATTCAACCCAACATGAAGGAGAACGGCATGGACGACCATAAAGTGCTTCGAAAGGGGCCATACCAATGCTTGCTTGATAGTTGTTGTTATAAGTGAATTCGACTAAGGGTAAATGATCTTCCCAAGAACCCTCGAAGTCTAGAATGCATGCTCGCAATAAATATTCCAAGATCCGGTTCACTCTCTCCGTCTGCCCATCTATTTGGGGATGGTAAGTTGTACTTAGACTTAGCTCAGTCCCTAAAGCAGTCTGTAGTCCCTCCCAGAACCTACTAGTGAATATCGAGTCTCGGTCACTTACAATACTACGAGGAATCCCATGGAGTCCCACAATATCCTTCACATACAAACTCGCCAGACTCGTAGTAGTCCTAGTCAGCTTAACAAGAATGAAATGGGCACTCTTGGTTAGTCGATCGATTATAACCCAAATGCCATCGTTACCTCTTCTTGACCAAGGAAGCCCATCAATAAAGTTCATAGAGGTTTGCTCCCACTTCCACTTTGGGAGCTCAAGTGGTTGAAGCAATCCAGCTGTCTTCTGCTGGTCACTCTTAATCTACTGGCAGTTAACACAACGACTCACAAAGATTGAAATATCTCGCTTCATCCCCTTCCACCAGAATACCCTCTTCATATCTTTGAACATCTTGGTCACTCCTGGATGAAAAGATAATTTTGAATGGTGGCATTCGGCTAACACTTCTTGCCTAAGTCCATCAAAGTCTGGAACACAAATACGCCCATTCATTTTCAATATGCCCTGAAGATCAATCTCAAAGCTAAAAACAACACCTTCTTCAACATCCTTCTTAAGTCGAGCTAAAATAGGATCTGCCTCTTGACTGGATGCAATTCTCTCTAACAATACTGGCTTAACTTCTAGATTTGCAACCATTGCTACATTCCTACTTAATGCATCAACAACGACATTAGCTTTTCCAGGGGTATAAAGAACCTCTAGATCATAAGAGGCGAGAAACTCCAGCCATCTCTACTACCTCAAATTCAAATCTTTTTGGGTAAAAAGGTATTTTAAGGATTTGTGGTCCGTGTGTAACTCGAACCTTTCACCCAAAAGATAATGCCTCCACATCTTTAGTGCAAAGACAACAGCTAAAAGCTCCAAATCGCGTGTAGCATAATTTTTCTCATGCAGCTTTAGCTGTCGACTCGCATAGGTAATAACTTTCCCATGCTGCATCAGAACTGCTCCCAATCCGGTTCCATAAGCATCTATATACACGGTTAAACCTTCGCTCCCATTTGGAATGGTTAATACAGGAGCGCTAGTCAACTTTTCTTTCAATTCGTTGAATGCTTGATCACACTTAGAAGTCCAAACGAACTTAACATCTTTCTTTGTTAACTTCGTCAGATGAGAAGCAATCTTTGAGAAGTCCTTGATAAACATACGATAAAAACCAGCCAATCCCAAGAAACTTCTATCTTCCGTCGCACTTTTGGGCTTCTTCCAGTCTTGAACCACCACAACTTTAGCTGGGTCCACCGATATATGCCTTCTCCTGAAATAACATGCCCTAGAAACCTAACTTCGGATTTCCAGAAATGGCACTTGGAAAATTTAGCCTTCAACACATGGCTTCTTAAGGTATCGAGTACAACACGGAGATGATATTTGTGTTCCTCCTCTGTCTTGGAATAGATAAGAATGTCATCAATAAAGGAGAGAACAAATTTATTAAGAATATCTCGAAATACTCGATCCATTAAGTCCACAAAATAAGCGGGTGCATTAGTCAATCCAAATGGCATAACTAAAAACTCGTAGAAATTTTCAAGAGTTCAAAAAGCTGTTAAGGGAACACTCTCCTCTACCACTCTTAATTGGTGGAAACCGGTGGCAAGATCTAATTGAGAAAATATCAGAGCACCGTGGAGTTGGTCAAACATACCGTCGATCCTTGACAAAAGATATTTATACTTGATAGTCCTTTTGTTCAACTCTCGATAGTCTACGCATAATCTTAGAGAACCATCCGCCTTTGTAACAAAGACGACTGGCGATCCCCAACTTGAGGTACTACGTCAGATCAAGCCCTTCTACAACAAATCATAAGTCTTCCTTTCTAACCCCCTCTTCTCTTTTGGAGCCATCCTTCATAAGGGTTGTACAATAGGTCTAGTTCCCATAACCAAATCAATACGGAACTCGACTTCACGGTGAGGAGACCTTTCACCTCATCAAAAATATTTGTGAAATCTCGAACAACCGGCATATCTCATAGCTCCGCTTTAGCCACTTCGAGTGAATAGAGAAAACTGCTCATTAACTTCTTAGGCTCTTCACAACTAATATCAACACCAACATCTACTGCATCAGTAACTCTAACGAGCCTTCTACCACAATTCAAGATAGCTTTAAACTTAGATAACCAATCTGTTCCCAACAATACTCCAAAACCCATAAACCCAAGAACAAACAAGTCAAAAGGAAAGAGATGATTTTGACAAGAAATAGGTGCATTTAGACACACAGTGTCAAGATTTGTCAGACCTACAATTGGGTTTGACACACAAAGAGGATTACTTATGATAACATATTTAAGGTTTAGTTTGTCCATTAGATCATAAGAAATAAAACTATGGGAAGCTCCTGTATCAAATAGCACCCTTACAGGAATATCATAGATGGATAATGTACCTTGCAACACTTGCTTCCCTTTTTGATCTGAAGAAGTGGATGGTATCTCTTCAATGGTAAAAGTCTGTCCTTGAGATCCCTTTTTAGGAAAAGGGCACTCATTCTTCATATGTCTTGGCTGGCTGCAATTAAAATATGTGGCAATTGGGCAATGATTTGCAAAGTGGCCCATCTTATTGCACTTGAAACAAAGAATGTTGGCCAAGTTGGTTTGCTTCTTCTGTGCTAGAGCGCCATCTTCGGGTTTCTTCCCTACACCATGATTCTTTCCCTTAAACTTACGCTTGAAGTTTGGCTTTCCTTCAACTGGTATAACTGATAAAGGCTTGGCACTTATTGTTGGTACTACACCATTCTGGACTCCTTCCTTAATATCAAGAGCCTCAAACCTCAAAGCCATGCTAATAATGTTGGTGAACGTACCCATAAGATGATTGGTCATTTCATGATGGAACTCTGGCCGCGTTCCATTCACAAACAATTCATTTTTCTTAAGTGGTGTGTCTATCAATCCAAGTCCAAAACGGGACAAAGCATTGAACTTATGCTCATACTGCGACACAGTCATATCACCCTGCTTTAAGTCAATGAAACTTCTAAATAACTAAGTTTTTCTGGCTTCTGGAATAAACAGTGCTTCAAAAACTTCCTTGAACTGGGCCCAAGAAAACTCCCCCTCCGAAGTACTAGCTGTTTCTGAATCCCACCAATCCATCGTCGACATTTGAAGTTGTCGTGACGCCAACAGCCGTTTCTCCACATCCTCCAACCGTAGATCTCCAAATATTCTTTCACAAGTTCGAAGCCACATCTGCACTCCAAGAATATCTTCAGTCCTATAGAATGGTTTCCCGCCTAAAGTGGTAAAATTCTTACACAAAGCTGAAAAGTTCATAGGGGTCTGAACTTGCACTAACATTTCCTCTACCGGATCTATAGCTGACATAGTAGCATTTCTAGGTACCCTGCCATTGGTAGCCATGCTAGTTCTAGATCCTCTCCTTCCTCCTCTTCTTGTATTCATTTTCTATTATCTGAACAAGTAATAGGTATCTTCAGAATATAAAAATAGGATTAAAATGGTTTAAGGAAATAACACCAAAGGATCTAAAACTAGACTTTAGAGGATGAATATTATTATTATAAAATTACAAATACACTCTCTCAAGATTAACTCATTCTAGGGCATCACCTACCCTATCTCTAATGAGTTGTACCCTAATCAGGTTAAGGTGTTCGCTCAACCAAAGCTCTGATACCAACTGTGATGACCCACCTTTCTGACCTCTGAGAACGACACTAAATACATCCATGATATTCATGTACCATTGCCCAAGTATCTGAAAGACGAGTTGTCATGAAGTAAAATATAAGAACAGAACAATAATCTCACAACGAAATGGTTAAATATATAACATAAAATAAGACAGTACATAAGGTTACTCCCTACATGGAGTTATCAGAGTTACAACAAAAGTACTATTATCAGTCTAGGTAGTTATAACAACCTGCCTTTAAATAAACATACATAGAGCCAAAATCTCATAACAACGGAAATAAATAGCTAGATAGATAAGGAGCCTCCTGGTCATCCACCATCTTCAAAAGAGCCCAAAGTAACCTGTCATTTTCAGACTACTCAAATATAAAAGAGTACCCGAGAGTTTAGGGAAAACAAACAATTTGGGTCAGACAATAAGTCCGGTATGAGTAAACTCCAAATAAAAAAAATAGAACATACAGAATAACCGGTGAGACCATGTCGCAAAATGCAGAATGGATTTCCCCTCACAAGGACAACATCCAAGCATAAAAGAATGGACATAAATAATTAAACATCGCGAAGAGCGCAAGACGCTTTCCGATGCAATTAAGAAAGAATCAATCCAAAGATTTGAATCAAAAATAAGCAAAAGAAAATTTCCAATAATGACTAGGAGGGTGCGCGCCTCTTATCGAAAGTATTCCTCTAGAAAATATACTTGAGAACTACGATGGCTCTTAGAAACCTCCAAGCCAGACCCCGCCAACCTTACCGAGTATTCAAGTATTTCACATCTCCGTGCGCATACAACCAAAACCAATCTAGAGTAGATGTGAAAATACCCTAATGGGAGCAACCCCACATAGCTTGGCCACCACTCGCTCTTTATTTAGTCATTTCCAATAAAGGATATCAGTGCTCTAAATGAGCAACAAATCGTCTTAGATTGACGAAACAAAAACAAAAGAAAGACGGGTATCGAAATTGATAGTCAAGATATCAACTATTGGGGATAACAAAACGATCATATATGGAAATTAAATCTTATACTTTTTCAATGCTTGGAAAATATCCATATACTTATCTATAAGTATATTCACAAAACATTTGGGAGGATTTCATATTTCAAAAGCATACTTAGATGCGTCAAAAACAATTGTCTATAAGAAATGCGAATGTTTTCCATTATAATTATAAAGTTCATTTATGGAAATCAAATCTCCTACACTTGTCACATTTCCGATATTCTCGACTTACTCTACCCCTCGCCCAGAAACAAAGCCAGTAAGTCAGGGCACTAGTTGCTCCTAGCCTTGCCTAGACACTTCGGTTCCAGATCTCACAAATAGAGGATACATCTACTCATCGGCTTTTAGTGCCAAGTATAGGGCTACATACTTTCCATAAATAACCTATTTAAATCATTATATAAATTTCAAAGCTCCTTTAAAATACTTCAAACCAAGATTTAAAACTTGCATTCAAATCATAACTTAAACCCATCATCTTTAAAGGAGAATACGGCCAAAAGGGGTGAAGCTTCCTCTTAATCAAATGAGATGGCTAAAAGGGGTGTTATTTCCTTTTGACCAAAAAGTCACTAAATGTCAATCCTAAGTTAAAAGGTGGTGTAAGTTCCGTTAAACTAAACATCAAAGTTATTGTTCATAAACTGGCCGAGCACAAATCAAACAACCGAACACGAATGATAATAGACTCATTATTATTAACAATTTACAATCAATGGTTAACACAATATTTGTTAAAATGTGAATGAGTCAAAGGAAAGAGATTAAGATTACAGTGACTTTAAAATAATTAAACTATACTCACAGAATAAGTTATACCCACTAAACTATGGAAATAAGGAATATACTCACAGAATAAGTTATACCCACTAAACTATGAAAACAAGGAATATACTCACATCCTATTTGCTTTGATGGAGATTTGGAATACTTCACCTTTTATAATGAATTTTAGTTCTTTTCTTTAGTTTGTGATTGAATTAAAATGAGATATGGACTTGGCTATTTATAGGTGAAGAGAAGGGTACTTTAGTCATTTCCTATTGCCTTACCAGATTCAGCCAAATTTTGGTCCAATAGAAACCAGCCTTATGGCCTAATTTGATTCGACCACATTTTGGTCCAATAGAAAACATCTTGATGTCCTAATTTTATTCGACCACATATTGGTCCAATAGAAAACATCTTGATGTCCTAATTTGATTCGACCACATTTTGGTCCAATAGAAAACATCTTGATGGCCTAATTTGACTCGACCACATTTTGGTCCAATAGGATTCCTCCTTATCAACTATGGCATAACATCGTTCGACCAGATTTTGGTCCAATGGAAACCATCCGCATGGTAGAACCTGATTCGACCAGATTTTGGTCCAATGGCAACCATCCGCATGGAATATAATAATCATTATGCTATTTTGTTTCATTAGGCAAGTAATTATACTGTTCTGTTTTATTAGGCAAGTAATTATACTATTCTGTTTTATTAAGCAAGGTTAATAATTCTCTCTTGTTTTATTAGGCAAGTAATTGTACTATTTTTTTTATTAGGCAGGGTTAATAATTCTTTCTTGTTTTATTAGGCAAGTAATTATACTATTCTGTTTTATTAGGCAAACTTATTCTTAAATAAATTGGTACCTCTAACCGCCTTATAACTCGAACTATCTTTAAACTAACATTTTACATCAGTTTAAAAAAATCCATTCGAGGCGTTTTATCCAAATTTGTGTTCTAGATATAAAATCCATTATTTATTCATTTAAAAACATATTAACTATTCAAGTTCAAAGTGATTAAATTACGGGTCGTTACAGAGATGTTGGTGAGTTGAGATTAGACCTACCCTGATAGAGCGGACTGGTACTTGTTAGAATCATGATGTTAGACTAGAAGAGATTATTACTAAACTTGAGGAAGGAGTATAATATGAAGATATGAAGCAATATGGTCTTGGTCGAGGAGGATGAATCCATAAAGATATGAGATTATATGTATCCGATATAGATGGACTTAGAGATAAGGTACTACGAGAAAGCCATCCTTCGAAGTTAACTATCAGTCTTGGAGATGTATAGAGGTATTAAGCAAACATTTATTATAAAGTAGTGAAGAAGGGTATCCGGACATTCATCTCCAAATGTATGAATTGTCAGCTAGTCAAAGCTGAGCAAAAGAAACTGAATGATTTTTAACTACCGCTTGAAGTTCCACAGTGGAAGTCGGAACATATTCGATGGACTTCATCGATGGATTGTCAAAGACTAAAGGATGGTATGTTATTATTTAGGTTATGGTCTATAAATAGACGAAAAGCGCCTGTTTCATGCCTTTAAAGTTTAATAGAATGACAACGAAACTGGCTGAGCTGTATGCATGTTGGATTGTATGATTCCATGGCGCACCAAAAAGCATTGTGAGCGATAAGACCGATTATTCACAAGTGGATTTTGGAAAATCTTGCAAGAGGCAGTGGGGACGAAGTTGAATTTGAGTATAGCTTATTTCCCATGAACCAATTGTCAGATGGAGAGAGTGAATCGCATATTAAAGAACCTTTTACGAGATTGCATACTTAATTTTGAAGGCTCATGGGATGGTCATTTACATTTAGTAGAGTTCGCATACAACAAAAGCTATCAGCCGACGTTGGTATGACATCGTCCGAAGCTCTCTACAGTCGAGCATGCAATAATACCCCATCGTGTTGGTGGAAATGGTGGAGAAACCGATACTTGGGGTAGATAAGATTAGAGAGGCCTCGTAGTAGATAGAGATCATCCAAAAATAAATGAAAGCTGCACAAAATAGACAAAAGAGTTACGTCGATAAGAGATGCCGCTATTTTATTAAGATATCTCCATTAAAGAATGCAGTTCGATTTGATAATAAAGCTAAGTTGGCATCGGGATTTGTAGGACCTTTCCCAATACTCAAGATGATTGAAAACTTGCATACAGAGTTTACTTATCACAGAAGACGGTGAGTGTGCACAATGTATTCCATGTTTTGCATCTAAGGAAGTTTTTACATGACTTAGACGTGATTGTAACAACCCGCTGTCGGGAAGCAATAAATTAATAATTCAATAATAAAGATTAATTAATTAAATGTGTTTTGAAATATAAATATGGAATTATAGAAGTAATTTGTAAATTTGATAAGGATTATTTGTTTAAATAACATGGATTTGATATGAAGAGAATATTTATTTAGTAATTTATTTGATTAGTTGAAATATGGAAATGTAAACTAATTATTTAGAATGAAATGCTAAATTGAAATTAATACTAAATGATATTAGGAAGAAATAAGTTTGAATTTTATTTTTATAATAGAAACTATTTTTCAGAAAGAAGTTTGAATTTAATTAGTAAATTGATCTAAATGAAATTGTTTAATAATATTAATCATGATATTAATAATTTAAATAAATAAAGTATGGAAAATAATTTTATAAAATAGTTAATAATATGATTTGTTAGTAAGAAACTTAATGTAGAATAATTGGGTTTATTGTGGGCTTGAGGCCATATTTTGTTTCATGAACTAAAGTTAGAAAAGAAAAGAGAGAAAATTATTTAGTTAATAGAGCAAGCCCAACATTCCTTAAGCCCATAACCCAAATCTTTATTTCATGATTATTTTTCTAAGTCATGATTTTTCCAATTCTAGACTCTTCTTTCTTTGGAAATTTCGTCTTCATTTATAAATATAACCTAAATGATCACTTTTTTTAGAAAATCAAAATCCTACCCATACTCCACCACTTCGGAAATTAAAATAAAACCCAAATAAATCTTGTAAATTGATATAATTCAATCCTAGCTTCTTGACACCAGTGTTTTAAATCTCGGATTTTGGCCAATATCTCGGGAAATTATCTCGGCTATCTCGGGCGATATTTAAAACACTTATAACTAAATAGGCTGCCAAATCTCGGATTTTGGCTGATATCTCGGATTTTTCATCTCGGCCATCTCGGGGAGATTTAAAAGCCTGCTTGACACTCCTCTATGTAGGATCGATTTCACCCTAGAAGGGGGGTGAATAGGGTGATACTATTAATTATAAAAATTATTGTGGAAGTTTATTTAAAATATTCTCAACACAGATCACAGTAGAATAATAACAACACAGATATAGTAGAATATAAAAACAGAACACACAAATTTACCCAGCTTCGGCAAAACCCTGCCTACGTGCTGCCCCCAAGGTTTCTACTAGAAATTAGATAGTCAGACGCTTACACACGTAAACTTGCGACACCCGCTATCGACTAATCCTAACTCTACGCTCAAAACTCTGCCACAACTCAGCCACTGAGTTGCGAATTCTCAAACTACGCCACGTAGTTTGTCCCCTAGTCACACGACTAGTAAATACAACGGTTTAAAAGGAAAATACAAATTAAAAACAGTTTAAAATATAAAACCCTAATTTTTAACTATTAAAGCCCAATAGAAATTGAACAAAGCCGACCCTAAAAAAAACTTAAAGTAAATTATTTCGTTCCTCTTTTTCGTTTCCTTTATTCGGCCTGTTTCTTTCCTTTTGTGATAATGGCGGTGCGTTCTTCTTCGTTTCTCTCTGATGAAAAATTAGGGCTTGTGAAACCGCCACTTGAATGTTGATCGATCGAATAGATATTCGCGTGTTTGCTTTGTCGATCGTTCGTCTCCTTGAGTTGCGCTCGGCTGCTTCTCGATGATTGAGTTCGACTTTGATTCCGGTATGTAATTTATGCCTTTTGCTCTCTTGGTTGAATGCTTGAACTCAATGACTAATTGTCGATGATGTAGATTGTTTATATAGGGTTCGAACCCCTATATTTTCGTTCGTATACATTTGTTTGAATTCGTCAATTGATTTATCTCGGCCATTAATTTTCGTATGGATGTTAATGATGATTTCTGACTTGTTCCAATTCATATAATTTCGTTGCTTTATTCTCATGGTGTTGATTCTGACTTGGTTCTTTTCCTTGAATGCCACGGTATTGATTTTGAACTGTTCGATTCCGTTCATTGTTGCCTTGGTCATCACGACGTTGATTTCTCTGTGACTTCGACATTGCTTTGATTTCTTGACAACCACGACTTTGAATTCTAATTTGAAACTTGACATTGACTTTGTTAAAAACTGTTAAATATACTGTAGCATTTTCAATGCTCGGCCATTTTGGAATCTTCGCCAATTTTGATTTGTGATAGTCTGGAAGTTTCCTGATCGATTACTTTGGCCACCGTTTTAATCTTGTCCTCTACGACTTTTGATGACTTCTCTGACTTTGGTTACTTTTGCATAGTATATTAGTATATGTTGTATACTTTGTAGTTGTACATATGTCTTGTGTTTCATTTTGACTTTACTTTGAATCTCATGTGTAGTTGTTAACTTCATGTACATGCCGAGTCTTGTGTTGTCACTGCTCCTACATGACTTGTACCTTGTATATGTTCATATTGGTTTGCTGTGTGACATTAGTCTGGGTTTCTCTGATGTGCTTTTGAAACTTGCATCCACATCATTGTTATCTTCTTGCTTCACTTTGGTATTTGCAGTTTCGAGTTGCACCAGTCTTTTTAGTGTGGACATCTGATTTAGTTGAGCTTGCACCAGTCTTTGACGATGTTGTGTATTTATATAGTGAGAGCTTGAATTTGTTCTATTCAAAATTGTAATAAATATTTGTTTGAATAAAATATCTGTTTGAATTTAAATTCTGTGTTATTTATTTTTTTCAGCAAATATTTAATATGTGAAAATAAAATAGTACAATAACAAATACATTTAAATGAATATATATATGTTTATTATCATCAAACAAAAATCATATAGTTGCATATTCAACAATCTCCCCCTTTTGATGATAACAAACATATATTTAAGATTTTGAATTTGTTAAATGTATTTGATCATTCAATTTGCTCCCCTTATTTGAATGCTCCCTCTCTACACAAAGCTCCCCCTTCATATATGCATGAAAATAAATATTCAAATGAGCCTAGATGCAAATAGAAAATATTTGACCTTTATTTGCCAAAATCTTAACTTTTCTCTCCCCCTTTTGTTATCAGCAAAAGAATAATAGTGTTAGAAAAATAGAGATAAAGTGATAGACATTAAAACAATATTAATTCCCAATCGAGTATAAATATTAAATTTCAATAAAAAATCAAACAAAAATCATAAATACTCTATTTGACGCATATTCCACTTTAGAATGATAGGGATGATGTCATCATATAAAACCATATAGTTGTGTCTATTTGTGGTATATTTATATCAGGAATTTGAATATCTACTAACCATGCATAACTGTTAGGACTTTTAAATGAGATTAGTAGTATTCCAAATTAAAAAAAAATAAATGAATTCAAGTATATCCTAACCACGCATAACCATGAGGACTTTTAAATGGGATTAGAATCAACTTGTCTATTTAATTAATCAATTTTGATATGCATTCCATACATGCATAACCATGAGGACTTTTAAATGAGCATGGAAGCACATAATCAAAAATCCAAGTAATTCACCCATGCATAACCGTGAGGACTTTTAAATGAGAGTGAATACTTTGGATGTTTTTATTTGTTAAAAATATAATAAAATGAAAAACGAATGATTCCCGTTTAAAATACCACATATTGACATACTTTAATGGATTATGATGAGTGATGGTCGACAGAAATATGATAGAAATAGAAATGGTCATGGAATATTTATCAATAAAAAGTTTTTATAACTCTTGTTTAAATTTCTAAAGAAATTTACTAATTATACTATCTCAAGTTATAATATATGATTAATATCAACACTCATCATTTTTTCAGTCACTATTTATCCTTTTGATAATCAGTAGGGAGTCAGATTAGTTAATGCAGTCATTTAAAATCAAATCCAAAAATAATTATAAAATCAAATTTTCAAAAATAACTAATCTGAAACAAGGTCAACAAAAATGATTTTCTAGAAGGGGGTTTTTATAAGAAAAATGTCTGCTATTTGAAAATTATTTGAAGTGAAAAATATGCAGATATTTTCTTTGAAAAATGATGCAATTACTGAATGTTAAATCACGTTCCACTAGAAATTTTTCTATCAACTAGATTACCAGTGTAATCTGCATCTGAATTTTACTTCAACTCAAGATTATCATTAATTGAATGTTATAGATCAGATCGTGAAGTGTGCAACACAATATCTTAAAATCATTTAACAGATTTTGAATAAATTTCTTTTGAATTTGAATTGAAACCGTGTAAATAATCAAACCCTGATCATAGTGTCGGATCTAGAAGTCGTAGGATAAACAAATATATTCACGTGTATCGTGAGTAATCAATAAAACATCATCATTAGTCTAAGCAAATCTATAGTTCAAAAATGATTGGTCAATATTTTGAATAAGTCAGAATCAAAGTCATCATTCATCTCTTTATAACACAACTGGCTGATTTAAATTCAAATTATGGTGCAGATTATCACATTCAAAATGAATATATCATTACCCGTTTTACCTTTACGATAATTTTTCATTGTTGCCTATTGCGAATCTGTCACCTTTATACTAGGCTAAGGAACTTTGATTTGTCGCCCGTTGTGTTTCTGGAACAGCCAGAATCCAGATAACACTGATGTTATTCCTTAGCCTGCCACCATACCTACACAATAAAAGATTTTTGTGACTTTTGTTTTTATAGGTCCATGATTGTTAGTGGCAAATGATTTTAAAAAATAATTTTGTGGAGACCCAAAACTATTTATATACGTTTCTTTCGGCACCCAGATTTGTTTGACTTTGAGGGATTTTATATTCGTGCCTTTTGTAACCCAGATTGGAATAGTTTTCACATTTTTGGGTCTATACCAGCAAATATTTTGATTGTGTCCAGTTTTTCTACAAATAGTGCAATTTGAATTGACTTGATTAATTTTGTTTCTAACATATTCAAAGTGAGTATACCCAAGTCCTTGTCTATCTGTACTAACAGTTTGTTTTCCTAATAGCATATTTAATGATCTTTCGCTTTTGGAAAATTTTCCCAAAGTTGTAGACAATTGTTGGACTTATGTTTTGAGAGATTCATTTTCGTTTACTAATTGAGTGCAATTTTTAATAGAATTTTCTCTCCTAGTATTTTCACTCTCTTTCAAAATCAGAATTTCATTTTCAAGTGATTTTATATTAATTTCTGATTTTTTAATTTCTTCTTCAAACAATGGACACTTGTCACACTTAGGGCACTTGTTTTGATTGTTTTTAACTAATTGTTCAAGCTATTCATTTGCTTCTATCAAACTATCTCTTTGTGATTCAATTTTAGCATATTTCTCCCTAAGATGTTCAAAGCACCCATTTACCTCGTGAAAATATATAAGTAATTCTGAATGAGTAAGTTTTGATACCTCACTTGGCTCGTCGTCATCACTGTTAGTTATTTCACCATGAAGACACAAATTTGGTTTTTCACTCTCACTAGCAGTGCTATCACTTCCATCTTCATCGCTTTCATCCCAAGTAGCTGCAAAAATTCTCCTTTTCAGTTTCTTTCCTTGGCTGAGTCGATTTTGGGGACAGTTTGGGTTGATATGACCGGGTTTATTGCACTTGTGACAAATGACTTTCTGCTCTTCCGGGTTGTCTAGTGCTTTGTTTATTCTGCTCCTTACTTGATGATTTTTGGCCGGATTGCCATATTTGCGATTCCACTTTTTGAATCTTCTTATTAATAGTGCTAGTTCTGCTTCACCATCATCATCTCATCATCTTCACTTTCAGTTGTCCCTTTAAGAGCTATTGATTTCTTTCAAGTGTCTCCTCCTTCACGCTCTTCCTTGAATTTCATCTCTAGCTCGTAAGTGGTGAGATTTCTGATGAGTTCTTCAACCTTGAGTTGTTTCAAATCTTTTGACTCTTGAATAGCTGTGACTTTTGCTTTGAAACTCCGTGGAAGGACTCTGAGGATTTTTTGGACTATCTCCAACTCTGTGTATGATTTTCCAAGAGCTTTTGATTTGTATACAATATTGGAAAGTCGTCCGTACATCTCTTTGACATTTTCTTCCTTTGCCATTGTGAAGTTCTCATAGTCGCTGCTTAGCATGGTAAGGCGAGATTCTTTGACTTGAGACGTTCCTTCGTGAGCTACTTCGAGTGTGTGCCATATTTCCTGCGCAGTAGAACAATGTGAGACACGTTTAAATTCAAATTGATTTAATGAACAGATAATAGAATTCATAGCTTTAGCGTTAGCATTTCATAATTTATTTTCCAGCTCTGTCCATTGGTCCTTCGGTTTATTTATTTCCTGATTATTTACAATCATAATTGGTACTTTATACCTTGTCTCAACAATATCCCAAGCGTCAATGGTTTTCAGAAAAATTTCCATCCTATTTATCCAATAAGCATATTCACCATTGAACATTAGTGGTCTAACTATGGACTGACCCTCAGCAAAAGCATTATTAAAAGAAGCCATTTTAAAAATTCAAATTTCTAAAACAAAAATTGATTTTTGAAAAATCGAATTTTTAAAATAAAAATTGACTTCTATTCCTAGCTCTGCTACCACTTGTAGGATCGATTTCACTCTAGAGGGGGGGTGAATAGGGTGAGACTATTAATTATAAAAATTATTGCGGAAGTTTATTTAAAATAATCTCAACACAGATCACAGCAGAATAATAGCAGCACAGATATAGTAGAATATAAAAACAGAACACACAAATTTACCCAGCTTCGGCAAAACCCTGCCTATATGCTGCCCCCAAGGTTTCTACTAGAAATTAGATAGTCAGACGCTTACACACGTAAACTTGCGACACCCACTATCGACTAATCCTAACTCTACGCTCAAAACCCTACCACAACTCAGCCACTGAGTTGCAAATTCTCAAACTACGCCATGTAGTTTGTCCCCTAGTCACACGACTAGTAAATACAACGGTTTAAAAGGAAAATACAAATTAAAAACAGTTTAAAATCAAAAACCCTAATTTTTAACTATTAAAGCCCAATAGAAATTGAACAAAGCCGACCCAAAAAAAAACTTAAGTAAATTATTTCGTTCCCCTTTTTCATTTCCTTTATTCGGCCTGTTTCTTTCCTTTTGTGATAATGGCGGTACGTTCTTCTTTGTTTCTCTCTGATGAAAAATTAGGGCTTGTGAAACCGCCGCTTGAATGTTGATCGGTCGAATGGATATTCGCATGTTTGCTTTGTCGATCGTTCGTCTCCTTGAGTTGCGCTTGGCTGCTTCTCGATGATTGAGTTCGACTTTGATTCCGGTATGTAATTTATGCCTTTTGCTCTCTTGGTTGAATGCTTGAACTCAATGACTAATTGCCGATGATGTAGATTGTTTATATAGGGTTCGAACCCCTATATTTTCGTTCGTATACATTTGTTTGAATTCGTCAATTGATTTATCTCGATCATTAATTTTCGTATGGATGTTGATGATGATTTCTGACTTGTTCCAATTCATATAATTTTGTTGCTTTATTCTCACGGTGTTGATTCTGACTTGGTTCTTTTCCTTGAATTCCACGATATTGATTTTGAACTGTTCGATTCCGTTCATTGTTGCCTTGGTCATCACGGCGTTGATTTCTCTATGACTTCGGCATTGCTTTGATTTCTTGACAACCACAGCTTTGGATTTTTATTTGAAACTTGACATTGACTTTGTTAAAAACTGTTAAATATACTGTAGCATTTTCAATGCTCGGCCATTTTGGAATCTTCGGCAATTTTGATTTGTGATAGTCTGGAAGTTTCTTGATCGATTACTTTAGCCACCGTTTTGATCTTGTCCTCTACGACTTTTGATGACTTCTCTGACTTTGGTTACTTTTGCATAGTATATTGGTATATGTTGTATACTTTGTAGTTGTACATATGTCTTGTGTTTCATTTTGACTTTACTTTGAATCTCATGTGTAGTTGTTAACTTCATGTACATGCCGAGTCTTGTGTTGTCACTGCTCCTACATGACTTGTACCTTGTATATGTGACTTGTTTGCATTTTTCACTTGTTTGTACTCATTGTGTAGCTTGACTTGTTCCTTCAAGTTTGAGTTTGCATTGATTCACTTGTGCAGTTTCAAACTGTTGTGTTGATGTTCATATTGGTTTGATGTGTGACATTAGTCTGGGTTTCTCTGATGTGCTTTTGAAACTTGCATCCGTATCATTGTTATCTTCTTGCTTCACTTTGGTATTTGCATTTTTGAGTTGCACCAGTCTTTTTAGTCTGGACATCTGATTTAGTTGAGCATGCACCAGTCTTTGATGATGTTGTGTATTTATATAGTGAGAGCTTGAATTTGTACTATTCAAAATTGTAATAAATATTTGTTTGAATAAAATGTCTGTTTGAATTTAAATTCTGTGTTATTTATTTTATTCAGCAAATATTTAATCTGTGAAAATAAAATAGTACAATAACAAATACATTTAAATGAATATATATATATATATGTTTATTATCATCAAACAAAAATCATATAGTTGCATATTCAACACTCTACACCAACTACAAAGCTTGAATTCAAGATTTGATCATCAAATTGAAGGGAAAAGGGGAACATACAGTAAATGAAAGAAGAAGTAAATTATGAATTAGCTAATCCAGGTGAGTAAATCTAACTCATGAATCTATGTTTGAATCTATTTATGTGTGTATTTGATGGATGTTTGATGAATTGTGTAACAACCCTGTATTTTGCAAATATTTTAAATTGATTTTTTTTCAGATTCAAAAGCTTTATTTATGAAAAAGAATAAATTTTGTTATTTTAAATATAAACTTTGATTTTTATGTGGATTAGAATTTCAAATATGACTAAATTTAATATTTCCAGAAAGAGTGAATTTTGGTTAAAATAGTCAAACTTTGACTTTTAAATTTAAATTTTAAATATTTGAAATTATAAATTTTATCTTTTATTATGAAAATAGATTTAATAACATGAATATTGCTTTTCGTTTTGTTGAAAACGGAGTTAAAATGTAAAAGTTATGTACATTTCAATTTTGAGTATAAACTGTTTATTTAACAATTTTGTCTATTTTAAATTGTATAAATTACTCTTTCTTTCTTATATTTTGTTTTAATATGTGTTAATATGTTTTTTATGTATATTTTTTCTTTTTATATTTTTAAAATGATAATAGAATCTTTTTCCAAAATTTACTGTATTTATTTTTCATTTTTAAAGGCTGTTTTCCTATTTTCTGCTATTTTCTTCATTAAAAATTATATGTAAATTAAATTTTGAATATTTATTTTGTGAATATATTTTTATTTTATGTTATTATTTATGTTTAAAAATATATTACAAGCTCATATGAATTTTCTAAAATTATTTCATTCATTTTCAAATTTTCTAGTCTAGTTCACTGTTTTAACTATTTTCCTTAATTTGACTTTATATAATTAATAAATATTATATATATTTCTATATTCTGTTAAAAATTTCGAAATTTCATATGATAATATTATTATTTCAGTAATGTAAACTTATATAAATAATTAAAGGTAAATTGAAAGGGTTTGTGACTTTCTATTTCCAATGACTTTTGATTTTCCCACCTTTTCACATTTTAACTTACTTTTACAAATCAATTAGCCATAACTACACACATACTTCAGCTGCTGTAACGACCCATAAATTTTCGATAATTAAAATAGTTAATTTAATAAGGTTTCATGGTCTAATGTTGGAAGAATTAAAAAATTTGTAATCTATGTATGGCAATAATAACTAGAATGAAATTGCAACAATGTTCATCCAAGTTAATTATTAATGAATTGAATGATACTCCAATCAATTGAAATGACTTAAATATTATAACTTGGTTATAAGGGAATATAAGAAAACAAATGTAAATATTGGGTTAACTAATGAAATAATATATAGCCATCGGAAATGGAATCAAATTGGTATTGTATTGGTAATTATGACGGTTGTTAGTAAATAATAAACTTATAAGTGTGATTAAAAGTAAATGGTGATAATTATTATAAGTTACTAGTTTATTTGTCAGTCGAATTGAATTTAGAAACCAATTGTAAATGAAATGAAATTTTATATATTAACTGGGTTTACAATCAATAACTAAAGTTGAATAACAAATGTTGGATGCACTAGATGTGAATAAGGTAATTGACTGATAACGGAAATTTATATAAAAAAAAATCTAATATTGAAATATAAATGCTACTTATTGAATGAGTTTACGATCAATAGTTAGATAAATAAATGTTGAATTCATTAGATGTAAATAAAGTAATTGATTAGTAATGAGAATTCATTTAAAATCTAATATTGAAATTTGTTGAATATTGAACAATTAAATAGTTTAAACTTAATATTGGAAATTAATTGAATAATTGAATAACGGGAATTGAATAACTGTATAATGGAAATAATTGTTCTATAATGTGAATTCGTTTTAAAGATTTAATCTTATAAGTTCATTTTCATATATTTCAAAAGATAGTGAATTATTGAACAATCAAAATTGTTTAAATTTAATATTACAAATATTTGAATAATTGAATTTTGAATATAATATGATTGAAAATAAAACCGGAAGTTGATGTAAAGTTTATTTAAACAACAATGAAGATTGTTAACATTTAAAATTGGATTTAAAAGTGAAAAATTGGAAATTGAAAATTTTATATTATAATCGACGAGTAAAAATAGCCTTCCGAGGCACAGTCTCGGAATTCGACGAAACCAGTTCCATTGGATCCGTAATAGTGTATTATTATTGGATTCCAAATTTTGTAGCGTTAGGAGTTATCGTTTGGTCGTACTGGTTAGAAACGCGTTGAAATAAATATCGAAAATTTAATATTTTAATTCGATTCAAAAAGCTATCTTCCACATACGATCAAATTAGCCTTCGAAACACGTTCCATTGTGTTCGAAATGCGGGTAAAACATTATGAACGCCTGTCGGCACATCTAGTTTCAACTTCGTTCGGAAAAGTTGAAATTATTAATAAAATAATATTCTATACGCGTATATATACGCATTTGTTCAGTGAAACCCTAGTCCATCATTTGTGGCCGCCGTCTCTTATGATTAATGGCTGAAATCTTCCTTCCTTCTCCTCGTTTTATCTCCAAATCCGTAAGCAATTTCGAAACTTTTTCAACTGCAATCTTCTAGAGCATGACAAGCTCTATCTATCCAACGGTTGAAATCGGGAACAGAGCTTCGTGGTGGTCGAAATTTGGGTTCAATGGTTTGCCGTTCGATTGCATTTTTCGAGACAAGGAGACGACCAAGTTCGTCATGGTCGTGGCCGAAGGTGAGGCTCGTTGAGGACTTTTGTTTGCCAGTGTTCGATCGTATCCAGGAGCATCGTGGTGCACGCGTCAATCGAGGGTAGAACGGCAGTTGGGTTCGTGTGCGTTATAGCCTGGGCGAACGAGTGATGGAGGAAGAAGCATATCCGCGGCCCTGATTTTTCTCATTTTCATATGGACGGCTGATCTCGTTTGGTATTGTAAATGGAAAATAATAAAAATAATTTTATTATATAATACATATTCAAACTTTAAAGCTGTGTAACTTTGTCATACTTTATCAGAATTTGACGAAACCTTTTGCGTTGGAATCATGGTGACGAGCTCTACATCACGGAATTGTTTTGGAGACGTTTGAAGCTAACTAAAATTTCAGGTTAAATCGAACGTCGTTCGGTTCGATTTGATATTGAAAACCAAGGTGAGTGTTTTATAACGCTCACAACGTACTAAATATCTTTATGCTAGTTAAATTTGACATTATGAAGTGTTATGATTTTATTTGTCCTTGTTTGATAAAATTTAATTGTCATATAGATTGTCATTTGAATTAACCGTTGAAAATTAAATTGACAGTTACATTGAAATTAAAATTGAATTGCGATTGAATTACCTGACATTGATAACTATGAAATTGCCATGAATTGTATTGTCTATTGGATGATGTATTTCGATAGATGTTATTGGTTGATATTTAAATGTTTGGATGTTTACTTGCTTATATATATACTGTTATGCATACATATGACACTGTGATTTTGTTTAAGTGATATATATTCATCCCTGACATTTAATTGCAAAAACTAATCACTTGGCCATAGGATAGAAAATTATATACGGACACTGGATTGGCTAAATTAATAATTTTTAAAATCGTCGATTTGAAATTTATTTAAACGTTTTGATTTAAAAGTTATAAATAAAATCAATTTATAGAAATTGAATTTATCGCAAAAATTTGAGTTTGGAATGTTGAAATAAATTTTGGTTAAAAGAAATTGTTAAATAATTTAAGTTGAGACTTTGAAATGTAAAAATTGGGATATGATTGAATTTTGGAAATTTATTTGTTTTAAAGATTGAACATTATTTCGAGCTTTGAGTATTACTAAGTAAAAGTGATATAAAAATGATATTTTGAAATTGAGCTTGAAATTGAATCATATTTGAAATTTGGACTTAAACTTGAATATTGATCGATAATTTTGTTAAGTGTTATAAATGGATATATTGAAAAATCAAGCTCCAAATCGATATAAATTGAAATTGAATTAATTGAAAGTGAATATAAATTGAATAAATTTGAAGTCAAAGTTGACGTTGATTGAATCGAAATCGAAATTGAATCGGTAGAAGGGAAATTGAAATTGTTTTGAATTGGGAAGTTATAATTGAAATGGTTTGGTTTTGAAGCTGTTTTATTTTGTTTTCCAAATTACTCAGTTATATAAACCATTTTTGAATATTTAAACTATTTTAATCTATTTAATCCAATTTAAATTATTTTAAACTAATTTATCTATTTTAAATCCGTTTTAAGACTTTAAGTATTTTTAACTACTTTAATTATTTAAACTATTTAAAACTATTTTTCTAAAATTTCAAGCTGGTCAATAAGGTGAAATGTTTATGTTTAAATCTTGAATTTAAATACGAATTGGGTTAACGGAGTTGCAACCTAAAATGAAATCCGAAATGATTTGGAAATCGAAATTAGATATTGAGGCGAAAAATGATTTTTTTTGAAACGGAACCTTACATTTTAAATAGATATGATGATATTTGAAACGGATTTGATTTTGAAGCAAATGTGATATTTTGATATCAATTATGAATCGATTTGAAATGTAAAAGAGCCAACGGTGTAATAATACGTAGTTATTAAAGAGACCGGGATCAGATATGGACATACTCTCTGTTGATACCGAACACCACTTTAATAACTATTATACGCGGAATGTTGATCCAGAATGAAGTGGATGGTTTGGTGAACGCATTGACTGAAGAAAGAGAACGATAATGGATGACTCCTGACATGACTAAAACAGGAGCCGCGCCGGGCCATTGAGGTTCGCCATCTCTAGCGGACACACTTCTTCGATACCATATCTATTACATTTGTGATTCGATTTGGATGCACCCCTTGATTTGGGAGTGTTGTTTCGCGGTGTTGGGGTAGTAGCTGCTATGCCCAACATCAGTCCGGATCACGCAACTACTAGTATCCTAGTTGGTATTGCCTCATGTACCTTGTCATACTGATTATCCTATTCGCGACCACTACGATTTTAGTTTGTACCTTTAGTATATGGATTACCCTCTAGTGACTTCCGGTTTTGGGGAAACTACGGTCTTGTATATGCTCTTGGGAATATAAACTGTGTTAAGGGTGGAATGGGCCATGGCTTAACGCTATTTTAATACTTTTACTTTAATGTAGACATATTATAATAGCGTATTGTACTACATAGTATATAGTTTAACGGATCCTTGAGAGATGGAAAAAACCCATAACATCTCTTAAGTTATTGCACGCACGTTGACACTGGATATGAGATGTCAAACCCCATAAACATCTCTGACGCCGTTACACTCATATTTATTTATGATTGATTTAACTTTCATATGGATATTTTAGTCCTGACTCGAGTGTTTTGTCTTTTCATTACGCTCGGGCCAGTCCTGAGTTTTCAGCTTATTGAAGATCTATTCTGGAGGACGAAGACGAAGATTTGGTATACTATTACTATTATTATCCTTGCATCATGCTGTTTGCTGCATTATTTTATTTGTTCTGTTGTATATGTATAACTCTGATAAATGTTGTATAAATGATATTCAAAAGTATATTAAATAGCTACATGAACTGTTTATTTGATTATTATATTTTATCTTTCCGCTGCGAGATTCTGTGATTGTTTCTTGTTCCTTTCTCTTCTTTTCTTATTTACCTCATTAACCATCCGCCCTTTTGAATGGTTTGGAATCGACATGTGTGTCGGTTTAAACTGTCCAAAAAGGCGGGTCGTTACAGTTGGTATCAGAGCTTTGGTTTAGCGATAACCTTAGCTTTGTGGGGTTTGACTCTTTATGAATAGGGTACTAATACCCTATGATGAGTCGCTGAGTGTATGTATAAGAGAGCGTATTTGTTAGTGACATAAAATTGTTTTATATTGTGTTGGTTGATTTGTTGAGTGGCTTATGGATTCTGGTCAATACGAGTAATTAACGTCATTGATAGGGGTCTCTAAACACTTGAACAGAACAATTCAACATAGTATTGTTTTGAAATTGGGTAAATGAAATAATTTTGCCCTAATTATATTTTATATATAAAGAAATAATTTTAGAAATTATTATGATTCATCCAGTTTGTTTGGTTGTTAGAAAGGATAATATGGATGGTCATCATAAATGAGATATTGTGTTTTAATAAATAAGGTTTATTACAAATTAAATAATGATAAAACAATTTATAGAATGTTTTAAGAAAGTAAAATTTTGTAAAAATAATTTATAAATGTGACTTACAAATCAAGATAGATTTAAATTGAGAAATATTGAATTTAAGACCCGGGGATTTTTGAAAATGGTTTTTCAAAACATTGAAGAAAAATATGTAGCGATATTAGTTGAAAAATATTTATGGGAAATATTTTTGAATGGATTTTTAAGAAGGAATGAATTCAGTACTCCTCTCTTATGTCGCTGGAAAATAATTTCGGTGATGACTGCGCAGCATCATCGACGTTCATTTTCGAGTCTCAAAGTGAAGGAGACTTATGCGAAGCTTTGCTTTGCTTCGAAACTGTTTTGAAAAATGCATTTTGGTTTAAACTTAGAAAGTATGATTTGATATATATACATCTCAAATGATTTTATTTTATTTCAAATGATTTAAAATGAACCGGGCATTTAAATTTCTAAGTTCTGTTAATTAATATTTTTCAAATAATCTAAATGAAATGTGAATAATCAGAACTTATATAATAAGAGGATTTAAAAACTCTAAGTTAAAGGTTTTGAGAAACTTTAGAGTTGAATTGTAACTCTTAAAAAAAATTGAAAGGTATTGTAAAATAAAGAAAATTTAAACAAGTAAAAATTTGTGAACATTCTAATTTAGTAAAATGAATCCTATAAATTTGTATTGTATCAAATTGCATTCTAATAACATATAATATGACTTACCAAATGCTAAAAGTTAGAATGATGTTTTAGATATGAAATGAGATATTATACAAGTAAGTAAAACCTAAAAGTAATTGAAATATACAAGTAAGCAAAACTTAAAAGTAATTAAAATGTATATAAATGGAAATTTGGTGGTGATAAAAATGTTATATACTTAAGTATAATATGAAATGATGAATGGCTAAATGGAATAAGTAAGTAGAATTTAAGGAAGCAGACAAATGAACTAAATAATATCTTTGTAAATTTTTTATAGAATTGAATATAAATTTGCAAAGAAATTGTGAAATTGAAATTTGTAGCTTTTGAGGTAATTATAAACTTAGATTAAGTCCAACTTCTTATATATGACTTTTATAGGATGGTTAATAAACTAAAGTGTTGGTTAATAAGATGTTCCACAAATAAATCTGTTATTAACTGAAATTATGAAAATGAACTACATTATTAACTGAAATTATGAAAATGAAGTAAATGTAAACAAAAGAATTTGGTGTAGCTAAGAATCAATTGAAGAATGAAATTGAATTTAATTAAATTACATGAAGTGTTTAAAATGAACTTAACTAAGCAAATTGTATGAAATAATGCATAAGAAATGATAGTATAAAAGAATATGCTTTGTAAAGAAATGGATATACTAAGTAAATAAGGGATATGAATAATGGATTGTGAATAATAAATTGTAAATGAAATAAAGGTAGGTAAAATAATTTAGTATAGATGAATTGTATATGAATCTATTGAAAGTTAATACGTAAGTTGTACGTATATTATTTTATTCGCATAACAATTTGATCTGAATTCGAGCACAAAATTTCAAGATAATTTATATCGATCCAAGTTAGGAATTTTCACTCGATTTTTGACGGCGAACCCTGGATCTGGATTTTTGATTTGATTCTGAAATTCTCTATCGTTGTATATGGCTATGCAAGGAGAATAACAGTTTCCGATCAAGAAACCAAATCTGAGTCCGCACTAGAGAGTCGTGTGAACGATACCAGTTTGGAAGTAAAATTTTGTGATCGAATGAGCGATCAGATCTGGTATTGCGTACGGATGATATATGTACTTCATACAGGTTTAAGTAAAGCAAATATTGAAAATTGAAATGCAAATTATAAATTGATTTTAAATTATATGATTTGATATCATTGATAAATAAGATATAGGTATTTAAATCAAGGAAATTGGATTGCCCGACAAAAAGGTACGTGTTTATTTTGTCATTTGATTTGATGATTTTGGATGGAGCCACTTGGCTTTTGTTTTCTTTTGCTGGTTTGGGGCCGTAGGGGCGTTTTGTAGCTGTACCGATCGAGCCGCGCAAAGGAGACTCTGCCGAAATTTTTCGTAAATCCGGGTGTTAGAAAATTTTTCAAGTTTTAAAATTTTATAACTTGTTTTGACAACTAACTTTTAAAGTTAGAAAGCCGTTCGGAGTAACTTAGTGGAAGTGTAGTAACGAATTATAAATGGAATTTCATTGTTTTATAAGTTGATAATTTCGAATAAAATATATCAAATGTTGAATCCTTTGCTTAATTCCTTTTCCCTTCTTTTTCCTTTTCGGGGACGAAAAGTTTTGAGTGGGGGAGAGTGTAACGACCCATAAATTTTCGATAATTAAAATAGTTAATTTAATAAGGTTTCATGGTCTAATGTTGGAAGAATTAAAAAATTTGTAATCTATGTATGGCAATAATAACTAGAATGAAATTGCAACAATGTTTGTCACATCCCGAAAATTTTCGACTTTCGAAAATTCAACATCGATACTCACTTTATCGACTGCCGAGCAATCGAGTGCCGGAAACTCCAAGAGTGAGGGTTTTAAGAAAAAAGAAAAAGGTAGAAGAAGAAGATAGAAGAAAAAGAAAGAAGAACAACAACAGAACAAGAGAACAGCAACAGAAACAGAACAATATCAGAATCTTACACATCGCAGCGGAACAATATATAATAGATAAATGAATAATCTTTAAACAAAGAACTATATCATTTTATACATACATCAATCATCAGAGTCAATATACAACTCAGTACAACAATGGACAGTTTTATACTTGTCCTCATACAGAATACACAGCGGAATAAATACTATCAGATACAAATACTACGTCTCGTCATCCAGCTTATCTCCAAGCTCCAGAATATCCAGATAACCTAACAATCTAACTCTAGACTGCCCGTGTGGAAATTGGTGGGCACCCAGAGTTTAGAAGGGAACAATAAACTCCGAGTCAGTCATGGTGACTGGTGTGAGATCGTAAAACAGTTATTTATCTTTAAAATAAATAGCAGAGAATTTTAAAGTCAATTCGCAATGCTTTTGGAAAATGAAACTACCATAAGACCTCCCGCCACACACACAATGCAAACGCAGAATTGGAGGAGATTTCTTCTTATGATAGTCAAAGATGCTTACTACGCAAAATCAAATCATTTTTGATATTATTATTAGTGCATAGTGTAGAAAACATTTCGAAAGTATAATATTAATCTTAGCCAACATACGACCAGTATCGTATGCCTACTATAGCTACCATCCAAACAGTGGGGCGCCACCATAAGTGAATGGCAGGTTCTACAACTAATACCGTACAAGTCACGTATTGTTTCTTTGGATTTCCAACAAATGGTCAGGCAAAGGAACTTCCTATCCACGATGGGTACGTCCCTGGAATAGACGACCCGAGAAATAACCTAACATTACGGTTAGATCTCTGCCAACACAAGGCCGGGTTACCTCTGCAAAAATAGGTAACTACTGACACGCGTATGCCATCCCCCGATCGTCACCGATCTTCCCGAGGATCCCCGATTCGCAACAAACCACATAGATAATAATAATGCAGTAACCACAGAGGTTAAGTATCTGGGCTCCATACCATGATACCACCTTTATCCAGAAGGAATGACATACACTAAGGGGCGCTACTCCCTAGAACCTTGCTGCATCCTTCCTGTTTCGACCATTTCCGGGGTGTGAGGCTCGACGAAGTCTCGTCCACAAAGCTACGCTTTCTCAAAAAGCCCTGCTTCGGGTCAAACAAAATGATCAACCTATGATCACAAAGATATAAGATCAAACAAATGATCATATCGCAAATGATCAAACACTGATCATTTCACAGCAACACTCAGTATGCCACGTTACCAAATTGGGATATATCGCTGATAAATTTCAACTACATAACCTCTGAGCTCGTACGTCTCAGAGAAGGGTGTTAAGCTAAGAGAATAAATTCTCCGCCACCAACAGAAATGTATTTGAAAGAAATCAGCCTTATATCTCAAGTTGTAACGTCAGACACACAATCCATACAAGTCTGTTCCGGGATCGAACAGAACCGAAGGCACTTCTCACGAAGCCCTTGCATATCCGGATAAATTTCAATCACGTCAGGACTTCCCGTCACTAAGGGTGATAAAACCTCTAAATCGAAGATCAGTCGATGTAGAGTAACTCGACGGTAATCCTTCCGTTTTCAAAAATATCCGGTCTTCAACACCGGTCTTCAAATGCGATTCATAATGACGTATCACATATTCGGAATGGGTTATACGACCCCATGGTCCTTTCCCGGCTAACCCGAATAGTGAGCGATTATTCAAAAATAAGTGTGGCATTCAAATTCATCCAATTCACAACAAATACCTATCTAAAGGTAATTATTGATAGTCGGTTATTTAACTATCAATAAAGATGCGCAACATCATCAGATTCCAAATAATTTTCCAAATTATTTCATCTTCAAAAATATCTTTACGAGATATAAAATTTCCACACTTAATCATTTGAAAACAATTTCAAATCAATTTCCACATTTCATTTTATCTTTAAAAGGTAAAATTTCAAAACAGTTCACTTCATATTGGAAAAGCATTTCCATACTTATTTAAAAATAAGTAATTCACAAATCATTTATTTTCAACACTTAGAAAATATTCGATATACTTAAAATCAAAATTAAGTATATATTCATTCTTTAAGGAAATCATTCTCTTTAAACACATTTATTTGAGTCAAAACGAATGTTGCGTAAAACATCGTTACGACGACTCGAAATCACTAGTATAGGGATTCGAGATTAAAATAGATATGTAAATCCCAATACTATATAAAACATTTCCTTTCGGAAATCATTTACTATAACAACAGTGTTATAGTCCATCATCTCCTTATTTTCTCGAAACGTCTATTTCAACAATAAATGTTGAAATCTATGATTTCGATATTTAACATGTTTTAAAACATCTTTTAAAACAATTACTTCATTTTATAATATCGTTTCTCCAGAACATATCCATTTTCCTTAAGAGTATATTCACTGTCCAAAATCGTGAATATAATTCACTTAACTAAATTTCAGCCATCTCTACACGTTTTATTTCAATAAAGATTCGCTGTCAAAAATCGCGAATATATCTTCTTTAAAAATCTTCTATATTTAATTTATCAAACTCCATCGATTTTGAATTTATAAAACAACGTTTATAAATCCTATTTCTATAATTTTTAACCACTTTGATTTATAAATCTTCTTTATTAACGATCCGATCAATATTCCATTTAAAAGCAGAAATCCAATTTATAAGTAAATTTTCTTATAATCATTCATTCTACAACTTCATTCTTTATAAATCTATAAATTTCATATCTTTACATTTTATAATTATAAATTTCATATCTCTTATAAAACTTATTTTAAAATTCCAATAACTTTAATTGATAAATATCAATTTGATACATCTCTTTATATACATTGGTTTAAGAATTCAAAAATCTCAACTTAAACCATTTCATAAATTTCTTAACTCTTTATTTCAAAAGAAATTACTTCTTTGTTAAAATTCACAAAATCTCAACTTTTATAACTTAAAAGTTTTAACGTTTATCTTTTTAAAGTAAATCAATTCAACAATTTAAATAAACGTATATTTTCAAAGATCACTTTTAAAATCAACATCGTTATTTTTAAATTTCAAAATTTGAATCCAATGATGCAACGCATCAATTAGTCAATCACAACAGTCAATATCATATCTCAACATATGACAACAGAATATATATCAACATCTGTAAATAAATAAATACAGTTGAGGAATCCAGTTGGATCCCTCCAACCTGTTTCCCTGCATCCAAAGATGTTAGCACAATACCAATTCCGCTCCAGTACGGAATTATCGCGGTATATAGGTTTTTATAAATCCGCTTACTAACGGCGCAATAGGGTCTCATCCGCTATACGAGGCGGGAAATCAATCAATCCAATATATACATATGCCAATATGTATATATTGCTATATATATAGATATATCCTATCATATCTAATAGCACATTCAAACAGTCAATCATCAATCAATAACTGTAAATAATTCCACATTCAATTGAGTGAGAAGATCTCACCTTTGCTTTTATTAGCAATCCATTTGTCATCTTGACTCGATTATCTTGATTTTTAACCTTGTATAAAAAAATTTATACAATTTATTAATATTCGAACAGATCGAATAATAAATTTCATTTGGTAATTTTAATTATCTAATGATTTTATTTTAAACCAATTTCTTTTAGTATTTAAAATAATCCGAATAAGCAAATTATTCACCAAATCTATTTTAAACATTTCCATCTTCAAAAATCTTATCTCAATATATATATTTACAATTTAAGAATTAAATCGAAAACCACAAGCAGATATACTTCCCTGCAATATATTTTCTGTTTTAAACAGTTTATAACAAAATATATTTCTTTTCCAGTAATAAAATAAATGTTCTAAGTTCATATCTAAAATTGGAGACCCAAAATCGATACGCATAAAAACATAAATAGATCGAAGATTACTCACCCAACGACTGACGACACACTGCCTCAATCTGCAGAGGTTCACGCGAGCTCCTCCCAGTCAAGACCACTGCTCGCCTCTTCCAGTCGCAATCGCCTAGTCAACCTCGACTTCGACTTCGTCACCACTTTCCAACTCGCGAGCACGCACACCTCCAATCACGAATTCTCAAATCGAGCATGACCTGGCCCCTAGCTTCCAGCACCCACGACGCATCACCAGAGTCGCCGCCTTGACTTCGAACTGCGACCCTGTTTTTTCCCCTTCGAGGTCCCACGTCCACGCGACATCGTACGCGAAAATGACTCGCGATTATAACTCGCGCCACCGTCGATTGACTTGCCGCTCAAAGCAGCCCCACGCCACGGCGAACTTCGTCTCGAGTTCGTGAATTGATTACGATTTGTACAGCCGCATCTCTCTTCTCTTTTATTTTATTCTTTTGATTTGCGATTATTGTTTCTTGTTTTGAAATCCTGGAGAAAATAAAGGATACTTCGCGATTTTTAAAAAAAAACTGTATGTCTAGGGTGGCTTATCAGATGTAGGGAGATGTAGGACGGCCGATAGGCAGTGTTGACTTGTTATTTTAAATTTTTATATTCAAAATATCTCATTTGCAATACGCGAAATCTCGAACTTCGAATCAAACATGCTGATAGGCGTTTATAATGTTAAACACCTATTCCGAACGCACTGGAAAAGGTTCCAACTTCAAATTTGATCGTATGGAGAAGATAGCTTTTCGAACCCGCTATTTAAATTAAATTCGATACTAATTTCAGCGCGTTTACCTATCGTACGCTCACACAACAACTCCGAAAAATACGAAACTTGAAATCCGATAATAATATAATATTACGGACCCAATGGAACTGGTTTCGTCGAATTCCGAGACTGTTTGAAAAATGACTATTTTTAAATATCGGTTCGAACGATTAAATTTCAAACTGAACAATTTACTCCTAAATTCGATTCTGAAGCTTCTGTTATCTTTAGTAATATCAATATGAATTTTTCAAGCGTTTGAAATATTTTTCTTTAGCTTTAAATTGAAGATTTAAATTTTATTCAGCATTCAATAGATTAAATTTTATAATTTAATCGTCAAATTCAAAGTTATATTCGGGATTCAAATTAAATCATCGTTCAAATATTTAAAATTAATTAAATATTCTCAATTTAATTCGTTCGAAATTCTGGGTCGTTACAAACTTCCCCCCTTAAAAGAATTTCGTCCTCGAAATTACAAGTTAGGGAAAAAGGTCCTTAGCTCGTCTACTATTTTTCCAACATCTAATAGTTTTATCAAACTTTCAAAACAAATCTCTCTACTAGAGATTCGTTATCAATTCAACTAAATTTTCCAACTCAAATTATAAGTTCCAACAACATTGTTTACTTAACAATTCAAATTTAAGTTTAAATTCAAATTTTAAACTTTCAAAATTTCTCAAAAATTTTCTAACACTCGAAATTTTCGAAAAATTTCGCCAGCGTCTCCTTTGCGCGGCTAATACGGCACGACTACAAAACGTCCCTACGGACTCTCAGATTTCAAAAAGAAAAAGAAAAAGCCAAGCGGCTAGAGAGAAATCATCAAAAACTCATATTAAAACTCAAATACGTACCTTTTGACGAGCAATTCAAATTATCTGTGAAATAAATTTTCCAATCCCTTTATACACCTGTATATCCTACTAGCCATAATATCTAGTTACATATATTCAAACCATTCTGCAAATTTAATTACAAAATTTTCAATGTAAACTGCATATACATTTTTAGCTTACTTCACTGTTGAAGTTACATATTCATATCCATTCAAATTTACATTTCAAATTCATTGAATTCACTTTACCATTTTAATTCAAATTTGGATTCTATTTATCTCCTGAATATTGAATTTCTATCGATTAGCTTTCATTTACAACTGCTTATTTCAAATTAGTTTCAATTACTAATTCATTTCTAATTCTAATCCACTTACAAATTCAAATCTGTTTTCAATCTTCAGTTTCAATTCCAGTCTTATTCATTTTTTTGTTCATTCCCAAAATTTATTACAATTTACTATTTTGGTTTATAACCACTTATATTAAACTGGATATCCAATTCGAATTTTAATTCATCTTTCAATTTACTTTATTCAATTCAATTCATTTGCTTACGAATTCGAAATGAATTTTAACATTCAATTTTATTTTCTCGCATTTGCCATTGCAAATTTATTTATTTGTTCACAAATTCTTTCATTTCAATTTGAACTTTCATTTCAATCAGATTCCCAATATTCTATAAGTTATCAACTTATTTACATCTTGATTTATACAACCATTTATACATTCACATTCACAATTCCATTTCATTAAGGAATTTTATTTTCATTTATAAATTCATTTACAATTTATATTCACCATTTTATTCATATATGAATTTATTTCCTTATACTTTCAATTCACATTTATAGATTTCATTTGTTAATGAACTTTAATTCCAATCACAATTTCATATTTCACATTAACAATTTCTATTCGTATAAGTTATCAATTCAATAATATTTCGTAAATATTCTTTATAGTATTCCAGAGTCTTTTTCAACCTTTTCAAAACCATTTTGAAAACAAGTCAAATCATCCTTTGAACTTTCAAAACAAAACCCAACTTTTCAAACAACTTCCATTTAAAACAATTTGGCAGCAACTTCTCTTTTTGAAACCCGAAAATGAACACCGATGATGTCGCGATCATCATCGGAATTATTTTCCAGCGACCTAAAAGAGTTTAGAGCTTTTATCTCTCTAAAATACTTTTTAAAACCTTCGAAATCCATTTTCAAATCAAAAATGATTTAAACTTTCCAAATCTCCAAAATTTCAAATTCTTTTCAAAACATTTCCAAATACTTCTCTGGAATTCCGTTTTAAATTACAAATCACATTTATAATTTACATTCTTTAAATTTCATTAGTACATGGATTTATCTTCAAATCTTTGGAGTAACGATTTCAGTTTCTTATTAAATTTTAGTGATGATAATTCACTATTATTACTTCCTAACATCCATGCAACCATATACTATAGTACTTCATAGAAAAACATTTCTTTTCTATACAAAAATAGGTTTGGGTAAAATTATTTCATTCACCCTATTTAAAACAATACTGTGTCGGTTTATCTTGTTTAAGAGTTTAGAAACCCCTATCGATTACAGTTAGCTAGACTGCACCGACCAGAATCCATAAACAATCAACCGATAAGTCAACACAATACAAAACAATTTTTATATTCAAATAACAAATACGCGCTCATATCTATTATTACACTCAACTCATTCTAGAGTACTACTGACTCCATCTCTAATGAGTAGCACCCAACAGAGCAGGGTTGTCGCTTAACCATATGCTCTGATACCACTTTGTCACATCCCGAAAATTTTCGACTTTCGAAAATTCAACATCGATACTCACTTTATCGACTGCCGAGCAATCGAGTGCCGGAAACTCCAAGAGTGAGGGTTTTAAGAAAAAAGAAAAAGGTAGAAGAAGAAGATAGAAGAAAAAGAAAGAAGAACAACAACAGAACAAGAGAACAGCAACAGAAACAGAACAATATCAGAATCTTACACATCACAGCGGAACAATATATAATAGATAAATGAATAATCTTTAAACAAAGAACTATATCATTTTATACATACATCAATCATCAGAGTCAATATACAACTCAGTACAACAATGGACAGTTTTATACTTGTCCTCATACAGAATACACAGCGGAATAAATACTATCAGATACAAATACTACGTCTCGTCATCCAGCTTATCTCCAAGCTCCAGAATATCCAGATAACCTAACAATCTAACTCTAGACTGCCCGTGTGGAAATTGGTGGGCACCCAGAGTTTAGAAGGGAACAATAAACTCCGAGTCAGTCATGGTGACTGGTGTGAGATCGTAAAACAGTTATTTATCTTTAAAATAAATAGCAGAGAATTTTAAAGTCAATTCGCAATGCTTTTGGAAAATGAAACTACCATAAGACCTCCCGCCACACACACAATGCAAACGCAGAATTGGAGGAGATTTCTTCTTATGATAGTCAAAGATGCTTACTACGCAAAATCAAATCATTTTTGATATTATTATTAGTGCATAGTGTAGAAAACATTTCGAAAGTATAATATTAATCTTAGCCAACATACGACCAGTATCGTATGCCTACTATAGCTACCATCCAAACAGTGGGGCGCCACCATAAGTGAATGGCAGGTTCTACAACTAATACCGTACAAGTCACGTATTGTTTCTTTGGATTTCCAACAAATGGTCAGGCAAAGGAACTTCCTATCCACGATGGGTACGTCCCTGGAATAGACGACCCGAGAAATAACCTAACATTACGGTTAGATCTCTGCCAACACAAGGCCGGGTTACCTCTGCAAAAATAGGTAACTACTGACACGCGTATGCCATCCCCCGATCGTCACCGATCTTCCCGAGGATCCCCGATTCGCAACAAACCACATAGATAATAATAATGCAGTAACCACAGAGGTTAAGTATCTGGGCTCCATACCATGATACCACCTTTATCCAGAAGGAATGACATACACTAAGGGGCGCTACTCCCTAGAACCTTGCTGCATCCTTCCTGTTTCGACCATTTCCGGGGTGTGAGGCTCGACGAAGTCTCGTCCACAAAGCTACGCTTTCTCAAAAAGCCCTGCTTCGGGTCAAACAAAATGATCAACCTATGATCACAAAGATATAAGATCAAACAAATGATCATATCGCAAATGATCAAACACTGATCATTTCACAGCAACACTCAGTATGCCACGTTACCAAATTGGGATATATCGCTGATAAATTTCAACTACATAACCTCTGAGCTCGTACGTCTCAGAGAAGGGTGTTAAGCTAAGAGAATAAATTCTCCGCCACCAACAGAAATGTATTTGAAAGAAATCAGCCTTATATCTCAAGTTGTAACGTCAGACACACAATCCATACAAGTCTGTTCCGGGATCGAACAGAACCGAAGGCACTTCTCACGAAGCCCTTGCATATCCGGATAAATTTCAATCACGTCAGGACTTCCCGTCACTAAGGGTGATAAAACCTCTAAATCGAAGATCAGTCGATGTAGAGTAACTCGACGGTAATCCTTCCGTTTTCAAAAATATCCGGTCTTCAACACCGGTCTT
Organism: Allium fistulosum; assembly: GCA_030737815.1. NCBI lineage: Eukaryota > Viridiplantae > Streptophyta > Magnoliopsida > Asparagales > Amaryllidaceae > Allium > Allium fistulosum. Next base: position 763,082,764 of record CM060903.1, on the reverse strand, counting down.
CAAATGCGATTCATAATGACGTATCACATATTCGGAATGGGTTATACGACCCCATGGTCCTTTCCCGGCTAACCCGAATAGTGAGCGATTATTCAAAAATAAGTGTGGCATTCAAATTCATCCAATTCACAACAAATACCTATCTAAAGGTAATTATTGATAGTCGGTTATTTAACTATCAATAAAGATGCGCAACATCATCAGATTCCAAATAATTTTCCAAATTATTTCATCTTCAAAAATATCTTTACGAGATATAAAATTTCCACACTTAATCATTTGAAAACAATTTCAAATCAATTTCCACATTTCATTTTATCTTTAAAAGGTAAAATTTCAAAACAGTTCACTTCATATTGGAAAAGCATTTCCATACTTATTTAAAAATAAGTAATTCACAAATCATTTATTTTCAACACTTAGAAAATATTCGATATACTTAAAATCAAAATTAAGTATATATTCATTCTTTAAGGAAATCATTCTCTTTAAACACATTTATTTGAGTCAAAACGAATGTTGCGTAAAACATCGTTACGACGACTCGAAATCACTAGTATAGGGATTCGAGATTAAAATAGATATGTAAATCCCAATACTATATAAAACATTTCCTTTCGGAAATCATTTACTATAACAACAGTGTTATAGTCCATCATCTCCTTATTTTCTCGAAACGTCTATTTCAACAATAAATGTTGAAATCTATGATTTCGATATTTAACATGTTTTAAAACATCTTTTAAAACAATTACTTCATTTTATAATATCGTTTCTCCAGAACATATCCATTTTCCTTAAGAGTATATTCACTGTCCAAAATCGTGAATATAATTCACTTAACTAAATTTCAGCCATCTCTACACGTTTTATTTCAATAAAGATTCGCTGTCAAAAATCGCGAATATATCTTCTTTAAAAATCTTCTATATTTAATTTATCAAACTCCATCGATTTTGAATTTATAAAACAACGTTTATAAATCCTATTTCTATAATTTTTAACCACTTTGATTTATAAATCTTCTTTATTAACGATCCGATCAATATTCCATTTAAAAGCAGAAATCCAATTTATAAGTAAATTTTCTTATAATCATTCATTCTACAACTTCATTCTTTATAAATCTATAAATTTCATATCTTTACATTTTATAATTATAAATTTCATATCTCTTATAAAACTTATTTTAAAATTCCAATAACTTTAATTGATAAATATCAATTTGATACATCTCTTTATATACATTGGTTTAAGAATTCAAAAATCTCAACTTAAACCATTTCATAAATTTCTTAACTCTTTATTTCAAAAGAAATTACTTCTTTGTTAAAATTCACAAAATCTCAACTTTTATAACTTAAAAGTTTTAACGTTTATCTTTTTAAAGTAAATCAATTCAACAATTTAAATAAACGTATATTTTCAAAGATCACTTTTAAAATCAACATCGTTATTTTTAAATTTCAAAATTTGAATCCAATGATGCAACGCATCAATTAGTCAATCACAACAGTCAATATCATATCTCAACATATGACAACAGAATATATATCAACATCTGTAAATAAATAAATACAGTTGAGGAATCCAGTTGGATCCCTCCAACCTGTTTCCCTGCATCCAAAGATGTTAGCACAATACCAATTCCGCTCCAGTACGGAATTATCGCGGTATATAGGTTTTTATAAATCCGCTTACTAACGGCGCAATAGGGTCTCATCCGCTATACGAGGCGGGAAATCAATCAATCCAATATATACATATGCCAATATGTATATATTGCTATATATATAGATATATCCTATCATATCTAATAGCACATTCAAACAGTCAATCATCAATCAATAACTGTAAATAATTCCACATTCAATTGAGTGAGAAGATCTCACCTTTGCTTTTATTAGCAATCCATTTGTCATCTTGACTCGATTATCTTGATTTTTAACCTTGTATAAAAAAATTTATACAATTTATTAATATTCGAACAGATCGAATAATAAATTTCATTTGGTAATTTTAATTATCTAATGATTTTATTTTAAACCAATTTCTTTTAGTATTTAAAATAATCCGAATAAGCAAATTATTCACCAAATCTATTTTAAACATTTCCATCTTCAAAAATCTTATCTCAATATATATATTTACAATTTAAGAATTAAATCGAAAACCACAAGCAGATATACTTCCCTGCAATATATTTTCTGTTTTAAACAGTTTATAACAAAATATATTTCTTTTCCAGTAATAAAATAAATGTTCTAAGTTCATATCTAAAATTGGAGACCCAAAATCGATACGCATAAAAACATAAATAGATCGAAGATTACTCACCCAACGACTGACGACACACTGCCTCAATCTGCAGAGGTTCACGCGAGCTCCTCCCAGTCAAGACCACTGCTCGCCTCTTCCAGTCGCAATCGCCTAGTCAACCTCGACTTCGACTTCGTCACCACTTTCCAACTCGCGAGCACGCACACCTCCAATCACGAATTCTCAAATCGAGCATGACCTGGCCCCTAGCTTCCAGCACCCACGACGCATCACCAGAGTCGCCGCCTTGACTTCGAACTGCGACCCTGTTTTTTCCCCTTCGAGGTCCCACGTCCACGCGACATCGTACGCGAAAATGACTCGCGATTATAACTCGCGCCACCGTCGATTGACTTGCCGCTCAAAGCAGCCCCACGCCACGGCGAACTTCGTCTCGAGTTCGTGAATTGATTACGATTTGTACAGCCGCATCTCTCTTCTCTTTTATTTTATTCTTTTGATTTGCGATTATTGTTTCTTGTTTTGAAATCCTGGAGAAAATAAAGGATACTTCGCGATTTTTAAAAAAAAACTGTATGTCTAGGGTGGCTTATCAGATGTAGGGAGATGTAGGACGGCCGATAGGCAGTGTTGACTTGTTATTTTAAATTTTTATATTCAAAATATCTCATTTGCAATACGCGAAATCTCGAACTTCGAATCAAACATGCTGATAGGCGTTTATAATGTTAAACACCTATTCCGAACGCACTGGAAAAGGTTCCAACTTCAAATTTGATCGTATGGAGAAGATAGCTTTTCGAACCCGCTATTTAAATTAAATTCGATACTAATTTCAGCGCGTTTACCTATCGTACGCTCACACAACAACTCCGAAAAATACGAAACTTGAAATCCGATAATAATATAATATTACGGACCCAATGGAACTGGTTTCGTCGAATTCCGAGACTGTTTGAAAAATGACTATTTTTAAATATCGGTTCGAACGATTAAATTTCAAACTGAACAATTTACTCCTAAATTCGATTCTGAAGCTTCTGTTATCTTTAGTAATATCAATATGAATTTTTCAAGCGTTTGAAATATTTTTCTTTAGCTTTAAATTGAAGATTTAAATTTTATTCAGCATTCAATAGATTAAATTTTATAATTTAATCGTCAAATTCAAAGTTATATTCGGGATTCAAATTAAATCATCGTTCAAATATTTAAAATTAATTAAATATTCTCAATTTAATTCGTTCGAAATTCTGGGTCGTTACAATGTTCATCCAAGTTAATTATTAATGAATTGAATGATACTCCAATCAATTGAAATGACTTAAATATTATAACTTGGTTATAAGGGAATATAAGAAAACAAATGTAAATATTGGGTTAACTAATGAAATAATATATAGCCATCGGAAATGGAATCAAATTGGTATTGTATTGGTAATTGTGACGGTTATTAGTAAATAATAAACTTATAAGTGTGATTAAAAGTAAATGGTGATAATTATTATAAGTTACTAGTTTATTTGTCAATCGAAATGAATTTAGAATCCAATTGTAAATGAAAGAAATTTTATATATTAACTGGGTTTACAATCAATAACTAAAGTTGAATAACAAATGTTGGATGCACTAGATGTGAATAAGGTAATTGATTGATAACGGAAATTTATAAAAAAAAATCTAATATTGAAATATAAATGCTACTTATTGATTGAGTTTACGATCAATAGTTGGATAAATAAATGTTGAATTCATTAGATGCAAATAAAGTAATTGATTAGTAATGAGAATTCATTTAAAATCTAATATTGAAGTTTGTTGAATATTGAACAATTAAATTGTTTAAACTTAATATTGGAAATTAATTGAATAATTGAATAAAATTGAATAACGGGAATTGAATAACTGTATAATGGAAATAATTGTTCTATAATGTGAATTCGTTTTAAAGATCTAATCTTATAAGTTCATTTTCATATATTTCAAAAGATAGTGAATTATTGAACAATCAAAATTGTTTAAATTTAATATTACAAATATTTGAATAATTTAATTTTGAATATAATATGATTGAAAATAAAACCGGAAGTTGATGTAAAGTTTATTTAAACAACAATGAAGATTGTTAACATTTAAAATTGGATTTAAAAGTGAAAAATTGGAAATTGAAAATTTTATATTATAATCGACGAGTAAAAATAGCCTTCCGAGGCACAGTCTCGGAATTCGACGAAACCAGTTCCATTGGATCCGTAATAGTGTATTATTATTGGATTCCAAATTTTGTAGCTTTTGGAGTTATCGTTTGGTCGTACGGGTTAGAAACGCGTTGAAATAAATATCGAAAATTTAATATTTTAATTCGATTCAAAAAGCTATCTTCCACATACGATCAAATTAGCCTTCGAAACACGTTCCATTGTGTTTGGAATGAGGGTAAAACATTATGAACGCCTGTCGGCATGTCTAGTTTTGACTTCGTTCGGAAAAGTTAAAATTATTAATAAAATAATATTCTATACGCGTATATATACGCATTTGTTCAGTGAAACCCTAGTCCATCATTTATGGACGCCGTCTCTTATGATTAATGGCCGAAATCTTCCTCCCTTCTCCTCGTTTTATCTCCAAATCCGTAAGCAATTTCGAAACTTTTTCAACTGCAATCTTGTAGAGCATGTGTGACGACCCGGAATTTTTGTATATTTGAAATGTGAATATTTAATTTATTTTAAATATTCGAAAGTTAAATTTTAACTTTAATTTCAAATATACAGTATTTCTTTGGATAATTAATTATTAAATTTAATTATCGGGATTGGGTAAAATATTGAATCTTGATTTTAAAGCCTGTTAAAAATAGTTCAAAGGTTCAGAAAATTTATATTGTTAATACTGAAGATGATAGAACTTTTAAAATGGAATTTTAAAGAGTTTTGTTCAGTTTTAAAAATAAATCGTTTAAAATGAATTTTAAAATAGCCTTCCGAGGCACAGTCTCGGAATCCGACGAAACCAGTTCCGTTGGATCCGTAATATTGTATTATTATCGGATTTTAAATTTCGGAGCGTTTGGAGTTGTTGTGTAAGCATACGGTATATAAACGCATAGAAATTCAGAGCATGTGTCCTTCCTGGCAACGTTCTCTTCTTGCCTAAGAAATTAGATGTGGATTCGTATATTAATTTAAACACGTGTTCAACTGGTAGAACACGCGTCCTCACCTTTTTGTTTTCAATCGTACACTTCTCGTTCCTTCTAAAAACTGCTAGTTCCTTCCTCGTCTATTCAATTCAATTCCAGTCATTATTAAACGGAAAATATAATATAATGGCCGAGCTTCCTCTCAAGAATTCATTCAGAAATCGAAACCATATTTTTCCCTCTTCTAATTTCACGAATTCGAATAACTCCATTTCCCTTTCGCCTACTAGTCCCTTCCGTTCGAAAAAATATAACAATAAAAATAAATGGCGGATAAAGGGGAATCGCGACTTGGATCTGGGCCTCAACTTTGAATCTCGGCGCTCATCTTCAGGAAGTAAGGTCGAGGCGCGTGGAGTTTTCTGTCGCGTGGAGATAGGATTTGAGCCCTTCGTTTCTGACAAGGGTATCGCGATGGGGCGGCGTACGCACGCGATTTTGGGGCCGCGACTTGCTTTGGTATGGGTCGCGGCGTTGGGCGTCGAAGGGCTGCAGGTTGGAGCTCGCGGTAGGGGATGGTCTCGCGACAGCTTGTTGGTGGTAGTCAGGTCAAGCGCGTGGGGACGATCGTCAGAGTCGCGATGGTTGAAGCTCGCGTTTGGGGATTTGGGGTATTAGTTCGTCAGAACCGCGATGGGGCAATCGAGATGAACTGGTCGCGAGGCTAATAAGGAGCGTGCTTGACTGTGAAGTGTGGGATTGAGCTCGTCACAGGCTGTGATTGGATTTAACTGTAAGGTATAAAAATTTATTTCTTTTAAGAATTTTTTTTATAACTCAAAGATTGATTTTTCAGTATGAAAGATATATGCATGTAGATAAAGTATATAACTGAGATTTTAAAATTTGCAGTGAAATTTCAAAGACAGAACCGTTTTGAAATTTTAATACGTATATAGGTTAAATAGAAATTTTTATAGAATTTGAGAAAAATAGTTTTAAATATATACATGTACACTTTTAGATTTGAAGACATCCATAAAGAACTATATATAGAATTGGTTCAGGTTTATGTATATATTACTTACTGTTTAACTTTAATTTAAGGAAATTAAAACTTTAATTCATTTAGTTGGTTAGTGAGTAGGGTTAACTAGATTATCTTAAATAAGAAATTAAGGTGATTCACTTGTTTAAAATTAACTTATTTAATTATTTTTACTAGAGATTTCAAAGGGGAAAATTGGGTTAAATCAAATTATAAGTTAAAATTTAAACCTATTAAGTGGTAATGAATTGTTTGGTAAGTTCAAATATTAATAAATCGTATAATGTTATTCAAGGTTTAAAATTCGAGAAGGAAGCAAGCTCAATTGGAAATGAGATGCTAATAGATCAAAGGTGAGTTAATCTCACTCAGTTAAATTATAATTTAAATTTAATTGGTTAAATTTAAATAATTGGTTGAATGATTGATTTGGTTTGATGTGATACTATATATATATAGTAGTATATAGCAATATATACATATTGGCATATGTATATATTGGAGTTGTTGATATTCCCGCATTTTATAGCGGATGAGACCCTATGCGCCGCATAATAGCGGATGATATTTTATAAACCCATATACCGTGATATTCCACCTCGAAGTGGAATTGGTATTGTGCTAACGTCTGTGGATGCAGGGAAACAGGTTGGAGGGATCCAACTGGATTCCTCAAAATATTTAATTTTTGTTTAAATATTCTGTGATATGATTGTTGTTATCCTGTGATAATTTATATTGGATAATCTGGTTGGATTGAATTTCCCAGTATAATGAGTTATCAAAAGCAATTGAATTGGATTTTTGGAAAAATATAAAAGAGTAAAATTAAGTTAAGTAATTCTAGTGAATTCGAATAAATTAAATATGGAAAAGAGGAATTTTGAATAAATAGAGAAATATTGAATTTAAAGAAAACTTATGTGATATTATTTAAAAGAATAAATAATTTATTTTAATTCAATGTTTAATTGTAATTAAAAAGAAAGAAAGAATTTGGGAAATCTGAAACTTGTGTTCAGTTTAAAGATTTTAAATCATAATGAGAAAAAAAATCTGGAAGTTAATGAATTTGGGAAAAAAATGGATTAAATAAAGAAATTTATTTCAAAGTAAAATAAATTGGGAAATCAATTATAAATTTGATTTAAATATTTTGGGATTTGAAATTTAAAGAGAAATGAGATTTTGGAGATATAAACTGGGTTTATAAAGTAAAATGGAATATCAGAGGATATTTGAAATATAAAATTCAAGGTGGGAATTTATAAAAGGAATATGAATTGGTTTAAAAATAATTGTTGATTTATTATTAAAAGATGTGAAGAGAAGTGTATTTATCTGGATAGCCAAGTATGTTTTTCAAAAGCAATTTTAAATATAAGTTAAAAGTTTTAATATGGTTTAAAAAGCATATTTTAGAGAATCTATTATTTCTAAATGTTTAAGCCTAAAGTAGTATTTTCAAAGATCTATTATTGTAGTAATTATATAAAAGTGATTTGGTATTATATTTTAAAAGAGAAATTTAGTTTATATTTGTAAAGTGGTTTCATTTTAAATATTTCTTAAGTATATATTTTGTTAAGGTATTAAAGTAGTTTTTTTAAATTTCAATATTATTAAGTATATTTATAGTAAAGTGTTTTAAGATTATTTTAAAATCTAAGTGTTTTGTACTTGGTGTTTCAGAGGAAATAAATATTTGGAAATGTATTCCGTAAGCGGAAACTGTTTTGAAATTGTTTTCAAATGAGTTTTGAAAATTCGGAAATATATCTTGGAAAGATATTTGGACAAATAAATAATGTGGGAAATTATTTAATTGTGTGATGGTTGCTTGTGGATGTTAATTGATAGTTAAATAACCGACTATCAATATTGGCCAAATGCGCTGATCGTTTCGAAGAGACCGGGATCGAGTTTCCGTATACCAGGATTCTAGGTCTGGAGACTCGAATACCACTTCGATCCGGTTTGTACGTTTCGTGTAACGATTTCGGAGTCGAAGATGGAGCTGTGAAGTGCAAGGGCTAGTCGCTACTAATCCTGAGGATATTTCCAAAATGGATGTAGTAGGAATAGTGCCTTCGGTTCCGTTCAAACCCAGGACGGACTTGTATGGACGAATGCTTGCGAAACATCGTCAGCGGACGATGGGCATTCTAAGGGATATGTTCTGAAAAGGTATCGTTTAGCCTCGAACCTCATCAACCGGGAATGACTGAAAATCAGGGGTTATGCAGCAAGGCTTCGTGGGTAGCTCCCACTGGAGGGTAAGGTCATCCCTGTCTAGATGTCCCTTTTTATTTCGGCTTAGTGGTGCGGTTGCTGATCCCAACCGTGGGGTGATTTTATTCGGGATCATCCAGTAAGGGATGGTTCCGGCCTTGTGTTGCAGGGGAGCGGGCGTACTCCTCGGTACGGTGATCTAGGCCACGTACTGTGATAGGTGGTACCCCAGTGCCTAGTCATTCGTTGGAAATCCATTCTTCCTACGTGCCTTGTACGGTTTTGATTGTGCCCAACTATTGTTGAAATGTGAGATGCAAGCATTTCAGCTAGATTATATTTTACTTTCTGTAGACACTATTATAATATCAGAGGATTTTGATATAAAGTGTTTTAGCTATCGTAAGGTAAAAACCCGACATGTTTATTTGTGGCGTGGTCTTACGAGATGCTTTTGTTTTCAAAGGATTTTGAAACTTTAATAATCAATTTGAGTGTGATTTTCTCACGCTGGTTTTCCAGACTGACTCGGGTATTGTTTTATATGATGCTCGGGTCAGACCGAGATAAACAGGTTCAGTGTAACATTCCCCCTTTTGACCATCTCCAGTCGGTAATTAAACCAACTCGAAACGTTCAAAAAGACGAATTGTTATTTAGTTTATAAGGTTTAAACAGAATCAGCCACAGAAACACAGAATAATAACACTGAATTAAAACAAATGAATCTTTATTTCATTACTATAAATCTTTTTATATACATCAGAGTTTATACAATTTTAATACTGATACAGCGGAATATCTTAAAATACAATTTTCTCTCGAAATAAATGATTCTTTACTCTCCCTCTAACTTCGCTGCTCGAAAATCTTCAAGCTGTAAAAATACTCGGTCTGACCCGAGTATTATATTCAAAAGAAAATAATACACAGGTCAGTCTAATTCAAACCAGTTTATTAGTGCATATAGGCAGTAATAATTTAAATAGACGATAGTCACAATAATTCCCGTCTATCCGACTCTTTAAACAAAGAAACCGGATAACGAAAATATATAACACTAAACAGTGTTAAACGATAAATCAGCAGATTTAAATCATCAACAGAGATAAACAGTGTTATTGGCTGCCGTACACGCACGCGTGCACGGCCTCGCCAATACGACATAAAAGATCAATGCATCACGACGCAAAGAAATATCAATTCAAAACTGTCGATTTCGTGGTGGCTGCAGTGCACACGTGTGTATTCGTACCCGTGTGCACCGCCCCGCCAACTCGTGTGCATAGATAAAGGTGCAACATGCAACAGTGAGACTCGAGACCAATACAACACAGTGCCCAAACAGTATCAAACTGACTCACAAGTGAGCAAAGTAAACATCATGTTTCGGCTATACTGGAACCATAAGTGAAACTCAATTCAGAAGTGAAGTGCAACAGTGAATGATTCAACATGTCCAACTAGAAGTGTAGTGAACCCAAACAAGAATTTGAATGTGCTACAAGAGTGAACACATAAACAATACCCAATGAACAAGGAATCATGATATAGCAGTACACACAGGTGAAAGCAACTGAAATGTCAAGACTCAACCAAGATCACAAGCAATGTAACCAGCTGCAAGCTTCAACATGAATAGCACATATATACATAAAATGGTAACTGACTCAACAATGCAAAGAATGAACTTCAATGAACAACTCCAACATGAATATACAGGTTACGGGTGTCGCAGACCTGAGTGCAGCAGTGAATGGTCACAAGTGCACCAGTTCAAAATTTCACAAGTACAAGACCATATTCAAGTAAAGACTACAGGCAACTGAGCACATATATGTACAACAAACAGCATGCAGCATAGATGAAATAGAAATGGAATACAACTGCAACCATGATCAGGCAAAGGTTATGGAGACCAGAGCATAGGAATGTGCAGACTCAAGCTACAAGTTCAAATGTCAACAAAGCACATCAGTATGGCAACACAACAGCATGCACCTATATGAAGACTACACTGTCAAGTGCAGAAATGTACAGTGCAACATGGTCAACTACACAATGCAAATGAATATGGTCAGAACACAAATAGCCAGACAACATAAATGCAAGTATAACCCAGTGGTCAAGACAGCCTATTCATATACGAACTGCCTCAACACAACTGCAAAGCAACTCAACTCGAATTTGACCCAGTGCACAAGGCAACTAGACCATCAAAGTGCAACAAGATGAAGTCAGTGCCAATAGTAATGACAGCAACTCCACCAAGTCGTAATTCAATCCCAAAATACAGTCAATCATCCCAAGAGAAAAATAAAATGCAGTTCGAACATACATATATACATATCAATTTAATGTATATGCATACATCACTGCATACATATGTTTGAAGACTAGAATGCAACTGGGTGCAGACAGTCTCAATCCAGACACATTGAACGTCATATATACTAAATGATCAGTGGACAATACATGAAGGCTTGAACAAGACTCGAGTGCTACATTAAAGGGTGCACAGACAACATATGAAGGAAATGCACTGGTTAGTGTGACAGCAAGTGGAATCAATGGTACAAGACAATGAAACAAAACAGGGTGGACACAAAATCAGTGACAACTTTACAACCAACTGATCGGCCCTCATGTCTGTTGTATTTGGACTTGCTTAATCAGTAAATAGTGACTTCAATATAATGGGAACTTGGAGTTATATTTTGGACTTCCTTTGGAAAACTCAGGTCAACCTGGGTTTAAACAATTTCAATTAGTTTCTTTGATTCTTTTTTTTTCAGAGATATAAACTAGGTGTTTTAACTCAAATATATGTTTTATCTTTGGTTTAGAAAATAACAACCTATATTGGCTTAACACTAAGCTCAAAACAATTAATTATATCCAGAGAAATTGATTTGAAATCAAACATTTGTATTGAGGAACTCAAACAAAAGATGTATATGCTTATGAGCCTGCACTTAAATGTTGTCATTCACAGAGCATTCATGTAAAAAAACACATATTCACATACATATATGCATCAGAATCATACTTTTAAATTATTTTTAAGTGATGTTACTCACACAATCAAACTGCACAAGACTACACAAGTTTCAGATATCACCCTGGATGCAGACCCACAAAGAAGAACAACAAAGACTATAAATCACAATCAGATGCAAGCATGACACAGATGCATCAGTGAAACAAATTCTAGTGGGGAGGCAACAAATTTAAATATCAAAATGAACTACATGACTCAAACCATACTTATACATGAATGCAGACTGGACAACAAATGTGTTCAAGTACCAAGAAATCAATAACTAAAACTCCAAATGTAACAGCAATTCGAGATCCAGATTCGAAGGTACAGGGCATGCGAATAAAAACATATCCAAAACCGTGGGAATCAAGTTGTCACAATATCAGGAGATCGAGAAATAGGAAAGTCTCGAAGTTCATATAAATTCAACCCCAAAGAATCATCACAAAATCAAATCAAATTTGCCGATCATCATAGTAGGCATGAAATAGATGTGAGTAGGGGGGAACTACTCACCTTAGAACGAATTGGAGCAGGTCGAAGGAGCCACGATTTCTGAGGGGAATTGAAGCGCCATCGCGTTCGATTTGGCAAAGCGGCGATCTCATACTCGAAGCCCTAAATTTTCTTTGTGGAGGAGAACGAACGAAAGCCCCACCTTTTCTGAAGCCCTACGTTTCTAGATTGAAGAACGAAGCCGCCATAGAATCGAGACGACGCCAAGGCTAATTCTTTTGGGGACGAAGAAGAACCTCGTGGCCGCCATTTTTTATCTTCGTTCATTTTTCTTTTTAGGGTTTGTAAATGAATGGGAAGAAATGGGTTTGGGTTTTAACCGAGAAAAAGGGGTATGGGTTATGGTTTTTATTTTATCTTCTTTTCTTAAATCAAATTTTGTTTTTTTGTAAATATTTTCCTTACTTTGTTTTGTTTAATCATGTTGCTAAAATCTAAATTATGTGTATAATATTTATTTCGTACAAATAAAATTTTATTAAAAGAATTCTAATCGATTTACAATTTCTAAATTCAAACAGAAATTAACAATTGATATTAAATCATTAATTTACGAAGATTTTATCGTTATAAAATTTTCCAACAATAACAACAAATTATCTGTCAACTTTAATCGTTTATCGATGATTTTAATTCGGGCAAAAATCCAGGTTGTTACAGAAATTCAATTTTTAATTCGATTTAATTTTATACGCGTTTACACGCCATATATTCACAAAACAATTCTGATAAATACGAAAATTGAAATCCAGTAATAATTCAATATTACGGACCCAATGAAACTCGTTTCGTCAAATTCCGAGACTGTGCCTCGGAAGGTTATTTTTAAATTCGATTTCAAACGATACAATTTCAAAACTGAACAAATCGCTTTCAAATTCAATTCTGAAGCTTCTATTACCTTCAGTATTATCAATATGAATTTTCCAAGCTTTTAAATTATTTTTAACCGGCTTAAAATCGAAGATTCAAATTTTATTCAACTTCAATAGATTAAATTCAAAAATTTAATCGCCAATTCCTTCTGATAATTTGAAATTCAAGTCAAATCATCGTTCAAATATTTAAAATTAATTAAATATTCTTAAATTAAATTGTTCAAAATTCAGGGTCGTTACAAACTCCCCTCCTTAAAAACTTTTCGTCCACGAAAAGGAAAAGTTGTTAAAATTTCATCGATATTTATACTCTAGTCAATTTTTTTTTTTTTTTTACTAAACTTAAAACTTATTACAAATAAATGAATATAGGATTCATTTCATTTGTTTATCTCATTAGTTTTGTTTATCTTCTCTTTTATTCAATGATTTCTACAATCAAAACGCAAAAGTCTTTTATCAACATTTTCGATTTTCAACTCAGATTCAAACTTAAAATTCTTCACGTTAGAGATTTATACAATATATACCTTCCAAAGCTGTGGACTTTCAAAACATTTCAAAGATCCTCTTCCTTAGTTCATTAAGTTGGAATTTCGTAATTTTACTTTCAAACTATTGATTCACTATTTACAGTTTGAAAATACTTGCTAACTCGAAATTTAACAAGTCCATTTTCGTTCTCACAGACATTAGACATACGCTGGCCAGGCGCAAGTCTAAAAATCTCCAAGTACTAAACATACTTGCTTCAATTCCCAGTGAAAATACTTTTAAAATTCTTTTAAAAATGGATATGGAAAGCACGTTCCCCCATGGATTACAGTTTACCCGGCGGTTACGCTACTATCCCAGTAGAATCGCTTGTAACTGCAGGTTTCACACCTTTCTTGAATTACGCCATGGTTGTTGCCATAGATTGCAGTACACACGGCGGTTACGCTACTATCCCAGTAGAATCGCTCGTGTCTGTAGGCATCACGCCCCTCAAATTTCGCTTGGCATTAGATTGCAGTTTACTCGGCGGTTACGCCACTATCCCAGTGGAGTCGCTCGTAACTGTGGGCATCTCGCCCCTCAAATTACGCTAACATCATCAATCAAATCTAATCTCATCGCGATGAACTATCGCGAAGGATTTCCGATTCAAATAGTCACTCTGACTAAAATTCTACGTAGCTACGAATTTCAAATGGATACTCTTCACGAGTTCCAATACCTTCATTAATAATAAATGGAAGGTACTTTTCCACATCCTCAGTTTAGAAAACATAATATCATATATGTAGTACTTTCATTTCCCATTTCGTACATATCATATCCATGTAAACGTACATAAGATTTCCATAACAATGTCTTTCTAAACTAACGGTTTCAATTCACCGCATTCATATATATAAGTTCTAAAACTTACATATCCATATTCATAACAAAATAGAGGATTTCAAAATTTTCCTCTAAGTCGATTTGGAAATTTAAGGTTATCTCAAACCTAATTCATATTCATAATTCCAATTCATTATCGACTTTCACATTCGATTTGAATTTCACGCTTACATCGTCAATTCTCAACACAGAATTGATGTCTATCGATATATAACCTCTGAGCTCGTACGTCTCAGAGAAGGGTGTTAAGCTAAGAGAATAAATTCTCCGCCACCAACAGATATATATTTAATAGAGATCAATCGCTATGTCATCAATTCACAATGTTAGACATGCAATCCAAATCATCATCTGAAATTCAAAGCTCAACTTATATTGTCTTTGATGTCGAAGTTAAACTCAATTTTAACTTAACGATTCAATCTTTTGAAAAATTTCAAATTGAACTAATTGTTCAAATTTCTCATTTAACTTTTCAACTTCGACTTCAAAAATGAATTTCAAATCATTTATTCCTTACGGAATATATTCACAACATTTCATATTTGGAAAAACATTTCCAGACTTATTTAAAAATAAGTAATTCACAATCCATTTTATTTTCAACATCTGAAAATATTCGATATACTTCAATCAAAATTAAGTATATATTTCATCTTTAAGGAAATCATTCTCTTTCACATATTCATTTGAGTTAAAACGAATGTTACGTAAAACATCGTTACGACAACTCAAAATCACTAGTATAGGGATTCGAAATTTAGATAGATGTATAAATCCCAATACTATACAAAACATTTCCTTTCGGAAATCATTTACTATAACAACAGTGTTATAGTCCACCATTTCCTTATATTCGAAAACGTCTATTTCAACAATAAATGTTGAAATCTATGGTTTCGATATTCAATGCCTTTGAAAACATCTTTTTAAAACAATTACCTCGTTTTAAAATATCGATTTTCCAAACATGTCCATTTAATTCAATAATATATTCACGGTCCAAAATTGTGAATATACATCTCTTTTAACAAACTATAAAGAATTTACTTATCAAAATAAGTCAGTTTCGAATTTATAAACAACGTTATAAATTCCATTTCTTATTCATAAAGACTTCAATTTATAAAAATTGCTTTATTAACTCATTCCTTTATAACTCAATTTTATATCAGAATTTTAATCTACAAGTAAATTACTTATAAATTCTTTTATTTCACAACTCTGATTCATTTTATAACTTCACAATTTTAATTCTGTAATTTTCATTCACTTATGAAATCCATTAAATATTTCACTTTTAACACTTATACAATTCCAATATTTTATTAACACTTTTCAAATCTTCAATTTAAGCCGTTTATAATAATTCAAAAATTCCAATTTAAACTATTATATAAATTTATCAATTTTCCATTTCCAAGATAATCTACTAGTTCTTTAGTAAATCATTCATCGAATTGATTTCCAATTTAAATCACATTTGATTTATTCACAATGGATTTTACTAACATTCATTCATTCATATGATTTGAAGTATTCATTCATATTCAATTAGTTTACTTTCACTAATTTGTATTCAAGTTAGTTTGCTTTCAATCCAAATCAAAATTGGTTCTATTTAGATTTCTTACCTTTCAATTTGAATTCAGTTACTTAGCTTCCAATTCCATTAATACAATTTCATTAATACTTAATGAATTCCCATACAATCAACTAGCAAAACCAATGCACATTCAACTTAACCAAATTTATTTACTTTGCTTATATTCAATTTGGTTCAACACACTTAATTTCAATTGGTTTATATTCTAATTCAGATTGAATTCTAATACTCACCATATTCACAAATTCATTTTTACAGTTAAAGTTGAATTTCCTTTATATACTCAAATTCATATTCATTCTTCACTTTATCAATTCATTTTGATATCAAATTCAATTTGATTCAATATTACTTAAGCCATGTTTCATTTTATCTTCACTTGCATTTATTTTCACTATACAACTTAAGTTCGTCTCAAATTTATTTGAAATACTATTTTATTTAACTTAACTTAAGTCAAATTCATATCACATTTCAAAATTCAAAGTTTTACTTAACAAAACCGTTTAACCATTTAACAACTGGTTTCACTTAAACTTTCTCTATTTTATAAGTTAAACAACTTATTAATTTAAACTTTCCAATTCATATTATACAATCATTTATCATTTAAGTTTAACTTTTCATCTCAACAATTTATCAAATCCAGTTCAATTTATTTAACTTCCTTTAGTTAAATTTCAAATCCATATATTTATTAATGCCAACTCAATTCAATTTAACTTTTCTTAAGTTAAAAATCTTTATTTTCAAAACAATTTTATACTTCTTTGGATTTGAAAAACGTTCTCTTTTACAAGTGTTTCTAGTAACTATTCATATTAAACATCATAAACTAAGCTTTGTGTAAACCAAAGCTCTGATACCACTCTGTAACATTCCCCCTTTTGACCATCTCCAGTCGGTAATTAAACCAACTCGAAACGTTCAAAAAGACGAATTGTTATTTAGTTTATAAGGTTTAAACAGAATCAGCCACAGAAACACAGAATAATAACACTGAATTAAAACAAATGAATCTTTATTTCATTACTATAAATCTTTTTATATACATCAGAGTTTATACAATTTTAATACTGATACAGCGGAATATCTTAAAATACAATTTTCTCTCGAAATAAATGATTCTTTACTCTCCCTCTAACTTCGCTGCTCGAAAATCTTCAAGCTGTAAAAATACTCGGTCTGACCCGAGTATTATATTCAAAAGAAAATAATACACAGGTCAGTCTAATTCAAACCAGTTTATTAGTGCATATAGGCAGTAATAATTTAAATAGACGATAGTCACAATAATTCCCGTCTATCCGACTCTTTAAACAAAGAAACCGGATAACGAAAATATATAACACTAAACAGTGTTAAACGATAAATCAGCAGATTTAAATCATCAACAGAGATAAACAGTGTTATTGGCTGCCGTACACGCACGCGTGCACGGCCTCGCCAATACGACATAAAAGATCAATGCATCACGACGCAAAGAAATATCAATTCAAAACTGTCGATTTCGTGGTGGCTGCAGTGCACACGTGTGTATTCGTACCCGTGTGCACCGCCCCGCCAACTCGTGTGCATAGATAAAGGTGCAACATGCAACAGTGAGACTCGAGACCAATACAACACAGTGCCCAAACAGTATCAAACTGACTCACAAGTGAGCAAAGTAAACATCATGTTTCGGCTATACTGGAACCATAAGTGAAACTCAATTCAGAAGTGAAGTGCAACAGTGAATGATTCAACATGTCCAACTAGAAGTGTAGTGAACCCAAACAAGAATTTGAATGTGCTACAAGAGTGAACACATAAACAATACCCAATGAACAAGGAATCATGATATAGCAGTACACACAGGTGAAAGCAACTGAAATGTCAAGACTCAACCAAGATCACAAGCAATGTAACCAGCTGCAAGCTTCAACATGAATAGCACATATATACATAAAATGGTAACTGACTCAACAATGCAAAGAATGAACTTCAATGAACAACTCCAACATGAATATACAGGTTACGGGTGTCGCAGACCTGAGTGCAGCAGTGAATGGTCACAAGTGCACCAGTTCAAAATTTCACAAGTACAAGACCATATTCAAGTAAAGACTACAGGCAACTGAGCACATATATGTACAACAAACAGCATGCAGCATAGATGAAATAGAAATGGAATACAACTGCAACCATGATCAGGCAAAGGTTATGGAGACCAGAGCATAGGAATGTGCAGACTCAAGCTACAAGTTCAAATGTCAACAAAGCACATCAGTATGGCAACACAACAGCATGCACCTATATGAAGACTACACTGTCAAGTGCAGAAATGTACAGTGCAACATGGTCAACTACACAATGCAAATGAATATGGTCAGAACACAAATAGCCAGACAACACAAATGCAAGTATAACCCAGTGGTCAAGACAGCCTATTCATATACGAACTGCCTCAACACAACTGCAAAGCAACTCAACTCGAATTTGACCCAGTGCACAAGGCAACTAGACCATCAAAGTGCAACAAGATGAAGTCAGTGCCAATAGTAATGACAGCAACTCCACCAAGTCGTAATTCAATCCCAAAATACAGTCAATCATCCCAAGAGAAAAATAAAATGCAGTTCGAACATACATATATACATATCAATTTAATGTATATACATACATCACTGCATACATATGTTTGAAGACTAGAATGCAACTGGGTGCAGACAGTCTCAATCCAGACACATTGAACGTCATATATACTAAATGATCAGTGGACAATACATGAAGGCTTGAACAAGACTCGAGTGCTACATTAAAGGGTGCACAGACAACATATGAAGGAAATGCACTGGTTAGTGTGACAGCAAGTGGAATCAATGGTACAAGACAATGAAACAAAACAGGGTGGACACAAAATCAGTGACAACTTTACAACCAACTGATCGGCCCTCATGTCTGTTGTATTTGGACTTGCTTAATCAGTAAATAGTGACTTCAATATAATGGGAACTTGGAGTTATATTTTGGACTTGCTTTGGAAAACTCAGGTCAACCTGGGTTTAAACAATTTCAATTAGTTTCTTTGATTCTTTTTTTTTTTCAGAGATATAAACTAGGTGTTTTAACTCAAATATATGTTTTATCTTTGGTTTAGAAAATAACAACCTATATTGGCTTAACACTAAGCTCAAAACAATTAATTATATCCAGAGAAATTGATTTGAAATCAAACATTTGTATTGAGGAACTCAAACAAAAGATGTATATGCTTATGAGCCTGCACTTAAATGTTGTCATTCACAGAGCATTCATGTAAAAAAACACATATTCACATACATATATGCATCAGAATCATACTTTTAAATTATTTTTAAGTGATGTTACTCACACAATCAAACTGCACAAGACTACACAAGTTTCAGATATCACCCTGGATGCAGACCCACAAAGAAGAACAACAAAGACTATAAATCACAATCAGATGCAAGCATGACACAGATGCATCAGTGAAACAAATTCTAGTGGGGAGGCAACAAATTTAAATATCAAAATGAACTACATGACTCAAACCATACTTATACATGAATGCAGACTGGACAACAAATGTGTTCAAGTACCAAGAAATCAATAACTAAAACTCCAAATGTAACAGCAATTCGAGATCCAGATTCGAAGGTACAGGGCATGCGAATAAAAACATATCCAAAACCGTGGGAATCAAGTTGTCACAATATCAGGAGATCGAGAAATAGGAAAGTCTCGAAGTTCATATAAATTCAACCCCAAAGAATCATCACAAAATCAAATCAAATTTGCCGATCATCATAGTAGGCATGAAATAGATGTGAGTAGGGGGGAACTACTCACCTTAGAACGAATTGGAGCAGGTCGAAGGAGCCACGATTTCTGAGGGGAATTGAAGCGCCATCGCGTTCGATTTGGCAAAGCGGCGATCTCATACTCGAAGCCCTAAATTTTCTTTGTGGAGGAGAACGAACGAAAGCCCCACCTTTTCTGAAGCCCTACGTTTCTAGATTGAAGAACGAAGCCGCCATAGAATCGAGACGACGCCAAGGCTAATTCTTTTGGGGACGAAGAAGAACCTCGTGGCCGCCATTTTTTATCTTCGTTCATTTTTCTTTTTAGGGTTTGTAAATGAATGGGAAGAAATGGGTTTGGGTTTTAACCGAGAAAAAGGGGTATGGGTTATGGTTTTTATTTTATCTTCTTTTCTTAAATCAAATTTTGTTTTTTTGTAAATATTTTCCTTACTTTGTTTTGTTTAATCATGTTGCTAAAATCTAAATTATGTGTATAATATTTATTTCGTACAAATAAAATTTTATTAAAAGAATTCTAATCGATTTACAATTTCTAAATTCAAACAGAAATTAACAATTGATATTAAATCATTAATTTACGAAGATTTTATCGTTATAAAATTTTCCAACAATAACAACAAATTATCTGTCAACTTTAATCGTTTATCGATGATTTTAATTCGGGCAAAAATCCAGGTTGTTACAGAAATTCAATTTTTAATTCGATTTAATTTTATACGCGTTTACACGCCATATATTCACAAAACAATTCTGATAAATACGAAAATTGAAATCCAGTAATAATTCAATATTACGGACCCAATGAAACTCGTTTCGTCAAATTCCGAGACTGTGCCTCGGAAGGTTATTTTTAAATTCGATTTCAAACGATACAATTTCAAAACTGAACAAATCGCTTTCAAATTCAATTCTGAAGCTTCTATTACCTTCAGTATTATCAATATGAATTTTCCAAGCTTTTAAATTATTTTTAACCGGCTTAAAATCGAAGATTCAAATTTTATTCAACTTCAATAGATTAAATTCAAAAATTTAATCGCCAATTCCTTCTGATAATTTGAAATTCAAGTCAAATCATCGTTCAAATATTTAAAATTAATTAAATATTCTTAAATTAAATTGTTCAAAATTCAGGGTCGTTACATTCAGGATATGATGCTGTGGAGCTCAGGAGACGAGCTGGATGTCGATACGTACTCCCGTACTTGTTATTATTTTTCCGCTGTGTATTTAGTTGTATGTTATGGATGTTGATGTACTCTGATGATGTATTCCGATGTATTGTATAAACAGATAAAATTTTGATTTGTGTAAAGATCTGTTGATATATTATATTTTATTCCGCTGCGATGGTTAGATTCTGATGTTGTTTTTCTTTTATTTTCTTCTTCTACCTCTTCTTTTTACCCAAATGGTCCGGTTTTTCGTGTTAGAAAAACTCGGGTTGTTACAGCATGACAAGCTCTATCTATCCAACGGTTGAGATCGGGAACAGAGCTTCGTGGTGGTCGAAATTTGGGTTCAATGGTTTGCCGTTCGATCGCGTTTTTCGAGACAAGGAGACGACCGAGTTCGCCATGGTCGTGGCTGAAGGTGAGGCTCGTTGAGGACTTTTGTTTGCCAGTGTTCGATCGTATCCAGGAGCATCGTGGTGCACGCGTCAATCGAGGGTAGAACGGCAGTTGGGTTCGTGTGCGTTATAGCCTGGGCGAACGAGTGATGGAGGAAGAATCATATCTACGGCCCTGATTTTTCTCATTTGCATATGGACGGCTGATCTCGTTTGGTATTGTAAATGGAAAATAATAAAAATAATTTTATTATATAATACATATTCAAACTTTAAAGCTGTGTAACTTTGTCATACTTTATCAGAATTTGACGAAACCTTTTGCGTTGGAATCGTGGTGACGAGCTCTACATCACAGAATTGTTTTGGAGACGTTTGAAGCTAACTAAAATTTCAGGTTAAATCGAACGTCGTTCGATTCGATTTGAAATTGAAAACCAAGGTGAGTGTTTTATAACGCTCACAACGTACTAAATATCTTTATGCTAGTTAAATTTGACATTATGAAGTGTTATGATTTTATTTGTCCTTGTTTGATAAAATTTAATTGTCATATAGATTGTCATTTGAATTAACCGTTGAAAATTAAATTGACAGTTACATTGAAATTAAAATTGAATTGCGATTGAATTACCTGACATTGATAACTATGAAATTGCCATGAATTGTATTGTCTATTGGATGATGTATTTCGATAGATGTTATTGGTTGATATTTAAATGTTTGGATGTTTACTTGCTTATATATATACTGTTATGCATACATATGACACTGTGATTTTGTTTAAGTGATATATATTCATCCCTGACATTTAATTGAAAAAACTAATCACTTGGCCATAGGATAGAAAATTATATACGGACACTGGATTGGCTAAATTAATAATTTTTAAAATCGTCGATTTGAAATTTATTTAAACGTTTTGATTTAAAAGTTATAAATAAAATCAATTTATAGAAATCGAATTTATCGCAAAAATTGAGTTTGGAATGTTGAAATAAATTTTGGTTAAAAGAAATTGTTAAATAATTTAAGTTGAGACTTTGAAATGTAAAAATTGGGATATGATTGAATTTCGGAAATTTATTTGTTTTAAAGATTGAACATTATTTCGAGCTTTGGGTATTACTAAGTAAAAGTGATATAAAAATGATATTTTGAAATTGAGCTTGAAATTGAATCATATTTGAAATTTGGACTTAAACTTGAATATTGATCGATAATTTTATTAAGTGTTATAAATGGATATTATTGAAAAATCAAGCTCCAAATCGATATAAATTGAAATTGAATTAATTGAAAGTGAATATAAATTGAATAAATTTGAAGTCAAAGTTGACGTTGATTGAATCGAAATCGAAATTGAATCGGTAGAAGGGAAATTGAAATTGTTTTGAATTGGGAAGTTATAATTGAAATGGTTTGGTTTTGAAGCTGTTTTATTTTGTTTTCCAAATTACTCAGTTATATAAACCATTTTTGAATATTTAAACTATTTTAATCTATTTAACCCAATTTAAATTATTTTAAACTAATTTATCTATTTTAAATCCGTTTTAAGACTTTAAGTATTTTTAACTACTTTAATTATTTAAACTATTTAAAACTATTTTTCTAAAATTTCAAGCTGGTCAATAAGGTGAAATGTTTATGTTTAAATCTTGAATTTAAATACGAATTGGGTTAATGGAGTTGCAACCTAAAATGAAATCCGAAATGATTTGGAAATCGAAATTAGATATTGAGGCGAAAAATGATTTTTTTTGAAACGGAACCTTACATTTTAAATAGATATGATGATATTAGAAACGGATTTGATTTTGTAGCAAATGTGATATTTTGATATCAATTATGAATCGATTTGAAATGTAAAAGAGCCAACGGTGTAATAATACGTAGTTATTAAAGAGACCGGGATCAGATATGGACATACTCTCTGTTGATACCGAACACCACTTTAATAACTATTATACGCGGAATGTTGATCTAGAATGAAGTGGATGGTTTGGTGAACGCATTGACTGAAGAAAGAGAACGATAATGGATGACTCCTGACATGACTAAAACAGGAGCCGCGCCGGGCCATTGAGGTTCGCCATCTCTAGCGGACACACTTCTTCGATACCATATCTATTACATTTGTGATTCGATTTGGGTGCACCCCTTGATTTGGGAGTGTTGTTTCGCGGTGTTGGGGTAGTAGCTGCTATGCCCAACATCAGTCCGGATCACGCAACTACTAGTATCCTAGTTGGTATTGCCTCATGTACCTTGTCTTACTGATTATCCTATTCGCGACCACTACGATTTTGGTTTGTACCTTTAGTATATGGATTACCCTCTGGTGACTTCCGGTTTTGGGGAAACTACGGTCTTGTATATGCTCTTGGGAATATAAACTGTGTTAAGGGTGGAATGGGCCATGGCTTAATGCTATTTTAATACTTTTACTTTAATGTAGACATATTATAATAGCGTATTGTACTATATAGTAGATAGTTTAACGGATCCTTGAGAGATGGAAAAATCCCGTAACATCTCTTAAGTTATTGCACGCACGTTGACACTGGATATGAGATGTCAAACCCCATAAACATCTCTGACGCCGTTACACTCATATTTATTTATGATTGATTTAACTTTCATATGGATATTTTAGTCCTGACTCGAGTGTTTTGTCTTTTCATTACGCTCGGGTCAGTCCTGAGTTTTCAGCTTATTGAAGATCTATTCTGGAGGACGAAGACGAAGATTTGGTATACTATTACTATTATTATCCTTGCATCATGCTGTTTGCTGCATTATTTTATTTGTTCTGTTGTATATGTATAACTCTGATAAATGTTGTATAAATGATATTCAAAATTATATTAAACAGCTTCATGAACTGTTTATTTGATTATTATATTTTATCTTTCCGCTACGAGATTCTGTGATTGTTTCTTGTTCCTTTCTCTTCTTTTCTTATCTACCCCATTAACCATCCGCCCTTTTGAATGGTTTGGAATCGACATGTGTGTCGGTTTAAACTGTCCAAAAAGGCGGGTCGTTACAGTTGGTATCAGAGCTTTGGTTTAGCGATAACCTTAGCTTTGTGGGGTTTGACTCTTTATGAATAGGGTAGTAATACCCTAGGATGAGTCGCTGTCATGAATTACTTAATAAAAATTCATGATTTAAATTTTAAAAATCATAGCTTCCAAAGATGATTCGAGATATATTCTTGGATCAATACAAAATAACCAACGGGTTTAAAAGCAAGTCACCATGACTTAAATTTTTAAGGAAGATGCCTTTGAAAATTAAATTGTCTTTGGTTGGGATAATTATACCAGAAAATTAACTTGAGGGATTTATTAAACATAATTAATGATTAAAATTATGATTAACTTTGGGTTAATTAATTAAAAACTTAAGTATAATAAATCAGATACTTAATAATTAAATAAGTATAATTGTTTAGGGATTGTCAAAGAGTAATTACTTGAGTAATTTAGAAAGGGATTATTTACTTAAAGAAATTAATTTAATAATTAATTAATTAAAATATGATTTGTTAAGGGTTAGTTAATTTCTGAATATGGTTAGTTAATGAGAAATGAATGATCAAGATTGATGGAAGTAATTAAAGGATCATTTATTTATTAATTAATTACTTAATGGGATTGATTAAAGTTTAATTTTTATAAATGGTTAAGGTTAATTCGTTTATATAATTAATTAAATGCTAATTACTTAATGTAATAAAAAAAAATTAATTAATCAAGAATGATTAATAAAAAGGGGTAAGTAAATAATAATTACTTATTATAATTAAGGAATAATTAATCAAGGAGGATTAATTAAGATAAATAATTAAGAAATGATTAATTAATTTATAATTAATTAATGTTAAGTAAGATGGATTAAGGTAATCCAAGTAATTAAAGGTTAGTAATTAATTTAATTAGAGATTAATTAAATTAATTAAGAATGAATTGACTTGTTATGGATTGGTTGAATGATAGTCGATGCCTTGGATTAGTGGATATATCTGATATGTGATTGTGATATAAGATATTTTGGATGAATTGTGATAATGTAATTTATCTATCTGTGATAGATTTGTTATATGAATATGATATCCTGAATTTAAATCAAATTGTTTAACTGAAAAATCTTGGTTTAAAGAATGACTTTTGATTCGAAGAGGCCGGGGTCGGGTATCAGAAATATACCCGAAACCACTTTGATTGTAATCTATAATTCTTTATAGACTTGTTTTGTAAATCGAATAGGCTGGAATGAAATAAATCGAGTAATCTGGATCATTGGAACTAAGTAACGATACTTAGATATTATTTTGGGAAATAAATTGTTTGAATATAATAAGTAAGAACTCGTAGAAGATACGAGTTACCCTGATTTTATACAAGATCTATGGATTGAAATTTCATGTTAAATGAGTTTACTCACGCTGGTTTCCAGCCTGACTCGGGTGTTACTTTGATGTAATGCTCGGGTCAGACCGAGTATTACAGATTTTCAGGTTAGGACGTTCTGGAGTTCAGGTGGCGAGCTGGATGGCAGGAACGTATGGAGTGTATTCCGCTGAGCATATTACTGTTGTTTATCTGAGACATGTTAATTCTAACTGTCTAGTATATTTGTAAATGGATGTAACTCTGATGTAGTGAATGTAAAATAACAATTACAGCTTTCTTTGTGTAAAGAATATTATTTGATATTATATTTTATCCGCTGCGAATGTGAGATGTTGTGTTCTCTATTCTTCTTTCTTCTTTCTGTTTCTTTCTTCTATCTCTTTCTTTTTCTTCTAACTATCTGGAATTTTCGGGTTCGAAAATTCCGGGTCGTTACACTGAGTGTATGTATAAGAGAGCGTATTTGTTAGTGACATAAAATTGTTTTATATTGTGTTGGTTGATTTGTTGAGTGGCTTATGGATTCTGGTCAATACGAGTAATTAACGTCATTGATAGGGGTCTCTAAACACTTGAACAGAACAATTCGACATAGTATTGTTTTGAAATTGGGTAAATGAAATAATTTTGCCCTAATTATATTTTATATATAAAGAAATAATTTTAGAAATTATTATGATTCATCCAGTTTGTTTGGTTGTTAGAAAGGATAATATGGATGGTCATCATAAATGAGATATTGTGTTTTAATAAATAAGGTTTATTACAAATTAAATAATGATAAAACAATTTATAGAATTTTTTAAGAAAGTAAAATTTTGTAAAAATAATTTATAAATGTGACTTACAAATCAAGATAGATTTAAATTGAGAAATATTGAATTTAAGACCCGGGGATTTTTGAAAATGGTTTTTCAAAACTTTGAAGAAAAATATGTAGCGATATTAGTTGAAAATATTTATGGGAAATATTTTTGAAAGGATTTTTAAGAAGGAATGAATTCAGTACTCCTCTCTTATGTCGCTGGAAAATAATTTCGGTGATGACTGCGCAGCATCATCGACGTTCATTTTCGAGTCTCAAAGTGAAGGAGACTTATGCGAAGCTTTGCTTTGCTTCGAAACTGTTTTGAAAAATGCATTTTGGTTTAAACTTAGAAAGTATGATTTGATATATATACTTCTCAAATGATTTTATTTTATTTCAAATGATTTAAAATGAACCGGGCATTTAAATTTCTAAGTTCTGTTAGTTAATATTTTTCAAATAATCTAAATGAAATGTGAATAATCAGAACTTATATAATAAGAGGATTTAAAAACTCTAAGTTAAAGGTTTTGAGAAACTTTAGAGTTGAATTGTAACTCTTAAAAAAAAATTGAAAGGTATTGTAAAATAAAGAAAATTTAAACGAGTAAAAATTTGTGAACATTCTAATTTAGTAAAATGAATCCTATAAATTTGTATTGTATCAAATTGCATTCTAATAACATATAATATGACTTACCAAATGCTAAAAGTTAAAATGATGTTTTAGATATGAAATGAGATATTATACAAGTAAGCAAAACCTAAAAGTAATTGAAATATACAAGTAAGCAAAACTTAAAAGTAATTAAAATGTATATAAATGGAAATTTGGTGGTGATAAAAATGTTATATACTTAAGTATAATATGAAATGATGAATGGCTAAATGGAATAAGTAAGTAGAATTTAAGGAAGCAGACAAATGAACTAAATAATATCTTTGTAAATTTTTTATAGAATTGAATATAAATTTGCAAAGAAATTGTGAAATTGAAATTTGTAGCTTTTGAGGTAATTATAAACTTAGATTAAGTCCAACTTCTTATATATGACTTTTATAGGATGGTTAATAAACTAAAGTGTTGGTTAATAAGATGTTCCACAAATAAATCTGTTATTAACTAAAATTATGAAAATGAACCACATTATTAACTGAAATTATGAAAATGAAGTAAATGTAAACAAAAGAATTTGGTGTAGCTAAGAATCAATTGAAGAATGAAATTGAATTTAATTAAATTACATGAAGTGTTTAAAATGAACTTAACTAAGCAAATTGTATGAAATAATGCATAAGAAATGATAGTATAAAAGAATATGCTTTGTAAAGAAATGGATATACTAAGTAAATAAGGGATATGAATAATGGATTGTGAATAATAAATTGTAAATGAAATAAAGGTAGGTAAAATAATTTAGTATAGATGAATTGTATAGGAATCTATTGAAAGTTAATACGTAAGTTGTACGTATATTATTTTATTCGCATAACAATTTGATCTGAATTCGAGCACAGAATTTCAGGATAATTTATATCGATCCAAGTTAGGATTTTTCACTCGATTCTTGACGGCGAACCCTGGATCTGGATTTTTGATTTGATTCTGAAATTCTCTATCATAGTATATGGCTATGCAAGGAGAATAACAGTTTCCGATCAAGAAACCAAATCTGAGTCCGCACTAGAGAGTCGTGTGAACGATACCAGTTTGGAAGTAAAATTTTGTGATCGAATGAGCGATCAGATCTGGTATTGCGTACGGATGATATATGTACTTCATACAGGTTTAAGTAAAGCAAATATTGAAAATTGAAATGCAAATTATAAATTGATTTTAAATTATATGATTTGATATCATTGATAAATAAGATACAGGTATTTAAATCAAGGAAATTGGATTGCCCGACAAAAAGGTACGTGTTTATTTAGTCATTTGATTTGATGATTTTGGATGGAGCCACTTGGCTTTTGTTTTCTTTTGCTGGTTTGGGGCCGTAGGGGCATTTTGTAGCTGTACCGATCGAGCCGCGCAAAGGAGACTCTGCCGAAATTTTTCGTAAATCCGGGTGTTAGAAAATTTTTCAAGTTTTAAAATTTTATAACTTGTTTTGACAACTAACTTTTAAAGTTAGAAAGCCGTTCAGAGTAACTTAGTGGAAGTGTAGTAACGAATTATAAATGGAATTTCATTGTTTTATAAGTTGATAATTTCGAATAAAATATATCAAATGTTGAATCCTTTGCTTAGTTCCTTTTCCCTTCTTTTTCCTTTTCGGGGACGAAAAGTTTTGAGTGGGGGAGAGTGTAACGACCCATAAATTTTCGATAATTAAAATAGTTAATTTAATAAGGTTTCATGGTCTAATGTTGGAAGAATTAAAAATTTTGTAATCTATGTATGGCAATAATAACTAGAATGAAATTGCAACAATGTTCATCCAAGTTAATTATTAATGAATTGAATGATACTCCAATCAATTGAAATGACTTCAATATTATAACTTGGTTATAAGGGAATATAAGAAAACAAATGTAAATATTGGGTTAACTAATGAAATAATATATAGCCATCGGAAATGGAATCAAATTGGTATTGTATTGGTAATTGTGACGGTTATTAGTAAATAATAAACTTATAAGTGTGATTAAAAGTAAATGGTGATAATTATTATAAGTTACTAGTTTATTTGTCAGTCGAAATGAATTTAGAAACCAATTGTAAATGAAATGAAATTTTATATATTAACTGGGTTTACAATCAATAACTAAAGTTGAATAACAAATGTTGGATGCACTAGATGTGAATAAGGTAATTGACTGATAACGGAAATTTATAAAAAAAAAATCTAATATTGAAATATAAATGCTACTTATTGAATGAGTTTACGATCAATAGTTGGATAAATAAATGTTGAATTCATTAGATGTAAATAAAGTAATTGATTAGTAATGAGAATTCATTTAAAATCTAATATTGAAATTTGTTGAATATTGAACAATTAAATTGTTTAAACTTAATATTGGAAATTAATTGAATAATTGAATAAAATTGAATAACGGGAATTGAATAACTGTATAATGGAAATAATTGTTCTATAATGTGAATTCGTTTTAAAGATTTAATCTTATAAGTTCATTTTCATATATTTCAAAAGATAGTGAATTATTGAACAATCAAAATTGTTTAAATTTAATATTACAAATATTTGAATAATTGAATTTTGAATATAATATGATTGAAAATAAAACCGGAAGTTGATGTAAAGTTTATTTAAACAACAATGAAGATTGTTAACATTTAAAATTGGATTTAAAAGTGAAAAATTGGAAATTGAAAATTTTATATTATAATCGACGAGTAAAAATAGCCTTCCGAGGCACAGTCTCGGAATTCGACGAAACCAGTTCCATTGGATCCGTAATAGTGTATTATTATTGGATTCCAAATTTTGTAGCGTTTGGAGTTATCGTTTGGTCGTACGGGTTAGAAACGCGTTGAAATAAATATCGAAAATTTAATATTTTAATTCGATTCAAAAAGCTATCTTCCACATACGATCAAATTAGCCTTCGAAACACGTTCCATTGTGTTCGGAATGCGGGTAAAACATTATGAACGCCTGTCGGCACGTCTAGTTTCGACTTCGTTCGGAAAAGATGAAATTATTAATAAAATAATATTCTATACGCGTATATATACGCATTTGTTCAGTGAAACCCTAGTCCATCATTTGTGGCCGCCGTCCCTTATGATTAATGGCCAAAATCTTCCTCCCTTCTCCTCGTTTTATCTCCAAATCCGTAAGCAATTTCGAAACTTTTTCAACTGCAATCTTGTAGAGCATGACAAGCTCTATCTATCCAACGGTTGAGATCGGGAACAGAGCTCGTGGTGGTCGAAATTTGGGTTCTATGGTTTGCCGTTCGATCGCGTTTTTTGAGACAAGGAGACGACCGAGTTCGCCATGGTCATGGCCGAAGGTGAGGCTCGTTGAGGACTTTTGTTTGCCAGTATTCGATCGTATCCAGGAGCATCGTGGTGCACGCGTCAATCGAGGGTAGAACGGCAGTTGGGTTCGTGTGCGTTATAGCCTGGGCGAACGAGTGATGGAGGAAGAATCATATTTGCGGCCCTGATTTTTCTCATTTGCATATGGACGGCTGATCTCGTTTAGTATTGTAAATGGAAAATAATAAAAATAATTTTATTATATAATACATATTCAAACTTTAAAGCTATGTAACTTTGTCATACTTTATCAGAATTTGACGAAACCTTTTGCGTTGGAATCGTGGGGACGAGCTCTACATCACGGAATTGTTTTGGAGATGTTTGAAGCTAACTAAAATTTTAGGTTAAATCGAACGTTGTTCGATTCGATTTGAAATTGAAAACCAAGGTGAGTGTTTTATAACGCTCACAACGTACTAAATATCTTTATGCTAGTTAAATTTGACATTATGAAGTGTTATGATTTTATTTGTCCTTGTTTGATAAAATTTAATTGTCATATAGATTGTCATTTTAATTAACCATTGAAAATTTAATTGACAGTTACATTGAAATTAAAATTGAATTGCAATTGAATTACCTGACATTGATAAC
Organism: Allium fistulosum; assembly: GCA_030737815.1. Lineage (NCBI taxonomy): Eukaryota > Viridiplantae > Streptophyta > Magnoliopsida > Asparagales > Amaryllidaceae > Allium > Allium fistulosum. Next base: position 763,051,392 of record CM060903.1, on the reverse strand, counting down.
TATGAAATTGACATGAATTGTATTGTTTATTGGATGATGTATTTCGATAGATGTTATTGGTTGATATTTAAATGTTTGGATGTTTACTTGCTTATATATATACTGTTATGCATACATATGACACTGTGATTTTGTTTAAGTGATATATATTCATCCCTGACATTTAATTGAAAAAACTAATCACTTGGCCATAGGATAGAAAATTATATACGGACACTGGATTGGCTAAATTAATAATTTTTAAAATCGTCGATTTGAAATTTATTTAAACGTTTTGATTTAAAAGTTATAAATAAAATCAATTTATAGAAATCGAATTTATCGCAAAAATTTGAGTTTGGAATGTTGAAATAAATTTTGGTTAAAAGAAATTGTTAAATAATTTAAGTTGAGACTTTGAAATGTAAAAATTGGGATATGATTGAATTTCGGAAATTTATTTGTTTTAAAGATTGAACATTATTTCGAGCTTTGAGTATTACTAAGTAAAAGTGATATAAAAATGATATTTTGAAATTGAGCTTAAAATTGAATCATATTTGAAATTTGGACTTAAACTTGAATATTGATCGATAATTTTGTTAAGTGTTATAAATGGATATTATTGAAAAATCAAGCTCCAAATCGATATAAATTGAAATTGAATTAATTGAAAGTGAATATAAATTGAATAAATTTGAAGTTAAAGTTGACGTTGATTGAATCGAAATTGAAATTGAATCGGTAGAAGGGAAATTGAAATTGTTTTGAATTGGGAAGTTATAATTGAAATGGTTTGGTTTTGAAGCTGTTTTATTTTGTTTTCCAAATTACTCAGTTATATAAACCATTTTTGAATATTTAAACTATTTTAATCTATTTAACCCAATTTAAATTATTTTAAACTAATTTATCTATTTTAAATCCGTTTTAAGACTTTAAGTATTTTTAACTACTTTAATTATTTAAACTATTTAAAACTATTTTTCTAAAATTTCAAGCTGGTCAATAAGGTGAAATGTTTATGTTTAAATCTTGAATTTAAATACGAATTGGGTTAATGGAGTTGCAACCTAAAATGAAATCCAAAATGATTTGGAAATCGAAATTAGATATTGAGGCGAAAAATGATTTTTTTTGAAACGGAACCTTACATTTTAAATAGATATGATGATATTTGAAACGGATTTGATTTTGAAGCAAATGTGATATTTTGATATCAATTATGAATCGATTTGAAATGTAAAAGAGCCAACGGTGTAATAATACGTAGTTATTAAAGAGACCGGGATCAGATATGGACATACTCTCTGTTGATACCGAACACCACTTTAATAACTATTATACGCGGAGTGTTGATCTAGAATGAAGTGGATGGTTTGGTGAACGCGTTGATTGAAGAAAGAGAACGATAATGGATGACCCCTGACATGACTAAAACAGGAGCCGCGCCGGGCCATTGAGGTTCGCCATCTCTAGCGGACACACTTCTTCGATACCATATCTATTACATTTGTGAATCGATTTGGGTGCACCCCTTGATTTGGGAGTGTTGTTTCGCGGTGTTGGGGTAGTAGCTGCTATGCCCAACATCAGTCCGGATCACGCAACTACTAGTATCCTAGTTGGTATTGCCTCATGTACCTTGTCATACTGATTATCCTATTCGCGACCACTACGATTTTGGTTTGTACCTTTAGTATATGGATTGCCCTCTGGTGACTTTTGGTTTTGGGGAAACTACGGTCTTGTATATGCTCTTGGGAATATAAACTGTGTTAAGGGTGGAATGGGCCATGGCTTAACGCTATTTTAATACTTTTACTTTAATGTATACATATTATAATAGCGTATTGTACTACATAGTAGATAGTTTAACGGATCCTTGAGAGATGGAAAAATCCCGTAACATCTCTTAAGTTATTGCATGCACGTTGACACTGGATATGAGATGTCAAACCCCGTAAACATCTCTGACGCCGTTACACTCATATTTATTTATGATTGATTTAACTTTCATATGGATATTTTAGTCCTGACTCGAGTGTTTTGTCTTTTCATTACGCTCGGGCCAGTCCTGAGTTTTTAGCTTATTGAAGATCTATTCTGGAGGACGAAGGCGAAGATTTGGTATACTAATACTATTATTATCCTTGCATCATGCTGTTTGCTTCATTATTTTATTTGTTCTGTTGTATATGTATAACTCTGATAAATGTTGTATAAATGATATTCAAAAGTATATTAAACAGCTTCATGAACTGTTTATTTGATTATTATATTTTATCTTTCCGCTGCGAGATTCTGTGATTGTTTCTTGTTCCTTTCTCTTCTTTTCTTATTTACCCCATTAACCATCCGCCCTTTTGAATGGTTTGGAATCGACATGTGTGTCGGTTTAAACTGTCCAAAAAGGCGGGTCGTTACAGCTGCCTACCTCCATTCTTCATTCACGTACATCATTTCTCATCTCATTTCTAAAAATATTCGGCCATCATCCTCTTGTTCAAGTTTGGTAAAAACTTCTTTTCCTTTTCTACTTTTATTGTCTTTTTCTTATGAAATTGCACTTGATCTCCTTGGCCATAGGATCGGCCATGCTCCTCTCCAGCCCATGCCGCCACCACCATCACTTGAGCACGCCACCAGCACCTCCTCCCCACTGACCATCCCCAGCCGTGCCACCCTAGGTGGTAGCTCCTTCACCAAATCCACAAAACTCCAACATTTTGACCTAGCCGAGCACAAGCTTCCACCTACTCCACTTCCACCACCCATAGCCGCCGCCTACTCCACCTCCAGCACCACTTGGACCCTATGCCACGTCATCACCTTGGGCCCCACTCCTCTGGCCGTGACCATAGCAGCCTTGGCCGAGCCCTATTTGGCTTGAAACTTGTGATGTTATTAGTTGTAATACCTTGTTGTGTTGATGTTCCATCTCCATAACTTTTGCCATCAACAAACTCATGGTAGACCGACCTTAGCAACCCAGACCTGACCCAAAATCATTTCCTTAGACCTGTACTTCACCTCTGGCCGAGCCTATGGAGTGTCGGAATCAAGTGCAAAGCATTTCAGCTTGGTTTTATAAAGTTATTTCTAGCATAGTTTATCGTAGTTTTGGTTTGAAACCTCACCATTGTTTGTATTGTTTTGTCTTTTGTATCCGAAGAGTTAACCTTGTCTCTCCCACACTCATCATCATCATGGCTGAGAAAATGAACCCCTTGTTCGAGCTTTTGAATGGTTTGAGCATGGTCAAGTAATCTATTCCGTTGTTGCTTCTTATCTTCATTGTCTCAACATTGTTTACGTTGAATATTTATGTGTATATTGTCTTGTTTGGTTATTGTTTACAAGATAAATATCAAGGCTCTCCATTCATTCAAATCAAAAGTCATGCTATATCGTGCTTGTTGTGCTTTCTGGAATCTATTCTGTGTGTTTTGATTGCTAATCTCCAGCTTTAACAGGTGAGTTATTCTCACCAGACAATATGTACCTATATAACTGATAAACTGACACCATTTGAATCTGTAATGTATATTATCATGTTATATATGCTTATATTATTATTATATGATGTTCACACCTGTCATTACACCTGTTATATCATATGTTACTGTTGTTTTATGTTATTCTGTTTATTTATATCAGTTTATCACATTGCAAGTTCCCTGTAGACTAGAATCACTATGGGTTGAAATGATACATACCCGAACGGACTTTAGAATAAGGGAATATCGTTATGGGCTGAAATGATAGGCCTGAGCGGTTTTCAAAGTCATTCATTTAACTTGGGATTGCGGGTTTGAAATGATATAACCCGGATTTTTCTTTTTTTTTAAACTGCGGGTTGAAATGATACATATCCGTATCACTTGACCTAGGTTAGAAAACTACATACAGGCTCGTGGTTATTTTATAAAGTGTTTTGGATGATTTTAAGTATTTTTAAAAATAAATTTATGAAATTTGATTTAAATAGATTTTGAAATGTTTTAAAATAAAGAAATTATGATTTTTCTATGAGTAAAAATGTAATTAATGAATGGTTAAATTTGATTATTGAAATATAACTTAAGTTTGGAATTTGGAATTTTGGTTAAAAATGATATTTAAGTTATATGAATAAAATGGAAATTTAATTATATTTGGAAAATTGTAAAATATGATAATTTGATTAAATTTGAATTTAAGTGATTTATTAAAGTATTATTGATTTTTTCTATGAATTTAAGTGGTTAAATAAATGAATGTTTAAAAGTGATCTTTTAAAATATAACTTGACTTGGAAATGTGAAATTTGGTTTTAATTAAAGGTTTAAGTTAATTAAATAAAATTGGAAATTTAGTTAAATTTGTGAAATGGTAATTTAAATTTGAAGTGTTAAGTTTATTTGTTGAAATGTGAAGAATTGGAAACTTTTACACTTAAATTTATTAAGTAAATTGTTGAAAATCAGATTTAATTATAAGAAATTTATTGTGAAAAAGATATATGTTAAATGATATGTAAATGAACATTTTAAATGTTAAAATATGATTTTTAAAATGTTTATGTGTTTTAAATTGAAGTTATTTAATTGCTGGAAATACACTAACACCTGAAATCTACTTTTAATAGCATTCAGAAATGCTATAGATTCTGTTTTGAACTAAAATTGTGTAAAAAGAGCTATTACAGCATTTCTGAAATGCTGTAGTTGCTGTAATTGAACTTATAGGCTAATATTGAACTCAGGCCTATTATAGCATTCTCTGGAAATGCTGTAATGGTCTGCAGTCTTTGCTAAAACCAAATTTAACCATTGTTTTGAAATCTGAACTACCGCAGCACTTCTGAAATGCTGTCTTTTCTGTTTTTGAACTATAATTCAACTAAAACTGAGTTTTAACAGCAGTTTTAAGTGCTGTCTTTGCTGAATTAAAAATGTTTTCAAATATAACTTATAGCAGTTGTTTTTAAATGCCGTGAAATGCTGAAATTTTAATAATTAGGGTTTTTGATTTAGTAAACAAACTCAGAATGGTTTGAAACTTTGGAAATTGAATACTTGATTTGAAAGTATAATAATTACACTTTTAAAAGGGTTAAATGAATTATTTTGATTGAAATATAAACTATTTAAAGGTAATTTAAAATGATAGTGAATGAATGATATCTTTGAATTTAAAATGTATCTAAAAGTTGAATATTTGGATTTGAACTGATATGCTATTTTATTATATTAAAATGGTTTGAAATGAAGTTGGAAAGATATGATATTTTAATATATTGAAATGGTTTGGAATTGATTTAATCTTCATTTTGATAAAGATTGGGTTTGGAAATGAGATTTTATTTTAAAAGTATATATATTTTTAAAATGACCACGGTGTTATAATAACGTTGGTTGTTAAAGATACCGGGATCGGATATGGACATACTCTTTGTCGATACCGAAAACCACTTTGACAACTGTGTACGCGGTGGAGTTTCCAGAATGAAGTAGGATGGTGGCGACGATCCTAAGGTATATACGTGGACCCATCTCCCGTGAGTTGGCATAAGGTGGCTAAAAGAGGAGCGATTGACAGACCAATGAGGTAGCACCTCTGATCGGACACACTTCTTCGATACCATTCTATTACTTGTGATTGATTTGGTGGCCACCCTTGATTTGGGAGTGTTGTTCAAGGTGGGCGGTAGTGGCTGCTATGCGTCACCACTTGTCCGGATGCGTAATTGGTATATCTACCCTGGCATTGCCTAGTTGTGCCGTGTCACCTACCATATCGAGCTTTACTACGATTTTGATTTAAAGATCCGACCGCGTTAAGGTTCTCCATCCCCTTAACGCTATTTTCTATATGATTATACTTTACTAATTAGACACTACTGTATATAGCGTATATTACTACATAGTAAATAGTTTAACGGATCCTTAAAGAATGGGCGATCCCAAGCATTCTTTAAGTTACTTGTACCTTTACTACAGTTCACTTGAGTTGGTTTACATTGTATAAGTATGTATGTCCTGACTCGAGTGTTTTGTGTTTTGCTTTACGCTCGGGTCAGACTGAGTGATACAGCATTAGAGACTCACCTTTGGAGCTAGAGTTTTGCTTTGAAGATCCAGATATCTATTCATCTTGTTATCCAGTTGATTCCAGTTGTATTCTGAATTGTACCTGATTATCATACTGTTACTCCTGTTGTATCTTGGTATTCCTATTGTATCTAAATTAACTCTGATGTATTTATATAGTAGCTTCATGAACTACTATCTCTTTTATTTCCGCTGCATTATTTTACTCTGTGTCTGTGATCTGTGATTATATTTATTTACTGCATATTCTGAGATTTGCCAAATTTTATTTACAACACAGTATTTTGAGCAATTCAACTCCGGCATGAGTGTCTACCTATACACTTATAATGGATGCGAATGGTTGAAAATACCGGGTCGTTACAGTTGGTATCAGAGCTTTGGCTTTGAAGCAAAACTTAGAATGTATGGTAAATTTATTTACAGAATCACTTTCGTTCGAGTTTGAATCTCTTCCTTTTGATTTGATTTCCTTTGAATTTTGGAACGTTCCCTGCGGTTCCGAAATTCATTCGTGTCCCTCACTATTCATCATCATTTGATTCTGGAGTATCCCATGACTCCCCTTCCAATGATCTTTATAGTGAATTGGCGGTCTCGCCAATATTCTAGTTTTCTTGTAAAAGGGTGAAAATCCTTTACAATCAACATCGACTCACCAGAGATTTATATTTATCCTTGGTTTAGATGCTAATATCTTTTATTTTTCCAAACTCTATCTCTTGAGATCGAAGGTAGATTTACCCCAGAAAATCCACATTTGATCTTATCCATTAAGTCACGGTTGACCCGGTTAAGGTTGTGTGCGATTTATCTAAGCTTACCCATCTCTCTACTCTGTTTAACCATCTTGTCTTTTGTTTCTAAACTATCTCCAAACATTTTGAATTGTACTTGTAAATCTATGTTTTGTTTTATATGTTGTGTTGTTTGGGTTGTTGATGTTGATTTGGGTTTCCGATCGATTCGTCTGATCAACGCTATCGATAGGATTTCTAAAACACTTTGACAGAACAAACTGACACAATATTATTTTAAAATTTGGTTAATGAAATAAATTTGGATATATAATTTTATGGAACTTAATAAATTGATTTAAATTGATAATTTGAAATGATAATACTTGATTTATCATTTATTGTTCTACAAATGAATTTATAAATAGTTGTTTATAAATTTATTTGGGAACTGAAATGAATTTAAAACAAGAAATTTAAAGAATTTAATTTCCGATGGTTTCAAACCTTGTGTTTAAAATTTTTAAAAGGATATTATTTAAAGTATTTTGAATAAAAATTTGCCTCTAAAGGATTTTAAAGTTTAAAAATTAAGTGCTCTTCTCTTTGTCGCTGGAAAATAATTTCGGTGATGACTGCAGCATCATCGACGTTCATTTTCGAGTTTCGAAGTGAAGAGACCGTTCTGTAGTCTTGCTACAGCTTTGTTTTGGAAAATCTAATTGATTTGAATTTCTAAAATATGACTGGATTATAATATATATAGATATATGATTTAAATTTGATTTGACATATTATGTATATATAATTACTTATCTCTAAATGGTTTGAAAGGAATCAGAAGTTTAATTCTTAAATTTTATTTTAAAGAATAATTTCAGTTATAAGAAGAAAATCAAAATTTTGAATAAATGATTCAAACTTGAGATAATTGAATTGGAAAGTTTTACTTGTATAACACACAATTTCATTCCAATATAACTTACCTAAATTACACAGAAGTTGAATATGGAATTGGATAATATACAATATAAAAAGGATTTTTATAAATAAAATTTGAGTGGTTATAATACATGTTATACACTTAAATTTTAGTTATAAAAGATTAACAGAGGTAGATAGTGAAAAGGGAATTTAAAGAGATTTTTTTAAATAACTTAATAATCAAATTTGATTTAATATGGAACCTTAAGTCTAACCTAGGAATTTTAATAAAGGTTATTTCCTGAAATGAATATGTTGTATAATAAATAATGTATCTTTGAATAGATAAAATAAAATACATTTGAATTGGACTTTTGGTAATAAAGTTTATTTAAGTTGAATTCATAGTTTAATTGATGTCTAAATGAATAAATGTGTAAAGAAATTTGATTGTTATATTTGATATGATAAATATTTTATTTATGAAATTGATATGTCTTGAAAAATGAATAATTATGATTTAAATAGTTAAAATTTATTTTAACATCACTAAAAATTGATAATTGAGAATTTGGTTTTCAAATGGAATTTTAAGTGTAACTTATTAAAGGAATATCTATTTGTGAAATGGGTATTTTAAATAAAGTGTCAGGTTATGTGTTAAATTAAGAGCTAACTAAAATAGTGAACTTTTAACTTAATAAATGAAGTATAGTTTGATTTGAATATTCCATCCATAAAAGTTTGTTTTAATAAGTCATAAGTTAAATGATATCCAAATGAATATTTCTGAAATTGAACTGATTTGAAATACTAATATACCTACTGTAGCATTTTATAAGTGCTACTATTTTGAAAATACAATGTTTTGGAAGTTTTTATAATTGAATGAACTTAGAAATGTTACAACTTTAAAATGAATATTATTTGACCTTGAATTAAAATGGTTTAAATAAAGATTATTTTAAAAGGTGTTATGATTTTCTAAGTATTATGTTTTTTTTAAAGAATAACATTTCCAAAGTGTTATGATTTTAGTAGTATGATTTCCAAATGATAAACATCTCTAAATTGTTATGATTTCAAAACATTATAGTTACAAATCTATTATCTTATTTTGTTTTTCAAACTATCTTTTGGTTGTCCTTATTTCTCTTATCTTGTTACATAATGGAAAGGCTATTGCTTATACCAGTTTGTTTAGAAATCTTTCTGTAATCTTTGATAATCTTTGTTACTCATCTTGTAACGACCCCGAATTTTATATAAATTTAAATTGATAATTAATTGGATTTTTGAATTAAAATAGTGAAATAAAACGGTAAATAGATTGCGAGTTTCCCCGGATTCAAATATATTCTGTATAAATCATTTAAATTAAAAATATTGTATATTGTGTATATATGTGTACATATGAATGTATATGTAATATATGAGAAAATTTGAAGTTAATATATATGTATATTGAATTCGAGTTTAAAGCTAAGTTTAAATGGTTTAATAATAATAATAAATGATAATAATAGATATTAAGTTATAAATAGAATCAAAAATATGTAAGATAAATTTTATAGTTTTATAAAATAGAAAGTGAATACATTAGTATAAAAACTGATGGTTCGAATGCATGCAGACCTAAAAAATAAAAGAATCAAATACAAAGTAAAATTATATAGCTTGTAAAATAAGCCAGGCAAGTATAAGAAAAGAAAATGCAAAGCAAAGGAAATTTTAACTAAGTAAGTATAGGTGATATGTACATAATAATTCGAATATGGTAAAGCATGCAGATGTGAGTACAACAAATCAAAGGGGTATGTAGGCTGCAAGAAAACAAAGCAAAGTAAACATGTAATATGTTGTAGCTTGTAAGTGAAGACTCAGGCAAGTAAAAATATAAAATATGTGTAAATTAAAAACATAAAGTACAACAACATTTAATGCTCTCATTTCCTTTCAGCAAACAAAATCTGTTAGAGTTGTATGAAATGTGATTTCAGCCTCCATTTCTATAAAAATCTCTGACCCTAAATTATACCCTGTAAACTATTTTAAAACTTCAACATGAAAGCTATTTTCCTTTATCACTTCTCATTTCAATTCGAACTAAACAAGACTAAAAATGAAACTCCATTTAAAAACCTAAAACAAGCATTCAACCACCACCAGCATATCAATACAAAACAGTGAGCAAAGGATTTGGTAGAATGATCAAAGTGGAAACATGTTTCCAGTTTTTCAAGTTCAAAACAGATTTCAAAAAAAAGTCTCTGTTCTTCCTCTTTGAAGCAGTGAGTAACTTTTAAAAATATAAAAATTTATAAGTTGAATCTAGTTGCTTGATTTTATCTGGAATGCGTTTGTTGTGTGAATATATACAAGTGCATGTTTCTGTATGAATGTATACTGGTAGGAATGATATATGTTTGGACTCTGTTTCTATGATGATTAATTCCAGGCTCAAAAGTAAATCAAATATCACTTGCACTTAATCCAAGTTTTGTTAAGACCTAAATGTTGAACATAATATGTTGGTTACATCATAGTTTTGAGTTAAACTAAAGTGTTTTGCCACTGGAAATAATAAAACAACAGTGAAACTTAAACAAAGTTAAAAATCAGTTATCATGATTGATGGATTCAGATTTATGAATCAAATACTGAAATCAAAATTTAATTTTTAAAACAAAAATCACTATTTTTAATTAAGGGATTGAAGAGTATTCCTGGTTTAACCAGAAAACAGAAAATTTGGGTGTCTTTGTTGATCTCGAGTGTTTGGAAGGTTGTGATTTCTTCTGATGATAGTAGGATGACCGGTGAGTGGAGTAAAAATGGTGAGTGGGCATGTAGATGTCAGAGGCGACGGCTGTGATGTTTTCTTTTTCGTAAACCTAGTTTTAGCGTGGGGTTGTTTTTCGATTCGTTTGTCTTCGATCAAGCATCGAGCTGGTCGAGTTTTGGGGGTAATGGTGGCTATCGAGTTGATGGAGTCGTGGTCGGAAGTTCGAGTGTTCTGGTGGTCGGAGCTCTGATGTAACGACCCAGAATTTTTGATAATTAAAATTTGAATATTTAATTGATTTTGAATATTAATAAGTGGAATTAATAAGTCGGATAAATTATTTATCGAATATTGGATTTACCTGGGTAATTAAATCGATAAATTAAATAGTGAAATTCCAGAAATAATTTAAATCTGGATTAAAAATGATTGAAAATGATTTGTAAAATTTTATTTAATCATACTGGAGTTATAGAAAGGTTATAGAACTTTTAAAATTGAATTTGGAGTTAAATTGTGAAAATTGAATATTTTAATATTTAATTATCGACTGTAAAAATAGCCAATTTTCGAACAGTCTCAGAATTGAACGAGACCAGTTCCATTGGATCCGTAATAGTTAGTTATTATCGGATTTCAATTTTCGTATCAATCGGAGTTATCGTTTGACCGTGGCAACTCGAAACGCATCGATATCATTTTAATTTTAAATCGTCGAGTTAAAAATAGTCATTTTTCAAACGGTCTCGGATTTCGACGAAACCAGTTTCATCGGATCCGTAATGTGATATTATTGTAAGATTTCAAATTTCGTAATTTTTGGAATTACCGTTTGTCCGGTACAAATTAAAACGCCTCGAAATCGATTTAAATCGGTTTAATTTAAATTGATCGTTTATTGCCATATCTCACACATACGATCGAATTAGCTTCCGAAACCTGTTCCATTGCGTTCGGAACGCGGGGTAAACCTTAGGAACGTCGGTCGGCACGCTCGATTTGGAGTTCGGAAAATTTCGATGAATAGTAAATTGGGCAATTTTCTATATAAGCACCTCAATATCTCCACTTTGCCAAAGAAGCTAAACCTAACCCTAAAACGTTACAGCCGCCACTTCTATGCTGAACGGCCAGAAAGCAATTTTCTTTCTCCCTCAAAATCTTCAAATCCGTTCATCGATTCGACAAACCTTCAACTAAGAAAATGAAGAGCATCACGAGCACTACAATCTGAACGGTCGTGATTGGATCTAGGCGAGTAAATCAACGGCAAAATGCCAAGGAGGGTCGCGCGTTTGGACGCGGTTTTCGAGGTGATGGCTGAGCTGGGTAGGGCCGCACTTGGCGCGGAAGTCGAGGCGGCATGGGGTTTCCCTCTGGTGTTCGTTGATCATCTCCAGGTGGTCGTCTAGGAGGTGCGGCAGTTGGAAGAAGGGAAGGGTGTTGGGTATCTGCGTACGTGATATTCACGTTTGGGGGAGAAGCAAGGGTAGCGGCCAGGATTGCATCAACAGAAACGAACGGTTGTGATGATAGGGTTTAAATTTTTTAATTAAAATGTTAATTAAGTGATATTTAAATTTGTATAAATTTTGAAATGAGATATCTTCTTCATACGAGGTCCGTTTCGGACGAGATTTTTTGCGATGGGATCGTATCGTCGTATACTACGCTATGCAACTGGATTGGAGTCGTTTGGAGCTAGCGAAGATTTCGGGTAAAATTAAACGCTCGTTTAATTTTATTCGAAATAAACGCTGAAATCAGGATTAAAATCACGGTGAGATCTTCTCACTCAAATGAAAGTGGATTTTCTTTTACAGTTATTATTGATTGATGATTGACTGTTTGGATTGTTGATATTAGATATTTTAGGATATATCTATATATAGCAATATATACATATTGGCATATGTATATATTGGATTGATTGATTTCCCGCCTCGTATAGCGGATGAGACCCTATTGCGCCGTTAGTAAGCGGATTTATAAAAACCCATATACCGCGATAATTCCGTACTGGAGCGGAATTGGTATTGTGCTAACATCTGTGGATGCAGGGAAACAGGTTGGAGGGATCCAACTGGATTCCTCACCAGTAGTTATTTATTTACAGATATTGTGATATATTCTGTTATCATATTGATATATGATATTGACTGTTGTGATGGACTGATTGATGCTGTTGCATCATCGGATTCAGTTTTGAAATGTAAAAATAACGACTGTTATTTTAAAAGGGTTTTTAAAGTGATTTTTGAAAATATACGTTTTATGGAATTTTTGAATCGATTTATAACGTAAAATTTTAAAGTTATAAAAGTTATAATTTTTAGTGAAATATAACCGATGTGTCATTTTTGAAATAAAAGTCGATTTATTTATAAAATGGTTTAAGTTGGGATTTTTGAATAACTATAAACGATTTGTATAAAAAGATTTATAAAATTGATATTTTATAAATCGAAATATTGGACTTATAAAACGAATTTTTATAAGTGTTAAAAAGAAGTATAAAAGGATTTCATAAGTGAATGAAATAAATAGATTTATAACGTGAAGTTATAAAGTGAATAGATGTTGTAAAAATAAACGATTTATAAGTAATTTACTTATAAAAATTGACTTTTGCACTTAGATGGGATATAAATAGAAATTGCAAAATGAAATGATTTTGTAAGTTGAAATCGTTATAAAGTACAAATGTGATTTATAAACGTTGTTTTATAAATCCGAAATCACTTATTCTTATAAGTGAATTTTTGAAGATTAATAAAATGAGATTATAAACCGGAGTTGTTATAGAAAATAGAAAATGGAATTTATAAAACGTTGTTTTATAAATTCGGAAACCAATAGATTGAATTTGATAAATTAAATATAGAAGGTTATCAAAGGAGATATATTCGCGATTTTGGATAGCGAATTATTATCGAAATAAAACGTGTAGAAAATAGTGAAATGTAAATAGTAAAGTATATTCACGATTTTGGATAGTGAATATATTGTTAAGTAAAATGAACTTGTTTTGGAAAAGCGATATTGTAAAATGAAGTTAATTGTTTAAAAGATGTTTTAAACGTGTTAAATATCGAAATCATAGATTTCAACCCTTTATTGTTGAAATAGACGTTTTCGAGAAATAAGGAAATGATGGACTATAACACTGTTGTTATAGTAAATGATTTCCGAAAGGAAATATTTTTGTACGGTATTGGGATTCATATATCTGTCTAAATTCCGAATCCCTATACTAGTGATTTTGAGTCGTCGTAACGATGTTTTACGTAACATTCGTTTTGACTCAAATAAATGTGTTTAAAGAGAATGATTTCCTTAAAGAATGAATATATACTTAATTTTGATTTAAGTATATCGAATATTTTCAAATGTTGAAAATAAATGATTTGTGAAATACTTATTTTTAAATAAGTATGGAATTGCTTTTCCAATATGAAATGAACTGTTTTGAGATTTTATCTTTTAAAGATAAATTGAAATGTGGAAATTGATTTGAAATTGTTTTCAAATGGTTAAGTGTGGAAATTTTATATCTAGTAAAAGATATTTTTGAAGATGAAATAATTTGGAAAATTATTTGGAATCTGATGATGTTGCGCATCTTTATTGATAGTTAAATAACCGACTATCAATAATTACCTTTAGATAGGTATTTGTTGTGAATTGGATGAATTTGAATGCCACACTTATTTTTGAATAATCGCTCACTATTCGGGTTAGCCGGGAAAGGACCATGGGGTCGTATAACCCATTCCGAATATGTGATACGTCGATATGAATTGCATTTGAAGACCGGTGTTGAAGACCGGATATTTTTGAAAACGGAAGGATTACCGTCGAGTTACTCTACATCGGCTGATCTCCGGTTTAGAGGTTTTATCATCCTTAGTGACGGGAAGTCCCGACGTGATTGAAAATTATCCGGATATGCAAGGGCTTCGTGAGAAGTGCCTTCGGTTCTGTTCGATCCCGGAACAGACTTGTATGGATTGTGTGTCTGACATTACACTTTGAGATATAAAGCTGATTTCTTTCAAATACATATCTGTTGGTGGCGGAGAATTTATTCTCTTAGCTTAACACCCTTCTCTGAGACGTACGAGCTCAGAGGTTATGTAGTTGAAATTTATCAGCGATATATCCCAATTTGGTAACGTGGCATACTGAGTGTTGCTGTGAAATGGTCAGTGTTTGATCATTTGTGATATGATCATTTGTTTGATCTTATATCTTTGTGATCATAGGTTGATCATTTTGTTGGACCCGAAGCAGGGCTTTTTGAGAAAGCGTAGCTTTGTGGACGAGACTTCGTCGAGCCTCACACCCCGGAAATGGTCGAAACAGGAATGTTGCGGCAAGGTTATGAGGGTCGCGCCCTTTAGGGTATGTCATTTCCTTCTGGAAAGGGGTGGTATCATGGTATGGAGCCCAGATACTCACTCATGTGGATACACTTTCTTTATGATGTGTGATGTTGGATATCGAGCGCTCGGATAAAGGTCCCAAAGGACCGGGTGATGACATATTCGTGAGTTACCTGTTACAGGGGTAACCCGGCCTTGTTTGGCAGAGAGCAGTTTGTCTCTCGGGACGTCCAGCCAGAGGCGATCCTATTCGGCAGAAGGAAAGGAAGTTCCTTAGCCTGACCATTTGTTGGAAATCCATCTTCCAAATACGAACTTTGTACGGTATTAGTTGTAGAACCTGCCATTTACGTACGGTGGTCACCACTGTTTAGATGGTAGCTATAGTAGGCATACGATACTGGTCGTATGTTGGCTAAGATTAATATTATACTTTCGAAATGTTTTCTACACTATGCACTAATAATAATATCAAAAATGATTTGATTTTTGCGTAGTAAGCATCTTTGACTATCATAAGAAGAAATCTCCTCCAATTCTGCGTTTGCATTGTGTGTGTGGCGGGAGGTCTTATGGTAGTTTCATTTTCCAAAAGCATTTCGAATTGACTTTAAAATTATCCTGTTGTTTATTTTAAAGAATAACTGTTTTACGATCTCACACCAGTCACCATGACTGACTCGGAGTTTATTGTTCCCTTCTAAACTCTGGGTGCCCACCAATTTCCACACGGGCAGCCTAGAGTTATATTATCAGGATATTCTGGATATTCTGGAGCTTTGGAAGCAAGCTGGATGGCGAGACGTAGTACTTGTATCTGATAGTATTTATTCCGCTGTGTATTCTGTATGAGGACAAGTTATATAACTGTCCACTGTTGTATATTGACTCTGATGATTGATGTGATGTAATGTAATAACAGATATAGTTCTTTGTTTTAAAGATTATTCAATTATCTATTATATATTGTTCCGCTGCGATATGTGAGATTCTGATATTGTTTCTGTTTCTGATGTTGTTCTTTTGTTTCTTCTTTATCTTCTTCTTCTATCTTTTTCTTCTTTCTTAAAACCATAACTTTTCGGGTTTCCGGCATTCGATGGCTCAGCAGTCGATAAAGTGAGTATCGGTGTTGAATTTTCGAAAGTCGAAAATTTTCGGGATGTTACATTTGGTATCAGAGCATATGGTTAAGCGACAACCCTGCTCTGTTGGGTGTTACTCATTAGAGATAGAGTCAGCAGTGCTCTAGAATGAGTTTGAGTGAAATAATAGATATGAGCGCGTATTTGTTATTGAATATAAAATTGTTTTGTATTGTGATGATTGGTTTATTGAGTGGTATATGAACTTTCGTCGGCACAGTCTGCGCAACTGGATCGAAGGGGTTTCTAAACACTTAAATAGAACAATTCGGCACAGTATTGTTTTAAAATAGGGTGAATGAAATAATTTTACCCAAAACTATTTTTGTATAGAAAAGAAATGGTTTTCTATGAAGTATTATAGTATATGGATGTTTGGTTGTTAGGAAATAATAACATTGAAATGTTATCATTATTATTGAAACTGAATAAGGAATTAAAATCGTAACTCCAAGATTTAAGAAATAAATTCATATACGAATGAAATTTAAGAATGTAAATTATAAATGTGAATTATAATTTAAAACGGAATTCGAGAGAAGTTTTTGGAAATGTTTTGAAAGGAATTTGAAATTTTTTGGGGATTTGGAAGTTTAAATTCTTTTTGGAGTTGAAAATGAATTTCAAAGGATTTTGAAAAAGTATTTTAGAGAGATGAAAGCTCTAAACTCTTTTCGGTCGTTGGAAAATAACTTCGGTAATGACTGCAGCATTACTGATGTTCATTTTCGGGTTTCCAAAAGAGAAATTGCTGTCAAATTGTTTTAAATAGGAGTTGTTTGAAAATTTGGGTTTTTATTTTGGAAATTCAAATGGAATTTGAATTGTTTTCAAATGGTTTTGAAAAGGTTGAAAAGACTCTGGAATTGAGTACTGAATTATGAAGTTGATAACTTGTAAAGTTTAAAGTTTAAATGAAAATCCATTTAACGAATGAAATTTTAAATATGAATTGGAAGCATAAGGAAACGAATTCATATATGAATAAAATGGTAAATATGAATTGTAAATGTAATTTATAAATGAAAATGGAATTCCAGATAGATATTGGAAAATTTAAAATTCATTAATGAAATGAATTTGTAATATGAATATATAAGTGATTATATAAATCGAAATGAAAATAAGTTGATAACTTATAGAATATTTGAAATCTGATTAAAATGAAAGTTCAAATTGAAAACGAATGAATTAGGGAATGAACCAATAAAATTGCAATTGTAAGTGCAAGAGAATAAAATTGAAATGTTAAAATTCATTTTGAATTTGTAAGAAAGTAAGACTGAATTTGAATTTGATTGTGAAGGGTTAAACTAAAATTAGTAACTGAAACTAATCTAAAATAATGTAGTTATGAATGAAGGATAATTGATAAAATTTAATATTCAGAAGTGAAACTGAATCCAAATTGAATTGAAATGGTAAAGTTAATTCAAATGAGAATGTGAAATGCAAGATTGAACGAAATTTGATATGTAACTTCAATAGTGAAGTAAAAATGATACAAGTAGTTATATCGAAATTTTGTAATCGAATTTGCAAAATAGTTTGAATATATGTAACCAGATATTATGGCTAGTAGGATATACAGGTGATAAATTGGGATTTTGATTTCAAAGATAAATTTGAATTGCTCGACAAAAGGTAAGTGTTTAAATTTCTATATGAGATTTGATGACTTTCTTGTCTAGCCGCTTGGCTTTTTCTTTTTCTTTTTGAAATCTGAGAGTCCGCAGGGACGTTTTGTAGTCGTACCGTATTAGCCGCGCAAAGGAGACGCTGGCGAAATTTTTCGAAAATTTCGGGTGTTAGAAAATTTTTGAGAAATTTTGAAAGTTTAAAATTTGAATTTAAACTCGAATTTGAATTTTGAAGTAAACAATGTTGTTTGGAACTTATAATTGAAGTTGGAAGCTAGTTGAAATGATAACGAATCTTTAGTAGAAAGATTTGTTTTGACAAATTGATAAAACTATTGAATTGTGAAAAATAGTAGACGAGTTAAGGACCTTTCTTTCTAACTTGTAATTTCGAGGACGAAATTCTTTTAAGGGGGGAAATCTGTAACGACCCAGAATTTTTGATAATTAAAATTTGAATATTTAATTGATTTTGAATATTAATAAGTGGAATTAATAAGTCGGATAAATTATTTATCGAATATTGGATTTACCTGGGTAATTAAATCGATAAATTAAATAGTGAAATTCCAGAAATAATTTAAATCTGGATTAAAAATGATTGAAAATGATTTGTAAAATTTTATTTAATCATACTGGAGTTATAGAAAGGTTATAGAACTTTTAAAATTGAATTTGGAGTTAAATTGTGAAAATTGAATATTTTAATATTTAATTATCGACTGTAAAAATAGCCAATTTTCGAACAGTCTCAGAATTGAACGAGACCAGTTCCATTGGATCCGTAATAGTTAGTTATTATCGGATTTCAATTTTCGTATCAATCGGAGTTATCGTTTGACCGTGGCAACTCGAAACGCATCGATATCATTTTAATTTTAAATCGTCGAGTTAAAAATAGTCATTTTTCAAACGGTCTCGGATTTCGACGAAACCAGTTTCATCGGATCCGTAATGTGATATTATTGTAAGATTTCAAATTTCGTAATTTTTGGAATTACCGTTTGTCCGGTACAAATTAAAACGCCTCGAAATCGATTTAAATCGGTTTAATTTAAATTGATCGTTTATTGCCATATCTCACACATACGATCGAATTAGCTTCCGAAACCTGTTCCATTGCGTTCGGAACGCGGGGTAAACCTTAGGAACGTCGGTCGGCACGCTCGATTTGGAGTTCGGAAAATTTCGATGAATAGTAAATTGGGCAATTTTCTATATAAGCACCTCAATATCTCCACTTTGCCAAAGAAGCTAAACCTAACCCTAAAACGTTACAGCCGCCACTTCTATGCTGAACGGCCAGAAAGCAATTTTCTTTCTCCCTCAAAATCTTCAAATCCGTTCATCGATTCGACAAACCTTCAACTAAGAAAATGAAGAGCATCACGAGCACTACAATCTGAACGGTCGTGATTGGATCTAGGCGAGTAAATCAACGGCAAAATGCCAAGGAGGGTCGCGCGTTTGGACGCGGTTTTCGAGGTGATGGCTGAGCTGGGTAGGGCCGCACTTGGCGCGGAAGTCGAGGCGGCATGGGGTTTCCCTCTGGTGTTCGTTGATCATCTCCAGGTGGTCGTCTAGGAGGTGCGGCAGTTGGAAGAAGGGAAGGGTGTTGGGTATCTGCGTACGTGATATTCACGTTTGGGGGAGAAGCAAGGGTAGCGGCCAGGATTGCATCAACAGAAACGAACGGTTGTGATGATAGGGTTTAAATTTTTTAATTAAAATGTTAATTAAGTGATATTTAAATTTGTATAAATTTTGAAATGAGATATCTTCTTCATACGAGGTCCGTTTCGGACGAGATTTTTTGCGATGGGATCGTATCGTCGTATACTACGCTATGCAACTGGATTGGAGTCGTTTGGAGCTAGCGAAGATTTCGGGTAAAATTAAACGCTCGTTTAATTTTATTCGAAATAAACGCTGAAATCAGGATTAAAATCACGGTGAGATCTTCTCACTCAAATGAAAGTGGATTTTCTTTTACAGTTATTATTGATTGATGATTGACTGTTTGGATTGTTGATATTAGATATTTTAGGATATATCTATATATAGCAATATATACATATTGGCATATGTATATATTGGATTGATTGATTTCCCGCCTCGTATAGCGGATGAGACCCTATTGCGCCGTTAGTAAGCGGATTTATAAAAACCCATATACCGCGATAATTCCGTACTGGAGCGGAATTGGTATTGTGCTAACATCTGTGGATGCAGGGAAACAGGTTGGAGGGATCCAACTGGATTCCTCACCAGTAGTTATTTATTTACAGATATTGTGATATATTCTGTTATCATATTGATATATGATATTGACTGTTGTGATGGACTGATTGATGCTGTTGCATCATCGGATTCAGTTTTGAAATGTAAAAATAACGACTGTTATTTTAAAAGGGTTTTTAAAGTGATTTTTGAAAATATACGTTTTATGGAATTTTTGAATCGATTTATAACGTAAAATTTTAAAGTTATAAAAGTTATAATTTTTAGTGAAATATAACCGATGTGTCATTTTTGAAATAAAAGTCGATTTATTTATAAAATGGTTTAAGTTGGGATTTTTGAATAACTATAAACGATTTGTATAAAAAGATTTATAAAATTGATATTTTATAAATCGAAATATTGGACTTATAAAACGAATTTTTATAAGTGTTAAAAAGAAGTATAAAAGGATTTCATAAGTGAATGAAATAAATAGATTTATAACGTGAAGTTATAAAGTGAATAGATGTTGTAAAAATAAACGATTTATAAGTAATTTACTTATAAAAATTGACTTTTGCACTTAGATGGGATATAAATAGAAATTGCAAAATGAAATGATTTTGTAAGTTGAAATCGTTATAAAGTACAAATGTGATTTATAAACGTTGTTTTATAAATCCGAAATCACTTATTCTTATAAGTGAATTTTTGAAGATTAATAAAATGAGATTATAAACCGGAGTTGTTATAGAAAATAGAAAATGGAATTTATAAAACGTTGTTTTATAAATTCGGAAACCAATAGATTGAATTTGATAAATTAAATATAGAAGGTTATCAAAGGAGATATATTCGCGATTTTGGATAGCGAATTATTATCGAAATAAAACGTGTAGAAAATAGTGAAATGTAAATAGTAAAGTATATTCACGATTTTGGATAGTGAATATATTGTTAAGTAAAATGAACTTGTTTTGGAAAAGCGATATTGTAAAATGAAGTTAATTGTTTAAAAGATGTTTTAAACGTGTTAAATATCGAAATCATAGATTTCAACCCTTTATTGTTGAAATAGACGTTTTCGAGAAATAAGGAAATGATGGACTATAACACTGTTGTTATAGTAAATGATTTCCGAAAGGAAATATTTTTGTACGGTATTGGGATTCATATATCTGTCTAAATTCCGAATCCCTATACTAGTGATTTTGAGTCGTCGTAACGATGTTTTACGTAACATTCGTTTTGACTCAAATAAATGTGTTTAAAGAGAATGATTTCCTTAAAGAATGAATATATACTTAATTTTGATTTAAGTATATCGAATATTTTCAAATGTTGAAAATAAATGATTTGTGAAATACTTATTTTTAAATAAGTATGGAATTGCTTTTCCAATATGAAATGAACTGTTTTGAGATTTTATCTTTTAAAGATAAATTGAAATGTGGAAATTGATTTGAAATTGTTTTCAAATGGTTAAGTGTGGAAATTTTATATCTAGTAAAAGATATTTTTGAAGATGAAATAATTTGGAAAATTATTTGGAATCTGATGATGTTGCGCATCTTTATTGATAGTTAAATAACCGACTATCAATAATTACCTTTAGATAGGTATTTGTTGTGAATTGGATGAATTTGAATGCCACACTTATTTTTGAATAATCGCTCACTATTCGGGTTAGCCGGGAAAGGACCATGGGGTCGTATAACCCATTCCGAATATGTGATACGTCGATATGAATTGCATTTGAAGACCGGTGTTGAAGACCGGATATTTTTGAAAACGGAAGGATTACCGTCGAGTTACTCTACATCGGCTGATCTCCGGTTTAGAGGTTTTATCATCCTTAGTGACGGGAAGTCCCGACGTGATTGAAAATTATCCGGATATGCAAGGGCTTCGTGAGAAGTGCCTTCGGTTCTGTTCGATCCCGGAACAGACTTGTATGGATTGTGTGTCTGACATTACACTTTGAGATATAAAGCTGATTTCTTTCAAATACATATCTGTTGGTGGCGGAGAATTTATTCTCTTAGCTTAACACCCTTCTCTGAGACGTACGAGCTCAGAGGTTATGTAGTTGAAATTTATCAGCGATATATCCCAATTTGGTAACGTGGCATACTGAGTGTTGCTGTGAAATGGTCAGTGTTTGATCATTTGTGATATGATCATTTGTTTGATCTTATATCTTTGTGATCATAGGTTGATCATTTTGTTGGACCCGAAGCAGGGCTTTTTGAGAAAGCGTAGCTTTGTGGACGAGACTTCGTCGAGCCTCACACCCCGGAAATGGTCGAAACAGGAATGTTGCGGCAAGGTTATGAGGGTCGCGCCCTTTAGGGTATGTCATTTCCTTCTGGAAAGGGGTGGTATCATGGTATGGAGCCCAGATACTCACTCATGTGGATACACTTTCTTTATGATGTGTGATGTTGGATATCGAGCGCTCGGATAAAGGTCCCAAAGGACCGGGTGATGACATATTCGTGAGTTACCTGTTACAGGGGTAACCCGGCCTTGTTTGGCAGAGAGCAGTTTGTCTCTCGGGACGTCCAGCCAGAGGCGATCCTATTCGGCAGAAGGAAAGGAAGTTCCTTAGCCTGACCATTTGTTGGAAATCCATCTTCCAAATACGAACTTTGTACGGTATTAGTTGTAGAACCTGCCATTTACGTACGGTGGTCACCACTGTTTAGATGGTAGCTATAGTAGGCATACGATACTGGTCGTATGTTGGCTAAGATTAATATTATACTTTCGAAATGTTTTCTACACTATGCACTAATAATAATATCAAAAATGATTTGATTTTTGCGTAGTAAGCATCTTTGACTATCATAAGAAGAAATCTCCTCCAATTCTGCGTTTGCATTGTGTGTGTGGCGGGAGGTCTTATGGTAGTTTCATTTTCCAAAAGCATTTCGAATTGACTTTAAAATTATCCTGTTGTTTATTTTAAAGAATAACTGTTTTACGATCTCACACCAGTCACCATGACTGACTCGGAGTTTATTGTTCCCTTCTAAACTCTGGGTGCCCACCAATTTCCACACGGGCAGCCTAGAGTTATATTATCAGGATATTCTGGATATTCTGGAGCTTTGGAAGCAAGCTGGATGGCGAGACGTAGTACTTGTATCTGATAGTATTTATTCCGCTGTGTATTCTGTATGAGGACAAGTTATATAACTGTCCACTGTTGTATATTGACTCTGATGATTGATGTGATGTAATGTAATAACAGATATAGTTCTTTGTTTTAAAGATTATTCAATTATCTATTATATATTGTTCCGCTGCGATATGTGAGATTCTGATATTGTTTCTGTTTCTGATGTTGTTCTTTTGTTTCTTCTTTATCTTCTTCTTCTATCTTTTTCTTCTTTCTTAAAACCATAACTTTTCGGGTTTCCGGCATTCGATGGCTCAGCAGTCGATAAAGTGAGTATCGGTGTTGAATTTTCGAAAGTCGAAAATTTTCGGGATGTTACATCTGAGGATGAGGCGTTGCCAGGTTTTGGTTCGTGTGTGTCGTTTGGTTCCAGGTTTTGGTTCGTACGTACTCGATTTCGTTTTCATCATTGATTCAAGGACCGAGGTGGTCAGGTGGTTTGGGTAGGACATCGGCGACTTGTTAGTGGCTAGAGGAATGGTCGGAGGGCACTGGATGGCCAGTGCACGTGTACGGTGTGCACGTTGAATTTGGAGAAGATGGGTTGTGTGGGAAGCTCGGGTTTGTCTTGTGCAAATGGGGTCACAACTCGAAGTAGAGGAAGGTTGGACTCGAAGCATTTTAAGGGTGCCTTGGGTCATATTGTCATTTACAGTTTTAAAAGCCTGTTTATTTATGGAATTTAAACTAAGTCTAAATTGTAAATTTAAAAACTAAACTGAGTTTTAAAACTAAGTTTAAATATGAATTCGACTTTGGAATTTAGTTTGAAATAAATAAGTTTTAAATTAATTTTTTTTATATACTTAAAAATGCTTTAGTATTGGAAAAGGAAATTTGAATTTTAAAAAGGAATTTAATTTAATTCTTTAAATTTCTTTTATAATAAAAATATTACTTTAATATAAGGAATTAAAAGTCTGAAAGAATTGGATTTTAAACTTTATTAAGAATGAATGGGTATTGATCCTTAAGCTTGAAAAATTAATGTGAAATTTAAAAGAAAATTTGAAATCAATGTTTCCAAACACATTGAAAATAATAATTAAATCATAAGTATGAATGAGTTATACCTTAAGAAATGAAGATAAGTGATTTAAAATTCATTAATTATTAAATTAATTAAAATGGTTACTTTATTAATTTAATTCATTAATGATTTGAATTAATTAAATAAATCTTAAAGAGTTGAAATAATTAACGAAAATGATTAGAGATAATTACTTAGTTAATTTATGGCTGAGTTAATTAAGTAATTGAGGTTAATTTAATTCATGCGATTAATTCAAATTAATTGAGGTAATTGATTAATTAATTTATATCAAATGGTTCATAATTAATTAATCAGGATGGGATAACTAATTCAGAAGTAATAAATTTAATTGAAATGAATTGAATTAATTAGGATTAAACAATTAATTAATCCTGCTGATTTGAATGTTTGACCTTACTTATGGATGATTGGATTTGACTAAATGATTGAATTGTTTGACATCTCTGAATTGTGATGCTATGTGATATGAACAACTTTGTGCTAAGCTGTGATTTCTATTTTCTGTGATATATTACTATGTGAATATGAAAACCCTTGACCCGTAAACGACACTTGAATTTCGATGCGACAGGGAGTCGGATTCCAGTTGGTTATCCGAAACCCACATCGAATTGTGATGATGAATCTTTGTGACTGATAAATTTACTTTATCTATGAATCTGTGAATGAAGATAAGCATTATGGATTATACCGCTTATCGATATATCTGTGATGATTGATGATGTTGCACTACTGTGTGAAACCCCTGGACTACACTTTTACACACATAATATGGATTTCACGTGGAAATCGGTTAAGTCACAGATAATTTAAATTTAACGTTTTTGAAATTGACATTTTAATTTCAATTGATTTTGAAATTGAAAATAGGGGTTTAATATGAAAACTTTTGAAAGGAGTTTTAAAGATATTTTGGATATCTTGAAATTTAAATGATTTGATTTAAATTTGAATTCAAGTTTGAAATTGAATTCTATGATTTGAAACTAGGGATTAAAGATGCTGTACAAGTTATATATGGGTTAAACCATTTTAAAGGTTTTGATTTGGGAATTTGAATTAAATTCAAGGGTTTTTAACTCGTGTAAATATAACTGGATTTTTCTGAAACGAAATTATTTGTTTTCAAATAGTAAAAGCTTTCACAAAAGTAATGAACTTCCAATTTGTGTTAAAAGGTTTCAAGTTTGAAATGGAATTGAAATGTTTTGAAAACTATGAAATGAGTCTTTGATTTCAAAGACCGGATGAGTTAATCTAACTTGAAATGGAATTGTTTTGAAAGACTATGAACGAATCTTGGAAATGAGTTTTGAAATCTATAAGTTAAATCTTGACTTAAAGATTTAACGAGTTAATTCAATTGAAATGGAAATTGTTTTGAAATCCATAAATAAATCTTTGTGAATGGGGCGAACTTTGTGAATTGAATCTTTTCGTTTAAAAGATTAAAAGTGTGGAAATTGTTTAAACCAGTGTAGGTTTTTGAACTGAATCTTTTTGTTTAAAGGATTGGAAATGGTAATTTGTTTTACCATTCGAATGAAAAGTTTTGGGTTTTAAGCTGTGATTTAAATGAGACCCCAGTATCCATATGATTTTTAATTGCGCTCGTTATTCGGTTTAGCCGGGAGAGGACCTTTGTGTCATATAACCCATTCCGAATAGTGATACGATGATATGGATAACATTTGAAGACCGGTGGTGAAGACCGGGTATTTGCAAGAGCGATATGATGACCTATCAATTTTCTCTGCATCATGGCTCCGGTATAGAGATTCCCTAAGTGATGGGAAGTCCGATCGAGATTGTAACGACCCGTATTTTTACGGATCGAAAAGTTCGTTCAAATCTGGAATTTTCAACATTTTTGGTTGTTTCAGATTTTGGGAAGAGTTTTGGTTAAGTCCTAAGTCGTAGCCGACTTATGGGTTCTGGACGAGTTAAGGACTCAGTGGTAGGTCGGCGACGACCTAAGGAAGATAGGGGAGTGGTTTAAGTCGGTTGATAGTTTAGGACGACCTAAGGAATTAACCGGGTTAAGGAAGTTAAGTCATAGGGTGGCTTAGGTCGAGTGACCGACTTAAGGGAGTAGCCTATCTAAGAAGTTGACCGACTTATAGTATTAACCGACTTAAGGATAGTGGTGAGTTAAGTGTTAAGTCGGCTGACGAGTTAAGATAGTGGTCGACTTAAGACCTGGACGACTTAGTAGTTAGCATGTCTGACAAGTTATTTGTTAAGTCGTTGCCGAGTTAAGGAAGTGGGGTTGACCGACTTAAGAGGTTAGGGCGACCTAAGGAAGAATAGTAGACAGCCTAAGTATTCTGGAGTAGAGTTAGGTCGGCAACGACCTAAGGACATGTTGTGAGCGACCTAAGTGTTTGGGTGTTAAGTGTTAGGTCGGCAGGGTAATTGAGTCGGTAGGTAGTTGAGTCGGCAACGTGTGTTGAGTTGTGAGTCGGCAGGACGTCTCCTGTGTTAAGTCGTAACCCAGTTACGAGTTAAGTCGTTAGGTCGTATAGGTTGGTTAACTCGGCATAGCAGTAAGTCGTAAGTCGTCTAACTAGTTAAGGCGCGTGCGCATTAAGTCGTAGACAGGGTTCGTATATGCGCATGTGTTGAGTCGGAGGTTGTTAGGTCGGCAGAGGCTTAAGTGTTAAGTCGGCACCGACTTAAGGAGATAGCCGAGTTACGACTTAAGGGCAGTTTCAGCTATAAATAGGAGGGGTTGTTCTCACTTTTTGGGATCCGGATTTTGAAGCGACGAAGTGCTGCCATTTTGAGAGCTCGACTTCTACACTTCTTCACTTCTTTTCTCCACTCTAATCTAGTGCTTCCATCCATCCAAATCGAAGATCGAGATTGAAGATTCAAAAGCTTGGATTGAAGATCTTCATCTTTTCAAGAGAGATTTCTTCATTTGAAGCGGATTTGTGATAGATCTAGCTTCATCCTTCGCTGTCCAGATCTGAAGTGTGTTGATTTGAGGTTGTTTAGGTGATTTGGTGAGTGGTGATTATCTCTCACGCGGATCCAAAGGAGTATATCGGATTGTTGGCTTGATTTGGTGTTAAAATAGAGATTTCCATGCATTTTCTTCATCCTATGTGTAGATCCATATAGATCCATTGTTTATGATGATGTTACATCCACTTTATCATATGTTAACCTATGCAAGTTCATTCATCAAGTTTGTAGAGATATAATCCATGTTTTCATGCTTATTGGACTTTCAACTCTTTAATTACGAAAATGCCATTATTGTTATAATTGTCTACTTAGATCATTTTTGAATGCTTGACTGCTTGGATTGATGTTTGATTTGATTGATTGTTATGAACTAGATGATTGATGATTAGATTTAGATCGAAGGTGATTCAAAAGCTAAGGGAAAGGCTCTTGAATTGGAAAAGCTGCTCGTGGCATATGTAGCGGGATGATGAAGCTCCTATGCATAGATTTGATGATGTGAAGTCGAGATGAAGCTTTGCGAGGATGTAATGAAGCGAGGCATCATATGATGAAGACTTGGTCTAATCCAGACGGGATCACTCCAAGCATGTTGATAACTCGGTGATATGATTCGAGTTGAGGATAATGGATGCTCGAGAGGCGCTTGAGCTAGTATGGTAATAGTCGTCGAGGAGGATGACTAGGAGGTTGAGATCTCATCGTTGTTGAAGGTTCTAGCATGCTCTAAGCAAGAGTACATGGGGACGCCCAAAAGACTAAGTTGATGGTCAAGTACTCTGGGTAGATTCGATAATCCTAGGCACGGGTCACGATGACGTGCGGGAGTTATGTCTAGAACCGGGGTTACCATTAGCCCTTGACGGACGGCTGAAAGAATGTGCCGGTCATTCAATTAACAGTGATATCGCAACAATGATAACAGTGATAGTCGAGTCATGGATGCTTGGTTGTATCGTCATTCGGTCTCAAGAGCGGTATTTCCTGGGTGCTTATCTGACCTTGGTTTTAGACCTTGGGATTTGTACTTGGAAAACATCGCTCTTGACTCGAGTGACAATTGCTTTACTTTAAATTGTATGCTCTGCTATGTTTGCTTCTGCTTAGTGTGTGTTTGGGGGCTATCACTGTAGAATGAGGTTGGAGTGGGAGGGTTGTATTCCTATTCCTTTTCCTTTATGCTCTTTTGGTATGTTGTTAGTTAATTTACTGCTCACTAAGACTGTTGTCTGACTCAAGGCTTTATGCTTTAATTCTTATTGCCTTGGGCTGTTCGTCCATTTTGGGACGGGCAGACTAGGTAGCAGGTGACAGGTGCTGTCCTCTTCTCACGATGCTGATATCGAAGACGAGCTGGAGGGTTGCATATTATCTTCTTATTATATGTACTGGATATTCCGCTGTTTTGTTTTCTCTGAGAGATATGTAGTGAGGCTGGATGTATTGACTATATGAATGCTTGTATTCAACTATTATGGAGTTTTATAAGATGTCATTTTGTTCTGTAAAGCTTCACTATACATATGTTCTATTGTATTTTGTCCATGCGCTGTGAGTAATACGATAGATTCTGTTGTTTTAATCTTACCTTGACAATCGTCCATGGTCGCCTGGCACACTTTACAGCGCACTATCTTTAGATTCGGTGCAGGGGTCATGGGCGGTCGTCACATTTGGTATCAGAGCATTGGTTAATCGATTTTACCCAACGCTCGCTGAAGTAACTACGTATGAGAGACGTAATTGTATTTTGATGGATGAATACTATATATAATATAGTAGCTTAGTAGGGTTTGAGTCCTTTATGCAGTTGTTTCTCTAGATGTTCTAATCATTACTTTTTATAGATATTGGGAATGAGTCGAAGAGGGAGACCAGCTGCTAGGGGAGGCCGTGCTACTGAAGAGACTGCTGATTATGCAGCCATGTTCGAAGCTATGATGACTTCGATCATGAGAAGGATACCAGTTCCGGGGGCAGCAGTTGATGTTGGAGTTCAAGTCCAAACTCCGAAACCAGTGGATTTTGCTAAGTTGTGCAAGGATTATACTGCTCTTGGAGGGAAGGTTTTCTTGGGAACAGAATCTACCATTGAGGTCCAGAGGTGGATAGATGCTTGTAGAAGGATCTTTGGTGATTTGGGAATTGATGATGCAACTAAGAGGAAGTTGGCATCGAGGCAGCTTCAAGGGAGAGCTTCTGATTGGTGGAACTCTATTACCATCACTACCGCGGAGGAAGAGATTACTTGGGAGCAATTCCAAGCTAGATTTGAAGCTAAGTTCATTTCTACAGCTCAGAAGTCTGTTCTGTTCAAGAGGTTTGTAGAGCTCAAGCAGGGTGGAAGATCTGTTCTTGAGTATGTTTCTGAGTTTGAAGCTTTGTCCAAGTATGCCCGGTCATATATTGAGTCTGCTTATCAGAAGAATGAGAAGTTTGTGACCGGCTTGGATAGTTATCTTGGGAGACAGTTGGTGGATCATTTGGACGATTCATTTGAGAAGCTTGTGGAGAAAGCTCTTAGGCATGAGAGTCTGTTTCCTAAGGAAGGACCTGTTGTTGCTGTTACCAAGGGAGAATCTAAACCACAGCAGGGTGGAAACCAGAAGAGGAAGCAGCAGCAGCAGAAGGGTAAGGATGGCCAGAAGAAGCCGAAAGGCGAGGTGACTTGCTACAATTGTCAGCAGAAGGGCCATTTCTCGAAGGATTGTAAGAATCCGAAGGCACCGATGAAGTGTCACAACTGTGACAAGCCGGGGCATTTCAGGAAGAATTGTCCAGAACCAAGGAAGGACAGGCAGATTGTGCAAGCTTATGCTTTAGGAGCTGTTCCGTCGTCTTCGAAAGCTCCTACTGCTGAAGAGAAGGGAAAGAGTGTGGTTGTTCAAGGTACTCTTTTCCTATGTGGTATTCCAGTTAGAGTTTTGTTTGATACTGGAGCATCGCATTCGTTTGTTTGTAATGAACTAGTAGGCCGGTTAGGTTTGGAACCGGATATTGTTGATAGGCCATTGGTTGTGACTAATCCAGTTGGGGGTTCGTCTTGTTTGTGTATGTTATGCCGTGGTCTAGTTGTATCGAGTCATGGTTGCTCTTTTGTTTGTGATTGTTTTGTTCTGAACTTTGCGGGGTTCGGAATTATTTTGGGTATGGACTGGCTTAGGATGTATGCGGCTAAGGTTGATTGTGAGAGGCTGGAGGTGACAGTCGGGAATGTGGAAGGGCGAAAGATTGTGATACGATGTAAGCATGAGGAAGGCGTCTTCATGAGCTTCATGTATTCGCTAGTTGTTCCACGGGATGGACTGTCTTTAGTGCCAATCGCAAATGGATTCGAGGATGTCTTTGACGAAGTCAAAGGGTTGCCGCCGCATAGAGAGATCGAGTTTCGAATAGATCTAGTTGAAGGAGCCAGACCTGTTGTGATGCCTCTTAGGCGGATGGCGCCTAGGGAACAGCAAGAGTTGAGGGTGCAAGTTGATGATCTTTTGCAGAAAGGATTCATTCGGCGTAGTGTGTCCGAGTGGGGTGCACCAGTTGTGTTTGCAACCAAGGCAGATGGATCGTTGAGATTGTGTGTGGATTATCGTGAGCTGAATAAGGTGACTAAGAAGAACAAGTATCCATTGCCGAGAATAGATGACTTGTTTGATCAGCTTCACGAAGCTAAGGTGTTTTCTCAGATGGATTTGGCAACGGGATTTCACCAGTTGAGAGTAGCTAAGGATAGTGTGCCGAAGACTGCTTTTAGGACACCATCCGGTTTCTTTGAGTGGCTGGTAATGCCGTTTGGATTGACTAACGCGCCAGCATATTTTGTGGATCTTATGAATAGAGTGTTCAGAGATCAGTTGAACAAGTTCGTACTTGTGTTCGTGGATGATATTCTGATTTATTCCAGAACGGAGGAAGAGCACAAGACACACTTGCGTATTGTTTTGGGGATCTTACGGAAACATCAGCTGAAGGCTAAGTTTTCGAAGTGTCACTTCTGGAAGAGTGAAGTGAGGTTCTTAGGCCATGTGATTTCTGGGAATGGAATAGCGGTTGATCCCGCTAAGGTGGCAGCAATCTAGGATTGGGTTAAACCTAAGAATGCATCTGATGTGAGAAGTTTTCTTGGATTAGCAGGATATTATCGACGGTTTATCAAAGACTTCTCCAAGATAGCTGCACCGTTAACAGGATTGACGAAGAAGAACCAAGTGTTCTGTTGGAATGCTAAGTGTGAGCAAGCTTTCGGAATCCTGAAAGAGAGATTGACGAGTGCTCCTGTTTTGACTATTCCTAGTGGGAATGATGAGATGGTGGTTTACACCGATGCATGTGGTACTGGACTTGGAGCAGTGCTGATGCAGAAGGATAAAGTTGTTGCGTATGCCAGTCGACAACTGAAGCCGCATGAAAGGAATTACCCAACTCATGATTTGGAATTAGCGGCGATTGTATTTGCTCTGAAGATGTGGAGGCATTATCTGTTGGGAGTCCGATTCGAGTTGTTTACGGATCATAAGTCGTTGAAGTATCTTTTCTCCCAAAAGGATTCGAATCTTCGGCAGCAACGTTGGCTAGAGTTTTTGGCATCATATGATTTTGGTATAGCTTATACTCCGGGAAAAGGTAACGCAGTGGCAGATGCGTTAAGTCGAAGACATGCAGGATTGGGAGCCATGTTTTCTGAATGGAAGAGTCTCGAGTATTTAGCCGGATTTGACTTCAGGCCTAGATGCGAACTAGAACCTGAAATGTTGGCAAACTTATCGATAAGACCTTCTCTTGTGGAAAGGGTTGGCGAGGGCCAAAAGCGAGATGATAAGCTTGTCAAGATTATCCAGGAATTGGAATCTGGGTTGGATCCAGAAAAGGATAAAGGATTCGAGGTCGATCGAGAGGGTTGGCTTCGGAAGCAAGGACGACTAGTTGTTCCCGATATAGATGAATTGAGGAGTGAAGTTCTGAAGGAAAGTCATCACTCGAAGTTGACAATTCATCCAGGTGGAAACAAGATGTATCGGGATATGAAGAGAACCTACTACTGGGAAGGCATGAAGAAGGATGTCGGAAATTTTATTTCCAAATGTATGAATTGCCAGTTGGTAAAGGCTGAACAGAAGAAGCCAAGCGGATTGCTTCAGCCATTAGAAGTTCCTACATGGAAGTGGGAACAAGTGTCGATGGATTTTATTGATGGATTGCCTAGAACCAGAACGGGAAATGAAGGGATTTGGGTCATTGTGGATCGTTTGACCAAGAGTGCAAGATTCATTCCAGTTCGATCGACTAGGACTGCATCAAAGTTGGCTGAGTTGTATGTTAAGTGGATAGTTCGATTCCATGGTATTCCGAAGGGTATAGTGAGCGATCGAGACCCATTGTTCACTAGTGGATTTTGGAAGAGCTTCCAGGAAGTTTTGGGAACCGAGTTGTGTTTGAGTACAGCTTATCACCCTCAAACAGATGGTCAGACCGAGAGAGTCAACCGAGTTTTGGAAGATCTTCTCAGAGCTTGTGTTTTGGACTTCGGAGGATCATGGGAAGATCACCTTCATTTGGTGGAGTTTGCGTACAACAACAGTTACCAGTCAAGTATTGGTATGGCACCATATGAGGCATTGTATGGAAGACCGTGTAACTCTCCGACATGTTGGTTGGAAACTGGGGAAAAGTTGATGCTTGGGCCAGAGATGATTCGTCAGACTTCAGATTGTATAGAGATCATTCGGCAACGAATGAAGGCAGCCCAAGATCGTCAGAAGAGTTATGCTGATAAACGTCGTAAGGATTTGGAGTTCGACGTAGGTGAAATGGTTTTTGTGAAGATTTCTCCACTGAAGAATGTTATCCGATTCGGGAAGAAAGGAAAATTGACTCCGAGATTTGTTGGACCATTCCCGATTATCGAGCGAATTGGAAAGCTCGCTTACAGATTGGAGTTTCCTGAGAAGATGTCGAGTGTGCACAACGTTTTTCATGTATCATATCTACGGAAGTATGTGCACGACTCGAATACAGTGGTTTCTGCTGATAGCTGTGAAGATTTCGAAGTTGATCCAGTCGATAGAAGACCTCGTAAGCCGCTTCGTGTTGTAGAAACCGACACGAAACAGCTTAGGAGGAAGATAGTTAAGTTGCTCAAGATACAATGGAGTGACGATGATAACGACTGTACGTGGGAGGTGGAAGAGAGGATGAAGGCAGCTCATCCTGAACTCTTCAAGGTATGGCCCTAAGGTGTCGTGTCATCTAACGAAATTGTAACTTGTTCTAGTTTTAGAATTCTGCATGCTAAGCTAGAATTGGATGCATGATTTGTTGATTGCTATGGATGGTAGGCGTGCAGAATAGTTTTTGATTGCTTTGTTTGTTTGGAATTTCGGGGGCGAAATTCCTAAGGGGGAGAGAATGTAACGACCCGTATTTTTACGGATCGAAAAGTTCGTTCAAATCTGGAATTTTCAACATTTTTGGTTGTTTCAGATTTTGGGAAGAGTTTTGGTTAAGTCCTAAGTCGTAGCCGACTTATGGGTTCTGGACGAGTTAAGGACTCAGTGGTAGGTCGGCGACGACCTAAGGAAGATAGGGGAGTGGTTTAAGTCGGTTGATAGTTTAGGACGACCTAAGGAATTAACCGGGTTAAGGAAGTTAAGTCATAGGGTGGCTTAGGTCGAGTGACCGACTTAAGGGAGTAGCCTATCTAAGAAGTTGACCGACTTATAGTATTAACCGACTTAAGGATAGTGGTGAGTTAAGTGTTAAGTCGGCTGACGAGTTAAGATAGTGGTCGACTTAAGACCTGGACGACTTAGTAGTTAGCATGTCTGACAAGTTATTTGTTAAGTCGTTGCCGAGTTAAGGAAGTGGAGTTGACCGACTTAAGAGGTTAGGGCGACCTAAGGAAGAATAGTAGACAGCCTAAGTATTCTGGAGTAGAGTTAGGTCGGCAACGACCTAAGGACATGTTGTGAGCGACCTAAGTGTTTGGGTGTTAAGTGTTAGGTCGGCAGGGTAATTGAGTCGGTAGGTAGTTGAGTCGGCAACGTGTGTTGAGTTGTGAGTCGGCAGGACGTCTCCTGTGTTAAGTCGTAACCCAGTTACGAGTTAAGTCGTTAGGTCGTATAGGTTGGTTAACTCGGCATAGCAGTAAGTCGTAAGTCGTCTAACTAGTTAAGGCGCGTGCGCATTAAGTCGTAGACAGGGTTCGTATATGCGCATGTGTTGAGTCGGAGGTTGTTAGGTCGGCAGAGGCTTAAGTGTTAAGTCGGCACCGACTTAAGGAGATAGCCGAGTTACGACTTAAGGGCAGTTTCAGCTATAAATAGGAGGGGTTGTTCTCACTTTTTGGGATCCGGATTTTGAAGCGACGAAGTGCTGCCATTTTGAGAGCTCGACTTCTACACTTCTTCACTTCTTTTCTCCACTCTAATCTAGTGCTTCCATCCATCCAAATCGAAGATCGAGATTGAAGATTCAAAAGCTTGGATTGAAGATCTTCATCTTTTCAAGAGAGATTTCTTCATTTGAAGCGGATTTGTGATAGATCTAGCTTCATCCTTCGCTGTCCAGATCTGAAGTGTGTTGATTTGAGGTTGTTTAGGTGATTTGGTGAGTGGTGATTATCTCTCACGCGGATCCAAAGGAGTATATCGGATTGTTGGCTTGATTTGGTGTTAAAATAGAGATTTCCATGCATTTTCTTCATCCTATGTGTAGATCCATATAGATCCATTGTTTATGATGATGTTACATCCACTTTATCATATGTTAACCTATGCAAGTTCATTCATCAAGTTTGTAGAGATATAATCCATGTTTTCATGCTTATTGGACTTTCAACTCTTTAATTACGAAAATGCCATTATTGTTATAATTGTCTACTTAGATCATTTTTGAATGCTTGACTGCTTGGATTGATGTTTGATTTGATTGATTGTTATGAACTAGATGATTGATGATTAGATTTAGATCGAAGGTGATTCAAAAGCTAAGGGAAAGGCTCTTGAATTGGAAAAGCTGCTCGTGGCATATGTAGCGGGATGATGAAGCTCCTATGCATAGATTTGATGATGTGAAGTCGAGATGAAGCTTTGCGAGGATGTAATGAAGCGAGGCATCATATGATGAAGACTTGGTCTAATCCAGACGGGATCACTCCAAGCATGTTGATAACTCGGTGATATGATTCGAGTTGAGGATAATGGATGCTCGAGAGGCGCTTGAGCTAGTATGGTAATAGTCGTCGAGGAGGATGACTAGGAGGTTGAGATCTCATCGTTGTTGAAGGTTCTAGCATGCTCTAAGCAAGAGTACATGGGGACGCCCAAAAGACTAAGTTGATGGTCAAGTACTCTGGGTAGATTCGATAATCCTAGGCACGGGTCACGATGACGTGCGGGAGTTATGTCTAGAACCGGGGTTACCATTAGCCCTTGACGGACGGCTGAAAGAATGTGCCGGTCATTCAATTAACGGTGATATCGCAACAATGATAACAGTGATAGCCGAGTCATGGATGCTTGGTTGTATCGTCATTCGGTCTCAAGAGCGGTATTTCCTGGGTGCTTATCTGACCTTGGTTTTAGACCTTGGGATTTGTACTTGGAAAACATCGCTCTTGACTCGAGTGACAATTGCTTTACTTTAAATTGTATGCTCTGCTATGTTTGCTTCTGCTTAGTGTGTGTCTGGGGGCTATCACTGTAGAATGAGGTTGGAGTGGGAGGGTTGTATTCCTATTCCTTTTCCTTTATGCTCTTTTGGTATGTTGTTAGTTAATTTACTGCTCACTAAGACTGTTGTCTGACTCAAGGCTTTATGTTTTAATTCTTATTGCCTTGGGCTGTTCGTCCATTTTGGGACGGGCAGACTAGGTAGCAGGTGACAGGTGCTGTCCTCTTCTCACGATGCTGATATCGAAGACGAGCTGGAGGGTTGCATATTATCTTCTTATTATATGTACTGGATATTCCGCTGTTTTGTTTTCTCTGAGAGATATGTAGTGAGGCTGGATGTATTGACTATATGAATGCTTGTATTCAACTATTATGGAGTTTTATAAGATGTCATTTTGTTCTGTAAAGCTTCACTATACATATGTTCTATTGTATTTTGTCCATGCGCTGTGAGTAATACGATAGATTCTGTTGTTTTAATCTTACCTTGACAATCGTCCATGGTCGCCTGGCACACTTTACAGCGCACTATCTTTAGATTCGGTGCAGGGGTCATGGGCGGTCGTCACAGAGATTGTGAATACCCGGATTTGCAAGGGCTTCTTCGGAAGTGCCTTCGGTTCTGTTCGAACCCGAAACAGACTTGTATGGATGTGTGTCTGACGTTACACTTTGAGATGTAAAGCTGGTTTCTATCAAATACATTTCTGTTGGTGGCGGAGAATTTATTCTCTTAGCTTAACACCCTTCTCTGAGACGTACGAGCTCAGAGGTTATGTAGTTGATGGTTACTAGTGATACATTCCCAATTTGGTAATGTGGCATACGAAGTGCTGATGATCATTTGTTGGTCAAAGCGTGCTTTGTGAAAAAGCGTGGCTTTGTAAACGAGACTTCGTCGAGCCTCACAACCCGGTAATGGTCGAAATAGGAATGTTGCGACAAAGGTTTGTAGGGGTAGCGGCCCTAGGGTATGTCATTTCCTTCTGGATAGAAGGGTGGTATCATGGTATGGAGTCCAGATACTTACTCATGTGGATACACTCTATTTATTATGTGTGATGTTGGTTATCGAGCGCTCGGATAAAGGTCGGTAACGACCGGGGGATGACATGACTCGTGTGTTAGTTACCTAGTTACAGCTGTACAGCGTGAGGTAGCGTCAGTGTGTTAGTTACCTAGTTATAGCTGTACAGCGTGAGGTAGCGTCGGCCTTTGTTTGCAGAGATCCGGTTAGGATCCGGGGTGTCTTTCCAGAGGCGTTTCTATTTCAGTAAGGAAGTTCCTTAGCCTGATCATTTGTTGGAAATCCAAAGAAACAATACGAACCCTGTACGGTTTTAGTTGTATTACCTGCTATGGAATGTGGCGGTAACCTGCTATTGAACGTAGTAGCTATAGTAGGCATACAACAATGGTTGTATGCTGGCTAAGATTAATATTATATTTTCAAAATGGTTTTCGACACTATGCATTAATGATAATAATATCGAATGATTTTTGCGTAGTAAGAATGTTTGACTATCATAAGGAGAAATCTCCTCCAATTCTGTGATTGCATTGTGTGTGTGGCGGGAGGCCTTATGGTAGTTTCATTTTTGAAAAGCATTGCGGATTTCAGTGTTTAAAAGCCTTTTGTGTTTGTTTAAAGATAAACTGTTTTTGTTGCTCACACCAGTCCCACGACTGACTTGGAGTTTATTGTTCCTTTCCTAAACTCTTGGTGCCCACTATTTTCCACACGGGCAGTCTAGAGTTGGGTTTTTCAGATATTCAGGTTTAGTAGATTATCTGGAGCTGGTTCAGTTCTTGGAGTTCAGGACTGCACTTGCTTCTCTTTGTGGTTCGAGCTGATGTTGGAGTTATTGGAGTCATTCTTCGATTGATCATTTGGAGATCTCTTCCATTTGTTGTTACTTCCGCTGTATCATTTTTTTTTATCTCTGATCTTGTTGTATCATATTGATATCATTGTTGTATATCATACTGGATATTGTATTCGTTGGAGTTGTATATGATATCATTTATTTCTTTTTCTTCCGCTGTGTTGTTGTACTTAATGGTGTTATAAGCTCCGGCGACTCGGATTTGAACGGTCGAATCTATGGCATTCGAGTACGATGTAAAGTATGAATGTCGATTTTCGAACGCGAAAAATCTGGGTCATTACACATCTGGATCTGAACACTGTTTTTCCATTTATAGACCGTCGGTCAAGTGAAAAGGGAGATTCAGACTCTAGAGGATCTTTTTCGTGCTTATATTCTTGATTTGATCACCTCCATCTTGTTAAACTTACCTATAACAATAGTTATCAGGTGTAATTCCAATCTTCTTATCATCTTATCTTAATTCTATTTCATTCTATCTTTTTCTGTGCTTTCCCGTACCTTGTTCCTTTTCGGGGACGAAAAGTTTTGAGTGGGGGAGAGTGTAACAACCCTGTATTTTACAAATATTTTAAATTGATTTTTTTCAGATTCAAAAGCTTTATTTATGAAAAAGAATAAATTTTGTTATTTTAAATATAAACTTTGATTTTGATGTGGATTAGAATTCTAAATATGACTAAATTTAATATTTCCAGAAAGAGTGAATTTTGGTTAAAATAGTCAAACTTTGACTTTTAAATTTAAATTTTAAATATTTGAAATTAGAAATTTTATCTTTTATTATGAAAATAAATTTAATAACATGAATATTGCTTTTCGTTTCGTTGAAAACGGAGTTAAAATGTAAAAGTTATGTACATTTCAATTTTGAGTATAAACTGTTTATTTAACAATTTTGTCTATTTTAAATTGTATAAATTACTCTTTCTTTCTTATATTTTGGTTTAATATGTGTTAATATGTTTTTTATGTATATTTTGTCTTTTTATATTTTTAAAATGATAATAGAATTTTTTTCCAAAATTTACTGTATTTATTTTTCATTTTTAAAGGCTGTTTTCCTATTTTCTGCTATTTTCTTCATTAAAAATTATATGTAAATTATATTTTAAATATTTATTTTGTGAATATATTTTTATTTTATGTTATTATATATGTTTAAAAATATATTACAAGCTCATATGAATTTTCTAAAATTATTTCATTCATTTTCAAATTTTCTAGTCTAGTTCACTGTTTTAACTATTTTCCTTAATTTGACTTTATATAATTAATAAATATTATATATATTTCTATATTCTGTTAAAAATTTCGAAATTTCATCTGATAATATTATTATTTCAGTAATGTAAACTTATATAAATAATTAAAGGTAAATTGAAAGGGTTTGTGACTTTCTATTTCCAATGACTTTTGATTTTCCCACCTTTTCACATTTTAACTTACTTTTACAAATCAATTAGCCATAACTACACACATACTTCAGCTGCCTACCTCCATTCTTCATTCACATACATCATTTCTCATCTCATTTCTAAAAAAATTCGGCCATCATCCTCTTGTTCAAGTTTGGTAAAAACTTCTTTTCCTTTTCTACTTTTATTGTTTTTTTCTTATGAAATTGCACTTGATCTCCTTGGCCATAGGATCGGCCATGCTCCTCTCCAGCCCATGCCGCCACCACCATCACCTGAGCACGCCACCAGCACCTCCTCCCCACTGACCATCCCCAGCCGTGCCACCCTAGGTGGTAGCTCCTTCACCAAATCCACAAAACTCCAA
Organism: Allium fistulosum; assembly: GCA_030737815.1. Taxonomy (NCBI): domain Eukaryota; kingdom Viridiplantae; phylum Streptophyta; class Magnoliopsida; order Asparagales; family Amaryllidaceae; genus Allium; species Allium fistulosum. The sequence continues at coordinate 763,011,925 of CM060903.1, read as the reverse complement.
CATTTTGACCTAGCCGAGCACAAGCTTCCACCTACTCCACTTCCACCACCCATAGCCGCCACCTACTTCACCTCCACCACCTCCAGCACCACCTGGACCCTATGCCATGTCATCACCTTGGGCCCCACTCCTCTGGCCGTGACCATAGCAGCCTTGGCCGAGCTCTATTTGGCTTGAAACTTGTGATGTTATTAGTTGTAATACCTTGTTGTGTTGATGTTCCATCTCCATAACTTTTGCCATCAACAAACTCATGGTAGGCCGACCTTAGCAACCCAGACCTGACCCAAAATCATTCCCTTAGACCTGTACTTCACCTCTGGCCGAGCCTATGGAGTGTCGGAATCAAGTGCAAAGCATTTCAGCTTGGTTTTATAAAGTTATTTCTAGCATAGTTTATCGTAGTTTTGGTTTGAAACCTCACCATTGTTTGTATTGTTTTGTCTTTTGTATCCGAAGAGTTAACCTTGTCTCTCCCACACTCATCATCATCATGGCTGAGAAAATGAACCCCTTGTTCGAGCTTTTGAATGGTTTGAGCATGGTCAAGTAATCTATTCCGTTGTTGCTTCTTATCTTCAATGTCTCAACATTGTTTGCGTTGAATATTTATGTGTATATTGTCTTGTTTGGTTATTGTTTACAAGATAAATATCAAGGCTCTCCATTCATTCAAATCAAAAGTCATGCTATATCGTGCTTGTTGTGCTTTCTGGAATCTATTCTGTGTGTTTTGATCGCTAATCTCCAACTTTAACAGGTGAGTTATTCTCACCAGACAATATGTACCTATATAACTGATAAACTGACACCATTTGAATCTGTAATGTATATTATCATGTTATATATGCTTATATTATTATCATATGATGTTCACACCTGTCATTACACCTGTTATATCATATGTTACTGTTGTTTTATGTTATTCTGTTTATTTATATCAGTTTATCACATTGCAAGTTCCCTATAGACTAGAATCACTATGGGTTGAAATGATACATACCCGAACGGACTTTAGAATAAGGGATATCGTTATGGGCTGAAATGATAGGCCTGAGCAGTTTTCAAAGTCATTCATTTAACTTGGGATTGCGAGTTTGAAATGATATAACCCGGATTTTTCTTTTTTTTAAACTGCGGGTTGAAATGATACATATCCGTATCACTTGACCTAGGTTAGAAAACTACATACAGGCTCGTGGTTATTTTATAAAGTGTTTTGGATGATTTTAAGTATTTTTAAAAATAAATTTATGAAATTTGATTTAAATAGATTTTGAAATATTTTAAAATAAAGAAATTATGATTTTTCTATGAGTAAAAATGTAATTAATGAATGGTTAAATTGGATTATTGAAATATAACTTAAGTTTGGAATTTGGAATTTTGGTTAAAAATGATATTTAAGTTATATGAATAAAATGGAAATTTAATTATATTTGGAAAATGGTAAAATATGATAATTTGATTAAATTTGAATTTAAGTGATTTATTAAAGTATTATTGATTTTTTCTATGAATTTAAGTGGTTAAATAAATGAATGTTTAAAAGTGATCTTTTAAAATATAACTTGACTTGGAAATGTGAAATTTGGTTTTAATTAAAGGTTTAAGTTAATTAAATAAAATTGGAAATTTAGTTAAATTTGTGAAATGGTAATTTAAATTTGAAGTGTTAAGTTTATTTGTTGAAATGTGAAGAATTGGAAACTTTTACACTTAAATTTATTAAGTAAATTGTTGAAAATTGGATTTAATTATAAGAAATTTATTGTGAAAAAGATATATGTTAAATGATATGTAAATGAACATTTTAAATGTTAAAATATGATTTTTAAAATGTTTATGTGTTTTGAATTGAAGTTATTTAATTGCTGAAAATACACTAACACCTGAAATCTACTTTTAATAGCATTCAGAAATGCTATAGATTCTGTTTTGAAATAAAATTGTGTAAAAAGAGCTATTACAGCATTTCTGAAATGCTGTAGTTGCTGTAATTGAACTTATAGGCTAATATTGAACTCAGGCCTATTATAGCATTCTCTGGAAATGCTGTAATGGTCTGCAGTCTTTGCTGAAACCAAATTTAACCATTGTTTTGAAATCTGAACTACCGCAGCACTTCTGAAATGCTGTCTTTTCTGTTTTTGAACTATAATTCAACTAAAACTGAGTTTTAACAGCAGTTTTAAGTGCTGTCTTTGCTGAATTAAAAATGTTTTCAAATATAATAATTACACTTTTAAAAGGGTTAAATGAATTATTTTGATTGAAACTTTGGAAATTGAATACTTGATTTGAATGTATAATAATTACACTTTTAAAAGGGTTAAATGAATTATTTTGATTGAAATATAAACTATTTAAAGGTAATTTAAAATGATAGTGAATGAATGATATCTTTGAATTTAAAATGTATCTAAAAGTTGAATATTTGGATTTGAACTGATATGATATTTTATTATATTAAAATGGTTTGAAATGAAGTTGGAAAGATATGATATTTTAATATATTGAAATGGTTTGGAATTGATTTAATCTTCATTTTGATAAAGATTGGGTTTGGAAATGAGATTTTATTTTAAAAGTATATATATATTTAAAATGACCACGGTGTTATAATAACGTTGGTTGTTAAAGAGACCAGGATCGGATATGGACATACTCTCTGTCGATACCGAAAACCACTTTGACAACTGTGTACGCGGTAGAGTTTCCAGAATGAAGTAGGATGGTGGCGACGATCCTAAGGTATATACGTGGACCCATCTCCCGTGAGTTGGCATAAGGTGGCTAAAACAGGAGCGATTGACGGACCAATGAGGTAGCACCTCTGATCGGACACACTTCTTCGATACCATTCTATTAATTGTGATTGATTTGGTGGCCACCCTTGATTTGGGAGTGTTGTTCGAGGTGGGCGGTAGTGGCTGCTATGCGTCACCACTAGTCCGGATGCGTAATTGGTATATCTACCCTGGCATTGCCTAGTTGTGCCGTGTCACCTACCATATCGAGATTTACTACGATTTTTATTTAAAGATCCGACCGCGTTAAGGTTCTCCATCCCCTTAATGCTATTTTCGATATGATTATACTTTACTAATTAGACACTACTGTATATAGCATATATTACTACATAGTAAATAGTTTAACGGATCCTTAAAGAATGGGCGATCCCAAGCATTCTTTAAGTTACTTGTACCTTTACTACAGTTCACTTGAGTTGGTTTACATTGTATAAGTATGTATGTCCTGACTCGAGTGTTTTGTGTTTTGCTTTACGCTCGGGTCAGACTGAGTGATACAGCATTAGAGACTCACCTTTGGAGCTGGAGTTTTGCTTTGAAGATCCAGATATCTATTCATCTTGTTATCCAGTTGATTCCAGTTGTATTCTGAATTGTACCTGATTATCATACTGTTACTCCTGTTGTATCTTGGTATTCCTATTGTATCTAAATTAACTCTAATGTATTTATATAGTAGCTTCATGAACTACTATCTCTTTTATTTCCGCTGCATTATTTTACTCTGTGTCTGTGATCTGTGATTATATTTATTTACTGCATATTCTAAGATTTGCCAAATTTTATTTACAACGCGGTATTTTGAGCGATTCAACTCCGGCATGAGTGTCTACCTATACACTTATAATGGATGTGAATGGTTCAAAATACCGGGTCGTTACAAATTGAGCTTGGTTTTATTGAATTGGTAAATAAGTTAGTGAGAAAGAAGGGGAAAAGTGGCCAGAAGTTGATCGAAAGATCAACTAAGATAGTTATTTAGTGCGTGACTAGCCTAAAAATAAATAAATTATATATATATATATATCTTATGCATCGACTTGGAGGAGTTAAGGCAAGAAGGAGGTGGTTAAAGATCAAAAATCGATCGAATGATCAATTGGAATATGCGACAGTGGTGGGTCTAGAGGTCAACCCCCTAAGCTCCAATCGGTCGACTGCTACATGTCGACCGGTAGTGCTACCACTTACAAAAAAGCATGTGTGGCGTAGTGGTAAAGACTTGTGCCATTCAGCCATCCTATCGGGGTTCGAGTCTTGTGTTACCCAATTTTTGTAAGTGTATAGTAAATAAATTATATTTGCATTGGAAATAAATATGAGATATTGTTTAAAGTAAATATATAATTTTATGAAGAAAAGTTCTATTTAAAATTCAGTATTTAGATATATTTAAAATTATTGTTTTATTGAAAGAAAATCGATTTTGGTTTAAAATAATTATTTAAAGATATATATAAATTCTGAAAAATAAGAAATATTCTCTAGTTAGTAATTTAAGTAATTTAAAGTGAATTTTGTGATTAATAAGTTTAATAAATGTGTATTGTGGTATTTACTAAGTTAAAGTTTATTTATATATTCAATTTAATCCTTGAATGAATACCGTGCAATTATGATGCTCACATCTCTATTATATTAAGATTGTATGTTGTGAATGATTTACTATTAAATGTTGTTTTGATTGTTATTATATATATATTGATTAATTTATTTTATTATACTTTTTTGATTTCTCGTTTCTTATATATTGAATTGAATATTATGAATTATTCACCATTGATATTGATTTGACTAGTATTTTGATATGATATGGTGATGGCACCCTTTCATATGGATTCTTGATATTGCTATTTTTGTGATATTTTTATTTATGCTGATTTTGATTAGCGAGGAATTTGGATAAACAAAGTTATAATACCATTTGGGATAGGGCATTCGATAATATTTCTCTGGTTATCTTTTGGACTCATTATATAGAATATTGTGATGATTGAGTGGAGTTTATGAGCATTGAATAAACGATTGAGCATTACGCGGCGGTATAGGACGTCGATGTTATACTTATTCGGTTATCTATTATAAGTGGATGTCACTCAAGTGATGGGAACATGTATATGGATTATACTTACATGAGGTGATGCTCGTGGTAGGGCAAACTCATGGATGTTGAGTTATGGGGGTATACCCATATATGTATATTCGCACATATTATATACTTGTCTATCATGATGTGCTCCAAGATATGATTTGGAGCTAGCGAAAACCATATGGCCAGTTTCCAGCCTGGTTGCTTGATTGTGGGGTCGTGCGCCTGATTCGTGACACCATTATTATATATTAGATGTGCATCACGTGATTTTAAAGGGGCGGCTAGCCCTTATGGCAGAGTAGCCCAAGCCCTTTTTTGTCACTTAAGCCAACAATCTGTTACCTTAAAGGCATGATCCGGGATCATGACTAGGAGTCCTTGCGTTAAGGAGCACATTAGGTGGATATTGTCATGATTACCAAGGAGGTAAGTGAAGACTGTAGAAGCGGATCCAAGAGGGTAGTCCAGGGCTCTTGGAGCAGGCGAGTGGCTGTCAGTCTCCCTTTTGGTTCTACATGGAGTGGTAGATAAGTACATGTTATTTATACATGCACCTAAGTATTAGGGTGGATCCAGGTGGATAACCCAGGTGCTCTTGGTGAGCTGGATAGCCATATTATGATATGACTCTACTTGGGACCTCGTGTCTATCGTACAGTCAATTCCTATTACTATTTATTTCTTTATGTGAAGATAAGATTATACTTGTGATGTGATAGATGTCCGGAGTATAGTGGATTCTCATATCTCTAATTATATATGATTTATCCGATAGACACCTTATATATAAATATTTTACATTGATTTTTGTATTTTATTACTTGAGATTGAGAGATAGACAAGTTGTGAGCTAGTCCAACTATACTTGAAGATATCTCATTATTGATGATCTTTAGATTTTGATGATGATTCAAGATATGGATGATCCACTCATTTGATGTTGATTCTATAATTTCTGATTTGATATGCTTTTATATGAGTGATGGCATCTTTATGCATGTTTTTGTGGTATTCTATGTTATATGCAATTTTGGGGCTTGTTTAAGATATTATCATTATATACCATGCATACATTACTATATATATATTAACGTTATGATTATTGTTTTAAATTATTCCGATGGTATTATCATATTATTATTATATCCAATATATACTGGCCTCAATTATAGGTTCAACCCGAGACATTACAAGTTTAGGGAGGATGAGACCAGTTTGTGTTTTTTGGACATAGAGGAGACTAGATATTTAGTATTATAGATTATCATCATGTATAGTATCTCACGTGTATATCATTGTGATGTATATTGGATATATGTTGTATATTATATATATATTCACTATGATATTGACTCTGTGATCTCTGATATTTACCGTATATTGTGTATTGTTCTATCCTGGAGACACATGTGTTTATTGCTTTGTGTCGATACTGTGTATGTATGTGTGAGCATTTATTCGATGTTTAACTACACACCAGTGTTAGTCCAAGAGAATATTCACGTGTGTGCTCCATATAACCTTATTCTCCATATTATCTGATAGTATTACCTAGTAATACTCTTGAATAATATTTGTATAGAGGTGGAGGCGTTTCAGTGATAATTTCACCAGATTAACTAGATGATTTGGAATTGAACATGAAGCATCGAACCTCATAGGCCTTTTCGTATAGTTGAGTAGAGTATGAAATAGCTCATAAGGAAGACCGTAAAGCTCGTAATGGTACAATGTGGTGAAAGCAAAGGTGATAACACTTTGGAGATCGAGGATAACATGATGACCGCTTGTTCAGATCTCTTTATTTGGTAAGACTCTTTTGATCATATTCGCCATCACATCTGATATTACATTAGGTATCTTATTTATTTGCTAGTAGTTTTGCATGGTAGGATTGTAGTATAGGTTTGATTGATATGCTTGTATCTTATGCATGTTTATTGGTTGTTTTCTTATTTGTTTTGGTTATGTTGGATCAGCATTGGAATTTTTAGGGGCAAAATTAAACGGTGAAGAATGCAATGAGCCATATTTTACTTATCGATGGATAGTACAAATATTGTTTTTATAAACAAACGACCTTAAAATGGACTAAAACTTTGGGTACTTCCGTGTTTTTATATTGTTGACCCTTAGAATTAATCGTGGATATTTTTGGACTAGAAATTTTGTAATGGCCATAAAATTTGGTAGAAGACTAATTTGGGTCTAAAACCTGTTCCAAATGAAAGATACATTGGTTTGGAATTTCATGGTGTGATCATAACAGTTATTTGGTTAAGGAGTTTAGGAGATAGCATAATTTTAAATTTGAGTGTTTTTGGGTAGATTTTAGTATAATTAGGCCTAAGCCCATAATAAGGCCCACTAGTGGACTCAGGAATTTTTTTAAAACAGTAGTTAGAGCTAACCCAAATCATCTTTTCTTCTTTTCAAAATAGGTCGAAACTTCCATTAATCTAATTTCCACTTAAACCGTCGTCAAATCATTCTACTTTTAGCTCAAACTTAATATTAAGGCATGATTAAGCTAGAGACCTATTAAAGGTTATAAAATTAGCACCTTCGGGAGGAGATTTTGGAATTATTACCATCTCAACTTGGATTGGCTTGATTTTATTATTGTTACATCCATTTTACATCGACTGGTGAGCGATTTATGATCTCACGCTTACTATATATGTTTAAACATGCTTTGGATCCATTTTTAAAGTCAAAATAATGTTTTTAGATTAGATTTGGTTATTTAAAATGAGATTAAAATGCATTTAAATGATTTTAAGGTGTTTAAATCATGCGTTTACATGTTATGGATATGCATATTGAAGTTAGGCTAGTGTAAGGATATTTATATTTTTGAATTGCCATGATATGATTCTTGTATTAGTGTTTTGCACATTTGATGGATGAAATGCTCATATAGAGAAAAATGGGCTTAAATATTCTATAGGCGAGGATCTTCGAGTGTAGATGGAGAGGCCATATGAGAAGCTATTTGATTCGACTACACGATGGATGAAAGATTCGTATGATAGAGTTAGGGGTATGCTTTATGGGCAATTCTATAATTTATTTTAGATTATTAATCTTGTAATCACTCGTTCGTAATAAGATGTGTTTTCATTCTGTTATAAGCTTGTTATAATATTTTATAACTAATTAAATATTTAGTTTTAGTATATTTAAAAGAAAGCCAATAAATGGTGTGTTTGTGATAGCAATTACAAATAGTTGTAATCATGAATATTTTATCACAATATAATAAACACATCATTTTAAATATTCAGTAAATATGCATTGAGACCGGGTATCAATGCATCCTTTGAGACTAGAGTACGTAATGCTCTCCAAATGTTAGGAGTGTTACAACTGCTGGGGCACCAAGAGGTTATGTACTGGTAGTTATGGATAACTCTGGAATGACCCACTCGATAGTTTTCTGTTTGTTAAAATATCTAAGGTTAAACAGAAAATATCGATGTGACAATATTACACAATTCTCTTGATTGAGAATATCATTGATCTTCAATATGAAAGCTGTGCTTTGATTATAGTTCAATTGTGGTAGGATATCCATCGAAAGACTATTGTTGGATCGAGGGGAAGTATTGGAAGTGAAACACATTCAAGAGAGGATTCGTCTCCTCAGTTATATGAGGATAGTATCACGGTCAACTGAAGCCAACTTAAAGTTAAAATCTCTGGCTAGAGTAGTTTGACTAATAGTAGTTGTTATTATTGAACCGAAGACTTTGTGTTTGGACTATAAAGTTGAATATGAACGATATTGGATTTGACCATTACCGAGTTCCATAAGTCCTAATGTAATATAGCTTTGATGAAGAGAATTGGTATAAATAATTGTCACTACCAAGTAACACTTGAATAAAGTAAAATTGGATTTTATCGAAGCCATGTAAGAGATAAATTTAGTTATAATGCCACACCACTTGATAAGTGATGCGTGAACGTTTATATTCGAATTTTCGATATTAATTGCTGGCCGAATTTACACCTAAGAGTCACACAACCAAAATGTTGAATATTCTTGTTACCACCAGATTTAACTAATTATAAATTTTTATAAATAAATTAAATTAATTAATATTTATGAAATATTAATTATAAAATTTTATTTAATTTGTGTTGATCAATATTAAGTAGTGTATATAAAATAGTTATAAATACACTTATTGATATCAAGATATCGAAATGCATTTAAATTGGATTCAAATGTGTTATTTATTGATCAGGCTTGAAGTGATTTTGTGGCCCATATTTGGACCTATTGTAGGCGCTATGGTAGGCTAAGGAGGCCATCCATATGATGTCAAATAGAGGTTGGAATTTTGAATTTGAAGAGATGAATCGGTAAGAAAGAAAGGTGGAAATAGATCCTCCTTTTACTCCTTAGATCTCCACTATATATTCATCTCTATCCCCTCATTTATTTTTTACTCTTTTTCTCTCTCCCAACCACCCAAGCACGACTATATTATCCCCCTCTCGTCTAATTTTCCAAGTTTTAAAACACTAAACTAAATATAAATTAAGGATTGGTGGTAGCTGCATTCAGGACGGTAGCACTTTCTGGATTCTAAAATCATTTCAAGGAGTTCTGATTATACGTTTCAAGGTGTACTACCTGTGCATTAGGAGAAAGGCAAAACTCTTTATTTACAATTATATATTAATATATATAATGTGTATGGTATCATATATGTTATAGATGGCAGTTGAATATATCATGAATCTATATAACTTTGTGTTTTCTTCGTTGGATGATATATATATATATATCTATGTGTGTTTAAATTATATATATTGTATATTATGCTCTCGGATAGATAAAAAAAATAATTTTCAAATTCAATATTATTATTAAATGATTTTATTGTAAAGTTTAAGATAATACAACATATAATTACATAAAACATGTATTTTATTTTATTAAAATTTATATATGTAAATAAAGTTTTCGGAATATATATATTTAAATCCGAATATATATAACTTAATTTAAAATTGAGTTTAATTATATATATAATATATACATATAAATATCATAAATATGCTTGCAAATATTTGATACGAAAACACACGTTTGAATTATTTTTGGAAACAAAAAGATTAAATGCAAATTTCCATACGGAAATTAATTTGAAAAACTTAATTTTTTTCCAAACGATATAAAACCCAAAAAATGTTTATATGGCCAAAAGCATATATATATATATATTTAATTATTATTTTATTAATCATTTTTATATGTATTTACATGCAAATGCATATATATAATTTAAACTATTATATTACATATATATATATATATATATTTTTTATGTATGAAAAATTATATTTTTATATTTTAAGTTACTTAATATATATACATATACATATACATATACATATATATTTGAAATTAATTTAATAAATTAAATTAAAAATTATATAGACATAAATCTAAAATATAAAATTTAAACATTATGTTTGATTCCAAAATTATAAATCATTTATATTAAAATTATGTTAAAACCCTTATATTCTACAAGTAATGTTTTAATATATATATATATAATATACATATATATTGATATCACACATGTATATGGAGGGGGTAACATGTTTGTTGTGGTGTAATTTTCAACATCTATACAGGGGCATGTCAAACCATATACACCATTTATTTGCACATGCATGCACACACCTATGTGTATAAGATACATATATTATATAATATAAACTTAACAAAAATAAAACTTTATTTATATATAAAATAAAATATTTATTTCATTTAAAACAAATTTAGATAAGATCTAAATATAGATTTCATAGGCCCCGTAAGATTCAAATAGAATATAGTTTCTTGAAATTTACTTATTTACCCCACTGCATGCTAGCGCAGATCTAACAATGGTATCGGAGCTCAATAGCCTATTCAGTCTAAATCAGTCATGTTAGGTTTAACTGATCAAGCTTACAACCAGTTTGTAGGGTATCTAGAAAGGCAATGTTTAGGCTTGGGTTTGGGTAATCAAGTACCCTGCCCTGCTTGGTTATCGGTTTGGCTTGAAAATTTATGTGAGCCAAAGGTTGCCCCTGGTAGAAAAGGCCCAAATTTGAATTGAGCCTTGGGATAATTTTCAAAAATGTTTTAATTTTAAAGTTTTAAATTTAAAATTAAATTTAAAATAAGAAATGTATTATAAAATGTTATGATATAGTTTTTCAAAATGTTTGAAAACATTAAAAAATTGATTTCAAATTTTTTATATTAATTACTAAGATTAACAATATAAATTAATTAATTAAATATTTAATCAAATAAAATATATACACATGTATAATATATATATATATATATATATATTATGTTGTCTTGAATAGTTTAAGACAATATAAGTATATATGTGTATATAAGGGTTTTCAAAAATTAATAACATTTAAGTAAAATTGTTTAATTAAGTAAATTAATTAAAAGTTAAATAAAATAATACATAGATATATTGATATATGTGTATAACTATAAAAGTTATAGTGTACATATTCAATGTGAAATGTTATAACTAAATAATATAATGATTAATTAAAATGTTAATTAATTAAGTTAGTTAAATAAGAATTAATTTAGTGTTGTACATAAGACTATTATATAAGTTAATTAAATTATAAAGGTTATATAATAATAAATCTTTTATAATATGAATGTATAACTTAAAGGTGGAACACTAAGAAACCCTACATAGACTTAAGGGATAAATACATACGTGTAGTACGTATACCGTAATGTATTTGACACTTGAATCACGGGGGTGTTTCATAAAAAACATATTATTCCATAAGTTGATATTTCTCTAAATAAGTATATTAAAAATTATGAATCTTTAATATAAAGTTGTCCTCTACTATTTAAATATCAATAAATTACTTGCATACTCTCTAATTATTAAGTTTTCCTTAAGCTAGAGATGTTATGTGTAGTATTATTAGTATATAGACTAGACGAGGTAAGATACTTATACATATTTGTTGAGCTTTCCTCAAGGTATGTACAATATACTTAGGTCATCATGAAATGGTAGGTAGTGAGTAATCTCTCTTTATTTCTTGAGCTTTCCATAAGGTAGGGATGAAATTAGGACAAGGAACCACAGATTAGGAGTTGTATATGATAAAACCAATAAGGAGTTATCCATCATATGTGGAAGTATGATTTGTTAAGCTTTCCTCAAGGTAATAATCTCAAGACATACGAGTCCTAACACTCACAAGTCAAGTCGAAAGACTTCTATGTTTTATCTTAGGATTTAAAGAAACATAAAAGAATAGCTGGAGCTTGTTAGTAAAATAAAACATAAATTTAATCTTACTAATATTATCTACTAAGAAATTATCCTAATCAACCAATATTAAAACTTGAAGAAAATGCCTACACCCAAATTATTTTCTTAAAGTGACAAGTTTACCAGACCCAACTATATCGATTGGCTAGGAGCGATTAAGATAACATTGATTTACGAGCGTCTTTGGTCGTCTATTACCTATGATCCTAAAGAACAACTCGTTGATGATGTAGACCTCAAACTTAGACTTTCTTATGAGAAATGGGTTTCGGACCTAGAGATCGCCAATTTTTTTGTGTTGTCCGCATTAGATAAGCCATTGCAGAGGCAGCACAAGAGAATGTCCGTCCATGAGATATTTGATAGTCTCAAGGCCCTATTTGGTGAATAGTCACGTTTTGCAAGGTACGAGCTTACGAAGAAGCTATTTAATAAAAAAACGACTAAAGGAAAGAAAGTGGACAATTACATTATGATGATGAAGGGCTATATTGATAGGCTTTCACAATTGGACGTAGCGATAAGCAATGAGTTGTATGTTGATTTGATCCTTGGTTCTCTTAGGCCCCGGTATGAACCGTTTCTTCTGAATTACAATATGAACCCGTTGAATGTGAGTTTCATTGAGCTCCTAAATATGTTGAGCTCAGCCGAGCCCACATCCCCATATCAAGGGGCCGTACTTGTAGTAAAGGGTGGTGCATCATCTTCGAAAGGTTCAAAGAAACGAAAGAGGGTTACTAAGAAAAGTAAGAAAACTACTGCTGCTGACAAGGGTGATTGTCATTATTGTCACAAGAAAAGTCATTAAAAATAGAATTGTTTGAAATACTTGAAGATTGTGACGACCCAACTTTCTATCACCAGAAAGTTGCATCATCTTTAAGAAAGAAAGGGATAGAAAAGAGAAAAGATAAAGAAGAAAGAAGGAACAACATAAGAATCTCAACAGCGGAACGAATAAATTATATTAATCACATAAATATTACATAATATACAACATCAATCAGAGTTACACAGATAATACATCACATACTAGACAGTTGTAAACACCTGTCTTGTTAATACAACTCGATACAACTCAAATACAACACAGAGATACCAACACAGCGGAAAACTATATATCTATAACGCTGAAGCCTCTTGCTCCATTGCTCCTCCACAATTCGTCAAAGCTTACCTGAATCCCTTGGCTACTCGTAAAAATTTGTGTATCCAAGAGTTTAGGAAAAACAGAAATAAACTCTGGGTTAGACATAGGTCTGGTATGAGTAACAGGTTAAAGTTGCTTAACTTTGAAAATCCTTTGAAAACAAAAGGTATCACGTAAGACTTCCCATACATAAACATGGAAATGTTTTTACCTTACGCTAACCAAACATTTGATAGGAAATTCTATGATATTATAATAGGTCTAGGGTTTTCAAGTAAATAAGAAATAGCTGAAATTGTTACATCTATTAAATTCCAGCATACTAGCCAACAAAGTGGGTAATACAATCAATTCCGAGGGCACTTATTGGAGATTGGATTCCATACAATGGCAGGGCCACTGGGGTACCGCCCGTCACAGTACCTGGCCTAGATCAGAATACCAAGGATTACTCCCAATCCCCTACAACACAAGGCCGGAACCATCCCTTACTGGACAGTCCCGAACGAAACAACCCCAGTAGTTGGAGCTCACAACTGCCCACACAGCCGAATAAAAATGGACATATAGACAGGGGAAAATCTCGCTCTCAAGTGGGGGCTACCCACGAAGCCTTGTGGCACCTCCCCTGTTTTAGCCATTCCCGGTTGATGAGGCTTGAGGCTACGATTACCATATCAGAACTCATCACTTAGAATGCTCATCGTCCACCTGACGATGTTCTGAAAGCATTCAATCCATACAAGTTCTTTCCGGGTTCGAACGAAACCGAAGGCATTATCTCTTTACACTCATTTTGGAATCACCCTCAGAGTTAATGACAATAACCCTTGCACTCTGAATCTTCATCTTCACTTGAGATTCACGACCTATCCTAAATTTGGATCGATGTGGTTTTTGGATATCCAAATTTGGAAACCCGATCCCGGTTTCATCGAAATCCAAAACGTATCTTTTAAGGCCAAGTTGTTTTAAAGTTAAAACAATTCATTTCATTATCCATATACACAGATAGATAATTCACAATATCACAGATAGATAATTCATATTATCATCACACTTCAACCAAAGCATCCATATCACACATCATTACTTATCTCATATCTGAGATTTCAAACTATTCAAGGAAATCAATATCATCCATCATACATAAGCAAGGATTAATAATCACACCATTTATAATTAATTTAAAATGAATTAAATTAATTACCTTATCTCTAATTAATTTAAAGTAAATTAAATTAATTACTTCATCATTATAAATCTTGCTTACATAACCATTAATTAATTACAAATCAATTAATTAATCATTCCTTAATTTCCATCTTAATTAATCATCCTTGATTAATTATCCTTTATTTACATTCAAGTAATTATCCTTTAATTAATTTCACAAATTAATTATCCTTACCCAAATACAGTAATTAATCTTTAATTTCTCTATTAATTAATTAACTATAATTAATTACATTAATCCTTAATTAATTACATTAATTAATTACTCAAATCACTTATTATTGATTATTAAATCTTAATTAATCAACCCTTAATTACATCATTAATTATATAAATTAATGATCCCTAATTACATTTTTAATTAATTATCCTATTTAAATAAATTACATTAAGAAATAAATCTTTAATTAAACCATAATTATTAATCACTCTTGATTAATCCCATTCAGTAATTAACTACCCTTAATTACTTCATTAAATAAATTAATTACTCCTTAATTAATTAGCTTAATTAATCCCTTGATTAATTACACCAAGTAATTTAATCCAAATTACTTCCATATTTAAATCATCTTCAATTAATTACAGCTAGTAATTACCATTAATTACTTCATTAAGTAATTACACTTCATTAATTACATTTAAGTAATTATACTTATCAAATCATCCAATGATTAATTTAAATTAATTAAACTTAATTAATTAACTTAAACAAAGCAAATTAAACTCAATTAATTATATTAAGTAATTAATTCCTTAATTACTTCCATTAAGTAATTACACTTAACATTTTCACAAATGATTATCTTTAATTAATCAATCTAATTAATTATTAAAATTTATCACATTTATTAATTATTAAATAACCTTAAGTTAATGACCTTCATCATTTATTAACAATTCTTAATTTCTTTCCTTAAGAAATTAAACTTAGATTAATCAATATTAATTATATATTAATTATTCCTTAATAACCAATTAATTAACCACTAATTATTCAATTAATTTAAGTTTTAACTGTAACTTAATTAATCTTTAATTGCTTGATTAATTAATCTTTAATCATTAATTAAAATCTAATCTTTATCCAATTAATGATCCTTAATTACAAATTAATTATTCCAAATTAATTAGTCTTAGACTTTAATTAATTAATTTTAAACTCATAATTACTAAATTAATTACCCATATCATAAATGAATTAAATTAATTAATTATCCATTTTTAATTATCTTAATAATTTAATGAGTCCAAATCATTAAATTCTAATTAACTTTAAGATAAAACTTTACTCTTACTTATGATTAAATTATCCTTAACAAAACATTTAAAACAATTTACTTTCAATTTATTTCAAATTTCATTTTAAATTTAAGATTTAAAAATGAATACAAATTTAACTTTGACCAAGTTTAAAAAAATTTAAAAACCTCTTAAATCAAATGTTATAGGGAATCTTATAAGGAATTTTATATAAATAAGTTTTAAACATTTCATTGAAAAACCTTTTCATTTAAACATACTTTAACAAATTTTAAGTTGTTAAAACATTTCATTTATTTTAAAAAAACTTATTTATTTAAAACTAGGATTCAAATTTAGATTTGAATCCATATCTAAAAATTTGACTTTAAACTTTGTTTAAAATCCTGTTTTCAAATTTTAAATCATTTTTAAAATTTGAAAACCAGACAGGTTTTAAAACCTGTAACATAACAATTTATACCCGAGACAACCCCTATATTTCCCCCGAGTAAAACCCTACACTGCTTTGAGAAAACCCACGCAAAACTCGAGAATGACTCAGGCTCTCCTCTTCTTCCCAAACTTCAACTCACAGTACAAACAACACCTACCCACACGTGCACGTGCACGACAGCTCCGGCCACCATCAGTCGTCACCATGACCCTCGCCAAGTCGCCGATTGCCTCCTCAGACGAACTGACCTCCCCGATTGCCAATAACCACGACAAATCTAAATCGAGCCTACCCAGCAAAAACTAGAACTAAACCCAACCAAGGATATCACCCTGCCGCCGACGATCCCAACCATCTGCATCCACATCACCCCGTCCACGCATTCGCCAAAGCCTCCCCCTCCTGATCCCCACTGACCGATCACCTGAAATGCTTCGATGATGACGAATTCCTAATTAAACGTTATCGATCAAACTGGGTTGTTAAACCCTACTTTACCCATTTCCGACCACCACGGCGAATGATCAATCTAGCAACCATTTTTCCCTTGATCGCCGTGCTACCTCCTTCTTCCAGACCAAAGCCCGACAACCCAATTTCTTCCATTCATCGGGATTTGGCGAAAATGCCCAATCCGATCAACTCAACATATCACAATCATTACTAATCTAAAAATCATGATTTTAGTTTCAAAAATCAAGTTTTAGGTTAAATATTCAATTTATATTCCTGAATCAATGAATCGGGATATTTGAATTTTGACTTATATTAAGCTTGCTCTGTTGTTTTTGATTTCCCAGAGACAAAACAAAATTATTTTAACTTAAATAAACTTTTAAACTTGAATCTATGATACAACAAACATAATTTGTTTGAAACTTAAACCCTAACATAGTTTAGATCATAAGAAAATGATTTTTGATTTAAAACTTGAGTCTGGAAACTAAAAACAGTAAAGCACAGATATACATATCAGATATGCATACTTACATATATTCATAAAACACAGAGTTATCACTTATAAATGCATAAACAAAGCATCATCCATCTCAGGGCTTCACAAGCAAGCAGACATCTATTTACTTAGTTTTTAAATTTAAAATGTTACTCACCTGAGAAATTGATAAACAACAGAGCCTATGGTTTATTTTGAATACAGCTTAAACTTTAGAAAACTTTTGAAAACATAATTGCAGAAAATGCTTAGTTTGAACAGATGTAGACTTCAGGTTTTCAGAGATGCACAGGTTTGATTCCAGATTTTGAAAAGAAGATGCTCAAGCTTTGAAAACTGCTAGCTGAAACCTTTATCTTGACCTTCATGTTTGTTTTTGAGTTGAAAATAAGCTTCAGTTTGTAAAAATAGATATGCTTGCTTATTCTCTGGTGTTCTTATTTTTGATAAACGAAATGAAATGGGAAAGATGGATAAATAGAAAAATGTTTACAGGATATTATTTTACTGGTACAAGGCTTTTAAAGTTTGGTCAGAGATTTTATTTCCTATGGAGGCCGATAAGATTTTATAATGTGTACTAGAGATGTTAGTATTAATGAATGTTGTCCTTATGTCTACAAACTTATACTTTATCTTATTTCGTATGTACTTATGGTTGTATATTTTTTTTCTTTCAAGTGTACATCCTGTACAAACATGCATATTTATTTCCTTTTTGTCTTGTAGCCTTATATCTACAAACAAGTATATATATAGTTTATTTTTCTTGCCTTTCAAGTGTACATACTTATTTTATACTTCCTGTACAAACATGAACATGTATTTTTCCTTACTTTGTTTATTTTTATTTTTCCTTTATTTTTAAACTTAAACTATTAAATACTTAGTCTACTATTATTTATTTTTATACCTATGTTTAAATATTTATAAGATTTATTTTATCTTAAACATATTTGAAAGATTTTATTTTAAATTTACAAATCATAGCTTCTTCCAAAATACACACACACACACACACATATATATATATATATATATAAATTTGAAATAACAATTTCTATTTATATTAAAATCCCTTGTAAAGACATTACATTATTAATATTATTTAAATATAACTCATTATTAAATTAAAATAATTTATAGAAGGAGTTATCTCTTTATTAATAAATTACTTATTTAATCAAACTATATTCAAAAAGAACAAAACAACCTCTCTTGTTTAAATTTAAACTTAGCTAAAATCATTTTAAACAAATAAACTTTTATCTTGAGTATTTTAAAATCATATGGTTATTTATTTAATATTAAATTAAATCAAATTTCCAAATTACCAAAAATATTAAAATTAGAAAACATGCCTTTATTTATTATATTTAAAACAAAGCTTATCTATTTATAATATATACAAATATATATATATACATTATAAATAGAAAACAATTTATTAGCTTTTTAAAAGATAAAAATCACCAATTAAATATTTATTGAAAGAAGATTATTAAATCAATTCAAATCTTATTTACAAATATTATCAAATCAATTTAATTTTAACACAGATTATTAAATAGATATTGCCAAAAATTCCGGGATGTCACAAAGATTGTTAAAGAAGAGAAACATATAAGTTCTACTGCTCCATCACGTACATTTATGATTCAAAATTGTTTTGCAATCAATAAGTTATCTTGGGTTTTAGATGATGGATCTGAAACTCATAGTTGTAATTCGTTTCAGGGGCTTAGAAACTGGTGTTGTGCGGCAAAGGGAGAAATAAGGCTTTACATTGTTAATGGATCTATTATGGATGCAACAGCAGTTGACATTCATTTGAGTTTGTTGAGCAGATTTGTGTTGATATTAAATAATTGATATTTTGTTAAATACTTTATTTGTGGAATTATATCTGTGTCTAGATTGTCTGAGATTGGTTATGTTTTCACCGTGTTAATAATGTTATTAACATTATTCTATCTATGATGGTATTTTGAAAAATGACATTTATGCGATCAATACAAATTATGTCTCTTTTGTGAGTAGTTATTCAAATAATAGTATAAGTAATAATTATATTTAACATTGTACGCTGGGTCAATTACGTTCAAAACTCAAATCAATCTTGTCCATCTACCCTATTTTCTGATTTGTCTATAAATACCTCGTTATAAACCCTAATTGTCCCTCATTGTCATTTGTCTGCACATACATCTCCTTCTTAGCTCCTCATTCCAATGGAAGACAAAACCTAATTCCCAAATTCCAAAAATCTAATTTCAAAAAAAAAAGGAAAAAAAATTGCAAACCTGCAGCACGAGTTGCGCTTTGGATTTCAGAGGCAAAAACCCTAGAGATACTTCGGGTCAGGAAGAAAAAGACTCGGGTCTCGGGTCGTTTTGGCAAAAACTCAGAGCAGGCACCGGGGATTTGAGGCGGCGGACCGAAGTTGAACCCGAAGTCGACCCAGGACCAGAATTTTTCAATCTTCAAATTTTCATAACTTTTGCATACAGAATCGGATTTGGACGTGGTTTATTTTGCTGGGATCGTATCGAAATTCCGGATACTTTGACGCTGGTTTGGATGAATTTGGAGACTGTTCAAATTTTGGGTTTAAATTGGATTTAAATTCAATTTAAATCCAAAGGTGAGTGTTTTAACCCACTCACAACTACTAAAATTTCTTATGTGTGTTAAATTAATTGTTGATGTGATTAAAAGTTTATTTATGACTGTTTGGCATATTTTTAATCATCATCTCAGTTAGATTGAATTTATTGGATTAAGTTGTTATTTAATTTATTATTGCATTTAAACTGCCAGTTAAATTATTATTTGATTTATTATTGCATTTAAACTGCCAGTTAAATTTTTATATAATTTATTTTTGAATATAAACTGCCAGTAAATACCTGTTATTTATTTTCTGTTCTGTATTGATGTTATTGTTGAATTGGATGATGATTGTGATAAATGGTTGATGGTTGATATTGGATGAATTGATGTTGTATTTATATTGTTATAAACTACAAGTTGTTATGCATTTTTATTTCATTCGGGATTGCGGTTTGAAATGATATATAACCGTATTTTTATTTTTAATTTGCGGATTGAAATGATAAATATCCGTATCACTTAACCATAGGATAGAAAATCATATACAGACACCATCGGTATATATATATATATATATATATATATTTGGAATGATTTCTATGGGTTTTGGAAAATAAGGGTTTATACAAATACTAATTTTGATATTATATAAATATTATTTTATATATAGTTAAATTCTAAAATTTAAGCTATGTATAACTTGATGATGTTTTAAGTTTGATTTACGAATATTTCAAGTTTGAGCTTTATTTAAGTGATATTGAACTTATTAAATAAATATTTATAAACTAAATAATAGTAAATTGAATTAAGGTATATATAAGACTATCAGATTTGGTTGGGAATTTTGGAATATTTAAAGACTTGAAATATATCAAAATTGAAATGTTTTATTGAAATTAAGGTATTATTGTTTTCAAAAGTGTTGGTTTTCGAAATTGTTATAACTTTGAAAGTAATATGGTTTGAAAAATGAATTTATTTGAAATAGAATTTATTTAAGAATTATCTGTGAATATATTGATTGGAAACCTATTGAAATTGAAAATTTAGAATATGACTTCAAAATGTGGTTTGGGTTTAAGATGATTTAAAAGAATATTTCAAGTTTATCTAAATTAAAGAAAGATTAGTGATTGGAAATTGGGTTTTATTTAAATAATATATTATTGAATTGTTTTGGAAATGGCAAAAATATTTTGGTTTTAAAGTATATACTATTTTGAAGTAAAGGATATGTTTAGAAATGGCAAAAATATTTTGGTTTTGAAGTATATACTATTTTGAAATAAAGAATATGTTTTAAAAGGGCAATGATTGTGTTTTTAAAAGTATATATATTTTTAAATGACCATGGTGATATAATAACGATTGGTTGTTAAAGAGACCGGGATCGGATATGGACATACTCTCTGTCGATACCGAAAACCACTTTGACAACTGTGTACACGGTGGAGTTTCCAGAATGAAGTAGGATGGTGGCGACGATCCTAAGGTATATACGTGGACCCAACTCCCATGAGTTGGCATAAGGTGGCTAAAACAGGAGCGATTGACGGACCAAGGAGGTAGCACCTCTGATCGGACACACTTCTTCGATACCATTCTATTACTTGTGATTTATTTGGTGGCCACCCTTCGATTTGGGAGTGTTGTTCGAGGTGGGCGGTAGTGGCTGCTATGCGTCACCATCAGTCCGGATGCGTAATTGGTATATCTACCCTGGCATTGCCTAGTTGTGCCGTGTCACCTACCATAGCGAGCTTTACTACGATTTGTGATTTCTCCCGTGGCCTGTGGAGTATCGAGGGTAGCCCCCATTTTGGGAGTATGCTAATACTGGATAGACTACTGGGACTATTACGTGTTAAGGGCTATATGGGTAACCCCTTGACGCTATTAAAAAGTATGTTTATTTTATATTAGACATTATTATAATAGCGAATATTACTACATAGTAAATAGTTTAACGGATCCTTAGGGGATGTGAATCCCGAGCATCTCTTAAGTTACTGCACTCACTTAGACACTGGATAGGATATGTCAAATCCCGTAAACATCTCTGATGCCGTTCCACTCATATAATTATCATTGATTTAACTTACATAAGATCTTTTAGTTCTGAATCGAGCGTTTTGTTTTTTTCAATTCGCTCGGGTCAGCCTGAGCATTTTAGGATTTGAAGGCCCTATTTCTGGAGGATGAAGACGAAGATTTTATTACTACTATTTTTTATATTCCACTACACCATTGTATTCCGCTGCATTAATTATCATTCTCTATTATGTGTAACTCTGATATGTATTGTATAAGTATAATCAAATGTTTTGTAAAACAGCTTCATGAACTGTTATTTGATTATTATATTTTATCGTTCCGCTGCAAGATTCTATTTTGTTTCTTTTATTTCTCAACTTTTTCTTATTTACCCCATAACAATCCGCCCTTCTGTATGGTTTAAGTCAGCACGTGTGTCTGCTTAAGCGTATAAAAAGGTGGGATGTTACATCTGGTATCATAGCTTTGGTTTAGCGATAAACCTTAGCTTTGTGGGGTCTGACTCTTTATTAATAGGGTAGTAATACCCTATGATGAGTCATTGAGAGTATATATATGAGAGAGCGTATTTGTTAGTGTTATAAAAAGTTTTTTTATATTGTGTTAATTTGTTCTGTTTTGTATTTAAAAATTCTGGTTGGTGCATAGGACGCTATGACATCAATAGGGATTTCTAAACACTTAATAGGACAAACCGACATAATATTTGGTTTAAAATATAGGTGAATGAAATAATTTTGCCTATTGTATATTTTATATATAAAATAATATATTTTCTAAATGATATTTTTGGTTGTAATGTATTTGTCTGTTAGGTATTAAAATTTTAGATATTAGTTGAAAATAAGATTTGAAAAAATAAATAAATGAAAATTGGAAATTTAAGACTTAAGTTCCGGGATTTTGAAAACTTCTTTCAATTGATTTTGGAATATAATAACAATATTATTTAGAAGTATTTCCTGATATAAATATTTCAATAAGATTTGAAAGAATTATTTTTAAAGAAATTTGGAAAGAAATAAATTCTGTACTCCCCTCTCTGTCGCTGGAAAATAATTTCGGTGATGAGTGCACACATCATCGACGTTCATTTTCGAGTTTCAAAGTGGGAAGACCACTGTAGTAGTTTTACTACAGAGTTATTTTGATAAACAAATATAAATTTTAAATTGTTTTATGTAACATTCCCCCTTTTGACCGCCTCCAGTCGGTATTTAAACCAACTAGAAACGTTCAAAAAGACGAATTGTTATTTAGTTTATAAGGTTTAAACAGAATCAGCCACAGAAACACAGAATAATAACACTGAATTAAAACAAATGAGAATTTATTTCATTACTATAAATCTTTTTATATACATCAGAGTTTATACAATTTAATACAGATACAGCGGAATATCTTAAAAATACAATTTTCTTCTGAAACTAAAAATGGTTCTTTACTCTCTCTCTCTAACTTCGCTGCTCGAAAATCTTCAAGCTGTAAAAATACTCGGTCTGACCCGAGTATTATATTCAAAAGAAAATAATACACAGGTCAGTCTAATTCAAACCAGTTTATTAGTGCATAGAGGCAGTAATAATTTAAATAGACGACAGTCACAATAATTCTCGTCTATCCAACTCTTTAAACAAAGAAACCGGATAACGAAAATATAACACTAAACAGTGTTAAACAATAAATCAGCAGATTTAAATCATCAACAGAGATAAATAAACAATTTATCGATCGACTAAATCAATTTAAAACAATTGGAGTTGTCACTTTAAAACCATCAGAAACTCGATTGGCTGCCGTACACGCACGCGTGTACGGCCTCGCCAATACAGCATAAAAATCAATGCATCACGACGCAAAGAAATATCAATTCAAAAACTGTCGAGTTTGGGTGGCTGCAGTGCACACGTATACCCATGTGCACTGCCTCGCCAACTCAAGTGCAAAATAGGAATCAACACAAGGTCAAATCCGAAATACCGGATTCAACACAAGGCAAAATAAACTGAGTGCAACAGATCAAGCTCGTACAAATAGAAATCAGAAATGACCAATGAGCATGCAGACATTGCCAGATTTTCAAGAAACCATGAAATTCACAAATACAACTCAAGATTACAGAGTGCAGACCAAAAGCCTCAGATGCCAGACAAAGAAATATCAAAGACACGAAGGCTATAGCTAACATGAACAAAGAAAACAATGGAAAAATAAGACATTGACAATGTAGATGCAAGTACATATGGCAAATAAATATGCAGTAGACTACATTGACAAAATAGACCACAAACCAGTGCACTACTGTGTCATCAAAAATATACACAGGCAGAAAAACTCAAGTATATGGATGCAAAGACAATC
Source organism: Allium fistulosum (assembly GCA_030737815.1). Classification (NCBI taxonomy): domain Eukaryota; kingdom Viridiplantae; phylum Streptophyta; class Magnoliopsida; order Asparagales; family Amaryllidaceae; genus Allium; species Allium fistulosum. The sequence goes on along the minus strand of CM060903.1, from coordinate 762,987,602 downwards.
AACCATGAGTCAAGCAATGTATACAGTTCAGTAGTATACCAAATGCAACAGAGGTGCAGACTACAACATCAAAGTGCAAAAGCTGAAACATAATGCAATAGTGAGGACTGCTATACCAAAGAATGTTTGCAACAATACAAAATGAAGTAGTGCAATGCAGACAGGCTACACAAATACATGGAACAATGCAACCCACCAATGAACACAACAGTGACAGGTCGAAAACAATGAATACAGGCAGTGCACAGAGCTACTCCAGACCAGAGTGACAACAGAGACAGGCTTAACAAAACAGGTGAAGATAACCAATGCAACAAAATCTCAGGTCAGTGACCACTTCTTATATGCAGACCATATCAGAGTGACAACATGAACAACTCAACAAGTCAAGTGGAGATAATCAACAACAAGACTCAGGCCCGAGACCACTCCAAATGACAGACCACAAGGCAAAGCCCCTTCATAAATTTAACAACACAAACTACAACCTAAATGCTCAAACCACTGCACAATGCAAATGAAGACCAACACACAAGTAGACCCATTCACATATATGATCAAGTGGCTACACAGTGCACATCAATACAACCGATGATGCCAGAAAATGAAACAAAACAGGATGGACTTAAATCAATGACAACTTCACAACCAACTGATCAGACTTCAAGCTATGCAATGGACCAGTAGAGTAGTGACTTAAGTATAACATGGACTTGTATTTATATTTTAAACTTTGTTTTAGAAACTCAAGTCAAACCTGATTTTAAATCTATTTAAAACAGTTCTTAAATTTCCAGAGTTATTGGCTAACTGTTTTAACTTAAATATATGTTTAATCTTTAGTTTTGGATATAACAATCAAGTTTAAATATTCATATCTGCAGCCATTTAATCATATTACAGAGCAAAGAACATTCATGCAAAAACATTCCATATAAATTTATCCCAGGCATCAAGTAAGATTTTGATTTAAGAACTGTTTTTAAATTTTAGTGATTACTCACCTGAAATAATTTAACAGAGAGTAAATTTCAGTTTTCCCGATGAACACAGTCTTGAGTTTTACTTCCCAGAGATATGGCCAAATTATTCTAACTTAAATAAATTTTTACTAAAATCTATGATGGAACAAGCAAGTTTCATTTGAAACTTAAGTTTAACAGAGATTAAATCAAAGGGTTTTGAATTTAAATCAAAACCAGAACATAAATCCGTGAACAGGGAAGTTATAGATATTCCAACGCATAAAAGTGGAGTTACTCACAAATATATGCAAACTGAAACTAGACCAGTAGACAAAATCAGAGTCGACACAAACAGCAAAATCAAAAGCCTCGAATTGGTTCCAATTCACGACCGAAGCCATAACTATGTGACAAAATAAAAGGGTTCGAAGCAAAAAGGTGAACAGGTCACGAAAATCGAACACACGATCAAAATCAAGATAGCCACGAGACAGATTGAATTAGATGTGAGAAATTTCTCACCTTTGTCAGAAGCGGTCGCGAGCGAGAAGAGGAGTACGAAGCCCTAGATTCGCCAGAGTCGTCACGAAGGAAGACGAAGCGAAGTCGAAGCCCTAGTCTTTGCAGATCGAAGGAAGAACGAACGATAACGAAGAACGATCGATCGTCACCAGAGAATCGAAATCGCCGAAGCCCTAAATTTTCCAGATCGAAGCCCTAGTTTTTTTCTTTGTTGAAGAGGAGCGATTTTGTAGGCCGCCATTTTTTTCTTTTAGGGTTTTGGAATGAGAGGGGGAAACGGGTTTGGGTTGAACGAAAAGGGAATAAGGGTTTTAACGAAAATAGTATGGTATCAAATAGGAATATGGGTCATGATATATTTTTCTTTTTATCTTTATTTTGTAGATATTTTCTTTAACAAATTTTATTGTTAAATTTTTCTAAACGAATTTCAATTCAAATCAAAACTCCTACAAGCAACTAGCTAGCAGAGAAATCGTTTAACAATGATATCAAATCGATGCAAAAACCCCGGTTATTACAGAAATTCAAATTGAATTCGATTTAATTTTATACGCGTTTATACGCCATATGTTCATAAAACAATTCTGATAAATTCAAAAATTGAAATCCGGTAATAATTCAATATTACGGACCCAATGAAACTGGTTTCGTCAAATTCCGAGACTGTGCCTCGGAAGGTTATTTTTAAATTCGATTTCAAACGATACAATTTCAAAACTGAACAAATCGCTTTCAAATTCAATTCTGAAGCTTCTATTATCTTCAGCATTATCAATATGAATTTTCTAAGCCTTTAAATTATTTTTAACCGGCTTAAAATTGAAGATTCAAATTTATTCAACTTTCAATAGATTAAATTCAAAAATTTAATCACCAATTCATTCTGATAATTTGAAATTCAAGTCAAATCATCGTTCAAATATTTAAAATTAATTAAATATTTTCAATTTTAATTGTCGAAATTTCAGGGTCGTTATAGACTCCCCTCCTTAAAAACTTTTCGTCCACGAAAAGGAAAAGTTGTTAAAATTTCACCGATATTTATACTCTAGTCAATTTTTTTCTAAGCTTAAAACTTATGACAAATAAATGAATATAGGATTCATTTCATTTGTTTAATCTCACTAGTTTTGTTTATCATTTCCTTTGTTCATTGATTTCTACAATCATTGATTTCTAAAATCAACACCCAAAAGTCTTTTATCAATATTTTTAATTTACAACACTCGGATTCAAACTTACAAATTTTTCACATTAGAGATTCATATAATATATCTCTTCCAAAGCTGTGGACTTTCAAAACATTACAAAGATCCTCTTCCTTAGTTCATTAGGTAGGAATTTTTTTTTTTGTAATTCTAATTTCAGATCATTGATTCACTATTTACAGTTTGAAAATACTTGCTAACTCGAAATTTAACAAGTCCATCTTCGTTCTCACAGACATTAGACATACGCTGGCCAGGCGCAGGTCTAAAAATCTCCAAGTACTAAACATACTTGCTTCAATTCCCAGTGAAAATACTTTTAAAAAATTCTTTTAAAAATGGATATGGAAAGCACGTTCCCCCATGGATTACAGTTTACCCGGCGGTTACGCTACTATCCCAGTAGAGTCGCTTGTGGCTGTAGATTTCTCATCTCTTAAATTTCGCCATGGTTGTCGCCATAGATTGCAGTACACACGGCGGTTACGCTACTATCCCAGTAGAATCGCTCGTGTCTGTAGGCATCACGCCCCTCAAATTTCGCCTGGCATTAGATTGCAGTTTACTCGGCGGTTACGCCACTATCCCAGTGGAATCGCTCGTAACTGTGGGCATCTCGCCCCTCAAATTACGCTAACATCATCAATCAAATCTAATCTCATCGCGATGAACTATCGCGAAGGATTTCCGATTCAAATAGTCACTCTGACTAAAATTCTACGTAGCTACGAATTTCAAATGGATACTCTTCACGAGTTCCAATACCTTCTCCAATAATAATAAATGGAAGGTACTTTTCCACATCCTCAGTTTAGAAAACATAATATCATATATGTAGTACTTTCATTTCACATTTCGTACATATCATATCCATGTAAACATACATAAGATTCCCATAACAATGTCTTTCTAAACTAACGGTTTTCAAATTCACCGCATTCATATATATAAGTTCTAAAAACTTACATATCCATATTCATAACAAAATAGAGGATTTCAAAATTTTCCTCTAAGTCGATTTGGAAATTTAAGGTTATCTCAAAACCTAATTCATATTCAAAATTCCATTTATTATCGACTTTCACATTCGATTTGAATTACACGCTACATCGTCAATTCTCAACACAGAATTGATGTCTATCGATATATAACCTCTGAGCTCGTACGTCTCAGAGAAGGGTGTTAAGCTAAGAGAATAAATTCTCCGCCACCAACAGATATATATTTAATAGAGATCAATTGCTATGTCATCAATTCACAATGTTAGACATACAATCCAAATCATCATCTGAAATTCAAAGCTCAACTTATATTGTCTTTGATGTCGAAGTTAAACTCAATTTTAACTCAACGATTCAATCTTTTTGAAAAATTTCAAATTGAACAAATTGTTCAAATTCCTCATTTAACTTTTCAACTTCGACTTCAAAAAAATGAATTTCAAATCATTTATTCCTTACGGAATATATTCACAACATTTCATTTTTGGAAAAACATTTCCATACTTATTTAAAAATAAGTAATTCACAAATCCATTTATTTTCAACATTTGAAAATATTCGATATACTTAAATCAAAATTAAGTATATATTTCATCTTTAAGGAAATCATTCTCTTTTACACATTTATTTGAGTTAAAACGAATGTTACGTAAAACATCGTTACGACAACTCAAAATCACTAGTATAGGAATTCGAAATTTAGATAGATGTATAAATCCCAATACTATACAAAACATTTCCTTTCGGAAATCATTTACTATAACAACAGTGTTATAGTCCACCATTTCCTTATATTCGAAAACGTCTATTTCAACAATGAATGTTGAAATCTATGGTTTCGATATTCAATGCCTTTGAAAACATCTTTTTAAAACAATTAATTTCGTTTTAAAATATCACTTTCCCAAAACATGTCCATTTAATTCAATAATATATTCACGGTCCAAAATTGTGAATATACATCTTTTAACAAACTATAAAGAATTTACTTATCAAAATAAGTCAGTTTCGAATTTATAAACAACGTTTATAAATTCTATTCCTATTTATAAAGACTTCAATTTATAGAAATCACTTTATTAACCCATTCCTTTATAACTCAATTTTATATCAGAATTTTAATTTACAAGTGAATTACTTATAAATTCTTTAATTTCGCAACTTCGATTCATTTTATAACTTCACAATCTTAATTCTGTAATTTCCATTCACTTATGAAATCCATTAAATATTTCATTTTTAACACTTATACAAATCATTTATATTAACACTTTCAAATCTTCAATTTAAGCCGTTTATAATAATTCAAAATTTCCAATTTATACTATTATATAAATTTATCAGTTTTCCATTTCCAAGATAATCAACTAGTTCTTTAATAAATCATTCATCGACTTGATTTCCAATTTAATCACATTTGATTCATTCACATTGGATTTTACTAACATTCATTAATATCCAATTAGTTCACATTCACTAATTCATATTCAAGTTAGTTTGCTTCAATTCAAATCAAATTTGATTCTATTTAGATTTCTTACCTTTCAATTTGAATTCAATTACATAGCTTTCAATTTCCATTAATTCAATTTCATTAATACTTAATGAATTTCCATACGATCAACTAGCAACCAATGCACATTCAATTTAACCAAATTTATTTACTTTGCTTACATTCAATTTGGTTTAACACACTTAATTTCAATTGGTTTATATTCTAATTCTGATTGAATTCTTATACTCACCATATTCACAAATTCACTTTTACAATTAAAGTTGAATTTTCCTTTCTATAACTCAAATTCATATTCATTCTTCACTTTATTAATTCATTTTGATATCAAATTCAATTTGATTCAACGTTACTTAAGCTATATTTCATTTTATCTTCACTTGCATTTATTTTCACCATACAACTTAAGTTCCCTCAAATTTATTTGAAATTCTATTTTTATTTAACTTTTACTAAAGTCAAATTCATATCACATTTCAAAATTCAGATTTTGTTTCACTTAACAAAACTGCTCAAACATTTAAAAACTGGTTTACTTAAACTTTCTCATTTTATAAGTTAAACAACTTATTAATTTAAACTTCCCAATTCATATCATATAATCACTTATCTTTCAAGTTTAACTTTCCATCTCAACAATTTATCAAATCAAATTCAATTTATTTAACTCCCTTTAGTTAAATTTCAAATCATATATTTATTAATGCCAACTCAATTCAATTTAACTTTTCTTAAGTTAAAAATCTTCATTTTCAAAAACAATTTTATACTTCTTTGGATTTGAAAAACGTTCTCTTTTTACAGTGTTTCTAGTAACTATTCATATTAAACATCATAAACTAAGCTTTGTGTAAACCAAAGCTCTGATACCACCTGTAACATTCCCCCTTTTGACCGCCTCCAGTCGGTATTTAAACCAACTAGAAACGTTCAAAAAGACGAATTGTTATTTAGTTTATAAGGTTTAAACAGAATCAGCCACAGAAACACAGAATAATAACACTGAATTAAAACAAATGAGAATTTATTTCATTACTATAAATCTTTTTATATACATCAGAGTTTATACAATTTAATACAGATACAGCGGAATATCTTAAAAATACAATTTTCTTCTGAAACTAAAAATGGTTCTTTACTCTCTCTCTCTAACTTCGCTGCTCGAAAATCTTCAAGCTGTAAAAATACTCGGTCTGACCCGAGTATTATATTCAAAAGAAAATAATACACAGGTCAGTCTAATTCAAACCAGTTTATTAGTGCATAGAGGCAGTAATAATTTAAATAGACGACAGTCACAATAATTCTCGTCTATCCAACTCTTTAAACAAAGAAACCGGATAACGAAAATATAACACTAAACAGTGTTAAACAATAAATCAGCAGATTTAAATCATCAACAGAGATAAATAAACAATTTATCGATCGACTAAATCAATTTAAAACAATTGGAGTTGTCACTTTAAAACCATCAGAAACTCGATTGGCTGCCGTACACGCACGCGTGTACGGCCTCGCCAATACAGCATAAAAATCAATGCATCACGGCGCAAAGAAATATCAATTCAAAAACTGTCGAGTTTGGGTGGCTGCAGTGCACACGTATACCCATGTGCACTGCCTCGCCAACTCAAGTGCAAAATAGGAATCAACACAAGGTCAAATCCGAAATACCGGATTCAACACAAGGCAAAATAAACTGAGTGCAACAGATCAAGCTCGTACAAATAGAAATCAGAAATGACCAATGAGCATGCAGACATTGCCAGATTTTCAAGAAACCATGAAATTCACAAATACAACTCAAGATTACAGAGTGCAGACCAAAAGCCTCAGATGCCAGACAAAGAAATATCAAAGACACGAAGGCTATAGCTAACATGAACAAAGGAAACAATGGAAAAATAAGACATTGACAATGTAGATGCAAGTACATATGGCAAATAAATATGCAGTAGACTACATTGACAAAATAGACCACAAACCAGTGCACTACTGTGTCATCAAAAATATACACAGGCAGAAAAACTCAAGTATATGGATGCAAAGACAATCAACCATGAGTCAAGCAATGTATACAGTTCAGTAGTATACCAAATGCAACAGAGGTGCAGACTACAACATCAAAGTGCAAAAGCTGAAACATAATGCAATAGTGAGGACTGCTATACCAAAGAATGTTTGCAACAATACAAAATGAAGTAGTGCAATGCAGACAGGCTACACAAATACATGGAACAATGCAACCCACCAATGAACACAACAGTGACAGGTCGAAAACAATGAATACAGGCAGTGCACAGAGCTACTCCAGACCAGAGTGACAACAGAGACAGGCTTAACAAAACAGGTGAAGATAACCAATGCAACAAAATCTCAGGTCAGTGACCACTTCTTATATGCAGACCATATCAGAGTGACAACATGAACAACTCAACAAGTCAAGTGGAGATAATCAACAACAAGACTCAGGCCCGAGACCACTCCAAATGACAGACCACAAGGCAAAGCCCCTTCATAAATTTAACAACACAAACTACAACCTAAATGCTCAAACCACTGCACAATGCAAATGAAGACCAACACACAAGTAGACCCATTCACATATATGATCAAGTGGCTACACAGTGCACATCAATACAACCGATGATGCCAGAAAATGAAACAAAACAGGATGGACTTAAATCAATGACAACTTCACAACCAACTGATCAGACTTCAAGCTATGCAATGGACCAGTAGAGTAGTGACTTAAGTATAACATGGACTTGTATTTATATTTTAAACTTTGTTTTAGAAACTCAAGTCAAACCTGATTTTAAATCTATTTAAAACAGTTCTTAAATTTCCAGAGTTATTGGCTAACTGTTTTAACTTAAATATATGTTTAATCTTTAGTTTTGGATATAACAATCAAGTTTAAATATTCATATCTGCAGCCATTTAATCATATTACAGAGCAAAGAACATTCATGCAAAAACATTCCATATAAATTTATCCCAGGCATCAAGTAAGATTTTGATTTAAGAACTGTTTTTAAATTTTAGTGATTACTCACCTGAAATAATTTAACAGAGAGTAAATTTCAGTTTTCCCGATGAACACAGTCTTGAGTTTTACTTCCCAGAGATATGGCCAAATTATTCTAACTTAAATAAATTTTTACTAAAATCTATGATGGAACAAGCAAGTTTCATTTGAAACTTAAGTTTAACAGAGATTAAATCAAAGGGTTTTGAATTTAAATCAAAACCAGAACATAAATCCGTGAACAGGGAAGTTATAGATATTCCAACGCATAAAAGTGGAGTTACTCACAAATATATGCAAACTGAAACTAGACCAGTAGACAAAATCAGAGTCGACACAAACAGCAAAATCAAAAGCCTCGAATTGGTTCCAATTCACGACCGAAGCCATAACTATGTGACAAAATAAAAGGGTTCGAAGCAAAAAGGTGAACAGGTCACGAAAATCGAACACACGATCAAAATCAAGATAGCCACGAGACAGATTGAATTAGATGTGAGAAATTTCTCACCTTTGTCAGAAGCGGTCGCGAGCGAGAAGAGGAGTACGAAGCCCTAGATTCGCCAGAGTCGTCACGAAGGAAGACGAAGCGAAGTCGAAGCCCTAGTCTTTGCAGATCGAAGGAAGAACGAACGATAACGAAGAACGATCGATCGTCACCAGAGAATCGAAATCGCCGAAGCCCTAAATTTTCCAGATCGAAGCCCTAGTTTTTTTCTTTGTTGAAGAGGAGCGATTTTGTAGGCCGCCATTTTTTTCTTTTAGGGTTTTGGAATGAGAGGGGGAAACGGGTTTGGGTTGAACGAAAAGGGAATAAGGGTTTTAACGAAAATAGTATGGTATCAAATAGGAATATGGGTCATGATATATTTTTCTTTTTATCTTTATTTTGTAGATATTTTCTTTAACAAATTTTATTGTTAAATTTTTCTAAACGAATTTCAATTCAAATCAAAACTCCTACAAGCAACTAGCTAGCAGAGAAATCGTTTAACAATGTAACGACCCGTATTTTTCACGGATCGAAAAGTTCGTCAAATCTGGAATTTTTGCATTTTTAAGTCATTTCAGATTTTTTTAGGCAGATTTGTCTAAGTCCTAGGTCGTACGCGACCTAAATGTTGTTGGCGACTTAGGAGATAAGTCGTGAGCGACTTAGAGAAGATCTGCGACCTAAGGGGATAAGTCTGGGTCGAGTTGCCGACTTAAGGTAGTGACCGACCTAAGTGATGAGTCGTGACCGACTTAAGAAGTTTAGGCGACCTAAGGAAGAGTAGTAGGCGACCTAAGTATTCTGGGGTAGAGTTAGGTCGGCAACGACCTAAGAGAATGTTGTGAGCGACCTAAGAGTTTCGGTGAGCTAAGTGTTAGGTCGGCAGGGCGAGTTAACGACCTAAAGAACTGACCGACTTAAGGGTAGGCAGACCTAGTGGAGTTAGCGACCTATTGGTTACCGGGTTAGCATGGTTAGGTCGGCAACGACCTAGGGGAGCTGGGGTAGCAAGTTACCGACTTAGTAAAGTGAGCGACCTATGGGATTGACCGACCTAAGAAATAAGCTGGTTAACGACTTAGTAGTTAAGTCGTTGGACGACCTAAGGGGTTAAGTATTAAGTGTTAGGTCGTAACACTATTAGGTCGCGTGGGTTGTTAAGTTGTTAGGTCGCAAGGTTTTATAAGTCGTAGGTCGTAGAGAGGCAGTCTGTGTTAGGTCGCTGGGTTTCGTCTAAGTGTTAAGTCGTGCATAGTTAAGTCGCGCGCATGTTAAGTCGTAGGCTTGGCCTGTTAGGTCGGAGTTGTTGGCCAAGGGTTAGGTCGGAGGCTCTGTTAAGTCGTGGGGTTTTTAGGTCGTAGGTCGGCATAGTGTTAAGTCGGCAGCGACTTAAGGAGATAGCCGAGTTACGACTTAAGGCAGTTTTCAGCTATAAATAGGAGGGGTTGTTCTCACTTTTTGGGATCCGGATTTTGAAGCGACGAAGTGCTGCCATTTTGAGAGCTCGACATCTACACTTCTTCACTTCTTTTCTCCACTCTAATCTAGTGCTTCCATCCATCCTAATCGAAGATCAAGATTGAAGATTCAAGAGCTTAGATTGAAGATCTTCATCTTTTCAAGAGAGATTTCTTCATTTGAAGCGGATTTGTGATAGATCTAGCTTCATCCTTCGCTGTCCAGATCTGAAGCATATTGATTTGGGTTTGTTTAGGAGATTTGGTGAGTGGTGATTATCTCTCACACGGATCCAAAGGAGTATATCGGATTTTTGGCTCGATTTGGTGTTAAAATAGAGATTTCCATGCATTTTCTTCATCCTATGAGTAGATCCATATAGATCCATTGTTCATGATGATGTTACATCCATTTTATCATATGTTAACCTATGCAAGTTCATTCATCAAGTTTGTAGAGATATAATCCATGTTTTCATGCTTATTGGACTTTCAACTCTTTAATTACGAAAATGCCATTATTGTTATAATTGTCTACTTAGATCATATTTGAATGCTTGATTGTTTGGATTGATGATTGATTTGATTGATTGTTATGAACTAGATGATTGATGACTAGATTTAGATCGAAGGTGATTCAAAAGCTAAGGGAAAGGCTCTTGAATTGGAAAAGCTGCTCGTGGCATATGTAGCGGGATGATGAAGCTCTTATGCATAGATTTGATGATGTGAAGTTGAGATGAAGCTTCGCAAGGATGTAATGAAGCGAGGCATCATATGATGAAGACTTGGTCTAATCCAGACGGGATCATTCCAAGCATGTTGATAACTCGGTGATATGATTCGAGTTGAAGATAATGAATGGATATGAGAATAGTCGTCGAGGAGGATGACTAGGAGGCTTGGATAGCATCGTTGTTGAAGGTTCTAGCATGCTCTAAGCAAGAGTACGTTTGGGCAGATTCGATAGTCCCAACGGCCAACTGTTGATGGTCGAGTACTCTGGGCAGATTCGATAGTCCTAGGCACGGGCTGCGACGACGTGCGGGAGTTATGTCTAGAACCGGGGTTTTCATTAGCCCTTGACGGACGGCTGAAAGAATGTGCCGGTCATTCAATTAACGGTGATATCGAAGCAATGATAACAGTGATAGCCAGAGTCATGGATGTTTGGTTGTATCGTCATTCGGACTCAAGAGCGGTATTTCCTGGGTGCTTATCTGATTTGGGCCTTGGTACTTGGAAAACATCGCCCTTGACTCGAGTGATAGTAGCTTTACTTTAAAATTGTATGCTCTGCTATGTTTGTTTCTACTTAGTGTGTGTCTGGGGGCTATCACTGTAGAATGAGGTTGGAGTGGGAGGGTTGTATTCCTATTCCTTTTCCTTTATGCTCTTTTGGTATGTTGTTAGTTAATTTACTGCTCACTAAGACTGTTGTCTGACTCAAGGCTTTATGTTTTTAATTCTTATTGCCTTGGGCTGTTCGTCCATTTTGGGACGGGCAGACTAGGTAGCAGGTGACAGGTGCTGTTCTCTTCTCACGATGCTGATATCGAAGACGAGTTGGAGGGTTGCATATTATCTTCTTATATGTACTGGATATTCCGCTGTTTTGTATTCTCTGAGAGTTATGTAGTGAGGCTGGATGTATTGACTATGTGATGCTTGTATTCAACTATTACGGAGTTTTATATGATGTCATTTTGTTCTATAAAGCTTCACTATACATATGTTCTATTGTATTTTGTCCATGCGCTGTGAGTAATACGATAGGTTCTTTTGTTTTAAATCTTACCTTGACAATCGTCCATGGTCGCCTGGCACACTTTACAGCGCTATATCTCTAGATTCTATGCAGGGGTCATGGGCGGTCGTCACAAACAATGATATCAAATCGATGCAAAAACCCCGGTTATTACAGAAATTCAAATTGAATTCGATTTAATTTTATACGCGTTTATACGCCATATGTTCATAAAACAATTCTGATAAATTCAAAAATTGAAATCCGGTAATAATTCAATATTACGGACCCAATGAAACTGGTTTCGTCAAATTCCGAGACTGTGCCTCGGAAGGTTATTTTTAAATTCGATTTCAAACGATACAATTTCAAAACTGAACAAATCGCTTTCAAATTCAATTCTGAAGCTTCTATTATCTTCAGCATTATCAATATGAATTTTCTAAGCCTTTAAATTATTTTTAACCGGCTTAAAATTGAAGATTCAAATTTATTCAACTTTCAATAGATTAAATTCAAAAATTTAATCACCAATTCATTCTGATAATTTGAAATTCAAGTCAAATCATCGTTCAAATATTTAAAATTAATTAAATATTTTCAATTTTAATTGTCGAAATTTCAGGGTCGTTACATTTTAATATAATTAGATATATATGTTGCAAGTATATACGTTTATCTATTATTTTAAAATGATTTGAAACAGAACCCGGTATTTAATTCTTGAGTTTCCATTAATTAATAGTTTCAATTATTTTAGTGAAATGGAACATAACTAATTAATAATTGGAACCTTTAAAAAAATAAGAGAGTTAATGCTGAGTTTGAAATGGAATTAAAAGAAATTTGGAATTTGTAACATGTCAACCAAGGGATATTATGATTGAACATTAAGTTAATTTAAAAGAGATAAAATAAACTTGTGTAACTTTCAATTTCATTCTTAAAGGCATAAATATAACTTACCAATTATAAAAGTTGAGATGTTAATAAGGAAGTGTAATGGAAAATTATACAAGTAAACCTAAAAGTAATGAAAGTATTCAATGCATTCTCTAATAGATAAGGATTTATTTGTTAGAGTTGTTATGAACTTAAGTATAATTGAAAATGTTATTAATTAAATATAATAGAAATGTAAGTATTATAGAAAAATGATAAAAAAAAACTTAAGTAAAAAAATTGGTATGCTAAGAAATTTGAAGTGAACATAAATATCATAATTAAATAGATGTAAATAAATGAAATTAAGTAATAATGAATGAATGAATGAATGAATATAATGAAATAAAAAGAAGTAACTGACATGACACTAATAAATGAAAACGAATATTTGTAAGTAATAAATGAAAATAAATGAAATAAACGCTGAATCAATGAATAAAAGTAAATGTTTGTAAGAAGTAAATGTAAATTAAAAAGACAAATCATTATATAAATGAAAAAGAAATAAAAACAATAAATGTTATGAGATGAAATTTATAATAATAAACTTAATTTATTATTTGAAATAGTTGTCTGTCTTGGTTTATGAGTTGTTTGGGTAAAAGATACTTTAATTGCTTAGATGTATGAATAATCTATGGAATTTATCTAAGACTGTTGAGTAAATGGAATACTTCATAGTTATTTGTCATTTATGTGATATAATGTGTCTTAACCCAAATAAACCAATTGTTTGTCTTGCTTGAATGGCTGATTTGTATATGATGTGTATGTTGTTTGTTGCAAATGATGGCTGTCTATATTGATTAGTTGGTTAGCGGTTGAAACAACTTTAAATATTTTATTTTATATAATTATTAACTCTTTTTGAATTATATAAGTGAAATACATGTTATGGAAACAATTGCTACTGCTTTTGGTTTCATAATTAAGTGTTGTTTGCCCGACAAATAGGTACGTTCTCGGATTACGGTTTTATAGCGTTATTATATTATTTTTCCCATGTTGGGAAATATTATTTTGGAAAATATATGTTATATATTGTTATATTTGATATTATATTTTCTCCCGAGCCTCTCCGTACAAAGGAGACTGTGCCCAAATTTTCTGTAAATTGTGGACTTAGAAAATTTTTGAAAATGTTTTCCAAACTTTATTAATTTGAGTATAAAAAGATTTAATGGTTATAAATTTGTATATTTTATTTAAATAAATTAATTTTGTAAATTTCATTGTTTATAAAGTTAATATTTTTGAATAAGATATATTGATTTCTTAATTCTCCTTTCCCTTCTTCTTTCTTTTCGGGGACGAAAAGTTTTGAGTGGGGGAGAGTGTAACGACCCGTAAAATTTGATAATTAAATTGGGCAATTTAATAAGATTTTTGTAACTAAATTTAGAAAGAAATAAAAACTTTATAACTTATAATGAAGCAAATGTTAGAAATGAATGTAGCTTTGGTAATTAAAATTAATTATGTAAAATTGAAGTGAAATCCCAATAATGAAATAGTGTAAATTGTTGCACTTGGTTATAAAAAGAAATAAGTAAATAAGAATAAGTATTGGATTAACCGAGGAAATAATATATTGATTAATAGTAACTGAATGTAAATTAATGTAATTAGGTTTATGCAAGTTGATAAACAACTAAATTAGTGCAATATCAGTTAATTGAAACAATTGTAAGGTTATAATTGATTGGAATTAGTAAATTGGGAAATAAATTCTAAGTTACATTAGTTGATGGAATAATACGTAATAAATTGCAATTTGATAGAATTAATGCTAAATAAGTAATTTTATTAATTGTTGGTTGATAATTAAGTATGAATGTGAGTAAATTAGGCTAATAGTGATAATTATTAATTGTTTACCCATTCATTTAATTTATTGAATTAGATCTAAATCAATTGCAACATTTGTTTGTTAATAATAGCTTATAAGTGAAATTAAACATAAATGGTAACAATTATTATAAGTAACCATTTATGTAGTATATTAAATATAAACTGGTAATCAATTGCAATAAATCTAAATTAAAAGTTATGTTAGTGTAAATTTAGGAAATAATGTCAATTCAATTTATAATATGACCATTGGTTGCACAAAAGGAATGGAAATAAAGTTTTATCGATATATTGGAATTTAAACTATAATAATTGGATCAATTGCAATTAAATGATAATAAATTATTATAAGTTACCTGTTTTGACGAAATTTGAATTGGAAATAAGGTTTAATAAATGTAAATAAATGTTACATTAATGTGAAATGTAATACAATGATTATGAGTTGTTAAATTTGAGTATATTAAGGTAATGAAGGGAAAAACAAGATAACTAAGTTTATAGAGTAGAAATGAACTTAATAAAAAGATTTGAATTGAAACAAATCAATCATTGAAATCCAATTTATAATAAGTAAAATTATTGTAGCAATTGAAATTATATATTATGCAATTGAAATAAAGATAAAATAGGAAATCAATAATGTTATATTTATAAGAATTAATGCAATGACTGAAGGTGTGTATGTAATAAATGAATAGAAACGTAAATGTATTCATAAGGTAGTAATTGATGTAATAAAAGTATGAAACCAAGTAAATAAATTAATTGAGAATATAAATGGTAATTAATGTATATATTTGGCAAACACAATAAAATGGAAATAGTAGTTAATACAAAATGGATATTTGAATATAGTAGGGTAATGAAAGACAAACAAATATTAAGAAGATTTATAGAGTAATATAGACTTAATAAAAAGATTAGGATTGAATCAAATCAGTTTAATTGAAATTAATTATAATTAATTGGATTCAATTTATAATAATTAGGTTTATGGTAAGAAATTGGAATTTGATACTTTGGTAAACTGGAATTAAGATGAATTTGGGAATATAGTGTAATAGATATAAACTCATGTTGACATCACCTTTAAGATGGTAAGTTAATAATGGATTCATAACAGGATTTAAAATCAAATGAATGGATTTATTGGCATTTCAATTGAAAGTTAATAAATTTACCGGAATTGGAATTTAATACTATAACTGCTGAATTAAGTAACTTTAAATTGATATGGAAATTGTTATAAAGGATTTTAAATTTTTAAAGGAATACAAGATGATAAAATTTATGAATTATAGAATTTGAATTTAAATAGTGATTTAATTAATTTAATATTAATTTTTTTAATTAATTGTAAAATAGCCATTTTTGCTACTGACTCGGATTTCAACGAAACTAGTTTCATCGGATCTGTAATGGTGAATTATTGTAGGATTTCAATTTTCAGAACGATCGGACTTGTCGTTTGATCGTACAGGCTTGAAACGCCTTGAAATCAATGTAATTGAAATTAATTGAAATCAATTTGAAATAACTTGATTTATGCATAACTTCTTCATACGATGGAATTTGGACTTGAAACCTGTTCCATTAATTTTAAAATATTTGAAAACATATATTTTGATATATGGGTTGACCCATTTTCGTTCCGAAAACGAAACGGGCTTTTTGGGTCAATTACGTTCAAAACTCAAATCAATCTTGTCCATCTACCATATTTTCTGATTTGTCTATAAATACCTCGTTATAAACCCTAATTGTTCCTCATTGTCATTTGTCTGTACATACATCTCCTTCTTAGCTCCTCATTCCAATGGTAGACAAAACCTAATTCCCAAATTCCAAAAATCTAATTTCAAAAAAACAAGGACAAAAAATTGCAAACCTATACCACGAGTCGTGCTTCGGGTTTCAGAGGCAAAAACCCTGGAGATACTTCGGGTCAGGAAGAAAATGACTCGGGTCTCCGGGTCGTTTTGGCAAAAACTCAGAGCAAGCACCGGGGATGTGACGCCCCACCTCTATACCCACGCTAGCCAAGAACACTACTGTGTAGTGCTGTCAACTAGCGCGGAGAATAAGGCTGTTGAGGAGCGACCATCTATGTAATTGCTTTGTGCGAGCGCCGATATGTCAGATAATAAAACATTGCATTTCATCTTTAGAGAAAATCCGACATACCGATACAAACTCAAAGCTACTACACAGTGGCTATAATAGTTTAGGACAATAGATATAAAAATAACACAGATAACATAAATGCGGAATAAAGATGGAACGAAAAGTCTCATATATACAATAACTGATATCAGTTACAATACATTTGACACAATACCAATGATACAACTAAAATTGTCGACTCAAGAAGTTATATATACAAGTACATTATCGACTAATATACATGAATACATTATCATCTTAAAACAGACACACTGACTACTACAACAAGACGAAGACCACTTCAACTGATATAAAAAGTCTTCATAGCTCTAGCAGCAACCCAAAGCTAAAAATCTACAACCTGTAAATACTCGGTCTGACCCGAGTATTACATTCAAAAGAAAATAATACTCGGATCAGTCTAATTCAAACCAGTTTATTAGTGCATATAGGAAGTAATAATCAATCTCAATATAGATGTCAGTCACAGAAATCTCGTATATCCAACTCTCGATACGAGAATTGGATAACGGCAGATATAACACTAAACAGTGTTAATCCACAAAACAGAAATCCAGCGCAGTTTAAGCAATTGAAATGTCAATTTAAAAATAACAATGCTAATTGGCTGCAGTACACGCTAACGTGTACTGCCTCGCCAATACAGCCTACGAATTACGCAACAGATCGATGAATTAAGGATAGAAGAGATATCGACTAAAATCTGTCAATTCGGTGTGACTGCAGTGCACGCACGCGTGCACTGCCTCGCCACAACGGAATATAATGTCACCACACGGGACAAGGGTAAAACTGCTACGAAAATGCAGCAGGTCAGCAAGTGCTCAAGGATGAACAGATGCAAGTGAAAATGACACATGGATATGCAGTGTCAAAGTGATCCAAGTCACAATGATCGCAAGGTCAAACCCCGAAATCGGGTTCAACTCAAATGAATTAGAAGTGGTTAGCTGTCTCAAGCAACGGCAACCAAACAAGTTCGAACAAAACCGAACAATGTCAAAGTTTAGCATCAGGTCAAAGGAATATAAGCAAACAGCCTATAGGATCGTACATGCCACTCAGTAAAGCTACAGCAAGCTATGGTGCATTTACAACTACAATGGAGCCAACAAAGAATGCAGACTTCAAATACACAAGGGTGAAGTGATCAAATAAACTACACAAAGGATTCAACAGCATAAAAACCAGAGTGTGCAGTAATGCGAACATCAAGTGCTGACCTGAACCCAAAATAGTAAAACTGCACACATGCAGTGCAGACAAGTTTGAATTCAAACATGAAATGGAGAACATCATTGCAAGTGCATCAGGTAGAGATGATGCAGTGAAGCATGTACAAGGGCACAAATACATGCAAATGAAACTGTAATGAATAAAGTGGAACAACAGCCTCAAATGAACCCAAACTAAAGTCGCATGCACATAAGTCAGAATAGCATAAACACCATGTAGTGATATATGCAGGGACCAAGTGAAGAAACTGCCGTATCAAATATACATGAAACAAGACAGGAGTGACAGTGCAAGCATGGAGCTATAGTCCAACAAAACATTAATGTATATGACCACAGGAGACAACAAAACTGTGAATCAAAGACCAAGTCGAAGTATAACAAGAATGACTCAAGTGAAGATACCAAAGTGAAGATTTCAAATGACCAGGTAAAACAGTGGACAGGCAAATATCAAAGGCTGGCAAGCAACAAATGCCACCAACATAACAAATGAAACTGGAACCATCAAAGCCTCGACCAACATGGAATGGGTATGCAACAAGGCCAATGAACAAACTCATCCAAGTTCAAGTTTAACTACAAAATGGATAAACATGGATACAAATTCAAGTTCAATGTCACAAGTATAACCAATGTGTCACCAGTGCAGACACCACAGCTACAACAACACTACAGGCACCAGGTCAACAAACTGGACAATATACAAGATCATCAAAGTGTACACAGTGATGTACAACAGTGAAGGCTATAGGTCACAGTGAAATAAAACTGCAAAGTGAAGACAACAACTACCAGTGTACAAAAGATACAACTGCAGACTAAACTGGAACAATACACAAAGCAACTGCAACTTAAAGACTCGAGTGATGAAGCACTGAAATGATGCAATTGTACAGACAACAAATGAATAGCCGTGACACTACAGAGCTACCCCAGAAACAAAACTGCAGAGAAGTCACAGTCGAAACGAAATCGTATAAACTCAGGGAAATGCAGTTTCAAATCAAAACAATGCCGAGCCCAAGCTCAAAGAAAACAAACCATAACTCGAACGATGGCCATCCTACTTTTAAAACAATCGATGTAGGAATTTCAAATGGAGCAAGACAGTGACCAAAATCATCACGAAATCAGGGAAAGTAAAAGAGGCGACTTGAATTGAAATCAAACATTCCCAGCACAAGACAAAAATCAAACTACCGTAATAAATGAATATCGAATTAGATGTGAGGGGATTAACCACTCACCATTTTTCGAAGTCCACGAGATTGAGCAGCCGAAGGGAGCGACGAGGAAGCGATCGATCAAAGAAGAGTTGGCGTCTTCAATTTTCCTTCGTGAATGCCCTAGTTTTCGAGATCGAAGGAAGAACAATCGCGACCGCCATTTTTATTTCTCTCGTGTGCTTCGTTTTCGGTTAGGGTTTGAAACGCGATTGAACGAAGAGGGGAATGGGGATGGGTTGTTTGGGTGTTGAGTGAAATCACGGTTTCAAAACAAAAGATCATGGGCCGAGATTATTGTTTAAACCCAAACGACACTTAACGAATCTTTCTAAAGCTCGTTTAACATTTAGAACGGCTTTAAAAATTCCAAATAGCGAATAACAAAATTTTATCCCTGAATTCCAATTTAATTAAAATGCCAGAAGCTATTCGTTCCTAGGTTAAATCGTCAAGAGACGATAAGAAAATGGGTACGGAATGCCGGGTTGTTACAGACTCCCCTTCTTAAAGAAATTGCGTCCTCGCAATCCTAAGGGATAAGTGGGAAAGAGGTAACAACCATAAGAACAAAACAATGTCGAATGCATAAGCAAAGAAAATGCCAACAGGGAAGCATTAGAATTATGGAAGTATCAGATATAGAATCAAAAAGGTTCGACTGCTTCAAGTCAAAAGGATCAACATCGTGGGGATCAAAGAATCAAGATCAGACGACTATCAGAAGCAAGAATCAATCGAGTTCTAGCAATGGAAAGAAAAAGGAATCAGAGCAGAAATCACGTACTGCACGAATTGAATGTGAGTAAATCAAATTACTCACCTGAATCGTCAGAGAAAAAGACGAAGCACGAATCTCAAAATCGCAAATATTCAATCATCTAAAACGATAATCGAATTTTCACAAATATCTGATTATCAAAAACGATAATCAAAAACACAATTATTCGATTATCAAATCGAAAAATATTTAATTATCTCAAACGATAATCAATTTCACAAATATCTGATTATCAAAAACGATAATCAGAAATCACAAAGATTCGATTATCAAATCGAAAAATATTTAATTATCTCAAACGATAATCAAATTTCACAAATATCTGATTATCAAAAACGATAATCAGAAATCACAAAGATTCGATTATCAAATCGAAAGATATTTAATTATCTCAAACGATAATCAAATTTCACAAATATCTGATTATCAAAAACGATAATCAGAAATCACAAAGATTCGATTATCAAATCGAAAGATATTTAATTATCTCAAACGATAATCAAATTTCACAAATATCTGATTATCAAAAACGATAATCAGAAATCACAAAGATTCGATTATCAAATCGAAAGATATTTAATTATCTCAAACGATAATCAAATTTCACAAATATCTGATTATCAAAAACGATAATCAGAAATCACAAAGATTCGATTATCAAATCGAAAGATATTTAATTATCTCAAACGATAATCAAATTTCACAAATATCTGATTATCAAAAACGATAATCAGAAATCACAAAGATTCGATTATCAAATCGAAAAATATTTAATTATCTCAAACGATAATCAAATTTCACAAATATCTGATTATCAAAAACGATAATCAGAAATCACAAAGATTCGATTATCAAATCGAAAAATATTTAATTATCTCAAACGATAATCAAATTTCACAAATATCTGATTATCAAAAACGATAATCAGAAATCACAAAGATTCGATTATCAAATCGAAAGATATTTAATTATCTCAAACGATAATCAAATTTCACAAATATCTGATTATCAAAAACGATAATCAGAAATCACAAAGATTCGATTATCAAATCGAAAAATATTTAATTATCTCAAACGATAATTAAATTTCACAAATATCTGATTATCAAAAACGATAATCAGAAACACAAAGATTCGATTATCAAATCGAAAAATATTTAATTATCTCAAACGATAATTAAATTTTACAAATATCTGATTATCAAAAACGATAATCAGAAACACAAACATCTAATTATCAAAAACGATAATCAGAAGTCATAAATATTCAATTAACGAGTCCGGAATTAACCGAAGTAGTAAAAGTATGGTTCCATACTCCTTACTTTTGCTAAATCGTTTAAATCTCTTTATCGTTTTCTTGAAAGTGCAGAATTGTGTGTTTTAAAAATAACATTTCACATTCTCAAACGGACAAGTCCGGAATTAAGCGAATCAGTAAAAGAAAGGGGTCATAGTCCTCGATTTTGCTGAAACGTTTAAATCGCTTCCTCGTTCTTTTGAAAATTGTAAACTGTAAAAATTTTGAAAACAATTTTAATTTATATTTTTGAAACAACTTCTAAAAATAAAGAATTTTGAAAACGCGTGATTAAATTAGCAATATCAGTGTTGCGGGAGAACCGCTTGTAAATCCATTTCAAAATTGACGGTTACCGAAGTTAACACGTCAAAGTCTCATTAAAATAACTGGCATCCAAAATATAATACCAAATGAATTTTCATTCATCAAAGATGTCACAAGAATCTTCTCAAAGATAGAAAGGGATATCATACCCTAAATGTGACGCCCCACCTCTATGCTCATAATAACAAAGAGTATTAAAAGAAATACTGTCTATTATTACGAAGAATAAGGCTGGATAGGAGCGACCATCCGTAATTGGCTTTACACAAATATTGGTTATCTCGACAGGAGTGGTATATACTTTTTATTTTTCTTCTATTATTTGTTTACTCCCATCGACACACCCAATACTAGTATAAAACGAACTACGACGGTTCATAATAGTTTAGGACATTAGATATAACAATAACACAGATAATATAAATGCGGAACACAGATAAAAACAAAAGTCTCATATATATATAAACCTTGTCAGTTAATACATAGTTGACACGGTACATATGATACAACTACAACTGTCGACTCTAGAAGTTATATATACAAGTACATTATCGACTAATATACATGAATACATATCGTTCTATACGATGACACGACTATTACAAAATGACACTGACAACTTCAGAAGATGTGAAAAGTCTTCAATCCCGAACAGCAACTCAAAGAAAGAAATCTACAACCTGAAATACTCGGGTCTGACCCGAGTATTACATTCAAAAGAAAATAATACCCAGGTCAGTCTAATTCAAACCAGTTTATTAGTGCATATAGGCAGTAATAATTTAAATAGACGACAGTCACAATAATTCCCGCCTATCCGATTCTTTAAACAAAGAAACCGGATAACAGTCAATATAACACTTAACAATGTTTAGCAAAAATCAGCAGATTTAAATCATCGACAGAAATAAATAAACAATTTATCAAATCGACTAAATCAATTTAAAACTGTCAAATCTGATAGGGCTGCAGTACACGCACGCATGT
This sequence comes from Allium fistulosum, assembly GCA_030737815.1. Classification (NCBI taxonomy): domain Eukaryota; kingdom Viridiplantae; phylum Streptophyta; class Magnoliopsida; order Asparagales; family Amaryllidaceae; genus Allium; species Allium fistulosum. The sequence goes on along the minus strand of CM060903.1, from coordinate 762,964,823 downwards.
ACTGCCTCGCCACTATCGCAAGAGGTACACCAAAGCTCAGTAAAAATCGACAACTGAGTACAAGGTCAAACCCGAGTCTTTGAGACTGGATTCAACACAATGTACTACTAATAATACAACACTGTTAGGATCAAATGTCGTCAAGGAAGTAAGACCCAAAAATAAAGTTATCAGACTGCAACTTCAACTAAATTCGACAGAAGACCAAACAACAAGTTATCATTCATGTACTTGTTTAAATGGTCAGATCCAAACGACTCAAGCATCGACTCCAGTCATTGGCAACACAACTAAATGCTCCAGTAAACTAATGCAAACTCAAGTGTAGACTAGTCCAATATAAACAAGGCCAGTATAATGAAATTACAATGGACATAACTATTTGTCAACTGCATCGGACTAAAATGCTAGAAACAGCTGCAAGTGAATGCACCACAACACTACCCTAAAGTTCAAGTGAATCGGGTTTAGGATAGACCCACTCAATGCAACAGATCTGAATGGTACAGACCAACAATGCAACACACTGAATCTTCAAGGATGCAGACTGAAGAAAATAAATGTACAGTGCTTTAAGTCATGGTTCAAACCAGCAATGCCAAAGAACAGTGACAGTAGAAATGAATCAAGTGGATATACAAGCACAATTAAATAAAGGCTCAAGAGAGTGCAGACATGAAGCTACGAGGCAATGTACTAGTGAAGCACAACATTAGCAGATACAAGACCAGTGAAGTGCAGCATAAACCAGACTCAAATAAAACACATTGCAAATGAATTCGACCAAGAATATAAACCAATCTCAACCAATGCAACTCGACCACAAGAGATAGCAACAAGCAACCCTGAGGCAACATAGTGGCAACTACTTAATGTACATATGCAAACTTGATGACCAGACAGCCTGTAAACTGATGAACTCAAAACAGTGCACAGGTAATCGAAATTAATACAGAGCAAATGATGAAAAGATTACGATCTGGCAACCAAAATACAAGGAGCATAAACACGTGTGCAACAATCTCAAGTCGAAGCAGTGACAGTCGAACAAAGATATAGGAATTCAACAAAGTCAAGTGACCGAAGGATGGCCAAAGTCAAACAACCAAAATCGTCACAGAAAATCATCGACAATCGACCAAGTCGAACAACATACGTACACATATAAGTGCCCGTTTACTATCATTAAAGTCAAGTAGCAAATAAATGACCAAATCTCACAATATCAAGTTCAATTGCAGCAACTTAAAAATCGAGTTTGACAAAGTCGAAAATGAACAAATCAAATAAAATGTATAAGTGTCGAATTCAATTAGTCGTGAACGAACGAACATCAAAGCAACAGCCAAAATCACGGAGACGAAGTCAACGTCGTCAAATTCAAACTCGTAATAGTGATTATCATGAGAACAAACATCTCAAAACAATTCGAGCACAAAACAGAATTCAAACCCTAATACTCGAGTATGAATTAGATGTGAGCAGAACTCACCTTTTTCTACGAGTAAGCTCGAAAAGTGGAAGCTTCGATCGACAGTGTCTTCGATCGAGTCACTCAGCAGAGGCTCTAATTGGAGCGGAGAGAAAAACGAACGAAGTTAGCCGCCCCTGTCTTCGACTTCTTCGATGGCCTAATTTGTAGAAGAACGAAGTTGAGGACGAGGCCGCCATCACTTCTTGTTTGCTAGAAGCCCTAGCTTCGAACAGAGGAAGGAACGAACACGAGAATTTCAAAGCCGCCATTGTCTATTTTATTTTTCGTTTGTTTCTAGGTTTTTTGAAGGACGAAGTGGAGGAACCGGGTCGATCCAATAAAAAGGGAAGAGGGATGCATTTTTATCACCTAGTTTGGGCCGGTCATAAATTTCGTTTGGGCTTGGTTTTACCCAGTAGGGTTTTGCTTTTGATTTTCGAACGAGTGAAAATGAAAAAAGAAACGGGTCGAATTTTTACTTTTATAAGAGGGGGACGGTAATCACTATGATAACACAACATGAACAAGAAAACGTGGCCCAATATTTCAAAGCCCGTAATCCTTTAACGAATTACAAAAGAATTTTCAACTCGATTAAAAACTTCAATTATCAATTAACTGTCACAATAATCATTTAATGACGATTATTAAAATGGTGCAAAACCCCGGGTTGTTACAAACTCCCCTCCTTATAAAAATTGCGTCCCCGCAATTTTCATAATTAAGGTTGTCAATAACAATTTTCTTTCTAACGTAAACTGGTTAAGTTAGAAAAGAAAAGTCAAGAATTTAAATCTAACTATCAACAGATAATCAGAAAACAACAAAACTGAATAAATGTAATCATCAGCGATAATCAATTATCAACAAGATAATTAAAATACAGAGAATCATAAAGCAACAATGTCTAATCATCGATACGATAATTAGAAAACAACAGAATCTAATTATCAACAAGGATAATTATGTAACACAAACCACAAATCGCAAACTGCAAATATCTAGTTATCCAACAATTAACTAGAAAACCCAAATTCCAAAATCAACAAACTCTAACTATTAACAGAAATAGATAGAAAACAGTGATTCAATAAAATCAGCATACATCGATTATCTAATTATCTCAAACGATAATCAGAAGACAAATCAGCACATATCTAATTACCACAACCGGTAATTTAAAATTTCAAATCAACAAATATTCAATTATCAAAAACGATAATCAAATTTCTCAAATCAACAATTATTCGATTATCATAATCGATAATCAAATTTCAAATTCAACCAATACTCGATTATCACAAACGATAATCAAATTTCAAATTCAATAAATATTTAATTATCAAAGACGATAATTAAATCTCAAATCAACAAATATTTAATTATCTAAAGCGATAATTAAATCTAAATTCAACAAATATTTAATTATCTCAAGCGATAATTAAATCTAAAATCAACAAATATTTAATTATCAAAGACGATAATTAAATCTCAAATCAACAATTATTCGATTATCATAATCGATAATCAAATTTCAAGTTCAACCAATACTCGATTATCACAAACGATAATCAAATTTCAAATTCAATAAATATTTAATTATCAAAGACGATAATTAAATCTCAAATCAACAAATATTTAATTATCTAAAGCGATAATTAAATCTAAATTCAACAAATATTTAATTATCTCAAGCGATAATTAAATCTAAAATCAACAAATATTTAATTATCAAAGACGATAATTAAATCTCAAATCAACAATTATTCGATTATCATAATCGATAATCAAATTTCAAGTTCAACCAATATTCGATTATCACAAACGATAATCAAATTTCAAATTCAATAAATATTTAATTATCAAAGACGATAATTAAATCTCAAATCAACAAATATTTAATTATCTAAAGCGATAATTAAATCTAAATTCAACAAATATTTAATTATCTCAAGCGATAATTAAATCTAAAATCAACAAATATTTAATTATCAAAAACGATATCAGAACTCATCTCAACAAATATCTAATTATCACAAGCGATAATTAGAAACAACAAATATCTGATTATCAAAAACGATAATCAGAACTCATATCAACAAATATCTAATTATCACAAGCGATAATTAGAAACAACAAATATCTGATTATCAAAAACGATAATCAGAACTCATATCAACAAATATCCAATTACCTGCAGATAATTGGATGCAACAAATATCTAGAAATCAATTAAGAAGACTAGAAAGTCAACATAAAAGCTTGGATCGATCCCATCAGATGGCGAGTTTTTAATTCGCCGCACGTGCATCAACAAATGGCCGAAGCCTACCAAGTACTCAACATAATTTTTGGCGCCCAACAAATGACCCGAAGGTCCAACAAATGACCCGAAGGTCTAGTACTGGTATTTGACCCGAAGGTCCAACAAATGACCCGAAGGTCCAACAAATGACCCGAAGGTCCTCATAGTGGCTCGAAAGCACACGAAAGCATCAAAATGTTTCAATTAACGAGTCCGGAATTAACCGAAATAGCAAACGCACATGTCCCATACCACGTGTTTTACTAAATCGTTTGATTCTCTTCATCGTTTCCTTGAAAGTGTGAAATCATCAAATTCATCAAAACAACAGATATTCAATTAACGAGTCCGGAATTAACCGAAATAGTAAAAGTGTGGTTCCATACTCCGCACTTTTGCTAAATCGTTTAAATCACTTCATCGTTTCCTTGAAAGTGCAAAATTGTGTATTCTGTAAAAACACACTTTACATTCTCAAACGGACAAGTCCGGAATTAAGCGAATCAGTAAAAGAAAGGGGTCATAGTCCTCGATTTTGCTGAAACGTTTAAATCGCTTCCTCATTCTTTTGAAAGCGCAAACTGTTAAAATTTCTGAAAACAATTTTATTTATTTTGTAAAAATAACAATTCACATTCTCAATTGGACAAGTCCGGAGTTAAGCGAAACAGTAAAAGAAAGGGGTCATAATCCTTGATTTTGCTGAATCGTTTAAGTCACTTTCTCATTCTTTTGAAAACGCAAACTGTTAAAAATTTATAAAACAATTTTCAGTTTTAAAACGATTTTCCAATCACGTGATTAAAACAGCAAATCAGTAACAATTTCGATAAGGAAATTGTACTTCTCAAAATACCGTAAAAACGGTCACAAAACAGCATTGCGGAATAACCGCTTGAAAATCCACTTTTAAAATTTGACGGTTACTGAAGCCAAAGCGACAGAAATTTTGAAACGTCAAAATCATATCAAAACAATTTACAGCAAAATGTAATATCAGAGAATTTTCATTCATCAAAATGCCACAAAACACCGTGCTTCAAAATATAGCATTGGTGTAAAATCCCGTTATAAAAATAACGGCAACAAAATACGTTTCATAACCAAGCATCGGTTCAACGTAAAATAAATGCAATAACGTGCAATTCAAATTTTTGCACGTACTACAAAATGAACAAAGAAATCATTCGAATGTATTTTCAATGAAGATAATTCAAAACAGCAAAAATCTAATCAATATATGATTAGTACAAGAGAAGCCAGCGGAAATTTCAACAAAAATCACATAACTGTACTTTCTTCAAATCCTCAATTCGGATTCGAAATTCTCAAAGAAACAAAATAATTACATCTATGTGAACAACAAATGAAATTCATATCAATTTTGTATTCTGATTTTTAAATCAAAAAGATTATCAGTTATACTCAGCGAAGACAGTTTCACTGTTTCAGCTGCGCACTCTAATAAATAGAACACAATCAATCAAATCATCAGAACACAATTTCATCAAAACAACAAAACACAATTCCACTTTTATTTTTAAATAAAGATATTTAAAAATTTCATCAAAATTTCAAAACTTTAGTTTTGACTCAAATCACAAATAAAACATCGACCAATAGTTGTAACATATGTTCCATCTAAGTTATGTTTTATATTATGTCCATAAACCCCAAGCTCTGATACCAACTGTGACGCCCCACCTCTATGCTCATAATAACAAAGAGTATTAAAAGAAATACTGTCTATTATTACGAAGAATAAGGCTGGATAGGAGCGACCATCCGTAATTGGCTTTACACAAATATTGGTTATCTCGACAGGAGTGGTATATACTTTTTATTTTTCTTCTATTATTTGTTTACTCCCATCGACACACCCAATACTAGTATAAAACGAACTACGACGGTTCATAATAGTTTAGGACATTAGATATAACAATAACACAGATAATATAAATGCGGAACACAGATAAAAACAAAAGTCTCATATATATATAAACCTTGTCAGTTAATACATAGTTGACACGGTACATATGATACAACTACAACTGTCGACTCTAGAAGTTATATATACAAGTACATTATCGACTAATATACATGAATACATATCGTTCTATACGATGACACGACTATTACAAAATGACACTGACAACTTCAGAAGATGTGAAAAGTCTTCAATCCCGAACAGCAACTCAAAGAAAGAAATCTACAACCTGAAATACTCGGGTCTGACCCGAGTATTACATTCAAAAGAAAATAATACCCAGGTCAGTCTAATTCAAACCAGTTTATTAGTGCATATAGGCAGTAATAATTTAAATAGACGACAGTCACAATAATTCCCGCCTATCCGATTCTTTAAACAAAGAAACCGGATAACAGTCAATATAACACTTAACAATGTTTAGCAAAAATCAGCAGATTTAAATCATCGACAGAAATAAATAAACAATTTATCAAATCGACTAAATCAATTTAAAACTGTCAAATCTGATAGGGCTGCAGTACACGCACGCATGTACTGCCTCGCCACTATCGCAAGAGGTACACCAAAGCTCAGTAAAAATCGACAACTGAGTACAAGGTCAAACCCGAGTCTTTGAGACTGGATTCAACACAATGTACTACTAATAATACAACACTGTTAGGATCAAATGTCGTCAAGGAAGTAAGACCCAAAAATAAAGTTATCAGACTGCAACTTCAACTAAATTCGACAGAAGACCAAACAACAAGTTATCATTCATGTACTTGTTTAAATGGTCAGATCCAAACGACTCAAGCATCGACTCCAGTCATTGGCAACACAACTAAATGCTCCAGTAAACTAATGCAAACTCAAGTGTAGACTAGTCCAATATAAACAAGGCCAGTATAATGAAATTACAATGGACATAACTATTTGTCAACTGCATCGGACTAAAATGCTAGAAACAGCTGCAAGTGAATGCACCACAACACTACCCTAAAGTTCAAGTGAATCGGGTTTAGGATAGACCCACTCAATGCAACAGATCTGAATGGTACAGACCAACAATGCAACACACTGAATCTTCAAGGATGCAGACTGAAGAAAATAAATGTACAGTGCTTTAAGTCATGGTTCAAACCAGCAATGCCAAAGAACAGTGACAGTAGAAATGAATCAAGTGGATATACAAGCACAATTAAATAAAGGCTCAAGAGAGTGCAGACATGAAGCTACGAGGCAATGTACTAGTGAAGCACAACATTAGCAGATACAAGACCAGTGAAGTGCAGCATAAACCAGACTCAAATAAAACACATTGCAAATGAATTCGACCAAGAATATAAACCAATCTCAACCAATGCAACTCGACCACAAGAGATAGCAACAAGCAACCCTGAGGCAACATAGTGGCAACTACTTAATGTACATATGCAAACTTGATGACCAGACAGCCTGTAAACTGATGAACTCAAAACAGTGCACAGGTAATCGAAATTAATACAGAGCAAATGATGAAAAGATTACGATCTGGCAACCAAAATACAAGGAGCATAAACACGTGTGCAACAATCTCAAGTCGAAGCAGTGACAGTCGAACAAAGATATAGGAATTCAACAAAGTCAAGTGACCGAAGGATGGCCAAAGTCAAACAACCAAAATCGTCACAGAAAATCATCGACAATCGACCAAGTCGAACAACATACGTACACATATAAGTGCCCGTTTACTATCATTAAAGTCAAGTAGCAAATAAATGACCAAATCTCACAATATCAAGTTCAATTGCAGCAACTTAAAAATCGAGTTTGACAAAGTCGAAAATGAACAAATCAAATAAAATGTATAAGTGTCGAATTCAATTAGTCGTGAACGAACGAACATCAAAGCAACAGCCAAAATCACGGAGACGAAGTCAACGTCGTCAAATTCAAACTCGTAATAGTGATTATCATGAGAACAAACATCTCAAAACAATTCGAGCACAAAACAGAATTCAAACCCTAATACTCGAGTATGAATTAGATGTGAGCAGAACTCACCTTTTTCTACGAGTAAGCTCGAAAAGTGGAAGCTTCGATCGACAGTGTCTTCGATCGAGTCACTCAGCAGAGGCTCTAATTGGAGCGGAGAGAAAAACGAACGAAGTTAGCCGCCCCTGTCTTCGACTTCTTCGATGGCCTAATTTGTAGAAGAACGAAGTTGAGGACGAGGCCGCCATCACTTCTTGTTTGCTAGAAGCCCTAGCTTCGAACAGAGGAAGGAACGAACACGAGAATTTCAAAGCCGCCATTGTCTATTTTATTTTTCGTTTGTTTCTAGGTTTTTTGAAGGACGAAGTGGAGGAACCGGGTCGATCCAATAAAAAGGGAAGAGGGATGCATTTTTATCACCTAGTTTGGGCCGGTCATAAATTTCGTTTGGGCTTGGTTTTACCCAGTAGGGTTTTGCTTTTGATTTTCGAATGAGTGAAAATGAAAAAAGAAACGGGTCGAATTTTTACTTTTATAAGAGGGGGACGGTAATCACTATGATAACACAACATGAACAAGAAAACGTGGCCCAATATTTCAAAGCCCGTAATCCTTTAACGAATTACAAAAGAATTTTCAACTCGATTAAAAACTTCAATTATCAATTAACTGTCACAATAATCATTTAATGACGATTATTAAAATGGTGCAAAACCCCGGGTTGTTACACTAAACTTGTATTCATAACAAGTTAATAACACATGAATTCACCAATACACAAAAATTGACAAAACTTGTCAATAGAAATCACGAAAATTGGTGAAGCACAAATTCTAGAAATCATCACAAGAAATCCAGAAAACACATGAATAAGGGGGGAGGCCTAACACATGAATGGGAGCATGAAAACTCACCTACGCGTAAACACATGACGAGAAGCTATCTCATGGAAGCTATCCATTAAATTTTCACACAGGAATGGCCCGAAGACCATAGGGTGCTACCCTAGAAATGTGATGGCGAAACATCACATGATCGGGGTATAGTCTCCCACGTAGACGAATGTGATGGCGAAACATCACATGATCGGGGTATAGTCTCCCACGTAGACGAATGTGATGGCGAAACATCACATGATCGGGGTATAGTCTCCCACGTAGACGAATGTGATGGCGAAACATCACATGATCGGGGTATAGTCTCCCACGTAGACGAATGTGATGGTGAAACATCACATGATCGGGGTATAGTCTCCCACGTAGACGAATGTGATGGCGAAACATCACATGATCGGGGTATAGTCTCCCACGTAGACGAAGAGACATCGCTCAATCGCTAGTCTAAATCACAAAAATGATCGTCATGATCATAAGGAAGTGTCAATTACACTAAGCTAGTAAATATAAGAGTTTAGCTTCATGTCCCATAACCACTTGCTTAACCCAAATATTTACGAACAGATTGTAAATCTCCACTAGGAAATTGTCACAAAAAGGGTTCAATCGAACAAGTCCAAGAGCTAACCGACGAAGTGAACGCAAGCGTTTCATACCACTCGTTTTACTAAGTCGTTTAAGTCGATTTCTCATTCAAGTGAAGTAAAGGCTTGTATATACTAATAGATTGGAAACCCGTTTAAGAAAAAGAGTTTTGTAGTAAAATAGTTTTGAAACTGTTTGGAGAAAAGGATTTTAATATTTACTATTAGTATAGAAAACCTTTATATTTTTAAAGTGACAAATCACAAAAATGATTGTAGAAACAATCAATCACAAGAATTCACATACGAAGATGTGAATAGAATCCAAAGAATTCGATTCCAAATTCATCAAAGTAGGAATACCAAAAGTTCCAGAAATAGAAGTTATCAAAATCGACAAGGGGGATAACAACTAATTTAGAAAAGAAGAATCGATCATCGACTGGAAAAACAAAGCAAATCGAGCGGAAATGCATAAATGACTTCAACAAAAGTAAGATTCAAGTTAATGTCGAAGTCAACAATAAATAGCCGCAGTCGAGTACAAAATGAATCAATTATCATTATCAAAGAAACCAACGGCAAGCAATATCAAAGTCCTGAAAATCAAGAAATTAGCAATTTCTCAAAAACAGAGTGACCGAAGTCGAAGGAAAATCCAGATTAGGAAAACACAAAATATCAAGTTCAAAATCGCTGAGATTCAAACTAGATGTGAATGAGAAATCAAAATCACTCAATTTGCAACTGGTCCAGCTATTTCTCATCACAGTGTAACAGGTACACAATGACACTCATAGCATAGAACAAAAGTGGAACAAAGTCCAAAAGTCAAAATGGCTTTAATTTGCCAAATTAAAACAAAATCAACATCGTCTAATAGTTGTAACACATGTTCCATCTAAGTTATGTTTTATAATTGTCCTAAACCCCAGGCTCTAATACCAAGCTGTGACGCCCCACCTCTATACCCACGCTAGCCAAGAACACTACTGTGTAGTGCTGTCAACTAGCGCGGAGAATAAGGCTGTTGAGGAGCGACCATCTATGTAATTGCTTTGTGCGAGCGCCGATATGTCAGATAATAAAACATTGCATTTCATCTTTAGAGAAAATCCGACATACCGATACAAACTCAAAGCTACTACACAGTGGCTATAATAGTTTAGGACAATAGATATAAAAATAACACAGATAACATAAATGCGGAATAAAGATGGAACGAAAAGTCTCATATATACAATAACTGATATCAGTTACAATACATTTGACACAATACCAATGATACAACTAAAATTGTCGACTCAAGAAGTTATATATACAAGTACATTATCGACTAATATACATGAATACATTATCATCTTAAAACAGACACACTGACTACTACAACAAGACAAAGACCACTTCAACTGATATAAAAAGTCTTCATAGCTCTAGCAGCAACCCAAAGCTAAAAATCTACAACCTGTAAATACTCGGTCTGACCCGAGTATTACATTCAAAAGAAAATAATACTCGGATCAGTCTAATTCAAACCAGTTTATTAGTGCATATAGGAAGTAATAATCAATCTCAATATAGATGTCAGTCACAGAAATCTCGTATATCCAACTCTCGATACGAGAATTGGATAACGGCAGATATAACACTAAACAGTGTTAATCCACAAAACAGAAATCCAGCGCAGTTTAAGCAATTGAAATGTCAATTTAAAAATAACAATGCTAATTGGCTGCAGTACACGCTAACGTGTACTGCCTCGCCAATACAGCCTACGAATTACGCAACAGATCGATGAATTAAGGATAGAAGAGATATCGACTAAAATCTGTCAATTCGGTGTGACTGCAGTGCACGCACGCGTGCACTGCCTCGCCACAACGGAATATAATGTCACCACACGGGACAAGGGTAAAACTGCTACGAAAATGCAGCAGGTCAGCAAGTGCTCAAGGATGAACAGATGCAAGTGAAAATGACACATGGATATGCAGTGTCAAAGTGATCCAAGTCACAATGATCGCAAGGTCAAACCCCGAAATCGGGTTCAACTCAAATGAATTAGAAGTGGTTAGCTGTCTCAAGCAACGGCAACCAAACAAGTTCGAACAAAACCGAACAATGTCAAAGTTTAGCATCAGGTCAAAGGAATATAAGCAAACAGCCTATAGGATCGTACATGCCACTCAGTAAAGCTACAGCAAGCTATGGTGCATTTACAACTACAATGGAGCCAACAAAGAATGCAGACTTCAAATACACAAGGGTGAAGTGATCAAACAAACTACACAAAGGATTCAACAGCATAAAAACCAGAGTGTGCAGTAATGCGAACATCAAGTGCTGACCTGAACCCAAAATAGTAAAACTGCACACATGCAGTGCAGACAAGTTTGAATTCAAACATGAAATGGAGAACATCATTGCAAGTGCATCAGGTAGAGATGATGCAGTGAAGCATGTACAAGGGCACAAATACATGCAAATGAAACTGTAATGAATAAAGTGGAACAACAGCCTCAAATGAACCCAAACTAAAGTCGCATGCACATAAGTCAGAATAGCATAAACACCATGTAGTGATATATGCAGGGACCAAGTGAAGAAACTGCCGTATCAAATATACATGAAACAAGACAGGAGTGACAGTGCAAGCATGGAGCTATAGTCCAACAAAACATTAATGTATATGACCACAGGAGACAACAAAACTGTGAATCAAAGACCAAGTCGAAGTATAACAAGAATGACTCAAGTGAAGATACCAAAGTGAAGATTTCAAATGACCAGGTAAAACAGTGGACAGGCAAATATCAAAGGCTGGCAAGCAACAAATGCCACCAACATAACAAATGAAACTGGAACCATCAAAGCCTCGACCAACATGGAATGGGTATGCAACAAGGCCAATGAACAAACTCATCCAAGTTCAAGTTTAACTACAAAATGGATAAACATGGATACAAATTCAAGTTCAATGTCACAAGTATAACCAATGTGTCACCAGTGCAGACACCACAGCTACAACAACACTACAGGCACCAGGTCAACAAACTGGACAATATACAAGATCATCAAAGTGTACACAGTGATGTACAACAGTGAAGGCTATAGGTCACAGTGAAATAAAACTGCAAAGTGAAGACAACAACTACCAGTGTACAAAAGATATAACTGCAGACTAAACTGGAACAATACACAAAGCAACTGCAACTTAAAGACTCGAGTGATGAAGCACTGAAATGATGCAATTGTACAGACAACAAATGAATAGCCGTGACACTACAGAGCTACCCCAGAAACAAAACTGCAGAGAAGTCACAGTCGAAACGAAATCGTATAAACTCAGGGAAATGCAGTTTCAAATCAAAACAATGCCGAGCCCAAGCTCAAAGAAAACAAACCATAACTCGAACGATGGCCATCCTACTTTTAAAACAATCGATGCAGGAATTTCAAATGGAGCAAGACAGTGACCAAAATCATCACGAAATCAGGGAAAGTAAAAGAGGCGACTTGAATTGAAATCAAACATTCCCAGCACAAGACAAAAATCAAACTACCGTAATAAATGAATATCGAATTAGATGTGAGGGGATTAACCACTCACCATTTTTCGAAGTCCACGAGATTGAGCAGCCGAAGGGAGCGACGAGGAAGCGATCGATCAAAGAAGAGTTGGCGTCTTCAATTTTCCTTCGTGAATGCCCTAGTTCTCGAGATCGAAGGAAGAACAATCGCGACCGCCATTTTTATTTCTCTCGTGTGCTTCGTTTTCGGTTAGGGTTTGAAACGCGATTGAACGAAGAGGGGAATGGGGATGGGTTGTTTGGGTGTTGAGTGAAATCACGGTTTCAAAACAAAAGATCATGGGCCGAGATTATTGTTTAAACCCAAACGACACTTAACGAATCTTTCTAAAGCTCGTTTAACATTTAGAACGGCTTTAAAAATTCCAAATAGCGAATAACAAAATTTTATCCCTGAATTCCAATTTAATTAAAATGCCAGAAGCTATTCGTTCCTAGGTTAAATCGTCAAGAGACGATAAGAAAATGAGTACGGAATGCCGGGTTGTTACAGGGGATTTGAGGCGGCGGACCGAAGTTGAACCCGAAGTCGACCTAGGACCAGAATTTTTCAATCTTCAAATTTTCATAACTTTTGCATACGGACTCGGATTTGGACGCGGTTTATTTTGCTGGGATCGTATCGAAATTCCAAACACTTTGACGCTGGTTTGGATGAATTTGGAGACTGTTCAAATTTTGGGTTTAAATTGGATTTAAATTCAATTTAAATCCAAAGGTGAGTGTTTTAACCCACTCACAACTACTAAAATTTCTTATGTGTGTTAAATTAATTGTTGATGTGATTAAAAGTTTATTTATGACTGTTTGGCATATTTTTAATCATCATCTCAGTTAGATTGAATTTATTGGATTAAGTTGTTATTTAATTTATTATTGCATTTAAACTGCCAGTTAAATTATTATTTGATTTATTATTGCATTTAAACTGCCAGTTAAATTGTTATATAATTTATTTTTGAATACAAACTGCCAGTAAATACCTGTTATTTATTTTTTGTTCTGTATCGATGTTATTGTTGAATTGGATGATGATTGTGATAAATGGTTGATGGTTGATATTGGATGAATTGATGTTGTATTTATATTGTTATAAACTGCAAGTTGTTATGCATTTTTATTTCATTCGGGGATTGCGGTTTGAAATGATATATAACCGTATTTTTATTTTTAATTTGCGGATTGAAATGATAAATATCCGTATCACTTGACCATAGGATAGAAAATCATATACAGACACCGTCGGTCTATATATATATATTTGGAATGATTTCTATGGGTTTTGGAAAATAAGGGTTTATATAAATACAAATTTTGATATTATATAAATATTATTTTATATATAGTTAAATTCTAAAATTTAAGCTATGTATAACTTGATGATGTTTTAAGTTTGATTTACGAATATTTCAAGTTTGAGCTTTATTTAAGTGATATTGAACTTACTAAATAAATATTTATAAACTAAATAATAGTAAATTGAATTAAGGTATATATAAGATTATCAGATTTGGTTGGGAATTTTGGAATATTTAAAGACTTGAAATATATCAAAATTGAAATGTTTTATTGAAATTAAGGTATTATTGTTTTCAAAAGTGTTGGTTTTCGAAATTGTTATAAATTTGAAAGTAATATGGTTTAAAAAATGAATTTATTTGAAATAGAATTTATTTAAGAATTATCTATGAATATATTGATTGGAAACATATTGAAATTGAAAATTTAGAATATGACTTCAAAATGTGGTTTGGGTTTAAGATGATTTAAAAGAATATTTCAAGTTTGTCTAAATTAAAGAAAGATTAGTGATTGGAAATTGGGTTTTATTTAAATAATATATTATTGAATTGTTTTGGAAATGGCAAAAATATTTTGGTTTTAAAGTATATACTATTTTGAAGTAAAGGATATGTTTTGAAATGGCAAAAATATTTTGGTTTTGAAGTATATACTATTTTGAAATAAAGAATATGTTTTAAAAGGGCAATGATTGTGTTTTTAAAAGTATATATATTTTTAAATGACCACGGTGTTATAATAACGATTGGTTGTTAAATAGACCGGGATCAGATATGGACATACTCTCTGTCGATACCGAAAACCACTTTGACAACTGTGTACACGGTGGAGTTTCCAGAATGAAGTAGGATGGTGGCGACGATCCTAAGGTATATACGTGGACCCAACTCCCGTGAGTTGGCATAAGTAACGACCCCGAAATTTAAATTTTATTTAAATTGATAATTAAATGAATTCGAGTTTAAATCTAAGTTTAAATGGTTTAATAATAATAAATGATAATAATAGATATTAAGTTATAAATAGAATCGAAATATATAAGATAAATTATATAGTTTTATAAAAATGAAAGTGTATAAAACAAATAGATGTGTATAAGCTTACAAATGAAGAGACAACAAATGTACATTCAAATATGTATTGTATAAGTATGTAGGCTGGTAAAACAAAATACCTATGCAAGTATAAAACCAGATATTCAAGTATGCAAATAAAAGAGATACAAATATATAGCATGTAGAAGCAATGTCTACCAACACACAAGAAGTAAGTCTAGGCAAATAAACAAACATAACAAAAGATAAGATAAAGTATAGAAGCCATCATGTTTTCTCAAACATGTTACAGCCGAGTTAAAGCAAGAGTAGGCAAGAAGAAAAGAAATAAGTAGGAACATGAAGTACAAAACAATAAATGCCATCATCTCTTTAGCCACCAAAACTTCATTTTCGGCCAGCAAAGATTAAAATATCCCTGCAAAACTATTGTACAAAGCAATATTTTATACCTGTAAACTTCTTTTTATATGTATCACCTCCTACCTAGATTCTTCCATTCAAACTAAGAAAAAAAAAACTGAAGTGAACTACAACTTCACTTTAAACAAACAAGCTTCATCTCAATTTCTTCCATCAAACTAAGTTAAAATCTGAAGTAAATAAGATTCAAATCAAAACAAATCAAATGCAAACTAGGAAGTCTCAACTGCAAATTCGAGACAGTTTCAAAATGGTGAAGGCTCCGTTCTTTTTCTGGAGACCACGGTGAGCAAACACTAATTTTAAACCAACTTCTTTGCCAAGTGAGTAACATTTTGTTTTAAAGAAAAAAAAATCAAAAGCATGAATCTGGGGTAAGTACTTCAGTGATATGCATGTTATATATAGATATAATCCTCTGTACATATTTGAACTGGAAGTATTGTGCACAGGCTCTGTATATGTTCTTTGCCTACTCTAATACAAGATTTCAGTTTTAAAAATCATTTTCTCTTGATCGAAGCATAATTTGGACACAGGATTTAAATAAAACTTGGTTGTTTTATTATAAGCTTTAGTTTAAAATTTTATTTAAGCTAAAACAATTTAGTATTTTCTCTAGAAATCGAGATATCTGAACACAACTTTAAATAAGTTAAATTTCAAACATTCTAATTCACGAGTTCAGGTATGTAAATGAGATCCCTATACTTTGACATGATTTTTAAAGTAAAAATCATAATTTTTAGATCAAGGGCGAGAGAGTAGTTTGGGTTTGTTTTGATTTCATATTTTCGTCGACTTCTGGTGATTCTCGGGTTCGTGGGGGTCGAGATTTGTTCCGAAGAAAGAGGAGTCTCGGGGTTGGTCTCGTGCAAGTGGAGTTTCGACTCTAAGCAGGCAGGCGATTTCGTGGACTCGGGGGAAAACGGGGAGGAACTCGAAGTGTTAAGCTGGTAATACCGGAGGAAAGTCTCGGGTTTTATGTTTCCAGATTTGAACTTTAACAAAATTTAGTTAAATAAATTTCTAAAATTATTCCTTTTTATAAACGATAATGTTATTGTTCATTTATAAGTTTATTGTTATGTCAAAGATGATTTAAATTAATAAGGTAATTAAAGAGTGATTTATTTAATTTATAAATAAATAATTTAGATGTATTTATAAAAATAGAAAGATTTAAAGATTTAAATGAATTAATCCAAGGAAAATTTCTTAAGAAAACAATTAAGGAAATATTAGTAGTTAATAAGGATGATTAACTAGGGATTTTTAAGTAATTAAAATATTGTGATAAACCTTGATAATTAAATTTATTTATTTAAGATAATCAATTGAAATTGTTAATTACTTAATGAAAATAAATTAAGGGGTTAATTAAATCCTGTAAACGGTTTAAAGGATAACTTGATTAATATGATTAATTAAGAAAAATTTAATTTATTAAGGTGTCCGATAAATTAATCTATATGAAATGATTTATAAATTGATAAATCAAGATTTGATAATTAATTCACAAGTAATTAATTTACTTGGAAATAAATTGAATTTATCAGGATTAAACGATTAATTGATTCTGCTTATAAATAACTATTGAATACTTGACTTTACTTATGAATGTTTGGATTCTATTGAATGTGAATTATTTGATATCCCTGATATATGATGCTTTGTGATACATCCTGATTTATGTTGTGATCTGAGATTTTCTGTTTCTGTGATATATTACTATGTGAATATGAAACCCTTTGACCCATAAACGACACTTGAATTTCGATGCGACAGGGAGTCGGATTCCAGTTGGTCATCCGAAACCCACATCGAATTGTAATGATGAATCTTTGTGACTGATAAATTTATTTTATCTATAAATCTATGAATGAAGATAAGCGTTGTGGATTATACCGCTTATCGATATTGATATATCTATGATGATTGATGATGTTGCACTATTGTGTGTAAAACCCCTAGACCACACTTATACACACACAAATATGGATTTCACGTGGAAATCGGTTAAATCACAGATGATTTAAATTAATGTTTTGAAATTGAAATTTTAATTTCAATTGATTTTGAAATTGGAAATTTGGGTTTAAAGTGAAAAGCTTTTGAACTGGGATTTCAAAGATAAAAGTTATTTTGAATAACTTAATCGAGTTTTGAAAATTTAAATAATTTGATTTAAATTAAAATTCAAGTTTGAAATTGAATCCTATGATTTGAAACTAAGGATTAAAGATGTTGTACAAGTTATATATGGGTTAAACCATTTTAAAGGTATTGATTTGGGAATTTGAATTTAATTCAAGGGTTTTAACTCGTGTAAATATAACTGGATTTTTCCGAAACGAAAACTACTTGTTTTCAAATAGTAAAAGCTTTCACATAAGTAATGAACTTCCAATTTGTGTTGAAAGAATTTCAAGTTTGAAATAGAATTGAAATGTTTTGAAAACTATGAAATGAGTCTTTGATTTCAAAGACCGGACGAATTAATCCAACTTGAATTGGAATTGTTTTGAAAGACTATGATTGAATCTTTGGAAACTAGTTTTGAAAGCTATAGGTTAAATCTTGATTTAAAGATTTAACGAGTTAATCAAATTGAAATGGAAATCGATTTGAAAATCTATGAATGAATCTTTGTGAACGGGGTAAACTTTTTGAATTGAATCTTTTTGTTTAAAAAGATTAAAAGTGTGGAAATTGTTTAAACCATTGAAGGTTTTTGAAATGAATCTTTTTGTTTAAAAGATTGGAAATGGTAAATTGTTTTAACCATTCGAATGAAAAGTTTTGGGCTTTAAGCTGTGATTTAACTGAGACCCCAGTATCCATATGATTTTTAATTGCGCTCGTTATTCGGTTTAGCCGGGAGAAGACCTTTGTGTCATATAACCCATTCCAAATAGTGATACGACGATATGGATAGCATTTGAAGACCGGTGGTGAAGACCGGGTATTTGCGAGAACGATAGGATGACCTATCGATTGTCTCTGCACTGAGTCGCGCCGGTATAGAGATTTCCTAAGTGATGGGAAATCCGATCGGGATTGTGAATACCCGGATTGCAAGGGCTTCTTTGGAAGTGCCTTCGGTTTTGTTCGAACCCGGAACATACTTGTATGGATGTGTGTCTGACGTTACACTTTGAGATGTAAAGCTGGTTTCTATCAAATACATTTCTGTTGGTGGCGGAGAATTTATTCTCTTAGCTTAACACCCTTCTCTGAGACGTACGAGCTCAGAGGTTATGTAGTTGATGGTTACTAGTGATACATTCCCAATTTGGTAATGTGGCATACGAAGTGCTGATGATCATTTGTTGGTCAAAGCGTTGCTTTGTGAAAAAGCGTGGCTTTGTGAAAAACGTAGCATTGTGGACGAGACTTCGTCGAGCCTCACAACCCGGTAATGGTCAAAACAGGAATGTTGCGACAAAGGTTTGTAGGGGTAGCGCCCCTAGGGTATGTCATTTCCTTCTGGATAAAGGGTGGTATCATGGTATGGAGCCCAGATACTTAACTCATGTGGACACGGTAATTTATTACTGTATGATGTTGCTTTGTTGGTTTTCGGGATCCCGGGATAAAGGTCGGTAACGACCGGGGGATGACATGACTCGTGTGTTAGTTACCTAGTTACAGCTGTACAGCGTGAGGTAGGGTCAGTGTGTTAGTTACCTAGTTACAGCTGTACAGCGTGAGGTTGCGTCGGCCTTTTGTTTGCAGAGATCCGGTTAGGATCCGGGGCGTCTTTCCAGAGGCGTTTCTATTTCGGTAAGGAAGTTCCTTTGCCTGATCATTTGTTGGAAATCCAAAGAAACAATACGAACCCTGTACGGTTTTTAGTTGTATTACCTGCTATGGAATGTGGCGGTAACCTACTACTGAACGTAGTAGCTATAGTAGGCATACAATAATGGTTGTATGCTGGCTAAGATTAATATTGTATTTTCGAAATGTTTTCACACTATGCACTAGTAATAATATCAAAAGAGTTTTGTTTTGCGTAGTAAGCATGTTTGACTATCATAAGAAGAAATCTCCTCCAATTCTGCGTTTGCATTGTGTGTGTGGCAGGAGGTCTTATGGTAGTTTCATTTTCCAAAAGCATTACGGTTTCAATGTTTGAAAATTCTTTTGTTTAAAGATAAACTGTTTTTGTTGCTCACACCAGTCCCACGACTGACCTGGAGTTTATTGTTCCCTTCCTAAACTCTGGGTGCCCACTATTTTTCACACGGGCAGTCTAGAGTTGGGTTTTTCAGATATTCAGGTTGAGTAGATTATCTGGAGCTAGTCAGTCCTTGGACGACTGACCTTGCTTTCCGCTAGCTATGGATTGGAGCATTCTATTGGAGATTTTCTATCCACTGTTGGTGTTATCTATTTTCTTTCCGCTGCTATTTCTCGTATCATATCTCTGATGTATATTGATATCTGTTGTATCATTCTGTTGTATCATATTGTATCAGATTATGTATCTGTCATTGTATCAATGTTATATATATTGATATATTCTTTTTCTTCCGCTGTGTTGTTATACTTAATGGTGTTATAAGCTCCGGCGACTCGAATTTGAACGGTCGAATCTACGGCATTCGAGCACGATGTAAAGTATGGATGTCGATTTTCGAGTGGGCAAAATCCGTATCGTTACATTTGGTATCAGAGCTAAGGTTGAACTTTAGCTCAGGAGTATAACACATTAAGTAGCTCATTAGAGATGGGGTGAAGTATACCCTAGAATGAGTAATTCTCAGATATCCGTCTGAATGCCTCAGTAAATTCTCTTGCTATCTACTGATAGTGAGTATGAGTGCGAGAAGAGGATGAGATAGAGGATAGGGAAATACGACTACAAATGGTCGATACTCTGTAACAACAAGGGAACAATCTTTTCTCTATCAATCTCTTTTGTTCGTCATCTTTTCTGAATCCTTCGATAGTTCCTGGTAGATCCAGGAAGAAGATTCGATATATATGAATATGGGACATAAACTCCGGAATGGCCAAAATTGTCTGTTTGGATGAGTTGATTGCTTTGTTTGCTATGGTTGATGGGTATACTTTAGTTCTAAACCAAATTTGAAATTCTATTGTAATTTCTTATGAAGACTGAAGTCCGTAGAGGGACAAATTGATTTATATTTTAGATATTCCGACTTGAATTCGGAATCTGTATCTTGTGTTTGAGGAATTATAGGAGATCGAATCTGTCTATCTCTGTGTTATTTTCGTGCCTGCGAATTTCGAGAACGAAATTCTTTTAAGGGGGGAAGTTTGTAACGACCCCGAAATTTAAATTTTATTTAAATTGATAATTAAATGAATTCGAGTTTAAATCTAAGTTTAAATGGTTTAATAATAATAATAAATGATAATAATAGATATTAAGTTATAAATAGAATTGAAATATATAAGATAAATTATAGTTTTATAAAAATGAAAGTGTATAAAACAAATAGATGTGTATAAGCTTACAAATGAAGAGACAACAAATGTACATTCAAATATGTATTGTATAAGTATGTAGGCTGGTAAAACAAAATACCTATGCAAGTATAAAACCAGATATTCAAGTATGCAAATAAAAGAGATACAAATATATAGCATGTAGAAGCAATGTCTACCAGCACACAAGAAGTAAGTCTAGGCAAATAAACAAACAAAACAAAAGATAAGATAAAGTATAGAAGCCATCATGTTTTCTCAAACATGTTACAGCCGAGTTAAAGCAAGAGTAGGCAAGAAGAAAAGAAATAAGTAGGAACATGAAGTACAAAACAATAAATGCCATCATCTCTTTAGCCACCAAAACTTCATTTTCGGCCAGCAAAGAATAAAATATCCCTGCAAAACTATTGTACAAAGCAATATTTTATACCTGTAAACTTCTTTTTATATGTATCACCTCCTACCTAGATTCGTCCATTCAAACTAAGAAAAAAAAAACTGAAGTGAACTACAACTTCACTTTAAACAAACAAGCTTCATCTCAATTTCTTCCATCAAACTAAGTTAAAATCTGAAGTAAATAAGATTCAAATCAAAACAAATCAAATGCAAACTAGGAAGTCTCAACTGCAAATTCGAGACAGTTTCAAAATGGTGAAGGCTCTGTTCTTTTTCTGGAGACCACGGTGAGCAAACACTAATTTTAAACCAACTTCTTTGCCAAGTGAGTAACATTTTGTTTTAAAGAAAAAAAAAATTCAAAAGCATGAATCTGGGGTAAGTACTTCAGTGATATGCATGTTATATATAGATATAATCCTCTGTACATATTTGAACTGGAAGTATTGTGCACAGGCTCTGTATATGTTCTCTGCCTACTCTAATACAAGATTTCAGTTTGAAAAATCATTTTCTCTTGATCGAAGCATAATTTGGACACATGATTTAAATAAAACTTGGTTGTTTTATTATAAGCTTTAGTTTAAAATTTTATTTAAGCTAAAACAATTTAGTATTTTCTCTAGAAATCGAGATATCTGAACACAACTTTAAATAAGTTAAATTTCAAACATTCTAATTCACGAGTTCAGGTATGTAAATGAGATCCCTATACTTTGACATGATTTTTAAAGTAAAAATCATAATTTTTAGATCAAGGGCGAGAGAGTAGTTTGGGTTTGTTTTGATTTCATATTTTCGTCGACTTCTGGTGATTCTCGGGTTCGTGGGGGTCGAGATTTGTTCCGAAGAAAGAGGAGTCTCGGGGTTGGTCTCGTGCAAGTGGAGTTTCGACTCTAAGCAGGCAGGCGATTTCGTGGACTCGGGGGAAAATGGGGAGGAACTCGAAGTGTTAAGCTGGTAATACCGGAGGAAAGTCTCGTGTTTTATGTTTCCAGATTTGAACTTTAACAAAATTTAGTTAAATAAATTTCTAAAATTATTCCTTTTTATAAACGATAATGTTATTGTTCATTTATAAGTTTATTGTTAAGTCAAAGATGATTTAAATTAATAAGGTAATTAAAGAGTGATTTATTTAATTTATAAATAAATAATTTAGATGTATTTATAAAAATAGAAATGATTTAAAGATTTAAATGAATTAATCCAAGGAAAATTTCTTAAGAAAACAATTAAGGAAATATTAGTAGTTAATAAGGATGATTAACTAGGGATTTTTAAGTAATTAAAATATTGTGATAAACCTTGATAATTAAATTTATTTATTTAAGATAATCAATTGAAATTGTTAATTACTTAATGAAAATAAATTAAGGGGTTAATTAAATCATGTAAACGGTTTAAAGGATAACTTGATTAATATGATTAATTAAGATAAATTTAATTTATTAAGGTGTCCGATAAATTAATCTATATGAAATGATTTATAAATTGATAAATCAAGATTGGATAATTAATTCATAAGTAATTAATTTACTTGGAAATAAATTGAATTTATCAGGATTAAACGATTAATTGATTCTGCTTATAAATAACTATTGAATACTTGACTTTACTTATGAATGTTTGGATTCTATTGAATGTGAATTATTTGATATCCCTGATATATGATGCTTTGTGATACATCCTGATTTATGTTGTGATCTGAGATTTTCTGTTTCTGTGATATATTACTATGTGAATATGAAACCCTTTGACCCATAAACGACACTTGAATTTCGATGCGACAGGGAGTCGGATTCCAGTTGGTCATCCGAAACCCACATCGAATTGTAATGATGAATCTTTGTGACTGATAAATTTATTTTATCTATAAATCTGTGAATGAAGATAAGCGTTGTGGATTATACCGCTTATCGATATTGATATATCTGTGATGATTGATGATGTTGCACTGTTGTGTGTAAAACCCCTAGACCACACTTATACACACACAAATATGGATTTCACGTGGAAATCGGTTAAATCACAGATGATTTAAATTAATGTTTTGAAATTGAAATTTTAATTTCAATTGATTTTGAAATTGGAAATTTGGGTTTAAAGTGAAAAGCTTTTGAAATGGGATTTCAAAGATAAAAGTTATTTTGAATAACTTAATCGAGTTTTGAAAATTTAAATAATTTGATTTAAATTTAAATTCAAGTTTGAAATTGAATCCTATGATTTGAAACTAAGGATTAAAGATGCTGTACAAGTTATATATGGGTTAAACCATTTTAAAGGTATTGATTTGGGAATTTGAATTTAATTCAAGGGTTTTAACTCGTGTAAATATAACTGGATTTTTCCAAAACGAAAACTACTTGTTTTCAAATAGTAAAAGCTTTCACATAAGTAATGAACTTCCAATTTGTGTTGAAAGAATTTCAAGTTTGAAATAGAATTGAAATGTTTTGAAAACTATGAAATGAGTCTTTGATTTCAAAGACCGGACGAATTAATCCAACTTGAATTGGAATTGTTTTGAAAGACTATGAATGAATCTTTGGAAACTAGTTTTGAAAGCTATAGGTTAAATCTTGATTTAAAGATTTAACGAGTTAATCAAATTGAAATGGAAATCGATTTGAAAATCTATGAATGAATCTTTGTGAACGAGGTAAACTTTGTGAATTGAATCTTTTTGTTTAAAAAGATTAAAAGTGTGGAAATTGTTTAAACCATTGAAGGTTTTTGAAATGAATCTTTTTGTTTAAAAGATTGGAAATGGTAAATTGTTTTAACCATTCGAATGAAAAGTTTTGGGCTTTAAGCTGTGATTTAACTGAGACCCCAGTATCCATATGATTTTTAATTGCGCTCGTTATTCGGTTTAGCCGGGAGAAGACCTTTGTGTCATATAACCCATTCTGAATAGTGATACGACGATATGGATAGCATTTGAAGACCGGTGGTGAAGACCGGGTATTTGCGAGAACGATAGGATGACCTATCGATTGTCTCTGCACTGAGTCGCGCCGGTATAGAGATTTCCTAAGTGATGGGAAATCCGATCGGGATTGTGAATACCCGGATTGCAAGGGCTTCTTTGGAAGTGCCTTCGGTTCTGTTCGAACCTGGAACAGACTTGTATGGATGTGTGTCTGACGTTACACTTTGAGATGTAAAGCTGGTTTCTATCAAATACATTTCTGTTGGTGGCAGAGAATTTATTCTCTTAGCTTAACACCCTTCTCTGAGACGTACGAGCTCAGAGGTTATGTAGTTGATGGTTACTAGTGATACATTCCCAATTTGGTAATGTGTCATACGAAGTGCTGATGATCATTTGTTGGTCAAAGCGTTGCTTTGTGAAAAAGTGTGGCTTTGTGAAAAAGCGTGGCTTTGTGAAAAAGCGTAGCATTGTGGACGAGACTTTGTCGAGCCTCACAACCCGATAATGGTCAAAACAGGAATGTTGCGACAAAGGTTTGTAGGGGTAGCGCCCCTAGGGTATGTCATTTCCTTCTGGATAAAGGGTGGTATCATGGTATGGAGCCCAGATACTTAACTCATGTGGACACGGTAATTTATTACTATATGATGTTGCTTTGTTGGTTTTCGGGATCCCGGGATAAAGGTCGGTAACGACCGGGGGATGACATGACTCGTGTGTTAGTTACCTAGTTACAGCTGTACAGCGTGAGGTAGCGTCAGTGTGTTAGTTACCTAGTTACAGCTGTACAGCGTGAGGTAGCGTCGGCCTTTTGTTTGCAGAGATCCAGTTAGGATCCGGGGCGTCTTTCCAGAGGCGTTTCTATTTCGGTAAGGAAGTTCCTTTGCCTGATCATTTGTTGGAAATCCAAAGAAACAATACGAACCCTGTACGGTTTTTAGTTGTATTACCTGCTATGGAATGTGGCGGTAACCTACTACTGAACGTAGTAGCTATAGTAGGCATACAATAATGGTTGTATGCTGGCTAAGATTAATATTGTATTTTCGAAATGTTTTCACACTATGCACTAGTAATAATATCAAAAGAGTTTTGTTTTGCGTAGTAAGCATGTTTGACTATCATAAGAAGAAATCTCCTCCAATTCTGCGTTTGCATTGTGTGTGTGGCAGGAGGTCTTATGGTAGTTTCATTTTCCAAAAGCATTGTGGTTTCAATGTTTGAAAATTCTTTTGTTTAAAGATAAACTGTTTTTGTTGCTCGCACCAGTCCCACGACTGACCTGGAGTTTATTGTTCCCTTCCTAAACTCTGGGTGCCCACTATTTTTCACACGGGCAGTCTAGAGTTGGGTTTTTCAGATATTCAGGTTGAGTAGATTATCTGGAGCTAGTCAGTCCTTGGACGACTGACCTTGCTTTCCGCTAGCTATGGATTGGAGCATTCTATTGGAGATTTTC
Organism: Allium fistulosum; assembly: GCA_030737815.1. NCBI lineage: Eukaryota > Viridiplantae > Streptophyta > Magnoliopsida > Asparagales > Amaryllidaceae > Allium > Allium fistulosum. Next base: position 762,938,983 of record CM060903.1, on the reverse strand, counting down.
TATCCACTGTTGGTGTTATCTATTTTCTTTCCGCTGCTATTTCTCGTATCATATCTCTGATGTATATTGATATCTATTGTATCATTCTGTTGTATCATATTGTATCAGATTATGTATCTGTCATTGTATCAATGTTATATATATTGATATATTCTTTTTCTTCCGCTGTGTTGTTATACTTAATGGTGTTATAAGCTCCGGCGACTCGGATTTGAACGGTCGAATCTACGGCATTCGAGCACGATGTAAAGTATGGATGTCGATTTTCGAGCGGGCAAAATCCGTATCGTTACACATAAGGTGGCTAAAACAGGAGCGATTGACGGACCAAGGAGGTAGCACCTCTGATCGGACACACTTCTTCGATACCATTCTATTACTTGTGATTTATTTGGTAGCCACCCTTCGATTTGGGATTGTTGTTCGAGGTGGGCGGTAGTGGCTGCTATGCGTCACCACCAGTCCGGATGCGTAATTGGTATATCTACCCTGGCATTGCCTAGTTGTGCCGTGTCACCTACCATAGCGAGCTTTACTACGATTTGTGATTTCTCCCGTAGCTTGTGGAGTATCGAGGGTAGCCCCCATTTTGGGAGTATGCTAATACTGGATAGACTACTGGGACTATTACGTGTTAAGGGCTATATGGGTAACCCCTTGACGCTATTAAAAAGTATGTTTATTTTATATTAAACATTATTATAATAGCGAATATTACTACATAGTAAATAGTTTAACGGATCCTTAGGGGATGTGAATCCCGAGCATCTCTTAAGTTACTGCACTCACTTAGACACGAGATAGGAGATGTCAAATCCCGTAAACATCTTTGACGCCGTTCCACTCATATATTTATCATTGATTTAACTTACATAAGATCTTTTAGTTCTGACTCGAGTGTTTTGTTTTTTTCAATTCGCTCGGGTCAGCCTGAGCATTTCAGGATTTGAAGGCCCTATTTCTGGAGGACGAAGACGAAGATTTTATTACTACTATTTTTTATATTCCACTACACCATTGTATTCCGCTGTATTAATTATCATTCTCTGGTATGTGTAACTCTGATATGTATTGTATAAGTATAATCAAATGTTTTGTAAAACAGCTTCATGAACTGTTATTTGATTATTATATTTTATCGTTCCGCTGCAAGATTCTATTTTGTTTCTTTTATTTCTCCACTTTTTCTTATTTACCCCATAACAATCCGCCCTTCTGTATGGTTTAAGTCAGCACGTGTGTCTGCTTAAGCGTATAAAAAGGTGGGATGTTACATCTGGTATCATAGCTTTGGTTTAGCGATAAACCTTAGCTTTGTGGGGTCTGACTCTTTATTAATAGGGTAGTAATACCCTATGATGAGTCATTGAGAGTATATATATGAGAGAGCGTATTTGTTAGTGTTATAAAAAGTTTTTTTATATTGTGTTAATTTGTTCCGTTTTTTATTTATAAATTCTGGTTGGTGCATAGGACGCTATGACATCAATAGGGATTTCTAAACACTTAATAGGACAAACCGACATAATATTTGGTTTAAAATATAGGTGAATGAAATAATTTTGCCTATTGTATATTTTATATATAAAATAATATATTTTCTAAATGATATTTTTGGTTGTAATGTATTTGTCTGTTAGGTATTAAAATTTTAGATATTAGTTGAAAATAAGATTTGAAAAAATAAATAAATGAAAATTGGAAATTTAAGACTTAAGTTCCGGGATTTTGAAAACTTCTTTCAATTGATTTTGGAATATAATAACAATATTATTTAGAAGTATTTCCTAATATAAATATTTCAATAAGATTTGAAAGAATTATTTTTAAAGAAATTTGGAAAGAAATAAATTCTGTACTCCCCTCTCTGTCGCTGGAAAATAATGGTGATGAGTGCACGCATCATCGACGTTCATTTTCGAGTTTCGAAGTGGGAAGACCACTATAGTAGTTTTACTACAGAGTTATTTTGATAAACAAATATAAATTTTAAATTGTTTTAATATAATTAGATATATATGTTGCAAGTATATACGTTTATCTATTATTTTAAAATGATTTGAAACAGAACCCGGTATTTAATTCTTGAGTTTCCATTAATTAATAGTTTCAATTATTTTAGTGAAATGGAACATAACTAATTAATAATTGGAACCTTTAATAAAATAAGAGAGTTAATGCTGAGTTTGAAATGGAATTAAAAGAAATTTGGAATTTGTAACATGTCAACCAAGGGATATTATGATTGAACATTAAGTTAATTTAAAAGAGAAAAAATAAACTTGTGTAACTTTCAATTTCATTCTTAAAGGCATAAATATAACTTACCAATTATAAAAGTTGAGATGTTAATAAGGAAGTGTAATGGAAAATTATACAAGTAAACCTAAAAGTAATGAAAGTATTCAATGCATTCTCTAATAGATAAGGATTTATTTGTTAGAGTTGTTATGAACTTAAGTATAATTGAAAATGTTATTAATTAAATATAATAGAAATGTAAGTATTATAGAAAAATGATAAAAAAAACTTAAGTAAAAAAATTAGTATGCTAAGAAATTTGAAGTGAACATAAATATCATAATTAAATAGATGTAAATAAATGAAATTAAGTAATAATGAATGAATGAATGAATATAATGAAATAAAAAGAAGTAACTGACATGACACTAATAAATGAAAACGAATATTTGTAAGTAATAAATGAAAATAAATGAAATAAACGCTGAATCAATGAATAAAAGTAAATGTTTGTAAGAAGTAAATGTAAATTAAAAAGACAAATCATTATATAAATGAAAAAGAAATAAAAACAATAAATGTTATGAGATGAAATTTATAATAATAAACTTAATTTATTGTTTGAAATAGTTGTCTGTCTTGGTTTATGAGTTGTTTGGGTAAAAGATACTTTAATTGCTTAGATGTATGAATAATCTATGGAATTTATCTAAGACTGTTGAGTAAATGGAATACTTCATAGTTATTTGTCATTTATGTGATATAAAGTGTCTTAACCCAAACAAACCAATTGTTTGTCTTGCTTGAATGGCTGATTTGTATATGATGTGTATGTTGTTTGTTGCAAATGATGGCTGTTGTAAGGATCCGATTCTTCAACTTCCGAAAACCGACATCGATACGTCCACTGTATCAACTGCCGAGCAACGAATGCCGGAAAACCGAATTCTTAGGGTTTTAGAAAGAAGAAAACAGAAGAAAAGATAGAAGAAGAAGAAGAAAGAAGAACAACATCAGAACAGAAACAATATCAGAATCTCACATATCGCAGCGGAACAATATACAATAGATAATTACTAGTCTTTTAAAACAAAGAGCTATATCATTTTATACATACATCAATCATCAGAGTCAATATACAACAATGGACAGTTATGTAAACTTGTCCTCATACAGAATACACAGCGGAATAATACAAAAATATAGGTGATACGTTTCGCCATCCAGCTTGCTACCAAAGCTCCAGAATATCCTGATAACATAACTCTAGGCTGCCCGTGTGGAAATTGGTGGGCACCCAGAGTTTAGAAGGGAAACAATAAACTCCGAGTCAGTCATGGTGACTGGTGTGAGATCGTAAAACAGTTATTCTTTAAAACAAAAATGGGATAATTTTCAAAGTAAATTCGAAATGCTTTTGGAAAATGAAACTACCATAAGACCTCCCACCACACACACAATGCAAACGCAGAATTGGAGGAGATTTCTTCTTATGATAGTCAAAGATGCTTACTACGCAAAATCAAATTCTTTTTGATATTATTTGTCACGACCCGGCTTTCTACCACCAGAAAGACGTATCATGAATTAAGAAAGAAAGGGATAGAAGAAGAAAAGAAAGAAAAGAAGGAAGAACAACAACATCAGATACTCACAACGGAACGAATGAAATATAATATATCACATAAAATATTACATAGTATCATATACATCAGAGTTATACAACTTATACATCTCATATTAGACAATTATAAACACCTGTCTATCATACATCTCAAACATCACAGAGATACAGACTCAATACAAACACAGCGGAAACACCATAATATATCTACATGCTGAAGCCACCTGCTCCAAATCTCCTCCAGAATTCGTCAAAGCTAACCTGAATCCCTCGACTACTCAATACAATATTGAGTACCCAAGAGTTTAATAAAACAGAAAATAAACACTTGGGTCAGACATGGGTCTGGTGTGAGTAAACGGTTAGATTGCTTAACTTTGAAAACCTTTGAAAACAAAAGTATCACGTAAGACTCCCCACAAATAAACATGGGTAAGTTTTTACCTTACGCTAACTAAAACATTTGATAGGAAATCCGATTGTATTATAATAGGGTCTAGGGTTTTCAAGTAAAATACAGAAATAGCTGAAATGCTTACATCTCACATTCCAACATAGTTGGGTACAACTAATACGTACGGCACTTATTGGAGTTTGGATTCCATACAATGGCAGGGCTACTGGGGTACCGCCCGTCACAGTACGTGGCCTAGATCACCGTACCGAGGAGTACGCCCGCTCCCCTGCAACACAAAGCCGGAACCATCCCTTACTGGATAATCCCGAACAAGACAATCCCGTAGTTGGCGCGACCAACCACACACTAAGCCGAATAAAAGAAAAGGGACCTCTAGACAGGGATCTATCTTGCTCTCAGTGGGTGCTACCCACGAAACCTTGCTGCACCTCCCCTGTTTTAGCCATTCCTGGTTGATGAGGCTTGAGGTTACGATTACCTTTAATCAGAACATATCACTTAGAATGCTCATCGTCCGCCTGACGATGTGCTGAAAGCATTCAATCCATACAAGTTCGTTCCGGGTTCGAACGAAACCGAAGGCATTATCTCATTACACTCGTTTTGGAATCACCCTCAGAGTTAACGACAATAACCCTTGCACTCTAAATCTTCATCTTCACTTGAGATTCACGACCTATCGTTAATTTGGATCGATGTGGTATTCGGGTCTCCAGACCTGGAATACCGGTATACGGAAACCCGATCCCGGTCTCATCGAAATCCAAAACGTATCTTTTAAGGCCAAGTTGTTTAAAGGTTTAAACCATTTGATTCAATTCAATACTTTGAATTCACACAGCATTTAACAGATAAATATCACACATTTATCATAGATATATCCAATATCATATTACAGAACATCACAGCATATCATCCAATAGATATCATCCAATTTAGATATTATACACAACAATCATCCATAAGCAAACAATTATTAACCCTATATTATAATTAATTTAATTAACTTAAATTAAATTAATTACTTAAGAATTAATTTCTAACTTTGCTTAACCAATCATTAATTAATTACACCTTTAATTAATTAATTACTCATTAAATATTAATCATCCTTGATTAATTATTCATTAATTACATAAAGTAATTATCCTTTAATTAATTTTACAAATTAATTATTCTTATTCATTAACAGTAATTAACCTTTAATTACTTTTATTAATTACATTAATTAATAATCCTTAATTAATTACTTTTATTAATCAACTTTGATTAATTCATTAATTAAATAATCCTTATTAATTAATTAACCTTTTAATTAATTAAATAATTAATTTTAATCAACCACTTCATTAATTAGTCTTAATTAATCATAAACAGTAATTAACAATTTGTAATTACTTATCTTAATTAATTACTTCTTAATTAATTATAATAACCTTGATTAATAAATCTAATTAGTTAATCTTTAATTACTTCATTAAGTATTATTAATCAATTTTAATTTAACAAATAATCCTTAATTAATTACTTTTAATTAATTACACTTAGTAATTAATCTTAAATTAAAAACAATTAATTAATCACATTAATTAATTAACTAAAATAATTAAGTAATTAACTCTTAATTACTTACATAAGTAATTATCTTCTAATTACTTCATTTAAATGATCTCGATTTCTTTCTTAATTAATTACTTAACAAATAAGTAATTCCATTACTAAATAATCCTTAATTCATTAATTAATTAACTACTCCATAATTAATTAATCTCAACAATTATATTAATCAATTCCTTAGATTAATAACATCAAGTGATTACCCTTTTATCACTTTAACTAATTACCCCATGAGTAATTTTCCTATTAATTACTTCCATAAGTAATTTCATTCAATAATTAACCAATAATTACTTTATTAAGTAATTACACTTAATTAATCCATAATTAAGTGATTATTTAAAATTAAATAAATAATTAACTAATTATTTAAAATTAATTAAATAATTAATTAATTAACTTCTTATATTTCAAAATCCTTAATTAAATAAGAAAACCATTTATCTTAATTAATCTCTTTACTTATTAACAAATCATATTTTTAATTAGGTATTCTTAAGTTCATGTCAAATTAATTTAACATAACTATCATAAAAATTAAATCATTTAAATTAATCAAACTTTAATAACTTGAAATTAAACTATTCAATTTGGTTTACAAAATTATAACTTAAACTTTCTTTGGAAATAAGGCATTTAGAAATCAAATTTAAATTAAAATAATTACTTTCAAAAACAATCATCTTAAGCCCTTTTTAAATTTGAGAATAGATTCAAATAACATTTATAAAGTTTGATTTATATTTATTTTAAAACCACAAGTTTTAACTTTGTAAATTTGTTTCTTTTATAAAACTTGAACTTGATTTTATTTATTCATGCAAAAGTTAAATTTTGCAAACTTTATCTCAACACAGTACTACCCAGAAACAACAACCCAGAAACAAACAACCCAAACTATACCCGAGTAACTTTACTTTTTTTTTTCTTTCCTAGTCCACCCCTGTTTACTTCGATTAAACTCGAGTCTTCCCCCGAGCAAAACTCAAAACCCCTCACACTCAACTCTGCTTCGAGTCGTGACACAATCTACACGAGACTTTCCCCGAGTTCCCCCTTCTTCCCCAAACCCAAACAATCCCAGGCACCCAACGTTCACGTGCACGTGTGCACGTACACCGCCAACTCCGACCATCGTATATCATCATGGCGATTCTCGATGATCACAAACTCCCACGCAAACAATCTCGAGAACCCAGAATCCAAAATCCATCATCGGAACGAAATTTCGATCATCGATCGAATTCCTGGAGCGACTCGATCCACCAAAACCTCTTACCATCGATGATTCTATCAACTGGAAACTCCAGCCTTCCTCCTAGAGCAGCACCACACTTCAACGACGCGTTTCCCACCCTCGCGTTCGAGCTCGATGCGCCTAGTTCGTCGAGATCACCTTGATAACAACACAGCCCAAAAACTATACCACGAACCCTACTTCACCTATTTCCGGCCTCCACGACCATCCGAAAAATCCTCCACTATTTTTCCCGTAACCCTCAACTCATCGGCCACTTCCATGCCAAATCTCGACAAACATTACCACGCCGATCGCTGGTGATTGACGAAAATACCCAAAATGTTCATCTTACGAATTCCTGATAATCCTAATCCTAAAAATTATGAAATGTTTATCAAAAATCAGGATTTTCAAATACGAATCAGCCCCTATGATCTGAACTTGATGTAGAGATGTTCGATTCTGACCTATTTTAAAATTTTCACTGTAATTCTTTTATTTTTCAGGATTTTTGCTAATTATTTATACTCGAAAATTTTTTAAAAATGAATTTACATAGTTACCATCATTTTCTCTTTTAAGATCAAGGTCTAAAATTATTTTGTTTAGAAGGTATGAATTTATTTATGGATTTGGAGCCTGTTTATTCAAACAGAGAAGATATACATATATATAGAAACTCATATATACAGAACATATCATATTTACAAACATGTATTCACAATCAACATTCAAGCAACAATATACATCATCACAACACAAATCTATCACTTGCATCAAAGTTTGCTCACAGATTTTAAAACTGTTTTTAAAAGGAATGTTTACTCACCAGATTATAAAACAGAGAATAGGCCTTTAGAAGCTTGAAAACTGACAGTTGATTTTAAACTGAATCTTCATTAGCTCAGGTTGAAACTGAGGTTGAATTTAAATCTTGAAGTTAATTTGAATTTAGTTGAGTTGATCTTTGCTCAGGCTAAAACTGGAAACAAGCTGTTGATAGATTTTATTTTCTTTTGATTTTGGTTTCAGTTTTTGGAAAGATGAGGAGAGAAAAAGAAGATGTAGGAAAAAGATTCGAACTGAAGAAAATGAAATCAGGTTTCTCAATAAACATTTTTTTATAAAGTAAAATTTTAAATAAAGAAAAAGAATTGCCACTTGTTATATTACTAATTAGACAAATGTCCAACTTGTTTTATATGTTTTACAAGTGTTAAAAACAAGCAATATTATGTTTAAATCCTTATTGTAAAAATATTTATGTTATATGTAATTATGGATTTATATAAATTCATGTTTTATTATATGTAAACTATTTTTAGTTTAAGAATCTACATTTTATTATTTATGAAATGAATTTTATTAACTTATGTTATATTTATTTATTTTTTTACAAACCTTTATTAAATTTTATTTAAACTATCATATTTTTAAAAATAATTAATTATCTTATATTTTCAAAATATAGAATTAACCTTAATTAACTTTTGAAAGATATTAAATTTAAAACAAAGCTTTTAAATCACAATTCATACATATATAAATTATCAATAGATTAAATAAATTTCAAACAATATCAAATTATAACATATACATACATATATATTACAATTTGAAAATTCATCTTTAATTTAAAACAAAAGATATCCTATTCACAATATATATCAAATATATATATTATAAATAGATTAAAATTTTATTAATTTTAACAAACAAATCTTATCAATATTAAATTATTAGAAAAGATCAAGTATTACCAAATTGAATATTTCCAGATTAAATATTTATTTACCTTTAAAATATTAAATTAACCAATTTAAATTTAAATTATAAAGAAAATTTATCAAATCAATTAAATTATTAATACTGATTATTAAATTTAAATTGTCCAAAAACCCGGGATATCACATTCCTCCCCCCTTAAAATAATTTTGTCCCCGAAATTAAAAGCAAAGTTAATTTAATAATCCAACAAAGATTTTAATCTCAAATAGCAAAGCATACCTATCATCCAGTTACTAACAACCAAAGCAACTAATCAAACAATCAAACCTAACTAACTATTCTGATACAAATCAGGATAGATCTATTAACACTATCTCGAGTTTCCCCGAGTAAAAATCACCGGGAGACTCGCTCTACAGAAGCTAAATAAACTACACACCATAATCCAGAGCTCCTCTCTTCTTTAGATTCACCAATCTGAACAAAATATCAGATCATACCCAAGTCCAACTCAACTTCCAAATCCATCTGAACTGCAGATTCTACAATCAGTAATAGATCATACACGTACTCCCTCAGAGATACGTGAAATAGAATGGATTCCAGATATCCAAACTGACCATTCAACCCTGTAGACAAAGAATTACTCCTCTCAAGAACACAAGAAAATTCCAAAATATTTTGGAGCTAGCTTCCAGACTTACCAAATCTTATAGCTCTTATAATCGAGGAAAATTTAAACAGTTTCCAATTTCCAACTCCGAATTCCAAACTCTGACTCATATCTGCATAGCTCACCAGACGATCCCGAGCTACCTCATCTCTTCCTGATCAACTTAACCTTTGCTGATGCTCCTTGAAACAACTGGACCAAGAACAAAATGATTTCCAGATCCTATTCAACAATATGAACTTTCCAAAATCTGTTGAAATCCAAACTTGAAAACTAGATCTGACCAATCCATTTCCAAAAATTCCTGAGCTGCTACACCAATTCTTCTTTCTCTAAGAACCATCCTACTACCAGACTAACCATCGGTATCGCTTCTGGAATCAAGTCGATACGGAACTCAACTCTAGATGAAGACAAACTTCTACTTCTTCGAAGACATCCGGAAAAATTCTAACCACTTCAGTAGTTCCTACTTCCATATGAGAAACCTCAATCTCAAACAAAAGATTACCCAAGATAAATTCCTAAACTAATCGCAAGTCACTTTTGCGTTACTACCTAGTTCGGATTCCAAAGAAATTGTTCTCTCTTTACCAATTAAAACAGCCTTAAGCTTTTCCAAACAAGGTTAACCCTTCAAGAAAGCCTTCACCATCTGCCCGGACTGCTGATAGAAGAACCACAAAGATTCCTGAACCATCTAAGAAACGGCCACACTGCTGCTTCCAAACTCTATCTCGATGATACTACTAAGCCAAAGACCTCCTCGTCAGCACACCGAACATTTCGAGTTGCACTACTACCACAGCTAACCAAAAACTTCTAATCCATAGGCTTCTCAAAGCTAAAACCATCAACTAACCTTACAACGAACCTCCGAGACGACAGACATCTCTCAAGAACTCGGCTCCGAACCAAACGCCAATATCTTACTCTTCTTAAGAGAATATGGGACCATGTCCGAAGAACAACTAATCGACCTTAGTCCCATACTTCAAAATAGATAAAACTCTCTTACTCGATATCAGAGAATTCCTATACAGCCGAGTCTTTCCTACGGTAGGCATCAACTGTTCCTCCAATACCTTCTTAATCTTGTTCCAAAAAGAAAATCTCCTTCAAGAACATCCATAGATACTGCGTTTCATCACACAGCTCCTCCTTCCTGAAGTTGCCAAGATACCATTACTTTCTTCTGTACTTCCGATAGATCCAAATTCTAGAAAATCTGCTCACCCGAGCTCAACCAACTTACACTCCAATAATGGACTCCGAATCTTTAAAAAGATTTCCTTCAGAGATCCGAGAAATTCTTACTCCATATTTCCCAACTTACTCGAGACGGTATTAGGTTTACAGTCTCGACAGATACTCTTCCAACCTCAAACATTCAAACTCCAACCATTGGTAGTCGTGTTACACACACCACTACCCTATCTACCTTTATATCCTATATTGGAAAACCTGTATGGGTAACCCAACAAATAGGTAGAATAGATATATATATTTAAAATGATACTTTTTATATAGAAATTATTTCTGGGTAAAATTATTTCATTTACCTCTTTGAAACAATATTGTGTCCGTTGGCCTGGTTCAAGTGTTTAGAGATCCCTATCAATAACGTTAGCTACTCGTATTGACCAGAATCCATATACCACTCAACCGATCAATTAACACAATATAAAACCATTTTTTATATAACTAACAATTACGCGCTCTCAAGATAGACACCACTTCAGAGCCTAGGTATTCACTCAACCTACTGCTCTGATACCATCTGTCACGACCCGGCTTTCTACCACCAGAAAGACGTATCATGAATTAAGAAAGAAAGGGATAGAAGAAGAAAAGAAAGAAAAGAAGGAAGAACAACAACATCAGATACTCACAACGGAACGAATGAAATATAATATATCACATAAAATATTACATAGTATCATATACATCAGAGTTATAAAACTTATACATCTCATATTAGACAATTATAAACACCTGTCTATCATACATCTCAAACATCACAGAGATACAGACTCAATACAAACACAGCGGAAACACCATAATATATCTACATGCTGAAGCCACCTGCTCCAAATCTCCTCCAGAATTCGTCAAAGCTAACCTGAATCCCTCGACTACTCAATACAATATTGAGTACCCAAGAGTTTAATAAAACAGAAAATAAACACTTGGGTCAGACATGGGTCTGGTGTGAGTAAACGGTTAGATTGCTTAACTTTGAAAACCTTTGAAAACAAAAGTATCACGTAAGACTCCCCACAAATAAACATGGGTAAGTTTTTACCTTACGCTAACTAAAACATTTGATAGGAAATCCGATTGTATTATAATAGGGTCTAGGGTTTTCAAGTAAAATACAGAAATAGCTGAAATGCTTACATCTCACATTCCAACATAGTTGGGTACAACTAATACGTACGGCACTTATTGGAGTTTGGATTCCATACAATGGCAGGGCTACTGGGGTACCGCCCGTCACAGTACGTGGCCTAGATCACCGTACCGAGGAGTACGCCCGCTCCCCTGCAACACAAAGCCGGAACCATCCCTTACTGGATAATCCCGAACAAGACAATCCCGTAGTTGGCGCGACCAACCACACACTAAGCCGAATAAAAGAAAAGGGACCTCTAGACAGGGATCTATCTTGCTCTCAGTGGGTGCTACCCACGAAACCTTGTTGCACCTCCCCTGTTTTAGCCATTCCTGGTTGATGAGGCTTGAGGTTACGATTACCTTTAATCAGAACATATCACTTAGAATGCTCATCGTCCGCCTGACGATGTGCTGAAAGCATTCAATCCATACAAGTTCGTTCCGGGTTCGAACGAAACCGAAGGCATTATCTCGTTACACTCGTTTTGGAATCACCCTCAGAGTTAACGACAATAACCCTTGCACTCTAAATCTTCATCTTCACTTGAGATTCACGACCTATCGTTAATTTGGATCGATGTGGTATTCGGGTCTCCAGACCTGGAATACCGGTATACGGAAACCCGATCCCGGTCTCATCGAAATCCAAAACGTATCTTTTAAGGCCAAGTTGTTTAAAGGTTTAAACCATTTGATTCAATTCAATACTTTGAATTCACACAGCATTTAACAGATAAATATCACACATTTATCATAGATATATCCAATATCATATTATAGAACATCACAGCATATCATCCAATAGATATCATCCAATTTAGATATTATACACAACAATCATCCATAAGCAAACAATTATTAACCCTATATTATAATTAATTTAATTAACTTAAATTAAATTAATTACTTAAGAATTAATTTCTAACTTTGCTTAACCAATCATTAATTAATTACACCTTTAATTAATTAATTACTCATTAAATATTAATCATCCTTGATTAATTATTCATTAATTACATAAAGTAATTATCCTTTAATTAATTTTACAAATTAATTATTCTTATTCATTAACAGTAATTAACCTTTAATTACTTTTATTAATTACATTAATTAATAATCCTTAATTAATTACTTTTATTAATCAACTTTGATTAATTCATTAATTAAATAATCCTTATTAATTAATTAACCTTTTAATTAATTAAATAATTAATTTTAATCAACCACTTCATTAATTAGTCTTAATTAATCATAAACAGTAATTAACAATTTGTAATTACTTATCTTAATTAATTACTTCTTAATTAATTATAATAACCTTGATTAATAAATCTAATTAGTTAATCTTTAATTACTTCATTAAGTATTATTAATCAATTTTAATTTAACAAATAATCCTTAATTAATTACTTTTAATTAATTACACTTAGTAATTAATCTTAAATTAAAAACAATTAATTAATCACATTAATTAATTAACTAAAATAATTAAGTAATTAACTCTTAATTACTTACATAAGTAATTATCTTCTAATTACTTCATTTAAATGATCTCGATTTCTTTCTTAATTAATTACTTAACAAATAAGTAATTCCATTACTAAATAATCCTTAATTCATTAATTAATTAACTACTCCATAATTAATTAATCTCAACAATTATATTAATCAATTCCTTAGATTAATAACATCAAGTGATTACCCTTTTATCACTTTAACTAATTACCCCATGAGTAATTTTCCTATTAATTACTTCCATAAGTAATTTCATTCAATAATTAACCAATAATTACTTTATTAAGTAATTACACTTAATTAATCCATAATTAAGTGATTATTTAAAATTAAATAAATAATTAACTAATTATTTAAAATTAATTAAATAATTAATTAATTAACTTCTTATATTTCAAAATCCTTAATTAAATAAGAAAACCATTTATCTTAATTAATCTCTTTACTTATTAACAAATCATATTTTTAATTAGGTATTCTTAAGTTCATGTCAAATTAATTTAACATAACTATCATAAAAATTAAATCATTTAAATTAATCAAACTTTAATAACTTGAAATTAAACTATTCAATTTGGTTTACAAAATTATAACTTAAACTTTCTTTGGAAATAAGGCATTTAGAAATCAAATTTAAATTAAAATAATTACTTTCAAAAACAATCATCTTAAGCCATTTTTAAATTTGAGAATAGATTCAAATAACATTTATAAAGTTTGATTTATATTTATTTTAAAACCACAAGTTTTAACTTTGTAAATTTGTTTCTTTTATAAAACTTGAACTTGATTTTATTTATTCATGCAAAAGTTAAATTTTGCAAACTTTATCTCAACACAGTACTACCCAGAAACAACAACCCAGAAACAAACAACCCAAACTATACCCGAGTAACTTTACTTTTTTTTTCTTTCCCAGTCCACCCTTGTTTACTTCGAGTAAACTCGAGTCTTCCCCCGAGCAAAACTCAAAACCCCTCACACTCAACTCTGCTTCGAGTCGTGACACAATCTACACGAGACTTTCCCCGAGTTCCCCCTTCTTCCCCAAACCCAAACAATCCCAGGCACCCAACGTTCACGTGCACGTGTGCACGTACACCGCCAACTCCGACCATCGTATATCATCACGGCGATTCTCGATGATCACAAACTCCCACGCAAACAATCTCGAGAACCCAGAATCCAAAATCCATCATCGGAACGAAATTTCGATCATCGATCGAATTCCTGGAGCGACTCGATCCACCAAAACCTCTTACCATCGATGATTCTATCAACTGGAAACTCCAGCCTTCCTCCTAGAGCAGCACCACACTTCAACGACGCGTTTCCCACCCTCGCGTTCGAGCTCGATGCGCCTAGTTCGTCGAGATCACCTCGATAACAACACAGCCCAAAAACTATACCACGAACCCTACTTCACCTATTTCCGGCCTCCACGACCATCCGAAAAATCCTCCACTATTTTTCCCGTAACCCTCAACTCATCTGTAACGTCCCGGATTTTCGCGTTCGAAAATCGACATCCATACTTTACATCGTACTCGAATGTCGTAGATTCGAGTGTTCAAATCCAAGTCGCCGGAGCTTATAACACAGTTAAGTAAATAACACAGCGGAATAAAAAGAATACAGATACACAACATCTGATACAATATCCAGATACAATGAATATCTATATACATCAGAGATATGATACAATAAATTGCAGCGGAAAGAAAAATAGATAACATCAGCAGCGGATAATCTCCATCTTCAAAGCACTAATCCAGAAATAGCTTGAACTCCCAATAACGATACACCAAGATAAGCAAGTGCAGTCCGATCCAAAGACTGAACTAGCTCCAGATAACCTACTAATCTGACTATCTGAAAAACCAAACTCTAGACTGCTCGTGTAGAAAAATTTTGAGCATCCAGAGTTTAGGAAAGAAACAATAAACTCCGGATCAGTCATGGGACTGGTGTGAGCAACAAAAACAGTTTATCTTTAAAAACGAACACAAAAGAATTTTAAAGTCAATTCGCAATGCTTTTGGAAAATGAAACTACCATAAGACCTCCCACCACACACACAATGCAAACGCAGAATTGGAGGAGATTTCTTCTTATGATAGTCAAAGATGCTTACTACGCAAAATCAAATCATTTGATATTATTACTAGTGCATAGTGTAGAAAACATTTCGAAAGTATAATATTAATCTTAGCCAACATACGACCAGTATCGTATGCCTACTATAGCTACCATCTAAACAGTGGTGACCACCGTACGTAAATGGCAGGTTCTACAACTAATACCGTACAAAGTTCGTATTTGGAAGATGGATTTCCAACAAATGGTCAGGCTAAGGAACTTCCTATTCCACGAAAGAAACGCCTCTGGCGGGACGTTCCGAGAACCAACTGTTCTCTGCCAAACAAGGCCGGCAACCCCTTTTCCCAAGGGATAAAAGAAACCTCAGATATGCCACCCCCGGTCCTTTGGGACCTTTATCCGAGCGCTCGATAACCAACATCACACATCATAAAGAAAGTGTATCCACATGAGTAAGTATCTGGGCTCCATACCATGATACTACCCTTTTCCAGAAGGAATGGTCATACCCTAGGGGAGCTACCCCTGAAAACCTTGCCGCACGATTCCTGTTTCGACCATTACCGGGTTGTGAGGCTCGACGAAGTCTCGTCCACAAAGCTATGCCTTTTTCAAAAAGCCACGCTTCGGGTCAAACAAATGATCAACCTATGATCACAAAGATAAATGATCAAACAAAAGATCATATCACAAATGATCAAACATTGATCATCACACAGCAACACTCAGCATGCCACATTACCAAATTGGGATATATCGCTGATAAATTTCAACTACATAACCTCTGAGCTCGTACGTCTCAGAGAAGGGTGTTAAGCTAAGAGAATAAATTCTCCGCCACCAACAGAAATGTATTTGAAAGAAATCGGCTTTATATCTCAAAGTGTAATGTCAGACATGTATCCATATAAGTCTGTTCCGGGTTCGAACAGAACCGAAGGCACTTCTCACGAAGCCCTTGCAAATCCGGATAATTTCCAATCACGTCCGGACTTCCCGTCACAAAAAGAGTGATATAAATCTCTATACCGGAGCAACTCAGTGCAGAGACATTCGACAGGTTGTCCTTTCATTTTCGAAAATATCCGGTCTTCATCACCGGTCTTCAAATGCCATCCATATACGACGTATCACTATTCGGAATGGGTTATACGACCCAAAGGTCCTTTCCCGGCTAACCCGAATAGTGAGCGCAATATTTAAAAATATATGGATATTGGGATTTCAATTAAGTCACAACTTATTACCCAAAAATCTTTCTTCAAATGGTTTAACAAATTACCATTTTAATCTTTTTAAACAAAAAGATTAAATTCACAAAGTTCACTTAATTTCACAAAGATTCATTTACAGATTTTCCAAATCAATTTCCCTTTCAATTTGATTAATTCGTTAAATCTTTAAATCAAAGATTTAACTCATAGCTTTCAAAACAATTCATAACTTGGAAAATCCATTTTTCAATTCACTTGAAATTCCTTTAATTTAAACTGGAATTCCTTTTCTTATCTAAAAGCTTTTATCATTTGAAAACAACAGTTTCAATTTGGAAATCTGATTCATTCATACGAGTTGAAATCCTTGGTTTAAATTCAAATTCCCAAATTAATACTCTAAAATGGTTTAATTCATACAAACACATTTATATCATCTTTTATCCCTAGTTTCCAAATCATAGATTTAATTTCAAACTTGAATTCAAATTTAAATCAAATTATTTAAATTTTCCAAACTCGATTAAGTTATTCAAAATAACTTTTATCTTTGAAATTCCATATCAAAAGCTTTTCATTTTAAACCCCAAATTTCCAATTTCAAAATAAATTGAAATTAAAATTTTCAATTTCAAAAACATTAAATTTAAATTATCTGTGACTTAACCAATTTCCTCGTGGAATCCATATTTGTGTGTGTAAGAGTGTAGTCTAGGGGTTTCACACACGATAGTGCAACATCATAGAATCATCACAGATCAAACACGACAATATATTCGATAAGCGATATAAAGTATAACGCTTATTTTTTTTCATCAAAGATCACAAATATACATATCACAGATAAATAAATTACAGATCACAACACAGATCAGGATATATCACAAAGCATCATATATCAGGAAATATCAAGTAATTTAATCATTCAATAGAATCCATACATTCACAAATGAGTTTATTAATCAACTGATTAATTTAAATCAGATGTATCAATTTATTTATCCGGGTTAATTATCATAAGTTAATTTCAATTTGTTTGAAATAAATCTTCCTTTTAAATTTTATTTGTTAACCTTTAATTATTAACTAATCATTCTAAATTAATGAGCCAATTAATTTCTAATTATTAAATTATCTTAATTTATTGACATCATAAATAAATCTTTTAATTTAATAAATAATTAACTAAAATTCCAAGTCATCATTTTAATTAATTACTTCTTTAAAAAAAAATTCAAAATTATCAAGTGATTATTCTGAAAAAATTTAACTTAAGAATTTAATTTTAAACAGATTCGATTAACCCACTTATTTACATTTACTTATAATTCATCAATATTTAATTTTTTCAATAATTCCTTTAAACTTTATTTAACATTTTCCTTTGATTTAAAACATTTAATTTTGAAAATTGTACAAATAATTTCACTTGAAAATTTGATTAACAATTTACTTTAAAATTTTAAATTTCATCTTCTGGTTGTTTTTAAATCCTGGTACAATATTTGTTTTACAATTTAAAACCTGGTTATAAAAGAACTCGAGCCACAACAGAAATAACCCAAGCCAAGACCCAAAATTTCCCGAACAACATCCCGAGCAATCTCCTTTCTTTTTATTAGTTCAGTAAACCATAACAGTTAATACCTTAATTTTTTTCTCGCGTACAACTCGAAACAAAACCCGAGACCCAACCAAATTTTCGCGAGTTCCTCCCGAGACCAGCCTCTTCTTCTTCCCCAATACTCGTCATTACCAGATGCACAACATACGTCAACGTGCACGTGCACGAGCAACGAAGCCAACCTCCACCACTGACGAACCCCCCAACACATCGACCAACTTCACCGCAACAATCTCCAATCATCACATCATCACCTTCAACTCGAAATCACGTTCGAGCTACTATGACCCAAAAATCTGAACGCACCCATCGGAGAAACCACTCCACGCCAATGCTGCCGATCACCTGCACCCACGCCGGCCTACCCAGAGTAGCGACACAAACCCACGCGTCGATCCCCCCACCACCGGTCGCCTCTAGTCCACCCACGACGATGCAGCAACCACGAGAACCCAACCATCCCAAACCTGACCTTAAACCCTACAAATGGTTCGAACGGCAAATTCATACATTCGAATTTTTTATTTTTATTTTTCCTGTGTTCAACGAGGGTCAAGCAAGCTTCGAGCAAAGTTCCAATCTCCAACATTTGCTTGATCACCAGAAATCGATTTAAAAGCATATTTTGTTCGAGCATGAATTGCACTGGAAATACTTAACTAAAAATCATCATATTTGCTTTAAAAATCATTTCCTTGTGTGTTTATTCGGGTTATAAAATCAAAACAATGATTTAATATACTTGAGTTTATCACAAGATTTTGTTTTAACTGTAAATTCTCAAGCTACAGAGACAATACATAATGTTCAAGCTTGAAACAAATTTTAACTGTGACTTAAGTTTAAACAACTTGTTTTATTTAAAAGTCTGAATTTTATAACATTTGCGTGAAGATTTATCAAATACTTCTCATAAATTTTTTTCTTCTTCTGAAGCCACAGTTTGGAAGAACAGATATCACAAACATATGCAGAGTTATATTTTAAAACATACATAGCCAAGCAACTTGTTCATAAAGCAAATACACATATTTTTAATATCCAAGCAGTATATTTACTCACTAGAATCAATCAGACAACCATATAGAAATACTTAAGTATTTTAAAAATGAAGTTACTCACCTGTAATTAAACAGAGAGGAACGGAGCTTCCTTGTTTTGTTGAAGTTGAAATTGTTGTTGAGTCCTGTTTAACTTGCTTAGTTTTCTTTGAAGAAATGTTTTAAGTTGCCTTTGCTTTTTTTTTTTTTTTTGATCTTCCTGCTTAGCTTTAATTTTCAAACTTGAAAATGTTTCTGGTTTCTAGTTCTTTGATTTGTTTTCTGTTTTGATGTTTTGTTTACTCTAGTTTTTGAATGAACGAGCTAATGATGAAGATGATAAATATATAGAAGAAGCTTACAGTATATATTATTAATTTGTACAATACAAAGACATTTCTTAGTATGGTGGCTTGAGATGTTCCCCTGTTTTTCGGCTAAGATGTATTAGAGGTATGGCTTGCATTTATTACCTAGGGTACATATTTTCTTTTGCTTTATTTTAGCTCGGCTGAGATGATTTCTATAGGGTGGCTATTTTCTTTGTCTTATTTTACTTGTTTGTTTAAGTGTTCATGAAAACATATATTTATTTTAATCTGGTAAGTACATTTGTTTCTTATTTTGTTTACAACTTATACTTGTTGTCTTGTTTCCTTTGAATAGAAATGAAGTTCCATTTTATTATGTTGTCTGGTTTCATCATTTTGCAAGCCTAAGGATATTTACTTTATATTCTACATAATTTTATTATGTTGTTATAGTTTATTTTTAATGTATTACTTTCACTTAAAAATATTTACTTATTTCATTCCTTTGCAATACTTAGTCTATTTGTTTGTAATAACATATATTTACTTTGACTTGTTCAATTATTTTGTTTTACCTATTCTTCTTTTATCCAATCTAATTGCTTAGCAATATAAATGAAATTCTATGTTGTTATTTTTATCTATGTGTTCACTTTATATTTTATAATTCAAATTATCATTAACCATAAATTTTAATATTTATTATTATTTATTATTATTAAACCATTTATTTAAGATATTATTTCAAATCCATTGTATATACATATATTATTTAAAATCTCAAATTTACTCGTATATGCTTAAATACATATATATTCACATATATATACAATATCTTAAATTTGAATGGTTAAATTTGGAATTTTATTTGATCCGGGGAAACTCGCTTCTATTTATAAATAAATTTTATAAATTTTTATTCAAAATTCATTTAATTATCAATTTAAATTTAATTAAAATCCAGGGTCGTTACAAACTTCCCCCCTTAAAAGAATTTCGTCCTCGAAATTCGCAGGCACGAAGATAACACAGATAGATCAAAGATAGAGAAATATCTTTCCAGATCAAACTTGATGTCAATTCTGCATTTAGCTTTTCAAAGCAGAATATAATCAATTCAAAATTTTCAATTAATTCTAAATTTCCAATTTATTTAGAATTTACTATTTCCAATTTCAAATTCATATTCATTAATGTTTAAATCGAAAAGCTGATAAGAAAACAATGAAGATACGAAGTAAGGATTTTCTACAACGATTCGTAGAGCTATCATCACACCGAAACTCCTTCTTGTGGCTGGTACAAAGAAATCAAAAGAATTTGGAAACGAATCAAAGAAGATTGATAGAGAAAGTTGTTTCCACTGTCGCAGGGTATTGACCATTTATAGTCGTATTCCTTGTCTCCTATCTCGTCCTCTTCTTGTACTCATACTTACTATCAGTGGATAGCAAGAGAATTTACTGAGACGTTCAGACGGATATCTTAAGGATACACTCATTCTAGAGTTTACTTCACTCTATCTCTAATGAGCTACTTAACGTGTTATACTCCTGAGCTAAAGTTCAACCCTTAACTCTGATACCAAATGTAACGTCCCGGATTTTCGCGTTCGAAAATCGACATCCATACTTTACATCGTACTCGAATGTCGTAGATTCGAGTGTTCAAATCCGAGTCGCCGGAGCTTATAACACAGTTAAGTAAATAACACAGCGGAATAAAAAGAATACAGATACACAACATCTGATACAATATCCAGATACAATGAATATCTATATACATCAGAGATATGATACAATAAATTGCAGCGGAAAGAAAAATAGATAACATCAGCAGCGGATAATCTCCATCTTCAAAGCACTAATCCAGAAATAGCTTGAACTCCCAATAACGATACACCAAGATAAGCAAGTGCAGTCCGATCCAAAGACTGAACTAGCTCCAGATAACCTACTAATCTGACTATCTGAAAAACCAAACTCTAGACTGCTCGTGTAGAAAAATTTTGAGCATCCAGAGTTTAGGAAAGAAACAATAAACTCCGGATCAGTCATGGGACTGGTGTGAGCAACAAAAACAGTTTATCTTTAAAAACGAACACAAAAGAATTTTAAAGTCAATTCGCAATGCTTTTGGAAAATGAAACTACCATAAGACCTCCCACCACACACACAATGCAAACGCAGAATTGGAGGAGATTTCTTCTTATGATAGTCAAAGATGCTTACTACGCAAAATCAAATCATTTGATATTATTACTAGTGCATAGTGTAGAAAACATTTCGAAAGTATAATATTAATCTTAGCCAACATACGACCAGTATCGTATGCCTACTATAGCTACCATCTAAACAGTGGTGACCACCGTACGTAAATGGCAGGTTCTACAACTAATACCGTACAAAGTTCGTATTTGGAAGATGGATTTCCAACAAATGGTCAGGCTAAGGAACTTCCTATTCCACGAAAGAAACGCCTCTGGCGGGACGTTCCGAGAACCAACTGTTCTCTGCCAAACAAGGCCGGCAACCCCTTTTCCCAAGGGATAAAAGAAACCTCAGATATGCCACCCCCGGTCCTTTGGGACCTTTATCCGAGCGCTCGATAACCAACATCACACATCATAAAGAAAGTGTATCCACATGAGTAAGTATCTGGGCTCCATACCATGATACTACCCTTTTCCAGAAGGAATGGTCATACCCTAGGGGAGCTACCCCTGAAAACCTTGCCGCACGATTCCTGTTTCGACCATTACCGGGTTGTGAGGCTCGACGAAGTCTCGTCCACAAAGCTATGCCTTTTTCAAAAAGCCACGCTTCGGGTCAAACAAATGATCAACCTATGATCACAAAGATAAATGATCAAACAAAAGATCATATCACAAATGATCAAACATTGATCATCACACAGCAACACTCAGCATGCCACATTACCAAATTGGGATATATCGCTGATAAATTTCAACTACATAACCTCTGAGCTCGTACGTCTCAGAGAAGGGTGTTAAGCTAAGAGAATAAATTCTCCGCCACCAACAGAAATGTATTTGAAAGAAATCGGCTTTATATCTCAAAGTGTAATGTCAGACATGTATCCATATAAGTCTGTTCCGGGTTCGAACAGAACCGAAGGCACTTCTCACGAAGCCCTTGCAAATCCGGATAATTTCCAATCACGTCCGGACTTCCCGTCACAAAAAGAGTGATATAAATCTCTATACCGGAGCAACTCAGTGCAGAGACATTCGACAGGTTGTCCTTTCATTTTCGAAAATATCCGGTCTTCATCACCGGTCTTCAAATGCCATCCATATACGACGTATCACTATTCGGAATGGGTTATACGACCCAAAGGTCCTTTCCCGGCTAACCCGAATAGTGAGCGCAATATTTAAAAATATATGGATATTGGGATTTCAATTAAGTCACAACTTATTACCCAAAAATCTTTCTTCAAATGGTTTAACAAATTACCATTTTAATCTTTTTAAACAAAAAGATTAAATTCACAAAGTTCACTTAATTTCACAAAGATTCATTTACAGATTTTCCAAATCAATTTCCCTTTCAATTTGATTAATTCGTTAAATCTTTAAATCAAAGATTTAACTCATAGCTTTCAAAACAATTCATAACTTGGAAAATCCATTTTTCAATTCACTTGAAATTCCTTTAATTTAAACTGGAATTCCTTTTCTTATCTAAAAGCTTTTATCATTTGAAAACAACAGTTTCAATTTGGAAATCTGATTCATTCATACGAGTTGAAATCCTTGGTTTAAATTCAAATTCCCAAATTAATACTCTAAAATGGTTTAATTCATACAAACACATTTATATCATCTTTTATCCCTAGTTTCCAAATCATAGATTTAATTTCAAACTTGAATTCAAATTTAAATCAAATTATTTAAATTTTCCAAACTCGATTAAGTTATTCAAAATAACTTTTATCTTTGAAATTCCATATCAAAAGCTTTTCATTTTAAACCCCAAATTTCCAATTTCAAAATAAATTGAAATTAAAATTTTCAATTTCAAAAACATTAAATTTAAATTATCTGTGACTTAACCAATTTCCTCGTGGAATCCATATTTGTGTGTGTAAGAGTGTAGTCTAGGGGTTTCACACACGATAGTGCAACATCATAGAATCATCACAGATCAAACACGACAATATATTCGATAAGCGATATAAAGTATAACGCTTATTTTTTTTCATCAAAGATCACAAATATACATATCACAGATAAATAAATTACAGATCACAACACAGATCAGGATATATCACAAAGCATCATATATCAGGAAATATCAAGTAATTTAATCATTCAATAGAATCCATACATTCACAAATGAGTTTATTAATCAACTGATTAATTTAAATCAGATGTATCAATTTATTTATCCGGGTTAATTATCATAAGTTAATTTCAATTTGTTTGAAATAAATCTTCCTTTTAAATTTTATTTGTTAACCTTTAATTATTAACTAATCATTCTAAATTAATGAGCCAATTAATTTCTAATTATTAAATTATCTTAATTTATTGACATCATAAATAAATCTTTTAATTTAATAAATAATTAACTAAAATTCCAAGTCATCATTTTAATTAATTACTTCTTTAAAAAAAAATTCAAAATTATCAAGTGATTATTCTGAAAAAATTTAACTTAAGAATTTAATTTTAAACAGATTCGATTAACCCACTTATTTACATTTACTTATAATTCATCAATATTTAATTTTTTCAATAATTCCTTTAAACTTTATTTAACATTTTCCTTTGATTTAAAACATTTAATTTTGAAAATTGTACAAATAATTTCACTTGAAAATTTGATTAACAATTTACTTTAAAATTTTAAATTTCATCTTCTGGTTGTTTTTAAATCCTGGTACAATATTTGTTTTACAATTTAAAACCTGGTTATAAAAGAACTCGAGCCACAACAGAAATAACCCAAGCCAAGACCCAAAATTTCCCGAACAACATCCCGAGCAATCTCCTTTCTTTTTATTAGTTCAGTAAACCATAACAGTTAATACCTTAATTTTTTTCTCGCGTACAACTCGAAACAAAACCCGAGACCCAACCAAATTTTCGCGAGTTCCTCCCGAGACCAGCCTCTTCTTCTTCCCCAATACTCGTCATTACCAGATGCACAACATACGTCAACGTGCACGTGCACGAGCAACGAAGCCAACCTCCACCACTGACGAACCCCCCAACACATCGACCAACTTCACCGCAACAATCTCCAATCATCACATCATCACCTTCAACTCGAAATCACGTTCGAGCTACTATGACCCAAAAATCTGAACGCACCCATCGGAGAAACCACTCCACGCCAATGCTGCCGATCACCTGCACCCACGCCGGCCTACCCAGAGTAGCGACACAAACCCACGCGTCGATCCCCCCACCACCGGTCGCCTCTAGTCCACCCACGACGATGCAGCAACCACGAGAACCCAACCATCCCAAACCTGACCTTAAACCCTACAAATGGTTCGAACGGCAAATTCATACATTCGAATTTTTTATTTTTATTTTTCCTGTGTTCAACGAGGGTCAAGCAAGCTTCGAGCAAAGTTCCAATCTCCAACATTTGCTTGATCACCAGAAATCGATTTAAAAGCATATTTTGTTCGAGCATGAATTGCACTGGAAATACTTAACTAAAAATCATCATATTTGCTTTAAAAATCATTTCCTTGTGTGTTTATTCGGGTTATAAAATCAAAACAATGATTTAATATACTTGAGTTTATCACAAGATTTTGTTTTAACTGTAAATTCTCAAGCTACAGAGACAATACATAATGTTCAAGCTTGAAACAAATTTTAACTGTGACTTAAGTTTAAACAACTTGTTTTATTTAAAAGTCTGAATTTTATAACATTTGCGTGAAGATTTATCAAATACTTCTCATAAATTTTTTTCTTCTTCTGAAGCCACAGTTTGGAAGAACAGATATCACAAACATATGCAGAGTTATATTTTAAAACATACATAGCCAAGCAACTTGTTCATAAAGCAAATACACATATTTTTAATATCCAAGCAGTATATTTACTCACTAGAATCAATCAGACAACCATATAGAAATACTTAAGTATTTTAAAAATGAAGTTACTCACCTGTAATTAAACAGAGAGGAACGGAGCTTCCTTGTTTTGTTGAAGTTGAAATTGTTGTTGAGTCCCGTTTAACTTGCTTAGTTTTCTTTGAAGAAATGTTTTAAGTTGCCTTTGCTTTTTTTTTTTTTTTGATCTTCCTGCTTAGCTTTAATTTTCAAACTTGAAAATGTTTCTGGTTTCTAGTTCTTTGATTTGTTTTCTGTTTTGATGTTTTGTTTACTCTAGTTTTTGAATGAACGAGCTAATGATGAAGATGATAAATATATAGAAGAAGCTTACAGTATATATTATTAATTTGTACAATACAAAGACATTTCTTAGTATGGTGGCTTGAGATGTTCCCCTGTTTTTCGGCTAAGATGTATTAGAGGTATGGCTTGCATTTATTACCTAGGGTACATATTTTCTTTTGCTTTATTTTAGCTCGGCTGAGATGATTTCTATAGGGTGGCTATTTTCTTTGTCTTATTTTACTTGTTTGTTTAAGTGTTCATGAAAACATATATTTATTTTAATCTGGTAAGTACATTTGTTTCTTATTTTGTTTACAACTTATACTTGTTGTCTTGTTTCCTTTGAATAGAAATGAAGTTCCATTTTATTATGTTGTCTGGTTTCATCATTTTGCAAGCCTAAGGATATTTACTTTATATTCTACATAATTTTATTATGTTGTTATAGTTTATTTTTAATGTATTACTTTCACTTAAAAATATTTACTTATTTCATTCCTTTGCAATACTTAGTCTATTTGTTTGTAATAACATATATTTACTTTGACTTGTTCAATTATTTTGTTTTACCTATTCTTCTTTTATCCAATCTAATTGCTTAGCAATATAAATGAAATTCTATGTTGTTATTTTTATCTATGTGTTCACTTTATATTTTATAATTCAAATTATCATTAACCATAAATTTTAATATTTATTATTATTTATTATTATTAAACCATTTATTTAAGATATTATTTCAAATCCATTGTATATACATATATTATTTAAAATCTCAAATTTACTCGTATATGCTTAAATACATATATATTCACATATATATACAATATCTTAAATTTGAATGGTTAAATTTGGAATTTTATTTGATCCGGGGAAACTCGCTTCTATTTATAAATAAATTTTATAAATTTTTATTCAAAATTCATTTAATTATCAATTTAAATTTAATTAAAATCCAGGGTCGTTACATCATCGGCCACTTCCATGCCAAATCTCGACAAACATTACCACGCCGATCGCTGGTGATTGACGAAAATACCCAAAATGTTCATCTTACGAATTCCTGATAATCCTAATCCTAAAAATTATGAAATGTTTATCAAAAATCAGGATTTTCAAATACGAATCAGCCCCTATGATCTGAACTTGATGTAGAGATGTTCGATTCTGACCTATTTTAAAATTTTCACTGTAATTCTTTTATTTTTCAGGATTTTTGCTAATTATTTATACTCGAAAATTTTTTAAAAATGAATTTACATAGTTACCATCATTTTCTCTTTTAAGATCAAGGTCTAAAATTATTTTGTTTAGAAGGTATGAATTTATTTATGGATTTGGAGCCTGTTTATTCAAACAGAGAAGATATACATATATATATAGAAACTCATATATACAGAACATATCATATTTACAAACATGTATTCACAATCAACATTCAAGCAACAATATACATCATCACAACACAAATCTATCACTTGCATCAAAGTTTGCTCACAGATTTTAAAACTGTTTTTAAAAGGAATGTTTACTCACCAGATTATAAAACAGAGAATAGGCCTTTAGAAGCTTGAAAACTGACAGTTGATTTTAAACTGAATCTTCATTAGCTCAGGTTGAAACTGAGGTTGAATTTAAATCTTGAAGTTGATTTGAATTTAGTTGAGTTGATCTTTGCTCAGGCTAAAACTGGAAACAAGCTGTTGATAGATTTTATTTTCTTTTGATTTTGGTTTCAGTTTTTGGAAAGATGAGGAGAGAAAAAGAAGATGTAGGAAAAAGATTCGAACTAAAGAAAATGAAATCAGGTTTCTCAATAAACATTTTTTTATAAAGTAAAATTTTAAATAAAGAAAAAGAATTGCCACTTATTATATTACTAATTAGACAAATGTCCAACTTGTTTTATATGTTTTACAAGTGTTAAAAACAAGCAATATTATGTTTAAATCCTTATTGTAAAAATATTTATGTTATATGTAATTATGGATTTATATAAATTCATGTTTTATTATATGTAAACTATTTTTAGTTTAAGAATCTACATTTTATTATTTATGAAATGAATTTTATTAACTTATGTTATATTTATTTATTTTTTTACAAACCTTTATTAAATTTTATTTAAACTATCATATTTTTAAAAATAATTAATTATCTTATACTTTCAAAATATAGAATTAACCTTAATTAACTTTTGAAAGATATTAAATTTAAAACAAAGCTTTTAAATCACAATTCATACATATATAAATTATCAATAGATTAAATAAATTTCAAACAATATCAAATTATAACATATACATACATATATATTACAATTTGAAAATTCATCTTTAATTTAAAACAAAAGATATCCTATTCACAATATATATCAAATATATATATTATAAATAGATTAAAATTTTATTAATTTTAACAAACAAATCTTATCAATATTAAATTATTAGAAAAGATCAAGTATTACCAAATTGAATATTTCCAGATTAAATATTTATTTACCTTTAAAATATTAAATTAACCAATTTAAATTTAAATTATAAAGAAAATTTATCAAATCAATTAAATTATTAATACTGATTATTAAATTTAAATTGTCCAAAAACCCGGGATATCACATTATTATTAGTGCATAGTGTGGAAAACATTTCGAAAGTATAATATTAATCTTAGCCAACATACGACCAATATCGTATGCCTACTATAGCTACCATCTAAACAGTGGTGACCACCGTACGTAAATGGCAGGTTCTACAACTAATACCGTACAAGTTCGTATTGGAGTTTGGATTTCCAACAAATGGTCAGGCTAAGGAACTTCCTTTTCCACGATGGGTACGTCCCTGGAATAGACGACCCGAGAAATAACCTAACATCACGGTTAGATCTCTGCCAACACAAGGCCGGGTTACCTCTGCAAAAGTAGGTAACTACTAACACGCGTATGTCATCCCCCGATCGTAACCGATCTTCCCGAGGATCCCCGATTCGCAACAAACCACATAGTAAAAATGCAGCAACCACATAGGTTAAGTATCTGGGCTCCATACCATGATACCACCTCTATCCAGAAGGAATGACATACACTAAGGGGCGCTACTCCCTAGAACCTTGCCGCATCCTTCCTGTTTTGACCATTTCCGGGGTGTGAGGCTCGACGAAGTCTCGTCCACAAAGCTACGCTTTCTACAAAGCCATGCTTCAGGTCAAACAAATGATCAACCTATGATCACAAAGATATAAGATCAAACAAATGATCATATCGCAAATGATCAAACACTGATCATTTCACAGCAACACAGTATGCCACGTTACCAAATTGGGATATATCGCTGATAAATTTCAACTACATAACCTCTGAGCTCGTACGTCTCAGAGAAGGGTGTTAAGCTAAGAGAATAAATTCTCCGCCACCAACAGAAATGTATTTGAAAGAAATCAGCTTTATATCTCAAATTGTAACGTCAGACACACAATCCATACAAGTCTGTTCCGGGCTCGAACAGAATCGAAGGCACTTCTCACGAAGCCCTTGCATATCCGGATAATTTTCTAATCACGTCCGGACTTCCCGTCACTAAGGGTGATAAAACCTCTAAACCGGAGATCAGCCGATGTAGAGTAACTCGACGGTAATCCTTCCGTTTTCAAAAATATCCGGTCTTCAACACCGGTCTTCGAATGCAATTCATAACGACGTATCACATATTCGGAATGGGTTATACGACCCCATGGTCCTTTCCCGGCTAACCCGAATAGTGAGCGATTATTCAAAAATAAGTATGGCATTCAAATTCATCCAATTCACAACCAATACCATTCAAGGTAATTATTGATAGTCGGTTATTTAACTATCAATAAAGATGCGTGACATCATCAGATTCCAAATAATTTTCCCAAATTATTTCATCTTCAAAAATATCTTTACTAGATATAAAATTTCCACACTTCAAAAATAAATCGACGTTTATTTTTAAACAACTTCCCTTTCTTTTATAAATTCCCTATTGAATTTATATTTTCAAAATATCTACTAATATTCGATTTTCAAATCGATTTCAATATTCAATTTCAATTTATCTTTAAGAAGATAAAATCTCAAAAACGTTTCATTTCATTTTGGAAAACATTCCCATACTTATTTAATAATAAGTATTTCATAAATCTATTTATTTTCAACACTTGGAAAATATTCGATATACTTAAATCAATATTAAGTATACATTTCATTCTTTAAGGAAACCGTTTACTATAACAACATTTATTTGAGTCAAAACGAATGTTACGTAAAACATCGTTACGACGACTCAAAATCACTAGTATAGGGATTCGGAATTAAGATAGATATATATAAATCCCAATACTAGATAAAACATTTCCTTTCGGAAATCATTTACTATAACAACAGTGTTATAGTCCACCATTTCCTTATTTCTCGAAAACGTCTATTTCAACAAGAAATGTTGAAATCTATGCTTTCGGTTCATAACACGTTTTAAAATATCTTTTAAAACAATTAACTTCATTTTATAATATCACTTTCCCAAAACCCTATCCATTTTACTTAAAAATATATTCACTGTCCAAAATCGTGAATATACTTCACTTAACCCAATTTCAGTCATTTCTACACATTTTATTTCAAGGATAATTCGCTATCCAAAATCGCGAATATATTCCCTTTAATAACCTTTTATATTTAAATTTATCAAATTCAATTGATTTCCGAATTTATAAAACAACGTTTATAAATTCTATTTCTATTTTATAGCAACTTCAATTTAATAAATCTCCTTTATTAACAATTCGATTTATAAATCTTCTTTAATGACCTATTCAATTCACAATTCAATTTTTTTTATACCACAATCCATATTATAAGTTAAATACTTATAATTTCATTTATTCTACAAAATCATTTTCCATTTATAAGTTCACAATTTATAAATTTCATTCACTTATAAATTCTTTTAAAAATTCATTTTAACACTTATAAAAACTCGTTTTAAAATCCCAATCTTTTAAAGTTATAAATATCAATTTTGTACATCTTTTATATACATCGTTTTAATAATTCAAAAATTCCCATTAAAACCATTTTATAAATTACTCAACTCTTTATTTTCAAAAGAATTTACTTTTTGGTTAAAATTCACAAAATCTTAACTTTTATAACTTTAAAGTTTTAACGTTTACTTATTTGAAATAAATCAATTCAACAATCCAATAAAACGTCTACTTTCAAAAATCACTTTAAAAACCCTTTTTAAAGTAAAAGATGTTATTTTTAAACTTCAAAACTGAATCCGATGATGCAACAGCACCAATTAGTCAATCACAACATCAAACATCATATATCAACATATGATAACAGAATATACATCAATATCTGTAAATAAATAAATACTGGTGAGGAATCCAGTTGGATCCCTCCAACCTGTTTCCCTGCATCCACAGACGTTAGCACAATACCCATTCCACTTCGAGGTGGAATATCGCGGTATATGAGTTTTATAAAAATATCCGCTTACTAACGGCGCAATAGGGTCTCATCCGCTATACGAGGCGGGAAATCAATCAATCCAATATATACATATGCCAATATGTATATATTGCTATATATATATATATAGATATATCCTATTATATCTAATATCACATCCAATAGCAATCAATAACTGCAAAAATTCCACATCCAATTTTTGAGTGAGAAAAATCTCACCTTTGCTTTTTATTTTGCATTCCCTTTCCATTATTGACTCGATTTTCTCGATTTATACCTTGCATAAATATTTCATACAATCTATCAATATTCGAAAGATTGAACAATTAATTTTTGTTTCAATTGTTTTAGATTACAAATTTCTCCTTTAATAATTTTATTTAACTACAATTTAATTTTAAAACTCAATTTCTCTTTACTAATCTATTTATTTACTTAACCAATTTCTTTTAAATAAATTTATTTAACTAAGCATCTTAATTTCAAAATACCTTTCCTTTATCGTATAATATGTATATATATATATATATAGTTGAATTTTTTTTTTAAACCAACTGTTTGATATCCTGCTATAAACTCCTAATAGGTGAAATAAAGATCAACAATTTATTTATCAGTTCAACCTAAGTGACATCAAATTTTAAAAATAATAATATGTTAAAAATTTTAAACTACCTCAACTTACTGGAAAACAAAAATCAACGCCACCAATTACTGTCGACAACTCCTCGATCTGCAGCTTCACACGAGAGCACCCCTACCACGACGTCAACACCTCGACCACGAAATTGCCCTCCTGACTTGGCCACCATCACGCGACACCACAGTCCCCAAACTCGACAGCTTGACCAAAAACTCGCGACTGCCACCAACGTCGCCTCCACGTGACCTCGAACCCGCCACTGCTAGCGACGCTAAACCCCAGAACGCCTCTCTACCACCAGTTCCATGTGCTCGAACCCATAAATGTCAACTAGAATTCGAACTGCTCGATTTGGGGAAGAGAGAAGAATAGCGGCTACCCCTTTTTTTTTTCTTGATTTGCCGAACTCACGATAGAAGGAGGGGAAGGAATTACATCTCAGTTTTGAAATAACTATCCCACCATTTTCTTTTATTTCTCTAAAGCTTGAAGATTTTGCTCAGTAAATTTTGAGACCTAGGCCACTCGATTTTGTTTTCGAAAAAAAATGGATTGAGGAAGAAGGGAATTCGCGTGGATTTAAACTGAGGGAACGAGGGATTTTTAAAACGTGTAAGAGCCAGGCTTGCACGATTTTCCCTCTCGTGATTTTAGGCTGAAACCACGGGCGTGATTTAAGGCATGTTTAATGGAAGAAAAGTGTGCTGACTTTGACCAATAATTTAAATTAAAAATGAATTTGAATTTGATTTTATTCTGATGCGTTTGCATATCGTACGGTCACGTATTAACTCTGAAAAATACGAAAATTGAAATCCGGTAATAACAAACTATTACGGACCCAATGAAACTGGTTTCGTCGAATTCCGAGACTGTCCCTCGGAACGCTTTTTTTTAAATATCGATACGAACGATAATTTTCAAAACTGAACAAATCATTTTCAAATTCGATTCTGAAGCTTCTATTATTTCTGGTATTGTCAATACGAATTTTAAAAGCTTTTAAAAATATTTTTCTTCAGCTTTAAATTGAAGATTCAAATTTTTATCCAGTTTCAATAGATTAATTATAAAATTTAATCGCCAAATTCCAAGTTATATTCGGGATTCAAATTAAATCATCATTTAAATATTTAAAATTAATTAAATATTTTCAATTTAATTTGTTCAAAATTCTGGGTCGTTACAAACTTCCCTCCTTAAAAGAATTTCGTCCCGAAATTACAAGTCAGGAAGAAAAGGTCCTTAACTCGTCTATTATTTTCTCAAATTCAAATAGTTTCATCAAATTTTCAAAACAAATCTTTCTACTAAAGATTCGTTATTATTCAACTAAATTTCCAACTTCAATTATAAGTTTCAAACAACATTGTTTACTTCAAATTCAAATTTAAATTCAAATTCAAAATTTAAACTTTCAAAATTTTCTCAAAAATTTTCTAACGCCCTAAATTTTCGAAAAATTTCGCCAGCGTCTCCTTTGCGCGGCTAATATGGCACGACTACAAAACGTCCCTACGGACTCTCAGATTCCAAAAAGAAAAAGAAAAAGCCAAGCGAGAAGAAATCAGTAAATCTCATATAGAAATTTAAATACATACCTTTTTCGAGCAATTCAAATTCTCTTCAAAATTAAAATCCCAATTCCTTTACACCTGTATATCCTACTAGCCATAATATCTAGTTACATATATTCAAACCATTTTGCAAATTCTATTACAAAATTTTCAATATAAACTTCTTATATCATCTCTAATTCACTATTGAAGTTACACATATTCATTTCTTATTCAATTTTACATTTCAAATTCCATTTGAATTCAATTCACAATTCCAATCTAATTTGGATTCAGTTCAACTTCTGAATATTGAATTTATCAATTATCTTTAGTTCATAACTACACTATTTTAAATTAGTTCCAATTACTAATTCATCACAAATTCTATTCTCTTTATTCAAATTCGGTTTTCAACATTCAGTTTCAAATTTATTTTCAATTCACTATTTTGGTTTATAACCACTTATATTAAACTGGATTTCCAATAACATATGAATTTTAATCCATCTTTCAATTTACATTATTCAATTCAATTCATTTGCTTACGAATTCGAAATGAATTTCAACTTTCAATTTCATTTTCATTTAATTGATTCACTTATACTTGCTTTGATTTAACTTCATTCTTTTAAGTTAAATTTATTCTACCAAAATTCAATTTGTATAAGTTATCAACTTAGTAATATTTCATAAATATCTTTATATAGCATTCCAGAGTTTACCAACATTTCAAAGCCATTTTGAAAACAATTCAAATTCCATTTGAATTTCCAAAACAAAAACCCAAATTTTCCAAACACTTTCCGTTTAAAACAATTTGGCAGAATTCCTCTTTTGGAAACCCGAAAATGAACACCAATGATGCCGCGGTCATCATCGAAGTTATTTTCCAGCGACCAAAAAGAGTTTAGAGCTTTCATCCCTTCAGAACATTTTTCAAAACCTTTGAAATTCATTTTCAACTCCAAAAAGATTTTAAACTTTCTAAATCTCCAAAATTTTCAAATTCTTTTCAAAACATTTCCAAATACTTCTCTGGAATTCCGTTTCATTTATAAATTCATTTACAATTTATATTTACAAATTTTTTTTCATATATGAATTCATTTCTTAACTTTGGAGTTACAATTTCCATTTCGTATTCAATTTCATATAATAATGATAACATTTCAATATTATCACTTTCCTAACAACCATACATCCATATATCATAATAATTTACAGAAAATCATTTCTTTTATATACAAAAATAGTTTTGGGCAAAATTATTCCATTTACCCTATTTTTAAAATCAATACTGTGTCGGTTTATCTTGTTTAAGAGTTTAGAAACCCCTATCGATTCCAGTTAGCTAGACTGCACCGACCAGAATCCATAAACAATCAACCGATAAGTCAACACAATACAAAACAATTTCATATTCACTAACAAATACGCGCTCATATTTATTATTACACTCAACTCATTCTAGAGTACTACTGACTCTATCTCTAATGAGTAACACCCAACAGAGCAGGGTTGTCGCTTAACCATATGCTCTGATACCACGTTGTAAGGACCCGATTCTTCGACTTCCGAAAACCGACATCGATACGTCCACTGTATCAACTGCCGAGCAACGAATGCCGGAAAACCGAATTCTTAGGGTTTTAGAAAGAAGAAAACAGAAGAAAAGATAGAAGAAGAAGAAGAAAGAAGAACAACATCAGAACAGAAACAATATGAGAATCTCACATATTGCAGCGGAACAATATACAATAGATAATTACTAGTCTTTTAAAACAAAGAGCTATATCGGTTTATACATACATCAATCATCAGAGTCAATATACAACAATGGACAGTTATGTAAACTTGTCCTCATACAGAATACACAGCGGAATAATACAAAAATATAGGTGATACGTTTCGCCATCCAGCTTGCTACCAAAGCTCCAGAATATCCTGATAACATAACTCTAGGCTGCCCGTGTGGAAATTGGTGGGCACCCAGAGTTTAGAAGGGAAACAATAAACTCCGAGTCAGTCATGGTGACTGGTGTGAGATCGTAAAACAGTTATTCTTTAAAACAAAAACGGGATAATTTTCAAAGTAAATTCGAAATGCTTTTGGAAAATGAAACTACCATAAGACCTCCCACCACACACACAATGCAAACGCAGAATTGGAGGAGATTTCTTCTTATGATAGTCAAAGATGCTTACTACGCAAAATCAAATTCTTTTTGATATTATTATTAGTGCATAGTGTGGAAAACATTTCGAAAGTATAATATTAATCTTAGCCAACATACGACCAGTATCGTATGCCTACTATAGCTACCATCTAAACAGTGGTGACCACCGTACGTAAATGGCAGGTTCTACAACTAATACCGTACAAGTTCGTATTGGAGTTTGGATTTCCAACAAATGGTCAGGCTAAGGAACTTACTTTTCCACGATGGGTACGTCCCTGGAATAGACGACCCGAGAAATAACCTAACATCACGGTTAGATCTCTGCCAACACAAGGCCGGGTTACCTCTGCAAAAGTAGGTAACTACTGACACGCGTATGTCGTCCCCCGATCGTAACCGATCTTCCCGAGGATCCCCGATTCGCAACAAACCACATAGTAAAAATGCAGCAACCACATAGGTTAAGTATCTGGGCTCCATACCATGATACCACCTCTATCCAGAAGGAATGACATACACTAAGGGGCGCTACTCCCTAGAACCTTGCCGCATCCTTCCTGTTTTGACCATTTCCGGGGTGTGAGGCTCGACGAAGTCTCGTCCACAAAGCTACGCTTTCTACAAAGCCATGCTTCGGGTCAAACAAATGATCAACCTATGATCACAAAGATATAAGATCAAACAAATGATCATATCGCAAATGATCAAACACTGATCATTTCACAACAACACTCAGTATGCCACGTTACCAAATTGGGATATATCGCTGATAAATTTCAACTACATAACCGCTGAGCTCGTACGTCTCAGAGAAGGGTGTTAAGCTAAGAGAATAAATTCTCCGCCACCAACAGAAATGTATTTGAAAGAAATCAGCTTTATATCTCAAATTGTAACGTCAGACACACAATCCATACAAGTCTGTTCCGGGATCGAACAGAACCGAAGGCACTTCTCACGAAGCCCTTGCATATCCGGATAATTTTCTAATCACGTCCGGACTTCCCGTCACTAAGGGTGATAAAACCTCTAAACCGGAGATCAGCCGATGTAGAGTAACTCGACGGTAATCCTTCCGTTTTCAAAAATATCCGGTCTTCAACACCGGTCTTCGAATGCAATTCATAACGACGTATCACATATTCGGAATGGGTTATATGACCCCATGGTCCTTTCCCGGCTAACCCGAATAGTGAGCGATTATTCAAAAATAAGTGTGGCATTCAAATTCATCCAATTCACAACCAATACCATTCAAGGTAATTATTGATAGTCGGTTATTTAACTATCAATAAAGATGCGCGACATCATCAGATTCCAAATAATTTTCCCAAATTATTTCATCTTCAAAAATATCTTTACTAGATATAAAATTTCCACACTTCAAAAATAAATCGATGTTTATTTTTAAACAACTTCCCTTTCTTTTATAAATTCCCTATTGAATTTATATTTTCAAAATATCTACTAATATTCGATTTTCAAATCGATTTCAATATTCAATTTCAATTTATCTTTAAGAAGATAAAATCTCAAAAACGTTTCATTTCATTTTGGAAAATGTAACGACCCGATATTTTCAACCATTCGCATCCATTATAAGTGTATAGGTAGACACTCATGCCGGAGTTGAATTGCTCAAAATACCGCGTTGTAAATAAAATTTGGCAAATCTCAGAATATACAGTAAATAAATATAATCACAGATCACAGACACAGAGTAAAATAATGCAGCGGAAGTAAAAGAAATAGTAGTTCATGAAGCTACTATATAAATATATCAGAGTTACATAAGATACAACAGAAGAAATAGAGTACAACAAAGTCTCAATAAAATAACCAAGTACAAGCTGAGTAGAACAACGGAACTGAAATAGATAGGACATGACAAGCAGATAATCTCCAGCGATTCAAATCTCCAAGAGAGTGGAAATCCAAATCTGTGAATAACTCAGGCTGACCCGAGCGTAAAGCAAAACACAAAACACTCGAGTCAGGACAATATATACTTATATAATGTAAACCAACTCAAGTGAACTGTAATAAAGGTACAAGTAACTTAGAAGATGCTTGGGACCGCCCATCCTCTAAGGATCCGTTAAACTATCTACTATGTAGTAATATTCGCTATTATAATAGTGTCTAAATAAGTAAAGTATAATCATATCGGAAAATAGCGTTAAGGGGATGGAGAACCTTAACGCGGTCGGATCTTAAAATCATAATCGTAGTAAAGCTCGATATGGTAGGTGACACGGCACAACTAGGCAATGCCAGGGTAGATATACCAATTACGCATCCGGACTGGTGGTGACGCATAGCAGCCACTACCGCCCACCTCGAACAACACTCCTAAATCAAGGGTGCGCACCAAATCAATCACAAGTAATAGAATGGTATCGAAGAAGTGTGTCCGATCAGAGGTGCTACCTCATTGGTCCGTCAATCGCTCCTGTTTTAGCCACCTTATGCCAACTCACGGGAGTTAGGTCCACGTATATACCTTAGGATCGTCGCCACCATCCTACTTCATTCTGGAATCTCCACCGCGTACACGGTTGCCAAAGTGGTTTTCGGTAAGACAGAGAGTATGTCCATATCCGATCCCGGTCTCTTTAACAACCCAACGTTATTATAACCCGTGGTTATAACTTTTAAAAACAATACTTTACTTCAAAATAAACTATCATTTCAAACCATATCTTTATCAAAATAAAGATTAAATCAATTCCAAACCATTTCCATATATTTAAATTTTCATATAATTTCAAAACTTCATTTCAAATCATTTTAATATAATAAAATATCATATCCTTACAAAACTTCATTTCAAATCATTTTAATAAAATAAAATATCCTATCAGTTCAAATCCAATATTCAACTTTAAATACCTTTTAAATTCAAAGATATCGTTCATTTACTATCATTTCAAATCACCTTTAAATAGTTTATATTCCAATCAAAATAATTCATTTAAACCTTTTAAAAGTGTAATTATTATATTTTCAAATCAAGTATTCAATTTCCAAAGTTTCAAACCATTCTGAGTTCGTTTACTAAGTCAAAAACCCTAATTATTAAAATTTCAGCATTTCACAGCATTTAAAACCAACTGCTATAAGTTATATTTGAAAACATTTTTAATTCAGCAAAGACAGCACTTAAAACTGCTGTTAAAACTCAGTTTTAGTTGAATTATAGTTCAAAACAGAAAAGACAGCAATTCAGAAGTGCTGCGGTAGTTCAGATTTCAAAACAAGGGTTAAATTTGGTTTCAGCAAAGACTGCAGACCATTATAGCATTTCCAGAGAATGCTATAGTAGACCTGGGTTCAATATTAGCCTATAAGTTCAACTGCAGCAACTGCAGCATTTCAAAAATGCTGTAGTAGCCCTTTTATTCAAATTTTAGTGTAATTCAGAACCATAGCATTTCTGAATGCTATTAAAAGTGATTTCCAGCTTTTTAGTGTATTTCCAGCAATTAAATAACTTCATTTTAAACTCTTTAAACATTTTAAAAATCATAATTTAACTTTTAAAATGGTTATTTACATATCATTTAACATGTATCTTTTTCACAATAAATTAAATCCAATTTTCAACAATTTACTTAATAAATTTAAGTGTAAAAGTTTCCAATTCTTCACATTTCAACAAATAACTTAACACTTCAAATTTAAATTACCATTTCACAAATTTAACTAAATTTCCAATTTTATTTAATTAACTAAAACCTCTAATTAAAACCAAATTTCACATTTCCAAGTCAAGTTATATTTTAAAAGATCACTTTTAAACATTCATTTATTTAACCACTTAAATTCATAAAAAAAAATCAATAATACTTTAATAAATCACTTAAATTCACATTTAATCAAATTTTCATATTTACCATTTCCAAATAAAATTTAATATCCATTTTATTTATATAACTTAAATATCATTTTTAACCAAATTCCAAATTTCCAACTTAAGTTATATTTCAAAAATCCAGTTAAACCATTCATTAATTACATTTTTAACACATAGAAAAATCATAATTTCTTTATTTTAAACATTTCAAAATCTATTTAAATCAAATTTCATAAATTTATATTTTTTTTAAAATACTTAAAAATATTCAAAACACTTTATAAAATAACCACGGGCCTGTATATAATTTTCTAACCTAGGTCAAGTGATACGGATATGTATCATTTCAATCCGCAGTTAAAAAAGAAAAATCCGGGTTCTATCATTTCAAACCCGCAATCCCAAGTTAAAATAATTTAAATAAAAATCATTCAGGCCTATCATTTCAGCCCATAACGATTTTTCCCTATTCTAAAGTCCGTTCGGGTATGTATCATTTCAACCCATAGTGATTCTAATCTATAGGGAACTTGCAATGGTGATAACAGATATAAATAACAGAATAACATTAAATAATAGTAACATATGATATAATAAGTGTAATAACAGGTGTGAACATCATATGATAATAATATAAACATATATAACATGATAATATATTTCTACAGATTCACAGGGTGTCAATTTACTAGTTATATAGGTACATATTGTCTGGTGAGAATAACTCACCAGTTCAGAGCTGGAGATATCCACCAAAGCACACAACACAAACATAATGAAGGCATGATGACATGGATATGACTTGAGAGTGGAGAGCCAAAGCAATTGGACTTGTTCAAATATTTACACAAAACAATACAAGCATATGTAAGTTTCAACTCGAATTAAACATCAAATAACATTAGAATTCAAAGCCCAAAACAATGCCAATTTCTTTGCACTTGTTCTCAACCTCATATGCTTCAGTTAGACATGTGTTAAGCTCAGCCAAGGCAGGTGATTGGGTCTGGTTTGGGTCACAAAAGGGTCGGCCATCATGGGTTATCAAGGTGAATAGGTATAGGTGCAACACTTTACAAAACAAGGCAAATATCATCACATCTTGGCTCTTATTGGGCTCGGCCTCAAG
This sequence comes from Allium fistulosum, assembly GCA_030737815.1. NCBI lineage: Eukaryota > Viridiplantae > Streptophyta > Magnoliopsida > Asparagales > Amaryllidaceae > Allium > Allium fistulosum. The sequence continues at coordinate 762,897,981 of CM060903.1, read as the reverse complement.
CTCTATGTTCATGGCCTGATGTCCAGATGGTGGTGGCTGATGTGGCAGAGGTTGGAGGTTAGGTCAGAGGTGGTGGTGGTGGAGGAAGTGGTGGCTAGAGGTTGATTGAAGGTGGTGGAGCAAAACTAGGTCATCTAGTGTACATAGGAATGGTTTTGGTGCAATTTTGTGATGATCTCATGCCATGGTGTGGTCGACCTGGTGGGGTGATGGTCTGGAGGTGGTGATGGTCAGCATACGTGGTGGTGGAGGTCGGCCAAGGGCTGGTGTAGGAGGAGCTGATCAAAATAGTGGAGAACAAATGCAAAGATCAAGTAGAAATATAGGAAAAACAAAGAAAAAGAGAAGAGATTACCTAACTTTTGATCAAACAAATGATGATAGACGTATATTTTTGTTTGAGGAATGATAAGTTCACGTGAAAGAGAAAAGAAATTAAGGAGGTACGGCTGAAAATGAGAAACAAAGGCACGGCCAAGCAATTAAGAAAGGAGTTTGGAAAGGGAAAGGTCGGAAATGCAAAGAGACTTTGGAATTTCAAAAGTTTAAAACTCTTCGAATTTCTTCTATTCTCTTTTTATAAGTTTAAATATCTGAATATAATTAAAAATTCAGTTTCAATTCGAAAATGTAACAAAAATAAAAAATATAAATAAATAAATATTAATAATATATGATAAAATAAGAAATTAGCACAAAAATGAAAACTAGTCTAGAAAATTTGAAAATAAACAGAATAAATTTTGGAAAATTCATATGGACTTGTAAAACATTTATAAACAAAGATAATAACATAAAATAAAAATGCATTCACAAAATGAATAAATAAATTTTAATTAAAAAAAATTTAATTGAACAAAATAGCAGAAAAATAGAAACTAGCTTTTAAAAATAGAAAATAAATTCAATACGCTTTGGAAAAATTATATAATCACTTTAAATTATTTAAAAGACAAAATTATACATAAAATAAAATATTAACATATATTAGAACAAAATATGACAAATAAAATATAATTTATATGTTTTTAAAATAAATAATATTGCAAAATAAACAGTTTATACACAAAATTGAAAATTACATAACTTCTACAATATAAGTCCGTTTTCAACGAAACGAAAAGCAGTATTCATGGAATTAAATCTATTTTCATAATAAAAGATAAAATTTAAGAATTTTAAATATTTAAATTTAAAGTTTAAAAGTCAAAGTTTGACCAGTTTGAACAGAAATTCACTTTACAGTAAAATATCCAATTTTTACCAGTTTGAAATTATAATTTACATAACAATCAAAATATATATTTAGAAATGAAATATTTGAAACAAAACAAGTTTAAAATAATTTCAAATTAAAATAAAGTTTTTCAATCAGGAAATTCAATTTAACAGAAATAAAATATAAAATAAAATAAGCCTAAAATGTAGGGTTGTTACACTCTCCCCCACTCAAAACTTTTCGTCCCCGAAAAGGAATGAGGTACAGGAAAGCACAGAAAAAGAAAAAAAATGAAATAGAATTAAGACAAGATGATAAGAAGATTGGAATTACACCTGATAACTATTGTTATAGGTAAGTTTGACAAGATGGAGGTGATCAAATCAAGAATATAAGCACGAAAAAGATCCTCTAGAGTCTGAATCTCCCTTTTCACTTGACTGACGGTCTATGAATGGAAAAACAGTGTTCAGATCCAGATGAGTAACAAAGGTTATCAAAGATTACAGAAAGATTTCTAAACAGACTAGTATAAGCAATAGCCTTCCCATTCTGTAACAAGATAAGAGAAATAAGGACAACCAAAAGGTAGTTTGAAAAACAAAATAAGATAATAGATTTGTAACCATAATGTTTTGAAATCATAACAATTTAGAGATGTTATCAATTAGAAATCGTACTACTTAAAATCATAACACTTTGGAAATGTTATTCTAAAAAAAAAAAACATAATACTTTGAAAATCATAACACCTTTTTAAAAATAATCTTCATTTAAACCATTTAAATCCAATGTCAAATAATATTCATTTCAAAGCTGTAACATTTCTAAGTTCATTCAATTATAAATTTCCAAAACATTGTATTTTCAAAACAACAGCACTTATAAAATGCTACAGTAGATATATTAATATTTCAAATCAGTTTAATTTCAGAAATATTCATTTGGATATCATTTAACTTATGACTTATTAAAACAAACCTTTATGAATGAAATATCCAAATAAACTATACTTCATTTATTGAGTCAAAAGCTCACTATTTTAGTTAGCTCTTAATTTAACACATAACCTAACACTTATTTAAAATACCCATTTCATAAATAGATATTCCTTTAATAAGTTACACTTAAAATTCCATTTGAAAACCAAATTTTCAATTATCAAATTTTAGTGATGTTAAAATACATTTTAACTATTTAAATCATAATTATTCAATTTCCAAGACATATCTATTTCATAAATAAACATTTATATAGCAAATATAACAATCAAATTTCTTTACACATTTATTCATTTAGACATCAATTAAACTATGAATTCAAGTTAAATAAACTTTATTACCAAAAGTCCAATTCAAATGTATTTTATTTTATCTATTCAAAGATACATTATTTATTATACAACATATTCATTTCAGGAAATAACCTTTATTAAAATTCCTATGTTAGACTTAAGGTTCCATATTAAATCAATTTGATTATTAAGTTATTTAAATAAAATCTCTTTAAATTCCTTTTTCAATATTTACCTCTGTTAATCTTTTATAACTAAAATTTAAGTGTATAACATTTATTATAACCACTCAAATTTTATTTATAAAAATCCTTTCTATATTGTATATTATCCAATTTCATATTCAACTTCTGTGTAATTTAGGTAAGTTATATTGGAATTAAATTGTGTGTTATACAAGTAAAACTTTCCAATTCAATTATCTCAAGTTTGAATCATTTATTCAAATTTTTATTTTCTTCTTATAACTGAAATTATTCTTTAAGAAAAAATTTAAGAATTTGAATCTTCGAACATCTTCAAACCATTTGGAGATAAGTAATTATATATACATAATATGTTAAATCAAATTTAAATCATATATCTTTATATATATTATAATCCAGTCATATTTTAGAAATTCAAATCAATCAGATTTTCCAAAACAAAGCTGTAGCAAGACTACAGAATGGTTTCTTCACTTCGAAACTCGAAAATGAACGTCGATGATGCTGCAGTCATCACCGAAATTATTTTCCAGCGACAAAGAGAAGAGCACTAAATTTTTAAACTTTAAAATTCTTTAGAGACAAATTTTTATTCAAAATACTTTAAATAATATCCTTTTAAAAATTTTAAACACAAGGTTTGAAACCATCGGAAATTAAATTCTTTAACTTTCTTGTTTTAAATTCATTTCAGTTCCCAAATAAATTTATAAACAACTATTTATAAATTCATTTGTAGAACAATAAATGATAAATCAAGTATTATCATTTCAAATTATCAATTTAAATCAATTTATTAAGTTCCATAAAATTATATATCCAAATTTATTTCATTAACCAAATTTTAAAATAATATTGTGTTAGTTTGTTCTGTCAAAGTGTTTTAGAAATCCTATCGATAGCGTTGATCAGACGAATCGATCGGAAACCCAAATCAACATCAACAACCCAAACAACACAACATATAAAACAAAACATAGATTTTCAAGTACGATTCAAAATGTTTGGAGACAGTTTAGAAACAAAAGGCAAGATGGTTAAACAGAGTAGAGAGATGGGTAAGCTTAGATAAATCGCGGACAACCTTAACCGGGTCAACCGTGACTCAATGGATAAGATCAAATGTGGATTTTCTGGGGTAAATCTACCTTCAATCTCAAGAGATAGAGTTTGGAATAATAAAAGATATTAGCATCTAAACCAAGGATAAATATAAATCTCTGGTGAATCGATGCTGATTATAAAGAATTTTCACCCTTTTACAAGAAAATTAGAATATTGGCGAGACCACCAATTCACTATAAAGATCATTGGAAGTGGAGTCATGGGATACTCCAGAATCAAAAGATGATGAATAGTGAGGGACACGAATGAATTTCGGAACCGCAGGGAACGTTCCAAAATTCAAAGGAAAACGAATCAAAGGAAGAGATTCAAACTCGAACGAAAGTGATTCTGTAGATAAATTTACCAAACATTCTAAGTTTTTCCTCAAAGCCAAAGCTCTGATACCAACTGTAACGACCCGATATTTTCAACCATTCGCATCCATTATAAGTGTATAGGTAGACACTCATGCCGGAGTTGAATTGCTCAAAATACCGCGTTGTAAATAAAATTTGGCAAATCTCAGAATATACAGTAAATAAATATAATCATAGATCACAGACACAGAGTAAAATAATGCAGCGGAAGTAAAAGAAATAGTAGTTCATGAAGCTACTATATAAATATATCAGAGTTACATAAGATACAACAGAAGAAATAGAGTACAACAAAGTCTCAATAAAATAACCAAGTACAAGCTGAGTAGAACAACGGAACTGAAATAGATAGGACATGACAAGCAGATAATCTCCAGCGATTCAAATCTCCAAGAGAGTGGAAATCCAAATCTGTGAATAACTCAGGCTGACCCGAGCGTAAAGCAAAACACAAAACACTCGAGTCAGGACAATATATACTTATATAATGTAAACCAACTCAAGTGAACTGTAATAAAGGTACAAGTAACTTAGAAGATGCTTGGGACCGCCCATCCTCTAAGGATCCGTTAAACTATCTACTATGTAGTAATATTCGCTATTATAATAGTGTCTAAATAAGTAAAGTATAATCATATCGGAAAATAGCGTTAAGGGGATGGAGAACCTTAACGCGGTCGGATCTTAAAATCATAATCGTAGTAAAGCTCGATATGGTAGGTGACACGGCACAACTAGGCAATGCCAGGGTAGATATACCAATTACGCATCCGGACTGGTGGTGACGCATAGCAGCCACTACCGCCCACCTCGAACAACACTCCCAAATCAAGGGTGCGCACCAAATCAATCACAAGTAATAGAATGGTATCGAAGAAGTGTGTCCGATCAGAGGTGCTACCTCATTGGTCCGTCAATCGCTCCTGTTTTAGCCACCTTATGCCAACTCACGGGAGTTGGGTCCACGTATATACCTTAGGATCGTCGCCACCATCCTACTTCATTCTGGAATCTCCACCGCGTACACGGTTGCCAAAGTGGTTTTCGGTAAGACAGAGAGTATGTCCATATCCGATCCCGGTCTCTTTAACAACCCAACGTTATTATAACCCGTGGTTATAACTTTTAAAAACAATACTTTACTTCAAAATAAACTATCATTTCAAACCATATCTTTATCAAAATAAAGATTAAATCAATTCCAAACCATTTCCATATATTTAAATTTTCATATAATTTCAAAACTTCATTTCAAATCATTTTAATATAATAAAATATCATATCCTTACAAAACTTCATTTCAAATCATTTTAATAAAATAAAATATCCTATCAGTTCAAATCCAATATTCAACTTTAAATACCTTTTAAATTCAAAGATATCGTTCATTTACTATCATTTCAAATCACCTTTAAATAGTTTATATTCCAATCAAAATAATTCATTTAAACCTTTTAAAAGTGTAATTATTATATTTTCAAATCAAGTATTCAATTTCCAAAGTTTCAAACCATTCTGAGTTCGTTTACTAAGTCAAAAACCCTAATTATTAAAATTTCAGCATTTCACAGCATTTAAAACCAACTGCTATAAGTTATATTTGAAAACATTTTTAATTCAGCAAAGACAGCACTTAAAACTGCTGTTAAAACTCAGTTTTAGTTGAATTATAGTTCAAAACAGAAAAGACAGCAATTCAGAAGTGCTGCGGTAGTTCAGATTTCAAAACAAGGGTTAAATTTGGTTTCAGCAAAGACTGCAGACCATTATAGCATTTCCAGAGAATGCTATAGTAGACCTGGGTTCAATATTAGCCTATAAGTTCAACTGCAGCAACTGCAGCATTTCAGAAATGCTGTAGTAGCCCTTTTATTCAAATTTTAGTGTAATTCAGAACCATAGCATTTCTGAATGCTATTAAAAGTGATTTCCAGCTTTTTAGTGTATTTCCAGCAATTAAATAACTTCATTTTAAACTCTTTAAACATTTTAAAAATCATAATTTAACTTTTAAAATGTTTATTTACATATCATTTAACATGTATCTTTTTCACAATAAATTAAATCCAATTTTCAACAATTTACTTAATAAATTTAAGTGTAAAAGTTTCCAATTCTTCACATTTCAACAAATAACTTAACACTTCAAATTTAAATTACCATTTCACAAATTTAACTAAATTTCCAATTTTATTTAATTAACTAAAACCTCTAATTAAAACCAAATTTCACATTTCCAAGTCAAGTTATATTTTAAAAGATCACTTTTAAACATTCATTTATTTAACCACTTAAATTCATAAAAAAAAATCAATAATACTTTAATAAATCACTTAAATTCACATTTAATCAAATTTTCATATTTACCATTTCCAAATAAAATTTAATATCCATTTTATTTATATAACTTAAATATCATTTTTAACCAAATTCCAAATTTCCAACTTAAGTTATATTTCAAAAATCCAGTTAAACCATTCATTAATTACATTTTTAACACATAGAAAAATCATAATTTCTTTATTTTAAACATTTCAAAATCTATTTAAATCAAATTTCATAAATTTATATTTTTTTAAAATACTTAAAAATATTCAAAACACTTTATAAAATAACCACGGGCCTGTATATAATTTTCTAACCTAGGTCAAGTGATACGGATATGTATCATTTCAATCCGCAGTTAAAAAAGAAAAATCCGGGTTCTATCATTTCAAACCCGCAATCCCAAGTTAAAATAATTTAAATAAAAATCATTCAGGCCTATCATTTCAGCCCATAACGATTTTTCCCTATTCTAAAGTCCGTTCGGGTATGTATCATTTCAACCCATAGTGATTCTAATCTATAGGGAACTTGCAATGGTGATAACAGATATAAATAACAGAATAACATTAAATAATAGTAACATATGATATAATAAGTGTAATAACAGGTGTGAACATCATATGATAATAATATAAACATATATAACATGATAATATATTTCTACAGATTCACAGGGTGTCAATTTACTAGTTATATAGGTACATATTGTCTGGTGAGAATAACTCACCAGTTCAGAGCTGGAGATATCCACCAAAGCACACAACACAAACATAATGAAGGCATGATGACATGGATATGACTTGAGAGTGGAGAGCCAAAGCAATTGGACTTGTTCAAATATTTACACAAAACAATACAAGCATATGTAAGTTTCAACTCGAATTAAACATCAAATAACATTAGAATTCAAAGCCCAAAACAATGCCAATTTCTTTGCACTTGTTCTCAACCTCATATGCTTCAGTTAGACATGTGTTAAGCTCAGCCAAGGCAGGTGATTGGGTCTGGTTTGGGTCACAAAAGGGTCGGCCATCATGGGTTATCAAGGTGAATAGGTATAGGTGCAACACTTTACAAAACAAGGCAAATATCATCACATCTTGGCTCTTATTGGGCTCGGCCTCAAGCTCTATGTTCATGGCCTGATGTCCAGATGGTGGTGGCTGATGTGGCAGAGGTTGGAGGTTAGGTCAGAGGTGGTGGTGGTGGAGGAAGTGGTGGCTAGAGGTTGATTGAAGGTGGTGGAGCAAAACTAGGTCATCTAGTGTACATAGGAATGGTTTTGGTGCAATTTTGTGATGATCTCATGCCATGGTGTGGTCGACCTGGTGGGGTGATGGTCTGGAGGTGGTGATGGTCAGCATACGTGGTGGTGGAGGTCGGCCAAGGGCTGGTGTAGGAGGAGCTGATCAAAATAGTGGAGAACAAATGCAAAGATCAAGTAGAAATATAGGAAAAACAAAGAAAAAGAGAAGAGATTACCTAACTTTTGATCAAACAAATGATGATAGCCGTATATTTTTGTTTGAGGAATGATAAGTTCACGTGAAAGAGAAAAGAAATTAAGGAGGTACGGCTGAAAATGAGAAACAAAGGCACGGCCAAGCAATTAAGAAAGGAGTTTGGAAAGGGAAAGGTCGGAAATGCAAAGAGACTTTGGAATTTCAAAAGTTTAAAACTCTTCGAATTTCTTCTATTCTCTTTTTATAAGTTTAAATATCTGAATATAATTAAAAATTCAGTTTCAATTCGAAAATGTAACAAAAATAAAAAATATAAATAAATAAATATTAATAATATATGATAAAATAAGAAATTAGCACAAAAATGAAAACTAGTCTAGAAAATTTGAAAATAAACAGAATAAATTTTGGAAAATTCATATGGACTTGTAAAACATTTATAAACAAAGATAATAACATAAAATAAAAATGCATTCACAAAATGAATAAATAAATTTTAATTAAAAAAAATTTAATTGAACAAAATAGCAGAAAAATAGAAACTAGCTTTTAAAAATAGAAAATAAATTCAATACGCTTTGGAAAAATTATATAATCACTTTAAATTATTTAAAAGACAAAATTATACATAAAATAAAATATTAACATATATTAGAACAAAATATGACAAATAAAATATAATTTATATGTTTTTAAAATAAATAATATTGCAAAATAAACAGTTTATACACAAAATTGAAAATTACATAACTTCTACAATATAAGTCCGTTTTCAACGAAACGAAAAGCAGTATTCATGGAATTAAATCTATTTTCATAATAAAAGATAAAATTTAAGAATTTTAAATATTTAAATTTAAAGTTTAAAAGTCAAAGTTTGACCAGTTTGAACAGAAATTCACTTTACAGTAAAATATCCAATTTTTACCAGTTTGAAATTATAATTTACATAACAATCAAAATATATATTTAGAAATGAAATATTTGAAACAAAACAAGTTTAAAATAATTTCAAATTAAAATAAAGTTTTTCAATCAGGAAATTCAATTTAACAGAAATAAAATATAAAATAAAATAAGCCTAAAATGTAGGGTTGTTACAGAAAACATTCCCATACTTATTTAATAATAAGTATTTCATAAATCTATTTATTTTAACACTTGGAAAATATTCGATATACTTAAATCAATATTAAGTATACATTTCATTCTTTAAGGAAACCATTTACTATAACAACATTTATTTGAGTCAAAACGAATGTTACGTAAAACATCGTTACGACGACTCAAAATCACTAGTATAGGGATTCAGAATTAAGATAGATATATATAAATCCCAATACTAGATAAAACATTTCCTTTCGGAAATCATTTACTATAACAACAGTGTTATAGTCCACCATTTCCTTATTTCTCGAAAACGTCTATTTCAACAAGAAATGTTGAAATCTATGCTTTCGGTTCATAACACGTTTTAAAATATCTTTTAAAACAATTAACTTCATTTTATAATATCACTTTCCCAAAACCCTATCCATTTTACTTAAAAATATATTCACTGTCCAAAATCGTGAATATACTTCACTTAACCCAATTTCAGTCATTTCTACACATTTTATTTCAAGGATAATTCGCTATCCAAAATCGCGAATATATTCCCTTTAATAACCTTTTATATTTAAATTTATCAAATTCAATTGATTTCCGAATTTATAAAACAACGTTTATACATTCTATTTCTATTTTATAGCAACTTCAATTTAATAAATCTCCTTTATTAACAATTCGATTTATAAATCTTCTTTAATGACCTATTCAATTCACAATTCAATTTTTTTTATACCACAATCCATATTATAAGTTAAATACTTATAATTTCATTTATTCTACAAAATCATTTTCCATTTATAAGTTCACAATTTATAAATTTCATTCACTTATAAATTCTTTTAAAAATTCATTTTAACACTTATAAAAACTCGTTTTAAAATCCCAATCTTTTAAAGTTATAAATATCAAATTTGTACATCTTTTATATACATCGTTTTAATAATTCAAAAATTCCCATTAAAACCATTTTATAAATTACTCAACTCTTTATTTTCAAAAGAATTTACTTTTTGGTTAAAATTCACAAAATCTTAACTTTTATAACTTTAAAGTTTTAACGTTTACTTATTTGAAATAAATCAATTCAACAATCCAATAAAACGTCTACTTTCAAAAATCACTTTAAAAACCCTTTTTAAAGTAAAAGATGTTATTTTTAAACTTCAAAACTGAATCCGATGATGCAACAGCACCAATTAGTCAATCACAACATCAAACATCATATATCAACATATGATAACAGAATATACATCAATATCTGTAAATAAATAAATACTGGTGAGGAATCCAGTTGGATCCCTCCAACCTGTTTCCCTGCATCCACAGACGTTAGCACAATACCCATTCCACTTCGAGGTGGAATATCGCGGTATATGGATTTTATAAAAATATCCGCTTACTAACGGCGCAATAGGGTCTCATCCGCTATACGAGGCGGGAAATCAATCAATCCAATATATACATATGCCAATATGTATATATTGCTATATATATATATAGATATATCCTATTATATCTAATATCACATCCAATAGCAATCAATAACTGCAAAAATTCCACATCCAATTTTTGAGTGAGAAAAATCTCACCTTTGCTTTTTATTTTGCATTCCCTTTCCATTATTGACTCGATTTTCTCGATTTATACCTTGCATAAATATTTCATACAATCTATCAATATTCGAAAGATTGAACAATTAATTTTTGTTTCAATTGTTTTAGATTACAAATTTCTCCTTTAATAATTTTATTTAACTACAATTTAATTTTAAAACTCAATTTCTCTTTACTAATCTATTTATTTACTTAACCAATTTCTTTTAAATAAATTTATTTAACTAAGCATCTTAATTTCAAAATACCTTTCCTTTATCGTATAATATGTATATATATATAGTTGAAATTTTTTTTTTTAAAAACCAACTATTTGATATCCTGCTGTAAACTCCTAATAGGTGAAATAAAGATCAACAATTTATTTATCAGTTCAACCTAAGTGACATCAAATTTTAAAAATAATAATATGTTAAAAATTTTAAACTACCTCAACTTACTGGAAAACAAAAATCAACGCCACCAATTACTGTCGACAACTCCTCGATCTGCAGCTTCACACGAGAGCACCCCTACCACGACGTCGACACCTCGACCACGAAATCGCCCTCCTGACTTGGCCACCATCACGCGACACCACAGTCCCCAAACTCGACAGCTTGACCAAAAACTCGCGACTGCCACCAACGTTGCCTCCACGTGACCTCGAACCCGCCACTGCTAGCGACGCTAAAACCCAGAACGCCTCTCTACCACCAGTTCCATGCGCTCGAACCCATAAATGTCAAATAGAATTCGAACTGCTCGATTTGGGGAAGAGAGAAGAATAGCAGCTACCCCCTTTTTTTTTTCTTGATTTGCCGAACTCACGATAGAAGGAGGGGAAGGAATTACATCTCAGTTTTGAAATAACTATCCCACCATTTTCTTTTATTTCTCTGAAGCTTGAAGATTTTGCTCAGTAAATTTTGAGACCTAGGCCACTCGATTTTGTTTTCGAAAAAAAATGGATTGAGGAAGAAGGGAATTCGCGTGGATTTAAACTGAGGGAACGAGGGATTTTTAAAACGTGTAAGAGCCAGGCTTGCACGATTTTCCCTCTCGTGATTTTAGGCTGAAACCACGGGCGTGATTTAAGGCGTGTTTAATGGAAGAAAAGTGTGCTGACTTTGACCAATAATTTAAATTAAAAATGAATTTGAATTTGATTTTATTCTGATGCGTTTGCATATCGTACGGTCACGTATTAACTCTGAAAAATACGAAAATTGAAATCCGGTAATAACAAACTATTACGGACCCAATGAAGCTGGTTTCGTCGAATTTCGAGACTGTCCCTCGGAACGCTATTTTTTAAATATCGATACGAACGATAATTTTCAAAACTGAACAAATCATTTTCAAATTCGATTCTGAAGCTTCTATTATTTTTGGTATTGTCAATACGAATTTTAAAAGCTTTTAAAAATATTTTTCTTCAGCTTTAAATTGAAGATTCAAATTTTTATCCAGTTTCAATAGATTAATTATAAAATTTAATCGCCAAATTCCAAGTTATATTCGGGATTCAAATTAAATCATCATTTAAATATTTAAAATTAATTAAATATTTTCAATTTAATTTGTTCAAAATTCTGGGTCGTTACAGCTGTCTATATTGATTAGTTGGTTAGCGGTTGAAACAACTTTAAATATTTCATTTTATATAATTATTAACTCTTTTTGAATTATATAAGTGAAATACAGGTTATGGAAACAATTGCTACTGCTTTTGGTTTCATAATTAAGTGTTGTTTGCCCGACAAATAGGTACGTTCTTGGATTACGGTTTTATAGCGTTATTATATTATTTTTCCCGTGTTGGGATATATTATTTTGGAAAATATATGTTATATATTGTTATATTTGATATTATATTTTCTCTCGAGCCTCTCCGTACAAAGGAGACTGTGCCAAAATTTTCTGTAAATTGTGGACATAGAAAATTTTTGAAAATGTTTTCCTAACTTTATTAATTTGAGTATAAAAAGATTTAATGGTTATAAATTTGTATATTTTATTTAAATAAATTAATTTTGTAAATTTCATTGTTTATAAAGTTAATATTTTTGAATAAGATATATTGATTTCTTAATTCTCCTTTCCCTTCTTCTTTCTTTTCGGGGACGAAAAGTTTTGAGTGGGGGAGAGTGTAACGACCCTTAAAATTTGATAATTAAATTGGGCAATTTAATAAGATTTCTGTAACTAAATTTAGAAAGAAATAAAACCTTTATAACTTATAATGAAGCAAATGTTAGAAATGAATGTAGCTTTGGTAATTAAAATTAATTATGTAAAATTGAAGTGAAATCCCAATAATGAAATAGTGTAAATTGTTGCACTTGGTTATAAAAAGAAATAAGTAAATAAGAATAAGTATTGGATTAACCAAGGAAATAATATATTGATTAATTGTAACTGAATGTAAATTAATGTAATTAGGTTTATGCAAGTTGATAAACAACTAAATTAGTGCAATATCAGTTAATTGAAACAATTGTAAGGTTTTAATTGATTGGAATTAGTAAATTGGGAAATAAATTCAAAGTTACATTAGTTGATGGAATAATACGTAATAAATTGCAATTTGATAGAATCAATGCTAAATAAGTAATTTTATTAATTGTTGGTTGATAATTAAGTATGAATGTGAGTAAATTAGGCTAATAGTGATAATTATTAATTGTTTAGCCATTCATTTAATTTATTGAATTAGATCTAAATCAATTGCAACATTTGTTTGTTAATAATAGCTTATAAGTGAAATTAAACGTAAATGGTAACAATTATTATAAGTAACCATTTATGTAGTATATTAAATATAAACTGGTAATCAATTGCAATAGATCTAAATTAAAAGTTATGTTAGTGTAAATTTAGGAAATAATGTCAATTCAATTTATAATATGACCATTGGTTGCACAAAAGGAATGGAAATAAAGTTTTATCGATATATTGGAATTTAAACTATAATAATTGGATCAATTGCAATTAAATGATAACAAATTATTATAAGTTACCTGTTTTGACGAAATTTGAATTGGAAATAAGGTTTAATAAATGTAAATAAATGTTACATTAATGTGAAATGTAATACAATGATTAGGAGTTGTTAAATTTGAGTATATTAAGGTAATGAAGGGAAAAACAAGATAACTAAGTTTATAGAGTAGAAATGAACTTAATAAAAAGATTTGAATTGAAACAAATCAATCCATTGAAATCCAATTTATAATAAGTAAAATTATTGTAGCAATTGAAATTATATATTATGCAATTGAAATAAAGATAAAATAGGAAATCAATAATGTTATATTTATAAGAATTAATGCAATGACTGAAGGTGTGTATGTAATAAATGAATAGAAACGTAAATGTATTCATAAGGTAGTAATTGATGTAATAAAAGTATGAAACCAAGTAAATAAATTAATTGAGAATATAAATGGTAATTAATGTATATATTTGGCAAACACAATAAAATGGAAATAATAGATAATACAAAATGGATATTTGAATATAGTAGGGTAATGAAAGACAAACAAATGTTAAGAAGATTTATAGAGTAATATAGACTTAATAAAAAGATTAGGATTGAATCAAATCTGTTTAATTGAAATTAATTATAATAAATTGGATTCAATTTATAATAATTAGGTTTATTGTAAGAAATTGGAATTTGATACTATGCTAAACTGGAATTAAGATGAATTTGGGAATATTAGTGTAATAGATATAAACTCATGTTGACATCACCTTTAAGATGGTAAGTTAATAATGGATTCATAACAGGATTTAAAATCAAATGAATGGATTTATTGGCATTTCAATTGAAAGTTAATAAATTTACCGGAATTGGAATTTAATACTATAACTGCTGAATTAAGTAACTTTAAATTGATATGGAATTGTTATAAAGGATTTTCAATTTTTAAAGGAATACAAGATGATAAAATTTATGAATTATAGAATTTGAATTTAAATAGTGATTTAATTAATTTAATATTAATTTTTTTAATTAATTGTAAAATAGCCATTTTTGCTACTGACTCGGATTTTGACGAAACTAGTTTCATCGGATCCGTAATGGTGAATTATTGTAGGATTTTAATTTTCAGAACGATCGGACTTGTCGTTTGATCATACAGGCTTGAAACGCCTTGAAATCAATGTAATTGAAATTAATTGAAATCAATTTGAAATAACTTGATTTTTGCATAACTTCTTCATACGATGGAATTTGGACTTGAAACATGTTCCATTAATTTTAAAATATTTGAAAACATATATTTTGATATATGGGTTGACCCATTTCCGTTCCGAAATCGAAACGGGCTTTTTGGGTCAATTACGTTCAAAACTCAAATCAATCTTGTCCATCTACCATATTTTCTGATTTGTCTATAAATACCTCATTATAAACCCTAATTGTTCCTCATTGTCATTTGTCTGTACATACATCTCCTTCTTAGCTCCTCATTCCAATGGTAGACAAAACCTAATTCCCAAATTCCAAAAATCTAATTTCAAAAAAACAAGGACAAAAAATTGCAAACCTATACCACGAGTCGTGCTTCGGGTTTCAGAGGCAAAAACCCTGGAGATACTTCGGGTCAGGAAGAAAATGACTCGGGTCTCCGGGTCGTTTTGGCAAAAACTCAGAGCAAGCACCGGGGATTTGAGGCGGCGGACCGAAGTTGAACCCGAAGTCGACCTAGGACCAGAATTTTTCAATCTTCAAATTTTCATAACTTTTGCATACGGACTCGGATTTGGACGCGGTTTATTTTGCTGGGATCGTATCGAAATTCCAGACACTTTGACGCTGGTTTGGATGAATTTGGAGACTGTTCAAATTTTGGGTTTAAATTGGATTTAAATTCAATTTAAATCCAAAGGTGAGTGTTTTAACCCACTCACAACTACTAAAATTTCTTATGTGTGTTAAATTAATTGTTGATGTGATTAAAAGTTTATTTATGAATATGACTTCAAAATGTGGTTTGGGTTTAAGATGATTTAAAAGAATATTTCAAGTTTGTCTAAATTAAAGAAAGATTAGTGATTGGAAATTGGGTTTTATTTAAATAATATATTATTGAATTGTTTTAGAAATGGAAAAAATATTTTGGTTTTAAAGTATATACTATTTTGAAGTAAAGGATATGTTTTGAAATGGAAAAAATATTTTGGTTTTGAAGTATATACTATTTTGAAATAAAGAATATGTTTTAAAAGGGCAATGATTGTGTTTTTAAAAGTATATATATTTTTAAATGACCACGGTGTTATAATAACGATTGGTTGTTAAAAAGACCAGGATCGGATATGGGCATACTCTCTGTCGATACCGAAAACCACTTTGACAACTGTGTACGTGGTGGAGTTTCCAGAATGAAGTAGGATGGTGGCGACGATCCTAAGGTATATACGTGGACCCAACTCCCGTGAGTTGGCATAAGGTGGCTAAAAGAGGAGCGATTGATGGACCAAGGAGGTAGCACCTCTGATCGGACACACTTCTTCGATACCATTCTATTACTTGTGATTTATTTGGTGGCCACCCTTCGATTTGGGAGTGTTGTTCGAGGTGGGCGGTAGTGGCTGCTATGCATCACCACCAGTCCGGATGCGTAATTGGTATATCTACCCTGGCATTGCCTAGTTGTGCCGTGTCACCTACCATAGCGAGCTTTACTACGATTTGTGATTTCTCCCGTAGCCTGTGGAGTATCGAGGGTAGCTCCCATTTTGGGAGTATGCTAATACTGGATAGACTACTGGGACTATTACGTGTTAAGGGCTATATGGGTAACCCCTTGACGCTATTAAAAAGTATGTTTATTTTATATTAGACATTATTATAATAGTGAATATTACTACATAGTAAATAGTTTAACAGATCCTTAGGGGATATGAATCCCGAGCATCTCTTAAGTTACTACACTCACTTAGACACTGGATAGGAGATGTCAAATCCCGTAAACATCTCTGACGCCGTTCCACTCATATATTTATCATTGATTTAACTTACATAAGATCTTTTAGTTCTGACTCGAGTGTTTTGTTTTTTTTCAATTCGCTCGGGTCAGCCTGAGCATTTCAGGATTTGAAGGCCCTATTTCTGGAGGACGAAGACGAAGATTTTATTACTACTATTTTTTATATTCCACTACACCATTGTATTCCGCTGCATTAATTATCATTCTCTGGTATGTGTAACTCTGATATGTATTGTATAAGTATAATCAAATGTTTTGTAAAACAGCTTCATGAACTGTTATTTGATTATTATATTTTATCGTTCCGCTGCAAGATTCTATTTTGTTTCTTTTATTTCTCCACTTTTTCTTATTTACCCCATAACAATCTGCCCTTCTGTATGGTTTAAGTCAGCACGTGTGTCTGCTTAAGCGTATAAAAAGGTGGGATGTTACATTGTTTTTGAGTTGAAAATAAGCTTCAGTTTGTAAAAATGGATATGCTTGCTTATTCTCTGGTTTTCTTATTTTTGATAAACGAAATGAAATGGGAAAGATGGATAAATAGAAAAATGTTTACAGGATATTATTTTACTGGTACAAGGCTTTTAAAGTTTGGTCAGAGATTTTATTTCCTATGGAAGCTGATAAGATTTTATAATGTGTACAAGAGATGTTAGTATTAATGAATGTTGTCCTTATGTCTACAAACTTATACTTTATCTTATTTCGTATGTACTTATGGTTGTATATTTTTTTCTTTCAAGTGTACATCCTGTACAAACATGCATATTTATTTCCTTTTTGTCTTGCAGCCTTATATCTACAAACAAGTATATCTATAGTTTATTTTTCTTTCCTTTCAAGTGTACATACTTATTTTATCCTTCCTGTACAAACATGAACATGTATTTTCCCTTACTTTGTTTATTTTTATTTTTCCTTTATTTTTAAACTTAAACTATTAAATACTTAGTCTACTATTATTTATTTTTATACCTATGTTTAAATATTTATAAGATTATTTTATCTTAAACATATTTGAAAGATTTTATTTTAAATTTACAAATCATGGCTTCTTCCAAAATACACACACACACACACACACACACACATATATATATATATATTTGAAATAGCAATTTCTATTTATATTAAAATCCCTTGTAAAGACATTACATTATTAATATTATTTAAATATAACTCATTATTAAATTAAAATAAGTTATAGAAGGAGTTATCTCTTTATTAATAAATTACTTATTTAATCAAACTATATTAAAAAAGAACAAAACAACCTCTCTTGTTTAAATTTAAACTTAGCTAAAATCATTTTAAACAAATAAACTTTTATCTTGAGTATTTTAAAATCATATGGTTATTTATTTAATATTAAATTAAATCAAATTTCCAAATTACCAAAAATATTAAAATTAGAAAACATGCCTTTATTTATTATATTTAAAACAAAGCTTATCTATTTACAATATATACAAATATATATACATTATAAATAGAAAACAATTTATTAACTTTTTAAAAGATAAAAATCACCAATTAAATATTTATTGAAAGAATATTATTAAATCAATTCAAATCTTATTTACAAATATTATCAAATTAATTTAATTTTAACACAGATTATTAAATTGATATTGCCAAATATTCCGGGATGTCACATTCCTCCCCCCTTAAAATAATTTCGTACCCGAAATTTAAAACAAAGGTAATTTAATAATCTCATTAATGATTTAATTTTAAAAAACACAAGCATATATTAATCATATGCTAACAACCATAGCAACCAACTCATCCAATCAAACAAATCTATCTATCGAGACAAAATTGGGATAGGACTATCTACAGTTTCCCAAGTAAAAATACCGGGATACTCGCCCTACATAACCCAAACAAAACTATACTACTAAGCTACAGAGCCCCTACTCCTCTAGATCTAAAAAACTAGACAGGATATCAGACTATAGACAAGTCTGACTCAACATCCAAAACTCCCTGAACTGCTGGCTCTACAACCAGAGATAGATCTTACACGTACTCCCTCAGAGATACGTGAAATACATCGAATCCCAGTTATCCAAACTGACAATTCACTCCAGAAGATCAAACACTTAACCTCACCAAAACATAGAGAAAATCCAAAATATCTCGGAGCTAGCTTCCCAATCTTACCAAACTTAAAGCTCCTTCGATCGGAGAAAACTTACTCAAAATCAAATTCCCGACTTTGAAATCCAAATTCCTCCGTCTCTTATCCACAAAACTCATCTGACAATCCAGGGCTGCCTTCATCTCTACTGATCAGCTCAACCTTCGTTGAATCCTCTCAAAACAACTCATCACAATGATCCACCCACAATCAATCCAAGAACACAAACTCTACTCTCAAACATCAGAAGACTGAACTTACTTTTCCTACCCGAAAAGATAAAACAGATGCACTCCCAAAGTGCTTCCGCTGCACAACTCTGATCTGGAGTAGATGAAAATGCTGATGACAAACACAAGCACAGACTGGACAACACATCCCAAAAATATGGTCTAACAGATCCATAAAGAGAAAATTTAGAAATCCCGAAAGATCTCTGACAAACCAAGAGAACACTCAACTATCGCAAGTCACTTTTGCGATCAACCCAATCTAACATCCAAAGAAAAACTGTTCTCTCTTTACCAATCAGAACAGCTTAAGCCTATCTAGCCAATCCATCGAAGAAATGGGTCCACATAGTTGCTGCTTCTGAACTTCACCTCTAGAAAACTGCTGACAGATGACCTCCTTGCCTGCACACAGAACAATCTGAGCTGCGACGCTTGCACTGATGCCAGAGACTTCCTAATCCAAACTCCTCGAGAAACTCAGGCCTCAAAGCCAAGCACAAACACCCAGTTGAACACAGCCTCAACACCGATGCAGACGCACTTCCTTATCCAAAGCCCCTTGAGAAACATCTTCAGAAACAACCCATAGCCACTGCATCTCATCACACAACAACTACTTCCTGAGTTACTAAGGTACCATCACTAGCTTCTGCCCAACCGACAGATCCAAACTCTAGCTCATCCAAACTCTTGAAAATCCGCTCACACGAGCGCGATCATCTTACACTTAAATGCCGGACTCCGAACCCTAAAAGATTTCCTTCAGAGATTGGTGAAATCCTTACACCACAACAAAAATTCACTCGAGACGGTTTTGGGTCTACAATCTCGGTAGATACACTTCCAACCTCAACAAACTCCAATCATTGGTAGTCGTGTTACACACACCACTACCCCATCTACCTTTATAACTTATATTGGAAAACCCGAACAGGTAACCCAACATATAGGTAGAAATATATATATATATATGTATATATATATATATATGTATATATATAAAAATACAAATACGCTCTCTTAAGAAAGACACCACTCCAGAGCTTAGGTATTCGCTCAACCTAGTGCTCTGATACCAACTGTGACGACCCAACTTTCTATCACTAGAAAGTTGCATCATCTTTAAGAAAGAAAGGGATAGAAAAGAGAAAAGATAAAGAAGAAAGAAGGAACAACATCAGAATCTCAACAGCGGAACAAATAAATTATATTAATCACATAAATATTACATAATATACAACATCAATCAGAGTTACACAGATAATACATCACATACTAGACAGTTATAAACACCTGTCTAGTTAATACAACTCGATACAACTCAAACACAACACAGAGATACCAACACAGCAGAAAACTATATATCTATAATGCAGAAGCCTCCTGCTCCATTGCTCCTCCACAATTCGTCAAAGATAACCTGAATCCCTTGGCTACTCGTAAAAATTTGAGTACCCAAGAGTTTAGGAAAAATAGAAATAAACTCCGAGTCAGACATGGGTCTGGTATGAGTAACAGGTTAAAGTTGCTTAACTTTGAAAATCCTTTGAAAACAAAAGGTATCACGTAAGACTTCCCACACATAAACATGGAAAAGTTTTTACCTTACGCTAACCAAACATTTGATAGGAAATTCTATGATATTATAATAGGTCTAGGATTTTCAAGTAAATAAGAAATAGCTGAAATTGTTACATCTATTAAATTCCAGCATACTAGCCAACAAAGTGGGTAATACAATCAAATCCAAGGGCACTTATTGGAGATTGGATTCCATACAATGGAAGGGCTACTGGGGTACCGCTCATCACAGTACCTGGCCTAGATCAGCGTACAGAGGATTACTCCCAATCCCCTACAACACAAGGCCGAAACCATCCCTTACTGGACAGTCCCGAACGAAACAACCCCAGAAGTTGGAGCTCACAACTGCCCACAAAGCCGAATAAAAAGGGACATCTAGACAGGGGAAAATCTCGCTCTCAAGTGGGGGCTACCCACGAAGCCTTGCTGCACCTCCCCTGTTTTAGCCATTCCCGGTTGATGAGGCTTGAGGCTACGATTACCTTATCAGAACTCATCACTTAGAATGCTCATCGTCCACCTGACGATGTTCTGAAAGCATTCAATCCATACAAGTTCGTTCCGGGTTCGAACGAAACCTAAGGCATTATCTCGTTACACTCATTTTGGAATCACCCTCAGAGTTAACGACAATAACCCTTGCACTCTGAATCTTCATTTTCACTTGAGATTCACGACATATCGTAAATTTGGATCGATGTGGTTTTTAGATATCCAAATCTGGAAACCCGATCCGGGTCTCATCGAAATCCAAAACGTATCTTTTAAGGCCAAGTTGTTTTAAAGTTAAAACAATTCATTTCATTATCCATATACACACAGATAGATAATTCACAATATCACAGATAGATAATCTACAATATCACAGATAGATAATTCATGTTATCATCACACTTCAACCAAAGCATCCATATCACACAGCATTACTTATCTCATATCTGAGATTTCAAACTATTTAAGGAAATCAATATCATCCATCATACATAAGCAAGGATTAATAATCACACCATTTATAATTAATTTAAAATGAATTAAATTAATTACCTTATCTCTAATTAATTTAAAGTAAATTAAATTAATTACTTCATCATTATAAATCTTGCTTACATAACCATTAATTAATTACAAATCAATTAATTAATCATTCCTTAATTTCCATCTTAATTAATCATCCTTGATTAATTATCCTTTAATTACATTCAAGTAATTATCCTTTAATTAATTTCACAAATTAATTATCCTTACCCAAATACAGTAATTAATCTTTAATTTCTCTATTAATTAATTAACTATAATTAATTACATTAATCCTTAATTAATAACATTAATTAATTACTCAAATAACTTATTATTGATTATTAAATCTTAATTAATCAACCCTTAATTACATCATTAATTATATAAATTAATGATCCCTAATTACATTTTTAATTAATTATCCTATTTAAATAAATTACATTAAGAAATAAATCTTTAATTAAACCATAATTATTAATCACTCTTGATTAATCCCATTCAGTAATTAACTACTCTTAATTACTTCATTAAATAAATTAATTACTCCTTAATTAATTATCTTAATTAATCCCTTGATTAATTACACCAAGTAATTTAATCCAAATTACTTCCATATTTAAATCATCTTCAATTAATTACATCTAGTAATTACAATTAATTACTTCATTAAGTAATTACACTTCATTAATTACATTTAAGTAATTATACTTATCAAATCATCCAATGATTAATTTAAATTAATTAAACTTAATTAATTAACTTAAACAAATCAAATTAAACTCAATTAATTATATTAAGTAATTAATTCCTTAATTACTTCCATTAAGTAATTACACTTAACATTTTCACAAATGATTATCTTTAATTAATCAATCTAATTAATTATTAAAATTATCACATTTATTAATTATTAAATAATCTTAAGTTAATGACCTTCATCGTTTATTAACAATTCTTAATTTCTTTCCTTAAGAAATTAAACTTAGATTAATCAATATTAATTATATATTAATTATTCCTTAATAACCAATTAATTAACCACTAATTATTTAATTAATTTAAGTTTTAACTGTAACTTAATTAATCTTTAATTGCTTGATTAATTAATCTTTAATCATTAATTAAAATCTAATCTTTATCCAATTAATGATCCTTAATTACAAATTAATTATTCCTAATTAATTAGTCTTAGACTTTAATTAAATAATTTTAAACTCTTAATTACTAAATTAATTACCCATATCATAAATTAATTAAATTAATTAATTATACATTTTTAATTATCTTAATAATTTAATGAGTCCAAATCATTAAATTCTAATTAACTTTAAGATAAAACTTTACTCTTACTTATGATTAAATTATCCTTAATAAAACATTTAAAACAATTTACTTTCAATTTATTTCAAATTTCATTTTAAATTTAAGATTTAAAAATGAATACAAATTTAATTTTAACCAAGTTTAAAACAATTTAAAAACCTCTTGTAACGTCCTAGATTTTCGCGTTCGAAAATTGACATCCATACTTTACATCGTACTCGAATGTCGTAGATTCGAGCGTTCAAATCCGAGTCGCCGGAGCTTATAACACAGTTAAGTAAATATCACAGCGGAATAAAAAGAATATAGATATACAACATCTGATACAATATCCAGATACAATGATGATACAATGAATATCTATATATATCAGAGATATGATACAATAAATTGCAGCGGAAAGAAAAATAGATAACATCAGCAGCAGATAATCTTCATCTCCAAAGCACGATCCAGAAATAGCTCGAACTCCCAATAACGAGGCACAAAGATAAGCAAGTGCAGTCTGATCCAAAGACTGAACTAGCTCCAGATAACTTACTAAATCTGAATATCTGAAAAACCAAACTCTAGACTACTCGTGTAGAAAATTTTGAGCATCCAGAGTTTAGGAAAGAAACAATAAACTCCGGATCAGTCATGGGACTGGTGTGAGCAACAAAAACAGTTTATCTTTAAAACAAATAGCAGAGAATTTTAAAGTCAATTCGCAATTCTTTTAGAAAATGAAACTACCATAAGACCTCCTGCCACACACACAATGCAAACGCAGAATTGGAGGAGATTTCTTCTTATGATAGTCAAAGATGTTTACTACGCAAAAATCAAATCATTTGATATTATTACTAGTGCATAGTGCAGAAAACAATTTCGAAAGTAGAATATAAATCTTAGCCAGCATAGACATTTCGCACTTATGCCTACTATAGCTACCATGTTCAATAGCAGGTTACCACCACATTCCATGGCAGGTAATACAACTAAAACCGTACAAAGTTCGTATTTGGAAGATGGATTTCCAACAAATGGTCAGGCTAAGGAACTTCCTATTCCATGAAAGAAACGCCTCTGGCGGGACGCTCCGAGAACCACACCGTTCTCTGCCAAACAAGGCCGGCAACCCCTTTTCCCAAGGATAAAAGAAACCTCAGATATGCCACCCCCGGTCCTTTGGGACCTTTAACCGAGGTACCTCTAATCCAACATCACACGTCATAAATAAAGTGTGTCCACATGAGTAAGTATCTGGGCTCCATACCATGATACTACCCTTTTCCAGAAGGAATGGTTATACCCTAGGGGAGCTACCCCTGAAAACCTTGCCGCACAATTCCTGTTTCGACCATTACCGGGTTGTGAGGCTCGACGAAGTCTCGTCCACAAAGCTACGCTTTTTCAAAAAGCCACGCTTTGGGTCAACAGATGATCAACCTATGATCACAAAGATAAATGATCAAACAAATGATCATATCACAAATGATCAAACACTGATCATCACACAGCAACACTCAGCATGCCACATTACCAAATTGGGATATATCGCTGATAACTTCAACTACATAACCTCTGAGCTCGTATGTCTCAGAGAAGGGTGTTAAGCTAAGAGAATAAATTCTCCGCCACCAACAGAAATGTATTTGAAAGAAATCTGCTTTATATCTCAAAGTGTAATGTCAGACACGTAACCATACAAGTCTGTTCCGGGTTCGAACAGAACCGAAGGCACTTCTTACGAAGCCCTTGCAATTCCGGGTATTCACAATCCCGATCGGATTTCCCATCACTTAGGGGATCTTTATACCAGGATCGACCCAGTGCAGAGACAATCGACGAGTTATCTTTTCGTTCTCGTGAATATCCGGTCTTCATCACCGGTCTTCAAATGCTATCCATATACAACGTATCACATATTCGGAATGGGTTATACGACCCAAAGGTCCTTTCCCGGCTAACCCGAATAGTGAGCGAAATATTTAAAAATATATGGATATTGGGATTTTAATTAAGTCACAACTTATTATCCAAAACTTTTCTTCAAATGGTTTAACAAATTACCATTTTCAAATCTTTAAACAAAAAGATTCAACCTTTACGGTTTAAGCAATTTCCACACTTTAATCTTTTAAACGAATTCATTCACAGATTTTCCAAATTAACTTCCATTTCAATTTGATTAACTAGTTAAATCTTTAAAACAAAGATTCAACTTCTAGCTTTCAAAACGATTCCATTTCAAATGGTTTAAACAAATCATTATTTTAAATCTGTTAAAAATAAACAGATTTGATTCATAGCTTTCAAAAACAATTCATTCATAACTTAGAAAACCATTTTTTTCAGTTCAATCTTGAAATTCCTTTAATTAAACTGGAATTTTTTTTCTTATTTGAAAGCTTTTATTCTTTTGAAAACAAACAGTTTTCATTTTGGAAATCTGATTCATTTATACGAGTTAAGATTCTTGGGTTAAATTCAAATTCTCAAACCAGTATTTTAAAATGATTCCAATTCATATAAACACATTTATAACATCTTTAATCAAAATTCCCAATCATTGAATTCAAATTCAAATATTGAATTCAAATTAAATTATTTAAATTAGAAAACTTACCAAGTTATTCAAAATAACTTTATTCTTAAACTCCTTTTCAAAATCTTAACATTTAACCCAAATTCATTTTCAAAATCAATTGAAATAAAAATTTCAATTTCAAAAACCTTAAATTTAAATTATCTGTGACTTAACCGATTTCCACGTGAAATCCATATTTGTGTGTGTATGGTGTAGTCCAGGGGTTTAACACAATAGTGCAACACAATGAATCATCACAGATAATTTATCACAGATCACAACATAAATCAGGGTGTATCACAAAGCATCATATATCAGGGAATATCAACAATTCACATTCAATACAATTCAAATATCCATAGATAAGATCAATTAATTATCTGATTTAATTAAATCAGATTAGTCACTAATCCTGATTAATTAACATTAATAAGTTACAAATCATTTTGATAAATTATTCTTTAATCATTTATTAATTAACCATTAATAATAAATTAATTAACCTTTAATTATAATTCATCAACCTTTAATTATTAAATAATTAACCTTTAATTATTTAATTCACCATTTAATTATCTTCAATCAATTACTTTGATTATTCCTCAATAAATTATCATTCCTTAGTTACCTTTATTAATTAATTTAACCTTTAATTAATTATTCTCAAATTAATTACCTTAATTTATAAATCATATTAAATAATTAACCTTTAAACCGATTTCATAATTAATTAACTCCTTAATTGCTTTCATTAAGCAATTATCCTTAAGTGATTCATTACCTTTTAGATTACTTTTAATTACTTAATTAATTCAAAGGTAGATCATTTATCTTGATTAATCACTTTATTATCATTAAATTCTTTAATTATCCACCCTAATTCATTAAAGATAAACCCTTTTTATCTTAATTAATGACTTAATTATATCATTAAAACTTCATTTGAAACCACTTAAGGATTTTTTTTTAATTAATCAATTATTTCAAAACCAAATCAAAATAAATATTTATCATATTTGAATTTAAAGTTTAAGTTTAAAGTTTGTTTGACAAAACATGATAAATACTTCACTTTCATTCTTAAGCTTTGAAAACTTGTTTACTTAGTTTTGAAAACTTTGTTTAGATTTTAAAACCTGGATCATGATTTACATTTTTTTAAATTTTAAAAACCTGTTATGCTTTAAAACCTGGCTTCAAGCTAAACTACCCCGAGAGCAACTTCGAGCTATGCCATCATCTTCCCGAGACAAACCCCAATTTCCCCGAGTACTTCCTCTCCTCGTATTATATTTTTTCCTTAAAAACAGTTTAAATCTTAACTGTTGCTTCCCCACGCAATCACGAAAGAAATACCCGAGCCAACCCACCTCCTACTCGAGTACCACTTCGAGTTTGACTTCATCTTCTCCCTTCCCACTGCAACGACCAAAGAAAACCCATTGATACGCCGAGGCACGGTGCACGTGCACACAAACTCGCCGCCCCTCCGGCCAACTTCGTCTTCGCTCACAAGTCGACGATGACCTATTCGAACCCTCAGACCACCCAGAATGATCAATCTCACCAGAACCCAAAATCGAGCAAGTCGATGTCTTCCTGAAATCAAACTCGGTCGACAAAATCACCTCATATCGACAATCCCGTTCACCAGAAGTCACGCCGTCTCGATCAAAGCCTCACCGATGACCCACGCTCTGATTCCCCCATCTCCGGTTCAACTCGATGCAATGGCGAACTCAAACAAAACCAAAACCCAAATGCTTGTTCCTCTGACCTTAAAACCCTAATCTTGCCTCGCAAAGCCACAACGATCACCAGAAAAATCTTGAACTATTTTTTCTGAGTTCCCCATGCCACCAACTTCCTCCAGACCAAGACCCATCTCCCAAAGCTTTTTCGATCGTCAGATATCGGTGATAAACCAAAATTTGTTCAACTTTGATTTTCTCAGAGTATATTAAACTAAAAATTATGATTCTGGTCCCTAAATTCATCTTATACTATTACAAATCTGGTTGTGGAATCGAATCATAAAATTAAAATGATTGATTTTAACTATATTCAGATCATCACTGTATTTTTCTAAATTTTGGATTAATTATTAACTTAAAATTCTTGAAAGTATTTTTAGAATTGATACTATGTCGTTATAACCATATTTCATTCAAGGATCAAAACCCAATTCTGATTGTATGAGGAGATTTAGATTTTTAAAGTAGTTCGAACCTATGGAGATAACAGAGACAGTTTGTACATATTTATACAGATATATATATACATTTAAAACAGAGCAGTTTAAAGCATATATCTAGCTAAGATAAATCATGCAAACATGTCAAACAACTTCATTTCAAGCATCATCAAAATGTAAACAGATTCAAGCCTTTAGGTTTAGAAGTTTGCTCACAAGCATCAAGAAAACAAAACCAGTTAAGCTTCTAAAAACAAGGAGTTGCTCACCTTAAAATGAAGACAGAGCAGTTTATTTGCAGCTGTTTTGAAAAACAGTTTGAATTTGAAACTTGAGTCCTGGAATTTGCTTGAACTTTGATTTTTAAAACTGCATGCTGATGAACTTTGATGAAGATGATCCTAGACTTAAATGTATGCAGATGATCTTGAGTTTGAAGAAGAATACAGATGCTATAATTTTTTTCTTTCTGGTTTGCTTAATCTTTGATGAACGAAAATGAAATGGGAAGGCTAATAATAAAGAGAAGTGTACAGGTTGATTATAGGGTTTTGTATATACAGCAGGGTATGGCTGAAGATGTTTGGAGTTATAGGTTAGAGATAATATCTTGTTTGTACTTTGTTTTGCCTGCATCTTATTTTTTTTCTCGGCTGAGAGATTTTGTGTGCTAGAGATATCAACTAGACTTGTACAAATGTATATTATTTTGTACAGGTCAATATATTTTTTTTGTACTAAAGATATCTTTGCATTAATTTGATAAGTACTCTTATGTTTCATATGCCATACTTGTTGACTTCGGCCATACTTACCTTTGTTTTCCTTGTTTTGTGGCTGCAGCCCTTTTCTTGTTAATTTTCGGCTGAGAAGCTAGGGTAGGTACTTTTGTTTCTTATTTTATTTACATACTTATTTTTAGTTATGTTATTTTATTTTTGAATGTATATTTCTTTTTGCTTTGTTTTATCACTTTATTTGCCTTTGCAATGTGAATGAATTTATTTGCTATGCTTTTGTTTATTTTGTTTAGTGGCTAAAGAGTAAATGGCATTTAATGCCTGTCCTTCCTTTGTTACTTCCATACCAATATTTGTTTTCCATGCTGGCCTACTCATTTACAGGCTGCCTATATTTTGGTTTTATTTTGCTTATATGTACTAGAGATATTTGCTATCTTGTTACTTGTATTTTCGTTTGTTTACTAACATTGCTTGTTTTGTTTCTACATATATGTTTAAAGTTGTGATCTGGTTTGTAGTTTATATATGTGAATGTATTTTATTTCATTTTTGAGTTTTACCCCTTAAAGGTATTTATTTCTATTTATTTGTTGTTAGAATTTGTTAATGTGTTTAATTTATATTCCATAGTTATCTTATATACTTGTCTTCATATTTATTGTCTTATATTTATTTTTATTTCTAACATAAATCACCAATTCTAATATTTATTATTACAATTTTATTTCAAATCCAATATAGATTATATTATTTCAAATTTACTCCGATATGTTTAAATACATATATATTCTCATATATACACAGGTATATAATATTTTAATTTTAAATGATTTATACAGAATATATTTGGAATCGGGGGAAACTCGCACCACTTAAATCGATTAAGTTCACAACTTTAATTCAAAAATTGAATTAATTATCAATTTAAATATTTATAAAATTCGGGGTCGTTACAAACTTCCCCCCTTAAAAGAATTTCGTCCTCGAAATTCGTAGGCACGAAAACAATACAGAGATGGACAGATTCGATCTTCTATAACTCCTCAAACACGAGATATGAATTCCAAACTCAAGTCGGAATATCTTAGAATACATACCAATTTGTCCCTCTTCGGACTTTGGTATTCACAAGAAATTACAATAGAATTTCAAAATTTGGTTTCAAACGAAATCGTTTTATCAATATAATTCAAATTTAGCTCTGTATTCTATTAATCAATTTAACTCAATTCAAAATTTCCAATTTCAAATTCATTAAGGTTTAAATCCAAAGGGCTGATAAGAAACCGATGAAATATGAAGTAACGACTTTCTACAACTTCGTCTTGTAGCTGGTACGAAGCAGTCAAAAGAATCTGGAAAGACGAATCAAAGAAGATTGATAGGAAAGTTTGTTTCCACTGTTGCAGGGTATTGACCATTTATAGCCGTATTTCCCTGTCCCCTATCTCGTCCTCTTCTTGCACTCATACTTACTATCAGTGGATAGTAAGAGAATTTACTGAGACGTTCAGACGGATATCTGAGAATACTCATTCTAGAGTTTACTTCACTCTATCTCTAATGAGCTACTTAACGTGTTATACTCCTGAGCTAAAGTTCAACCTTGGCTCTGATACCAAATGTAACGTCCCAGATTTTCGCGTTCGAAAATCGACATCCATACTTTACATCGTACTCGAATGTCGTAGATTCGAACGTTCAAATCCGAGTCGCCGGAGCTTATAACACAGTTAAGTAAATATCACAGCGGAATAAAAAGAATATAGATATACAACATCTGATACAATATCCAGATACAATGATGATACAATGAATATCTATATATATCAGAGATATGATACAATAAATTGCAGCGGAAAGAAAAATAGATAACATCAGCAGCGGATAATCTTCATCTCCAAAGAACGATCCAGAAATAGCTCGAACTCCCAATAACGAGGCACAAAGATAAGCAAGTGCAGTCTGATCCAAAGACTGAACTAGCTCCAGATAACTTACTAAATCTGAATATCTGAAAAACCAAACTCTAGACTGCTCGTGTAGAAAATTTTGAGCATCCAGAGTTTAGGAAAGAAACAATAAACTCCGGATCAGTCATGGGACTGGTGTGAGCAACAAAAACAGTTTATCTTTAAAACAAATAGCAGAGAATTTTAAAGTCAATTCGCAATGCTTTTAGAAAATGAAACTACCATAAGACCTCCTGCCACACACACAATGCAAACGCAGAATTGGAGGAGATTTCTTCTTATGATAGTCAAAGATGTTTACTACGCAAAAATCAAATCATTTGATATTATTACTAGTGCATAGTGCAGAAAACAATTTCGAAAGTAGAATATAAATCTTAGCCAGCATAGACATTTCGCACTTATGCCTACTATAGCTACCATGTTCAATAGCAGGTTACCACCACATTCCATGGCAGGTAATACAACTAAAACCGTACAAAGTTCCTATTTGTAAGATGGATTTCCAACAAATGGTCAGGCTAAGGAACTTCCTATTCCATGAAAGAAACGCCTCTGGCGGGACGCTCCAAGAACCACACCGTTCTCTGCCAAACAAGGCCGGCAACCCCTTTTCCCAAGGGATAAAAGAAACCTCAGATATGCCACCCCCGGTCCTTTGGGACCTTTAACCGAGGTACCTCTAATCCAACATCACACGTCATAAATAAAGTGTGTCCACATGAGTAAGTATCTGGGCTCCATACCATGATACTACCCTGAAATGACCCTCCCATTTTCACCCTAATTTCATAAGGATTTTTTTTTGTTAAGAGATGATATATAGATATATCATTCATTACAAATATATTTCCCAGGGTCATTTTCTTTCTCCAATAAACAAAATATATCCAGGATCAAGATAACTTACCAATATAAATATATCAGTGTATTTCTAATAACCTACACATACATATGAAGATGTATGTGTTCCTCTTGTTTATATTCAGAGTATATACTTTATTTTATTTTTTTATTTGTTGTACAAGAACATTCTGTTTGATTTAGATTTTAGCAATTCAGATTAATTGATTTTTGACCATAGAATCCACTGGGAACATGTACTTTAGTCTGTTATTCTAATTAAGAAATGATCAAGTAATAATCAGTGGAAAGCAAGCTTTTAATATGGGTGATTGTGTAAAAGTCTGTATAGTATCAAACTCAGGTTAAAAGAAAGTGGATCATAAGTGAACACAAGCAACATCTAGGCGTAATGGAAACGCGCCTAACTTATACATGAGAGGTCACGAGTTCGAGCAGCTATGCTGGTCGGTTCAAACCCAATTTTTGTTTTTTTTTTCCTGTATGGTTTGAAATCTGATATCTACCTATATCAGCACATATATACTTAATTTCATCCTATAATCTAACATACAAAACAAAATTTCTTGCATTATTATTTTTAAAACCCTTTCCTACAATTGTTCTAGGAATTTATGTTTATATTTTTGCCCAAATATCAACATGTACACAGATATACATGTACATGTCAATATCTTTGCTCATTTTCCAGAAAACTGGGTTCAAATGGTTCCTTGCTTCATTGATATGAAGTGAACAATTTGCCTGACCTATGGTCTAACCATGTGGTTAATCTGACCATTCTTTTATTAGCATTGTTGCCAGGTTTTGTTTGTTCAAACCAGTTTACATTGCTTATCTGTCTTAAACTTTTAAAGATGATTGTGGTGAAATAATTGCTAAATGTACTAAGCTTTTGAAATGCATTTTTATTTTCAAAATACAATCTATCATGATCAACCAATACATCATTTATTTGAAGCTGGTTAACTCATGTATCCTGCATCTGCTACACACTAGTTCAAAGTAATGGAGTTACCATTCATTGCATTCTGTCTGAAGCCTTTAAAAACATTTTACTTTTCTCAATACGATTCAGAAATGAATTCAAACTTATTTACAAAGCATTTCAGTAAAAAGGAAACTAAAATCCTTATAAGTTTACTTCTAGCTAAATCCAGATTATATTTTAAAACTCAGTGCTCTGTTATGTCTCAAGATTAACTAATACATAATATAAATTATGCAAAACAGTAGCTCACCTACATATGCATATTTCTTTTCCAAGCATCCATATCAATACTTAAAATCATTTCCTTGTTCCCCACTCAGATATTTCTTTTAGATTTTAATCCTTAGTGCATAACAATATATATAACATGATACAACTAGTCCATCTAACCATAATAGAATTCATTACATGACTGGAAATCTTAGAAACATAAAATTTTTCCTGAATACATGCAGATATAATCAATTTAAGCTCTTATTGAAACTAGCTAGCATGTTCATTCACTCCTCCATAATAGCCATAACTTCATTTTTACTTAGTGCCTGGGTTACCTGAAAGAGCATGAGTGGCTGCCTCATTTTAAAATGAGACACCCCATATGCCATGAGCAAACAAGGGTCAGATCTATGATCTGGTATGAGTAACATCAATACATTCATGATATTAAGCAATAGAGAATATAAGAGCACCAATTAGTTATTTAAGCAAATTCCTGCAATCAATTACTTTAACATAGTATAATTAAGTTGATTCAGGTATGATATATTCATTTATCATTCTTACACTTGCATACATAATCATGCAAACATAATTATCCATTTGCAACAATTGCATTCACTGGAACCATCTTGGTTCCATACCATTCAACCTAAGAAATATCCATATTCCTATTTCTTCATTTACAGGTTGTATAATTCAATTTAAATCCCTGCCTCATCTGCTATTAGGGAATCACAGGGACACATTGCAATGAACTAATTCACATCATTGCACAAAGATCTCAGGGCTTAAACAAACCATGTGCCAACTTGCATACTTCAAATATGACAAGCATTCCAGCAGCCTTCTTGGCCTTCCCTTCCCTAGTTTATTTACTAGTGTATTGTCTTAAATCCTATCATCAAATATGCTAGGTGAACATGTCACTGCAAACATGGAAACATCCATAATCTTTCCTAGCATAATTCTCCTCAGAAATAAGCAAACAGTTATTTCCTAAATGGGGTCAATATGTCTTGATCTTAGTAAAATATAAGAATATTTTCAACTGTAAAAAGAGGCATGGCATGTTCTTATTATATTGATCTGCAAGCCTTTATGATTGATTCAGATTCAGGATCTGGTTCAATCATAATTTTAGCTTGTGGGTTTTTTTTTTGATTTGATTAAGGGCTCAGCACTTAGAAAATTTCTATTGCACCCTTAACATTTTTTTCTTCTCAAGCCTCAGCACTTATACCAAGTATAATGCAGCTCCCAACATTTTTGTAAAGTTTCCATGCCATAGATCTATAACAGTTGAGAGTATTCTCTATATAATTTTTAAGATCTTAGACTTTAACATTTATGAGTATAAATAAAACAGTATGATACACATCCAAAGACAAATGTCTCAACCAATCAAAGATCATCAAAATCATCCATATTAAATCATATCAGATTTAAAATAAGACATCCAAAAAGCATTGATGAAATCATATACATCAAAACCAGAAATATATAAATGGCAATATAAAAAGTAGCTGCCTCATCTCAGGTCTTAATGCCATGAACTCAGTGAGATTACTCACCTAAATATTTCCTCTTATTAATCCAGAAAATCCTTGTATGAGTGTTTTCTCCTTCCTTCCAATATTTTTCTTCCTTTCTTATTTTTGTGCAGCTCGGGGTAAAGATTATTCTACTGGCTAAAACTGCCTATTTATATGCATTTTTTCCACTAGGGTTTTGTTAAAACAGAATTCCATTTCTGTCCTGGCTAGCATCATGCATTTTTCATTCATAATACCCCGGCCATATTAACCAATTTAAAGGCTGCATTTTCTTTCTTTTACTTTTCAGAAAATGGCCACTCACCTAGTCATGTTAAAAGTGTGACTATCCTATTTTATATTTTAATTATTCCTGAGAATTCCCTTTGCTATTTTTGCCTACACAAGCATATTGACTTGTATCACATTTCATGTCATTTTAATGTTATAGTTTCACTTGCTTATATATATATACTTTTCAGTATTTAAAAATGTATATTTGTATACATATCTTATCTAAGCTTATTTAATTCCTCTTTAATTTCAGAAACACATGCACCTATATGTATACAGGTTTACAAATCCTTATAACATATATATGTGTATAATTTTCTTTTCTGGGTTTTAAATAAAATCTGTTTACTGATTTAAAGTAAAACTTACTTTTCTTATTTTCTAAGATGATCCATACAATTCCAGAAATCAAATATCCATGTTGCAAAAATCATATTTGTATTGCTTTTTAATTCTTGTTTTAAATCCAAGAAATCTGGAGTTCTTCCTTGTGCCATTTCAGTATGCACGTGCACACATATACTTGCACACTATTTATTCCAGAAATTTCACCATATTTAAATCTAAATATTTCAAAAATTAAATCATTTTACAAAAATGATTTTTCACAAAATTTTGGGGTATTACATTCACCCCTCCTTTTAGGAATTGTGTCCTCACAATTTTTCTAACATTTATATCAGGCATCATTTTCTTTTCTGAAAACTTATCAAACATATGCATAAGCAAACAAATTCAACCATATCAACCATGCATAACAAATTTTTCCAGAAAAAAAAAATTACCTTTTAATTTGCAAAAAGCTTAGGATAATCCATTTTAATCTTATCCTCTAACTCCCATGTGCAGTCATTAGGATCACTACTCCACTGGATCTTAACTAGTTTCAAGGTTTTGCTCCTTAATTTCTTTTCTTCCTTGGCTATAATCCCCACTGGTTCTTTTTCATAAACCAAGTCAGGATTTATTTGAATTTTGGTAGGCTCTTCCAAAATGTCTTCTTTATCATGTACCCATCTTCTAAGTTGGGACACATGAAAAACATTATGCATTGCTTTCATTTCCTCTGGTAATTCTAATTTGTAAGCCAATGAACCAATTCTTTCCAGAATTTTATAGGGTCCAACATACCTTGGTGTGAGCTTACCTTGCTTGCCAAATCTCAAGACTTTCTTCATAGGTGAAATCTTGATGAAAACAAAGTCTCCCACTTCATATTCCACTTGCTTTCTCTTCCTATCTGCAAATTTCTTTTGCCTATCTTGAGCTGCTGCTATTCTTTTTCTTATTAACCCAATTTTCTCTGTAGTTTCTTTAACATATTCAGGTCCAAGAACAGCCCTTTCTCCAGTCTCTACCCAGCATATAGGTGATAAACATGGCTTGCCATATAAGGCTTCAAATGGTGCCATCCCTATGGTGCTTTGGTAACTGTTATTGTATGTGAATTCAGCTAAATGGAGGTGGTCTTCCCAGTTGCCTCCAAAGTCCAGTGTACATGCTCTCAACAAATCCTCTAAGACTTTGTTCACCACCTCAGTTTGACCATCTGATTGTGGATGGTAGGCAGTGCTTAAGCACAATTCACTCCCCATGGCCTCTTGAAAACTTTTCCAAAACCTTGAGGTGAATATGGTATCCCTATCACTCACAATGGTTTTGGGTATGCCATGCAACCTTACTACCTCTTTCATGAATATTTGAGCCAATTTTGGAGCATTTCTTTCTGTTTTAACTGGGATAAAATGTGCTACCTTAGTTAGCCTATCCACTATTACCCATATGCTTGTGTTTCCCTTCTTAGATCTAGGCAGACCATCTATGAAATCCATAGATATATCCTCCCACTTCCACTGTGGTATACTAAGGGGTTGCAATAGTCCTGATGGCCTTTGTGTCTCTGCCTTGACTTGTTGGCAAGTCATGCACCTTGCAACATATCTGGCCACATCTGACTTCATCCCCTTCCACCAAAGATTTCTTTTCAAATTTTGATACATCTTGGTGCTACCTGGGTGTATGGAGTACTTACTCCTATGGTATTCATTTAATATTTCCTCCTTCAATTCTATATTTTCTGGAACACATATCCTATTTTTATTCCTTAAATAACCATTTTTATCAATTTGATAATTTATTACTTCCTCCCCTTTTGATATGAGCATTTTCTTTTCCACCATGTTTAGGTCTTGTTCCTGCATTTTCCCAATCTTAAGAAGTAAATCTGATTGCAGAGATATCATACTTAATTTTCCTTTACCTTCATCTTCTTCAATGGGCATCATTTGTTCCTCACTGTTTTCCTCAATTTCCAAATCAGTAAGTATAGACAAATCCCTAAACTCTTCCATCATCAACATGGCTACCTTGGCATGTTGTCTACTCAAGGCATCTGCAACTTTATTTGCCTTGCCTGGTGTATACAGTATATCTAGATCATAGGCAGCTAGGAACTCTACCCATCTATGTTGCCTCATGTTCAAATCTTTTTGTGAGAATAAATATTTCAGTGCCTTATGATCAGTGTAAAAAATGAATTTGGCACCTAACAAATAATGTCTCCAAAGTTTCAAAGCATACACAACTGCTGCTAGTTCAAGATCATGGGTTGCATATCTGGTTTCATGTGGCTTTAATTGCCTAGATGCATAGGCTACCACCTGGTCTTGCTGCATCAACACAGCCCCTAACCCAGAGCCACTTGCATCAGTGTACACAACCAAATTTTCATTTCCTTCTGGCACTCTCAATACTGGTGCATTAATTAGAGCTTCCTTTATTTTGATAAAAGCTTGCTCACATTTTTCTGTCCATACAAAGGCTTGGTTCTTTCTAGTTAAATTGGTAAGTGGTGATGATATTTTTGAGAAATCTTTTATAAATCTCCTATAATATCCTACCATCCCCATAAATGATCTAATATCACTGATGGTGCTAGGCCTTTTCCATGCTTGGATTGCCACTACCTTATTAGGGTTTACTGATATTCCTTTGGCAGAGATAACATACCCAAGAAAATGCACTTCTTCTTTCCAAAATGCACATTTTGAAAATTTTGCCTTTAAATCATTTTCCCTTAGTCTTGACAAAACTAAATGCAAATGATTTTTATGCTCTTCCACTGTCTTAGAATAAATCAAAATGTCATCAATAAAAATCAATACAAACTTGTCTAAATAATCTCTAAATATTCTATTCATCAAATCAACAAAATATGAAGGAGCATTTGTCAAACCAAATGGCATAACCAAAAATTCATATAAGCCATATCTTGTGTTAAATGCAGTATACTTAACACTTGAGTCTTCAACCTTCATTTGATGGAATCCTGATGCTAAGTCTAGCCTAGAAAATATTTTAGCTTCACTGAGTTGGTCAAAGAGATCATCTATTCTAGGCAATGGGTATTTATTCTTGATGGTTACTTTATTTAGTTCCCTGTAATCTATGCACATTCTCAAGGTACCATCATGTTTTCTTACAAACACTACTGGAGAACCCCAGCAGGAATTGCTTGGCCTTATAAATCCCTTGCCCTCTAATTCTTCCAACTGATTTTTCAATTCTTTCAGTTCACTTGGCCCCATTCTATAAGGTTTCTTGATTATTGGACTTGCTCCTGGAATGAGATTAATTTGGAACTCAACTAGTCTGTGGTGTGGAACACCCTTAACTTCCCCAAACACATCCAAGTATTCATTAACTATGGGAATTTCTTCAATGGTTAGTTCACTCAGATCTTTTTCTAAGTCAACTAAATGATACAATTTCCCTTCCTTAGCTATTTCACATAGACTGTGATCCTCTGGCCTCTAGAATTTTGCAATGATATGGTGGATGAGTCTAAATTAATTATGGCTTTAAATTGCCTTAACCAATCTACCCCCAATATAACCCCTATATTTGGGTAATTTAAAACATATAAATTGGAAATAAAAATATTTCCTCCTATGTTTAACTCCACATCCACACAATTCATGTTCAAAACACTAGAACTCCCTAGGGGACTTTGTACAAGCAATGGGGTTTCAACCAAAATGCAGTTTAATTTTAACACTTTAACTAATTCATAGGAAATCAAAGAGTGTGTTGCTCCAGTATCATATACTACTGGTATGGGTATGGCACAAATGAGTAATGTACCTTCCACTTGGCCATGATTTTCAGCATCAATTTTCACTGCAGATTTGCCTTTACCTTCCAAAGTTGCCAATTTCCCTTGCTGTTTATTCTTAGGACAGTTCCTCTTCATATGCCCCTCTTTCCCACATAGGTAGCATTTGAAGGCTCCTCCTTTTAAATCTGGGCACCTTGGTTTGATGTGTCCTTCTTTTCCACAATGATGGCAAACCAATTTCTTCTTAGTATCATTGGCTTTTGTATCTTTACTCTTCCTGTTGTCTGCCTCCTCCTTCTTTTTATCATAAGGGTGATATCTTCCCTTATCCTTCTTGTTGTTGCTCTTAAAATTCCTATATTTCTCTCTTTCTTTGTCATGTTGTTCCAGTTTCAAGGCCAGATCAATTACTTGATCAAATGTTCTATCTGCATATGGTAGCATAGCTCTGCTAAGTCCTGGGTTCAGTCCTTTTATATACCTATCGTTTTTGGATGCTTCATCTGCCACTAGCATTGCTCCATAATTAGATAGCCCCTTAAACTTTTGAGTGTATTCAGTGACATTCAAAGTTCCCTGCCTAAGTTTGATAAATTCTTCAAGCAAAGTGGTCTTGGCTGATGCTGGTACAAATCTTGCCTCCAACATCTCCTTGAACTGATTCCAAGTGATTTCATTTTCATTTCTTCCAGCTATGATCACCTCCCACCAGCTTAAAGCTACCCCTTTCAGTTGTCTAGAAGCTACTTGCCTCTTCCTTTGGTCATCCAACTGCATGTCATTGAAAATCCTATCAAGTGTTCTCAACCATGCTTGAATTTCCATCACACTCTCAGTTCCTTCAAAACTCTTGCCTCCCAAATTGGAATAAGTCTTCAGTAGTTTTGAAAGCTCTTCATGTGGGTTCTCAGGCCTATGCCCAATCCCTTCTCTTAAAACCCTCACAAATTCTTGCATATTAAGCATTTGAGGTGCACTGGATCCTGCATTGTGATGAGATCCTCTTCCTACCATGGTCTGCTAACTAAATTCTGGGCAAATGGTATTAGTATATTATGAGTACTTCTATAATTTTTATTTTCTTATCTAAATTATTTCATCCAAAACAAACAGACATAATACATTTCTATAATACTTAACAATCAATGCAACCAAGTGCTCTGATACCAACTGAAATGACCCTCCCATTTTCACCCTAATTTCATAAGGATTTTTTTTTGTTAAGAGATGATATATAGATATATCATTCATTACAAATATATTTCCCAGGGTCATTTTCTTTCTTCAATAAACAAAATATATCCAGGATCAAGATAACTTACCAATATAAATATATCAGTGTATTTCTAATAACCTACACATACATATGAAGATGTATGTGTTCCTCTTGTTTATATTCAGAGTATATACTTTATTTTTATTTTTTTATTTGTTGTACAAGAACATTCTATTTGATTTAGATTTTAGCAATTCAGATTAATTGATTTTTGACCATAGAATCCACTGGAAACATGTACTTTAGTCTGTTATTCTAATTAAGAAATGATCAAGTAATAATCAGTGGAAAGCAAGCTTTTAATATGGGTGATTGTGTAAAAGTCTGTATAGTATCAAACTCAGGTTAAAAGAAAGTGGATCATAAGTGAACACAAGCAACATCTAGGCGTAATGGAAACGCGCCTAACTTATACATGAGAGGTCACGAGTTCGAGTGCTATGCTGGTCGGTTCAAACCCAATTTTTGTTTTTTTTTTCCTGTATGGTTTGAAATCTGATATCTACCTATATCAGCACATATATACTTAATTTCATCCTATAATCTAACATACAAAACAAAATTTCTTGCTTTATTATTTTTAAAACCCTTTCCTACAATTGTTCTAGGAATTTATGTTTATATTTTTGCCCAAATATCAACATGTACACAGATATACATGTACATGTCAATATCTTTGCTCATTTTCCAGAAAACTGGGTTCAAATGGTTCCTTGCTTCATTGATTTGAAGTGAACAATTTGCCTGACCTATGGTCTAACCATGTGGTTAATCTGACCATTCTTTTATTAGCATTGTTGCAAGGTTTTGTTTGTTCAAACCAGTTTACATTGCTTGTCTGTCTTAAACTTTTAAAGATGATTGTGGTGAAACAATTGCTAAATGTACTAAGCTTTTGAAATGCATTTTTATTTTCAAAATACAATCTATCATGATCAACCAATACATCATTTATTTGAAGCTGGTTAACTCATGTATCCTGCATCTGCTACACACTAGTTCAAAGTAATGGAGTTACCATTCATTGCATTCTGTCTGAAGCCTTTAAAAACATTTTACTTTTCTCAATACGATTCAGAAATGAATTCAAACTTATTTACAAAGCATTTCAGTAAAAAGGAAACTAAAATCCTTATAAGTTTACTTCTAGCTAAATCCAGATTATATTCTAAAACTCAGTGCTCTGTTATGTCTCAAGATTAACTAATACATAATATAAATTATGCAAAACAGTAGCTCACCTACATATGCATATTTCTTTTCCAAGCATCCATATCAATACTTAAAATCATTTCCTTGTTCCCCACTCAGATATTTCTTTTAGATTTTAATCCTTAGTGCATAACAATATATTTAACATGAT
The DNA here is from genome assembly GCA_030737815.1 of Allium fistulosum. Classification (NCBI taxonomy): domain Eukaryota; kingdom Viridiplantae; phylum Streptophyta; class Magnoliopsida; order Asparagales; family Amaryllidaceae; genus Allium; species Allium fistulosum. The sequence continues at coordinate 762,856,839 of CM060903.1, read as the reverse complement.
ACAACTAGTCCATTTAACCATAATAGAATTCATTACATGACTGGAAATCTTAGAAACATAAAAAATTTCCTGAATACATGCAGATATAATCAATTTAAGCTCTTATTGAAACTAGCTAGCATGTTCATTCACTCCTCCATAATAGCCATAACTTCATTTTTACTTAGTGCCTGGGTTACCTGAAAGAGAATGAGTGGCTGCCTCATTTTAAAATGAGACACCCCATATGCCATGAGCAAACAAGGGTCAGATCTATGATCTGGTATGAGTAACATCAATACATTCATGATATTAAGCAATAGAGAATATAAGAGCACCAATTAGTTATTTAAGCAAATTCCTGCAATCAATTACTTTAACATAGTATAATTAAGTTGATTCAGGTATGATATATTCATTTATCATTCTTACACTTGCATACATAATCATGCAAACATAATTATCCATTTGCAACAATTACATTCACTGGAACCATCTTGGTTCCATACCATTCAACCTAAGAAATATCCATATTCCTATTTCTTCATTTACAGGTTGTATAATTCAATTTAAATCCCTGCCTCATCTGCTATTAAGGAATCACAGGGACACATTGCAATGAACTAATTCACATCATTGCACAAAGATCTCAGGGCTTAAACAAACCATGTGCCAACTTGCATACTTCAAATATGACAAGCATTCCAGCAGCCTTCTTGGCCTTCCCTTCCCTAGTTTATTTACTAGTGTATTGTCTTAAATCCTATCATCAAATATGCTAGGTGAACATGTCACTGCAAACATGGAAACATCCATAATCTTTCCTAGCATATTTCTCCTCAGAAATAAGCAGACAGTTATTTCCTAAATGGGGTCAATATGTCTTGATCTTAGTAAAATATAAGAATATTTTCAACTGTAAAAAGAGGCATGGCATGTTCTTATTATATTGATCTGCAAGCCTTTATGATTGATTCATATTCAGGATCTGGTTCAATCATAATTTTAGCTTGTGGGTTTCTTTTTTTTTTTTTTGATTTGATTAAGGGCTCAGCACTTAGAAAATTTCTATTGCACCCTTAACATTTTTTTCTTCTCAAGCCTCAGCACTTATACCAAGTATAATGCAGCTCCCAACATTTTTGTAAAGTTTCCATGCCATAGATCTATAACAGTTGAGAGTATTCTCTATATAATTTTTAAGATCTTAGACTTTAACATTTATGAGTATAAATAAAACAGTATGATACACATCCAAAGACAAATGTCTCAACCAATCAAAGATCATCAAAATCATCCATATTAAATCATATCAGATTTAAAATAAGACATCCAAAAAGCATTGATGAAATCATATACATCAAAACCAGAAATATATAAATGGCAATATAAAAAGTAGCTGCCTCATCTCAGGTCTTAATGCCATGAACTCAGTGAGATTACTCACTAAATATTTCCTCTTATTAATCCAGAAAATCCTTGTATGAGTGTTTTCTCCTTCCTTCCAATATTTTTCTTCCTTTCTTATTTTTGTGTGCAGCTCGGGGTAAAGATTATTCTACTGGCTAAAACTGCCTATTTATATGCATTTTTTCCACTAGGGTTTTGTTAAAACAGAATTCCATTTCTGTCCTGGCTAGCATCATGCATTTTTCATTCATAATACCCCGGCCATATTAACCAATTTAAAGGCTGCATTTTCTTTCTTTTACTTTTCAGAAAATGGCCACTCACCTAGTCATGTTAAAAGTGTGACTATCCTATTTTATATTTTAATTATTCCTGAGAATTCCCTTTGCTATTTTTGCCTACACAAGCATATTGACTTGTATCACATTTCATGTCATTTTAATGTTATAGTTTCACTTGCTTATATATATATACTTTTCAGTATTTAAAAATGTATATTTGTATACATATCTTATCTAAGCTTATTTAATTCCTCTTTAATTTCAGAAACACATGCACCTATATGTATACAGGTTTACAAATCCTTATAACATATATATGTGTATAATTTTCTTTTCTGGGTTTTAAATAAAATCTGTTTACTGATTTAAAGTAAAACTTACTTTTCTTATTTTCTAAGATGATCCATACAATTCCAGAAATCAAATATCCATGTTGCAAAAATCATATTTGTATTGCTTTTTAATTCTTGTTTTAAATCCAAGAAATCTGGAGTTCTTCCTTGTGCCATTTCAGTGTGCACGTGCACACATATACTTGCACACTATTTATTCCAGAAATTTCACCATATTTAAATGTAAATATTTCAAAAATTAAATCATTTTACAAAAATGATTTTTCACAAAATTTTGGGGTATTACATACCCTTTTCCAGAAGGAATGGTTATACCCTAGGGGAGCTACCCCTGAAAACCTTGCCGCACAATTCCTGTTTCGACCATTACCGGGTTGTGAGGCTCGACGAAGTCTCATCCACAAAGCTACGCTTTTTCAAAAAGCCACGCTTTGGGTCAACAGATGATCAACCTATGATCACAAAGATAAATGATCAAACAAATGATCATATCACAAATGATCAAACACTGATCATCACACAGCAACACTCAGCATGCCACATTACCAAATTGGGATATATCGCTGATAACTTCAACTACATAACCTCTGAGCTCGTATGTCTCAGAGAAGGGTGTTAAGCTAAGAGAATAAATTCTCCGCCACCAACAGAAATGTATTTGAAAGAAATCTGCTTTATATCTCAAAGTGTAATGTCAGACACGTAACCATACAAGTCTGTTCCGGGTTCGAACAGAACCGAAGGCACTTCTTACGAAGCCCTTGCAATTCCAGGTATTCACAATCCCGATCGGATTTCCCATCACTTAGGGAATCTCTATACCAGGAGCGATCCAGTGCAGAGACAATCGACGAGTTATCTTTTCGTTCTCGTGAATATCTGGTCTTCATCACCGGTCTTCAAATGCTATCCATATACGACGTATCACATATTCGGAATGGGTTATACGACCCAAAGGTCCTTTCCCGGCTAACCCGAATAGTGAGCGAAATATTTAAAAATATATGGATATTGGGATTTTAATTAAGTCACAACTTATTATCCAAAACTTTTCTTCAAATGGTTTAACAAATTACCATTTTCAAATCTTTAAACAAAAAGATTCAACCTTTACGGTTTAAGCAATTTCCACACTTTAATCTTTTAAACGAAAGATTCATTCACAGATTTTCCAAATTAACTTCCATTTCAATTTGATTAACTAGTTAAATCTTTAAAACAAAGATTCAACTTCTAGCTTTCAAAACGATTCCATTTCAAATGGTTTAAACAAATCATTATTTTAAATCCGTTAAAAATAAACAGATTTAATTCATAGCTTTCAAAAACAATTCATTCATAACTTAGAAAACCATTTTTTTCAGTTCAATCTTGAAATTCCTTTAATTAAACTGGAATTTTTTTTCTTATTTGAAAGCTTTTATTCTTTTGAAAACAAACAGTTTTCATTTTGGAAATCTGATTCATTTATACGAGTTAAGATTCTTGGGTTAAATTCAAATTCTCAAAACAGTATTTTAAAATGATTCCAATTCATATAAACACATTTATAACATCTTTAATCAAAATTCCCAATCATTGAATTCAAATTCAAATATTGAATTCAAATTAAATTATTTAAATTAGAAAACTTACCAAGTTATTCAAAATAACTTTATTCTTAAACTCCTTTTCAAAATCTTAACATTTAACCCAAATTCATTTTCAAAATCAATTGAAATAAAAATTTCAATTCCAAAAATCTTAAATTTAAATTATCTGTGACTTAACCGATTTCCACGTGAAATCCATATTTGTGTGTGTATGGTGTAGTCCAGGGGTTTAACACAATAGTGCAACACAATGAATCATCACAGATAATTTATCACAGATCACAACATAAATCAGGGTGTATCACAAAGCATCATATATCAGGGAATATCAACAATTCACATTCAATACAATTCAAATATCCATAGATAAGACCAATTAATTATCTGATTTAATTAAATCAGATTAGTCACTAATCCTGATTAATTAACATTAATAAGTTACAAATCATTTTGATAAATTATTCTTTAATCATTTATTAATTAACCATTAATAATAAATTAATTAACCTTTAATTATAATTCATCAACCTTTAATTATTAAATAATTAACCTTTAATTATTTAATTCACCATTTAATTATCTTCAATCAATTACTTTGATTATTCCTCAATAAATTATCATTCCTTAGTTACCTTTATTAATTAATTTAACCTTTAATTAATTATTCTCAAATTAATTACCTTAATTTATAAATCATATTAAATAATTAACCTTTAAACCGATTTAATAATTAATTAACTCCTTAATTGCTTTCATTAAGCAATTATCCTTAAGTGATTGATTACCTTTTAGATTACTTTTAATTACTTAATTAATTCAAAGGTAGATCATTTATCTTGATTAATCACTTTATTATCATTAAATTCTTTAATTATCCACCCTAATTCATTAAAGATAAACCCTTTTTATCTTAATTAATGACTTAATTATATCATTAAAACTTCATTTGAAAACACTTAAGGATTTTTTTTTTAATTAATCAATTATTTCAAAACCAAATCAAAATAAATATTTATCATATTTGAATTTAAAGTTTAAGTTTAAAGTATGTTTGACAAAACATGATAAATACTTCACTTTCTTTCTTAAGCTTTGAAAAATTGTTTACTTAGTTTTGAAAACTTTGTTTAGATTTTAAAACCTGGATCATGATTTACATTTTTTTAAATTTTAAAAACCTGTTATGCTTTAAAACCTGGCTTCAAGCTAAACTACCCCGAGAGCAACTTCGAGCTATGCCATCATCTTCCCGAGACAAACCCCAATTTCCCCGAGTACTTCCCCTCCTCGTATTATATTTTTTCCTTAAAAACAGTTTAAATCTTAACTGTTGCTTCCCCACGCAATCACGAAAGAAATACCCGAGCCAACCCACCTCCTACTCGAGTACCACTTCGAGTTTGACTTCATCTTCTCCCTTCCCACTGCAACGACCAAAGAAAACCCATTGATACGCCGAGGCACGGTGCACGTGCACACAAACTCGCCGCCCCTCCGGCCAACTTCGTCTTCGCTCACAAGTCGACGACGACCTATTCGAACCCTCAGACCACCCAGAATGATCAATCTCACCAGAACCCAAAATCGAGCAAGTCGATGTCTTCCTGAAATCAAACTCGGTCGACAAAATCACCTCATATCGACAATCCCGTTCACCAGAATTCACGCCGTCTCGATCAAAGCCTCACCGATGACCCACGCTCTGATTCCCCCATCTCCGGTTCAACTCGATGCAATGGCGAACTCAAACGAACCCAAAACCCAAATGCTTGTTCCTCTGACCTTAAAACCCTAATCTTGCCTCGCAAAGCCACAACGATCACCAGAAAAATCTTGAACTATTTTTTCTAAGTTCCCCATGCCACCAACTTCCTCCAGACCAAGACCCATCTCCCAAAGCTTTTCCGATCGTCAGATATCAGTGATAAACCAAAATTTGTTCAACTTTGATTTTCTCAGAGGATATTAAACTAAAAATTATGATTCTGGTCCCTAAATTCATCTTATACTATTACAAATCTGGTTGTGGAATCGAATCATAAAATTAAAATGATTGATTTTAACTATAGTCAGATCATCACTGTATTTTTCTAAATTTTGGATTAATTATTAACTTAAAATTCTTGAAAGTATTTTTAGAATTGATACTATGTCGTTATAACCATATTTCATTCAAGGATCAAAACCCAATTCTGATTGTATGAGGAGATTTAGATTTTTAAAGTAGTTCGAACCTATGGAGATAACATAGACAGTTTGTACATATTTATACAGATATATATATACATTTAAAACAGAGCAGTTTAAAGCATATATCTAGCTAAGATAAATCATGCAAACATGTCAAACAACTTCATTTCAAGCATCATCAAAATGTAAACAGATTCAAGCCTTTAGGTTTAGAAGTTTGCTCACAAGCATCAAGAAAACAAAACCAGTTAAGCTTCTAAAAACAAGGAGTTGCTCACCTTAAAATGAAGACAGAGCAGTTTATTTGCAGCTGTTTTGAAAAACAGTTTGAATTTGAAACTTGAGTCCTGGAATTTGCTTGAACTTTGATTTTTAAAACTGCATGCTGATGAACTTTGATGAAGATGATCCTAGACTTAAATGTATGCAGATGATCTTGAGTTTGAAGAAGAATACAGATGCTATAATTTTTTTTCTTTCTGGTTTGCTTAATCTTTGATGAACGAAAATGAAATGGGAAGGCTAATAATAAAGAGAAGTGTATAGGTTGATTATAGGGTTTTGTATATACAGTAGGGTATGGCTGAAGATGTTTGGAGTTATAGGCTAGAGATAATATCTTGTTTGTACTTTGTTTTGCCTGCATCTTATTTTTTTTCTCGGATGAGATATTTTGTGTGCTAGAGATATCAATTAGACTTGTACAAATGTATATTATTTTGTACAGGTCAATATATTTGTTTTGTACTAAAGATATCTTTGCATTAATTTGATAAGTACTCTTATGTTTCATATGCCATACTTGTTGACTTCGGCCATACTTACCTTTGTTTTCCTTGTTTTGTGGCTGCAGCCCTTTTCTTGTTAATTTTCGGCTGAGAAGCTAGGGTAGGTACTTTTGTTTCTTATTTTATTTACATACTTATTTTTAGTTATGTTATTTTATTTTTGAATGTATATTTCTTTTTGCTTTGTTTTATCACTTTATTTGCCTTTGCAATGTGAATGAATTTATTTGCTATGCTTTTGTTTATTTTGTTTAGTGGCTAAAGAGTAAATGGCATTTAATGCCTGTCCTTCCTTTGTTACTTCCATATCAATATTTGTTTTCCATGCTGGCCTACTCATTTACAGGCTGCCTATATTTTGGTTTTATTTTGCTTATATGTACTAGAGATATTTGCTATCTTGTTACTTGTATTTTCGTTTGTTTACTAACATTGCTTGTTTTGTTTCTACATATATGTTTAAAGTTGTGATCTGGTTTGTAGTTTATATATGTGAATGTATTTTATTTCATTTTTGAGTTTTACCCCTTAAAGGTATTTATTTCTATTTATTTGTTGTTAGAATTTGTTAATGTGTTTAATTTATATTCCATAGTTATCTTATATACTTGTCTTCATATTTATTGTCTTATATTTATTTTTATTTCTAACATAAATCACCAATTCTAATATTTATTATTACAATTTTATTTCAAATCCAATATAGATTATATTATTTCAAATTTACTCCGATATGTTTAAATACATATATATTCTCATATATACACAGGTATATAATATTTTAATTTTAAATGATTTGTACAGAATATATTTGGAATCGGGGGAAACTCGCACCACTTAAATCGATTAAGTTCACAACTTTAATTCAAAAATTGAATTAATTATCAATTAAAATATTTATAAAATTCGGGGTCGTTACACCTCTTAAATCAAATGTTATAGGGAATCTTATAAGGAATTTTATATAAATAAGTTTTAAACATTTCATTGAAAAACCTTTTCATTTAAACATACTTTAACAAATTTTAAGTTGTTAAAACATTTCATTTATTTTACAAAAACTTATTTATTTAAAACTAGGATTCAAAATTAGATTTGAATCCATATCTAAAAATTTGACTTTAAACTTTGTTTAAAATCCTGTTTTAAAATTTTAAATCATTTTTAAAATTTGAAAACCAGACAGGTTTTAAAACTTATAACATCACAATTTATACCCGAGACAACCCCTATATTTCCCCCGAGTAAAACCCTACACTGCCTCAAGAAAACCCACGCAAAACTCGAGAATGACTCCGGCTCTCCTCTTCTTCCCAAACTTCAACTCATAGTACAAACAACACCTACCCACACATGCACGTGCACGACAGCTCCGGCCACCATCAGTCGTCACCACGACCCTCGCCAAGTCGCCGATTGCCCCCTCAGACGAACTGACCTCCCAGATTGCCAATAACAACGACAAATCGAAATCGATCCTACCCAGCAAAATTTAGAACTAAACCCAACCAAGGATATCACCCTGCCGCCGACGATCCCAGCCATCTGCATCCACATCATCGCGTCCACGCATTCGCCAATGCCTCCCCCTCCTGATCCCCACTGACCGATCACCTGAAATGCTTCGATGATGACGAATTCCTAATTAAACGTTATCGACCAGACTGGGTTGTTAAACCCTACTTTACCCATTTTCGACCACCATGGCGAATGATCAATCTGGCGACCATTTTTCCCTTGATCGCCGTGCTACCTCCTTCTTCCAGACCAAAGCCCGACAACCCAATTTCTTCCATTCATCGGGATTTGGCGAAAATGCCCAATCCGATCAACTCAACATATCACAATCATTACTAACCTAAAAATCATGATTTTAGTTTCAAAAATCAAGTTTTAGTTTAAATATTCAATTTATATTCCTGAACCAATGAATCGGGATATTTGAATTTTGACTTATATTAAGCTTGCTCTGTTGTTTTTGATTTCCCAAAGACAAAACAAAATTATTTTAACTTAAATAACTTTTAAACTTGAATCTATGATACAACAAACATAATTTGTTTGAAACTTAAACCCTAACATAGTTTAGATCATAAGAAAATGATTTTGATTTAAAACTTGAGCTTGGAAACTAAAAACAGTAAAGCATAGATATACATATCAGATATGCATACTTACATATATTCATAAAACACAGAGTTATCACTTATATATGCATAAACAAAGCATCATCCATCTCAGGGCTTCACAAGCAAGCATACATCTATTTACTTAGTTTTTAAATTTAAAATGTTACTCACCTGAGAAATTGATAAACAACAGAGCCTCTGGTTTATTTTGAAAACAGCTTGAACTTTAGAAAACTTTTGAAAACATAATTGCAGAAAATGCTTTAGTTTGAACAGATGTAGACTTCAGGTTTTCAGAGATGTACAGGTTTGATTCCATATTTTGAAAAGAAGATGCTCAAGCTTTGAAAATTGCTAGCTGAAACCTTTATCTTGATCTTCATGTTTGTTTTTGAGTTGAAAATAAGCTTCAGTTTGTAAAAATGGATATGCTTGCTTATTCTCTGGTTTTCTTATTTTTGATAAACGAAATGAAATGGGAAAGATGGATAAATAGAAAAATGTTTATAGGATATTATTTTACTAGTATAAGGCTTTTAATGTTTGGTCAGAGATTTTATTTCCTATGGAGGCTGATAAGATTTTATAATGTGTACTAGAGATGTTAGTATTAATGAATGTTGTCCTTATGTCTACAAACTTATACTTTATCTTATTTCTTATGTACTTATGGTTGTATATTTTTTTCTTTCAAGTGTACATCCTGTACAAACCTGCATATTTATTTCCTTTTTGTCTTGCAGCCTTATATCTACAAACAAGTATATCTATAGTTTATTTTTCTTGCCTTTCAAGTGTACATACTTATTTTATACTTCCTGTACAAACATGAACATGTATTTTTCCTTACTTTGTTTATTTTTATTTTTCCTTTATTTTTAAAATTAAACTATTAAATACTTAGTCTACTATTATTTATTTTTATAACTATGTTTAAATACTTCTAAGATTTATTTTATCTTAAACATATTTGAAAGATTTTATTTTAAATTTACAAATCATAGCTTCTTCCAAAATACACGCACACACACACACACACACACACATATATATATATATATATATATAAATAAATTTGAAATAGCAATTTCTATTTATATTAAAATCCCTTGTAAAGACATTACATTATTAATATTATTTAAATATAACTCATTATTAAATTAAAATAATTTATAGAAGGAGTTATCTATTTATTAATAAATTACTTATTTAATCAAACTATATTCAAAAAGAACAAAACAACCTCTCTTGTTTAAATTTAAACTTAGCTAAAATCATTTTAAACAAATAAACTTTTATCTTGAGTATTTTAAAATCATATGGTTATTTATTTAATATTAAATTAAATCAAATTTCCAAATTAGCAAAAATATTAAAATTAGAAAACATGCCTTTATTTATTATATTTAAAACAAATGTGACGCCCCACCTCTATACCCACGCTAGCCAAGAACACTACGGTGTAATTCTGTCAACTAGCACAGAGAATAAGGTTGTTGAGGAGCGACCATCCGTGCAACTTCTTTGTGCGAGCACCGATATGTCAGATAGAATAGAATGCATAACTTTTAAGGAGGAAATCCGACATACCGATACAAACACAAAGCTATCACACAGTGGCTATATATAATCTTCGGAAACAAACATAGAAACAATCATAACATAAATCAGTCACAGACATTCATATCACAAAGGCGGAAGAAGATATGAATAAATATATAACACATGAAAGTGTACATCAGAGTAGTAGTCAGAAAGATCCATGATCATACAAAAGAATAGCATCATGTGCTATACAAAAGAATAAGTACACAACATAGAGTCTATATCTCAAAAGTGTACAACCAAAAACTACTAATCTATGTAGTTAGCCAAAAGTCAGAATAATCCTGAAGAGAAGTCAAGCAGAAGCACCTGTAACATCTCGGTCTGACCCGAGTATTATTTATAAGAAAATAATAAACGGATCAGTCTAACTATAAATATCATATGATATGGTATATAGAAAAGGCATGACATGAACATGTAATAACCATAACGGCATACTACGATAAGTATGTAAATGATAACCAACAAAAGATTAATCAATATCACAAGAATCTTCTCAAAGATAAAATAGGGTATCATACCCTAAACTTGTATTCATAACAAGTCAATAACACATAAATTCACCAATGCACAAAAAAAAAACTGATATCATATCAATGAAAATCATGAAAATTGGTGAAGCACAAAATTCCAGAAATCATCACCAGAAATCCAGAAAACACATAAAAGGGGGGAAAGGCCTAACACATGAATGGGAGCATGAAAACTCACCTACGCGTATCACACAGGACGAGAAGCTATCTCATGGAAGCTATCCATTAAATTTCCACACAAAAATGGCCCGAAGACCGTAGGGTGCTACCCTACATATGTGATGGCGAAACATCACATAAACGGGGTATAGTCTCCCTCGTAGGCAAAGAGACATCGCTCAATCGCTAGTCAAAATCACAAAAATGATCGTCATGATCATCAAGAAGTGTCGATTACACTAAGCTAGTAAATATAAGAGTTTAGCTTCATGTCCCATAACCACTTGCTTAACTCAAATATTTACGAACAGATTGTAGATCTGCACTAGAAAATTGTCACAAGAGTTTCAATATGTGTGAATCGAAATCACACCAATGAGGTATAGACTAACCTTGAAGATAAAGAGATATGTGTGAATCGAAATCACACAAATGGTGTCTAGTCTAACCTCGCAAACAAAGAGACATCGCTCAATCGCTAGTCTAAACCATAAAATGATCAGCATCGATCATTAGGAAGTGTCAATTACACTAAGCTAGTAAATATATGAGTTTAGCTTCATGTCCCATAACCACTTGCTTAACTTAAATATTTACAAACAAATTGTAAATCTCCACTAGAAAATTGTCACAAGAGATTCAATCGAACAAGTCCAAAAATTAACCGACGAAGTAAACGCAAGCATTTCATAACACTTGTTTTGCTAGGCCGTTTAATTATATTTTCTCATACGAATGAGGTAAAGGCTTGTATATACTAGTAGATTAGAAAACGGTTTGATAAACGAGTTTGGTATTAAAAATAGAGTTGAAATCGTTTTAATGAAAGAGTTTTGATATTTACTACTAGTATTGAAACCTTTATATTTTTGAAGTGACAAATCACAAAACGATTGTTGAAACAAATCGAATCACATCAATTCACGTTCAAAGACGTGAGTAAAGTCCAAAGAAATAAATCCCAAAACCATCATAGTAGAAATTCTGATGAATGTTTTTCAGATAAGGTCGCCTACGCAGAGGTGTATGGGGTACGAAGACGTGAATCAAATCCAAAGAAATCGATAATAATTGATAACAATAAGTCGGATCAACAAAATCGATAAACAAATGGAAATTCAATCTAGCAAAGCCTAAACAGGCAGAAATGCATGCTTCCAGACGTCTGATTTGGAATCCAGACGTCTGGATTTGCTTTCTGGAAATAGCTCAGAAAATACCCAGACGTCTGGAATAGCAATTCAGACGTCTGAGCCATTGCCAGACGTCTGGTTTTGATTCCAGACGTCTGGTTTCGTTCTCTGGAAAATTATCCAGAGAACACCCAGACGTTTGAAACCTCAAGTCAGACGTCTGAGACTTGTCCAGACGTCTGATCTTGAATTTCAGACGTCTGGAAATAGTCTCTGGCATTTTTTTAAATAAAGCGTGCATACATTTTTCTCTCCAGGTCCAAACCAGACGTCTGGGCTTGGTCACCAGACGTCTGGTCACCTGGTCTGGGCAACATTTTGCCTAGGCCAAAGTGGCCAAAACGATTCGGAAGCGGTCGGATGAGCAATGGCGACTAAGGATTTACGCCAAGCGGCAACCCGGCCTTAAAGGCTCCTCGATACACTCCGAATATCAATGTCCAAATGTCCATAGAAGGGTTTTCATTAAATTGGACCAAAACACCAAAATTGAAGAATTCACGAAACCAATTCAAATCACAACAAGTGAACACGAAATAGATGATAGGAGTTCATACCTAACAACAAAGATAGTTATAGGCATAGATGTGAGATAAAAATATCACCTTTTCACAAAATCAATGAAGAAGAAGCTATAGAGCAATGGCAAGAACAATCACTCTTCAATTCCAACCCAACAAGCTTGAATCTAAGCTTAAAAGAGAAACATTTCCTAAATTAGGTTTAGGAAATTTCTGAAATGGAGTGGAGAAAGAGTTGGAGAAGATGAAGGGAAGGCTTACCAAAGCTTCTTCTTGAATTTTGGAGGTAGAAGCTTGAATTTGCAATTGAAGCTAGGGCTTGGAGTTTCTATTTTCCAATCTCTCCCACCATTGTTGATGAAGCTTGATTGTATTAGGAATTAGAAATGAAGTAATGAAGAGTTGGAGTGGAGTTGGGTTGATAAAACCAGAATTGGGCAAATGGACTGAACCAAACCCAAAGTCCAAAGTGAAAAAGTAGCAAAATTCGACTTTCTCCAAACATATCGAAGCTTATACTCAAAAAGGTCGCAAAAACCATTTTGGACTCAATGGAAGTGGTCTCGAGTCCCAATTCGACTGTTTGCAAAAAGTAGCTTTTCGGACAAAAATCCAACTAACGATGAAATATTTAAATAAAATATTTAAATATAAAATCGATAAATATGCGGGTTGTTACAACAAAGCTTATCTATTTACAATATATACAAATATATATATACATTATAAATAGAAAACAATTTATTAGCTTTTTAAAAGATAAAAATCACCAATTAAATATTTATTGAAAGAAGATTATTAAATCAATTCAAATCTTATTTACAAATATTATCAAATCAATTTAATTTTAACACAGATTATTAAATTGATATTGCCAAAAGTTCCGGGATGTCACAAAGATTGTTAAAGAAGAGAAACATATAAGTTCTACTGCTCCATCACGTACATTTATGATTCAAAATTGTTTTGCAATCAATAAGTTATCTTGGGTTTTAGATGATGGATCTGAAACTCATAGTTGTAATTCGTTTCAGGGGCTTAGAAACTGGTGTTGTGCGGCAAAGGGAGAAATGAGGCTTTACATTGTTAATGGATCTATTATGGATGCAACAGTAGTTGACTTTCATTTGAGTTTGTTGAGCAGATTTGTGTTGATATTAAATAATTGATATTTTGTTAAATACTTTATTTGTGGAATTATATCTGTGTCTAGATTGTCTGAGACTGGTTATGTTTTCACCGTGTTAATAATGTTATTAACATTATTCTATCTATGATGGTATTTTGAAAAATGACATTTATGCGATCAATACAAATTATGTCTCTTTTGTGAGTAGTTATTCAAATAATAGTATAAGTAAAAATTATCTTTAACATTGTACGCTAGGTCATACAAGTGAGCCACGATTACACAAATTGAATACTAAAGGTTTTCTACCATCACTTAATTCTGAATCATTTGACATGTGTGGGTTGTATCTTAAAGGAAAGATGGCCAAGCTGATAGAATTAGGGGTATGCCCTAGGGGCAAGTATGTAATTTATTACATATATCTAACTCGATAACCATTCTTTTTCAAAATAAAAGGCATTTTCTTTTTATTATATACTTAATATAATGTGTTGTAATAATTAGTTAATTTAACTAATACTATATTTAAAAGAAAAATATATAAATTGTATGTTTTGCGACAGTAGTTACAAAGTGTTGTAATCATGAGTAATTAATCACAATGAAATTAAACATATTATTTTAATTATTTTTAGTCAAGATGTATCGAGACTAGATATCAATACATCCGTTAGGACTGGAGCATGTATCACTCTTCAAATATTGGGTAGTGTATTATTCATGACAGTTAGAACACCAAGGGGTTACGTATTGATAGTTATTGGATAACTATGGAATGAATCACTCGATAGTTTTCCGTTCGTTACTATAACTAAGGTCAAACAAAAAATATCAATGTGACTAATTTACACAATTCTCTCGACTTGAGAATACTATGGATCTTCAATATGGAAGCTTTGCTTTGATTATAGTTAAATCGAGGCATGACAACCATCGAACGACTATAGTTGGATTGAGTGGAAGTATTGAAGATGAAACATTATTTAGGAGAGGATTCATCTCCTCAATTATATGAGGTTAGTATCGTGATCAACTGAAGTCAACTCAAAGTCTCTGGCTAGAGCATTTTGGTTAATAATAATTGTTATTATTGAACCAAGGACTTTGTGTTTGAACTATAGAGTTGAATATAGACGATATTAGAATTTTAACCGTTGCCAAATTCCATAAGTCCAAAGTGATATAGTTTTGACGAAGATAATAGGTGTAAATAATTGTCACTACCAGATAACGCTTAACGAAGTAAAATTGGATTATACCGATGCTAAGTAAGCAACAAAACTGACCTTGATTTCACACGATGTGCTAAGTGAGGTGTGAACATTAATATTCGATATTATTTACTGACCAAATTTACACCTGAGAGTCACACAATCGAAACATTGAATAATTTTGTTACCACTCGATTTAATTAAATTATAATTGTAATAAATTAATTAAATTATTTAATATTTATAAAATATTACTTACAAATTTTTATTTGATATTGAACAATATTTAACAATGTATATATAATACTTATAAATATACTAATCTATATACGATATCGATACGCGTTTAAATTGGATTTAAATGCAACAAATAATACTTATAAATATACTAATCCATTTGGGGGATTTCTATATCCGACTGTAGGAGAGTACATAAGGCCGGCCATGTGATGGAAAGGATGGGGTTAGACTTTCAATTAAAAACATGAGGAAAGACCTTTTGCCTCTCCTCTTGATCAGATCAGGCCTCCACCCCTCCTTCCCCATATCTCAAATTATCAAGCTTTAAAACATCAAATTAAACACAAATTGTCGATGATAGCTACATTCGTGAAGGTAGCATCTTCTATATACAGAAGGAGTTTAGATTCAACATTGTCAGGTGTGCTACTAGGCAATAGATAGAGTTATTTCTCATTTATAATTTCATATTATATATATATATATAAATCATTATGTCATATGTGTTTTAGTCAGAAATTAAATATCATGAATATGCATATATTAGTGTGGTCATCGTGGGATGATTTGAATATGTATATATGTTTGCCTAAGAAGAAAAAAAACTAATATGTATATATATATATATCTATGTATGTATGTATCATAAAGCTCATGGCCAGATTAAAGAAAACATTTTTTAATTTCTTTATTTATTAAATTGTTTTTAAAGAATGGATAAATTAATACAATATAATAAATTCGTAATGTAAGTTTTCATTTCATATGTATTCAAATAAAAATACGTATAGCATTAGAATTTAAAGATAAAAAATACCTTTTTATATATATAAAATATTTAAATCGGATTATTTAAAATAGATAGATTCACTACTTTGTTTAAATAAATTTATATACGAATATATATATGAAATAAATACATTTGAAATTATATTATATATTTTAATTACTGTAATATAAAGTGTAATCACTTAAAACTATTTTCGAATTTTAAAATTAATTATTTTATTTTTTATATAATTTCACACAAAATCTAATAATTTTTTTTAAAATTATACATATACAACCAAGTATAACCGGGAGCAATTTTTTTTAAAATTTCTTAATAAAAATAATTACATTCATTTATTTATGTTTCATATATATATAAATCATTTCATCATTATTTGATATAAAAAAGCAATAATAATAATATATATGTATATTACTTTATAATTTTGAAATATAATATATATTTTAAAATTAATATATTGCAATAAACTTAGAATTATTTTAAAATACATATAAATATTTAAAATTAATTTTATTATATTATACAGTGTTAATTAATGTATATATATATGTATTTAATTTTATAATACTTTATATTTTACAATTAATACTTATAACATATAAAATTATATGTGTATACACACACACGCACGTGCACTTTACATATACATATATACATTGACAGCACTCATGTATATAGAGGAGTTAACGTGTCCGTTGCGAAGTAAATCTCAACATCTATATATGGGCATGTTAAACAATGTACACCTTATTATATTGAACGTGCATGCACACACATATGTGTTTATGATACACATATCATATAATACAACACAAATTCAATAATAAATAAAACTTTATTTATAAATAAAATAAAATATTGATTATATTTAAAAGAAAAGTTCTAAATGAATTTAGACTACATAGGCTCATAAAGATCCATAATGGATTTTTTTTAATTTACTCAATTACTCAGCTTTAGACTGTCCTAGTTCCAACACAAGCCCCTTAGGTGGAAGCAATGAAAGAGTTGATTAACTTTTAGGTCATGTACATAGTAATGTATGTTGCTTGATGTGTATAATCACTGAGAATAATTGTTCTTACTTTGTAACCTTTACCAACGATTTCTTAAAACTAGGATAGGTATATCTTATGAAGAAAAATATGATGTCTATGAGAAATTTATATAACATAGGAACGAGGTTGAGAATCAAACAAACCGAAAGATTAAAATACATAGATCCGATTGAGGAGGTGAGTACATTGGACAAGAACTCCAACAGTACTAAAATGAGAATTAGATTATCTCTCGGGTTTCTCTACTGTAACGACCCGCTATTTTCAACCATTCGCATCCGCACATGTCGGACTTGAATTGCTCAAAATATCAGATTGTTAATTTAAATTTTGCAAAACTCAACATATACAGTAAATAAATCAATCATAGAATCACAGACACAGAGTTATACAATAAAACACAGCGGAATAAATAAATAGTAGTTCATGAAGCTACCATAAAACATCGGAGTTAGAAATAAAATACAACAGAATATCTCAAATGCAGTGAAGTCTCCAATACGAGCAGATGACCTCTCTGAACAAATCAACTGGAAAAGCAAAAAGCTGAATCGATAGTTGGATCTCCAAACGAAGCTCTAAACTCCAAAGGTGAGTCCCAAATGCTGATCACTCAGTCTGACCTGAGCGTAAAGCAAAACAAAAAACACTCGAGTCAGGATTAACATTCTTATATCAATAAATCCGACTCAAGTGAAATATCAACCGAAATACAAGTAACTCAAAGGATGTTTGGGATAACCATCCTCTAAGGATCCATGGGACTATCTACAATGCAGAAATATACACTATAACACCGTGGTCATTTCACAATATTTTATACTTCAAAACTAAAGTATCATTTCCATTTCAAATACATATATATTTTCTCAATTCCAAAAATTTGATTCAAATCAACTTGAGTTCCAAATTCAAATTTAATTCAATCTAAATTTATCCATTTTAATTCAATTTAGTTTCTAAATAACAAATTCAAATTATATTGATTCCAAATATAGATCTAAATCACAAAATAAACCATTTAAATTCCAATATATTTCAAAGCTTTAATATTCAACATTTCAAAGTTAAATTTAACAGTTTCCTATAGATCTTGATTTAACTTCATTATTATTTAGTCAAGAATTATTCACTTAATAAATTCAATACCAATTAACTAGCCTTAAATTACCCTTTTTACTAAATATTTTCTTAAATTTACTTAAACGAGAAATATTCATTAAATTACTTAAATCAAGACCAAGTTATAAATCATATCTTAAATCTCAATTTCAATGAGTTCCAAATCGGTTTAACTAAATAAAATTCCTTATTGAATACAATTTCAACTAAATTCAAATTATCTTCCCAGCCTTAACTTATTCAAACTATTACCAAAATCTATTTTGGAATATAAATTTAACCACCTAAACATATTATATTTATTAGATCAATCTTAATTAAATTAAATATTATTACTAAAGCTATATATATCATTACCATTTATATATAACAATTTTAAGAATCAACATTTATTAAAACCATATATTTCTTTTCAAAACCATAGGATTTATTTTCAAAATATTTACATATATGGACCATCGGTGTCTGTATATATATATCTATCATATAGTTAAGTGATACGGATATTTATCATTTCAATCCGTAATTTAAATATATATGGGTAGATATCATTTCAACCTATAATCCCAATTCAATTCAAATGAAAATTGCTTTGGTTTATCATTTCAACCCATAACGATTTTCTCCTATTCTAAAGCTCGTTCGGGTATGTATCATTTCAACCCATAGTGAATTCTATATTAACAGGGAACTTGCAGAGTGATAACAGATATGATAATAATAATAACAGGTACATATCATCAATAACAATATAATATAAACAACATGATATGGTGTCATATCCCATAGGTGAACAATTACAGATAATAGCATATATAGCAATGAAAATAACTATCAGTAGTATATTCAATTGCCATTTCAATTAAAATCAAATTTAATAAATACAAGGACGTTAATCATGAGTAATTGCTCACCTTTCGAGGTTAGAGAAGATGGACAATGGAATTGAGTTACGAAATCCAGATGCGAATTACGAAGCAAAGCACGATGGACATGGGTTCGACGACCAAGCTGATAAATCGGAATTGACGAATCAAATCAGAACTGGATTGATGAAGATAATTGATATAAGGGGACTTATATATATATATATACTATATATAACTACATATATAAAAATATATTCTTAAATTCAAACCATATTAAAATCTTTAAGCATATATATAAACAATATTAAGTTTAAACATATATATACTTATCCAAGTCAAAGTCTATATGTATTGAAAATCAAGATACCGCTACTATGCGAAGTACTATGGAAACATATGCATGAAACTTTACATATCATTATATATACATATTACCAGGAAAACCAAATACGTACAGGTTTTATAAACTTACACGAACATAAATATACACTCGACGGAACCTACTATACCTATATACAAACACAGGCATAAATAAAAACTCGCTTAACACATATATATACAGACTTAGTCTAATTACTAACCTATCTATAATATATACGGCTAACCTATATGCATACGTATATATAATATATCAGAACAATGCAACTAAATTATGCGAACCCAACTCATTTATACAAACTTAAAATATGAACTGACCTATTGACAAATAACTATGCTTTCCTACAACAAAACATCATATATTTTTGAATTTATCAAACAAACTCTACATATAAATGATGCATAGGCTAATGTATATAAAAGTAACAGATCCTATATAACATACTTTAATGATAATACATATAAACTTACTACATATTTACATTATATATCAGATGTGTAAATTGATATCTATATAAACTTTACATATACATATTACTGTATGGAGATAAACTATAAACAATATACAGGAACTATGAACTTTCATTTATATATATACTAACCGGTCTATTACATATGTATAAACTTATACTCTAAAGTATTAAATAAAATATATAAGTACACATATATATACTAACTCATATATATACTTCTTCGATATATCTAGACTTACACATATCTGCTTCTCTCTGTATATATAACAAAAAAAAAGACTATATAATAATATAATACTAACCCTTTATATCAAAACCAGAACACAGACTAACTTATATAAAGAACATATCTATATACCTCACGAGAAGAGAAAAAAAGAAGAATACTCGGCCGAAGTTTGAAGAGGAGGAGGGAGCACGGCCAGGTGGCCAAAGCATGGATGTAGGGGAGAGATGCTTCGACTGTAGGTGTTTGGGAAAGTTTGACGAGTCGGGTTGCGAAGATCTCAGGTGGCGGTGGACAAAGGGGCAGGCGCTGGTAGGCGAACGGCGGCTGGTGGTTGGTGGAGACGAGGCTTGCGTGCCTTGGGAGATGAGGCGGATGGAAGGGAAGGGGAATAGTTGCTGAAGCAAAATGTTATTATCTCTGAACGGATACCAAATGAACGAATCGAAATAAATGAATAAAGAAAGGTGAAATTCCAACGGTCGAGTTGTGATACGTTGGATATTTAAAACAATTTATTGCACATTTCAGATTTTAAACGCACAGTAAATATATACATTTATATAATTTCAAACTTTTGGTACTGTTACGACGAGCGGTTTCCTCGTCATCATTACGTACCGGACCTCAAAACACATAATTGAATATATCGCAAAGATCAGCATGACGGGACGATCAAAACGGTATACAGATATTAGTGGCACGATCATCCTATCAAAAGTCGATACAGACACAGATATACGTTGCTATTCCATACAGAAAAATCCAAACGGAGCTAGAAACGTCCGAAATTTGCGAAACGAATTATGCAGTCTTATTCATAGTGTTCTAAATAAATTTTCTCATGTTGACATATTTAGGCTTCGGAACACTTTTAAATTCAACTGTTATTAACTGATTTAAATTGAGATAAAATTACACAATAAAATAAACTTCCATAGTTTCCGATGAAAATTTACCAGTTGCTATGTTTTTAAATACGTATTCCTAATATAAAATTTTATTTCAAAATTCAATTATTTAAAATTTCACAAACTACGTTATTAAAACCAATCAAAATTTATGGGTCGTTACACTCTCCCCCACTCAAAACTTTTCATCCCCGAAAAGGAAGGAGGTAGGAGGATAGAAACAACCAGACAGAAAAGATAGATTAGAAGACAAGGATAAAGAATTAGTTTAAACTATATAAATTTTACTTGAAATATTCATTTGAAAACTTCATTTGCAATTCAATTATCTTTAATGCTTTAAAACCTTTAAAAACCCATTTGTAAAATTTCCTGCTTCCTTTATAAATACCATTTATATGTTTAAATAGCACTTTATAAAGATATGAAAACTATTTGAAAATAATTATTTACATCCTTAGTTATATATACAAAGAAGCTATTGAAAGCATTAAATCCATAATTCTTAAATTTATTAATTTTATCTAAAATACTTTTCAAATATTATAAATAAATCAATAATCATTTACTTTAAAGGGGCATTTCACCAGAAGGACAAACTTTGCAGTCCAATTAGTTTCTAGGACACACATTCAAAGAAATTACTTTCAAGGCTAAAGTCAGCAGAATAATTATTTTCAAGGACAAAGTCAGCAGTCCAATTACTTTCAAGAACATAATATCATAGATTTTTAGGCCCTACAAACTAATTATTTTGCGTTTTGTCCTTGAAAGTATTTATTTCAGTTGTGCGTCCTAGAAACTAATTCCACCTGCTAAAGAGGCCCTTGTGGCTAATTTCCACTACTTTAAATCTATATTATTTAATTAATAACTTCAAAAATATTTATAACACTCATAATTTATTATGAAACCATGTAGTATATTGTTTTATTTAATTAACAGTATTTAAAAAAGGATATAGTCAACAAGGAGAAGAAGGTGGATTCAGAAAAACAGAAGGAATAGGCTAAAGTATGGGTGAATAAATAAAGCTGAGCAGATAAGGTAGATTCAAGAAATAGTATCGGGCACGAATAATTAATCTAGAACCATAATAATTTAAATTTCAAATATTAATACAGAATTCCTTTGTTGAAAAATACTTTTTTAATAAAATATCCTTGTAATAAAATACTTATAATAAATACTTTTATATCGAAACCAATTTTCCTTTCAAAAATACTTTTATAACTCAATGTCTCACAAGTTTATCCTTGTTCTTGTAGACTCTGGCTATGCGTTGATCAGGCGCAAAGCTAGAATTCTCCAAGTACTTAGTAGACCTGTTTCAACACCCGGTGAAAAATACTGGAAAAACCTTTTAAAAACAGATATGGAAAGTACAATCCAAACAAATCATCTGGATCGCAGATACATAATGGTTACGCCTGGATCCCCCAGGAAACATCCGTACCTTTTAAGCTGTAACAACCCGTATATTTGGACCATTTAAATTGACAATAATCCACACATGTCAACTTAAATAATACAAAACACGAATCATTATGGGATTATAAATACATAAATGTAAATGAGAATCAATACAACATCACAGAACAGTCATAGAATAATGCAGCGGAAAATACATTGTCATAATAGCAGTTCATGAAGCCACTATATAATATACAACAATGTCTTAACATCAAGTGACTAATACCAAAAATGTCCAACAGACTAGGACATCAATATAGGAATAGAAATAGACTGATAAAGATAAATGCTAAGCCTTCAGCATCTTCAACCAACCTTGATCAGCAACTGGATAGCTTCAGACTGACCCGAGCATATGCAAAAGAAACACTCGAGTCAGGACTCAAAGTCTTATACAATTTAATCAAGTGCAAGGTAATAGTTCATAACTTAAAGATGGGTGAAATAACATCTCTAAGGATCCGATAAACTATCTATATATACAATAGAATACGATAGGTAGATAATATCTAATCAGTAAAGTACGATATTAAAATAGTGTTAAGTCATGGCCCATACCACCCTTAACTCATTTTTATTCCCAAGAGCATATACAAGACCGTAGTTTCCCCAAAACCGGAAGTCACCAGAGGGCAATCCATATACTAAAGGTACAAAACAAAACGTAGTGGTCGCGAATAGGATAATCAGTATGACAAGGTACATGAGGCGATACCAACTAGGATACTAGTAGTTGCCTGATCCGGACTGATGTTGAGCATAGCAGCTACTATCTCAACACCGCGAAACAACACTCCAAAATCAAGGGGTGCACCCAAATCGAATCACAAAAGTAATAGATATGGTATCGAAGAAGTGCGTCCGCTAGAGGTAGCGAACCTCAATGGCCCGGCGCGACTCCTGTTTTAGTCATGTCAGGGGTCGTCCAATATCGTTCTCTTTCTTCAGTCAACGCGATCACCAAACCATCCACTTCATTCTGGATCAACACTTCGCGTGTAATAGTTATTAAAGTGGTTTTCGGTATCGACAGAGAGTATGTCCATATCCGATCCCGGACTCTTTAATAACTACGTATTTATTACCCAATGGTCATTTAAGTTAAAGTTTAAAACAAATCAAAGTCCGAAAGTCAAGGTGCAAATTTGACTTCCAAAATTTGACATTTCACGATTCAATTTATTTCGGATATTTAAAATCATATTTCCAAATGAAATCTGTAGTTCAACATTTAATTAACAATATAGTTAAGTATTCAAGTTCAATTTAATAACTCTCTTATTAAATTTAGTTCAAAATCAATTTATCCAAATTTACCGGTCAATTAAGTTCGAATCGTTAGATCAAATTCTATTTATCTCAATTCATGTTTACATTCATCGTTACATTAAATATAATCATAAATTTGATTAAATCGATTTTATTAGATTTAAAATCATTTACCTTTAAATTGTCGCTAAATTTAATCCATAAACTTTAGTTAGTTTCGTATTCCATTTTAAGTCAAAATTTCCTAAATCTAAATTATTATTTATAACAAGTTAAATCTATTTAATTTAAAACTTAGTTTAAATCTGAATCTACCAATCTAATAAATTAAATTATTAAATTCTAAAACTCACTTGTTTTAAATCTTATTTCAATCAAATTCTCCAATTCATTTTTCTTCAATTAAATAGATTTATTAATCCGTTTCAATTTAATCCATTAATTTATTCCAATAAATCCATTAATTTATTTTAATTAAATCCATTAATTTATTTCAAATAAATCCATAAATTTATTTCAATTAAATCCATAATTTATTTCAATTAAATCCCTTAAGTCGTTACTTGATTTCCAAACAAATTATTAAGTTTATTCCTTAATTTCAAATAGATTTCAATTTCAAAATAATTTTGTTGACCAATCGGGTTTCTTATTTTTAATTGTCTATCCTAGGCCAAGTTGTTTAAGTGGGTATTTATCATTTCAACCCGATATCATTCAATATAAAGCAAAGCATAGCAAAGGGAACTTGCAGTGTGATAACTGGGATGGTGTCAAAGTAAATAAACAAGCAATAGCAACCATACATAACAAATTAGCAATTTATTCAAATAATCCCGAAATAACCATATTAACTTACATTCGTTATTTATGCAAATTAATATAATTATTCCTAGAATCCTACATATTAAAGATTATTACATTATGATTTTACTTGGTGTCCGTTATCAAATTTCTACATCAGTCGTACTTATCAATTTTAATGTCACTATTATTTACTCTAATTAACATCATATTTCAGTTCAACATGTTTAATCAATTTAAACAATACATGGCGTCAAATTTTTAGAAGTTAACAATTTTATTTCAACCAAATTCTAACAACTAACAATTTAATATCCAGTTTAATATTAACAACAATTTATCACTTGAATTTCACAGCATAATAGATTGAGTCGTGAATGAAATATTCACCTTTCGTGGTTAAAGATTGGACGACGAAGCACGAGGACGAATAGATAAGATAGACACTAACCGGCACGACGCAAAACGAACACAACTGCAAATCAAATAAAAGATTATCAATAATTTGTTTATTGTCATATATATATCGATTGAATATATATAAACCATACCAACGATGAAGCGAGATAGATTCAACAAGCCGGATAAATTCTAGGACTGAGATCCCGGATCAGCAGCTGCAAACCAGTAAAACACTGTACGTAAGCAACTATATTTTCAAAAGTTATACACTGATTATTACACATAAATATGCTGACTCATATTTAGAATATGAAGCTAACACTTCATCACCACCAAGGCTGAGTGGTCGACGCAGTGGGAGGGACGTGGCGGAGCAAGGGCTGGCCGGAGGGAGGGCTGGAGACGGCGCGGGTGGTTGGTGGCTGTGGGGTGCAGGCGGACGGCAGTGTGACGGGGCAGTGGGTGCGGTGGGTGGTCTGGTGGGTTCGGCGTGCAGGGGGAGGGTGGGCTGGGGTTGGTGCGTGCTGGGCGTTGTGGTGCGGCAGTGGGGCGGAGGGCTGGCTGGGCTGGCGGAGCGGTGGGTGGAGGCGGTTGCATGGGCGGGGTGGAGTGGGGCAGGCGTACGGCGGAGCTGGCTGGGGACTTGGGTGCGGGGTGCTGGGCGGAGGCCGGTAGTGGGCGGAGGAGGCTGGGGCGTGAGTGGGGTTTGCGGTGACTGGGCTGGTTGGGAGCTGCGGTGTTCCGGTGGTGGAGGGAGGCTGGGCCGGAGGGCAGTGGGACGGGCAGTGGCTGGGGCGGAGGTCGCGGGTGGCAGTGGCGGTGGGGACAGGGCAGCGGGGAGTCGGAGCTGGGGAGTGGCCGGGCGGAGCTGACTGGGGCGGAGGCGAAGGGGAGGTGGTTGGCGAGTGCTGGGGAGGAGGCTGGGGGTAGTGGGGTCGGTGGGCGTGCAGGCGAAGGCTGGGCGGAGGGCGCGGGTGACTCGGCTGAGCTGGTGGCGGGCAGTGGTGGAGGGTCGGTGGGCGTGCAGGCGAAGGCTGCTGGTGCGGAGGTGGGGTAGGACGGGGCGGCTGGTGGAAGCGAAGGCGGAGGCTGGTGGTCTTGGCCTGTGGCGTAGGCGAAGTGGGTTGCCGGGGCGAGTGGGGTTTGCAGTGGAGGGGAGTTAGGGGGAGGTTGGAACTGTAGGAAGAAGAGAAAGAAAGGGGAGAGGTGGGTTTCTGTCCTTTGAAATTTAAAAGAAAATATATGAACGAAGAAGACAGAGGCAGAGCAACGTACCAATTCTCTTTCTTCTGAGGTGAAGTGAAAAGTGATGAAGGCAGAGGAATTAATGCAGGGCAGAGGGCAGATATATACAGAAGTTTACAGTCCCCGTGCAAATCAAATGATGGTTTGTCACAGTGCCTGTTGAGTTTCTGAAGGGTCATTTGAATTTTGAGCGAGAAAAAATAGGGTACCGGTTTGTGTGGCGTAACGGACCAGTTTGTACTCCGTTAACCAATTTATAGCTTGCAACGCCGAACTCCGATTGATACAAACAAATATACCGTTTTGATCAGCGCGACGAGGCGGACACAACGGTATGAAGATATTAGTGGTTTGACATTGTTTGCGAAGTGGCGAATCTTATTAACCCATTTGCACGAGTGAACATTTTAACTAGCAATTAAAAGCGAAATTTGACGAAACGAAATGCGCCGTTATGATCAGAATATTTTTCTTATGCAACATTGCGAAAAATATTAAAGTTCGGACGGTAGAAAATTTACACTTAAAATTAAAACTAATAGGTAAATTTGACGCGCGAAATTTACTACAATATTTTTCGACGAAATTTGGCGTACACCCATGTCTATCTAGGCGTATTCCAAATGTGAAGTTTGAACGGTAACGGAAATCGTTTGTGAATATTTGAAATTTCTATTACGGAGAATGCAGCAAAACACCGAAGAATAAGATCGACGGAGCTAAAGATATCCGAATTTTGGAAAACGAAAAATGATGCCTTTGTCAGAAAATGATTTAGAATTTTTCTATGTAAAAATATTTAGGTTCGGAAGATAAAAATTTCACGCTTTAAAATGAACTGATGTGCAGTAAAACGCGCACGAAATTTATTGCGGTATTTTCCGACGAAACTTTACCCATATCTAAAATCATCAAGGCGCAATTTAGAAACAAAGTTTGGACGTTGATTGAAATCGTATGTAAGTTTCACATTTTTTATTTAAAATAACGGTTCTAAAAAATTTTAAATTGGGTCGGAATTTCAGGGTCGTTACATTCTCCCCTACTCAAGACTTTTCGTCCTCGAAAAGGAACAAAGTAAAGAGTGGAAGAACAGATAACAAGGATACAATGGATTCAGAATAGATCATTGAATATAGTAAAGAGTATAGAATGAAATTTACCTTCAACAAACAATTCTGGATTAGAATCCCGGATACTCTCCTCGGTTTCCCAAGTGCAATCACGATCATCGGCACTCCATTGGACTTTGACTAGGCTAACCGACTTCCTTCTAAGTTGCTTTGTATCCCTATCAACAATACGAAGTGGTCTCCTCTCTATAGTCAAATCCGGCTCAATATCAACCTCATCTAACTGAGCAATAGGAATGGTCATGGATGGATCGTGTACAACTTTCGGAAGATGTGAAACATGGAAGACGTTGTGCACGCCCTCAAATTTCTCCGGTAGTGCAACTCTGTAGGCTAGTGTACCAATTCTCTCAGTGATAGTGAATGGTCCAACAAATCTAGAAGCGAGCTTCCCTCTACGACCAAATCGAATAACATTCTTCAAGGGTGATACCTTAAGGAATACCTTATCCCCAACCAGGAATTCTAAATCTCTCCTACGCCTATCAGCATAGCTCTTCTGTCTATCCTGTGCGGTCTTCATCTTCCTTCTGATTTCATTTACCTTCTCGGATGCTTCTATAATCATATCTGGGCCAAGAATTAATCGATCACCAGGCTCAATCCAACAAGCTGGCGATTTGCATGGCCGTCCATATAAAGCTTCGAACGGTGCCATATCGATACTTGCCTGAATATAAAGGTGGTTAAATTTCAATTCAAATTTACTTATTCAAATTGAAATTTTTTTTGATTTACCTGATAACTATTATTATAAGTGAATTCAACCAAATGGAGATGGTCTTCCCAAGATCCACCGAAATCAATAATGCAGGCACGGAGCAGATCTTCTAAAATCTGATTTACCCTTTCAGTTTGGCCATCTGTTTGAGGATGATAGGCTGTGCTCAGATTCAGTTTAGTGCCCAAAACGTCTTGAAATGCCTTCCAGAATTTACTAGTGAATAAAGGGTCTCTATCGCACACATTACTAGATGGAACACCATGAAGTCTAACAATCTCTCTCATATATATCTCGGCCAAACTCAAAGCAGTACGAGTGACCTTAACAGGAATAAAGTGAGCAGATTTTGTCAACCTATCAACAATCACCCATATACTCTCGTTACCCTTTCTGGTCCTTGGTAATCCATCAATGAAGTCCATAGAAATCTGGTCCCATTTCCAACACGGAATCTCTAGGGGTTGAAGTAATCCTGCCGTCTTCTGGTGATCGGCCTTAACTTGTTGGCAAGTGGTGCATCTACTGACATATATAGAAATATCCCTCTTCATCCCACTCCACCAATATAAACGCTTCATATTTCGGTACATCTTAGTGACACCAGGATGAAATGAAAGTGATGACCGATGGTTTTCTCTAAGCACATCCTGTCTCAATCCATCGATATTAGGGACGCAAATACGATTGTCAATCCTCAGAACTCCATTACTATCTATCTGTGCTCCCACTTTACTGTCGGTATTTCCAACTCTACCAAGAACTAACTCCTTCATGCGATAGAGCAAGGTGTCCTCATATTGTTTGTCCTTGATGCGATCCACAAGAGATGGGGAGATAACAAGCTGAAATAGCATGCCTTCTACAAGATTACAGCATGACAATGCTTTGCTACGGCTCAAAGCATCAGCTACAACATTTGCTTTTCCAGGAGTATAATTGATATCGAGATCATATGCAGCTAAGAATTCGAGCCATCGAACTTGTCTCTGGTTCAAATCCTTCTGAGAAAAGATATACCTCAAGGACTTATGATCGGTGAATAATTCAAATATAATTCCCAAAAGATGATGCCTCCACAGTTTCAAAGCAAATACAACTGCAAGAAGCTCTAGATCATGAGTTGCATAGTTTACTTCATGGATCTTCAACTGGCGGCCAGCATAAGCAATAACCTTTCCGCTTTGCATAAGAACAGCGCCTAAACCTTCTCGGCAGGCATCTGTATAGACAGTTAATCCTTCACTTCCATCGATTACCGCAAGAACTGGAGCTGAAGTTAACTTATGCTTCAATTCATTAAAAGCTGATTCGCACTTCTCACTCCAAATAAACTTGACATCCTTTCGGGTTAAAGCAGTGAGTGGGGTAGAAATCTGGGCAAAGTGCTCAATAAATCTACGATAATAGCCGGCCAAGCCCAAGAAGCTACGGATATCAGTAGGAGTTTTGGGAGTCTCCAAATCCTGTAGATAAATTTCAAATTAGAAAGGGATAAGAGGAATTGAATAGAAATAGCGAATAGGATAGAACTTACATTGATTACGGCGATCTTAGCTGGATTGACCGAAATCCCATTTTCAGAAACTATGTGGCCCAGGAATCTCACTTCGTCTTGCCAGAAGTGGCATTTAGAGAATTTGGCCTTAAGTTGATGATTTCGGAGAGTTTCCAGAACATAAGCAAGGTGTGTCTCGTGCTCCTTCTTGTCTTTGGAGAAAACGAGAATATCATCAATGAAAACAAGAACAAACTTGTTAAGCACATCACGGAAGCCTCGATTCATCAAGTCGACGAAATAAGCAGGTGCGTTGGTCAAACCGAATGGCATAACCAACCATTCATAGAATCCGTTCTCGGTACGGAAAGCTGTCTTATGAATACTATCTTCTGCTACTCTGAGTTGGTGGAACCCAGTGGCAAGATCAAGTTGGGAGAAAACTTTAGCTCCATGGAGCTGATCGAATAAATCATTGATGCGAGGCATCGGATAGCGATTCTTGAGAGTGCGTTTGTTCAGTTCCCTATAATCAACACACATGCGAAGAGATCCATCCGATTTGGTGACAAATACAACTACGGCGCCCCATTCAGAACAACTTCTCCTAATCAAACCTCTAGCAAATAGATCATCAATTTGAGTTTTAAGTTCAGCTTTTTCTTTAGGAGCCATCCTTCTGTGAGGGAGAACTACGGGAGTAGCTCCAGGAATAAGATCAATGCGAAAATCGATTTCCCGTTTAGGTGGTAGGGAGTTGACCTCTCCAAATACATCGGGAAATTTCTGAACAATTGGGGTAGTACTAAGATCATCCGGGTGAGCGTCAAGAGAAAATATGAAGCTTCCAGCATATTTCTGCGGTGATTTGCATTCAATGACAAGCGGTAGGCCCTTGTCATTGACTAGAGAAACAGAACGGGCCTTGCAAGAAATAACGGCATCGAATTTCCTTAACCAATCAGCACCTAACAAGATGTCAAATGCTGCGAAGCCAAGAACATAAAAATCCCAAGTGAATCGATAAAAATCATACATAAGTACAACTCCTTTGCAAACACTTCGGAGGTTAGCTGGTCCTCCGATAGGATTTGAGACACATAAGGAGGTAGTAGCGAGAGTAGGTTCTAATTTGAGTTTATCACAAAGGTCAACTGATATAAAGCTATGTGAAGCACCTGTATCGAATAATACCCTAACAGGTGTAGCATGTAAATGAAAAATACTTCGCAAGGTACCTTGGTCATCCTGGGTGGGTGGTACAGAGGGTGCAGGTGTGGTGATAGCAAATACTCCAGACGGTGTGCCACGCTTATACAGTGGGCAGTCTTTCTTGAAATGACCCGGCTGGAGGCAGACATAGCATAAATCTTTCCTAGTCGAAGAAGGTGGTGGAACAGCAGCTCCAGTAGATGGACAACTATTAGCATAATGGCCCTTCTTATCGCATTTGAAGCAAGTGATATTAGCAAGGTCGATTGGGCTTTTCTGAGCATATCCCAATCCTATAGTCTTCTGCCAAGCTTTCTTTTGTTGATCAAAGTTCATCTTCCTCTTCCCGAGCTGGCTAGAGGAGGACTGAGTAGGAGTGGCCTTGGCAGTAGGTCCCCTAGGCTTTGCCTCGTATCTAAGAGCATAGTCAACAAGCTCTGTGAAGGTGCAGTGAGTGTGGCCAGTAAGCAAGTCATAATACTCTGGTCTAGCTCCCAAAATGAACTTCTCGTTCTTTAGAAGCGGTGTATCAATCAATCCCGGGCCGAACTTGGAGAGTTCGTTGAATTTCCTCTCGTACTCAGAAAAAGTCATACTGCCCTGCTTAAGATCCATAAAAGCTCTATAAAGTTGTGTTTTCCCAGCAGCGGGCATCCATTGTGCCGAGAAAGTATCCCTAATCAAAAGATAGGCAAGATGAATAACATTTCAAGATTAAGAGAAGAATTTAGACTACGAAATCCAAATAATTTTGTACCTAAACTGGGCCCAAGTGATGGTGTTCTCCTCGATACGAGAAGTAACTGATTCCCACCAATCTTGCGCGGCATCCTGAAGTTGCCATGCAGCAAGCTGACGCCTCTGAGCATCAGTGATCTCTAGACCAAAAAATATCTTCTCTAAACCTTTTAGCCATTGTTGAGCCTCAATAATGTTCTCGGATCCAGAAAACTTAATACCTCCCAGTTGTGAATACTCCTTACTAAGAATGGTGAATTTGACAGGAGCTGGAGCGATGGGTGCAGCCTGAGCAGGACCATGGCCCCTTCCTCCCCTATGGTTTCCTCTGGTACCCATCCTGAAATACCAAAGAGATTGTTAAAGCCAAAGGATAGAAAATCATAGAATTTTAAGGAAAGTCTAATCAACGAATCAAAGAAGTTTGAAATGAAAGGATTTGGATATTGAATCAATTCTCCTCATTCTAGGGTATTGCTACCCTATCTCTAATGAGTTTATATATAATCCCAAACTAAGGTTTTTAGGGAAACCGAAGCTCTGATACCAACTGTAACAACCCGTATATTTGGACCATTTAAATTGACAATAATCCACACATGTCAACTTAAATAATACAAAACACGAATCATTATGGGATTATAAATACATAAATGTAAATGAGAATCAATACAACATCACAGAACAGTCACAGAATAATGCAGCGGAAAATACATTGTCATAATAGCAGTTCATGAAGCCACTATATAATATACAACAATGTCTTAACATCAAGTGACTAATACCAAAAATGTCCAACAGACTAGGACATCAATATAGGAATAGAAATAGACTGATAAAGATAAATGCTAAGCCTTCAGCATCTTCAACCAACCTTGATCAGCAACTGGATAGCTTCAGACTGACCCAAGCATATGCAAAAGAAACACTCGAGCCAGGACTCAAAGTCTTATACAATTTAATCAAGTGCAAGGTAATAGTTCATAACTTAAAGATGGGTGAAATAACATCTCTAAGGATCCGATAAACTATCTATATATACAATAGAATACGATAGGTAGATAATGTCTAATCAGTAAAGTACGATATTAAAATAGTGTTAAGTCATGGCCCATACCACCCTTAACTCATTTTTATTCCCAAGAGCATATACAAGACCGTAGTTTCCCCAAAACCGGAAGTCACCAGAGGGCAATCCATATACTAAAGGTACAAAACAAAACGTAGTGGTCACAAATAGGATAATCAGTATGACAAGGTACATGAGGCGATACCAACTAGGATACTAGTAGTTGCCTGATCCGGACTGATGTTGAGCATAGCAGCTACTATCTCAACACCGCGAAACAACACTCCAAAATCAAGGGGTGCACCCAAATCGAATCACAAAAGTAATAGATATGGTATCGAAGAAGTGCGTCCGCTAGAGGTAGCGAACCTCAATGGCCCGGCGCGGCTCCTGTTTTAGTCATGTCAGGGGTCGTCCAATATCATTCTCTTTCTTCAGTCAACGCGATCATCAAACCATCCACTTCATTCTGAATCAACACTTCGCGTGTAATAGTTATTAAAGTGGTTTTCGGTATCGACAGAGAGTATGTCCATATCCGATCCCGGACTCTTTAATAACTACGTATTTATTACCCAATGGTCATTTAAGTTAAAGTTTAAAACAAATCAAAGTCCGAAAGTCAAGGTGCAAATTTGACTTCCAAAATTTGACATTTCACGATTCAATTTATTTCGGATATTTAAAATCATATTTCCAAATGAAATCTGTAGTTCAACATTTAATTAACAATATAGTTAAGTATTCAAGTTCAATTTAATAACTCTCTTATTAAATTTAGTTCAAAATCAATTTATCCAAATTTACCGGTCAATTAAGTTCGAATCGTTAGATCAAATTCTATTTATCTCAATTCATGTTTACATTCATCGTTACATTAAATATAATCATAAATTTGATTAAATCGATTTTATTAGATTTAAAATCATTTACCTTTAAATTGTCGCTAAATTTAATCCATAAACTTTAGTTAGTTTCGTATTCCATTTTAAGTCAAAATTTCCTAAATCTAAATTATTATTTATAACAAGTTAAATCTATTTAATTTAAAACTTAGTTTAAATCTGAATCTACCAATCTAATAAATTAAATTATTAAATTCTAAAACTCACTTGTTTTAAATCTTATTTCAATCAAATTCTCCAATTCATTTTTCTTCAATTAAATAGATTTATTAATCCATTTCAATTTAATCCATTAATTTATTCCAATAAATCCATTAATTTATTTTAATTAAATCCATTAATTTATTTCAAATAAATCCATAAATTTATTTCAATTAAATCCATAATTTATTTCAATTAAATCCCTTAAGTCGTTACTTGATTTCCAAACAAATTATTAAGTTTATTCCTTAATTTCAAATAGATTTCAATTTCAAAATAATTTTGTTGACCAATCGGGTTTCTTATTTTTAATTGTCTATCCTAGGCCAAGTTGTTTAAGTGGGTATTTATCATTTCAACCCGATATCATTCAATATAAAGCAAAGCATAGCAAAGGGAACTTGCAGTGTGATAACTGGGATGGTGTCAAAGTAAATAAACAAGCAATAGCAACCATACATAACAAATTAGCAATTTATTCAAATAATCCCGAAATAACCATATTAACTTACATTCGTTATTTATGCAAATTAATATAGTTATTCCTAGAAACCTACGGATTAAAGATTATTACATTATGATTTTACTTGGTGTCCGTTATCAAATTTCTACATCAGTCGTACTTATCAATTTTAATGTCACTATTATTTACTCTAATTAACATCATATTTCAGTTCAACATGTTTAATCAATTTAAACAATACATGGCGTCAAATTTTTAGAAGTTAACAATTTTATTTCAACCAAATTCTAACAACTAACAATTTAATATCCAGTTTAATATTAACAACAATTTATCACTTGAATTTCACAGCATAATAGATTGAGTCGTGAATGAAATATTCACCTTTCGTGGTTAAAGATTGGACGACGAAGCACGAGGACGAATAGATAAGATAGACACTAACCGGCACGACGCAAAACGAACACAACTGCAAATCAAATAAAAGATTATCAATAATTTGTTTATTGTCATATATATATCGATTGAATATATATAAACCATACCAACGATGAAGCGAGATAGATTCAACAAGCCGGATAAATTCTAGGACTGAGATCCCGGATCAGCAGCTGCAAACCAGTAAAACACTGTACGTAAGAAACTATATTTTCAAAAGTTATACACTGATTATTACACATAAATATGCTGACTCATATTTAGAATATGAAGCTAACACTTCATCACCACCAAGGCTGAGTGGTCGACGCAGTGGGAGGGACGTGGCGGAGCAAGGGCTGGCCGGAGGGAGGGCTGGATACGGCGCGGGTGGTTGGTGGCTGTGGGGTGCAGGCGGACGGCAGTGTGACGGGGCAATGGGTGCGGTGGGTAGTCTGGTGGGTTCGGCGTGCAGGGGGAGGGTGGGCTGGGGTTGGTGCGTGCTGGACGTTGTGGTGCGGCAGTGGGGCGGAGGGCTGGCTGGGCTGGCGGAGCGGTGGGTGGAGGCGGTTGCATGGGCGGGGTGGAGTGGGGCAGGCGTACGGCGGAGCTGGCTGGGGACTTGGGTGCGGGGTGCTGGGCGGAGGCCGGTAGTGGGCGGAGGAGGCTGGGGCGTGAGTGGGGGGTGCGGTGACTGGGCTGGTTGGGAGCTGCGGTGTTCCGGTGGTGGAGGGAGGCTGGGGCGGAGGGCAGTGGGACGGGCAGTGGCTGGGGCGGA
Organism: Allium fistulosum; assembly: GCA_030737815.1. Classification (NCBI taxonomy): domain Eukaryota; kingdom Viridiplantae; phylum Streptophyta; class Magnoliopsida; order Asparagales; family Amaryllidaceae; genus Allium; species Allium fistulosum. The sequence continues at coordinate 762,821,362 of CM060903.1, read as the reverse complement.
GGTCGCGGGTGGCAGTGGCGGTGGGGACAGGGCAGCGGGGAGTCGGAGCTGGGGAGTGGCCGGGCGGAGCTGACTGGGGCGGAGGCGAAGGGGAGGTGGTTGGCGAGTGCTGGGGAGGAGGCTGGGGGTAGTGGGGTCGGTGGGCGTGCAGGCGAAGGCTGGGCGGAGGGCGCGGGTGACTCGGCTGAGCTGGTGGCGGGCAGTGGTGGAGGGTCGGTGGACGTGCAGGCGAAGGCTGCTGGTGCGGAGGTGGGGTAGGACGGGGCGGCTGGTGGCTGGTGGAAGCGAAGGCGGAGGCTGGTGGTCTTGGCCTGTGGCGTAGGCGAAGTGGGTTGCCGGGGCGAGTGGGGTTTGCAGTGGAGGGGAGTTAGGGGGAGGTTGGAACTGTAGGAAGAAGAGAAAGAAAGGGGAGAGGTGGGTTTCTGTCCTTTGAAATTTAAAAGAAAATATATGAACGAAGAAGACAGAGGCAGAGCAACGTACCAATTCTCTTTCTTCTGAGGTGAAGTGAAAAGTGATGAAGGCTGAGGAATTAATGCAGGGCAGAGGGCAGATATATACAGAAGTTTACAGTCCCCGTGCAAATCAAATGATGGTTTGTCACAGTGCCTGTTGAGTTTCTGAAGGGTCATTTGAATTTTGAGCGGGAAAAAATAGGGTACCGGTTTGTGTGGCGTAACGGACCAGTTTGTACTCCGTTAACCAATTTATAGCTTGCAACGCCGAACTCCGATTGACACAAACAAATATACCGTTTTGATCAGCGCGACGAGGCGGACACAACGGTATGAAGATATTGGTGGTTTGACATTGTTTGCGAAGTGGCGAATCTTATTAACCCATTTGCACGAGTGAACATTTTAACTAGCAATTAAAAGCGAAATTTGACGAAACGAAATGCGCCGTTATGATCAAAATATTTTTCTTATGCAACATTGCGAAAAATATTAAAGTTCGGACGGTAGAAAATTTACACTTAAAATTAAAACTAATAGGTAAATTTGACGCGCGAAATTTACTACAATATTTTTCGACGAAATTTGGCGTACACCCATGTCTATCTAGGTGTATTCCAAATGTGAAGTTTGAACGGTAACGGAAATCGTTTGTGAATATTTGAAATTTCTATTACGGAGAATGCAGCAAAACACCGAAGAATAAGATCGACGGAGCTAAAGATATCCGAATTTTGGAAAACGAAAAATGATGCCTTTGTCAGAAAATGATTTAGAATTTTTCTATGTAAAAATATTTAGGTTCGGAAGATAAAAATTTCACGCTTTAAAATGAACTGATGTGCAGTAAAACGCGCACGAAATTTATTGCGGTATTTTCCGACGAAACTTTACCCATATCTAAAATCATCAAGGCACAATTTAGAAACAAAGTTTGGACGTTGATTGAAATCGTATGTAAGTTTCACATTTTTTATTTAAAATAACGGTTCTAAAAATTTTTAAATTGGGTCGGAATTTCAGGGTCGTTACATAAGCATTCACTGCCTTGCGAATTTCGCCATGATAACAAAACTGTGGACCGCAGGATACATAACAATTGTTACGCCTGGGTCCCCCAGGAAACATCCATACTCTTTAAGCAATCTCTGCCTTACGGATTACGCCACCACAACAAAACTGTAGACCGCAGGATACATAACAATGGTTACGCCTGGATCCCCCATGAAACATCCATACCCTTTAAGCAATCTCTGCCTTGCGGATTATGCTACCAAAAACGACCATGGGTTACGCCATGGTAGGACACTCGAGTATCGCATCCGGAAAACCAAAATCAGAGAGAATAATATCGATAGAATGAATCCACAATGTGGCCACAAAGCGGATATCAAGAAGAAGGTACTTTCCATATCTTTACTTCAAAAATATGTATCGTATAGTACCTTTTCAAATTACATTCAAATATCATACTTATATAAAGTCCACTATATATAAGATTTCATTTTCAAATCGAATACTTTCCAAAATCAATAGTATATCAAATCATACTTATATAGACTTCAATTATATAAGATTTCGCTTTTCAAATTGAGTACCTTTCCAAATCAATAGTTTCCAAATCAACTTCATACTTATACAAACCGATTTTTATATAAGTTCGATAACTCCCAAATCAAGTATTTAAATACGGTTCTCAATTCAATTCATTTCAATATCCATACAATTTTCAAAATCATATACACTTTCACCAAATTATTTCTTCTCAAATTAAATATCTTCAGTTTCAAAGTTTCCAAAATAATAAATTTAGAAGATAATCCAAGTTTCTAAATCAATATAATTTAAGTCAAACAATTCATTTCCAAAATCAATGGTTTCAAAATCATCGTATATTTACAGAAGGTTCATCTTATATCAGAGTCAAAAATTTTCAAAATATATTTTGCTGCATGAAGAGCCATATGGGATTGAACATCTTTGCTTAATAAAAGATTTTTGATTTAGAATAGTTGTATATAAAATAGTTTGTAAAATAGTTTGTATGTAAAATAGAATAAAATAGCTTGTTTAAGAAGAAGAAAAGAAAAATAGTTTTTAAAAATGGTTTTAAATTGATAGTAGTTTTTCATATAAAAAAAATTCCAATTAAATTAAAAAGATATCCAACCCAACAACTTCCAATTTCAGTGTTAAGTATATCAATGATATTAGAATATAAGATGTACATACGTCATCATTTCGCAAAATCAAATTCGATCGCTCGCTCGATCACACAAGTTCGCTTTCGAACTAGTATTATCCATTCGACTTCCCTAATGCGGACTTCGATATGGTTTCTCGACTAGAAGCCATCAGTCTCCTTGCATAGCTGTAACGACCCGGTATTTTGGGCCATTCAAATCGACAATAAATCCACACATGTCAGAATTGAATAATTCAAAATATCATATTGTTAATTTAAATTTGGCAAAACTCAGCATATGCAGTAAATAAATCAATCACAGAATCACAAACACAGAGTAATACAATAATACGCAGCGGAATAGATAAAATAGTAGTTCATGAAGCTACTATATAAACATCAGAGTTAGAAATAAAATACAACAGAATATCTCAATTGCAGTGAAGTCTCCAGTACAACAGATGACTTCTCTGAACAAATCAACTAGAAGAGCTGAAAGCTGAGGCGATAGTTGGATCTCCAAGGGAAGCTCCAAACTCCAAAGGTGAGTCTCAAATGCTGTATCACTCGGTCTGACCCGAGCGTAAAGCAGAATACAAAACACTCGAGTCAGGATTAACATTCTTATATCAATAAATCTAACTCAAGTGAAATATCAACTGAAATACAAGTAACTTAAAGGATGTTTGGGATAACCATCCTCTAAGGATCTTCAGAACTATCTACAAGGTGGAAATATACATTATAACACCATGGTCATTTCAATTTAATTTATACTTCAAAAACCAAATATCATTTCATTTCAAAATTTCTATTTTTAAATGTCATTTCAACTCAAATTTCAAATTCCAATTTAATTCAATCTAAATTTTCCCATTTTAATTCAATTCAGTTTCTAAATAACAAATTCAAATTATATTGATTTCAAATGCAGATCTGAATAACAAAATAAACCATTTACATTCCAATATATTTCAAAGCTTTAATATTCGACCATTTCGAAGTTAAATTTAACGGTTTCATATAGCTCTTGATTTAACTTCATTTATTATTAAATTAGAAAATATTCACTTAATAAATTCAATATCATTTAACTAGCCTTAAATCATATTTTTACTAAATATTTCCTTAAATTTATTTAAACAAGAAATATTTATTAATTTACTTAAATCAAACCCAAGTTATAAATCATATCTTAAATCTCAATTTCAATAAGTTTCAAATCGGTTTAATTAAGTAAAATTATCTTCTCAACCTTAACTTATTCAAATTATTACAAAAATCTATTTTTTTAATATAATTTTATACTTAAACATATTATATGTATTAAATTCATCTCAATTAAATTAAATATCATTATTCAATCTATATATATATATATCATTACCATATATATATATAATTTAAGAATCAACATTTATTAAAACCATATATTTCTTTCCAAAACCATAGAATTTATTTTCAAATGTTTATATATATTGACCAACGGTGTTTGTATATATATCTATCATATAGTTAAGTGATACGGATATTTATCATTTCAATCCGTAATTTAAATATATACGGGTAGATATCATCTCGACTCGTAATCCCAAATTCAATCAAATGAAGATCGCTTGGGTTTATCATTTCAACCCATAACGATTATCTCCTATTCTAAAGTCCGTTCGGGTATGTATCATTTCAACCCCTAGTGAAATTCTATACTAATAGGGAACTTGCAGAGTGATAACAGATACTAAAAATATAACAACAGGCATATATCATCAGTATAAATAACAGATACGGGTGTCAGATGTCACAGGTGAACAGATACAAATAATAGTAATAACAGGCATATAATACTAGATACTGGTGTCAGATGTCACAGGTGAACATATATAGATAATAGCATATATACAACAATGAAATTAACTAACAGCAGTAATATTTCAATTGTCGTTTCAATTGAAATCAAATTTAATAAATAAAAGAATGTTAATCGTGAGTGATTGCTCACCTTTCGAGGCTAGAGAGATGAATGAGAATAAGATAAGTTACGAATCCAAGCATGAATTCCCAAACAAAGCAAGATTGGCACGAATTTGTCGAGCAAAGCTGATAGATAGAAATCGATGAGAACGAATATATTTCAATACTAAATTTAAATACCTATACGGTAAACTCAGACCCAAATGTACTTATATACGACTAATATAAAAATTCTGTACTAAGCTATAATATTGACTAAGGAACAATGGAGTAAAAATATATATGAACCATTTGTTTTTTTTAACCAGAATAATAATTTATATAACTTATATAGACTCATATATATATATATATGTATATGTCTAAAATCAAACATTTATATAAGCTGGATATACACTGACATAACCTGGACCACATACATACAACAATATAAATGCAGACATATATAAATATACCCAACTCAAACTCAAAGATATATATAACTAATACGTATACTAATATATACTTAAACAGCTTCCGTACTTTACAATTTATAAAACTTATGGAGCCAACAGACACGTGAAAATATACATGTATATAGACTGACAACTATATGACTTCCTTTATAATAAAATAGTATGTAACATATATTTCATTTAAAATGTATGTACTATAACATTATGCGAACAGTAATTTATCCCAATAAACTTTATTCTTTATATTTACACTTACTTTATTATAAAATTTATAATCAAACTCAACATGATAAAATAGATGTAAGCAAATATATAAAATAGGATCGGCGAAGTTATGACAACAGAAAGATACGAACCAAGGGAGCTATGCTCAGGCCGAGGAGGTGCCATGCGGGGTTGTTGGCGGGCTGCGCACTGGTTGGGCGAAGGGGAAGGAAAGCACGTATGCCGAAGGCGGAGATAGGTGGCTTCGGCTGAGGTGGATCAAGTTGGTGGTGGAACGAAATGATGGGCGGCTGTCAGTGGCGGAGACTTGACGAGGGGGCGGAGGCAAGGGTGGTCGAGTTTGGTGATGGCGGTCGAAGCGGAGAACGGTAGGCGGAGGCCGAAGTGATGGCTGCTGTTTTTCTTTGGATGGAGGCTGGTCTCGATGGGTTTGGTTTGAGGTGGGAAGTCGGAGGAGCAGTGGTGTGGGTCGGCACACGTGGGAGGAGAATGGCCGTGGCCTGGTGGTGGGTTGTCACGGCCGGAGGACGTAAGGAAGTGGGGGCTGACGTGGCGGTGGGGAAGATAGCAGGGGAAAGGAAAAGGTAACAAAATATAAAAGGAACCGTGAGAATGTAAAGAAGAGAATGGGAAAGATGGAAGGCAGTGAATATAAAAGGCAGAGAACAATTTGGAATTTGACGAATAGCCTTCCAAAAACAATGAGAAAGGAAAAGAAACGGAACAGTATCACATTGATTCGGTTGAAAGATTATGTAGCACGTTTTAGATCAGGTAACTAATAAATGAAATGCAAAGTCACACACGTTATTTCGAGGAATAATAAAAGCTAAATATGACCGCCTATATTTCATTGAAGGCAAAAGAACGGTTCGCAAATTAATAATACAACGTATAGAAATTTCAAAACCGATGGGATTAAGGCAGTCATCATAAATATCAATGTGCTGAAAAGATGGAAATGAACGGTTGATAATAAATAGCTGTTTGAAATCTGAATGGACCTCAAAAGTGGCACCGCTACGACGTACTATTTTATTGTTTTCGTCGCATACCGGACCCCAAAATACAGAGATGAATATATTGCGGAGATCAGCACAACGAGATGATCAAAACGGTATACAGATATCAGTGGTACGATTATCCGATCAAAAGTCGATAATCGGTACCAGAAATAATGCTATTTTGCCAGAATTAACATAAACGGACCAGTAGAAGTCCAAATTTGGAAAAACGAATTTCGCAGTCTGATTCAGAATAATCTGAATAAATTTTCTCCTGTTGACATATTTTGGTTTCGGAAAACTTTTAAATTCACTGTTATTAACCGGTTTGATTTGAAATGAAATTTCACAGGAAAATAAACTTAAATATTATCAGATGAAAATTTACCAGTTGCTATATTAAAATAGACGTATTCCAAATAATTAATTTTTAATTTCAAATTTTATTGTTTAAAATTTTACAAATTTCCAGTTAAATATACTTTTAAAACCATTAAATTTTACGGGTCGTTACACTCTCCCCCACTCAAAACTTTTCGTCCCCGAAAAGGAAGGAGGTAGGAGAATAGAACAACCAGAAATAAAAGTAGATTGAAAGTCAAAATTAAACAATTAATTTGAACTATATAAATTTTACTTAAATTTGAAAACTTCATTTGCAATTCAATTGTCTTATATACTTTAAAACTTCCAAGATCCATTTGCAAAATTTCTTGCTTCCTTTACAATTACCATTAATATGCTTAAATAACAACTTTATAAATATATGAAAACTATTTGAAAACAGTTATTTACATTATTACTTATATTTACAAAGAAGCTATTTGAAAACATTAAATCCATAATTCATAATTTATTAATTTTTTTATCTCAAGATACTTTTCAAATATTATTAATAATCAATAATCATTTACTTTAAATATGTATTATTAAATAAATAACTTCAAAAGTATTCATAATTTACTATTAAACCATGTAGTATATAAATAAACAATATTTAAGAAGGATATAGTCAACAAGAAAAAAAGAAGGAGGACTTGGAAAAACAGAATATAGGTGAATAAATAAAGCTGAGCAGATAATGTAGATTCAAAAGAATAGTATCGGGCACGAATAATTAATTTAGGACCATAAGAATTTCAATTTCAAATATTAATACAAAATTTTTTTATAGCGAAACAAATTTCATTTCGAAAATACTTTTATAACTCGATGTTTCAATAAGTTTATCCTTGTTCCTGTAGACTCTGGTAGTGCGTTGATCAGACGCAAAACTAAAATTCTCCAGGTACTTAGTAGACCTGTTTCAACACCCAGTGAAAATACTGGAAAACTTTTTTAAAAATTAGATATGGAAAGTACAATCCAAACAAATCAACCAAACCAAACCTTTGTCCGATCATGGTTCGCAGATAAACAATGGTTACGCCTGGGTCCCCCAAGAAACAATCCATATCCGTAAGCTTTCTCAGCCCTGCGAGTTACGCCATGATGACTAGTAGAATGCAGGATACACAATGGTTACGCCTGGATCCCCCAGGAAACAATCCGTACCCCCAGGCAAGACTCAGCCAAGCATTTGCGCTACTATTCGCGACCTACACAGATTGCAGGATACACAATGGTTACGCCTGGATCCCCCAGGAAACAATCCATACCCCCAGGCAAGACTCAGCCAGGCAGTTGCGCTATGCAGTCACGAGAGAAAAATAAGACCATGGGTAACGCCATGGAATTCGAAGGACACTCGAGTATCATATCCGGAAAACCAAAATCAGAGAGAATAATATCGATAGAATGAATCCAAGATGTGGCCACAAATCGGATATCAAGCAGAAGGCACTTTCCATATCTTTACTTCGAAAATATGTATCATATAGTACCTTTCAAATCACTTTCAAATATCGTACTTATATAAAATCCAGTATATATAAGATTAAATTTTCAAATCAAATACTTTCCAAAATCAATAGTATATCAAATCATACTTATATAGACTTCAATTATATAAGATTTCACTTACAAATTGAGTACCTTTTCAAATCTATAGTTTTCGAATCAATTTCATACTCATACAAATCAATTTTATATAAGTTCGACAACTCCCAAATCAAGTTTTAGTAACTTAAGGTTCTCAAATTTCAATTTGTTTCAATATCAGTTCCATTTCAAAATCATATACAATTTCACCAAATTATTTCTTCCCAAATTAAATATCTTTAGTGTGACGCCCCACCTCTATACCCACGCTAGCCAAGAACACTACGGTGTAGTGCTGTCAACTAGCGTGGAGAATAAGGCTGTTGAGGAGCGACCATCCATGTAACTTCTTTGTGCGAGCATCGATATGTCAGATAGTATAGGATGCATATCATTTAAGGAGGAAATCCGACATACCGATACAAACACAAAGCTATCACACGGTGGCTATATATAATCTTCGGAAACAAATATAGAATTAAACGTAACACAAATCAGTCACAGACAATTCATATCACAAAGGCGGAAATAGATATGAATATAATACATGAAAGTGTACATCAGAGTAGTGGTCAAATAAGATCCACAATAACACAAATGAATAGATACAAGTGCAAGACAATAGAATATGTATACATCAAGGAGTCTAATCTCAAATGTATACAAACAAAAACTACTAAACGAGAGTAGTTAGCCAAAAAGTCGGAGGATGGCTCCAGATAGGAAGTCATGAGGAAGCACCTGTAAAATCTCAGTCTGACCCGAGTATTATTTAAGAAGAAAATAATAAACGGATCAGTCTAGCTATAATTATCAGATAAAATGAGATAGAATATGAGATATGATAATAGAACGTATGATAACAAAAAGGTGTCATACTATAAAAAGTATACATTAGAAATCCCACAAAAGTCATACAATATCTCAATAATCTCAAAACAGAGAAAAGAATGTCATATTCTTAATTTAATTCACCAAGCCACAATAAAATGACATACTCATCAATGTCATCGGTAAAAGCTGGTGAAACATAAAATTCCAGAAATCAATAGTTAGAAATCCAGAAATCACAATAAAAGAGGATGGCCAATCCAATAAAAATTGAGCCGGAGCTCCTCCTGACTGGGTATAGTCCCCCATTGCGGACTTTGAGCCGAAGCTCCTCCTGATGAGCCGAAGCTCCTCCTGACTGGGTATAGTCCCCCATTGCGGACTTTGAGCCGAAGCTCCTCCTGATGAGCCGAAGCTCCTCCTGACTGGGTATAGTCCCCCATTGCGGACTTTGAGCCGAAGCTCCTCCTGACTGGGTATAGTCCCCCATTGCGGACTTTGAGCCGAAGCTCCTCCTGACTGGGTATAGTCCCCCATTGCGGACTTTGAGCCGAAGCTCCTCCTGACTGGGTATAGTCCCCCATTGCGGACTTTGAGCCGAAGCTCCTCCTGATTGAGTCGAAGCTCAATAAAATGAAGTACAGTCCTTCACATGGACAAAGAGACATCGCTCAATCGCTAGTCTAAATCACAAGAATGATCATCATGATCATAAGGAAGTGTCGATTACACTAAGCTAGTAAATATAAGAGTTTAGCTTCATGTCCCATAACCACTTGCTTAACTCAAATATTTACGAACAAATTGTAGATCTGCACTAGAAAACTGTCACAAGAGTTTCAATCGAACAAGTCCATAAATTAACCGACGAAGTAAACGCAAGCGTTTCATACCACTTGTTTTGCTAAGCCGTTTAATTAGATTTTCTCATACGAATGAGGTAAAGGTTTATATATACTAATAGATTGGAAAACGGTTTTAAGAAACGAGCTTTGATATTGAAAATAGAGTTGAAATCGTTTTAATGAAAGAGTTTTGATATTTAATACTAGTATAGAAAACCTTTATATTTTGAAGTGACAAATCATAGAAGGGATTGTAGAAACAATCAATCATAAAAATTCACGTTCGAAGACGTGAGTAAAGTTCAAAGAAATCAATTCTCAAAACCATCAAAGTAAGAAGTTCAATTAAATGGCTTTCAGATAAGATTGCCTACGCAGAGTTATACGGGGTTCGACTTAGTGAAGACAAGCGACCTAAGTTTTAAAAAGGCGGGCGACTTAACAAAGTGGCCGATAATAAATGATAACAACAAAAAGGGAATCAACCCGATTTGATTAGAGTTGGATATTCAAGCTAAAAAAACAACTAGGCAAAACACAGCAGATTCAGACGTCTGAGATCAAGAATTCAGACGTCTGAATCTGGAAAATAAACTATTTTCCAGAACAGAATTCAGACGTCTGAATCCTAGACTTCAGACGTCTGAAATAGGCACTTTTTAGCCTATTCCTTTTCTGGTTCAAAACGAACCAATTCAGACGTCTGAAATTTTGATTCAGACGTCTGAATGCTGGGAGAAGAAAATTCCCAGTATTCCATTCAGACGTCTGAACCATACGTTCAGACGGCTGAAACTGTTATTCAGGGCATTCCCTGAACCTAGGCCAAAAAATGGCCAAACGACATCGATAACGATCGGTCGAGCAACAACGACTAAGGAATTGCACAAGGATAAGTGTTAGGAATTCATACCTAACAATCGAAGATAATTATTGACTTAGATGTGAGATAAAAATCTCACCTTTGAAGCCAAACGAATGAAGAAGATGCTATGGAGCAATGGCAAGAGCAATTACTCTTCAATTCCAACTCAACAAGCTTTAAAAGAGAAATATTTCCTAAGTTAGGTTTAGGAAATTCTGAAATTGAAAGGAGAAAGAGTTGGAGAAGAAGAAGATGAAGCTTACCAATGGTTTCTCTTTGAATTTGGAGCTAGAACTTGATTTGCAAATGGAAACTAGGGCTTGGGAATTCTAATTTCCCATTCCACTCACCATTGTTGCTCAAGAACTGAAATGAGGAGGAAGTGAGGGAGAATGGAGAGGAGTGGTTCAGATTTGGGGGTGTAAGTTGGCAAAGGGGCTGAACCCAAAACCAAACCCAAAGTGCAAATGGTCAAATTTTTGACTAGCTCCAAACATATCGAAGCTTACACTCAAAAAGATCGCAAACGACATTTTGGACTCAATGGAGGTGGTCTCGAGTCCCAATTCGACTGTTTGCAAAAAGTAGCTTTTCGGACCAAAATCCGACGAACGATGAAATATTTAAATAAAATATTTAAATGTAAAATCGATAAATATGCGGGTTGTTACATTTAGTTTCAAAGTTTCCAAAATAATAGATTTAGGAAATAAATCCAAATTTCCAAATCAATATAATTAAGTCAAACAATTCATTTCCAAAATCAATGGTTTCAAAATCATCTTATATTTACATAAGGTCCATCTTATATAAGGATCAAAATTTTCAAAATAAATTTCACTGTATGAAGAGCCATATGAGATTGAATATCTTTGCTTTTATGGGTTATATATCTTTGTAATTTAAATTAGAAATTTTCCTTTAGTAAGCAAATATATTCTAACATGACAGCTTCCAATTTCAGTGTCAAAATATATCAATGATATTAGAATATAAGATGTACATACGCCATCATTTCGCAGAATCACATTTGATCGCTCGTTCGATCACACAAGTTTGCTTTCGAACTAGTATTGTCCATTCGACTTCCCTAATGCGGACTTCGATATGGTTTCTCGACTAGAAGCCATCGGTCTCCTTGCATAGCCATATACTATGATAGAGAATTCTAGAATCGAGCCCAAAATCCATATCAAATATTCGCCATCAAGAATCGAATGAAAAATCCTAACACGAAATGGTGTAATCCACCTCGAACTTGTGTACTCAAACTTGGATCAAATTAATTATGCGAATAAAATAACATACGTACAACTTATATATTTATTCCAACTTGTTAAATAGATAGTTTCATAAAGATGTTATTAAGTTAAAACATTTAACTAAATTTTATTTAAAATACATTGAAGACCAAATTCTTTTCAAAACATTTCAAATCTAAATTTCCTATTAGAAAATTTTAAAATTTCCTTATTCATTTACTTAACCAAACAGTTTCAAATTATTTAAATCATATTACTTCATACTTAAACATTCAAAACAAACTTATATACTTTATCAAAATACTTTTCAAAATTTCTTAGCTTTGAAAAGTTAACCATGATTTGAAAGTACTCGAACTTCAAAATAGTCGAAGAAATCATTTTCAAATTCAAGAGTTGGAAATTAGCAAAAAATCAGTAAATCAATTTTAATAGATAGGGTTATACCAAATCCAAAACTCGAGGACTGAACACCGGCTCGCTTCAAATCATTTCAAATATATATACATATATCTTTCGAATATCAAATCATACTTCAAAATTTAAAATCAAAATTGGTTTCGCAAAATCACTCGCGTAGCAATGCTACTAAAGTGGCCTATCCCCCACTCTGAAACTCGAAAATCAATGTCGCTGATGCGTGCACTCATCACCGAAATTATTTTCCAGCGACATAAGTGAGTTCTGGACTTCTATTTTCTCAAACTTCTTTTGAAATTTCTTCAAAACTCATTAAAATCATTTGAAACATTTCTTATTCGGAAAATATTTTTAAATCATATTATTATTATATATTTCAAAATCTTAAAACCAATTTCAAAATACCGGAGTTCAATTCTCGAATTTCAAATTTAGAATCCTTCAGTTATAAATCAAATTTCTTATATAGTTTTTTCCAAAATTACAAATCCTTTCGAAACCTCAAATTCTTATTTTAAAAAGGTTTAAAATCTTTATCGAAAACATTTCACTTTTATATATAGAATATAATCATACTTATAAAAATTTCGATATATAAAACAATTTCCAAAATACGAATAAACCTGATTTTTCGAAAGGATGATTCAAGAATGGATTTCAAAACAAAGATAGATATTCAAATTAGAGGTACTCTAATCAAATTGGATTCTGATTCGAAGATAAGTTCGAACGAAAATGAGATAATCAATTACAAAACAAATAAGGGATATACTTATATAAATCACGGGCGACCTTAACCGGTCAACCGTGATTTCAAAATAAGATCAATGCAGAATTCTGAGGCAAATCGACATTCGATCGCAAGAGATAGAATTCGGCATATCAAGAGATAGCAGCATCTAAACCGAGTGATATATAAATCTTCGGTGATTCAATGCCAATTGTAAAGGAGTTTCACCCCTTTACAAAACATTCAAAGATCGGCGGGATCGCGTATTCTTATAGAGATCATTCGAAGTGGAGTTATGGGATACTCCAGAATCAAAAGAATACCAATAGAGAGAGACAAGAATGAATTTTGGAACCGTAGGGAACGTTCCAAAGTTCAAAGGAAATCGAGTCAAAAGGAAGAGATTAAACTCGAACGAAAGTGATTCTGTAAATAAATTTACTATATATGCTAAGCTTTGCCTAGAGCCAAAGCTCTGATACCAACTGTAACGACCCGGTATTTTGGGCCATTCAAATCGACAATAAATCCACACATGTCAGAATTGAATAATTCAAAATATCAGATTGTTAATTTAAATTTGGCAAAACTCAGCATATGCAGTAAATAAATCAATCACAGAATCACAGACACAGAGTAATACAATAATACGCAGCGGAATAGATAAAATAGTAGTTCATGTAGCTACTATATAAACATCAGAGTTAGAAATAAAATACAACAGAATATCTCAATTGCAGTGAAGTCTCCAGTACAACAGATGACTTCTCTGAACAAATCAACTAGAAGAGCTGAAAGCTGAGGCGATAGTTGGATCTCCAAGGGAAGCTCCAAACTCCAAAGGTGAGTCTCAAATGTTGTATCACTCAGTCTGACCCGAGCGTAAAGCAGAATACAAAACAATCGAGTCAGGATTAACATTCTTATATCAATAAATCTAACTCAAGTGAAATATCAACTGAAATACAAGTAACTTAAAGGATGTTTGGGATAACCATCCTCTAAGGATCTTCAGAACTATCTACAAGGTGGAAATATACATTATAACACCGTGGTCATTTCAATTTAATTTATACTTCAAAAACCAAATATCATTTCATTTCAAAATATCTATTTTTCAAATGTCATTTCAACTCAAATTTCAAATTCCAATTTAATTCAATCTAAATTTTCCCATTTTAATTCAATTCAGTTTCTAAATAACAAATTCAAATTATATTGATTTCAAATGCAGATCTGAATAACAAAATAAACCATTTACATTCCAATATATTTCAAAGCTTTAATATTCGACCATTTCGAAGTTAAATTTAACGGTTTCATATAGCTCTTGATTTAACTTCATTTATTATTTAATCAGAAAATATTCACTTAATAAATTCAATATCATTTAACTAGCCTTAAATCATATTTTTACTAAATATTTCCTTAAATTTATTTAAACAAGAAATATTTATTAATTTACATAAATCAAACCCAAGTTATAAATCATATCTTAAATCTCAATTTCAATAAGTTTCAAATCGGTTTAATTAAGTAAAATTATCTTCTCAACCTTAACTTATTCAAATTATTACAAAAATCTATTTTTTTAATATAATTTTATACTTAAGCATATTATATGTATTAAATTCATCTCAATTAAATTAAATATCATTATTCAATCTATATATATCATTACCATTTATATATATAATTTAAGAATCAACATTTATTAAAACCATATATTTCTTTCCAAAACCATAGAATTTATTTTCAAATGTTTATATATATTGACCAACGGTGTTTGTACATATATCTATCATATAGTTAAGTGATACGGATATTTATCATTTCAATCCGTAATTTAAATATATACGGGTAGATATCATCTCGACCCGTAATCCCAAATTCAATCAAATGAAGATCGCTTGGGTTTATCATTGTTAACTCCTTTATTTCAGCGACCTAAAACTCTACGACCTAAGAAAGCTGCGACCTAAGAATGTTGCGACCTAAGGAAAGGCTACGACTTAAGAGGCTCTGCGACCTAAAGGAGCTTGCGACCTAAGAAAAACCTACGACCTAACTACATAGCGATCTAACTGAGAAAGTCCACGACTTATCAAGATAAGAAGTTAGCGACCTAACTTCTTCGCGACCTAAGGTCCAGAAGGGTTTGCGACCTAAGGCTGCAGAAGACCTTGCGACCTAAGGCAACAGGAAAGCTTCGCGACCTAAGATCCAGAAGGCCTTGCGACCTTGCAGCAGAAAGGATTGCGACCTATGGAACTCAACGACCTAAGGTAGCTAGCGACCTAACGGACTTAACAACCTAAGGTAGTTAGCGACCTAAGGGACTTGACGACCTAAAGAGGTTAGCGACCTAACTATTAAAGCAGGTCAAGCGCCCAACGACCTAGAGCTCCCACAGCTATTCTGTAACTCGCGTGCGACCTATTACTTGATCAAATGAAGCCAAGTACAGTTTTACTAGCTAACTCCTGAAGCCGCAAGGGGATAGCGACCTAGCTTAGGTCGCTCGCGACCTACGACCTAACTAAGGTCGTGCGCGACCTAAGACTTAGGCAAATTTCCTGCCCAGAAATCAGCTTCCATAAATAGGACATCACTTCCAACATGAAAGAGACTTTTGACAAATCATTTCTACAGCGCCGTTACTCCGTCGAACTCTTCATTCATTCAGTAATCAAGGATCCTTCAAGCATTCGCGACACTACAACAAGCTTCGAGAGAAATTCCTCACATCCGACATGGATTCATTGAGTTTCACCGTCGAAGATTGAGCTAGTAGTCTAGATTGTTTCTTGTGATCGAATTGTATTGTTTCCTGAAGAGATTTGTATCGAATTGTAACCGAATCAGCAATAAGAGACTATAAAGTGGACGTAGGCTCAATTACGGGCCGAACCACTATAAATCTGTTGTTCATTTACTGCATTTCTGCTATTTTTCCTGCTTAATTTCTGTTCCCGTCACACGGGTGGTGCTTTCACGATCTTACTACACACCGGGTGTTATCGTTCATATTTTAACGTTAACATTTTGGTGCTTTCACTAAGAACCCAACTCAGGCTACCACTCACCATTGCTTCTCAGAAGTTTGCTGAAAGAATTTCCCACAAAACCAGAAGTTTATCAGACATAATGGCTCCTGGAAGGAAACGAAAGTCTGTCAGAACTGACGATGACCGTGACAATACTGCCACCTCTCTCTCTCCAAATCAGGCAGCTCCAAGCGTCGGTGTTACGCGATAGGAGTTAGATGCTGCTGTATCCGGACTGTACCAGCAGATTGAAACTCAGAATAACCTGATGATGGAAAGGTTGAATGCTCTATTTGGTACGAGTCAAAGACCAGTAAATAATGAGGGAAACTTTGCTAATGCTGCTCCCAATTCCGAGGGAAGAAATATTCCTCACGGGGGATCAGGTGCTGCCGAAGGGGCACCCCTCCAGGACGAAGGATCTAGGCCGTCACCAGTTCTTCATGAGCATTTACCTGGACAAACTCCCGAAAAGATGGCTGAGGTCTACTCTGCGAAATCTCTGAACAATGAGGAATATCTCTCTGGTATGATCAAGCAAATAATGAAAGAGAGCATGCAAAGAGATGAAGACGAAAGCGAATGGGGATTCGCACCAAGTAGAACTTCGTTTACCGAGAAGATTCTGAAAGCTGAATTTCCTAGAAAGTTTGTTCCCCCCACTATTCCTGCTTATCGGGGGACAAGTGATCCAAATCAGTTCTTGTATAAATACGACTGGCATATGACCGGCGCAAGGGCAACCGACGAGATAAAGTGCCGATATTTCCCAGTTTATTTAGAAGGGGTGGCGCTTCTCTGGTTTACCAAGCTTCCAGTCCGATCTGTAGATCAGTTTTCCGATCTCACCCGAAAATTCAAGGAGCAATTCAGGCTATACGCTTCAAAGGCAAAAGATATAATGTCACTGTCCAGTCTTGAACAGAATCCGGGAGAGCCTATTAAGTCATTCTTGAACCGCTTCAACTTAGCTCTGGCAGAAGTCGATAATGCAGAGCCACGAATGATCTTGACCTATTTGGTGCGTGCTATTGACAAATCGAGCGAATTTGGAAAATGGCTGAAAATGAAGGAACCAAATTCGCTCGAGAAATTCTACAAAAAGGCTGACGAATTTATACGCTTAGAGAATCTTTCCGCACCAGCTAAAGTTGTGACAACGGTGGCGGAAAATAATGCTACTACTCAAAGCAAGAAAGAACCGGCAGATCAGAAAAGGGAAAGTAATGGTGGGAAAAGGCAGAAAGACTTCAAAAAGCCCCGGTTCCTTAAACCATCAGACTTTACTCCTCTGACCGATACCCCGGAAAATATCTTCATCGCCACTAAGGATGCTGTTGAATTTCCAAAACTACCGGCCGTGAAAGTTGGGAAGAATGCTGTTCAAAGCGGAAGATTTTGCAAGTTTCACAACCAACCAGGGCATGATACCAATGAGTGCCGCCATTTGAAAAGTCTGATTGAAGAATTGCTAAGAGAGAATAAGTTGCAGCAATACGTCAAGAGGAATAGAAAGGACCCATCTTCATCCAGCCAAGTGCAGTTACCTCCAACTAATTCATCTGATTCAGGAGAGAGGCCTGCTGGAAAGGAAAGACCTGTTATTAATGTGATCACAGGGGGACCTCACCCGGCTGGCAGGAGTTGGGGTGAAATGGAAAGTGGAGAGTATGCATTGATTTCTCAGATCTGAACAAAGCTTGCCCCAAAGACTGCTTCCCGTTGCCTAGAATCGATCAACTAGTAGATGGGACGGCTGGACATGAGTTGTTATCTTTTATGGATGCCTATTCTGGATACAATCAGATTATGATGAATGAACCAGATCAGGAGGACACAAGCTTTATTACAGATGTGGGACTCTACTGTTACAAAGTCATGCCATTCGGGTTAAAAAATGCTGGGGCAACATACCAAAGACTTGTCAACGCTATGTTCAAGCCTCAGATTGGCAAAACGATGGAAGTCTACGTTGATGATATGTTAGTAAAGTCAAAGAAAGCAGTAGACCACATGGATCACCTGGCAGAAATGTTCTCAATTCTTCGGAAGTACGGAATGAAGCTCAATCCATTGAAATGTTCATTCGGAGTAGAGTCTGGAAAATTCCTGGGTTTCATCGTAAGCGCTAGGGGCATCGAGGCCAATCCTGCTCAAATCACAGCTCTAAGAGAAGTTAAAGCCCCTAGAACAAAGAAAGAACTACAAAGTCTCAATGGAAAGGTTGCCGCTCTTAGTCGCTTCATTTCCAAGGCCACAGACAAATGCATTCCCTTCTTTGATGCTCTAAAGAAAGGAAAGAAAAATTTCGAATGGACTCCTGAATGTCAGAATGCTTTCGATCAACTGATTCATCATATGAGAACTCCTCCGGTCCTCTCCAAGCCTAGTGATGGTGAAGACCTCTTCATCTATTTGGCAATTTCATCTCATGCTTTAAGTGCAGCACTCGTACGAGAAGATATGAAAATACAACGTCCGGTTTACTACATCAGCAAACGGTTCGCTGGGGCTGAAATGAATTATTCGAAGATAGAAAAACTTGCTTATTGTCTGCTAATCGCTTCCAGAAAGTTGAGGCCCTATTTTCAATCTCATCCTATCAAGGTCCTGACTGATCAGCCTTTGAAGCAAGTCCTGTATCGTCCTGAAACTTCGGGTCGACTCTTGAAGTGGAACATAGAACTCAGCCAATATGACATCACTTACCATCCCCGAAGAGCAATTAACAGACAAGCTTTAGCAGATTTCATTGCAGAATCCACTGACAAAGGTGACAGTAAGGAAGAAACCACTGACTGCATTCCGATACAGTGGAAGTTGTATGTTGATGGCTCGAGAAATGATTATTGTTCTGGGGCAGGAGTTGTGCTCGAAACTCCCGAAGGACGATCACTATGTTATGCATTGAGACTGGAATTTCCTTCGACGAACAATGAAGCAGAATATGAAGCCCTTATTGCCGGATTGAAAATCGCCAAGGAATTAAATATCAAAGTGATACAAATTTTCAGCGATTCTCAGCTTATTGTTTGCCAGGTGAAGAAAGAATTTCAAGCCAAAGGAGGAAATTTGCCTGCATATTTGACAAAAACTTCCGAACTCCTCAATGATTTAGATCACTACTCAATAAGCCACATACCCCGAGAGGAAAATATGAAGGCGGATTCTTTAGCAAAGTACTCAAGTTCCGGAGAAGCTCAATTACTAGGATTAGTTCCTGTAGAAGTTCTGTCAGCTCCAAGCATTGATGAAATGGATGTTGATTGGATTATGACTACGTCTCAAGAGCATGAATCATGGATGACTCCAATCAAAGAATACTTACTTAGTGGTTCCCTGCCAGAAAGTTCTAAGGAACGACGAAAATTATTAAGAAAAGCATCGAGGTATATAATTCAAGATGGCCGATTATACAGGCGGGGATTTTCAACCCCACTACTCCGATGTGTAACTAAGGAAGAAGCCAAGACAATCTTAACAGAGGTGCACGGAGGAGAATGTGGAGACCATTCAGGAGGTCAAACACTTGCAAAGAAAATTCTCCAATATGGATACTTCTGGCCGGATATCAATCGAGATGCTGCAACTTTTTCCAGGAAATGTGACAAATGCCAACGATTTGCAAAAATCCCAAGAGCACCCTCCACTGAACTCACACAAATGGTCAGTCCATGGCCATTTTCCATTTGGGGGATAGACCTAATTGGACCATTACCGATCGCCAAATCAGGAATTAAATATGCTATTGTTGCCGTTGATTATTTCACCAAGTGGGCTGAAGCTGAACCTTTGGCCACCATCACTTCTAAAAAGATGATAAATTTTGTAACGAAGAATATCATTTGCAGATATGGTGTGCCACAGAAGATAATCACCGACAATGGCACTCAATTTGAAAGTGAAGAATTCCAGGATTTTTGCAAACGGTTCAGAATTCGAAAAAGCTTCTCAGCAGTGGCTCATCCGCAGGCAAATGGGCAAGTGGAAGCAGTTAACAAGATCATCAAGTCAACTATCAAAAAGCAACTTGAAAAAGCAAAAGGTGGTTGGGTTGATAAGCTTCCATTAGCACTATGGGCGTACAGAACTACTCACAAAACTGCGACTGGGCACACTCCATTTTCACTGGCATACGGATCTGAGGCAATGATTCCAGTAGAAGTAGAGGTTCCTTCACATAGAAGAGTTCATTTCAATGAAACCGAAAATGAAAAACTGCAACTTGAAGCGCTTGATTTTCTTGATGAGAAAAGAGAGGAAGCTAGGCTCAGAGTTTCAGCTCATCAGCAGAGAATAGCCAGGCATTTCAATTCCAAAGTTCGCCAACGTAGCTTTGAAATCGGAGACTTGGTTTTGAAAAGGATCATGACAGCAACTGGTGTGTTTGGGCCAAACTGGGAAGGGCCATATGTCATAGGCACTAAACTTCTTGATGGCACTTTCAAACTCATAACTGTTGAAGGAGATCCAATTCCAAGGGCCTGGAACAGCAACCACTTGCGTCCTTACTTTACTTGAAAAGAGCTCTGCTCAAAATTGTAAAATGATGATGAGTGTATCAGTTGTATTGTGAAACATTGTAAATCGGTGTAAATGAATGAAAGCTATAAAGTGGACGTAGGCCCGATTCTTAGCCGAACCACTATAAATCTTGTGTTCTTTACTATTTCATAATGCCTGTTTTATTTCGATATGTAAATACTTTAAATGTATCGCTAAAATATCGATTCAAAATTGCAGGACATTATAACAAGGCTTGCTCATCACAAAGCTAAGCGACCTCCATAAATCAGCTATTACACAAAAACCAAGCCACAAATTTTTTTTCCAAACTCAAATCCCAAGCAAGGAAAACTTCACATAAAAAGTTGGCGACTCCATTGTGACAAACCTTCGTTCACTAGTCGAGATTGTCGCTATGAACAGACATCCAACTAGATAACTTGCGTTTGTCTCGTGGAGTCATTCAACAGTGAAGTCCACTCCCACGGATAAAGCAATTTACTTGTAAGAGGAAAAGAAGAAGATGTGCTTGGGAACGATAGTAAGAGATCACTAACAGGCAGATGATGAGAGAAAGTTGCCAAGCAAACAAAGGAGCAGACAAAAGGAGGTATGCATCTCAACAGGAAGGCCAGAAGATCCACTAAAGGGACACCTTCCCAAGCGGAAGTAACAGGACCCTCGCTAACTGATCGTGATGCATCCGATCAGATAGCTTACGTCCGTCCCGTGGATTCACTCGCCCCTGAGACGCAACCTACCCGGCACACTAACCAACCAACCAAAGCCCTCTAACGAGGCATGCCAATAAATGGGGGTGCTTTCCTCAATCAAAAAGATCGGTGGGACCATCAAAGGGGCACCTTGTTAATTGATTACGGTCATTTGTGCAAACAAACATCCAATCAAGCAACTTACGCCTGCCCCGCGGACCCATCCGACCATGAGAAAGTAACTTCCAGGCACTCAAAAGCCCTTTTCGGAGGCACCACAAGCCCTCTTCGGAGGCACATGACCTCTTCGGAGGCAAAAGCCCTTTCCCAAGGCACCACAAGCCCTCTTCGGAGGCACATGACCTCTTCGGAGGCAAAAGCCCTTTCCCAAGGCACCGCAAGCCCTCTTCGGAGGCACAAGCCCTCCTTGGAGGCACAAGCCCTTTTCAAAGGCACAAGACCTCTTTGGAGGCACAACTCTTTAAGAGGAGCCCTCTCCGGAGGCATGTCCCAAAATAAAATGCTTGAACAAAAAGCATCGTCCAGAAGCACAGTTCAACTCTCAAAGGAAGGATTAACTTGTTCATCTTGAGAAGTTCCTCCTAAAAAAGTTGAAAAATGCTACAAAATTCTTTCAGAAAAGTTCACTTCACTTCATAGGGAAATTCACTTCTTAATAAATAAAAGTGATTATCCCCGAAAGTTGAAGCGTTCTTCAGAAAGAGAAAATAAAAATTCTTCTAAAGACTGGATATACTCTATTAAGAGCAGAATAATTATCCCCTTAAAAGCGGAATAATTGTCCTCTGAAGTAAGAGTATTAGTCTTAAAAAAGCTAGGAATATTGCAATGCACTTACGGCATGGGGGCAATACTATACAATTCAATTATATTAATAAAAGCAACATGCCACAAGTTCATTGCAATATCATGGAAAACAGATGTGGAATAAATGCATTCTCAAACGCAGACAAAAAGTTTGCACAAGTAAGAAGAATCGTTTGTTCTACACTAAAAATAAAAGATAGATCATTCTCACATACACAAGAGTTTGTACAAGTAAAATAATTGTTTTATTTAGTACTATGAGAATTCTTTACATGTGCAGATATCTCAAAAAGCAAAAGCGGGAACCGGTACCCGCACAATCCCCGGTCAATACATGCAAAGAGCAAAAATAATAAGTAGAAAATCCAGCTTGATTATTCCTTCTTCTCACCACCCTTGGAGCTCTTTCCCGGCCTAATGATTAGCTTTTGAAGTCGTTGTGAACGGGTAGGGGCAGAAGGAGAAAGCGGTACGGCCAGATCAACTACTGCTTCCTCTTCAGTGGAAGTCTTCTTCTTCTTCCTTACAGCATGCTTCCCCTTCCTCTTTGAAGAAGACTCGCTCCCCGGAGTAGCAAGCAGTGTTGAAAGCTTCGTGTCGTCATCAAGAGACCGCTCCGGGGTCTTCTCAATGTCTTCCAAATCCTCCGCCTTCTGTACCTGAGAAGCAGCCGGATCATCCAAGCCTTGAAGAGCTTCGATTTTCTCTGCTTGTGATCCCGGTTGAGAAGCAGAAGGAGGAGTAATTTGGGAAGATGGAGGAACGGCAACCGAAGGAGTGAAAGCTTGTGTAGTGCTTGGTGCCTCCGCTGTAGAAGAAAAGAAGTTAAAATCAACATCCCCCGAAAATAAAGAAGGCATCGGTTCACCAAAGTTTAAGTAACAAGTAAGAAGGTCATCGAATTCGGCTAAGTCAAATGACTGGTTCATTAGACCCGAGACGACGCCAAAAGTACCTGGAGGAGTTGGCTTTGCAAGATCCACCTCAAACTTCTCGGCTTCAATATCATCCAGTGCCTCATCTTCAGTAGGAGTAGTTGCAGTTTCTTGGGCAATTTTAGCTAGATGTAAAGAATGAGAGCTGGAATCCATAATATTAACGTCGGCTGAAGTGGAAGTATGAACGGGGGCAGTTAAAGGAGCTTCTTCTTTTGGAGGCTCTTCTCCCGTCGTTTCAGCTCGTACTTTGGCAAGTTGCTCCCTCCCCTTAACAAGAGCGGCACGATCCTCATCATTGAGATAGCGCTCCTCAAGTTCCAAATCATTATAGCCGGCCCCGCCAAGCATATCCATTGCGACTTCCCACACTTCAACCAATGTAATTTCATAATCGGGACCAAGAAAAGAGAGGCTCCCACGACCCAGAACGCTGTGTAAATAATAGTCGAATAAGGTAGAGCTGATGTCTGCTTTCGTCGCCTCATGTGATTGCTCAGCCGCTTCCTTTTCGGCAACGGCAGCAACCCGGCCAGCGGTAGCCTCATCACGCTCTGCCTCAACTTTAGCAAGTCGAGACTTTAGTAACTCAATCTCTACGTTCTGAGAGGTGACTTTTTCCCGCAAATCGGTGTTTTCTGTGCGGTATTTCTCAGTAATATGCTGTTCAGCGGCAAGCTTCATTTCAACATCTCTCTGTGCAGCATGTGCGTCCCGCACTTGTTTCTGAAAGACTTCTTCTTTTTGAGTATGAGATGCAGAAGAAGAGGCAAGATCTTCCTTAAGTTTTTTAACCTCGGACTCAAGTTTTGCATAACCATCAGCAATATTTGTCACCTCGAGATTATGCTGTTTGCAAATTTTGTCCCACTCTGCCTTGTCGTTTTCCATAGTCAGCATTGCCTGAAGGTTTGCACGATTAACCCTTTGGAGTTCATCGACAAGCTCCTGCCACTGCGACATCCTCTCGATATTAAGCCTGACTGCGTCAAGACTGCTAAGCATGTCTGACTTATCAATCGGAACTAGGTCCAAGTCAAAGCGCACCCCTTTTAGGCACCAATTCGGAAAATGGCTCTGAAGTGTTGGGGGGCCGTCCTTGACTTGATATTGCGGTCTGTTAATGATAGTCTGAATGTCAGATTTCTTCAGAGGAGGAGAGCTAGCCAGAATATCAGAAGGAATGGGAGCGTCAGTCTTTTCAGAAATTTCAGACGCGTCAATCGGTTTAGATCGTTTGCTCGGTTCATCGGCAGTCTGAGTTTTTCCCTTATCATCGTAAGACTTCCGCTTATGAGAGTAGTCACTCCTATGCGAAGAGTCATATCGCTCAGCATCTTTCCTTCTTTTCCACTGATCGTAATCCCGCTTCTCCTGGGCTTTCCTTCGAGCCCTCTCTTCATCTGTTTCTTTTGGGGTATCAAGGTACTTCCTAAAGTCATAAGTGCCGCGGCCTCCACGGTACTTAAATGAGTCATAATATGAACCTGTACGTCCCATTGGAGAACCTGAAAGCAAAAAAGGAGTAAAGTTTAGAAATTTCCAGGAGAAAGAGGATAAATGTTTATAAGTGCTGAAAAATCCTAAGTGTGTGTGGCGTGCAAGCTACATGCGTCAAACTATAGACCACGCTTTAGTGTGGAAACAGAGACGACTGGCGTAGTAGGCGTCCGGGTTTGTTTAAAGGTGGAAGTCGCCTCGACAACGAGAGAAGTTGCTTTCGGATTGTTATCCCCAAAAAGCTCTTGAGAAGTTATCATGATATCGCTCAAGCCATCAAAGGTGTCATCACCCAGGAGTTCAACAGACTTCTCTTTTTCAACCTCTGTATCAATGGATTTCTCAGGAACTCGAGGATTCTCTTCCTCCTCAGTAATTGGGGTAAGCGCCGACTTGCTGACTAACCCTACGACATCGATGGATGCAGAACATTTTACCAAAGCAGCCTCCATGACGGGTGCTTCTGATGCAGTTTCTTCTACAGAAGCTGGGGCATTCGAGGCCTCTGCTTGGGAATCTGAAGCAACTAACGTTTCCGCATCAGAACTAGAAATTTCATGAATCTGAGTCGATCTAGAAGGATGTAAAAGGCCAAACTGGTGCAGAAATTCATCTTTCAGCAAGAATTTGGCGCTCCTCTCTTCAGCGTCAACAGCACTCAAAGTATCTAAAATCGACTTACGGCTGGTATCTCGAAGAAGAGAAGGAAGTGCTGCACGAAGAAAGAATGGAATTAAGCATTTGATGGTTCGAATCATGAAAAATTTAGAAAAATGAATCGGTAAGAGGTAATCTTACTTCCGACTCTCCAAACAGCATAAAATCTCGGAGGACAGCGAACATAAAAGAATTGAGTCAAGAATCCGTGGGCACTTTCAGGCAAGTCCAGAATTAGTTTGCGATTCCTAGCACTCCTCACAAGTATGATAGAAGGGTGGTCCTTGTTCTTTGCAAATGTGCACAAGAAGCGAATTTCATCAAAAGAGGGAAAACGGTTCAACGTTCTCCTGAAAAGCACACACAATCCCAGCAGGATGGAGTATCCGTTAGGGTGTAGTTGAAAGGGAGAAATAGTTAGCCGAAGGAGGAGTTCCCGAAGACAGTCGTTAAATGGAGGAATGGCTCCACTTGAACACATCTGCCGGTTCACAGCAACGAAGCCAAGAGGCGGCCTGTCAACAGTGTCGCTTGGCCCAGGAAGTAAAGCATCTGCTTCGGCAATGCCAAATTGGATGCACAGTTGTCGGAAGACTTTATGACTTAGAGTAGTAGAAGTCCTTTCCGGAGGATCGTTTAGTGGAGTAGCAATTGGAAAAGCTTCTCCGGCTATTTCCAAGTCTTCCTGTTGAGATTCCATTCTACACAAGGAACTGGACGGTCAAATATTAAGGTGCACGTTTCCTAAAAAGAGTGAAGTGTTGTGCAAAACTAATACAATAACGAACAAATGTAAATGAAACTAAACTAATTGATACTTGTCAATTATAAAGTTTCAGGGCTTAATATTTTAAGTCCAGGAATAGTGTTGCGTTAATGCAAATAAATCAGCTTTAGTTGATCACTTCAATTTTGCTTTAATACTTCACTTAGATTTGTTAGTTCACAACATTTCATTCACGAAGTTCATTTAAGTTTGATTTTTTTTGACAACTAATCTGTTGTTTGATGTGGGCAATCAATAGCAGTATATTCGTCCCATTTTTCTGTGAATGTTGCTTCTAAACAGGTTATTAGCATTAAAGTTGAGGCAATCCGAGAAGGAGTGCAAAACCCAAAATAATTCAAGTTCAGAAAATCAGTCAAAAGCTGTTCAAAGTTCTAAGTGTTAGGTCGCTTACGACCTAACACAGGTTGCAGTGTTCTTATGCTATGTTGTTCAGATTGAAAGTTCAAGACTGTGAAAAATTGTCTAAGTATTAGGTCGTTCAGCGACCTATCATGAGTCAGGATTTCTGTAGGTCGCATGTTGCAACTGAATGGATTAAGGTGGGGCAATTTTCTTTAAGTCCTAGGTCATGCACAATTGTTTTTAGGTTGGAGATTCTCTAGGTCGCAAATGTCGTCAGGTCGCAAAGGCTAAGGTCGTTAAGCGTTCCCACGCGACCTAACTCTAAGGACGTTCAAATCTGATAGGTTGTTGACTTCCTCTCCAAGCAACATCATATCGGGTCCAATAACCCAATACCACCAGTTCAAAAAAGGATTCATCATCCCCTTCATCCTACCTCAACGTACCACCGATTAACTAGTGAATCAATGGCAAACCCTACAGATCCGTAGCAAAAGCTTTCGTATGATCGCAAATCACCCCGACACGTCAAATGACGAACGAAAGTCGATAGAGACTACCGTACAAAAAAGCATGATGCATGGAATTGGGCTTAGGACGAGCGACAACGATTCGTGATCAAAGCAGTGACTATGGGCAAGTATAAGCTGATCCACTTACGAATTATGATCGGCGAGGAAGAATCGTTGGCTGATTGAGTCAAATTTGTCTCTGGAAGCTCGAAAAAACTGTTAATGGCGATGGAGGCTCAAGACAGTAGGGTAAGGAAGAAGGTGCGACCTAACTAATTTATATGGGACTGAAGGAGGGAGGTGAACAGGCGTGCAAGTTTTAAGTCGATTCGCGACCTAGCAAAGTTGAGTCGAAGCATACGACCTAAAGTATAGTCATATACTTCGAGGGGCAAATGTTAACTCCTTTATTTCAGCGACCTAAAACTCTACGACCTAAGAAAGCTGCGACCTAAGAATGTTGCGACCTAAGGAAAGGCTACGACTTAAGAGGCTCTGCGACCTAAAGGAGCTTGCGACCTAAGAAAAACCTACGACCTAACTACATAGCGATCTAACTGAGAAAGTCCACGACTTATCAAGATAAGAAGTTAGCGACCTAACTTCTTCGCGACCTAAGGTCCAGAAGGGTTTGCGACCTAAGGCTGCAGAAGACCTTGCGACCTAAGGCAACAGGAAAGCTTCGCGACCTAAGATCCAGAAGGCCTTGCGACCTTGCAGCAGAAAGGATTGCGACCTATGGAACTCAACGACCTAAGGTAGCTAGCGACCTAACGGACTTAACAACCTAAGGTAGTTAGCGACCTAAGGGACTTGACGATCTAAAGAGGTTAGCGACCTAACTATTAAAGCAGGTCAAGCGCCCAACGACCTAGAGCTCCCACAACTATTCTGTAACTCGCGTGCGACCTATTACTTGATCAAATGAAGCCAAGTACAGTTTTACTAGCTAACTCCTGAAGCCGCAAGGGGATAGCGACCTAGCTTAGGTCGCTCGCGACCTACGACCTAACTAAGGTCGTGCGCGACCTAAGACTTAGGCAAATTTCCTGCCCAGAAATCAGCTTCTATAAATAGGACATCACTTTCAACATGAAAGAGACTTTTGACAAATCATTTCTACAGCGCCGTTACTCCGTCGAACTCTTCATTCATTCAGTAATCAAGGATCCTTCAAGCATTCGCGACACTACAACAAGCTTCGAGAGAAATTCCTCACATCCGACATGGATTCATTGAGTTTCACCGTCGAAGATTGAGCTAGTAGTCTAGATTGTTTCTTGTGATCGAATTGTATTGTTTCCTGAAGAGATTTGTATCGAATTGTAACCGAATCAGCAATAAGAGACTATAAAGTGGACGTAGGCTCAATTACGGGCCGAACCACTATAAATCTGTTGTTCATTTACTGCATTTCTGCTATTTTTCCTGCTTAATTTCTGTTCCCGTCACACGGGTGGTGCTTTCACGATCTTACTACACACCGGGTGTTATCGTTCATATTTTAACGTTAACAATCATTTCAACCCATAACGATTTTCTCCTATTCTAAAGTCCGTTCGGGTATGTATCATTTCAACCCCTAGTGAAATTCTATACTAATAGGGAACTTGCAGAGTGATAACAGATACTAAAAATATAACAACAGGCATATATCATCAGTATAAATAACAGATACGGGTGTCAGATGTCACAGGTGAACAGATACAAATAATAGTAATAACAGGCATATAGTACTAGATACTGGTGTCAGATGTCACAGGTGAACATATATAGATAATAGCATATATACAACAATGAAATTAACTAACAACAGTAATATTTCAATTGTCGTTTCAATTGAAATCAAATTTAATAAATAAAAGAATGTTAATCGTGAGTGATTGCTCACCTTTCGAGGCTAGAGAGATGAATGAGAATAAGATAAGTTACGAATCCAAGCATGAATTCCCAAACAAAGCAAGATTGGCACGAATTTGTCGAGCAAAGCTGATAGATAGAAATCGATGAGAACGAATATATTTCAATACTAAATTTAAATACCTATACAGTAAACTCAGACCCAAATGTACTTATATACGACTAATATAAAAATTCTGTACTAAGCTACAATATTGACTAAGGAACAATGGAGTAAAAATATATATGAACCATTTGTTTTTTTAATCAGAATAATAATTTATATAACTTATATAGACTCATACATATATATATATATATGTACATGTATAAAATCAAACATTTATATAAGCTGGATATACACTGACATAACCTGGACCACATACATGCAACAATATAAATGCAGACATATATAAATATACCCAACTCAAACTCAAAGATATATATAACTAATACGTATACTAATATATACTTAAACAGCTTCCGTACTTTACAATTTATAAAACTTATGGAGCCAACAGACACGTGAAAATATACATGTATATAGACTGACAACTATATGACTTCCTTTATAATAAAATAGTATGTAACATATATTTCATTTAAAATGTATGTACTATAACATTATGCGAACAGTAATTTATCCCAATAAACTTTATTCTTTATATTTACACTTACTTTATTATAAAATTTATAATCAAACTCAACATGATAAAATAGATGTAAGCAAATATATAAAATAGGATCGGCGAAGTTATGACAACAGAAAGATACGAACCAAGGGAGCTATGCTCAGGCCGAGGAGGTGCCAGGCGGGGTTGTCGGCGGGCTGTGAACTGGTTGGGCGAAGGGGAAGGAAAGCACGTATGCCGAAGGCAGAGATAGGTGGCTTCGGCTGAGGTGGAGCAAGTTGGTGGTGGAACGAAATGATGGGCGGCTGTCAGTGGCGGAGACTTGACGAGGGGGCGGAGGCAAGGGTGGTCGAGTTTGGTGATGGCGGTCGAAGCGGAGAACGGTAGGCGGAGGCCGAAGTGATGGCTGCTGTTTTTCTTCGGATGGAGGCTGGTCTCGATGGGTTTGGTTTGAGGTGGGAAGTCGGAGGAGCAGTGGTGTGGGTCGGCACACGTGGGAGGAGAATGGCTGTGGCCTGGTGGTGGGTTGTCACGGGCGGAGGACGTGAGGAAGTGGGGGCTGACGTGGCGGTGGGGAAGATAGCAGGGGAAAGGAAAAGGAAAAGGTAACAAACTATAAAAGGAACCGTGAGAATGTAAAGAAGAGAATGGGAAAGATGGAAGGCAGTGAATATAAAAGGCAGAGAACAATTTGGAATTTGACGAATAGCCTTCCAAAAACAATGAGAAAGGAAAAGAAACGGAACAGTATCACATTGATTCGGCTGAAAGATTATGTAGCACGTTTTAGATCAGGTAACTAATAAATGAAATGCAAAGTCACACACGTTATTTCGAGGAATAATAAAAGCTAAATATGACTGCCTATATTTCATTGAAGGCAAAAGAACGGTTCGCAAATTAATAATACAACGTATAGAAATTTCAAAACCGATGGGATTAAGGCAGTCATCATAAATATCAATGTGCTGAAAAGATGGAAATGAACGGTTGATAATAAATAGCTGTTTGAAATCTGAATGGACCTCAAAAGTGGCACCGCTACGACGTACTATTTTATTGTTTTCGTCGCATACCGGACCCCAAAATACAGAGATGAATATATTGCGGAGATCAGCACAACGAGATGATCAAAACGGTATACAGATATCAGTGGTACGATTATCCGATCAAAAGTCGATAATCGGTACCAGAAATGCTGCTATTTTGCCAGAATTAAGATAAACGGAGCAGTAGAAGTCCAAATTTGGAAAAACGAATTTCGCAGTCTGATTCAGAATAATCTGAATAAATTTTCTCCTGTTGACATATTTTGGTTTCGGAAAACTTTTAAATTCACTGTTATTAACCGGTTTGATTTGAAATGAAATTTCACAGGAAAATAAACTTCAATATTATCAGATGAAAATTTACCAGTTGCTATATTAAAATAGACGTATTCCAAATAATAAATTTTTAATTTCAAATTTTATTGTTTAAAATTTTACAAATTTCCAGTTAAATATACTTTTAAAACCATTAAATTTTACGGGTCATTACACTAGCCATATACTATGATAGAGAATTCTAGAATCAAGCCCAAAATCCATATTAAATATTCGCCATCAAGAATCAAATGAAAAATCCTAACACGAAATGGTGTAATTCACCTCGAACTTGTGTACTCAAACTTGGATCAAATTATTTATGCGAGTAAAACATCATATGTACAACTTATGTATCTATTCCAACTTGTTAAATATATAGTTTCATAAAGATGTTACTAAGTTAAAACATTTAAACTAAATTTTATTCAAAATATTTTGAAGTCCAAATTCTTTTCAAAACATTTCAAATATAAATTTCATATTAGAAAAATTCAAAATAGCCTTATTCATTTACTAAACAAAATAGTTTCAACTTATTTAAATCATATTACTACATACTTTACACATCCAAAACTAACTTATATACTTAATCAAATAATTTATACTTTTCAAAATTACTTAGCTTTGCAAAATTTAAACCTTGATTTGGAAGTGTTCGAACATTCACAATAGTCGGAGAAATCATATTCACATCCAAAAGTTAGAAATCATCAACAAATCAGTAAATCAATTCCAAAAGATAGTTATACCAAATCAAATCCAAAACTCGAGGACTGAACACCGGGCTCACTTCAAATCATTTCAAATATATATACATATACCTTTGGAACATCAAATCATACTTCGCAATTTGAAATCAAAATTGGTTTCACAAAATCACTCGCATAGCAAAGCTACTAAAGTGGCCTCTACCCCACTTTGAAACTCGAAAATCAATGTCGATGATGCGTGCACTCATCACCGAAATTATTCTCCAGCGACATAAGTGAGTTCTGAACTTCCATTTTCTTAAAAACTTCTTTGAAATTTCTTCAAAATCATTGGAACTCATTTGAAGTCATTTGAAACATTTCTTATTCAGAAAATACTTTCAAATCGTATTATTATATATTTTCAAAATCTTAAAACAAATTTTCAAAACACCGGAGTTCAGTTTCTCAAATTTTAAATTCAAAACCCTTCAGTTATAAATCATTTTATTTATAAATCAATTTCTTATAAAATTTTCAAAATTTCAAAAACTTTCGAAGCTTCAAAATTCTCGTTTTTTTAAAAGGTATATAATCCTTATCGAAAACATTTCACCTTTTATATAGAATATAATCATACTTATCAAAATAATAATTTCGATGCATAAAACAATTTCTAAAATACAAACAAACCCGATTTTTCAAAGGATGATTCAAGAATGGGTTTCAACACAAAGATAGAGATTCAAATTAGAGGAACTCTAATCAAATAGAATTCTGATTCGAAGGTAGGCTCGAACGATGATGAGATAATTAAATTACAAAAGAGAAGATGGATATACTTATATAAATTGCGGGCGACCTTAACCGGATCAACCGTGACTCCAGGAACAAGATCGATGTAGAATTCCAAGAAAAATCAACATTCAATCGCAAGAGATAGTGGCATCTAAACCAAAGATATAGAAGTCTCCAGTGAATCAATGCCAATTGTGAAGGAGTTTCACCCTTTTACAAATCTTATAGTGGAGTCATGGAATACTCCAGAATCAAAAGAATACCAATAGGGAGAGACAAGAATAGATTTTGGAACCGCAGGGATGTTCCAAAATTCAAAGGAAATTGAGTCAAAAGGAGGAGATTCAAGCTCGAACGAAAGTGATTCTGTAAATAAATTTACCTTATATGCTAAGTTTTGCCTAGAGCCAAAGCTCTGATACCAACTGTAACGACCCGCTATTTTCAACCATTCGCATCCGCACATGTCGGACTTGAATTGCTCAAAATATCAGATTTTTAATTTAAATTTTGCAAAACTCAACATATACAGTAAATAAATCAATCACAGAATCACAGACACAGAGTAATACAATAATACACAGCGGAATAAATAAATAGTAGTTCATGAAGCTACCATAAAACATAGGAGTTAGAAATAAAATACAACAGAATATCTCAAATGCAGTGAAGTCTCCAGTACGAGCAGATGGCCTCTCTGAACAAATCAACTGGAAAAGCGGAAAGCTGAATCGATAGTTGGATCTCCAAACGAAGCTCCAAACTCCAAAGGTGAGTCCCAAATGCTGATCACTCAGTCTGACCCGAGCGTAAAGCAAAACACAAAACACTCGAGTCAGGATTAACATTCTTATATCAATAAATCCAACTCAAGTGAAATATCAACTGAAATACAAGTAACTCAAAGGATGTTTGGGATAACCATCCTCTAAGGATCCATGGGACTATCTACAATGCAGAAATATACACTATAACAACGTGGTCATTTCATAATATTTTATACTTCAAAACTAAAGTAACATTTCCATTTCAAATACATATATATTTCCTAAATTCCAAAAATTTGATTCAAATCAACTTGAGTTCCAAATTCAAATTTAATTCAATCTAAATTTATCCATTTTAATTCAATTCAGTTTCTAAATAACAAATTCAAATTATATTGATTCCAAATACAGATCTGAATCACAAAATAAACCATTTAAATTCCAATATATTTCAAAGCTTTAATATTCAACATTTCAAAGTTAAATTTAACAGTTTCCTATAGATCTTGATTTAACTTCATTATTATTTAGTCAAGAATTATTCACTTAATAAATTCAATACCAATTAACTAGCCTTAAATTACCTTTTTTACTAAATATTTCCTTAAATTTATTTAAACGAGAAATATTCATTAAATTACTTAAATCAAGACCAAGTTATAAATCATATCTTAAATCTCAATTTCAATGAGTTCCAAATCAGTTTAACTAAATAAAATTCTTTATTAAATACAATTTCAACTAAATTCAAATTATCTTCCCAACCTTAACTTATTCAAACTATTACCAAAATCTATTTTGGAATATAAATTTAAACATCTAAACATATTATATTTATTAGATCAATCTTAATTAAATTAAATATTATTACTAAAGCTATATATATCATTACCATTTATATATAACAATTTTAAGAATCAACATTTATTAAAACCATATATTTCTTTTCAAAACCATAAGATTTATTTTCAAAATATTTACATATATGGACCATCGGTGTCTGTATATAATTCTATCATATGGTTAAGTGATACAGATATTTATCATTTCAATCCGTAATTTAATTATATACGGGTAGATATCATTTCAACCCGTAATCCTAATTCAATTCAAATGAAAATCGCTTGGGTTTATCATTTCAACCCATAACAATTTTCTCCTATTCTAAAGTCCATTCGGGTATGTATCATTTCAATCCATAGTGAATTCTATATTAACAGGGAACTTGCAGAGTGATAACAGATATGATAATAATAATAACAGGCACATATCATCAATAACAATATAATATAAACAACAGGATATGGTGTCATATCCCACAGGTGAAAAATTACAGATAATAGCATATATAGCAATGAAAATAACTATCAGTAGTATATTCAATTGCAGTTTCAATTGAAATCAAATTTAATAAATACAAGAACGTTAATCATGAGTGATTGCTCACCTTTCGAGGTTAGAGAAGATGGACAATGGAATTGAGTTACGAAATCCAGACGCGAATTACGAAGCAAAGCACGATGGACATGGGTTCGACGGCCAAGCTGATAAATCGGAATTGACGGATCAAATCAGAACTGGATTGATGAAGATAATTGATATAAGGTGTAACGACCCAGAAATTTTGATAATTAAAATTCGAATATTTAATTGATTTTGAATATAAATAAATGAATTTAATAAGTCGAATAATTTATTTAAAGGATATTGGATTTACCTGGGTAATTAAATCGATAAATTAATAATTGAAATTCCAAAAATAATTGAAAATCGAGTTTAATATGATTGAAATTGATTTGTAAAATTTTATTAAATCATACTGGAGTTATAGAAAGGTTATAGGACTTTCAGAACTGAATTTAAAGTTAAACTGTGAAAATTGAATATTTTAATATTTAATTATCGACTGTAAAAATAGCCAATTTTCGAACAGTCTCAGAATTGAACGAAACCAGTTCTATTGGATCCGTAATAGTTAGTTATTATCGGATTTCAATTTTCGTAGCAATCGAAGTTATCGTTTGACCGTGGCAGCTCGAAAGGCATCGATATCATTTTAATTTTAAATCGTCGAGTTTAAAATAGTCATTTTTCAAACGGTCTCAGATTTTGACGAAACTAGTTTCATCGGATCCGTAATGTGATATTATTGTAAGATTTCAAATTTCGTAATTTTTGGATTTACCATTTGTCCGGTACAAATTAAAACGTCTCGAAATCGATTTAATCGGTTTAATTTTAAATCGATCGTTTT
This sequence comes from Allium fistulosum, assembly GCA_030737815.1. Lineage (NCBI taxonomy): Eukaryota > Viridiplantae > Streptophyta > Magnoliopsida > Asparagales > Amaryllidaceae > Allium > Allium fistulosum. Next base: position 762,785,898 of record CM060903.1, on the reverse strand, counting down.
GCTCCGTATCTCGCATAGATGTCCGAATTAACTTCTGAAACCTGTTCCATTGCGTTCGGAACGCGGGGTAAACCCCAGGAACGCCAGTCACCGCGCGTAAATCGGAGTTCGGAAATTTAGAAATGAATAGTGTTCGTCGGTTCTCTATAAAAGCAACCCACCCCCTTCATTTTTGAGAAACCCTAGCTATCTTCTTCGTAGCCGCCACCAACAGAACAAACGGCCAGAAAGCAACGATCTTCTTCCCTATTTTCCTTCCAATCCACACTTCAATTCGAAATACTTTCAACTAGCAAATGGAAGAGGGCAGTGAGTTCTATGAAACAAACGGTGGTGATCGTTTTTAGAGTTGTAAATTGATGGCAATCTCGACTTGAAGGCACCACGTTCGGCACGATTTTCGAGGCTAATGGCAGCGTCGAGCATGACCGGTCTAAGGTCGATGGTGGGAATTGCAATGGGCTTCGAAACCCCGGTGGTTGATCGACGTATCGTCGAGTGGAGGGGTCGCGTGTGTTAGGGTTAAGTGGCGGCGTTGGGTTCGTGTGCTACTGGGTGTTTTCGCGTATGGGAGGGAAGATGAAAGCAAGTGGCCACGATCTGGTGTTTTGAAAATCAACGGCCAGAAATTGTTAAGGTTTAAAAATTAAAAGAAATTGTAAATTAATTTTATAAAAATTCGTTAAAGTTTAAAAAGATGTATCTTGGTCATACATTATCAGATTTCGACGAAACGACTTGCGTTGGAATCGTCTCGACATGTACTTCGCAATGCAACTAATTTGGAGTCAATTGGAGCTAGTGTAAATTTTGGATGAAATCAAACGTCTGTTTATTTTATTCGAAAATAAACGCTGGAATCGGAATTGAAATCGAGGTGAGATTATTTTCTCACTCAAATTTAAAAGTGGAATTTTCAGTTATTATTTGATTGACTGTTTGGATTGTTGATATTAGATATGATAGGATATATCTATATATATAGCAGTATATACATATTGGCATATGTATATATTGGATTGATGATTTCCCGCCTCGTATAGCGGATGAGACCCTATTGCGCCGTTAGTAAGCGGATTTATAAAAAACCCATATACCGCGATAATTCCGTACTGGAGCGGAATTGGTATTGTGCTAACATCTTTGGATGCAGGGAAACAGATTGGAGGGATCCGACTGGATTCCTCACCGTATTGATTATTTACAGATATTGATGTATATTCTGTTATCATATGTTGATATATGATATTGACTGTTGTGATGGACTGATTGGTGTTGTTGCATCATCGGATTCAGTTTTGAACTGTAAAAATAACGACTGTTATTTTAAAAGGTTTTTAAAGTGATTTTTGAAAATATACGTTTTATGGGATTTTTGAATCGATTTATAAACGTGAAATTTTAAAGTTATAAAAGTTATAATTTTTAGTGAAATATAACCGAAGTGTCGTTTTTGAAATAAAAGTCGATTTATTTATAAAATGGGTTAAGTTGGGATTTTTGAATAACTATAAACGATTGGTATAAAAAGATTTATAAAATTGATATTTTTGTAAATCAAAATATTGGACTTATAAAACGAATTTTATAAGTGTTAAAAAGGAGTATAAATGGATTTCATAAGTGAATGAAATTAATAGATTTACGTTGTGAAGTTAAAAATGAATGAAGTTGTAGAATAAAGGATTTATAAGTAATTTACTTATAACTTGGATTTTTGCCTTTAAATGAAATATTGATCGAATGTGTTCATAAATGATTCTTTTAAAAGTTGAAATCGTTATAAAGTACAAATGCGATTTATAAACGTTGTTTATAAATCCGAAATCACTTATTCTTATAAGTGAGTTTTAGAAGTTAATAAAATGAGATTTATAAACCGGAGTTGTTATATAAAATAGAAAATGGAATTTATAAACGTTGTTTTATAAATTCGGAAATAAATCAATCAAAATTGATGAATTTAAGATAGAAAGTTATTAAGGGAATTTTATCCATGATTTTGGATAGTGGACAATTCTTGAAATAAATGTGTAGAAAAGATTTAAATATGGTTAAGTGAAGTATATTCACGATTTTGGACAGTGAATATATTGTTAAGTAAAATGGATACTGTTTTGGGAAAGTGATATTGAAAAATGAAGTTAAACATTTTAAGGATGTTTTAAAATGTATTATAAATCGAAAGCAGAGATTTCCGCAGTTCTTGTTGAAATAGACGTTTTCGAGAAATTTAAGGAAATGGTGGACTATAACACTGTTGTTATAGTAAATGATTTCCGAAAGGAAATGTTTTGATGTAGTATTGGGATTTATATATCTATCTTAATTTCGAATTCCTATACTAGTGATTTTGAGTCGTCGTAACGATGTTTTACGTAACATTCGTTTTGACTCAAATAAATGTGTTTAAAGAGAATGATTTCCTTAAAGAATGAATATATACTTAATATTGATTTAAGTATATCGAATATTTTCAAATGTTGAAAATAAAAGATTTGTGAAACACTTATTATTAAATAAGTATGGAATGTTTTCCAATATGAAATGAACTGTTTTGAGATTTTATCTTCAAAGATAAAATGAAATGTGGAAATTGATTTGAAATTGTTTTCAAATGGTTAAGTGTGGAAATTTTATATCTAGTAAAGATATTTTTGAAGATGAAATAATTTGGAAAATTATTTGGAATCTGATGATGTTGCGCATCTTTATTGATAGTTAAATAACCGACTATCAATATTTACCTTTAGATAGGTATTTGTTGTGATTGGATGAATTTGAATGCCACACTTATTTCTGAATAATCGCTCACTATTCGGGTTAGCCGGGAAAGGACCATGGGGTCGTATAACCCATTCCGAATATGTGATACGTCGTTATGAATTGCATTTGAAGACCGGTGTTGAAGACCGGATATTTTTGAAAACGGAAGGATTACCGTCGAGTTACTCTACATCGACTGATCTTCGATTTAGAGGTTTTATCACCCTTAGTGACGGGAAGTCCTGACGTGATTGAAAATTATCCGGAAATGCAAGGGCTTCGTGAGAAGTGCCTTCGGTTCTGTTCGATCCCGGAACAGACTTGTATGGATTGTGTGTCTGACGTTACAATTTGAGATATAAAGCTGATTTCTTTCAAATACATTTCTGTTGGTGGCGGAGAATTTATTCTCTTAGCTTAACACCCTTCTCTGAGACGTACGAGCCCAGAGGTTATGTAGTTGAAATTTATCAGCGATATATCCCAATTTGGTAACGTGACATACTGAGTGTTGCTGTGAAATGATCAGTGTTTGATCATTTGTGATATGATCATTTGTTTGATCTTATATCTTTGTGATCATAGGTTGATCATTTTGTTTGACCCGAAGCAGGGCTTTTTGTAGAAAGCGTAGCTTTGTGGACGAGACTTCGTCGAGCCTCACACCCCGGAAATGGTCGAAACAGGAAGGATGCAGCAAGGTTCTAGGGAGTAGCGCCCCTTAGTGTATGTCATTCCTTCTGGATAAAGGTGGTATCATGGTATGGAGCCCAGATACTTAACCTATGTGGTTGCTGCATTATTATCTATGTGGGTTGTTGGAAATCGGGGATCCTCGGGAAGATCGGTTACGATCGGGGGATGGCATACGCGTGTCAGTAGTTACCTATTTTTGCAGAGGTAACCCGGCCTTGTGTTGGCAGAGATCCGGTTAGGTTCTCGGGTCGTCTATTCCAGGGACGTACCCATCGTGGAAAAGGAAGTTCCTTAGCCTGACCATTTGTTGGAAATCCAAACTCCAATACGAACTTTGTACGGTATTAGTTGTAGAACCTGCCATTTACGTACGGTGGTCACCACTGTTTAGATGGTAGCTATAGTAGGCATACGATACTGGTCGTATGTTGGCTAAGATTAATATTATACTTTCGAAATGTTTTCGACACTATGCACTAATAATAATATCAAAAATGATTTGATTTTGCGTAGTAAGCATCTTTGACTATCATAAGAAGAAATCTCCTCCAATTCTGCGTTTGCATTGTGTGTGTGGTGGGAGGTCTTATGGTAGTTTCATTTTCCAAAAGCATTGCGAATTGACATTAAAAGTTTTCCTGTTGTTTATTTTAAAGAATAACTGTTTTACGATCTCACACCAGTCACCATGACTGACTCGGAGTTTATTGTTCCCTTCTAAACTCTGGGTGCCCACCAATTTCCACACGGGCAGCCTAGAGTTATATTATCAGGATATTCTGGATATTCTGGAGCTTTGGAGATAAGCTGGAGGACGAGACGTAGTATTTGTATCTGATAGTATTTATTCCGCTGTGTATTCTGTATGAGGACAAGTTTATATAACTGTCCATTGTTGTTTATTGACTCTGATGATATGATGTGATGTAATGTAATAACAGATATAATTCTTTTGTTTTTAAATGATATCCATTTATCTATTATATATTGTTCCGCTGCGATATGTGAGATTCTGATATTGTTTTCTACTTCTGTATCTGATGTTGTGTTGTTGTTCTTCTTTCTTCTTTCTTTCTTTTTCTTCTATCTTCTTCTTCTACCTTTTTCTTCTTTCTTAAAACCATAACTTTTCGGGTTTTCGGCATTCGGTGGCTCAGCAGTCGATAAAGTGAGTATCGATGTTGAATTTTCGAAAGTCGAAAAATCTGGGATGTTACATTTGGTATCAGAGCATATGGTTAAGCGATAACCTTGCTCTGTTGGGTGTTACTCATTAGAGATAGAGTCAGTAGTACTCTAGAATGAGTTGAGTGTAATAATAAATATGAGTGCGTATTTGTTAGTGAATATAAAAAAAATTGTTTTATATTGTGATGATTGGTTTGTTGAGTGGTATATGGATTCTGGTCGGTATTGTCCGTACAACTCTATCGATAGGGATCTCTAAACACTTATATAGAACAATTCGGCACAGTATTGTTTTAAATAGGGTGAATGAGACAATTTTGCCCAAAACTATTTTTGTATAGAAAAGAAATGTTTTTCTATAAAGTACTATAGTATATGGTTGCATGGATGTTAGGAAATAATAATAGTGAATTATCATCACTAAAATTGAATAAGAAATTGAAATCGTAACTCCAAAGTTAAGAAATAAATTCACATACAAATGAAATTTGAGAATATGAATTATAAATGTGATTTGTAATTTAAAACGGAATTCCAAAGAAGTTTTTGGAAATGTTTTGAAAAGAATTTGAAATATTGGAGATTTGGAAAGTTTAAATCTTTTGGATTGGAAAATGAATTTCAAGGGTTTTGAAAAATGTTTTGACGGAATGAAAAGCTCTAAACTCTTTTCGGTCGCTGGAAAATAACTTCGATGATGACCGCGGCATCATTGGTGTTCATTTTCGGGTTTCCAAAAGAGGAAATTGCTGCCAAATTGTTTTAAATAGAAGTTGTTTGAAAAAAATTTGGATTTTGTTTTAGAAAATTCAAAGGATAATTTGAACTGTTTTCAAAAATGGTTTTTGAAATGTTGGTAAACTCTGGAATACTATGTAGAAATATTTATGAAATATTAATAAGTTGATAACTTATAGAATATTGGAAATCTGATTGAAATGAAAGTTCAAATTTAAATAAAAGAATTTGTGAACAAATAAATAAATTTGCAATGGCAAATGTGAGAAAATAAAATCGAATGTTAAAATTCATTTCGAATTCGTAAGCAAATGAATTGAATTGAATAATGTAAATTGAAAGATGAATTTAAAATCCAGTTTAATATGAGTGGTTATAAACCATAATAGTGAATTGAAAATAAATATAATGTGTATATGGAGTATTTACATTGAACTTAAGAAATGAAGTGTGAAATTCTTAAGTAAAATTTGATGATTGAACAAAAGAATAAAACTGGAGTTAAAACTAAATATTGAAAACGAATTTGAATTGTGTGAAATAAAATGAAGTTTTGAGATTAGTTTGAAGTGAACTAAAGTTAATTGATAAAAATTCAATATTCAGAAGTCGAACTGAATCCAAATTAGGTTGGAATTGTGAATTGAATTCAAATGAAATTTGAAATGTGAAATTGAATGAAAATGAATATGAAACTTCAATAGGGAAGTAAAGATGATATAAGAAGTATCGAAATTTTGTAATCAAATTTGCAAAATAGTTTGAATGCTGTAACTAGATATAATGGCTAGTAGATATACAGGTGAAAAGGAATTGGAATTTTAGTTTCGAAGATAAATTTGAATGGCTCGACAAAAGGTAAGTATTTGAATTATAATATGAGATTTTAATGATTTCTGGTCTAGCCGCTTGGCTTTTTCTTTTCTTTTTGAAATCTGAGAGTCCGTAGGGACGTTTTGTAGTCGTACCGTATTAGCCGCGCAAAGGAGACGCTGGCAAAATTTTTCGGGAATTTAGGGCGTTAGAAAATTTTTGATAAATTTTTGAAAGTTTAAAATTTGAATTTAAACTCGAATTTGAATTGGGAAGTTAAACAATGTTGTTTGAACTTATAGTTGAAGTTGAAATTTAGTTGAATTGATAATGAATCTTTAGTAGAAAGATTTGTTTTGATGAATTGATAAAACTATTAGATTGTGAAAAATAGTAGGCGAGTTAAGGACTTTTTTTTTCCTAACTTGTAATTTCGAGGACGAAATTCTTTTAAGGGGGGAAGTCTGTAACGACCCAGAAATTTTGATAATTAAAATTCGAATATTTAATTGATTTTGAATATAAATAAATGAATTTAATAAGTCGAATAATTTATTTAAAGGATATTGGATTTACCTGGGTAATTAAATCGATAAATTAATAATTGAAATTCCAAAAATAATTGAAAATCGAGTTTAATATGATTGAAATTGATTTGTAAAATTTTATTAAATCATACTGGAGTTATAGAAAGGTTATAGGACTTTCAGAACTGAATTTAAAGTTAAACTGTGAAAATTGAATATTTTAATATTTAATTATCGACTGTAAAAATAGCCAATTTTCGAACAGTCTCAGAATTGAACGAAACCAGTTCTATTGGATCCGTAATAGTTAGTTATTATCGGATTTCAATTTTCGTAGCAATCGAAGTTATCGTTTGACCGTGGCAGCTCGAAAGGCATCGATATCATTTTAATTTTAAATCGTCGAGTTTAAAATAGTCATTTTTCAAACGGTCTCAGATTTCGACGAAACCAGTTTCATCGGATCCGTAATGTGATATTATTGTAAGATTTCAAATTTCGTAATTTTTGGATTTACCATTTGTCCGGTACAAATTAAAACGTCTCGAAATCGATTTAATCGGTTTAATTTTAAATCGATCGTTTTGCTCCGTATCTCGCACAGATGTCCGAATTAACTTCTGAAACCTGTTCCATTGCGTTCGGAACGCGGGGTAAACCCCAGGAACGCCAGTCACCGCGCGTAAATCGGAGTTCGGAAATTTAGAAATGAATAGTGTTCGTCGGTTCTCTATAAAAGCAACCCACCCCCTTCATTTTTGAGAAACCCTAGCTATCTTCTTCGTAGCCGCCACCAACAGAACAAACGGCCAGAAAGCAACGATCTTCTTCCCTATTTTCCTTCCAATCCACACTTCAATTCGAAATACTTTCAACTAGCAAATGGAAGAGGGCAGTGAGTTCTATGAAACAAACGGTGGTGATCGTTTTTAGAGTTGTAAATTGATGGCAATCTCGACTTGAAGGCACCACGTTCGGCACGATTTTCGAGGCTAATGGCAGCGTCGAGCATGACCGGTCTAAGGTCGATGGTGGGAATTGCAATGGGCTTCGAAACCCCGGTGGTTGATCGACGTATCGTCGAGTGGAGGGGTCGCGTGTGTTAGGGTTAAGTGGCGGCGTTGGGTTCGTGTGCTACTGGGTGTTTTCGCGTATGGGAGGGAAGATGAAAGCAAGTGGCCACGATCTGGTGTTTTGAAAATCAACGGCCAGAAATTGTTAAGGTTTAAAAATTAAAAGAAATTGTAAATTAATTTTATAAAAATACGTTAAAGTTTAAAAAGATGTATCTTGGTCATACATTATCAGATTTCGACGAAACGACTTGCGTTGGAATCGTCTCGACATGTACTTCGCAATGCAACTAATTTGGAGTCAATTGGAGCTAGTGTAAATTTTGGATGAAATCAAACGTCTGTTTATTTTATTCGAAAATAAACGCTGGAATTGGAATTGAAATCGAGGTGAGATTATTTTCTCACTCAAATTTAAAAGTGGAATTTTCAGTTATTATTTGATTGACTGTTTGGATTGTTGATATTAGATATGATAGGATATATCTATATATATAGCAGTATATACATATTGGCATATGTATATATTGGATTGATGATTTCCCGCCTCGTATAGCGGATGAGACCCTATTGCGCCGTTAGTAAGCGGATTTATAAAAAACCCATATACCGCGATAATTCCGTACTGGAGCGGAATTGGTATTGTGCTAACATCTTTGGATGCAGGGAAACAGATTGGAGGGATCCGACTGGATTCCTCACCGTATTGATTATTTACAGATATTGATGTATATTCTGTTATCATATGTTGATATATGATATTGACTGTTGTGATGGACTGATTGGTGTTGTTGCATCATCGGATTCAGTTTTGAACTGTAAAAATAACGACTGTTATTTTAAAAGGTTTTTAAAGTGATTTTTGAAAATATACGTTTTATGGGATTTTTGAATCGATTTATAAACGTGAAATTTTAAAGTTATAAAAGTTATAATTTTTAGTGAAATATAACCGAAGTGTCGTTTTTGAAATAAAAGTCGATTTATTTATAAAATGGGTTAAGTTGGGATTTTTGAATAACTATAAACGATTGGTATAAAAAGATTTATAAAATTGATATTTTTGTAAATCAAAATATTAGACTTATAAAACGAATTTTATAAGTGTTAAAAAGGAGTATAAATGGATTTCATAAGTGAATGAAATTAATAGATTTACGTTGTGAAGTTAAAAATGAATGAAGTTGTAGAATAAAGGATTTATAAGTAATTTACTTATAACTTGGATTTTTGCCTTTAAATGAAATATTGATCGAATGTGTTCATAAATGATTCTTTTAAAAGTTGAAATCGTTATAAAGTACAAATGCGATTTATAAACGTTGTTTATAAATCCGAAATCACTTATTCTTATAAGTGAGTTTTAGAAGTTAATAAAATGAGATTTATAAACCGGAGTTGTTATATAAAATAGAAAATGGAATTTATAAACGTTGTTTTATAAATTCGGAAATAAATCAATCAAAATTGATGAATTTAAGATAGAAAGTTATTAAGGGAATTTTATCCACGATTTTGGATAGTGGACAATTCTTGAAATAAATGTGTAGAAAAGATTTAAATATGGTTAAGTGAAGTATATTCACGATTTTGGACAGTGAATATATTGTTAAGTAAAATGGATACTGTTTTGGGAAAGTGATATTGAAAAATGAAGTTAAACATTTTAAGGATGTTTTAAAATGTATTATAAATCGAAAGCAGAGATTTCCGCAGTTCTTGTTGAAATAGACGTTTTCGAGAAATTTAAGGAAATGGTGGACTATAACACTGTTGTTATAGTAAATGATTTCCGAAAGGAAATGTTTTGATGTAGTATTGGGATTTATATATCTATCTTAATTTCGAATTCCTATACTAGTGATTTTGAGTCGTCGTAACGATGTTTTACGTAACATTCGTTTTGACTCAAATAAATGTGTTTAAAGAGAATGATTTCCTTAAAGAATGAATATATACTTAATATTGATTTAAGTATATCGAATATTTTCAAATGTTGAAAATAAAAGATTTGTGAAACACTTATTATTAAATAAGTATGGAATGTTTTCCAATATGAAATGAACTGTTTTGAGATTTTATCTTCAAAGATAAAATGAAATGTGGAAATTGATTTGAAATTGTTTTCAAATGGTTAAGTGTGGAAATTTTATATCTAGTAAAGATATTTTTGAAGATGAAATAATTTGGAAAATTATTTGGAATCTGATGATGTTGCGCATCTTTATTGATAGTTAAATAACCGACTATCAATATTTACCTTTAGATAGGTATTTGTTGTGATTGGATGAATTTGAATGCCACACTTATTTCTGAATAATCGCTCACTATTCGGGTTAGCCGGGAAAGGACCATGGGGTCGTATAACCCATTCCGAATATGTGATACGTCGTTATGAATTGCATTTGAAGACCGGTGTTGAAGACCGGATATTTTTGAAAACGGAAGGATTACCGTCGAGTTACTCTACATCGACTGATCTTCGATTTAGAGGTTTTATCACCCTTAGTGACGGGAAGTCCTGACGTGATTGAAAATTATCCGGAAATGCAAGGGCTTCGTGAGAAGTGCCTTCGGTTCTGTTCGATCCCGGAACAGACTTGTATGGATTGTGTGTCTGACGTTACAATTTGAGATATAAAGCTGATTTCTTTCAAATACATTTCTGTTGGTGGCGGAGAATTTATTCTCTTAGCTTAACACCCTTCTCTGAGACGTACGAGCCCAGAGGTTATGTAGTTGAAATTTATCAGCGATATATCCCAATTTGGTAACGTGACATACTGAGTGTTGTTGTGAAATGATCAGTGTTTGATCATTTGTGATATGATCATTTGTTTGATCTTATATCTTTGTGATCATAGGTTGATCATTTTGTTTGACCCGAAGCAGGGCTTTTTGTAGAAAGCGTAGCTTTGTGGACGAGACTTCGTCGAGCCTCACACCCCGGAAATGGTCGAAACAGGAAGGATGCAGCAAGGTTCTAGGGAGTAGCGCCCCTTAGTGTATGTCATTCCTTCTGGATAAAGGTGGTATCATGGTATGGAGCCCAGATAGTTAACCTATGTGGTTGCTGCATTATTATCTATGTGGGTTGTTGGAAATCGGGGATCCTCGGGAAGATCGGTTACGATCGGGGGATGGCATACGCGTGTCAGTAGTTACCTATTTTTGCAGAGGTAACCCGGCCTTGTGTTGGCAGAGATCCGGTTAGGTTCTCGGGTCGTCTATTCCAGGGACGTACCCATCGTGGAAAAGGAAGTTCCTTAGCCTGACCATTTGTTGGAAATCCAAACTCCAATACGAACTTTGTACGGTATTAGTTGTAGAACCTGCCATTTACGTACGGTGGTCACCACTGTTTAGATGGTAGCTATAGTAGGCATACGATACTGGTCGTATGTTGGCTAAGATTAATATTATACTTTCGAAATGTTTTCGACACTATGCACTAATAATAATATCAAAAATGATTTGATTTTGCGTAGTAAGCATCTTTGACTATCATAAGAAGAAATCTCCTCCAATTCTGCGTTTGCATTGTGTGTGTGGTGGGAGGTCTTATGGTAGTTTCATTTTCCAAAAGCATTGCGAATTGACATTAAAAGTTTTCCTGTTGTTTATTTTAAAGAATAACTGTTTTACGATCTCACACCAGTCACCATGACTGACTCGGAGTTTATTGTTCCCTTCTAAACTCTGGGTTCCCACCAATTTCCACACGGGCAGCCTAGAGTTATATTATCAGGATATTCTGGATATTCTGGAGCTTTGGAGATAAGCTGGAGGACGAGACGTAGTATTTGTATCTGATAGTATTTATTCCGCTGTGTATTCTGTATGAGGACAAGTTTATATAACTGTCCATTGTTGTTTATTGACTCTGATGATATGATGTGATGTAATGTAATAACAGATATAATTCTTTTGTTTTTAAATGATATCCATTTATCTATTATATATTGTTCCGCTGCGATATGTGAGATTCTGATATTGTTTTCTGCTTCTGTATCTGATGTTGTGTTGTTGTTCTTCTTTCTTCTTTCTTTCTTTTTCTTCTATCTTCTTCTTCTACCTTTTTCTTCTTTCTTAAAACCATAACTTTTCGGGTTTTCGGCATTCGGTGGCTCAGCAGTCGATAAAGTGAGTATCGATGTTGAATTTTCGAAAGTCGAAAAATCTGGGATGTTACATAAGGGGACTTATATATATATATACACACTATATATAACTACATATATAAAAATATATTCTTAAATTCAAACCATATTAAAATCTTTAAGCATATATATAAATGATATTAAGTTTAAACATATATATACATATCCAAGTCAAAGTCTATATGTATTAAAAATCAAGATACCGCTACTGTGCGAAGTACTATGGAACATATGCATGCGACTTTACATATCATTATATATACATATTACCAGGAAAACCAAATACGTACAGGTTTTATAAACTTACACGAACATAAATATACACTCGACGGAACCTACTATACCTATATACAAACACATGCATAAATAAAAACTCGCTTAACACATATATATACAAACATAGTCTAATTACTAACCTATCTATAATATATAAGGCTAACCTATATGCATACGTATATATAATATATCAGAACAATGCAACTAAAATATATGAACCCAACTCATTTATACAAACTTAAAATATGAACTGACCTATTAACAAATAACTATGCTTTCCTACAACAAAACATCATATATTTTTGAATTTACCAAACTCTACATATAAACGATGCATAGGCTAATGTATATACAAGTAACAGATCCTATATAACATACTTTAATGATAATACATATAAACTTACTACATATTTACATTATATATTAGATGTGTAAACTGATATCTATATAAACTTTACATATACATATTACTGTATGGAGATAAACTATAAACAATATACAGGAACTATGAACTTGCATTTATATATATACTAACCGGTCTATTACATATGCATAAACGTATACTCTAAAGTATTAAATAAAATATACAAGTACTCGTATATATACTAACTCATATATATACTTCTTTGATATATCTAGACTTACACATATCTGTTTCTCTCTGTATATATAACAAAACAAAAAAAAGACTATATAATAATATAATACTAACCCTTTATATCAAAACCAGAACACGAACTAAAATATATAAAGAACAGATCTATATACCTCACGAGAAGAGAAAAAAAGAAGAATACTCGGCCGAAGTTTGAAGATGAGGAGGGAGCACGGCCAGGTGGCCAGAGCACGGATGCAGGGGAGAGATGCTTCGGCTGTTGGTGTTTGGGAAAGTTAGGCGAGTCGGGTTGCGGAGATCTCAGGTGGCGGTGGACAAAGGGGCAGGCGCTGGTAGGCGAACGACGGCTGGTGGTTGGTGGAGACGAGGCTTGCGTGCCTTGGGAGATGAGGCGGATGGAAGGGAAGAGGAATAGTTGCTGAAGAAAAATGTTATTATCTCTGAACGGATACCAAATGAACGAACCGAAATAAATGAATAAAGAAAGGTGAAATTCCAACGGTCGAGTTGTGATGTGATACGTTGGATATTTAAAACAATTTATTGCACGTTTCAGATTTTAAACGCACAGTAAATATATACATTTATATAATTTCAAAATTTCGGTACTGTTACGACGAGCGGTTCCTCGTCATCATTACATACCGGACCTGTAACAACCCTGTATTTTACAATTATTTTTAAATTGATTTCCAGATTTAAAAGCTTTATTTATGAAAAAGAATAAATTTTGTTATTTTAAGTATAAACTTTGATTTTGATGTAGATTTGAATTCCAAATATGACTAAATTTAATATTTCTAGAAAATGTGAATTTTGGTCAAATAGTCAAACTTTGACTTTTAAATTTAAATTTTAAATAGTTTAAAATTATAATTTTTATCTTTTATTATGACAATAGATTTAATAACATGAATACTGCTTTTCGTTTTGTTGAAAACGGAGTTAAAATGTAAAAGATATGTACATTTCAATTTTGAGTATAAATTGTTTATTTTGCAATTTTGTTATTTTAAATTTTATAAATTTTATTTTATTTGTCATATTTTGTTCTAATATGTGTTGATATTTTATTTTATGTATATCTTGACTTTTAAATATTTTTAAAACGATGATAGAATTTTTCCAAAATTTACTGTATTTATTTCTTATTTTTAAAGGCTGTTTCTATTTTTCTGCTATTTTCTTCATCTAAACTATATTTAAATTAAAATTTATTTATTTATTTTTGTGAATTCATTTTATTTTGTGTTCTTATCTTTATTTATAAATATTTTTAAGTACATAAAAAGTTTCCATAGTTCATTGCAGTTATTCTCCATATTTTCAAGACTAGTTGCAAATTTTGCTGTTTTATTTAATTAAATTATATATATTTAATATTTAGTTATTTATTTTTTTGTTATTTACTAAATTTTCGTATTTTTATCTGAGTTTATATTTATATTTCAGTTATATAAAATTAAAATAAAATAAGTGGAAATTTGAAAGGATTTAAGTTGTAAATTGTGTGACTTTTCATTTAACCAAACCCTTCATTTTTCCATAACGGCTCATTTATTCTTTTGTAACCGTGTATGCCTTATTGTTTCACGTGAAAGACTTCCCTTTCATTCACAATTCACGGCCAAAAACATTTCTGAAGTTGTTTGGGTAATGGCTTCATCTTCTCTACCTTTCTCTTCTTCATTTCCTATTAAATTTTCTATTGTTTTGCTTGATTCTTCCATAGCTTTGCTCGGCTAAACCCTCCACCATCTCCACCATAGCCTCGACGACCATCCCCTACCACTCTTCCTTGGCATCATCTCCAGCCATCATTTCAGATCCATCCATGGCCGTGACCTCTCCTTGAAGCTAGCACCACAAAACAATGTCAAAAACTCCAAAACAATGTCAAAAACTCCAAAACAATGCACTAGTCACCACTATTACTTCACCACCTTCATCCACCACCTTGGCCACCACCACATTTTTTTGACCACTTACCATCACCCCTTACCTCTGTCCAGATCTGGAGCAAGCATGGCCAAGCCCAAACAATGACTAGACCGAGCCTAGTGTGCACCAAAACCACTCCTTTTGGCCTTGACTCTTTGTCTTCTTCATGTGTAACTCCTACCATCATCATTCCATTGTTTTGCCTTTTTTTTGCTGACCATTGGATGAGTATTTCAGGTCTAGACCTGATCATAGCTGAGCCAAATGATGTCATGGCCAAGCACTTGAATGGTTGAGGCAAGGTCAAGTCATCTATTTCTTTGTTGCTCCTTATTTAAAATTGTTTCAGTATTGTTTGTGTTGAATATTTATGTATACATTGTCTTGTTTTTTTTTATATGTATACAAGGCAATTATATTTGGCTCTCCCCTCTCAAATCATATTCATGTTGTCGTGCCTTCAAAGATTCTGTGTTATGTGTTTGGTCGTCATCTCCAGCTTAAACAAGTGAGTTATTCTCACCAGACAATATGTACCTATATAACTAGTAAATTGACACCCTGCGAATCTGTAGAAATATATTATTATGTTATATATGCTTATATTATTATCATATGATGTTCACACCTGTTATTACACCTGTTATATCATATGTTATTGTTATTTAATGTTATTCTGTTATTTATATCAGTTATCACCATTGCAAGTTCCCTGTAGACTAGAATCACTATGGGTTGAAATGATACATACCCGAACGGACTTTAGAATAAGGAAAAATCGTTATGGGCTGAAATGATAGGCCTGAATGGTTTTTATTTAATTTATTTTAACTTGGGATTGCGGGTTTGAAATGATAGAACCCGGATTTTTCTTTTTAAACTGCGGATTGAAATGATACATATCTGTATCACTTGACCTAGGTTAGAAAACTATATACAGGCCCGTGGTTATTTTATAAAGTGTTTTGGATATTTTTAAGTATTTCAAAAATTATAATTTGTGAAATATGATTTAAACATATTTTGAAATATTTTGAATTAAAGAAATTATGATTTTTCTATGTGTTAAAAATGTAATAAATGAATGTTTAAAAGTGATCTTTTAAAAATATAACTTGACTTGGAAATGTGAAATTTAGTTTTAATTAAAGGTTTAAGTTAATTAAATAAAATTGGAAATTTAGTTAAATTTATGAAATGGTAATTAAACTCTGAATTTGATT
Organism: Allium fistulosum; assembly: GCA_030737815.1. Classification (NCBI taxonomy): domain Eukaryota; kingdom Viridiplantae; phylum Streptophyta; class Magnoliopsida; order Asparagales; family Amaryllidaceae; genus Allium; species Allium fistulosum. Next base: position 762,769,881 of record CM060903.1, on the reverse strand, counting down.
TGACAGCATTTTTGAAATGTATGTAAAAGATATTACAGCATTTTGCAAATGCTGTAGTTGTTTAAATGAACTAAAAGTTAATTTGAAATAAAGGATATTATAGCACTTTGTAAGTGCTGTAGTGGTTAAACATAACATTTAAGTTTAATTTAAATTTAATGGAAATATATTACAGCATTTATGTGCTGTCGTTTTGTTAAATGAACTATTTTAAAACTATAACTTTACGTAGCATTTTGTAAGTGCTACGGAAACTATATTTTGTTATTTTAATAAATTTTATGAAAAATAACCTTTGGAAAATGATATAATTTTTGGAAATTAAATGTTAAATTTCTAAAGAAAATGAAGTGATATTTAAATGGTTTTAAATGGAAGAATTTGAGTTTTAATGTGAGTTTAAAATGGTATTTAAATTTAATAAAATGAATGGATTTAAATGGTATTTAAATGAATTAAAATGAATGATGTTTTGAATAATATTTTGATATTTTGAAATGGATTTGAACTCAAATGATATCTTGATAATAAAATGACTTGTAACGAAGTTTTGAAAAGAAACGTGTAAAGTTCTATTAATGAAAGAAATATGTAAAGTTTTAATTTATGAAAGAAACGTGTAAAGTTCTATTAATGAAAGAATATGTAGAGTTTTAATTTATGAAAGAGACATGTAAAGTTTTAATTTATGGAAGAATATGTAAAGTTTTTAATTTATGAAAGAAACATGGAAAGTCTTAATTAATGAAAGAAACATGTAAGTCTTAATCAGTGTAATATTGAATAAAATAATAAATGCCCTTTTTGTAATAAAACGTAAATTAAAACGTACATTTGATAATGTAAGTTTAATTAGTGTAATATTGATTAAATGATAAATGCTCTTTACTGTAATAGAAATGTAAGTTAAAAGTACATTTAATATGTAAGTTTTAATTTATGTAAATGACACATTTTAATGACTAAAATAATAAAGTTTCATTATTGTAATGATAATGTAAGTTAATAAGGTACTCTTAACTTAACATTAGAATTTCAGCATTAAATTGGATATTACAGTAACAAAGTTTATTTAACTATAAGGCTATGATAAAATGACCATGTTAAAAATTTGTAAGTATATAAATACTTTGATTATATAAAATGTTAAATTGGAAAGTATTACATTCCAAAAATGCTATGATTACTTAAGGTTACATTACCAAAATGCTATGATAATTTAAAGGAAGATTTCAAGTTTAATAAATTAAAGGAAATATTCAGTGATTTTGAAATTTGGGTTTTATTGAAATGATGTATTATTGAATTGGTTTTGAAATGGAAATGATATATTTTTGAATTGGTTTTGAATAGATATGTTTTGGGTTTGAAAGTATGTATTAGTTTGAAATAAATGATATGATTCTGAAATGGTTTAAAGGATGTATTTTGATTTGAAACATAAACTATTTTTAAAAGTTATAACCATGGGTTATAATAACGATTGGTTGGCAAAGAGACCGGGATCGGATATGGACATACTCTTTGTCGATACCGAAAACCACTTTGACAACCGTGTACACGGTGGAGATTCCAGAATGAAGTAGGATGGTGGCGACGTTCTTAAGGTATGTTACGTGGACCCAACTCCCGTGAGTTGGCATAAGGTGGCTAAAACAGGAGCGATCTCGGACCAGTGAGGTAGCACCTCTTCTCGGACACATTTCTTCGATATTATACTCTTACTTGTGATTTGACTAGATGGCCATCCTCCGATTTGGGAATGTTGTTCGAGGTGGAACGGTAGTGGCTGCTATGCGTATCCATCAGTCCGTGTGCGTAATTGGTATATCTACCCTGGCATTGCCTAGTTGTGCCGTGTCACCTACCATATCGAGCTTTACTACGATTATGATTTTAAGATCCGACCGCGTTAAGGTTCTCCATCCCCTTAACGCTATTTTCCGATATGATTATACTTTACTTATTTAGACACTATTATAATAGCGAATATTACTACATAGTAGATATTTTAACGGATCCTTAGAGGATGGGCGGTCCCAAGCATCTTCTAAGTTACTTGTACCTTTATTACAGTTCACTTGAGTTGGTTTACATTATATAAGTATATATTGTCCTGACTCGAGTGTTTTGTGTTTTGCTTTACGCTCGGGTCAGCCTGAGTTATTCACAGATTTGGATTTCCACCTTCTGGAGATTTGAATCGCTGGAGATTATCTGCTAGTCTTCTTCTATCTACTTCAGTTATGTTGCTCTATTTAGCTTGTACTTGGTTATCTTATTGATACTTCTGTTGTACTCTATTTCTTCTGTTGTATCTTATGTAACTCTGATATATTTACATAGTAGCTTCATGAACTACTATTTCTTTTACTTCCGCTGCATTATTTTACTCTGTGTCTGTGATCTATGATTATATTTATTTACTGTATATTCTGAGATTTGCCAAATTTTAATTACAACGCGGTATTTTGAGCAATTCAACTCCGGCATGAGTGTCTACCTATACACTTATAATGGATGCGAATGGTTGAAAATATTGGGTCGTTACAGGACCTTAAAACATAGAATTGAATATATCGCAGAGATCAGCACGACGAGACGATCAAAATGGTATACAGATATTAGTGGCACGATCATCCTATCAAAAGTCGATATAGACACAAATATACGTTGCTATTTCGTACGGAAAAATCCAAACGTAGCTAGAAACGTCCGAAATTTGCGAAACGAATTATGCAGTCTTATTCAGAGTGTTCTAAATAAATTTTCTCATGTTGACATATTTAGGTTTCGGAACACTTTTAAATTCAACTGTTGTTAACTGATTTAAATTGAGATAAAATTACACAATAAAATAAACTTCCATAATTTTCGATGAAAATTTACCAGTTGCTATGTTTTTAAATACGTATTCCTAATATAAAATTTTATTTCAAAATTCAATTATTTAAAATTTCACAAAATACGTTATTAAAACCAATCAAAATTTATGGGTCGTTACATCTACCATATACTCCACAACACAATGGTGTGTTGGAACGAAGGAACCAAACCCTATTATATATGGTTCATTCCATGATAAGTAAGGCTGAGTTACCTCTATCCTATTGGAGGCATGGGCTAAAATCTACAGTGAATATGTTGAATTTGTTGCCCACAAAATATATGCCTAAGATGCCATGCGAGACGTGGTACGGGAAGAAACCCCACTTCAGTTACTTGAAGGTGTGGGGTTGTCTGTCTTACATTAAGAATGTCGGTCCTAAGAAGCTTGAGGCAAGATCAGCCTTGTGTAAGTTTATAGGATATTTGTAACAACCCACATATTTTACGATCGTATATTTAAATATTTTATTTAAATATAACGTCGTCAGTCGGATTAAAGTCTGAAATGTCACTTTTTAAAAACGGTCGAATTTGGACTCGAGACCACTTACATTGAGTCCAAAATGGCATTTGCGACTTTTTTGAGTATAAGCTTCGATATGTTTGGAGTGAGTTGAATTTTGCTATTTTCTGTTGGGCTTTGGGTTTGGACTTCACCCAACTCATTCTATACCCTAGCTCAGTCCACCTCTCCTCTTCACTTCATTCTTATTTTTTCCTAACATCCAAGCTTCAGCAAAAATGGGGAGGGGAATGGGAAATTAAAATTCAAAACCCTAGTTTCCTTTTGCAAGCTCAATTCCTGCTCCAAAATCAAAGAGAAGCTTAGGTAAGTCTTCTCTTCATCTTCTCCATTTCATTTCCTCTTCAATTTCAGAAATGTTCTAAACCCTAACTTAGGAAATGTTTTCTTTTGAGCTTAGATTGAAGCTCCTTGGGTTATAATTGAAGAGTGATTGTTCTAGTCTTGCTCGGTAGCTTCTCATCTTTGTTTTTGAGTTAAAAAGGTGAGTTTTGAACTCACATCTACTCCTCTTGATATCGTTGATGTTAGGTATGAATTCCTAACACTTATTCATGTTCATTTGCTTTTGGTTTGAATTGATTTGGTGAACATTTCAATTTTTGGTGTTTTGTAGTCTAAAACTCTAAAAATCATAGCTTTGATGTTTGATCATGTTTTTGGAGGTGTATTGAAGATCCAATAGGGCTGGGTTGTCGATTGGCAAAAACCCCTAAAGCCCATTGCCCATCCGGTTGCAAATGGAGAGAGTTTTCTCTTCATTTGATAGGCTGGAAAACAGTTTTAGTGCCAGCCAATCGACTGGCCTCTGCTGTAACGACCCGCCATTTTGGACCATTCGCGTCCATTATAAGTGTATAGGTAGACACTCATGCCGGAGTTGAATTGCTCAAAATACCGCGTTGTTAATTTAAATTTGGCAAAACTGAACAGATACAGTAAATAGATATAATCACAGACACAGAGTAATAAGTGCAGCGGAAATAAAAGAGATAGTAGTTCATGAAGCTACTATATGAATATATAAAATACATCAGAGTTTACAACAGAAGAGTAATACGATACCTCAGAGTTAAACTAGATACAACGGAAGAGTAACAGATACAAATCAGAATACACCACTGGAATCATCGAACATCGGAAAGCTGGATAGATAGCTGGATCTCCAAGCGAAGCTCCAACTCCAAAGGTGAGTCTCGAAAGCTGAACTACTCAGTCTGACCCGAGCGTAAAGCAAAACACAAAACACTCGAGTCAGGATTAACATTCTTATATTAATAAATCCAACTCAAGTGAAATAGCAATTGAAATACAAGTAACTCAAAGGATGTTTGGAATAACCATCCTTTAAGGATCCGTTAAACTATCTACTATGTAGTAATGTACGCTAAGTAGATAATGTCTATCAGTAATATAAAGATATCAAAGTAGGGTTAAGCAGGGCCCATACACCTCTTAACCTGTTTATTCCCAAAAGCATATACAAGACCGTAGTTTCCCCAAAACCGGAAGTCACCAGAGGGCAATCCATATACTAAAGGTACAAATCAAAATCGTAGTGGTCGCGAATAGGATAATCAGTATGACAAGGTACATGAGGCGATACCAACTAGGATACTAGTAGTTGCCTGATCCGGACTGATGTTGGGCATAGCAGCTACTACCCCAACACCGCGAACAACACTCCCAAATCGAGGGGTGCACCCAAATCGAATCACAAAAGTAATAGATATGGTATCGAAGAAGTGTGTCCGCTAGAGATGGCGATCCTCAATGGCCCGGCGTGGCTCCTGTTTTAGTCATGTCAGGGGTCATCCAAAATCGTTCTCTTTCTTCGGTCAACACGTTCACCAAACCATCCACTTCGTTCTGGATCAACACTCCGCGTTTAGTTATTAAAGTGGTTTCGGTTCAGATAGAGAGTATATCCATTACCGATCCCGGTCTCTTTAATAACTTTCGTAATTATTATACCGATTGGTCGTTTATATATTTCAAAAACCAAATCAATTTCAATTTCAAATAGAATTCGTAAATCAACATTCATTTGTCTTTCAAAACCAATTTCCAAAAATTTACGTTTCAAAACTTCCAAATTATCATTTCAAAATCTTATAATTCAATTTCAATTTCTATTTAAACAATTCAAATATTGATTCGAGTTCGAATACAAGTTTCATTTCGAAAACATTTAAATTAAATCCTATTTAACATTCAAATCAATTTAAAATCATTTATCGATTTCATTCAATATTCGTTAAGTTACTATGCCATTCAAAACAATTTCTATTAAATTTCAATTCATTAAATCAATTTCTTAAGTTCAACTTCATTAAATCAAAACTTACAAATTTAATTAAATTAAATTCATCAAATCAAATTCTTTACATTTCAAGTCTAACATTAATTCCAAAATATCACATTTTCATTTCTTGTTAAAGAAAATTCAATTTCAATTATTTATTTACTTACTTTAAATAATTTCCAAAACTTAATTAATAAAGAAAACTCAATTTCAATTATTACGAAGTAAAATTCACTTATTCAAAAATTCAATTTCTCTTATTAAAGAATCCAAATCAATTTAATCATTAAATAATTCAAAACTTAATTATTAAATAATTTCAAAGTTTAATAATTTCAAACTTAATTATAATTTCAAACTTAATTATTAAATCATTTCGAACTTAATTCAATCATTTCTCAAATTAAACGTCGTTCTTTCATCAATTACATTGTTAATATTCCGTTTCCCGATTATTAAATATTAACACTTTCCTTTCAATAAAATTCAAATTTCAACTTCATTTCAAAACCATATTTTTATTCAAATAAAATCTTCGTTTTATTTTCAAATCAAATTATTGACCAATCGGTTTTTTTATTTAATTTTCTATCCTAAGTCAAAGTTCAATTTGGGTATTTATCATTTCAACCCGATTCCAATTCAATTCAAAATCAAAACATATCAAAGGGAACTTGCAGTGTGATAACTGGGATGGTGTCAAAGTAAATAAACAAGCAATAACAACAATCAATAACAATCCAATAATCAATTCAAATAATCCCGAAATAACCCTATTAATTCGCATTGTTATTTGTATGAATTAATATAATTATTTCTAGAATCTACACTATCATTTCATGTAGATTAAAGATTATTACATTACAGTTTTTCACTTGTCATCTATTACGATTACATACACCATCAGTTTAAACAACATACAATTCAATGGTTCAAGGTATAGTTAACACTATTCTACGCGTCAATTTATTTAACATTTAAAGGGGTCATACTATACAAATGTCAGTTAATCAAATTTAACATTCAATTATCCTATATCAAGTTCAATTTCATACTGTTTATCATTTTAACATCAACAATTTAATGTCCAATATAAACATCAACAATCAATCAATTATCAGCCAAACTGTATTATCATCGCATAAATAATTAACAGAAAATGGTGTCAGATGTCACAGGTGAACTGATACAGGTAATAGCATATATAACAGTGTAATTAACTAACAGTTGCATATTTCAATTGTCGTTTCAATTGAAATCAAATCTAATAAATAAAAGAACGTTAATCGTGAGTGAGTGCTCACCTTTCGAGGCTAGAGGTTCGCGAGAAGATGGCACAGATATGCACACTGATACGGGCGTGGAAATTAAGTTACAAGTCCAAGCAAAGCAAATCGGCACGAGTACAGCGATCAAAGCTGATAACAGAAATCGATTGAATACATCAGAACGAGATCGATGAAGAGAATTGGTATAAGTGAACTTACAATTTTTATACAATTATATATAACTGTTGACATATATAAAACATATCCCAAATTTAATATACGTACATTTGAAAATCATTATTTTTAAACTAAACACTTATATAATAAAATCAAACGTATATGCACCATATGTGTTGAAATAATAATTATTAAAAATATAAAACACTTATATATATAATGTATGTTCATTGCAACATATAAACTACCGCCTAACCATACTCTATAACTTGTCATATTATTTATATAACTTATCCACACATACTCACGTACTGATATTTTCTACTGCAATCTTTATAACTAGCATATTAAGAAAACAACCCTCATATGCCATTGCACATACGGTCGTAACATACACAATTAATACATATAGGTTAGAAACATTCTATACAATACATACACCTTTAGAATATATGAAGTATACGTACTGTAACCTATAACTAAATATACAAAACTTAGTAATATTTTATCATATATGTGACCAAACATGTACAGACCAGTGAACCAAAGTAATCGGCATGGAAACATTGTATACTTTTATAAACTTTGCAAAATGTTGTTTTTTTTTTTAACATATCCTCTTATACAGAATTTACAACACAACGTAATACATATATTTCTCTGTAAATATGTAAGTCGACCCAAATCTCTGTAATGTATAATATAAACCACCTATCTATATTTATACTTGAATTATAAACAACTCATGTATAACATTCTAATATACATACTGACCTTTATAACTAAACTATGCTTATACATTAATACATATTCACACAGCAAAAGCTTAGTCACCAACTAGTTTTTATATAACATATATAATACAGATCTTTAACCCATTTATACTTAAATCTTTATAACATATACTGTATGTGCTTAAGAGTAAACAAAGTTATATATAACTTTCTCAAATCTAGAACAGCAGCTTATATACAACATACTATAAATATAAAGACTACCGTGAACACAATATTGATATAATTAAACTAGTATATAACCATATCTATGTAAGCGTACCAAAGGTAGGGGCTGCAATGGCCAGAGCACGATGTTTCGGTAGACGTGAGCGGTGATGGGTTTTGGATCGGTGGAACGCGTTGCCGATGATGGTGATAGCTGCGGAAAACTACAGGGTTAGGCTCGGTACTAGGTTCACAGCAAAGACTATGGGTTGGAGAGCGGGATGGAGCTTCGGTGGAGGGGTGAGAGAGGAGATGCGGAAGGGAACGAGCAGTGGAAGAGGGGAGAAGGTCGAGAGCCAAGGGTGGAGGCAGGTGAGGGTAGACGCGGCGAAGCGGAGCCATGGCGGAGTGGGGTCGGTGGCAGGCGTCGCCGTGAACTGCGGTCATGAAAAAGGTCGGTGATGGCACGGTTAGAGAGAGATCAGGGGAGGCGGGTCAGATCCTAGGCGAGGAGGTGGCGAATGGTGGTCGAGATGGAGGGTCGGTCTCGGTGGGGACGTGGCGCGGGGTCAGGTGGATGCGGCAATGGATGAGCGAGGTGGAGCAAGGGGGTGGGGAACGAGATGGGTAGCAAGGCAGCGACGTGGGGTGGAAGGGGTGTGGATGCGAGTGGAGAACGTCGCGTGGTGGGGTGCTGGCGCATGGTTGGGTGGGTTGTTCGGGTCTGGACAGTGGAGCAAGGATGGCTTCGAGGAGGGGAAAGGTGACTGCTGTCAGTGGCAGGCCGTGGTGGAAATGCCGGTTCAAGGGGGAAGGGAGGGTCGGCATGGTGATGAGAGGCCTGGAGGCGATCGGTCGAAGGCGCTTCGGGTCGAAGAGGGGAGGAGAGGAAGTGGGCGGTTTGAGGGGTAGCAGCTAAATTTGTTTAGTCTAAATTTAGAAATGGTAGGCAAAACTTTGATTTCTTTTGTATATATATTCTTTCAAAATAGACAGAAGTAAATTAGGAGAGAACAAAAAGAGAAGTCTGGAAGAAGAAAATAAGGAGATATCACGGCAAAACAAAGAATAGGAAAGGGCAGCAATAAATGAAAAGTGGTAACAATCAATAGTCAGCTACGTAAATTCCCAGAGGTCATAAAAGCTGCTGGCTATTGGTTTCTGAACGGTAGAAAATAAACGGTCACTAGAAAATAAAAGACGGGCCGTCGCGGTTATCGGTTTTACGGTCTCAACGTGTACCGGACCGAAATACACAAATGAATACACTGTTGAGATCAGCACGACGAGACGATCAAAACGATATATAGATATCAGTGGTACGATCATCCGATAAAAATCGATATCGGTACCAGAATACTGCCATTTTGCAGAAAATAAGAACGACGGAGCAATAGATGTCCGAATTTGGAAAAATGACGAACTGATATTTTGCTCAGAAGATGGTTTAGAATTTTTCTATGTAAAAATATTTTGGTTTTGAAAACGTTTTATTTACAACGCTTTTTAACTGATTAAATTGAAGTGAATTTACGCGCGAAATAAACTTTCGTATTTTCGGACGAAAATTTACCAGCTGCTATGTTAAACTAGACGTATTCCAAATATTAAATTTTTATTTCAAAATTTTATCGTTTAAAATTTCACAAAATTTTAACTAATTGCGTTATTAAAATGGTTAAAATTTACGGGTCGTTACATTCTCCCCCACTCAAAACTTTTCGTCCCCGAAAAGGAACGAGGTAGGAGAATAGAAACAACCAGAAAGAAAAACAGATTTGGAAAATAAAACAATTGGTTTAAACCGTATAAATTTCGATTTACCATAATTAATACTCAATATTTGATTTAAAATTCAGGGTATTTCAATAAGTTGATTTAATTCCAAATTATTAATATTTGATACCAAAAATTTCTTCAAAACAAAATTTTATTTATTTATCTCATTTATTCATTGTTTTATTATCCAATTATCCTTTATCAACAATTTCTAAAATCATAAATTTGAATAGTCTTTTATTATAATCATAAATTTTTCCAGTAATTTAAATTCTTCTTTATTCCAAATTATTGTTAAGTTTATTTCACTTAATATATCTTATTACATATATTTAAACCATATAAATTAATTTAAACCATAAAAGTTTCGATTTAAATTAATTTACATTTACTAATTGCTTTCAAATTCAAGGTATTTTCATAAGTTGATCAAATTTCAATTTATTAATTCTTTCAAAACACATTTATTAATTCTTTAACTGAGTTTACTTATTATCCTATCTAACTCTATTAACATCTTTATAATCAAAATTTTAGTGTATAACATTTATTATAAACACTCAAATTTTATTTATAAATTCAAATTATATATTCTCCAATTACATATTCAACTTCTGAATGAGTTAGGTAAGTTGTATTAGAATGCAGTTGAACAATATACAAATAAAATTTTCCCAATTCAATTATTCAAGTTTGAATATTTATTCCAAATTAGGTTTTATTTATAATTAAAATCATCCTTTAACAAAATTTAAGAATTAGATTTCCGATTAACTTTAAACAACTTAGAGATATATATAATATATTTATATCAAATCAAATTAAATTTTAAAATAAGATACTTATATATATATAAATCGAATTATACTGAATAAATTCAAATAAATAAATAAAAAATTCAAAACAAAACCGTAGCAAAGCTACAGAATAGTATCTCCACTTCGAAACTCGAAAATGAATGTCGATGATGCGGCCGCCATCACCAAAATTATTTTCCAGCGACAAAGAGAAGAGTACTGATTTCAACATTTTAAAATTCTTTGAAAACGATTTCTATTCGGAAATACTTCCAATAATTTATACTTTAAAATTTTAAAAACCAAAGTTCGAAATCACCGGAAACTATATTCTCAAATTTCTGAATTAAATTCATTTCAAATTCCAAATCAATTTATAGACCGTATTTATAAATTTATTTAGAACAATAAATGATAATCAAATATTATCATTTCAAACAACAATTTAATTAACCTATTAAATTCTAGAAAATTTTTACTTATATTTTCACAATATAATCAAACAAATTTATTTCATTTTCCAAATTTGAAAATAATATTGTGTCAGTTTGCTCTGTTCAAGTGTTTTAGAAATCCTATCGATAGCGTTGATCAGACGAATCGATCGGAAACCCAAATCAACATCAACAACTCAAACAACACAACATATATTAAATCATTTATATATTAGTTTACAAATACATTTCTTTGCTCGACGATACAAGAATGAATTTTCAAAATAAGAATATGGTTTCAAATTTGATGGACTCAAACCAAAGAGAATTTTGATTCGAAAATTAGTTTGAAACAGAAGATAAGATAATTCAATTACCACAATCGGGAGATGGATGAGTTTATTTAATTCACGGGCAACCTTAACTGGGTCGTCCGTAACTTCAAGAATAAGATCGATGCTGAATTCCGAGGTAAATCAACACTCGATCTCTAGAGATGAGATTCAGGTATAGCAGGGAATAGATAGCATTGTAAACCGAGGATATATAAATCTCCGGTGTATCGATGCTATCGTAAAAGAGTTTTACCCCTTTACAAATAAATTTGAGATTGGCGGGACCGCCAACTCATTATGAAGATCATTCGAAGTGGAGTTATAGGATGCTCTAGAATTTGAAAGAAGACGAATAGTGAGGGGCACGAATGAAATTTGGAACCGTAGGGAACGTTCCAAAATCCAAAGGAATTGAGTCAAAAGGAAAGATTGAAACTCGAATGAGGGTGATTCTGTAAATACATTTACCCTATATGTTTAGTTTTGCCTAGAGCTACCAAAGCTCTGATACCAACTGTAACGACCCGCCATTTTGGACCATTCGCGTCCATTATAAGTGTATAGGTAGACACTCATGCCGGAGTTGAATTGCTCAAAATACCGCGTTGTTAATTTAAATTTGGCAAAACTGAACATATACAGTAAATAGATATAATCACAGATCACAGACACAGAGTAATAAGTGCAGCGGAAATAAAAGAGATAGTAGTTCATGAAGCTACTATATGAATATATAAAATACATCAGAGTTTACAACAGAAGAGTAATACGATACCTCAGAGTTAAACTAGATACAACGGAAGAGTAACAGATACAAATCAGAATACACCACTGGAATCATCGAACATCGGAAAGCTGGATAGATAGCTGGATCTCCAAGCGAAGCTCCAACTCCAAAGGTGAGTCTCGAAAGCTGAACTACTCAGTCTGACCCGAGCGTAAAGCAAAACACAAAACACTCGAGTCAGGATTAACATTCTTATATTAATAAATCCAACTCAAGTGAAATAGCAATTGAAATACAAGTAACTCAAAGGATGTTTGGAATAACCATCCTTTAAGGATCCGTTAAACTATCTACTATGTAGTAATGTACGCTAAGTAGATAATGTCTATCAGTAATATAAAGATATCAAAGTAGGGTTAAGCAGGGCCCATACACCTCTTAACCTGTTTATTCCCAAAAGCATATACAAGACCGTAGTTTCCCCAAAACCGGAAGTCACCAGAGGGCAATCCATATACTAAAGGTACAAATCAAAATCGTAGTGGTCGCGAATAGGATAATCAGTATGACAAGGTACATGAGGCGATACCAACTAGGATACTAGTAGTTGCCTGATCCGGACTGATGTTGGGCATAGCAGCTACTACCCCAACACCGCGAACAACACTCCCAAATCGAGGGGTGCACCCAAATCGAATCACAAAAGTAATAGATATGGTATCGAAGAAGTGTGTCCGCTAGAGATGGCGATCCTCAATGGCCCGGCGCGGCTCCTGTTTTAGTCATGTCAGGGGTCATCCAAAATCGTTCTCTTTCTTCGGTCAACACGTTCACCAAACCATCCACTTCGTTCTGGATCAACACTCCGCGTTTAGTTATTAAAGTGGTTTCGGTTCAGATAGAGAGTATATCCATTACCGATCCCGGTCTCTTTAATAACTTTCGTAATTATTATACCGATTGGTCGTTTATATATTTCAAAAACCAAATCAATTTCAATTTCAAATAGAATTCGTAAATCAACATTCATTTGTCTTTCAAAACCAATTTCCAAAAATTTACGTTTCAAAACTTCCAAATTATCATTTCAAAATCTTATAATTCAATTTCAATTTCTATTTAAACAATTCAAATATTGATTCGAGTTCGAATACAAGTTTCATTTCGAAAACATTTAAATTAAATCCTATTTAACATTCAAATCAATTTAAAATCATTTATCGATTTCATTCAATATTCGTTAAGTTACTATGCCATTCAAAACAATTTCTATTAAATTTCAATTCATTAAATCAATTTCTTAAGTTCAACTTCATTAAATCAAAACTTACAAATTTAATTAAATTAAATTCATCAAATCAAATTCTTTACATTTCAAGTCTAACATTAATTCCAAAATATCACATTTTCATTTCTTGTTAAAGAAAATTCAATTTCAATTATTTATTTACTTACTTTAAATAATTTCCAAAACTTAATTAATAAAGAAAACTCAATTTCAATTATTACGAAGTAAAATTCACTTATTCAAAAATTCAATTTCTCTTATTAAAGAATCCAAATCAATTTAATCATTAAATAATTCAAAACTTAATTATTAAATAATTTCAAAGTTTAATAATTTCAAACTTAATTATAATTTCAAACTTAATTATTAAATCATTTCGAACTTAATTCAATCATTTCTCAAATTAAACGTCGTTCTTTCATCAATTACATTGTTAATATTCCGTTTCCCGATTATTAAATATTAACACTTTCCTTTCAATAAAATTCAAATTTCAACTTCATTTCAAAACCATATTTTTATTCAAATAAAATCTTCGTTTTATTTTCAAATCAAATTATTGACCAATCGGTTTTTTTATTTAATTTTCTATCCTAAGTCAAAGTTCAATTTGGGTATTTATCATTTCAACCCGATTCCAATTCAATTCAAAATCAAAACATATCAAAGGGAACTTGCAGTGTGATAACTGGGATGGTGTCAAAGTAAATAAACAAGCAATAACAACAATCAATAACAATCCAATAATCAATTCAAATAATCCCGAAATAACCCTATTAATTCGCATTGTTATTTGTATGAATTAATATAATTATTTCTAGAATCTACACTATCATTTCATGTAGATTAAAGATTATTACATTACAGTTTTTCACTTGTCATCTATTACGATTACATACACCATCAGTTTAAACAACATACAATTCAATGGTTCAAGGTATAGTTAACACTATTCTACGCGTCAATTTATTTAACATTTAAAGGGGTCATACTATACAAATGTCAGTTAATCAAATTTAACATTCAATTATCCTATATCAAGTTCAATTTCATACTGTTTATCATTTTAACATCAACAATTTAATGTCCAATATAAACATCAACAATCAATCAATTATCAGCCAAACTGTATTATCATCGCATAAATAATTAACAGAAAATGGTGTCAGATGTCACAGGTGAACTGATATAGGTAATAGCATATATAACAGTGTAATTAACTAACAGTTGCATATTTCAATTGTCGTTTCAATTGAAATCAAATCTAATAAATAAAAGAACGTTAATCGTGAGTGAGTGCTCACCTTTCGAGGCTAGAGGTTCGCGAGAAGATGGCACAGATATGCACACTGATACGGGCGTGGAAATTAAGTTACAAGTCCAAGCAAAGCAAATCGGCACGAGTACAGCGATCAAAGCTGATAACAGAAATCGATTGAATACATCAGAACGAGATCGATGAAGAGAATTGGTATAAGTGAACTTACAATTTTTATACAATTATATATAACTGTTGACATATATAAAACATATCCCAAATTTAATATACGTACATTTGAAAATCATTATTTTTAAACTAAACACTTATATAATAAAATCAAACGTATATGCACCATATGTGTTGAAATAATAATTATTAAAAATATAAAACACTTATATATATAATGTATGTTCATTGCAACATATAAACTACCGCCTAACCATACTCTATAACTTGTCATATTATTTATATAACTTATCCACACATACTCACGTACTGATATTTTCTACTGCAATCTTTATAACTAGCATATTAAGAAAACAACCCTCATATGCCATTGCACATACGGTCGTAACATACACAATTAATACATATAGGTTAGAAACATTCTATACAATACATACACCTTTAGAATATATGAAGTATACGTACTGTAACCTATAACTAAATATACAAAACTTAGTAATATTTTATCATATATGTGACCAAACATGTACAGACCAGTGAACCAAAGTAATCGGCATGGAAACATTGTATACTTTTATAAACTTTGCAAAATGTTGTTTTTTTTTTTAACATATCCTCTTATACAGAATTTACAACACAACGTAATACATATATTTCTCTGTAAATATGTAAGTCGACCCAAATCTCTGTAATGTATAATATAAACCACCTATCTATATTTATACTTGAATTATAAACAACTCATGTATAACATTCTAATATACATACTGACCTTTATAACTAAACTATGCTTATACATTAATACATATTCACACAGCAAAAGCTTAGTCACCAACTAGTTTTTATATAACATATATAATACAGATCTTTAACCCATTTATACTTAAATCTTTATAACATATACTGTATGTGCTTAAGAGTAAACAAAGTTATATATAACTTTCTCAAATCTAGAACAGCAGCTTATATACAACAAACTATAAATATAAAGACTACCGTGAACACAATATTGATATAATTAAACTAGTATATAACCATATCTATGTAAGCGTACCAAAGGTAGGGGCTGCAATGGCCAGAGCACGATGTTTCGGTAGACGTGAGCGGTGATGGGTTTTGGATCGGTGGAACGCGTTGCCGATGATGGTGATAGCTGCGGAAAACTACAGGGTTAGGCTCGGTACTAGGTTCACAGCAAAGACTATGGGTTGGAGAGCGGGATGGAGCTTCGGTGGAGGGGTGAGAGAGGAGATGCGGAAGGGAACGAGCAGTGGAAGAGGGGAGAAGGTCGAGAGCCAAGGGTGGAGGCAGGTGAGGGTAGACGCGGCGAAGCGGAGCCATGGCGGAGTGGGGTCGGTGGCAGGCGTCGCCGTGAACTGCGGTCATGAAAAAGGTCGGTGATGGCACGGTTAGAGAGAGATCAGGGGAGGCGGGTCAGATCCTAGGCGAGGAGGTGGCGAATGGTGGTCGAGATGGAGGGTCGATCTCGGTGGGGACGTGGCGCGGGGTCAAGTGGATGCGGCAATGGATGAGCGAGGTGGAGCAAGGGGGTGGGGAACGAGATGGGTAGCAAGGCAGCGACGTGGGGTGGAAGGGGTGTGGATGCGAGTGGAGAACGTCGCGTGGTGGGGTGCTGGCGCATGGTTGGGTGGGTTGTTCGGGTCTGGACAGTGGAGCAAGGATGGCTTCGAGGAGGGGAAAGGTGACTGCTGTCAGTGGCAGGCCGTGGTGGAAATGCCGGTTCAAGGGGGAAGGGAGGGTCGGCATGGTGATGTGAGGCCTGGAGGCGATCGGTCGAAGGCGCTTCGGGTCGAAGAGGGGAGGAGAGGAAGTGGGCGGTTTGAGGGGTAGCAGCTAAATTTGTTTAGTCTAAATTTAGAAATGGTAGGCGAAACTTTGATTTCTTTTGTATATATATTCTTTCAAAATAGACAGAAGTAAATTAGGAGAGAACAAAAAGAGAAGTCTGGAAGAAGAAAATAAGGAGATATCACGGCAAAACAAAGAATAGGAAAGGGCAGCAATAAATGAAAAGTGGTAACAATCAATAGTCAGCTACGTAAATTCCCAGAGGTCATAAAAGCTGCTGGCTATTGGTTTCTGAACGGTAGAAAATAAACGGTCACTAGAAAATAAAAGACGGGCCGTCGCGGTTATCGGTTTTACGGTCTCAACGTGTACCGGACCGAAATACACAAATGAATACACTGTTGAGATCAGCACGACGAGACGATCAAAACGATATATAGATATCAGTGGTACGATCATCCGATAAAAATCGATATCGGTACCAGAATACTGCCATTTTGCAGAAAATAAGAACGACGGAGCAATAGATGTCCGAATTTGGAAAAATGACGAACTGATATTTTGCTCAGAAGATGGTTTAGAATTTTTCTATGTAAAAATATTTTGGTTTTGAAAACGTTTTATTTACAACGCTTTTTAACTGATTAAATTGAAGTGAATTTACGCGCGAAATAAACTTTCGTATTTTCGGACGAAAATTTACCAACTGCTATGTTAAACTAGACGTATTCCAAATATTAAATTTTTATTTCAAAATTTTATCGTTTAAAATTTCACAAAATTTTAACTAATTGCGTTATTAAAATGGTTAAAATTTACGGGTCGTTACATCTGCAGTCAGTCGACTGACTGCAGGGTCTGAAACTCTCGGGTTTCTGGATCAGTCGACTGACTGCAGAGGCCAGTCGACTGACCTGCTTGTTTCAGCCCAGATTTGCCTATTTTGCTTGGTTTCCAATTTTAATCGATTCATGTCGATTCCAATTAGTTGTTATTGCATATTTGACTATGATGATTCCTTTTTGATTTCATACACGGGTTTTTATAAAATGATCTTTTTAAATTGTATTAAAAACTCGTTTCTCCAATTTATAATTTCTATTTAAAACACACACACACAAACTTGCACTTCGAGCGAAGAGGGAGGAGAATTAAATGATTAGATAAAACGCGTGCTATGAACACGTGTGTTCATCTTTTCAGTTAATTCTTAATCTATCCGTTTGACCGTTTTGACCTTTGGGTCTGGTTTACCGATGAGATGAGGTGAACTTTGTACTGCTTTGAGTGTGAAATTGGCTAACGATTAGTGAACCGTTTAGTGCGAACGTGGGGTATGGGACTCACGTTAACATTTTCCGGGTTCCTTTTTGAGAGTTGTGACACATTCCGCCAGACAGTGGTGTCCAGTACCGCCACTACGGTTTGTTGCCTTCGGGCGTTGCCTTTTAGCGTTGCCTTCAGGGTTTGTTGCCTTCAGGCTTGAGCCTTCGAGGTTTGTTGCCTTCGGGCGTTGCCTTTTGGCGTTGTCTTCGGGGTTTGTTGCCTTTGGGCTTGAGCCTTCGGGGTTTGTTGCCTTCGGGCTTGAGCATTCGGGGTTTGTTGCCTTCGGGCGTTGCCTTCGGGCGTATGGATCCTTGTTACAGTACTAGGCTCGAGCATCTTTTGTTTCTTTGACAATTATATTTCCCTAGTGTATCGCCCTTCGGTGTAGGTTCTTTGAACCACACGATATATAGCGATTACCTTGTGGAAACTTGTGTTACCTTTATTGGTATTTGTTATTTGCCTTTTGGCTTGTTTTGGGATATGATATCCTTGGCTATTGGAGTTGCCTATGATATGAGGCTTGTTTTGATTCATCTTATGTTAGATGATTTGGTTATCTCTTTTGGAGATATTTGTGGTACTTTATGATTTTGTATGTTCATTATCATTAGTATATCTAACTGATTTGTTTAGCTAGACTGACCCGTGTATTTTATACTCGGGTCAGACCGAGATGTTTCAGGTTAGGTACATTGGACTTCGCCTATTTTGCTTCCGCATGGACTATTCTGCTAGTACCTTTTTGTTATAGCTTTTTGTGTAGTCCTTTTTATCTGTAACTGTGATATGTATTCTATTGACTCGCCTGTATATTGTGGTTTGCTTTACCACTTGACATGTATCATTTTGTAAACTCTGTGGTGTATCTGTATATGTGAAAATATATGTGATGATCTTCTGTTCTGTGATGTGTATTACATTTGAGTTGTCATATTTATTCTGATAGATCTTTCAGCCACCTATGGCTTTGTATTAAGTATTTATTGGATATGTCGATCCATTTAAGTAAGAAGTGGCATTCGTCGGCGTATTCAATAGATAATTAAGACAAGGTTATAGATGGTCGCTCCTAACCAGCTCTATTCTCCACATTAGCAGGCGGTGTTACCTTGTAATACTCTTTGCTAATGTGTGTCTCGGAGTGGGGCGTTACAGCTTGGTATCAGAGCCAGGTTCAGAACAAAATATGATAAACATAGAACAGAGACACATATTACGGTACATCAAAGGGTAGTACGAATGTTACCAATCTTTGAATCATCGTGCCATAGGAATTAACTCGAGTCTTCGTACCGTTCTATCCTATTTTCTTTTTATGATGCTGTGACGACCGCCCATGACCCCTGCACCGAATCTAGAGAAAGAGCACTGTAATGTGTGCCAGGCGACCATGGACGATTGTCAGGATAAATTAAAAACGACAGAATCTATCGTATTACTCACAGCGCATGGACAAAATACAATAAAACATATGTATAGTGAAGCTTTACAGAATAAAATGCCATCATATAAAACTCCATAATAGTTGAATACAAGCATCCAAATAGTCAATACATCAAGCCTCACTACATATCTCTCAGAGACTAAACAAACAGCGCAACATCCAGTACATATAATAAGAAGATAATATGAAACCCTCCAGCTCGTCTTCGATATCAGCAACGTGGGAAGCAAGAACAGCACCTGTCACCTGCTACCTAGTCTGCCCGTCCCAAAAAAATGGACGAACAGCCCAAGGCAATAAGAATTAAAACATAAAGCCTTGAGTCAGACAACAGTCTTAGTGAGCAGTAAATTAACTAACAACATACCAAAAGAGCATAAAGGAAAAGGAATAGGAATACAACCCTCCCACTCCAACCTCTTTCTACAGTGATAGCCCCCAGACACACACTAAGCAGAAGCAATCATAACTGAACATACAATGTAAAGTAAAGAAGTTATCACTCGAGTCAAGGGCGATGTTTTCCAAGCACAAACCCCCAAGGCCTAAACCAAGATCAGATAAGCACCCAGAAAACACTGCTCTTGAGACCGAATGACGATACAACCAAACATCCATGACTCTGGCTATCACTGTTATCATTGCTTCGATATCACCGTTAATTGAATGACCGGCACATTCTTTCAGCCGTCCGTCAAGGGCTAATGGAAACCCCGGTTCTAGACATAACTCCCGCACGTCGTCGCAGCCCGTGCCTAGGACTATCGAATCTGCCCAGAGTACTCGACCATCAACAGTTGGCCGTTGGGACTATCGAATCTGCCCAAACGTACTCTTGCTTAGAGCATGCTAGAACCTTCAACAACGATGTTATCCAAGCCTCCTAGTCATCCTCCTTGACGACTATTTCCATACTAGCTCAAGCGCCTCTCAAGCATCCATTACCCTTAACTCGAATCATATCACCGAGTTACCAACGTGCTTGGAATGATCCCGTCTGGATTAGACCAAGACTATCTCATATCATACTTCGCTTCATCACATCCTCGCAAAGTCTCATCCCAACATCATCATCTATGCATAAGAGCTTCATCATCCCGCTACATATGCCACGAGTAGCTTTCCCAATTCAAGAGCCTTTCCCTTGGCTTTTGAATCATCTTCGATCTAAATAGAATCATCAATCATCTAATTCATAGCAATCATCCAGGTCAAACATTAATCCAAACAATCAAGCATTCAAATAAGATCTAAATAGACAATTATCACAATAATGGCAATTTCGTAAATAAAGTGTTGAAAGTCTAATAAGCATGAAATCATGAGAATTATCTCTACAACTTGATGAATGAACTTGCATAGGTTAATCATGTACAAAAATGGTTTTCAAATCATCATGAACAATGGATCTACATGGATCTACACTTAGGATGAAGAAAATGCATGAAAATCACTATTTTAACACCAAATCGAGCCAACAATCCGATATACTCCTTTGGATCCGTGTGAGAGATAATCACCACTCACCAAATCACCTAAACAACTCCAAATCAACACGCTTCAGATCGGGACAGCGAAGGATCAAGCTTGATCTATCACGAATCCGCTTCAAACGAAGAAATCTAACTTCAATGGATGAAGATCTTCAACTTTAGCTCTTGGATCTTCGATCTTGATCTTCGATTTGGATGAAAGGAAGCACTAGATTAGAGTGGAGAAAAGAAGTGAAGAAGTGTAGAAGTCGAGCTCTCAAAATGGCAGCACTTCGTCGCTTCAAAATCCGGATCCCAAAAATGAAGAGAAACTCTCCTATTTATAGCTGAATCCCTTAGGTCGTCTGCCTTCATAAGTCGTTCACGACTTACGACTTAAAGCCCTACGACCTAACAACTACTGGCTTCTACGACCTAACCAGACTATCTCCTTTGCGACCTAACGCTCACCTGTCTATGACTCACAACATAACAGCTATCTCCTAAGTCGGTTACGACTTATAGCATGCGCGCCTACGACTCAACTACTAAGTCGTCTACGACTTAAAACAGAACACATGCTACAGCAATCCAACGACTTAACGCTCCTGCGACTTAATACAGGCACACTATCTTGCGACCTAACGGACCTACGACTTAACATACCCACGCGACCTAACACTTAGCCTGTATACGACCTAACTCAACACAGAGACTTACGACTTAAATCGTACGACTTAACTCCTTAAGTCGCTAACACGCTAACCCTCTTAGGTCGCTAACTTATAGGTCGCTCCAAGATACTAAGTCGCTACATTCTATAAGTCGCTAGCTTTCTTAAGTCGTCTACGTCCTATTCCACGACTTACTAGGCTACGACCTAACTTCACCCAGACATAAGTCGCTTACGACTTATCACCTTAACTCGCTAACTCGCTGATTCCTTAAGTCGCGCTTATTCCCTAAGTCATATACGACTTACGATCTATACTAAGTCGTGAACGACTTAGGACTTAGCCATATTTCGCCTAAAATCTGAAATGACTTAAAATGCTGAAAATTCCAGATTTTGACGAACTTGTCGATCCGTAAAAATACGGGTCGTTACATTCTCTCCCCCTTAGGAATTTCGCCCCCGAAATTCCAAGCAAACAAAGCATTCAAAGACTATTCTGTACGCCTACCATCCATAGCAATCAACAAACCATACATCCAATTCTAGCTTAGCGTACAAAATTCTAAAACTTAGGACAAGTTACAATATCGTGAGATGACACGACACCTTAGGGCCATACCATGAAGAGTTCAGGATGAGCTGCCTTCATCCTCTCTTCCACCTCCCACGTACAGTCGTTATCATCATCACTCCATTGTATCTTGAGCAACTTAACTACCTTCCTCCTAAGCTGTTTCATGTCGGTTTCCACAACACGAAGCGGCTTACGAGGTCTTCTATCAACTGGATCAACTTCGAAATCTTCACAGCTATCAGCAGAAACCACCGTATTCGAGTCGTGCACGTACTTCCGTAGATACGATACGTGAAAAACATTGTGCACACTCGACATCTTTTCCTGTAACTCCAGTCTATAGGTGAGCTTTCCAATTCGCTCGATGATCGGGAATGGTCCAACAAATCTCGAAGTCAACTTTCCTTTCTTCCCGAATCGAATAACATTCTTTAGTGGAGAAATCTTCACAAAAACCATATCTCCTACGTCGAATTCCAAATCTTTACGACGTTTATCGGCATAACTCTTCTGACGGTCTTGGGCTGCCTTCATTCGTTGCCGAATGATCTCTATACAATCCGAAGTCTGTCGAATCATCTCTGGCCCAAGTATCAACTTTTCTCCAGTCTCTATCCAACATGTCGGAGAGTTACACGGTCTTCCATACAATGCCTCATACGGTGCCATACCAATGCTTGACTGGTAACTGTTGTTGTACGCAAACTCCACCAAATGAAGGTGATCTTCCCATGATCCTCCGAAGTCCAAAACACATGCTCTAAGAAGATCTTCCAAAACTCGGTTGACTCTCTCGGTCTGACCATCTGTTTGAGGGTGATAAGCTGTACTCAAACACAACTCAGTTCCCAAAACTTCCTGGAAGCTCTTCCAAAATCCACTAGTGAACAATGGATCTCGATCGCTCACTATACTCTTCGGAATACCATGGAATCGGACTATCCACTTAACATACAACTCGGCCAACTTTGATGCAGTCCTAGTCGATCGAACAGGAATGAATCTCGCACTCTTGGTCAGACGATCCACAATGACCCAAATCCCTTCATTTCCCGCTCTGGTTCTAGGTAGCCCATCAATAAAATCCATTGTTATCTGCTCCCACTTCCATGTAGGAACTTCTAATGGCTGAAGCAATCCACTTGGCTTCTTTTGTTCGGCTTTTACCAACTGGCAGTTCATACACTTGGAAATAAAATTTCCAACATCCTTCTTCATACCTTCCCAGTAGTAGGTTCTCTTCATATCCTGATACATCTTATTTCCACCTGGATGAATTGTCAACCTCGAGTGATGACTTTCCTTCAGAACTTCACTCCTCAATTCATCTATATCGGGAACAACTAGTCGTCCTTGCTTCCGAAGCCAACCCTCTCGATCGACCTCGAATCCTTTATCCTTTTCTGGTTCTAATCTAGATTCCAAATCACGGATAATCTTGACAAGCTTATCGTCTCGTTTTTGACTCTCACCAATTCTTTCCACAAGAGTCGGTCTTATTGATAAGTTTGCCAACATCTCAGGTTCCAATTCGCATCTAGGCCTGAAGTCAAATCCAGCTAAATACTCGAGACTCCTCCATTTAGAAAACATGGCTCCCAGTCCTGCATGTCTTCGACTTAACGCATCTGCCACTGCGTTACCTTTTCCCGGAGTATAAGCTATACCAAAATCATATGATGCCAAAAACTCTAGCCATCGCTGCTGCCGAAGATTCAAATCCTTTTGGGAGAAAAGATACTTCAATGACTTGTGATCCGTAAACAACTCGAATCGAACTCCCAGTAGATAATGTCTCCACATCTTCAGAGCAAAAACAATCGCCGCCAACTCCAAATCATGAGTCGGATAATTCCTTTCATGCGGCTTCAGTTGTCGACTTGCATACGCAACAACTTTATCTCTCTGCATCAGCACTGCTCCAAGTCCAGTACCACATGCGTCGGTGTAAACCACCATCTCATCATTCCCACTAGGAATAGTCAAAACAGGAGCACTCGTCAATCTCTCTTTCAGGATTCCGAAAGCTTGCTCACACTTAGCATCCCAACTGAACACTTGGTTCTTCTTCGTCAATCCTGTTAACGGTGCAGCAACCTTGGAGAAGTATTTGATAAACCGACGATAATATCCTGCTAATCCAAGAAAACTTCTCACATCAGATGCATTCTTAAGTCTAACCCAATCCTGGATTGCTGCCACCTTAGCGGGATCAACCGCTATTACACTTCCAGAAATAACATGGCCTAAGAACCTCACTTCACTCTTCCAGAAGTGACACTTCGAAAACTTAGCCTTCAGCTGATGTTTCCGCAAGATTTCCAAAACAATACGCAAGTGCGCCTTGTGCTCTTCTTCAGTTCTGGAATAAATCAGAATATCATCCACGAACACAAGCACAAACTTGTTCAACTGATCTCTGAACACTCTATTCATAAGATCCACAAAATATGCTGGCGCGTTAGTCAACCCAAACGGCATTACCAGCCACTCAAAGAAACCCGATGGTGTCCGAAAAGCAGTCTTCGGCACACTATCCTTAGCTACTCTCAACTGGTGAAATCCCGTTGCCAAATCCATCTGAGAAAACACCTTGGCTTCGTGAAGCTGATCAAACAAGTCATCTATTCTCGGCAATGGATACTTGTTCTTCTTAGTCACCTTATTCAGCTCACGATAATCCACACACAATCTCAACGACCCATCTGCCTTGGTTGCAAACACAACTGGTGCACTCCACTCGGACACACTACGCCGAATGAATCCTTTCTGCAAAAGATCATCAACTTGCACCCTCAACTCCTGCTGTTCCCTAGGCGCCATCCGCCTAAGAGGCATCACAACAGGTCTGGCTCCTTCAACTAGATCTATACGAAACTCGATCTCTCTATGCGGCGGCAACCCTTTGACTTCGTCAAAGACATCCTCGAATCCATTAGCGATTGGCACCGATGACAGTCCATCCCGTGGAACAACTAGCGAATACATAAAGCTCATGAAGACGCCTTCTTCATGCTTACATCGTATCACAACCTTTCGCCCCTCCACATTCTCGACTGTCACTTCCAACCTCTCGCAATCAACCTTCGCCGCATACCTCCTAAGCCAGTCCATACCCAAAATAATTCTGAACCCCGCAAAGTTCAGAACAAAACAATCACAAACAAAAGAGCAACCATGACTCGACACAATCAGACCACGGCATAACATACACAAACAAGACGAACCCCCAACTGGATTAGTCACAACCAATGGCCTATCAACAATATCCGGCTTCAAATCTAACCGGCCTACGAGTTCATTACAAACAAACGAATGCGACGCTCCAGTATCAAACAGAACTCTAACTGGAACACCACATAGGAAAAGAGTACCTTGAACAACCACACTCTTTCCTTTCTCTTCGGTAGTAGGAGCTTTCGAAGACGACGGAACAGCTCCCAAAGCATAAGCTTGCACAATCTGCTTGTCCCTCCTCGGTTCTGGACAATTCTTCCTGAAATGTCCCGGCTTGTCACAGTTGTGGCACTTCGCCGACACTTTCGGATTCTTGCAATCCCTGGAGAGATGGCCTTTCTGCTGACAGTTGTAGTAGGTCACTTCGCCCTTCAGCTTCTTCTGGCCATCCTTACCCTTCTGCTGCTGCTGCTTCCTCTTCTTGTTTCCACCCTGCTGGGGTTTAGACTCTTTCCTGGTCACAGCAACAACAGATCCTTCCTTAGGAAACAGACTCTCATGCCTGAGAGCTTTCTCCACAAGCTTCTCAAATGAATCGTCCAAATGATCCACTAACTGTCTCCCAAGATAACTGTCCAAGCTGTCACAAACTTCTCATTCTTCTGATATGCAGATTCGATATATGACCAAGCATACTTGGACAAAGCTTCAAACTCAGAAACATACTCAAGGACTGATCTTCCACCTTGCTTGAGCTCCACAAACTTCTTGAACAGAACAGACTTCTGAGCTGTAGAAATGAACTTAGCTTCAAATCTAGCTTGGAATTGCTCCCAAGATATCTCTTCCTCCGCAGTATTGATGGTAATAGAGTTCCACCAATCAGAGGCTCTCCCTTGAAGTTGCCTTGATGCCAACTTCCTCCTAGTTGCATCATCAATTCCCAAATCACCAAAGATCCTTCGACAAGCATCTATCCACCTCTGGACCTCAATAGTTGATTCTGTTCCCAAGAAAACCTTCCCTCCAAGAGCAGTATAGTCCTTACACAACATAGCGAAATCCACTGGTTTTGGAGTTTGGACTTGAACTCCAACATCAACTGCTGCCCCCGGAACTGGTATCCTTCTCATGATCGAAGTCATCATAGCTTCGAACATAGCTACATAATCAGCAGCCCCTTCAGTAGCACGGCCTTCCCTAGCAGCTGGTCTCCCTCTTCGACTCATTCTCAATATCTATAAAAAGGAATGATTAGAACATCTAGAGAAACAACTGCATAAAGGACTCAAACTCTACTAAGCTACTATATTATATATAGTATTCATCCATCAAAATACAATTACGTCTCTCATACGTAGTTACGTCAACGAGCGTTGGGTAAAATAGATTAACCAAAGCTCTGATACCAAATGTGACGACCGCCCATGACCCCTACACCGAATCTAGAGAAAGAGCGCTGTAATGTGTGCCAGGCGACCATGGACGATTGTCAGGATAAATTAAAAACGACAGAATCTATCGTATTACTCATAGCGCATGGACAAAATACAATAGAACATATGTATAGTGAAGCTTTACAGAATAAAATGCCATCATATAAAACTCCATAATAGTTGAATACAAGCATCCAAATAGTCAATACATCAAGCCTCACTACATATCTCTCAGAGACTAAACAAACAGCGAAACATCCAGTACATATAATAAGAAGATAATATGCAACCCTCCAGCTCGTCTTCGATATCAGCAACGTGGGAAGCAAGAACAGCACCTGTCACCTGCTACCTAGTCTGCCCATCCCAAAAAAATGGACGAACAGCCCAAGACAATAAGAATTAAAACATAAAGCCTTGAGTCAGACAACAGTCTTAGTGAGCAGTAAATTAACTAACAACATACCAAAAGAGCATAAAGGAAAAGGAATAGGAATACAACCCTCCCACTCCAACCTCTTTCTACAGTGATAGCCCCCAGACACACACTAAGCAGAAGCAATCATAACTGAACATACAATGTAAAGTAAAGAAATTATCACTCGAGTCAAGGGCGATGTTTTCCAAGCACAAACCCCCAAGGCCTAAACCAAGATCAGATAAGCACCCAGAAAACACTGCTCTTGAGACCGAATGACGATACAACCAAACATCCATGACTCTGGATATCACTGTTATCATTGCTTCAATATCACCGTTAATTGAATGACCGGCACATTCTTTCAGCCGTCCGTCAAGGGCTAATGGAAACCCCGGTTCTAGACATAACTCCCGCACGTCGTCGCAGCCCGTGCCTTGGACTATCGAATCTACCTAGAGTACTCGACCATCAACAGTTGGCCGTTGGGACTATCGAATCTGCCCAAACGTACTCTTGCTTAGAGCATGCTAGAACCTTCAACAACGATGCTATCCAAGCCTCCTAGTCATCCTCCTTGACGACTATTTCCGTACTAGCTCAAGCGCCTCTCAAGCATCCATTACCCTTAACTCGAATCATATCACCGAGTTACCAACGTGCTTGGAATGATCCCGTCTGGATTAGACCAAAACTATCTCATATCATACTTCGCTTCATCACATCCTCGCAAAGTCTCATCCCAACATCATCATCTATGCATAAGAGCTTCATCATCCCGCTACATATGCCACGAGCAGCTTTCCCAATTCAAGAGCCTTTCCTTTGGATTTTGAATCATCTTTGATCTAAATAGAATCATCAATCATCTAATTCATAACAATCATCCAGGTCAAACATTAATCCAAACAATCAAGCATTCAAATAAGATCTAAATAGACAATTATCACAATAATGGCAATTTCGTAAATAAAGTGTTGAAAGTCTAATAAGCATGAAATCATGAGAATTATCTCTACAACTTGATGAATGAACTTGCATAGGTTAATCATGTACAAAAATGGTTGTCAAATCATCATGAACAATGGATCTACATGGATCTACACTTAGGATGAAGAAAATGCATGAAAATCACTATTTTAACACCAAATCGAGCCAACAATCCGATATACTCCTTTGGATCCGTGTGAGAGATAATCACCACTCACCAAATCACCTAAACAACTCCAAATCAACACGCTTCAGATCTGGACAGCGAAGGATCAAGCTTGATCTATCATGAATCCGCTTCAAACGAAGAAATCTAACTTCAATGGATGAAGATCTTCAACTTTAGCTCTTGGATCTTCGATCTTGATCTTCGATTTGGATGAAAGGAAGCACTAGATTAGAGTGGAGAAAATAAGTGAAGAAGTGTAGAAGTCGAGCTCTCAAAATGGCAGCACTTCGTCGCTTCAAAATCCGGATCCCAAAAATGAAGAGAAACTCTCCTATTTATAGCTGAATCCCTTAGGTTGTCTGCCTTCATAAGTCGTTCACGACTTACGACTTAAAGCCCTACGACCTAACAACTGCTGGCTTCTACGACCTAACCAAACTATCTCCTTTGCGACCTAATGCTCACCTGTCTATGACTCACAACATAACAGCTATCTCCTAAGTCGGTTACGACTTATAGCATGCGCGCCTACGACTCAACTACTAAGTCGTCTACGACTTAAAACAGAACACATGCTACAGCAACCCAACGACTTAACGCTCCTGCGACTTAATACAGGCACACTATCTTGCGACCTAACAGACCTACGACTTAACATACCCACACGACCTAACACTTAGCCTGTATACGACCTAACTCAACACAGAGACTTACGACTTAAATCGTACGACTTAACTCCTTAAGTCGCTAACACGCTAACCCTCTTAGGTCGCTAACTTATAGGTCGCTCCAAGATACTAAGTCGCTACATTCTATAAGTCGCTGGCTTTCTTAAGTCGTCTACGTCCTATTCCACGACTTACTAGGCTACGACCTAACTTCACCCAGACATAAGTCGCTTACGACTTATCACCTTAACTCGCTGATTCCTTAAGTCGCGCTTATTCCCTAAGTCGTATACGACTTACGACCTATACTAAGTCGTGAACGACTTAGGAGTTAGCCATATTTCGCCTAAAATCTGAAACGACTTAAAATGCTGAAAATTCCAGATTTTGACGAACTTGTCGATCCGTAAAAATACGGGTCGTTACAGATGCCTTGTTTTATCAATCATGTTTGTTTGATATTCATTCTGAGAATAACCTTTTTCCTCTTCTGTCTTTTTCTTTCTTTCTTAAAGAAGAAGAGATGGTTAGATCTGGTAGTCCCAACGCCGGTCAATCCAGTAGTTCTTCTCTGGATGGCTTATTTATGACTGCTCAACAACTTTTGGATCTTGTAAAGAATCAAAGGTTTATCTGTGCTTTAGAAAAGAACCCCGAAAGGGTTTTACCTCTGAAGAAGTGCCTTTCGACTAGTTTGTAGATATCGCTCTTCGATTTGAAGAGGCCGATAAAGATAATGATGTTGAAGTTGTGGATGCCAAACAAAACTTCAACATCAACGGAAAGAGGCATATTAAGTTCAAAAGTCTTAATCCCAACAAAAAAAGGAAGCACGAATTTTTCCCTTCCAAGAAGAAAAAGCCTGTTCAATCTGGTTCTAACTCTCAATCTGCTGGAACACCTTCCATTCGGAAGTGTTTCAATTGTGGTTCTCCTGATCATATGATCCGAGATTGTCCTAAGCCTCTCTTCTGCCGTTATTTCAAGAAGGAAGGTCATCGTACTTCTACCTGCCCTACTGCTCCTGCTAATGTCAAGTCTGGCAAGCTTTATGTTGCTAAAGCTTCTGGGGGTTCCTCTCAGCCCAGAGGTAATTCTCCTTCTACCCTTGATGGCATTATTATGTTTTGTGATCATTCTATTTGATTTCTTTTGATACGGGTGCCTCCCGCTCTTTTATATCAAAAGAACTTGTTGATTCTTTTCTTTAAATATTGTGGGTTTGATGACTTCGCTGAGAATTGCGAATCCGGTTGGTGGATCCACATCACTCGGTTTGCTTTGTTCAAATGTCAAGATTATTTTTGTGATTATTCTTTTCGAGCCGATTTGCATATTATGCGTTATTTAGGCTTCGAAATTGATTTTTGGGAAAGGATTGGCTTAATTATTATGAAGGCCATATCCTATGTCCAATGTGGACTATTTATCTTCGACATCTTCAATTTGTTGAGCAGATTTCTTTTGTTCTTAATGATTTTGATTTCCAAATTCGGTGATATCATTTTAATTCTTTAAACTCACTTGATGAGGAAAGTGTTATTTCTCTCATTCAAGTAGTTTGTGGATTTTCCGGTATATTTGAGCTTGTCTTAGGATTATCACCTAAGCAATCTTTTGAATGGTGCTAAGGTCTTTTCAGTTCAACCTTGCCACCGGTTTTCATCAGCTACGAGTTGCGGAAGGTAGCATCCTCTTACCGCATTCCGCACTCGTTGTGATTTTTGTGTTGGTTCGTTATGTCATTCGGTGTGACGAACCTTCTACTTTATTCCATCCATTTTGTGAATCGAGTGTTCTATGAATATCTCGATTAGTTTATCCTTATATTTATTGATTATGGATGAAAATAACAAATTTAAAATTTGCAAATATTTTTAAGTATGATTGGGTTTTGTTATTAAAACGAGCAAAGAATATTTGTAAATTTTATAAGAGACATTTTATCATATATAAGATGATTTTGTGTTGTTTTTCCCATTGAGTGCTTTAAGAATTCTGGTCGATGCGCTTGATCAACGTTATCGATAGGAATCTCCTAAACGCTATGATGAGACAGTCAAACACAGTAAATTCTTGTAAAAAATTAATTTTTCTAAAAAGATGAATATATATAAAGTTAATTATGATTTTGAAAGTCTTAGCTTTTCGGGAAAGAGAATCGATTAAGGGAACTCTTTTCCGATGCTTTTATTCTTGCGGTTCTCGAAGGGAACCAAGACTTTATTGTTTGTACCGATACTAGTCGTATTGGCTTTGGTGTCATTCTCTTGCAAACGGAATGTGTTATCGCATTTGCTTCTTGACAATTAAAGCTTGTCGAGACTAGATATGCCATTCATGATCTGGTGCTCGCGGCTACTATTGTCGCTCTTAGAATTTGGTTCATTATCTTTTGGGAGAGAAATTTGTTCTCTACCCCGATCATAAATCTTTGAAGTATTTGTTTTCTCAAAGGGAACTCAATTTGCATCAACAACGTTGGCTCGAGTTCCTTGCATCTTATGATCTCGATATTTTTATGCTTCCGGAAAGGGCAATCGTGTTGCCGATGCCCTTTATCGTATGCAACAAGTGGATGTTTCTTTGATGATATCTGAATGGAGTGATCTCGAGACTTTTCCTACGTGTGAGATTCGAGATCGTGAATCCAATTCATGCTCGTCCCTTGTTTTGTGTAGCCTTGAGGCTCGTCCTTCTCTTTTCGACTATACCTCTTTTGGCTGAACTCTATGTCCCATTATATTGCATGGAGTTCCTACTTCTATTGTTAGCAATCGTGATCCATTACTTTTCTAGTGGATTTTTGTAAGGTCTTCAAAAGCTTTAGGAACAAAGCTTAGTTTTAGAACCTCTTATCGTCCTCGATCCGATGGACAAACCGAGCGTGTGAATCAAACTCTTGTAGATCTCTTCCGTGCATGTGTTCTTGATTTTGTTGGAATTGGGAAGATCATATGTCTCTTGTTGAGTTTTCTTCCTATAATAAGCTTCCAACTTTGTATTGGTATGGCACCTTTCAAGGCACTCTACGGAAGGCCATGCCGATTTCCTTCGCGTTAGCTTGAAGCCGGTGAAGAGCTGGTTTTAAGTCCCGACTTTATTGGTGTTCATTCGTGTTTCACCTTTGATGGGTGTTGTGCATCTCAGTCGATCGGGAAAGTTAGCACCTCGATATGCTAGTCCATTTCCCATCACCGAACGCATTGTTTCCATGGCTTATCACCTCTTTTAGTACTGGCTCAATTCTTTTGCTATTCTTGACGTTTTCCACATCTCTCAAGTACATAAATACCTTAGGGATTCCGATTTTGTTCTTGAGCCCGGTATTATTGAAGAAATTGAAGTTTCACCAAATTTGACTTATGAGCAACATTCTATTTGTATCGTTGCTTCGGAGGTTGAACGCCTTCGAAATAAAGATGTTCTTCTTGTGGAAGTTCAACGGTCCTCAAATCCTAAGGATTTCTCTCGGGAATCTTGACAGTTCATCGAGCAAACACATCTGGACTTTCTCTTTCGTGCTCTTTATGGTGAACTTCTTATTTAAAAATTTTCTTTTGTGTTGATATGCTTTTATGGTTGTTACTCTTTATTTTCTTCTTAAGTATTGCGAGGACGCAATTTCTTTAAGGAGGGGAGTCTGTAACAACCCACATATTTTACGATCGTATATTTAAATATTTTATTTAAATATAGCGTCGTTAGTCGGATTAAAGTCTGAAATGTCACTTTTTGCAAACGGTCGAATTGGGACTCAAGACCACTTCCATTGAGTCCAAAATGGCGTTTGTGACTTTTTTGAGTATAAGCTTCGATATGTTTGGAGTGAGTTGAATTTTGCTATTTTCTGTTGGGCTTTGGGTTTGGGCTTCACCCAACTCATTCTATACCCTAGCTCAGTCCACCTCTCCTCTTCACTTCATTCTTATTTTTTCCTAACATCCAAGCTTCAACAAAAATGGGGAGGGGAATGGGAAATTAAAATTCAAAACCCTAGTTTCCTTTTGCAAGCTCAATTCTTGCTCCAAAATCAAAGAGAAGCTTAGGTAAGCCTTCTCTTCATCTTCTCCATTTCATTTCCTCTTCAATTTTAGAAATGTTCTAAACCCTAACTTAGGAAATGTTTTCTTTTGAGCTTAGATTGAAGCTCCTTGGGATATAATTGAAGAGTGATTGTTCTAGCCTTGCTCGGTAGCTTCTCATCTTTGTTTTTGAGTTAAAAAGGTGAGTTTTGAACTCACATCTACTCCTCTTGATATCATTGATGTTAGGTATGAATTCCTAACGCTTATTCATGTTCATTTGCTTTTGGTTTCAATTGATTTGGTGAACATTTCAATTTTTGGTGTTTTGTAGTCTAAAACTCTAAAAATCATAGCTTTGATGTTTGATCATGTTTTTGGAGGTGTATTGAAGAGCCAATAGGGCTGGGTTGTCGATTGGCAAAAACCCCTAAAGCCCATTGCTCATCTGGTTGCAAATGGAGAGAGTTTGCTCTTCATTTGATAGGCTGGAAAACAGTTTTAGTGCTACCCAGTCGACTGGCCTCTATAGTCAGTCGACTGACTGTAGGGTCTGAAACTCTCGGGTTTCTGGATCAGTTGACTGACTGTAGAGGCCAGTCGACTGACCTGCTTGTTTCAGCCCAGATTTGCCTATTTTGCTTGTTTCCAATTTTAATCGATTCGTGTCGATTCCAATTAGTTGTTATTGCATATTTGACTTTGATGATTCCTTTTTGATTTCATACACGGGTTTTTATAAAATGATCTTTTTAAATTGTATTAAAAACTCATTTCTCCAATTTATAATTTCTATTTAAAACACACACACACACAAACTTGCACTTCGAGCGAAGAGGGAGGAGAATTAAATGATTAGATAAAACACGTGATATGAACACGTGTGTTCATCTTTTCAGTTAATTCCTAATCTATCTGTTTGACCGTTTTGACCTTTGGGTCTAGTTTACCGATGAGATGAGGTGAACTTTGTAGTGCTTTGAGTGTGAAATTGGCTAACGGTTAGTAAACCGTTTAGTGCGAACGTGGGGTATGGGACTCACGTTAACATTTTCCGGGTTCCTTTATGAGAGTTGTGACACATTCCGCCGGACAGTGGTGTCCAGTACCGCCACTACGGTTTGTTGCCTTCGGGCGTTGCCTTCGGGGTTTGTTGCCTTCGGGCTTGAGCCTTCGGGGTTTGTTTCCTTCGGGCGTTGCCTTCGGGCGTTGCCTTTTGGCGTTGCCTTCGGGGTTTGTTGCCTTCGGGCTTGAGCCTTCGGGGTTTGTTGCCTTCGGGGTTTGTTGCCTTCGGGCTTGAGCCTTTGGGGTTTGTTCCTTCGGGCGTTGCCTTTTGGCTTTGCCTTCAGGTGTTGCCTTCGAGCGTTGCCTTCAAGCGTATGGATCCTTGTTACAGTACTGGGCTCTAGCATCTTTTGTTTCTTTGACAATTATATTTCCCTAAGTGTATCTCCCTTCGGTGTAGGTTCTTTGAACCACACGATATATAGCGATTACCTTGTGGAAACTTGTGTTACCTTTATTGGTATTTGTTATTTGCCTTTTGGCTTGTTTTGGGATATGATATCCTTGGCTATTGGAGTTGCCTATGATATGAGGCTTGTTTTGATTCATCTTATGTTAGATGATTTGGTTATCTCTTTTGGAGATATTTGTGGTACTTTATGATTTTGTATGTTCATTATCATTAGTATATCTAACTGATTTGTTTAGCTAGACTGACCCGTGTATTTTATACTCGGGTCAGACCGAGATGTTTCAGGTTAGGTACATTTGACTTCGCCTATTTTGCTTCCGCATGGACTATTCTGCTAGTCCCTTTTTGTTATAGCTTTTTGTGTAGTCCTTTTTATCTGTAACTCTGATATGTATTCTATTGACTCGCCTGTATATTGTGGTTTGCTTTACCACTTGACATGTATCATTTTTTAAACTCTGTGGTGTATCTGAATATGTGAAAATGTATGTGATGATCTTCTGTTCTGTGATGTGTATTACATTTGAGTTGTCATATTTATTCTGATAGATCTTTCAGCCACCTATCGCTTTGTATTAAGTATTTATTGGATATGTCGATCCATTTAAGTAAGAAGTAGCATTTGTCGGCGTATTCAATATATAATTAAGACAAGGTTATAGATGGTCACTCTTAACCAGCTCTATTCTCCGCATTAGCAGACGGTGTTACCTTGTAATAATCTTTGCTAATGTGGGTCTCAGAGTGGGGCGTTACAATATTCTAAGAATTATTGGGGATATACTTTCTACAACACAAAGGAACAAAAGGTGATTATTTCCACATACATTGTCTTTTTAGAGAAGGAATTTCTATCAAAAGAAATAACAACAAAGATGTAGACTTGGATGGGTTTAAAGAAACTAACACGAATGCTGAACTAGTAGGAGAACCAAGTTCACCCACATACGAAGACACATAACCTATTAGAAGGTGTAATAGGAAGTCTCATGCACCAGAGAGATATTATTGTTTTCTCACGAATGGCGAGAAATAGGACTATATCTTAGATGATGATACTCTACTATCATTCCAACAAGCACTACAGAGTAAAGACTCTGCACTCTGGCTTGGAGTGATGAAATCTGAGATGGATTCCATTTACCAAAACAAAGTGTGGACTTTGTCTAACGTACTTGAAGGGATAAAACTCATCAGCTGCAAATGGATTTTTAAGAAAAAATTAAATGTAGATGGGCAAGTAGAGAAATAAGGATAGGCTAGTTACAAAAGGATTTCGTCAAATTTAAGGTGTTGATTATGATGAGACTTTTTTGCCGGTAGCCATGCTTAAGTCCACTCGGATTATGCTAGCCATTGATGCATTCCATGACTATGAAATATGGCAAATGGATATAAAGATGGCATTTCTAAATTTTGATTTAGAAGAGACCATCTATATGTCGAAGCCTGAGGATTTCATGGTCAGGGGAAGTGAGGGCAAGTTGTTAAAGTCCATTTATGGACTTAAACAAGCTTCAAGGAGTTGAAACAAGTGTTGTGATAAAGTAATTAAACAGTTTGGTTTTTATTAGAACATAGAGGAAGCGTATGTATACCGTAAGGAACAGGGAAATGATATTGTATACTTAACTATACATGGATGATTTTTTGTTGATTGGCAAAGAGTTTCATTATTATAATAAGTGAAAGCTTGACTTTCCAAGAACTTCTCCATGAAGGATTTGAAAGAAACAGCCTATATACTAGGTATAAAGATCTATAAAGGTAGATCTAAGAGGCTGATGGGATTGTCCCAATCCATATTCATACATACCATAAAGAAAATGTTCAGTATGGGAAATTCCAAGCATGGAAATGTTCCAACATAGTCTGGAATCGTCCTTTCTAAGAAGGATGCTCCTTATACTGATGAGGAGAAGGATCGTATGAAGTGGATATCATATTCTTCAAAAATTGGTTCTATAATGTATGTTATGCTATGTACTAGATTCGATGTGGCATACTCATTAGGATGCGTAAGTCGATACCAATCAAATCTGGGAGAAAAGCATTGGCCGACTGTAAAATGTATATTGAAGTTTTAAGAAATACCTAGGACTTGTTCCTAATATATAAGAATGGAGACCTCCTAATGAAATAATGACTCTACCTCCTAGAGTGACATTGATGACAATAAGTCAGTGTCAGGTTATATTTTTATGCTTAACGGCAGGGCCGTCGGTTCGAAAAGTTCCAGACAAGAATCTGTAGCAGATTCCACGATGGAGGCCGAGTACATCACCCTCATTGTCGCAGTTAAAGAGGCAGTCTGTATGCCCAAGTTTCAAAGTGAGCTCGGAGTGATTCCCAATACGGAGAATCCAATGGCAATGTTCCATGACATCAATGCGGCAATACAGATTGCAAAAGAGCCTAGAGTGTTAGAACCATATTTATGGTATTTTGATTATAACAACCATACAACAATGGTACTAATGATTTTATCAAGTACTTTATAGCAGTATTTAGCATCAACGACATAATATTTATAAGAGTCATTAATCAAAGCACATATTAGACAATACTTTGCTTCAGAGTGATATTACATGAGTACATAAGCTTTGGAAGACATGCAATGATGTTAACAAAGCTACTGGAACACATCAAAACTAAAGATACACTTGATGAAAGATCAAATAGCTCAATGAAGATTTTATGTATTATCGATTCATGTTAGTAGAATATTGTTAAAACCAAACGGACGAACTCCAATTCACTCAAAACTCCACTACAATCCCTTAGACCTCATCACATACTTTGAGAAATATTTTAGGATTTTCGGAGATATATAAAGCTTTCGAAACTACAATTTTATAGCACATTTATTGTGTTAAAAACACAACAACCGATTAACCAGTTCTAGAGGGATGATCGACCAGTAATCGTGTTTTAGCAAATAACGGCCATATTATAAAAGGTTTTGCTTGCAATTCTTCACTCCAGAAGTTGCTTCTCTTCATCAATGACGAATCTGAAAGGTTAGACCCTTATTTTAGCATTCCTATAACACCTATAAATACACCTAATCATCCTTGAACCCATATACAACTCAATGCTTTGAAATCTATGCCTAAACTCTCAAACCCAAAAGCATTTACCCTGGATTTAGATATTTTCGACTAGTGTGCTTCGTTTATGCATCCTATATTCTAGTCGAACAAACTCCTTAGCCTCTACGCCTCCACTCAATATTGTTTATTGGTTATAGGAGTCTTTGTAACGACCCGGAATTTTCGAACCCGAAAATTCCAGTTAGTTAGAAGAAAAAGAAAAGAGATAGAAGAAAGAAACAGAACAAGACACAGATTCTCACATTCGCAGCGGATCAAAATACAATATCAAATAATAATATCAGTTATACAAAGAAAATTGTATTTGTTAATTACATTTTTATATATCAGAGTTACAACATTCACAAATATACTAGACAGTTAGAATTAACATGTATCTAACAACTATAATATATCACAGCGGAATATACTCCATACGTTCCTGCCATCCAGCTCGCCTCCTGAACTTCAGAACGTCCTTTCCTGAAATCTGTAATACTTGGTCTGACCCGAGCATTACATCAAAGTAACACCCGAGTCAGGCTGGAAACCAGCGTGAGTAAACCCATATAATTTGAAATGCCAAGTTATACACTTACTTGCAACCCAGGGTAACTCGTATCTTAGTACGAGTTCTTAACTAGTTATGGTCAATACTTATTCCACAAAACAATACTAAGTACCGTTACTTAGTTTTAAATGGTCCGGTTTACTTAAATTTATCTCATTCCAGCCTATTAGATTCCATAATCACATCTATAAAGAATTAAAGATTACTAATCGAAGTGGTTCCGGATATCGCTGATACCCGACCCCGGTCTCTTCGAATTCAATGTCATCCTTAAAACCAAGTTGTTTAAGTGAATACAATTAAATTTAAAATTCAGAATATAGCATTTTATCACAGATAGATAATCCATATTATCACAGTTAAATCTCAAA
Source organism: Allium fistulosum (assembly GCA_030737815.1). NCBI lineage: Eukaryota > Viridiplantae > Streptophyta > Magnoliopsida > Asparagales > Amaryllidaceae > Allium > Allium fistulosum. The sequence goes on along the minus strand of CM060903.1, from coordinate 762,731,273 downwards.
CATATCATCTCACATAGTATCACGAATCATATATCAGATATATCAATTAATTCGAGGCATTCTATATCATACAATCATCCATAAGCAAGATAAATTTGTCACACCATTTCTAATTAATTTAATTAACCACCCATGAATTAAATTAATTACTTTGATTACCTTTAAATCTTGCATACTTAATGATTATTTAATTTCAAACCAATTAATAAATCATCCCTTAATTATTCATCTTAATTAATCATCTATGATTAATTATTCTTTATCTATTCACATTTATCCACCCTTAATTACTCTTATCAATCAAAGATCTTCTAATCACTTACATTTATTAGTTGTTCTTTTAACTAATTACATTAATCTTTTAATTACAAATTGAATTAATTAACCCTTGTCAAATTAATCCTTAATTACTTATATTAAGAATTTATCATTTTGAGTAATTAATCTCTAATTACTTTCATTTATTAATCTTTAATAATTAATTAATCTTTAATTAATTATAACCCTTAATTACTTAATTTATTTAACCCTTAATCATTAAACAATAAATTTAATTAATCCATTAATTAATTAGTTAAAAGATAAATCGTTTATCTTACTTAACTTCTGAATTATCATTTAAAACCCTATTTAATAAACTCTAGGGATTAACTAACATTAATCTATTAACTTAAGATTTTAAGTTAAATCTGAAACAAGTAATCACATTCGTTCCCGAAGACAACCCCGAGCAAAAACAACTGAAACCCCGAGCAAAAACAACTGAAACCCCGAGTTCCCTTCGTGCCAACCACTTTTCTTCTTTCTTCGAGTCAAACTCTCAACCTCTACGAGTCTGACCCGAGAAAACTTTATCTTCCCCGATCTTCAGCAAACAAACCAAACCACCGATACACTTATGATACACGTGCACGTGCACAGAAACTCCGGCGAACTCCGATCAATGCCGCGATCACCGATGAGTCGGCGACAACCTCCACCAGCCACCAGAGCACCCAGAAAACCAAGATGTTGACGAACTCGAAATCAAGCTATGCGACCAACTTGTGAACTCGAACTCCAATCAACAAAAACCCTTCGCCTCGACGATACCGACAGTCTGAAACATCGCCATCATGCTCATCTTTTCGTCAACGATCCCTACTTCGATTCTAACAACCCCGATCGATTCCAATTCGACGTTGACGATGCAATTGTCTCAAGAACACGATCGACTTAAAACTGGTTTTAAACCCTAGATCGATCATGTTTGCCATCCACGATGATCAGGAATTTTATCGAACATTTTTGCCAAACTCTCCGACCTCCCATCAAGCTACAGTTTCGATCTCGACAACCAATGACTCATTGTTTGCCAGAATTTGGTGAAAATGGTGATTCCGTTCATCTCCCGATTTCTCTCTCGATAGCGAACTAAAAATCTTGAATCTTATTTCAAAAATCATGGTTTTCCAAGTCGAATCTGGTGATGTAAATGAATTGAGAAATTATGATACTTAAATCAAGACATAAATTTGAATTCTTACTGCATATCTTCTTTCCTGATCAATTTTTCATCATTCTTATCTTAAGATTATTTTTAAAGGTTAGATCTTGATTTTATAAACACATTTCCTTTAGATCATAAAGTCTATAATGAATCAGAGTAGAAGAGATTTAATTTTAAACAGGGTTTGAAGCCTGTATCCTTTGAACAGAGAAGAGAATGCCTGGAATCAGACATACACAACATATATATACACATTTTTGTATACATGTAACCATATTTATACATGCAATCATATTTCACAGCTTTGCTTCAAATGTTCATCACAAACATCGAGTTATAGACCAGAGTCAAAGTAGTTTTACTCACCTTTGTTTGAATCAGAGGAAGCTTTGAAAATCTGGAAATGGTTTGATAACAGGAAATTGCTTTTGCTCCTGAATCTGGACTTGAATTTGAAACTGCTACTTGATTTAATTTGAAACTGAGTTGAAATCTGAAGGTGTTGAGTTAATCTTTGTTTAACTTGTTTCAGGTTTTAAATCTTTCAAGGGTTTGATTTCTTTGGTTCTTTTCCTCAGTTTTATGTTACAGACTTTTATTTTCCTTTGTCTTAGAAAATGAAGATGAGAAAGAAATGAGAAGTTTTTAACTGAATAATGCCTGGTTTTTAAATTTTGTTTACAGGCTATTTGTTTTGAACGGTGAAGGTGAAATAAAATGTTAAGAGAGGAAAATAAAGATATTATATAACCTTATTAGAAATAATTTTAAATAGATGACACTTGTTTAAATTATATGCTAGAATCATTACACTTGGCTAATTTCTTATTATGATGCTTACACATGTAATTTGCATGTATTAAATGTTTTTATATGATCTTATATTATATATCAATTTGTTTTTATATTAATAAATGAATATGTTTTTAATTCTATACCTATTTTAAATATTCTTATTCATGTGTAATTTAAAAGAAAGAGTATTGATTCTTTATTTAAATCTTTTCTTATGTTTTATTTTTATATTCATACATGATCGAAAAATAATCATATATATTTATCCTTGAATTTCCAATCCAATTCTATGTAAAATCTACTCATATGTATATATATTCATATAACAACACATTATTATTTATTTTAAAAGAATAATTTGCCAAATTTTAAGTAATTATATTAGGAGATTATAAAATATTTATCCACATATTTATAATTCAATTTTTATTATATTTCCAAATTCATTTACATATCTGGATATCTTTTATTATTAGGATTTTATCTGTTTAATTGTTTAAAACAGTTAATTATCCAATTAACAAATGTCCAAAAATCTGGATTATCACATTCCTCCCCCCTTTAAAACTTTTCGTCCTCGAAAAGGAATGAAACTAGAATTTATTAAAACACTTAATATCAGTTAACTTTTCTCTTTGAACATTTTTAACTCTTAACTCTTTTTATTTAAATTCTAAGATACTTTAAAATCTATATAATATTATCAAAATAGTTTATAAAAATATCATTTTATAACTCGATGTTTCAACAAATCCATCATCGTTTTCACAGAAATTCGGTCATACGTTGATCAGGCGTAGGACTGAAAATCTGTAAATACTCAGCAGACCCATTTCAACATCCAGTGAAAATATTCGGAAAATAATTTTATTGAAAATATAGAAAACAATTTTGAAAATAGAGGAAATATCTTTGGTGAGAATGCTCTGGAAATCATCACCCCCATCCATGGTCACAGTTACATCACGGGTTACGTTGCCATCGCAGCAAAAGTCCATGTAACTGATGACAGCATGGAACCCACAACAGATCGCAGTTACATTCCAGGGTTACGTTGCCGTCGCAGCAAAAGTCCATGTAACTGTTGGCTCTCAGCGGCACACACGATTTCGCTGTCAAAATGAAACTTCTCCCACATAGGTCGCAGTCTACCGATATAAAATCAAACGCAGACTGTTGGCTCTCAGCGGCACAAACGACTTTCGCTATGGTACCATAGTGTCACAGTCTACCGATATAAAATCAAACGTAGACAGTTGGCTCTCAGCGGCACACATGACTTCCGCTATGGTCTGCAGTAGATCGCAGTGACATTGAGTTAAATTGTTGTCACAGCATAACTCAAATGCCTCTGTGGGCACCAGCCCCTCGACTTTCGCTACACAAATAATCCTCAGGAACTAGTTTTGTCCGGACTCCTCACAGGATCAACTTTAGAAACCCCCCTTGGGGCTCAAGGCAGTACCACCCAGTGGTACTCCTGAGAAGTTCATTTCAAGGAAGCGCCTTTTTCCCCAGAGCTATTCTCAAAACACTTTATACTATATACTTATAGTATCTTCAAATCATACCCTTTATGATTTATCAAAATCTCCTTTACACAAAATCGATTACCAAAATCGATAATTCTCAAACTAGGCTTTTCAAAATCCAAAATTGATTTTCCCAAAAATCAAAAGCCTTTCCCAAATTCATAGGTTCCCAAAACCTTTTCCAAAATCATTCTCATAAGATCCTTTATATATATATATAGATATAGATATATATAACTTTTTAAAATCTTTGGATCATTTCAACTTTGTATAAAACCTCTTTTATACTTCAAATATTTCAAAACCCTTTTCTTTTAGCAATAGATTCAACAAGGGAAGATTTACCTTATACAACAAGGATATATAACTTTATTTTATTCCAAATCAAATATTCACATTTGATAAATCTTTTATAAAGTTATTAACCATATTTCTTTTCAAAAACCATTTTACAGTTCTTATCCACAAATCTTCAATATCAATTTCATTCAAATCCGTACGATGTACACATATCATCCGTACACAATATCAATCTGATCGCTCAATCGATCACACAATTTCACTTCCGAACTAGTATCGTCCACCCGACTTCCTAGTGCGGACTCAGATCTTGTTTCTTGATTAGAAACCGTCATTCTCCTTGCATAGTCACAACTATGATAGAGAATATCCAGAACCAATCAAAAATCCATATCCAGGTTCGCCGTCGAAAATCGAGCGAAAAATCCCAACTCGGATCGATAATACTATCTCGAAATTCTGTGTTCGAATCTGGATCAAATCACTATGCGAATAGAATAATATACGTATATCCTACGTATTTATATACGTATTTATCTTTGTTGGTTATTATCCAAATCAATTCTCTTTTCTATTCACATTTCCTTTAATTCCATTCACTTATTCTCAATTGCTTCCATTTCAAATTGAGTTATTACTTCAATTACAAACAGTTTGAACTCTGACCAATTTAAATTTAAACAAATATCTTGAAAAAGTTTAAAATAGATAAGTAGTTGAAAAATAGTTATTAGTTTGTAAAATAGCTGTAAAATAGTTTAGTAGGTATAAAAATAGTTAGATAATTGCAAAATAGTTTTTAAAATAGTGATTACATATAAGTAGCTGAAAAATAGTAATTAGTTTATAAGACAGTTTTCAAAATAGTTAAATAGTTTTAAAATAATTGTAAAATAAGTATAAGATAGTTTGGGGTTTAAGAAGAAAGATTGTATAGTAAATAGTTTGGAAACATATACTTGTATTAAAACAATTTGAAAATAATCCAGAGCCAAACTGTTTAATTTCCCAATCTCCATTTCCAATTAATTTCCCATTAATTCAATTTAAATTTCCACTTCCATTTAAATTGACTCAATACTTCAATTTCCATTGAATTTTATTCAATCCCAATTCAAGTTGAATTAATCTTAATTCCTTTCCAAATTCCAAATCAAATTCCATTTGATTTTAAACATATTCATTTTAATTACAATTTCAAATTATTCAAACTAATTTCAAATTGAATCCACTTAAATTTCAAATCATTTCAATTTCTATATGAATTAATCCCAATTCCCATTTGAATTTTTGAACTCATTCAATCTTCAATTTTTATTTTAAATTAATTCAATTCAAATTTTCCATTTGAATTTCAAAGTTATTCATCTTAAATCACAATTCCCATTTATTCAAATCAAATTCAATTTGAACTAATTCAATTTAAATCTCAATTTTAAACTATCTCGAATTATATAAATTCGAGTTAAAATTTTTAAATATTGATTTAATTCCTTAAATTCCTTCACTTTTAAATTAATTCAACCTTTATTTTTTTATTTTAACAAATTAAATCTTTAAACCTTTTAATTCTGAATTCAAATTTCAAAATTCCATTTTAAAATTATCTTTACTTAACTTATTACAAAGTTCAAATAAGAATTCAAAAACAATTTAATCTTCAGATTCTAATTTATTATCCATTTTCAATTTTCAGATCTCAAACCCATTTTGAGATCACTCATAACTTCCATTTAAATTAACCATTTAACTACCCAAGTTAAATTTAAATTTCATCTTGAAATTTCCAATTCAAGTTATTTATTCAAACTTATTTAACTTCCTCCAAGTTAAATTTACTTAATCCGGTCAACTTTTCACAATTTGAATTCCCATTCAAATTTTAAACTTCAGATTAATAGTCTTTCCCCTTTTAAGTTTAAAAAACTTACTTTACTTTGGGTTTTACATCACATTCCAATTTAAAACTCAACACTAAGTGTTTATTTCAAATCATCATTGGTATTATATATATTCCTCATATATACATTTTCTTTACACACCAAGTTATACTTTAAATTTTTAAACCACCTTTGGTTTTAATTCAAAACAACTTCTTTAAAACAATTTCAAGTTTTCTGGATTTAGATTTAAAATTTCACAATTTTAAATTCTCTTCAATTCCAATTTATAAGTTATACTCACTTAAATGTTTACTTCCCTAAACATTTCATTTTGCTAAATCATTAACAACATTCATTATTAAACACAATTACCTTTTATGATAATAACCAAGATTATCATATCTAGAAACCAATTCATTATTACCTTTATTCTTGATAACATTTCTACAAATTCAAGATTTTAATTTTAGTTTGAATTCATTTCAAACTTATCGTCATTCAATTTTAATTTGGCTTTATTTCTATTACCACTTAATTTAATTCCAATATTTTAACAACCAATTACCTTAATATTTAATAGAAATAAATATCATTTTATATATCAAAATATATTCTTATATAAAATCATTTAAAATCCTTATATAAGAAAATAACAATTACGCTCTCATATATATATATATATATATACACTCAACTCGTTCTAGGGTACCATTGACCCTATCCTTAACGAGTAATCCCAACAGAGCCAAGGTTCTCGCTTAACCTTCGCTCTGATACCAACTGTAACGACCCGGAATTTTCGAACCCGAAAATTCCAGTTAGTTAGAAGAAAAAGAAAAGAGATAGAAGAAAGAAACAGAACAAGACACAGATTCTCACATTCGCAGCGGATCAAAATACAATATCAAATAATAATATCAGTTATACAAAGAAAATTGTATTTGTTAATTACATTTTTATATATCAGAGTTACAACATTCACAAATATACTAGACAGTTAGAATTAACATGTATCTAACAACTATAATATATCACAGCGGAATATACTCCATACGTTCCTGCCATCCAGCTCGCCTCCTGAACTTCAGAACGTCCTTTCCTGAAATCTGTAATACTCGGTCTGACCCGAGCATTACATCAAAGTAACACCCGAGTCAGGCTGGAAACCAGCGTGAGTAAACCCATATAATTTGAAATGCCAAGTTATACACTTACTTGCAACCCAGGGTAACTCGTATCTTAGTACGAGTTCTTAACTAGTTATGGTCAATACTTATTCCACAAAACAATACTAAGTACCGTTACTTAGTTTTAAATGGTCCGGTTTACTTAAATTTATCTCATTCCAGCATATTAGATTCCATAATCACATCTATAAAGAATTAAAGATTACTAATCGAAGTGGTTCCGGATATCGCTGATACCCGACCCCGGTCTCTTCGAATTCAATGTCATCCTTAAAACCAAGTTGTTTAAGTGAATACAATTAAATTTAAAATTCAGAATATAGCATTTTATCACAGATAGATAATCCATATTATCACAGTTAAATCTCAAACATATCATCTCACATAGTATCACGAATCATATATCAGATATATCAATTAATTCGAGGCATTCTATATCATACAATCATCCATAAGCAAGATAAATTTGTCACACCATTTCTAATTAATTTAATTAACCACCCATGAATTAAATTAATTACTTTGATTACCTTTAAATCTTGCATACTTAATGATTATTTAATTTCAAACCAATTAATAAATCATCCCTTAATTATTCATCTTAATTAATCATCTATGATTAATTATTCTTTATCTATTCACATTTATCCACCCTTAATTACTCTTATCAATCAAAGATCTTCTAATCACTTACATTTATTAGTTGTTCTTTTAACTAATTACATTAATCTTTTAATTACAAATTGAATTAATTAACCCTTGTCAAATTAATCCTTAATTACTTATATTAAGAATTTATCATTTTGAGTAATTAATCTCTAATTACTTTCATTTATTAATCTTTAATAATTAATTAATCTTTAATTAATTATAACCCTTAATTACTTAATTTATTTAACCCTTAATCATTAAACAATAAATTTAATTAATCCATTAATTAATTAGTTAAAAGATAAATCGTTTATCTTACTTAACTTCTGAATTATCATTTAAAACCCTATTTAATAAACTCTAGGGATTAACTAACATTAATCTATTAACTTAAGATTTTAAGTTAAATCTGAAACAAGTAATCACATTCGTTCCCGAAGACAACCCCGAGCAAAAACAACTGAAACCCCGAGCAAAAACAACTGAAACCCCGAGTTCCCTTCGTGCCAACCACTTTTCTTCTTTCTTCGAGTCAAACTCTCAACCTCTACGAGTCTGACCCGAGAAAACTTTATCTTCCCCGATCTTCAGCAAACAAACCAAACCACCGATACACTTCTAATACACGTGCACGTGCACAGAAACTCCGGCGAACTCCGATCAATGCCGCGATCACCGATGAGTCGGCGACAACCTCCACCAGCCACCAGAGCACCCAGAAAACCAAGATGTTGACGAACTCGAAATCAAGCTATGCGACCAACTTGTGAACTCGAACTCCAATCAACAAAAACCCTTCGCCTCGACGATACCGACAGTCTGAAACATCGCCATCATGCTCATCTTTTCGTCAACGATCCCTACTTCGATTCTAACAACCCCGATCGATTCCAATTCGACGTTGACGATGCAATTGTCTCAAGAACACGATCGACTTAAAACTGGTTTTAAACCCTAGATCGATCATGTTTGCCATCCACGATGATCAGGAATTTTATCGAACATTTTTGCCAAACTCTCCGACCTCCCATCAAGCTACAGTTTCGATCTCGACAACCAATGACTCATTGTTTGCCAGAATTTGGTGAAAATGGTGATTCCGTTCATCTCCCGATTTCTCTCTCGATAGCGAACTAAAAATCTTGAATCTTATTTCAAAAATCATGGTTTTCCAAGTCGAATCTGGTGATGTAAATGAATTGAGAAATTATGATACTTGAATCAAGACATAAATTTGAATTCTTACTGCATATCTTCTTTCCTGATCAATTTTTCATCATTCTTATCTTAAGATTATTTTTAAAGGTTAGATCTTGATTTTATAAACACATTTCCTTTAGATCATAAAGTCTATAATGAATCAGAGTAGAAGAGATTTAATTTTAAACAGGGTTTGAAGCCTGTATCCTTTGAACAGAGAAGAGAATGCCTGGAATCAGACATACACAACATATATATACACATTTTTGTATACATGTAACCATATTTATACATGCAATCATATTTCACAGCTTCGCTTCAAATGTTCATCACAAACATCAAGTTATAGACCAGAGTCAAAGTAGTTTTACTCACCTTTGTTTGAATCAGAGGAAGCTTTGAAAATCTGGAAATGGTTTGATAACAGGAAATTGCTTTTGCTCCTGAATCTGGACTTGAATTTGAAAATGCTGCTTGATTTAATTTGAAACTGAGTTGAAATCTGAAGGTGTTGAGTTAATCTTTGTTTAACTTGTTTCAGGTTTTAAATCTTTCAAGGGTTTGATTTCTTTGGTTCTTTTCCTCAGGTTTATGTTACAGACTTTTATTTTCCTTTGTCTTAGAAAATGAAGATGAGAAAGAAATGAGAAGTTTTTAACTGAATAATGCCTGGTTTTTAAATTTTGTTTACAGGCTATTTGTTTTGAACGGTGAAGGTGAAAGAAAATGTTAAGAGAGGAAAATAAAGATATTATATAACCTTATTAGAAATAATTTTAAATAGATGACACTTGTTTAAATTATATGCTAGAATCATTACACTTGGCTAATTTCTTATTATGATGCTTACACATGTAATTTGCATGTATTAAATGTTTTTATATGATCTTATATTATATATCAATTTGTTTTTATATTAATAAATGAATATGTTTTTAATTCTATACCTATTTTAAATATTCTTATTCATGTGTAATTTAAAAGAAAGAGTATTGATTCTTTATTTAAATCTTTTCTTATGTTTTATTTTTATATTCATACATGATCTAAAAATAATCATATATATTTATCCTTGAATTTCCAATCCAATTCTATATAAAATCTACTCATATGTATATATATTCATATAACAACACATTATTATTTATTTTAAAAGAATAATTTGCCAAATTTTAAGTAATTATATTAGGAGATTATAAAATATTTATCCACATATTTATAATTCAATTTTTATTATATTTCCAAATTCATTTACATATCCGGATATCTTTTATTATTAGGATTTTATCTGTTTAATTGTTTAAAACAGTTAATTATCCAATTAACAAATGTCCAAAAATCTGGATTATCACAGTCTTTGTACTAAAAAGAGACAATTTGTATATTAAAGATACACCGTGTCAAGAAGTAACTTTTTGTTACATCTTTATTGAAGTCTCGTGTGCTTGGGCAGTGTTGAAATCCAGTTCTATAGCTCTGGTGAAAGTCCTGTTTCTACGGCTTCGGGTAGTTGTTGTAAACCCGTTCCTCCGGGTAAAGTGAGGGTTGATAGTGAAAAACCAGAAAAGTTTCTGGGACAAGATGTAGGATTGAAGATCCAAACTAGTATAAAATCAACCGTGTGATTTTATTTCCATTTCTATTATATTTATATTTCTACTGCTGTGATTACTGTGTTTTGATGTTATATTTGTACTTGGGTATCATCGGTCCTTAGCACACTTTCATTTGGTATCAGAGCCTGGAAATTCTAGAGATCATCACATCGTCTTAGAAAAATGGCTAGAAGAAGAAAAACCAAATGGAGCTCAAAACCAGTTGAGGAAAAGCAATCTATAAAAAGCAAAGAACCTTCACTGAAATCTCGGTACATGTGCTGCATGGCAATTCTCAGATCGAAATCGGTATGCGTTGATTCTTTATATAATGATCTTCTAGCATCACATAAGTTATTATAAAAGTTTAAGATGCTACAAAAGGTTAATTTGTTACTTTAGAAAAATTGAACGAAAGTGAGCAAAAAAGTGGTATTTTAAAGGAAAAATATGATTTTCTAGTAAAACAAACTAAAATATGTGAAGAAACTTTGAAAAAATAGTTTTACAAAAAGATTTCCTACTAAAAGAAAATGAGCATTTAAATGATAAAAACACCGGTCTTTTAATAGACATTGAAATTTTGTATAATTAAATATTTTGTTGGGAAATTCTTTAAATGATTATATTTCTAATCTTTTGTCTATTGAGAAAGAGAATAGTGCTTTAATTTCTAGAAATCTTGACTTATTTAAAGAATGTTAACTTTTAAAAGATAATAATATTATTTTGCAAAAGGAAATTTGTAATCCTAAGACAAATTTTGACAAATTAAAGAAAGTCACAAATTTTAAAAGAAAAGATGATTTGACTTCCATAGTATGAATACCAAAGCACACAATATAAAAGCGACTTAGGCTATAAGCAAGGTAAATATAAAAATAGTACTAGATTTGCATTCATTTATACACATTATTTTCCTAAATACAAAAATCAAGGTAATTGGTTGGAGATGTATGGTTGAGATTAAGGGAGAAAGAGTATCAGATATTTTCCTAATTCATTAGTTTTTTGGCTACCTCTTTCACATTATTCCTGTCTGAATATAACATCTCAAATAAAACTAAATTCTCAAGTCAAATTTAATTTAAATTAAACACTATTTGATAGCGAGAAGGTCGATGATTCTAGACTAGCAATCTAACGAATCAAGGAATTTCAGAGGAAGAGAACTCATCCTTTCAACATGGACTTAAGGGCATTTTTTGTAGGTAATAATACATTTACATATTTTATAAATGACTGTGCAATTATATTTTACTGACAATATACATCTGTTTATTTATATGTATGACATTATTGCTTAATTAATTAGATGAGATTTCTATAGGTAATGTTGTTGTCACAATAACGATTGGCTATGTGCATAAATATATTGTTCTAATACATATTCATTTTTTATCAATATTCTGAAGATCTACGTTAGTAAAATTATTTTATTTTTATACTATATTAATAATATATATATATATATATGTATCTAAATTAGTGCATATAATTAATTTGTATCAAAGCACATACCTATATATATACTATATAAAATCGATATAATATTTTGCTAATATAGTTTATATCAATTATAATTCTTACAGTTGAAAAATGAATTTTTGTTATTATTAGATATTTTATATTATTATTTAATCACTGTAAGATTTAATAAATTCATATAAAACAACTAATATTTCAAAAATTCAATTTAATATTTTTTAAAATTATTTTATTATGTTAAATTCTTTCGAAACAAATTTCAGAATTTTTTTTTCGTTTTTATATTTTTAACAATTAGATTAAAATCAGATGTTTTAATAATTAATTAATTATAAATAATAATTTTATTCAAAAGTTTTGAAATTTTTTTACAACGTATATAATATCATTCCGGATTTTTTGAAAATTTGAAATTTGTTATTTGTATTTTAATATGAAATTATTTTATACTATTTAATTAATGACAAATTAATTTATTAATTCATATATATTAATATATTAAAATCATAATAATTTCAGATCTATAATATTTTCAAACGGAAAATAAAAATAAAAAATCAATTTATATAAATATATTTATATATAATTTATTATAATATAAACTTATATTTAATTATTATATATATATACAATTACATACACATATATATATATATAATTACTTTATTTTAATTCGTATATATACATATATATATATATATAATTACTTTATTTTAATTCGTATATATATATAAATGAGCAAAATAATTTGTTTTATAAATATATAATTTTATGTACATATATATAATTATTATTTGTGATATATATATATATATATCTATAATAATTTCATATATTAAACATATTTATATGTAACGACCCAGAATTTCGAACAAATTAAATTGAGAATATTTAATTTATTTTAAATATTTGAACGATGATTTAATTGGAATCTCCGATATAACTTTGAAATTGGTGGTTAGATTACAGAATTTAATCTATATAGCGTTGAATAAAAATTTGAATCTTCAATTTTAAGTTGAAGAAAAATATTTCGAAAGCTTTTAAAATTCGTATTGATGATACTGAAAATAACAGAAGCTTCAGAATTGTATTTCAAAGTGTTTTGTTCAGTTTTGAGAATAATCACTCGAACCGATATTTATAAAATAGTCAATTTTCAAACAGTCTCGGAATTCGACGAAACCAGTTCCATTAGATCCGTAATATTGTATTATTATCGGATTTTATATTTCGTAGTGATTGGAATTGTTGTTTGAACGTACAATATATAAACACACTGGCATACATATCGAAATTCACCTGAATAAAAATAAATCAAATCAGGGTCCTTCAATCAGCCGACCTACTCGTCCTTTAGCTATTTTAAATCGAGCTTTTCATGCTCTCTTTTCTTTCAGTTCAAATCAAAACATGTCTTCTTTTTTTCTTTTGAAAGCAACCGAGACTAAATTCATCCCCCTTTCCATCTCCGTTCGAACGCGTTTACCCATTCCCACTCTCTCAACAATTCATGAATCGATGTAGAGGTATATGGCATCGTTTAGGAGACGAGCAGCAGCGAGGAAGAGGCGCTCGTGCTCGCGCGATTCGAGGAGAAGTCGCGATGCAATGGCCGAGCTCGTCGACGAGGCGTGGTGATTCGCGAGGCTACTGTTCAAGTCAAGCAGAGGGGTCGCAAGCTTGATTCGAGTTGGGATGTTGGCTGGCTCGGTTGGAAGGAGGCTGCGAAGCTTCGGTCACGCCTGAGGAACTCGAGCATAGGTAAGCGGAGGTGGGAACTCGACAACATCTGCGAATGATGGTCGTGAGGGGGCAGAAGTTCTGATCGTTCTGGGGTTCTCGAGTGTTTACTCGATGCCGTAGCCTGCAATGAGGTATATTCTCAGATTTATTTTATCGATTTAAATGATTATATAAACGAGTATGTGTAAAATAAAGCGAAGGATGTTTTACTGGCAGTTAGATAGGATTATAGCACAAGAAATATATGAGGTTGGAGGGAAAAAAATATATTAATAACTTGTTAAATCTATTTTAGTTATTATAGGAAATTTGGTTTGAAATTAAATTATCAGTTAAAAATAATTGTTAGTTAAATTAAATTAATAAATGGTAATTAATTGATCGATTAATTCAAATATTGATGAATTGTATAAAATATTTATACAAGGTCTGAAATGGAGAAATAAACTGGAATGGAAACGGATTGCGAATTAAAAGCAAAGGTGAGATTTTTCTCACTCGAATAAAATGTGGAATTTTTACAGTTATTGTTTGATTGCTATGATTGCTGTTTGTATTAGATATGATAGGATATATCTATATATATAGCAGTATATACATATTGGCATATGTATATATTGGATTGATTGATTTCCCGCCTCGTATAGCGGATGAGACCCTATTGCGCCGTTAGTAAGCGGATTTATAAAAACCTATATACCGTGATAATTCCGTACTGGAGCGGAATTGGTATTGTGCTGACGTCTTTGGATGCAGGGAAACAGGTTGGAGGGATCCAACTGGACCCCTCACATTTATTGAATTTATTTCTATTGTGATAATCTGTGAATGATTATTTTTGTTATTGAATTGATATCTGGAAATTGTTTGAAAAGCTAAAATTTAGCTGAATGGATGTTTCGACATCATTGGATTCCAAAAAAATAAACGAAATTGAATTTTTGAAATCAAAGTAGAAATTTCTAAGTGAATCAATTTTTGGAATTGAATAAATTCGAAGAAAGGAATTTTAAAGTATAAAAAGTTAATTTTTATAATCTTATCGAATTAATTCCAGAATCAAGTGAAAATGTTAAATAAATGGATTTCGTAAAATAGTGATTATAAATTGAAGAATTTAATTTAAGAATTTGGATTTTAAAATAGACTGAAAGAAACAATTGAAATATATTTTCTTTGAAAGGAATTTATTTAAAAAGAAGATAAGTTGGAAATTCAGTTTGAAATTTAATTGGTAAATTGAAATAAGTTGTGAAATTAATGTAAAATGATTTCAATTTGATGAATCCATTTAAAAATGGAATATTGAATAATTTGAGAAAAATAAGGAATTTATTTTAGTAGTGATAAATAAAATTTGAAATCAATTTGTAATTGATTTAATACTTAGAAATGAATTTTTTTTTGAGAAATCAATATGGAAATTTTATTCAAACGTTGAAAATAAAAATTAAAAATCAATATTGAAATTGATTTGGCATTGAAGCTTTTATAAATAGAATTAAAATTTATAAAAGTTGTTTATAAACCCAGAGTCACTTATTTTGATAAGTCAAATATAGTAGTTGATAAAAGAAGGTTTATAAGTCGAAGTTGTTATTAAAAAGAGAAATAGAATTTATAACGTGCTTATAAATTCGGAATAGATTGAATGTGATAAATTTATTATAGAAGATTATTTAAGGAAATTTTATTCACGATTTTGGACAGTGAATATATTATTAAATAAAATGGATTCATTTTTGAAGAAGTAATATTTTAAAAATGAAGTTAAACATTTTAAAGGTGTTTTAAAATGTGTTATGAATCGAAAGCATAGATTTCAACATTTATTGTTGAAATAGACGTTTTCGAGAAATTTAAGGAAATGGTGGACTATAACACTGTTGTTATAGTAAATGATTTCCGAAAGGAAATATTTTATATAGTATTGGGATTTATATATCTATCTAAATTCCGAATCCCTATACTAGTGATTTCGAGTCGTCGTAACGATGTTTTACGTAACATTCGTTTTGACTCAAATAAATGTGTTTAAAGAGAATGATTTCCTTAAAGAAAGAAATATATACTTAATTTGATTTAAGTATATCGAATATTTTCAAGTGTTGAAAATAAATGATTGTGAAATACTTATTATTTAATAAGTATGGAAATGTTTTTCCCAATGTGAAATGAACTGGTTGAGTTTTTATCTTTTAAAGATAAATTGAAAAGTGAATATTTGAAATTGTTTTCAAACGGTTAAGGGTGGAAATTTTATATCTAGTAAAGATATTTTTGAAGATAAATAATCTGGGAAAATTATTTGGAATCTGATGATGTTGCGCATCTTTATTGATAGTTAAATAACCGACTATCAATAATTACCTTAGATAGGTATTTGTTGTGAATTGGATGAATTTGAATGCCACACTTATTTTTGAATAATCGCTCACTATTCGGGTTAGCCGGGAAAGGACCATGGGGTCGCATAACCCATTCCGAATATGTGATACGTCGTTATGAATCGCATTTGAAGACCGGTGTTGAAGACCGGATATTTTTGAAAACTGAAGGATTACCGTCGAGTTACTCTACATCGACTGATCTTCGATTTAGAGATTTTATCACCCTTAGTGACGGGAAGTCCTGACGTGATTGAAAATTATCCGGATATGCAAGGGCTTCGTGAGAAGTGCCTTCGGTTCTGTTCGATCCCGGAACAGACTTGTATGGATTGTGTGTCTGACGTTACAATTTGAGATATAAAGCTGATTTCTTTCAAATACATTTCTGTTGGTGGCGGAGAATTTATTCTCTTAGCTTAACACCCTTCTCTGAGACGTACGAGCTCAGAGGTTATGTAGTTGAAATTCATCAGCGATATATCCCAATTTGGTAACGTGGCATACTGAGTGTTGCTGTGAAATGATCAGTGTTTGATCATTTGTGATATGATCTTTTGTTTGATCTTATATCTTTGTGATCATAGGTTGATCATTTTGTTTGACCCGAAGCAGGGCTTTTTATAGAAAGCGTAGCTTTGTGGACGAGACTTCATCGAGCCTCACACCCCGGAAATGGTCGAAACAGGAAGAATGCGGCAAGGTTCTAGGGAGTAGCGCCCCTTAGTGTATGTCATTCCTTCTGGATAAAGGTGGTATCATGGTATGGAGCCCAGATACTTAACCTCTGTGGTTACTGCATTATTATTATCTATGTGGTTTGTTGGAAATCGGGGATCCTCGGGAAGATCGGTGACGATCGGGGGATGGCATACGCGTGTCAGTAGTTACCTATTTTTGCAGAGGTAACCCGGCCTTGTGTTGGCAGAGATCTAACCGTAACGTTAGATTCTCGGGTCGTCTATTCCAGGGACGTACCCATCGTGGATAGGAAGTTCCTTAGCCTGACCATTTGTTGGAAATCCAAAGAAACAATACGTGACTTGTACGGTTTTAGTTGTATTACCTGCTATGGAATGTGGCGGTAACCTGCTATTGAACATAGTAGCTATAGTAGGCATACGATACTGGTCGTATGTTGGCTAAGATTAATATTATACTTTCGAAATGATTTCTACACTATGCACTAATAATAATATCCAAAAGAATTTGATTTTGCGTAGTAAGCATCTTTGACTATCATAAGAAGAAATCTCCTCCAATTCTGCGTTTGCCTTGTGTGTGTGGCGGGAGGTCTTATGGTAGTTTCATTTTCCAAAAGCATTTCGAATTGACTTTAAAATTATCCTGTTGTTTATTTTTAAAGTATAACTGTTTTACGATCTCACACCAGTCACCATGACTGACTCGGAGTTTATTGTTCCCTTCTAAACTCTGGGTGCCCACAAATTTCCACACGGGCAGCCTAGAGTTATATTATCAGGATATTCTGGATATTCTGGAGCTTGAAGATAAGCTGGATGACGAGACGTAGTATTTGTATTTGATAGTATTTATTCCGCTGTGTATTCTGTATGAGGACAGGTTATATAACTGTCCATTGTTGTATATTGACTCTGATGATTGATGTATGTATAAAATGATATAGTTCTTTGTTTAAAGATTATTCATTTATCTATTATATATTGTTCCGCTGCGATATGTGAGATTCTGATATTGTTCTGTTTCTGTGGCTGTTCTGTTGTTCTTCTTCTTTCTTTCTGCTCTTTTTCTTCTATCTTCTTCTTCTTCTACCTTTTCTTTTTCTTAAAACCATAACTTTTCGGGTTTCCGGCATTCGATGGCTCAGCAGTCGATAAAGTGAGTATCGATGTTGAATTTTCGAAAGTCGAAAATTTGCGGGATGTTACATTTGGTATCAGAGCATATGGTTAAGCGACAACCCTGCTCTGTTGGGTGTTACTCATTAGAGATAGAGTCAGTAGTACTCTAGAATGAGTTGAGTGTAATAATAGATATGAGTGCGTATTTGTTAGTGAATATAAAATTGTTTTATATTGTGATGATTGGTTTGTTGAGTGGTATATGGATTCTGGTCGGTATTGTCCGTACAACTCTATCGATAGGGATCTCTAAACACTTGAATAGAACAATTCGGCACAGTATTGTTTTAAATAGGGTAAATGAGATAATTTTGCCCAAAACTATTTTTGTATAGAAAATAAATGTTTTTCTATAAAGTACTATAGTATATGGTTGCATGGATGTTAGGAAGTAATAATGGTAAACTATTATCATTGAAATTTAATAAAGAAATTCAAATTATAACTCCAAAGTTAAGAGATAAATTCATATACAAACGAAATTTGAGAATGTAAATTATAAATGTGATGGTAATTTGAAACAGAGTTCCAGAGAAGTTTTTGGTAATGTTTTGAAAGAAATTTGAAAATTTTTGGAGATTTGGGAAGTTTAAATCTTTTTGGAATTGAAAATGAATTTCGAAGGTTTTGACAAGTCTTTGGAAGGAATGAAAAGCTCTAAACTCTTTTCGGTCGCTGGAAAATAACTTCGAGGATGACCGCGGCATCATTGATGTTCATTTTCGGGTTTCCAAAAGAGGAATTGCTGCCAAATTGTTTTAAATGGAAGTTGTTTGAAAAATTTGGGTTTTTGTTTTAGAAAAATTCAAAGGATAAATTGAATTGTTTTCAAAATGGTTTTTGAAAGGGTGAAAAGACTCTGGAATACTATTTAAAATATCTATGGAATATTATGAAGTTGATAACTTGTAAAGTTTAAAGTTAAAAGTTTAAATAAAAATCCATTTAACGAATGAAATTTTAAATATGAATTGGAAGCATAAGGAAACGAATTCATATATGAATAAAATGGTAAATATGAATTGTAAATGTGATTTATAAATGAAAATGGAATTCCAGATAGATATTGGAAAATTAAAAATTCATTAATGAAATGAATTTGTAATATGAATATATAAGTGATTATATAAATCGAAATGAAAATAAGTTGATAACTTATAGGATATTTGAAATCTGTTTGAAATGAAAGTTCAAATTGAAACTTGAATTGTGAACAAAATAAAAGATTGTTAGTAAACGAAATTCGAGATAAATTGAATATGGAAATTGAAATTTAAAATGAAATTGAAAGTTGAGATTCATTTTGAAGTTGTAAGCATAGAATTGAATTGAATGAGAATAGATATATAACTTCAACAGTAAAGTAAAACTGTATAAGCAGTCTATATTGAAAATTTTTGTAATAGAATTTACAAAATGGTTTGAATATATGTAACTAGATATTATGGCTAGTAGGATATACAGGTGTATAAAGGGATTGGAAAATTTATTTCACAGATAAATTTGAATTGCTCGAAAAAGGTACGTATTTGAGTTTTAATATGAGTTTTTGATGATTTCTTGTCTAGCCGCTTGGCTTTTTCTTTTCTTTTTGAAATCTGAGAGTCCGTAGGGACGTTTTGTAGTCGTACCGTATTAGCCGCGCAAAGGAGACGCTGGCGAAATTTTTCGGAAATTTAGGGCGTTAGAAAATTTTTGAGAAATTTTTAAAGTTTAAAATTTGAATTTAAACTCGAATTTGAATTTTGAAGTTAAACAATGTTGTTTGAAACTTATAATTGAAGTTGGAAAACGAGTTGAATGATAACGAATCTTTAATAGAAAGATTTGTTTTGATAAATTGATAACACTATTAGATTGTGAAAAATAGTAGACGAGTTAAGGACTTTTCTTTCTAACTTGTAATTTCGAGGACGAAATTCTTTTAAGGAGGGAAGTTTGTAACGACCCAGAATTTCGAACAAATTAAATTGAGAATATTTAATTTATTTTAAATATTTGAACGATGATTTAATTGGAATCTCCGATATAACTTTGAAATTGGTGGTTAGATTACAGAATTTAATCTATATAGCGTTGAATAAAAATTTGAATCTTCAATTTTAAGTTGAAGAAAAATATTTCGAAAGCTTTTAAAATTCGTATTGATGATACTGAAAATAACAGAAGCTTCAGAATTGTATTTCAAAGTGTTTTGTTCAGTTTTGAGAATAATCACTCGAACCGATATTTATAAAATAGTCAATTTTCAAACAGTCTCGGAATTCGACGAAACCAGTTCCATTAGATCCGTAATATTGTATTATTATCGGATTTTATATTTCGTAGTGATTGGAATTGTTGTTTGAACGTACAATATATAAACACACTGGCATACATATCGAAATTCACCTGAATAAAAATAAATCAAATCAGGGTCCTTCAATCAGCCGACCTACTCGTCCTTTAGCTATTTTAAATCGAGCTTTTCATGCTCTCTTTTCTTTCAGTTCAAATCAAAACATGTCTTCTTTTTTTCTTTTGAAAGCAACCGAGACTAAATTCATCCCCCTTTCCATCTCCGTTCGAACGCGTTTACCCATTCCCACTCTCTCAACAATTCATGAATCGATGTAGAGGTATATGGCATCGTTTAGGAGACGAGCAGCAGCGAGGAAGAGGCGCTCGTGCTCGCGCGATTCGAGGAGAAGTCGCGATGCAATGGCCGAGTTTGTCGACGAGGCGTGGTGATTCGCGAGGCTACTGTTCAAGTCAAGCAGAGGGGTCGCAAGCTTGATTCGAGTTGGGATGTTGGCTGGCTCGGTTGGAAGGAGGCTGCGAAGCTTCGGTCACGCCTGAGGAACTCGAGCATAGGTAAGCGGAGGTGGGAACTCGACAACATCTGCGAATGATGGTCGTGAGGGGGCAGAAGTTCTGATCGTTCTGGGGTTCTCGAGTGTTTACTCGATGCCGTAGCCTGCAATGAGGTATATTCTCAGATTTATTTTATCGATTTAAATGATTATATAAACGAGTATGTGTAAAATAAAGCGAAGGATGTTTTACTGGCAGTTAGATAGGATTATAGCGCAAGAAATATATGAGGTTGGAAGGAAAAAAATATATTAATAACTTGTTAAATCTATTTTAGTTATTATAGGAAATTTGGTTTGAAATTAAATTATCAGTTAAAAATAATTGTTAGTTAAATTAAATTAATAAATGGTAATTAATTGATCGATTAATTCAAATATTGATGAATTGTATAAAATATTTATACAAGGTCTGAAATGGAGAAATAAACTGGAATGGAAACGGATTGCGAATTAAAAGCAAAGGTGAGATTTTTCTCACTCGAATAAAATGTGGAATTTTTACAGTTATTGTTTGATTGCTATGATTGCTGTTTGTATTAGATATGATAGGATATATCTATATATATAGCAGTATATACATATTGGCATATGTATATATTGGATTGATTGATTTCCCGCCTCGTATAGCGGATGAGACCCTATTGCGCCGTTAGTAAGCGGATTTATAAAAACCTATATACCGTGATAATTCCGTACTGGAGCGGAATTGGTATTGTGCTGACGTCTTTGGATGCAGGGAAACAGGTTGGAGGGATCCAACTGGACCCCTCACATTTATTGAATTTATTTCTATTGTGATAATCTGTGAATGATTATTTTTGTTATTGAATTGATATCTGGAAATTGTTTGAAAAGCTAAAATTTAGCTGAATGGATGTTTCGACATCATTGGATTCCAAAAAAATAAACGAAATTGAATTTTTGAAATCAAAGTAGAAATTTCTAAGTGAATCAATTTTTGGAATTGAATAAATTCGAAGAAAGGAATTTTAAAGTATAAAAAGTTAATTTTTATAATCTTATCGAATTAATTCCAGAATCAAGTGAAAATGTTAAATAAATGGATTTCGTAAAATAGTGATTATAAATTGAAGAATTTAATTTAAGAATTTGGATTTTAAAATAGACTGAAAGAAACAATTGAAATATATTTTCTTTGAAAGGAATTTATTTAAAAAGAAGATAAGTTGGAAATTCAGTTTGAAATTTAATTGGTAAATTGAAATAAGTTGTGAAATTAATGTAAAATGATTTCAATTTGATGAATCCATTTAAAAATGGAATATTGAATAATTTGAGAAAAATAAGGAATTTATTTTAGTAGTGATAAATAAAATTTGAAATCAATTTGTAATTGATTTAATACTTAGAAATGAATTTTTTTTTGAGAAATCAATATGGAAATTTTATTCAAACGTTGAAAATAAAAATTAAAAATCAATATTGAAATTGATTTGGCATTGAAGCTTTTATAAATAGAATTAAAATTTATAAAAGTTGTTTATAAACCCAGAGTCACTTATTTTGATAAGTCAAATATAGTAGTTGATAAAAGAAGGTTTATAAGTCGAAGTTGTTATTAAAAAGAGAAATAGAATTTATAACGTGCTTATAAATTCGGAATAGATTGAATGTGATAAATTTATTATAGAAGATTATTTAAGGAAATTTTATTCACGATTTTGGACAGTGAATATATTATTAAATAAAATGGATTCATTTTTGAAGAAGTAATATTTTAAAAATGAAGTTAAACATTTTAAAGGTGTTTTAAAATGTGTTATGAATCGAAAGCATAGATTTCAACATTTATTGTTGAAATAGACGTTTTCGAGAAATTTAAGGAAATGGTGGACTATAACACTGTTGTTATAGTAAATGATTTCCGAAAGGAAATATTTTATATAGTATTGGGATTTATATATCTATCTAAATTCCGAATCCCTATACTAGTGATTTCGAGTCGTCGTAACGATGTTTTACGTAACATTCGTTTTGACTCAAATAAATGTGTTTAAAGAGAATGATTTCCTTAAAGAAAGAAATATATACTTAATTTGATTTAAGTATATCGAATATTTTCAAGTGTTGAAAATAAATGATTGTGAAATACTTATTATTTAATAAGTATGGAAATGTTTTTCCCAATGTGAAATGAACTGGTTGAGTTTTTATCTTTTAAAGATAAATTGAAAAGTGAATATTTGAAATTGTTTTCAAACGGTTAAGGGTGGAAATTTTATATCTAGTAAAGATATTTTTGAAGATAAATAATCTGGGAAAATTATTTGGAATCTGATGATGTTGCGCATCTTTATTGATAGTTAAATAACCGACTATCAATAATTACCTTAGATAGGTATTTGTTGTGAATTGGATGAATTTGAATGCCACACTTATTTTTGAATAATCGCTCACTATTCGGGTTAGCCGGGAAAGGACCATGGGGTCGCATAACCCATTCCGAATATGTGATACGTCGTTATGAATCGCATTTGAAGACCGGTGTTGAAGACCGGATATTTTTGAAAACTGAAGGATTACCGTCGAGTTACTCTACATCGACTGATCTTCGATTTAGAGATTTTATCACCCTTAGTGACGGGAAGTCCTGACGTGATTGAAAATTATCCGGATATGCAAGGGCTTCGTGAGAAGTGCCTTCGGTTCTGTTCGATCCCGGAACAGACTTGTATGGATTGTGTGTCTGACGTTACAATTTGAGATATAAAGCTGATTTCTTTCAAATACATTTCTGTTGGTGGCGGAGAATTTATTCTCTTAGCTTAACACCCTTCTCTGAGACGTACGAGCTCAGAGGTTATGTAGTTGAAATTCATCAGCGATATATCCCAATTTGGTAACGTGGCATACTGAGTGTTGCTGTGAAATGATCAGTGTTTGATCATTTGTGATATGATCTTTTGTTTGATCTTATATCTTTGTGATCATAGGTTGATCATTTTGTTTGACCCGAAGCAGGGCTTTTTATAGAAAGCGTAGCTTTGTGGACGAGACTTCATCGAGCCTCACACCCCGGAAATGGTCGAAACAGGAAGAATGCGGCAAGGTTCTAGGGAGTAGCGCCCCTTAGTGTATGTCATTCCTTCTGGATAAAGGTGGTATCATGGTATGGAGCCCAGATACTTAACCTCTGTGGTTACTGCATTATTATTATCTATGTGGTTTGTTGGAAATCGGGGATCCTCGGGAAGATCGGTGACGATCGGGGGATGGCATACGCGTGTCAGTAGTTACCTATTTTTGCAGAGGTAACCCGGCCTTGTGTTGGCAGAGATCTAACCGTAACGTTAGATTCTCGGGTCGTCTATTCCAGGGACGTACCCATCGTGGATAGGAAGTTCCTTAGCCTGACCATTTGTTGGAAATCCAAAGAAACAATACGTGACTTGTACGGTTTTAGTTGTATTACCTGCTATGGAATGTGGCGGTAACCTGCTATTGAACATAGTAGCTATAGTAGGCATACGATACTGGTCGTATGTTGGCTAAGATTAATATTATACTTTCGAAATGATTTCTACACTATGCACTAATAATAATATCCAAAAGAATTTGATTTTGCGTAGTAAGCATCTTTGACTATCATAAGAAGAAATCTCCTCCAATTCTGCGTTTGCCTTGTGTGTGTGGCGGGAGGTCTTATGGTAGTTTCATTTTCCAAAAGCATTTCGAATTGACTTTAAAATTATCCTGTTGTTTATTTTTAAAGTATAACTGTTTTACGATCTCACACCAGTCACCATGACTGACTCGGAGTTTATTGTTCCCTTCTAAACTCTGGGTGCCCACAAATTTCCACACGGGCAGCCTAGAGTTATATTATCAGGATATTCTGGATATTCTGGAGCTTGAAGATAAGCTGGATGACGAGACGTAGTATTTGTATTTGATAGTATTTATTCCGCTGTGTATTCTGTATGAGGACAGGTTATATAACTGTCCATTGTTGTATATTGACTCTGATGATTGATGTATGTATAAAATGATATAGTTCTTTGTTTAAAGATTATTCATTTATCTATTATATATTGTTCCGCTGCGATATGTGAGATTCTGATATTGTTCTGTTTCTGTGGCTGTTCTGTTGTTCTTCTTCTTTCTTTCTGCTCTTTTTCTTCTATCTTCTTCTTCTTCTACCTTTTCTTTTTCTTAAAACCATAACTTTTCGGGTTTCCGGCATTCGATGGCTCAGCAGTCGATAAAGTGAGTATCGATGTTGAATTTTCGAAAGTCGAAAATTTGCGGGATGTTACATATATATTCTTATATTTATATATAAATTGTTTAGATATTTAGAACTATAAGTATATATACATATTTAGACAACATACAATACATATAGCATGAGCTAATGTGTCTGTTGTGATATAAATCCCAGCATCTATATACGGGCATGTTATACCTTTCACGGAATATCATGTTACACATGCACACACATATACATATGTATATGTTACATGTGTATACTTATATATATATACATTAAGTAAAACTAAATCAAATAAATTCATAATACGATTTAGAAATCTTAATAAAATACATGATTTTATTCAAAATAAATTTAGAAATGTTCTAAATAAATTAGACTTCATAGGCCCAATATAGATCCAATAGGGTAAAAATTTTTGAATTTCACTCATATCTTCCACTGCGGGCTATCCAGTTCTAACAATGGTATTAGAGCCCAATAACCTATGCAGTCTAAATTAGTCATGCTAGGGTTAACTATTAATCTCAAAGTCCTTAAGGCTATGCCTAATAGAAAAAGCCCATTTTGAATTGGGCATTTGGTTAATTTTGAAATTGTTTTGAAACTAAAAATAAAAGTTTTGTATTTAAAAGGTTAAATGTAAAATAAGAAATATGTTATAAATTTTATAATATAAAATTTTAAAATGTTTTGAAAATTGAAAATATAAGATTTTTAAATTTAAAAGTTAAATTTAAATTATAATATATACATATTATAAATGTTATCATATAATGAAATTTTTTAAAATATTTGAAAATTAATACACATTAATTTCGAAATTTATAAAATTTATTAATAGTATTAATAAATATATTAATTAGATAAGTTAATTAATTAATAAATATATACTTGCACTATATATTATGATATATGTTATGTTGTTTTAGAATGTCTAAAATAACATAAGTATACATGTATTATACGAATAAAATTTTGAAATTATATAATTTAATTAAATTTTTTTAATTAAATAAATTAATCGATGGCTAATTGGTTAAATAAATTAATTAAAGGCTAATTACTTAAATGAATATACATATGTATAAGATATATATGTGATACTATAAAAGTTATAGTGTGTAATAAATGTTTAGTATAAGTGTTATATTAAAATAATATAAAATTAATTAAAATGTTAATTAATTAAAATTAATTAAATAAGATATAATTAATATAATGTTATACATAAGACTATTATACAAGTAATATAAAATATAAAACTTATGTAATAATAAAACTTATACAATATGAATGTATAAACTAAATGCGGAACTCTAAATGTAAAGACCCAAAAGTTGGCCTTCGAAAATCGGCACCCGTACTTCACTTGTACTCAAAATGCCGTAGATTCAAATGCCAAATCTGGTTCTCCGGAGCTATAACACAATTAAGTAAATAACACAGCGGAAGAAAAGAATAATACATTGATATATATTATCTGATACAATAGAGTGATACACTGAATATCAATATACATCAGAGATATGATACAACAAATAGCAGCGGAAAAGAAAAGATAACATCAGCAGCGGAACAATATCAATAGAAATGATAACTCCAAAATGATCTTCAGACAAGAATGAATCCACAACTCCAAGATAAGCAAATCCGATGAATGAACTAGCTCCAGATAATCTACTAAACCTGAATATCTGAAAAGAAACCCAACTCTAGACTGCTCGTGTGGAAAATTATGAGCACCTAGAGTTTAGGAAGGGAACAATAAACTCCGGATCAGTCATGGGACTGGTGTGAGCAACAAAAACAGTTTATCTTTAAACAAACACAAAAGAATTTAAACATTGAAATCCGCAATGCTTTTAGAAAATGAAACTACCATAAGACCTCCCGCCACACACACAATGCAAACGCAGAATTGGAGGAGATTTCTTCTTATGATAGTCAAACATGCTTACTACGCAAATCATTGGATATTATTATTAGTGCATAGTGTAGAAAAACATTTCGAAAGTATAATATTAATCTTAGCCAACATACGACCAGTATCGTATGCCTACTATAGCTACCATCTAAACAGTGGTGACCACCGTACGTAAATGGCAGGTTCTACAACTAAAACCGTACAAGTTTCGTATTGGGAAATGGATTTCCAACAAATGGTCAGGCTAAGGAACTTCCTTCCGCCGCATGGGATCGCCTCTGGCGGGACGTCCCGAGAGACAAACTGCTCTCTGCAAACAAGGCCGGGTTACCCCTGTAACAGGTAACTCACGAATATGCCACCCCCCGGTCCTTTGGGACCTTTATCCGAGGCGCCTCTAAACCAACATCACACATAATAAAGTGTATCCACATGAGTAAGTATCTGGGCTCCATACCATGATACCACCCTTTTCCAGAAGGAAATGACATACCCTAAAGGGCGCGACCCTCATAACCTTGCCGCAACGATCCTGTTTCGACCATTTCCGGGTTGTGAGGCCCTGATGAAGTCTCGTCCACAAAGCTACGCTTTTTCAAAAAGCCATGCTTCGGGTCAAACAAATGATCAACCTATGATCACAAAGATATAAGATCAAACAAATGATCATATCGCAAATGATCAAACACTGATCATTTCACAGCAGCACTCAGCATGCCACATTACCAAATTGGGATATATCGCTGATAAATTTCAACTACATAACCTCTGAGCTCGTACGTCTCAGAGAAGGGTGTTAAGCTAAGAGAATAAATTCTCCGCCACCAACAGATATGTATTTGAAAGAAATCGGCTTTATATCTCAAAGTGTAATGTCAGACATACAATCCATACAAGTCTGTTCCGGGATCGAACAGAACCGAAGGCACTTCTCACGAAGCCCTTGCAAATCCGGATAATTTCCAATCACGTCCGGACTTCCCGTCACTAAGGGTGATAAAACCTCTATATCGGGGATCAGCCGATGTAGAGTAACTCGACGGTAATCCTTCCGTTTTCAAAAATATTCGGTCTTCAACACCGGTCTTCAAATGCTATCCATATACGACGTATCACATATTCGGAATGGGTTATACGACCCAAAGGTCCTCTCCCGGCTAAACCGAATAGTGAGCGAAATATTCGAAAATCATATGGATATGGGATTTCAATTAAGTCACAACTTAAAACCCAAAACTTTCCATTTGAATGGTTAAAACAAATTACCATTTACATCTTTAAACAAAAAGATTCAACCTTTACGGTTTAAACAGTTTCCACACTTTAATCTTTTAAACAAAAGATTCATTCACAGATTTTCCAAATTAATTTCCATTTAAATTTGATTAACTCGTTAAATCTTTAAATCAAAGATTTAACTTATAGCTTTCAAAACAATCCCATTTCAAATGATTTAAACCAATCATTATTTTAAATCTGTTAAAGATAACAGATTCAAATCATAGCTTTTCAAAAAGAATTCATTCATAACTTGGAAAACCATTTTTCAATTCAATCTTGAAATTCCTTTAAATTAAACTGGAATTTCATTGCTTATCTGAAAGCTTTTATTCTTTTAAAACAAACAGTTTTTATTTCGGAAAATCTGATTCATCCATACGAGTTGAAATCCTTGGGTTAAATCCAAATTCCCAAAATTATACTTTTAAATGGTTTAACGTTATATAAACACATTTATATCATTTTCAATCCCTAGTTTCAAATCATAGAATTCAATTCCCAACTTAAATTCAAATTTAAATCAACTTATTTAAATTTTCAAAACTCGATTAAGTTATTCAAAATAACTTTTATCTTTGAAATTCCATTTCAAAAGTTTTTCACTTTAAACCCAAATTTCAAATTTCAAAATCAGTTGAAATTAAAATTTCAATTTCAAAAACATTGAATTTACATTATCTGTGACTTAACCGATTTCCACGTGAAATCCATATTTGTGTGTGTACAGTGTAGTCCAGGGGTTTCACACACAATAGTGCAACATCAATCATCACAGATATATCGATAAGCGGTACAATCGATAACGCTTATCTTCATTCACAGATTCATAGATAAAATAAATTTATTAGTCACAAAGATTCACTATTACAATTCGATGTGGGTTTCGGATAACCAACTGGAATCCGACTCCCTGTCGCATCGAAATTCAAGTGCGGTTTAACGGGTCAAGGGTTTTCATATTCATATAACAATATATCATAGAAATAGAAATCGCAGATCACGACAAAATCAAAACGTATCACAAAGCATCATATATCAGGGATGTCAAACAATTCAAATCATCCAATATAATCCAAGCATATCATAGTACATCACAAAATATCATCAAATAAATATCAAAATCAGATATTCTACAGACAGAACATTCATAAGCAAGCATCTTAAATTCTTATTGTAATTAATTCAATTTAAAATTAATTACTTGAGAATTTCTTAACCTTGTTTAATTAATCATCGTTAATTATCAACCAATTTCTTTTTTCTTTTCAAAATACTAAATAAATAAATTATTTTGAAATCAATGATTAAGTCTTAATTACTTTCCTTAATCATTTATTAATAACCTTAATTATTAATAACACTTAATTGCCCATCATTAACTACTAATTACTTAGTTAATCATTTATTAATTCATAATTAAATTACTTAATTAATTAACTATCAATCATTCATTTATTAACTTAGGTAGTTAACTACAAATTTATTAACTACTTAACACAAAAATTAATTTATATTAAATTGTTCAATTTAATTAACATTTTTATAAAACTCCTTTTAGAATTTGAAAGTCAATTTATAATTAAATTTAACTTAAATGTTAAAAAATTTCTATACTGATTTTAACTTAATTACTTAAAACTCGAATTAAGGACTAACTCAATTTGTAAATATTTCCCTAAGCCTACAATGTTTAGGACTATTGAAAACAGTATTTAACTTCCTATATCATCCTACAGTTGAAAACCCGAGGAACTCATGCCTTAACCCGATTAGTACTTCGAGTTCCCACCATCTTTCCCCCGAGTCAACTCTCGTACGCATCTTCTTCTCTCCCCTTTTTTTTCTTTTACTAAGAATTTTTTTTTTAAGTTATAACAGCCGTTAAAACAACATACTCTCGCACACACCCAGGTAACCCGAAGCATCTTCCCCATCCTACTCGAGTCGAAACAACCCACAAAGTCACTGACACACACCATGTCACCGTGCACGTGCACGATGCTTCGCCAACGTTCTGGCGAACTCCTACGCCTCCGGCAAGCCACAAAACATCATCACTCGTGAAATCAAGTTTCAATTCAACGTGAAAAATTCGAAATCAAAATGCACCCAGTCGTTCGATCTGCAACGCGAACACACCCAAAAGAAAAAAATGCCTCGACACCCTACGCCGGCCACTAGAAGCAACGCAGCTCCGCCTACACCTCGGCCATACCCTCTTCTACCAGCCTCTAGAAATTCGTGCAACTCGGTCAGCCAGAGGTGAAGGAATCACCTCGTTTCCAGACCTCAACAAACCCACGTCTTAAACCCTACTTTCGGTCCAACCAACTAATCCTTGCATTAGAAATTTTCTTTAGCATTTTTCCTATACTCGGTGATCACCAAGCTTGCTACATACAGAATTTCAACAATTAAAATTAATCGTATCAACTGGAATTGGCAAAAATGTAATTTTTCTTCATATTTAAACTGCTCTTCAACCATGATATTAAAAATCACTAAACTTGTATTAAAAATCCTAGTTTTTAGTAAGGATTCAAATTATACACATGATTCAATAATTTGTTAAATTCAAAATTTCCCATATTTTAAGTACTCTCTGGAAAAATATAAATCTTTCCTCTGGTATACGTTTGTACTTCATGAAATTATTTTTAGATCACAGTTCTTACTTTATCATGATTATTAAAACAACCAGCTAAATCCAGATTCAAAAGTTTACTCACAAATATCAAAAAAACAAAACAGGTTAAGCTTCTAAAAACAAGGAGTTGCTCACCTGTTTTCCAAAGAAGAAAGAATAACAGAGTATGTTGTTTTGATTTGGTTCGAGCTTTGATTTTTTCCAGATTCAAAACTTGATCAGGTTGAAGTTGAAGTCCTTTTTGAATTTACAACGTTGAAATCTGGTTGAGTTTGCTAGTTGGAAGTCTCCACTCGATCTCAGGTTTGCAGTGATGGTTGTTTTAAGTTTTAAGATAATATTTACTTCATATTTTTTTCTTAGTTTTTTAAATGGACGAATTGATGAGAAGAAGAGTTTGATGTATATAAAAGAGGAGTTGTACAGGGTGTTGTATTTGTACAAGCTGATATATTTAAAAATAAGTTTACAGGGTGTTATCATGGGTTATGTACTGGAAACCCTTTGTTTATACCTTAGCCAGAGATCTTTTCTTTGTTTTGGCCGGCATAAATCTTGCTTTGCCATGCTAGAGAGATGGCATTAATTGTTTTGTACAAATATATCTATTTGTTTTCTTCATTTCGGCTGTAGGTACTTGTATTATATTGTGTACTTAGGATCTTACTTTTATTTGTTTTGTACTTGGTTTATTTGGTAAGTGTACATATATGAATATTATTTTCCTTGCTCTCGGCTGAGATGATGATTCTTGTACATGCTTATGTCCTTCATGTATCATACTTGTCCTATTTTATAAAGACATTTTGTTTACTTCATGTTTGAATATATACTTGTTGACTTCGGCTACATACTTGAATATATATGTTTGTTTGTTTGGTTTCATTTGTTAATGTTTGTTGTATTTTTAGCTAATGTATTCACTTATTTTCTTACTTTGTTTTTATTATCTTATATTGTATTTGTTATTTTATTTCATGTATTACTATATATATTTTATTAACCCAAATATTCATTAAACCATCAATAATAAATTCAAAATTATTATTATTTATATTCTAAACCATTTATTTAAGATTTTAAACTCAATTTCAATATATACATATATATATAAAAATTTAAATTTTTATTCATATATCACACATACATATATATCCATATATATATATATACACAATATTATTATATTTAATTGATTTATACAAAATATATTTCGATAATGGGGAAACTCGCAATCAATTAATCCATTTTAAAATTAATTTTACAATTTTTATTTAAAAATTCATTTAATAATCAATTTAAATAAAATTAAATTTCGGGGTCGTTACAAACTTCCCCCCTTAAAAGAATTTCGTCCTCGAAATTCACAGGCACGAAAACAAAGACAGATGAAGAATGTTTCATCTAATCAAACTGAACATTTATTCTGCATTTGGCTTATCAAATCAGAATATCAATAACAGATACAAGAACGAATCTGTTTGACACTTCACAAGATACTTGGGTTATCCAGATCTACGAAATATGCAGTGGCACCGGTTAGTTCGAAGAGATAACTAACCATTCGTAGAATATATCCGGACCCAAAGAATGGATAGATACATAGATACAATTTCAAAATTTTTTTAGTTTAAAACCCAAAATGTACCTATCAACTATAGCAATCAAAGCAACCAATTCATCCATACAAACAATTTGGCCTATCTGGAGTTTATGTCCCATTTTTATATATCAAATTCTTCTTCCTGGATCTACCAGAAACTATCGAAGAATTGAGAAGAGATGACGAACGAAATAGATTGATAGAGAAAAGATTGTTTCCACTGTTGCAGGGTATTGACCATTTATAATCGTATTCCCTCTGTCCCCTATCTCATCCTCTTCTTACACTCATACTCACTATCAGTGGATAGCAAGAGAATTTACTGAGACATTCGAATGGATATCTGAGGAATACTCATTCTAGAGTTTACTTCACTCTATCTCTAATGAGCTACTTAATGTGTTATACTCCTGAGCTAAAGTTCAACCTTAGCTCTGATACCACATGTAAAGACCCAAAAGTTGGCCTTCGAAAATCGGCACCCGTACTTCACTTGTACTCAAAATGCCGTAGATTCAAATGCCAAATCTGGTTCTCCGGAGCTATAACACAATTAAGTAAATAACACAGCGGAAGAAAAGAATAATACATTGATATATATTATCTGATACAACAGAGTGATACACTGAATATCAATATACATCAGAGATATGATACAACAAATAGCAGCGGAAAAGAAAAGATAACATCAGCAGCGGAACAATATCAATAGAAATGATAACTCCAAAATGATCTTCAGACAAGAATGAATCCACAACTCCAAGATAAGCAAATCCGATGAATGAACTAGCTCCAGATAATCTACTAAACCTGAATATCTGAAAAGAAACCCAACTCTAGACTGCTCGTGTGGAAAATTATGAGCACCCAGAGTTTAGGAAGGGAACAATAAACTCCGGATCAGTCATGGGACTGGTGTGAGCAACAAAAACAGTTTATCTTTAAACAAACACAAAAGAATTTAAACATTGAAATCCGCAATGCTTTTAGAAAATGAAACTACCATAAGACCTCCCGCCACACACACAATGCAAACGCAGAATTGGAGGAGATTTCTTCTTATGATAGTCAAACATGCTTACTACGCAAATCATTGGATATTATTATTAGTGCATAGTGTAGAAAAACATTTCGAAAGTATAATATTAATCTTAGCCAACATACGACCAGTATCATATGCCTACTATAGCTACCATCTAAACAGTGGTGACCACCGTACGTAAATGGCAGGTTCTACAACTAAAACCGTACAAGTTTCGTATTGGGAAATGGATTTCCAACAAATGGTCAGGCTAAGGAACTTCCTTCCGCCGCATGGGATCGCCTCTGGAGGGACGTCCCGAGAGACAAACTGCTCTCTGCAAACAAGGCCGGGTTACCCCTGTAACAGGTAACTCACGAATATGCCACCCCCCGGTCCTTTGGGACCTTTATCCGAGGCGCCTCTAAACCAACATCACACATAATAAAGTGTATCCACATGAGTAAGTATCTGGGCTCCATACCATGATACCACCCTTTTCCAGAAGGAAATGACATACCCTAAAGGGCGCGACCCTCATAACCTTGCCGCAACGATCCTGTTTCGACCATTTCCGGGTTGTGAGGCCCTGATGAAGTCTCGTCCACAAAGCTACGCTTTTTCAAAAAGCCATGCTTCGGGTCAAACAAATGATCAACCTATGATCACAAAGATATAAGATCAAACAAATGATCATATCGCAAATGATCAAACACTGATCATTTCACAGCAGCACTCAGCATGCCACATTACCAAATTGGGATATATCGCTGATAAATTTCAACTACATAACCTCTGAGCTCGTACGTCTCAGAGAAGGGTGTTAAGCTAAGAGAATAAATTCTCCGCCACCAACAGATATGTATTTGAAAGAAATCGGCTTTATATCTCAAAGTGTAATGTCAGACATACAATCCATACAAGTCTGTTCCGGGATCGAACAGAACCGAAGGCACTTCTCACGAAGCCCTTGCAAATCCGGATAATTTCCAATCACGTCCGGACTTCCCGTCACTAAGGGTGATAAAACCTCTATATCGGGGATCAGCCGATGCAGAGTAACTCGACGGTAATCCTTCCGTTTTCAAAAATATCCGGTCTTCAACACCGGTCTTCAAATGCTATCCATATACGACGTATCACATATTCGGAATGGGTTATACGACCCAAAGGTCCTCTCCCGGCTAAACCGAATAGTGAGCGAAATATTCGAAAATCATATGGATATGGGATTTCAATTAAGTCACAACTTAAAACCCAAAACTTTCCATTTGAATGGTTAAAACAAATTACCATTTACATCTTTAAACAAAAAGATTCAACCTTTACGGTTTAAACAGTTTCCACACTTTAATCTTTTAAACAAAAGATTCATTCACAGATTTTCCAAATTAATTTCCATTTAAATTTGATTAACTCGTTAAATCTTTAAATCAAAGATTTAACTTATAGCTTTCAAAACAATCCCATTTCAAATGATTTAAACCAATCATTATTTTAAATCTGTTAAAGATAACAGATTCAAATCATAGCTTTTCAAAAAGAATTCATTCATAACTTGGAAAACCATTTTTCAATTCAATCTTGAAATTCCTTTAAATTAAACTGGAATTTCATTGCTTATCTGAAAGCTTTTATTCTTTTAAAACAAACAGTTTTTATTTCGGAAAATCTGATTCATCCATACGAGTTGAAATCCTTGGGTTAAATCCAAATTCTCAAAATTATACTTTTAAATGGTTTAACGTTATATAAACACATTTATATCATTTTCAATCCCTAGTTTCAAATCATAGAATTCAATTCCCAACTTAAATTCAAATTTAAATCAACTTATTTAATTTTTCAAAACTCGATTAAGTTATTCAAAATAACTTTTATCTTTGAAATTCCATTTCAAAAGTTTTTCACTTTAAACCCAAATTTCAAATTTCAAAATCAGTTGAAATTAAAATTTCAATTTCAAAAACATTGAATTTACATTATCTGTGACTTAACCGATTTCCACGTGAAATCCATATTTGTGTGTGTACAGTGTAGTCCAGGGGTTTCACACACAATAGTGCAACATCAATCATCACAGATATATCGATAAGCGGTACAATCGATAACGCTTATCTTCATTCACAGATTCATAGATAAAATAAATTTATTAGTCACAAAGATTCACTATTACAATTCGATGTGGGTTTCGGATAACCAACTGGAATCCGACTCCCTGTCGCATCGAAATTCAAGTGCGGTTTAACGGGTCAAGGGTTTTCATATTCATATAACAATATATCATAGAAATAGAAATCGCAGATCACGACAAAATCAAAACGTATCACAAAGCATCATATATCAGGGATGTCAAACAATTCAAATCATCCAATATAATCCAAGCATATCATAGTACATCACAAAATATCATCAAATAAATATCAAAATCAGATATTCTACAGACAGAACATTCATAAGCAAGCATCTTAAATTCTTATTGTAATTAATTCAATTTAAAATTAATTACTTGAGAATTTCTTAACCTTGTTTAATTAATCATCGTTAATTATCAACCAATTTCTTATTTCTTTTCAAAATACTAAATAAATAAATTATTTTGAAATCAATGATTAAGTCTTAATTACTTTCCTTAATCATTTATTAATAACCTTAATTATTAATAACACTTAATTGCCCATCATTAACTACTAATTACTTAGTTAATCATTTATTAATTCATAATTAAATTACTTAATTAATTAACTATCAATCATTCATTTATTAACTTAGGTAGTTAACTACAAATTTATTAATTACTTAACACAAAAATTAATTTATATTAAATTGTTCAATTTAATTAACATTTTTATAAAACTCCTTTTAGAATTTGAAAGTCAATTTATAATTAAATTTAACTTAAATGTTAAAAATTTTCTATACTGATTTTAACTTAATTACTTAAAACTCGAATTAAGGACTAACTCAATTTGTAAATATTTCCCTAAGCCTACAATGTTTAGGACTATTGAAAACAGTATTTAACTTCCTATATCATCCTACAGTTGAAAACCCGAGGAACTCATGCCTTAACCCGATTAGTACTTCGAGTTCCCACCATCTTTCCCCCGAGTCAACTCTCGTACGCATCTTCTTCTCTCCCCTTTTTTTTCTTTTACTAAGAATTTTTTTTTTTTAAGTTATAACAACCGTTAAAACAACATACTCGCGCACACACCCAGGTAACCCGAAGCATCTTCCCCATCCTACTCGAGTCGAAACAACCCACAAAGTCACTGACACACACCATGTCACCGTGCACGTGCACGATGCTTCGCCAACGTTCTGGCGAACTCCTACGCCTCCGGCAAGCCACAAAACATCATCACTCGTGAAATCAAGTTTCAATTCAACGCGAAAAATTCGAAATCAAAATGCACCCAGTCGTTCGATCTGCAACGCGAACACACCCAAAAGAAAAAAATGCCTCGACACCCTACGCCGGCCACTAGAAGCAACGCAGCTCCGCCTACACCTCGGCCATACCCTCTTCTACCAGCCTCTAGAAATTCGTGCAACTCGGTCAGCCAGAGGTGAAGGAATCACCTCGTTTCCAGACCTCAACAAACCCACGTCTTAAACCCTACTTTCGGTCCAACCAACTAATCCTTGCATTAGAAATTTTCTTTAGCATTTTTCCTATACTCGGTTGTAACGACCCAGAATTTTGACCAAATTTAATTGAGAATATTTAATTAATTTTAAATATTTGAACGATAATTTAATTTGAATCCCGATTATAACTTTGAATTTGACGATTAAATTATGAAATTTAATCGATTGAATGCTGAATAAAAATTTGAATCTTCAATTTTAAGTTGAAGAAAATTATTTCGAAAGCTTTTAAAATTCGTATTGACAATACTGAAGATAACAGAAACTTTCAGAATTGAATTATAAACTGTTTTGATCAGTTTGAAATTTTTATCGTTTCAATCGATATTTAAAAATAGCCGTCCGAGGCGCAGTCTCGGAATTCGACGAAACGAGTTTCATTGGATCCGTAATATTGTTTTATTGTCGGATTTCAAATTTCGTAATTATCGGAGTTGTTTTGTGACTGTACGGTTACAAAATGCGTTGAAGTTATAGAACGAATTCAATTTTTAATTTAAAAATTTAAAATAATTGGTCAACATCAGCCACCCTAGATATGCATTTAGCAGACCTATTCCCTGAAGCATCGCGTACCCTTGCCTCCCCATATCTCACGCGAATCATTTCAGGAGAGCAGAACGAAGAAAAAAAAAATCAAAACGAAGAAAATAAAAATGGCCGAAGCCTGT
This sequence comes from Allium fistulosum, assembly GCA_030737815.1. Taxonomy (NCBI): domain Eukaryota; kingdom Viridiplantae; phylum Streptophyta; class Magnoliopsida; order Asparagales; family Amaryllidaceae; genus Allium; species Allium fistulosum. The sequence continues at coordinate 762,693,247 of CM060903.1, read as the reverse complement.
TTGAAATTGAGCTTCCCTCTTCCAAATCGAATACCCTAAAATCTCGTTCAAACAAAACCCCCAAATCAAAACACTGAAGCCTCGTTCAAATCTCAAAATAAAATCGCGCGAGGCAACGACGAGAGTTAGAATTTCGCGAGGCTGTGGCGTTCGTACGGGGTCGCGACTGGGGCCACGCCGTTCAGATGGAGGTCGCGCGAGTGGTGATGCGTTCGTAGGCGCGAGCGCGAGAAGCGAAGTATGGGACTCGTGACTGGAAAACGCTGACCTGGAGGTGAAGTCAGGCGATGGTATTAGGGCAGAGGTCGACGACGAGATGTCTGAGGATTCGCGGCAGCTCGCGATTAGGGTTCTCAATCGAGGCGTCGCGATGGAAATGGAGTGGCAGCTCGCGATGGTCTCGCGTGGAGGTCGAAGTTAAAGTGGAAGCGGCGATGTTGATGATGCTGGCGACGAGGAAGGGCATGGAACAGCAGTGTCTCGTGATCGAAGGGGAAATGGGAATTCGTGATGCGAATCTTGGCGATGCGATGCCTGGAGTCGGGGTTGCCGTCTAGGGTGTTCGCGAAGTGGAGGGAAAGTCGGAGCTGGGTGCCGATGGGGTGTCTGTGCGAATGCGACAATCGTGGATGGCCAGAGTTTTGCATATCTTGCTATTCACAAATCGACTTTGAGGTAATTACAAAATGTTATTCAATTTAAATTTAAAATATTTGTATTTTTGCAGAGGTTAAATACTGTGATTTTTATGAAACCAGAAAAATTATTACAGATAATTATAAGAGTTGGAAAACAGTAAATAGGTATATGACAAATTTTAAGAGAAGATATAAGGGTTTTAAATTGTTCAAAGAATTTATAAAATTTGGATTTTTGAAATCTATAAATCATTTTACATAGATAAAGATTCGGGTACATATCTAATTTACAGAAATTGGTGAGTTATTTGTTTATTAACCTATTTAAATTAGTCACTAAAATGTCCGGAAAAAGAAAAAAATGGGAATTAGTTTAAAGTTGATAATTAAATAGAAATTTAGTTTAATTTTTGGTTAAAACAATTTGTTAAAGGAGAAAATGGTTAATTAAAACTATCAAAACGAAAAGTTGATTATTCGATTTATATTGAATATTAATAAATTGTATAAACTGTTTATACTAGGGCTGAAATGGAGAAACAAGCTGAAATGATAAATGGGATTGCAAATTAAAGCTAAGGTGAGATTTTTCTCACTCAAGAATTGATTGCAGTTATTGATTGTTTGATATGATTGCTATGTGGATTGTGCTATTAGATATTTTAGGATATATCTATATATATAGCAGTATATACATATTGGCATATGTATATATTGGATTGATGATTTCCCGCCTCGTATAGCGGATGAGACCCTATTGCGCCGTTAGTAAGCGGATTTATAAAAACCTATATACCGCGATAATTCCGTACTGGAGCGGAATTGGTATTGTGCTAACATCTTTGGATGCAGGGAAACAGGTTGGAGGGATCCAACTGGATTCCTCACCAGTAGTTATTTATTTACAGGATTGATGTATATTCTGTTATCATATGTTGATATATGATGTTGTTGTTGTGATTGACCAATTGATGCTGTTGCATCATCGGATTCAAATTTTGAAGTTTAAAAATAACGAATTTAATTTTAAGAAGAGATTTTAAAAGTGATTATTTGAAAGTATACGTTTTATTTGAATCTTTGAATTGGTTTACTTTAAATAAATAAATGTTATAAATTTAAAGTTATGAAAATTTTAAATTGTGAAATATAACTGAAAAGTGATTTTGAAATAAATAGCCAAGTAATTTATAAAATAGTTTAAGTTTGGATTTCTTTTGAATTACTAAAAATGATGTATATAAAGGATGTGCAGAATTGATATTTATCAATTTAAAGTGTTGGAATTTTAAAACGAGTGTTTATAGGTGTTAGAGATTTATTGAATTATAAATTGTAAAGACATGAGATTTATAGAATTATAAATTGTGAAAAATATGAATTTTATAGATTTATAAAGTATGAAGTTATAAAATGGATGAAACGGTAGCATAAAAGATTTATAAGAGATTAACTTATAAATTTGATTTTTTTCCTTTAAATGGAATATTGATCGAATTTGTAAATAAAAGGAGATTTATTAAATCGAAGTTGTTATAAAATAGAAATAGAAAAATAAACGTTGTTTTATAAATTCGAAATCAATGGGATTTGAGAAATTAAATATAGAAGATTTTTAAAGAAGATATATTCACGATTTTGGACAGTGAATATATTGTTAAGTAAAATGGATAGTTTTGGAAAAGTGGCATGGAAAATGAAGTTAAACATTTTAGAGATGTTTTTAAAATGTATTATGATATCGAATACATAGATTTCAACATTTTTATTGTTGAAATAGACGTTTTCGAAGAATAAGGAAATGATGGACTATAACACTGTTGTTATAGTAAATAGTTTCCGAAAGGAAATGTTTTGATGTAGTATTGGGATTCACATATCTATCTAAATTCCGAATCCCTATACTAGTGATTTTGAGTCGTCGTAACGATGTTTTACGCAACATTCGTTTTGACTCAAATAGATGTAAAATTTATGATTTCCTTAAAGAATGAATATATACTTAATATTGATTTAAGTATATCGAATATTTTCAAATGTTGAAAATAAATGATTTGTGAAACACTTATTTTTAAATAAGTATGGAAATGCTTTTCCAATATGAAATGAACTGTTTTGGGATTTTATCTTCAACGATAAAATGAAATGTGGAAATTGATTTGAAATTGTTTTCAAATGGTTAAGTGTGGAAATTTTATATCTAGTAAAGATATTTTTGAAGATGAAATAATTTGGAAAATTATTTGGAATCTGATGATGTTGCGCATCTTTATTGATAGTTAAATAACCGACTATCAATAATTACCTTTAGGTAGGTATTTGTTGTGAATTGGATGAATTTGAATGCCACACTTATTTTTTGAATAAACGCTCACTATTCGGGTTAACCGGAAAAGGACCATAGGGTCGTATAACCCATTCCGAATATGTGATACGTCGTTATGAATCGCATTCGAAGACCGGTGTTGAAGACCGGATATTTTTGAAAACGGAAGGATTACCGTCGAGTTACTCTACACCGACTGATCTTCGGTTTAGAGGTTTTATCACCCTTAGTGACGGGAAGTCCTGATGTGATTGAAAATTATCCGGAAATGCAAGGGCTTCGTGAGAAGTGCCTTCGGTTCTGTTCGATCCCGGAACAGACTTGTATGGATGTGTGTCTGACGTTACACTTTGAGATGTAAAGCTGATTTCTTTCAAATACATTTCTGTTGGTGGCGGAGAATTTATTCTTTTAGCTTAACACCCTTCTCTGAGACGTACGAGCTCAGAGGTTATGTAGTTGAAATTCATCAGCGATATATCCCAATTTGGTAACGTGGCATACTGAGTGTTGCTGTGAAATGATCAGTGTTTGATCATTTGTGATATGATCATTTGTTTGATCTTATATCTTTGTGATCATAGGTTGATCATTTTGTTTGACCCGAAGCAGGGCTTTTTGAGAAAGCGTAGCTTTGTGGACGAGACTTCATCGAGCCTCACACCCCGGAAATGGTCGAAACAGGAAGAATGCAGCAAGGTTCTAGGGAGTAGCGCCCCTTAGTGTATGTCATTCCTTCTGGATAAAGGTGGTATCATGGTATGGAGCCCAGATACTTAACCTCTGTGGTTGCTGCACAGTTATTATTACTTTGTGGTTTGTTGGAAATCGGGGATCCTCGGGAAGATCGGTGACGATCGGGGGATGGCATACGCGTGTCAGTAGTTACCTATTTTTGCAGAGGTAACCCGGCCTTGTGTTGGCAGAGATCTAACCGTAACGTTAGATTCTCGGGTCGTCTATTCCAGGGACGTACCCATCGTGGAAAAGGAAGTTCCTTAGCCTGACCATTTGTTGGAAATCCAAAGAAACAATACGTGACTTGTACGGTATTAGTTGTAGAACCTATCATTCACTTATGGTGGCGCCCCACTGTTTGGATGGTAGCTATAGTAGGCATAGTTCGAAATGTCTATGCTGGCTAAGATTAATATTATACTTTCGAAATGTTTTCTACACTATGCACTAATAATAATATCAAAAATGATTTGATTTTGCGTATTAAGCATCTTTGACTATCATAAGAAGAAATCTCCTCCAATTCTGCGTTTGCATTGTGTGTGTGGTGGGAGGTCTTATGGTAGTTTCATTTTCCAAAAGCATTGCGAATTGACTTTAAAATTATCCTGTTGTTTCTTTTAAAGAATAACTGTTTTACGATCTCACACCAGTCACCATGACTGACTCGGAGTTTATTGTTCCCTTCTAAACTCTGGGTGCCCACCAATTTCCACACGGGCAGCCTAGAGTTATATTATCAGGATATCCTGGATATTCTGGAGCTTGGAAGCAAGCTGGATGGCGAGACGTAGTATTTGTATCTGATAGTATTTATTCCGCTGTGTATTCTGTATGAGGACAAGTTTATATAACTGTCCATTGTTGTATATTGACTCTGATTGATGTATGTATAAAATGATATAGTTCTTTGTTTTAAATGATATTCATTTATCTATTATATATTGTTCCGCTGCGATATGTGAGATTCTGATATTGTTTCTGCTTCTGTATCTGATGTTGTGTTGTTGTTCTTCTTTCTTTCTCTTCTTCTTCTCCTTTTCTTCTATTTCTTCTTTCCAAAACCCTCACTATTGGAGTTTCCGGCACTCGATTGCTCGACAGTCGATAAAGTGAGTATCGATGTCGAATTTTCGAAAGTCGAAAATTCCAGGTCGTGACAAAGTGGTATCAGAGCATATGGTTAAGCGACAACCCTGCTCTGTTGGGTGTTACTCATTAGAGATAGAGCCAGTAGTACTCTAGAATGAGTTGAGTGTAATAATAGATATGAGCGCGTATTTGTTATTGAATATAAAATTGTTTTGTATTGTGATGATTGGTTTATTGAGTGGTATATGAACCTTCGTCGGCACAGTCTGCGCAACTGGATCGAAGGGGTTTCTAAACGCTCGAATAGAACAATTCGGCACAGTATTGTTTTAAATAGGGTGAATGAGATAATTTTGCCCAAAACTATTTGTGTATAGAAAATAAATTTTTTTTCTATAAAGTACTATAGTATATGGTTGCATGGATGTTAGGAAGTAATAATAGTGAATTATCATCACTGAATTAAATGAGAAATTGAAATTATAACCTCCAAAGATAAGAAATGAATTCGTATACCAATGAAACTAAAGAATGTGAATTATAAAAGTGATTTGTAATTTAAAACGGAATTCCAGAGAAGTTTTTGAAAATGTTTGAAAAGAATTCGAAAATTTTGGAGATTTGTAAAGTTTAAATTCCTTTTAGAGTTGAAAATGAATTTCAAAGGTTTTGAAAAATGTTTTGAAGTGATAAAAGCTCTAAACTCTTTTCGGTCGCTGGAAAATAATTCCGATGATGACCATGGCATCACCGGTGTTCATTTTCGGGTTTCCAGAAGAGGAATTGCTGTCAAATTGTTTTAAATAGGAGTTGTTTGAAAATTTGGGTTTTTGTTTTGGAAATTCAAATGGAATTTGAATTGTTTTCAAAATGGTTTTGAAAAGGTTGAAAAGACTCTGGAATTGAGTACTGAATTATGAAAATAAATGAAAATTGTAAATGAAATTGAAGACAAATTTGAAATTGTAAGTGAATTGGAAGTTGTAATGAGTTAGTAATTGAAACTAAGCTAAAAGAGCAATTATGAATGAAGGTGGTTTGGTTTATGGAATAAACCGAATGAAAATATGAAATGCAAATTAAATTGAATGGAATCAATTGCAAATGAAGTAGAATTAAAATAAATTGAATTTGTATCAATTTAAATTGGTTATAAACTAGAATGGATATGAATTCATTTTGTTTAAAAACGAATGTAACTTCAACCGTAAATATATAAGCATATATTGAAAATTTTGTAATCAGAATTGCAAAATAGTTGGATGTTATAACTAGATATTATGGCTAGTAGATATACAGGTATAAAGGGAATTGAATTTGATTTCACAGATAATTTGAATTGCTCGACAAAAGGTACGTATTTAATTTCAATATGAGTTTTTGATGATTTCTGGTCTAGCCGCTTGGCTTTTTCTTTTTCTTTTTGAAATCTGAGAGTCCGTAGGGACGTTTTGTAGTTGTACCGTATTAGCCGCGCAAAGGAGACGCTGGCAAAATTTTTCGAAAATTTCGAGTGTTAGAAAATTTTTGAGAAAATTTTGAAAGTTTAAGTTTGAATTTAAACTCGAATTTGAATTTTTAAGTTAAACAATGTTGTTCTGAAACATAGAGTTGGAGTTGAAATGTAGTTGAATGATAACGAATCTTTAGTATAAGATCTGTTTTGAAAATTTGATAAAACTATTGAATGTTGGAAAAATAGTAGACGAGTTAAGGACATTTTTCCTAACTTGTAATTTCGAGGACGAAATTCTTTTAAGGGGGGAAGTCTGTAACGACCCAGAATTTTGACCAAATTTAATTGAGAATATTTAATTAATTTTAAATATTTGAACGATAATTTAATTTGAATCCCGATTATAACTTTGAATTTGACGATTAAATTATGAAATTTAATCGATTGAATGCTGAATAAAAATTTGAATCTTCAATTTTAAGTTGAAGAAAATTATTTCGAAAGCTTTTAAAATTCGTATTGACAATACTGAAGATAACAGAAACTTTCAGAATTGAATTATAAACTGTTTTGATCAGTTTGAAATTTTTATCGTTTCAATCGATATTTAAAAATAGCCGTCCGAGGCGCAGTCTCGGAATTCGACGAAACGAGTTTCATTGGATCCGTAATATTGTTTTATTGTCGGATTTCAAATTTCGTAATTATCGGAGTTGTTTTGTGACTGTACGGTTACAAAATGCGTTGAAGTTATAGAACGAATTCAATTTTTAATTTAAAAATTTAAAATAATTGGTCAACATCAGCCACCCTAGATATGCATTTAGCAGACCTATTCCCTGAAGCATCGCGTACCCTTGCCTCCCCATATCTCACGCGAATCATTTCAGGAGAGCAGAACGAAGAAAAAAAAAATCAAAACGAAGAAAATAAAAATGGCCGAAGCCTGTTTGAAATTGAGCTTCCCTCTTCCAAATCGAATACCCTAAAATCTCGTTCAAACAAAACCCCCAAATCAAAACACTGAAGCCTCGTTCAAATCTCAAAATAAAATCGCGCGAGGCAACGACGAGAGTTAGAATTTCGCGAGGCTGTGGCGTTCGTACGGGGTCGCGACTGGGGCCACGCCGTTCAGATGGAGGTCGCGCGAGTGGTGATGCGTTCGTAGGCGCGAGCGCGAGAAGCGAAGTATGGGACTCGTGACTGGAAAACGCTGACCTGGAGGTGAAGTCAGGCGATGGTATTAGGGCAGAGGTCGACGACGAGATGTCTGAGGATTCGCGGCAGCTCGCGATTAGGGTTCTCAATCGAGGCGTCGCGATGGAAATGGAGTGGCAGCTCGCGATGGTCTCGCGTGGAGGTCGAAGTTAAAGTGGAAGCGGCGATGTTGATGATGCTGGCGACGAGGAAGGGCATGGAACAGCAGTGTCTCGTGATCGAAGGGGAAATGGGAATTCGTGATGCGAATCTTGGCGATGCGATGCCTGGAGTCGGGGTTGCCATCTAGGGTGTTCGCGAAGTGGAGGGAAAGTCGGAGCTGGGTGCCGATGGGGTGTCTGTGCGAATGCGACAATCGTGGATGGCCAGAGTTTTGCATATCTTGCTATTCACAAATCGACTTTGAGGTAATTACAAAATGTTATTCAATTTAAATTTAAAATATTTGTATTTTTGCAGAGGTTAAATACTGTGATTTTTATGAAACCAGAAAAATTATTACAGATAATTATAAGAGTTGGAAAACAGTAAATAGGTATATGACAAATTTTAAGAGAAGATATAAGGGTTTTAAATTGTTCAAAGAATTTATAAAATTTGGATTTTTGAAATCTATAAATCATTTTACATAGATAAAGATTCGGGTACATATCTAATTTACAGAAATTGGTGAGTTATTTGTTTATTAACCTATTTAAATTAGTCACTAAAATGTCCGGAAAAAGAAAAAAATGGGAATTAGTTTAAAGTTGATAATTAAATAGAAATTTAGTTTAATTTTTGGTTAAAACAATTTGTTAAAGGAGAAAATGGTTAATTAAAACTATCAAAACGAAAAGTTGATTATTCGATTTATATTGAATATTAATAAATTGTATAAACTGTTTATACTAGGGCTGAAATGGAGAAACAAGCTGAAATGATAAATGGGATTGCAAATTAAAGCTAAGGTGAGATTTTTCTCACTCAAGAATTGATTGCAGTTATTGATTGTTTGATATGATTGCTATGTGGATTGTGCTATTAGATATTTTAGGATATATCTATATATATAGCAGTATATACATATTGGCATATGTATATATTGGATTGATGATTTCCCGCCTCGTATAGCGGATGAGACCCTATTGCGCCGTTAGTAAGCGGATTTATAAAAACCTATATACCGCGATAATTCCGTACTGGAGCGGAATTGGTATTGTGCTAACATCTTTGGATGCAGGGAAACAGGTTGGAGGGATCCAACTGGATTCCTCACCAGTAGTTATTTATTTACAGGATTGATGTATATTCTGTTATCATATGTTGATATATGATGTTGTTGTTGTGATTGACCAATTGATGCTGTTGCATCATCGGATTCAAATTTTGAAGTTTAAAAATAACGAATTTAATTTTAAGAAGAGATTTTAAAAGTGATTATTTGAAAGTATACGTTTTATTTGAATCTTTGAATTGGTTTACTTTAAATAAATAAATGTTATAAATTTAAAGTTATGAAAATTTTAAATTGTGAAATATAACTGAAAAGTGATTTTGAAATAAATAGCCAAGTAATTTATAAAATAGTTTAAGTTTGGATTTCTTTTGAATTACTAAAAATGATGTATATAAAGGATGTGCAGAATTGATATTTATCAATTTAAAGTGTTGGAATTTTAAAACGAGTGTTTATAGGTGTTAGAGATTTATTGAATTATAAATTGTAAAGACATGAGATTTATAGAATTATAAATTGTGAAAAATATGAATTTTATAGATTTATAAAGTATGAAGTTATAAAATGGATGAAACGGTAGCATAAAAGATTTATAAGAGATTAACTTATAAATTTGATTTTTTTCCTTTAAATGGAATATTGATCGAATTTGTAAATAAAAGGAGATTTATTAAATCGAAGTTGTTATAAAATAGAAATAGAAAAATAAACGTTGTTTTATAAATTCGAAATCAATGGGATTTGAGAAATTAAATATAGAAGATTTTTAAAGAAGATATATTCACGATTTTGGACAGTGAATATATTGTTAAGTAAAATGGATAGTTTTGGAAAAGTGGCATGGAAAATGAAGTTAAACATTTTAGAGATGTTTTTAAAATGTATTATGATATCGAATACATAGATTTCAACATTTTTATTGTTGAAATAGACGTTTTCGAAGAATAAGGAAATGATGGACTATAACACTGTTGTTATAGTAAATAGTTTCCGAAAGGAAATGTTTTGATGTAGTATTGGGATTCACATATCTATCTAAATTCCGAATCCCTATACTAGTGATTTTGAGTCGTCGTAACGATGTTTTACGCAACATTCGTTTTGACTCAAATAGATGTAAAATTTATGATTTCCTTAAAGAATGAATATATACTTAATATTGATTTAAGTATATCGAATATTTTCAAATGTTGAAAATAAATGATTTGTGAAACACTTATTTTTAAATAAGTATGGAAATGCTTTTCCAATATGAAATGAACTGTTTTGGGATTTTATCTTCAACGATAAAATGAAATGTGGAAATTGATTTGAAATTGTTTTCAAATGGTTAAGTGTGGAAATTTTATATCTAGTAAAGATATTTTTGAAGATGAAATAATTTGGAAAATTATTTGGAATCTGATGATGTTGCGCATCTTTATTGATAGTTAAATAACCGACTATCAATAATTACCTTTAGGTAGGTATTTGTTGTGAATTGGATGAATTTGAATGCCACACTTATTTTTTGAATAAACGCTCACTATTCGGGTTAACCGGAAAAGGACCATGGGGTCGTATAACCCATTCCGAATATGTGATACGTCGTTATGAATCGCATTCGAAGACCGGTGTTGAAGACCGGATATTTTTGAAAACGGAAGGATTACCGTCGAGTTACTCTACACCGACTGATCTTCGGTTTAGAGGTTTTATCACCCTTAGTGACGGGAAGTCCTGATGTGATTGAAAATTATCCGGAAATGCAAGGGCTTCGTGAGAAGTGCCTTCGGTTCTGTTCGATCCCGGAACAGACTTGTATGGATGTGTGTCTGACGTTACACTTTGAGATGTAAAGCTGATTTCTTTCAAATACATTTCTGTTGGTGGCGGAGAATTTATTCTTTTAGCTTAACACCCTTCTCTGAGACGTACGAGCTCAGAGGTTATGTAGTTGAAATTCATCAGCGATATATCCCAATTTGGTAACGTGGCATACTGAGTGTTGCTGTGAAATGATCAGTGTTTGATCATTTGTGATATGATCATTTGTTTGATCTTATATCTTTGTGATCATAGGTTGATCATTTTGTTTGACCCGAAGCAGGGCTTTTTGAGAAAGCGTAGCTTTGTGGACGAGACTTCATCGAGCCTCACACCCCGGAAATGGTCGAAACAGGAAGAATGCAGCAAGGTTCTAGGGAGTAGCGCCCCTTAGTGTATGTCATTCCTTCTGGATAAAGGTGGTATCATGGTATGGAGCCCAGATACTTAACCTCTGTGGTTGCTGCACAGTTATTATTACTTTGTGGTTTGTTGGAAATCGGGGATCCTCGGGAAGATCGGTGACGATCGGGGGATGGCATACGCGTGTCAGTAGTTACCTATTTTTGCAGAGGTAACCCGGCCTTGTGTTGGCAGAGATCTAACCGTAACGTTAGATTCTCGGGTCGTCTATTCCAGGGACGTACCCATCGTGGAAAAGGAAGTTCCTTAGCCTGACCATTTGTTGGAAATCCAAAGAAACAATACGTGACTTGTACGGTATTAGTTGTAGAACCTATCATTCACTTATGGTGGCGCCCCACTGTTTGGATGGTAGCTATAGTAGGCATAGTTCGAAATGTCTATGCTGGCTAAGATTAATATTATACTTTCGAAATGTTTTCTACACTATGCACTAATAATAATATCAAAAATGATTTGATTTTGCGTATTAAGCATCTTTGACTATCATAAGAAGAAATCTCCTCCAATTCTGCGTTTGCATTGTGTGTGTGGTGGGAGGTCTTATGGTAGTTTCATTTTCCAAAAGCATTGCGAATTGACTTTAAAATTATCCTGTTGTTTCTTTTAAAGAATAACTGTTTTACGATCTCACACCAGTCACCATGACTGACTCGGAGTTTATTGTTCCCTTCTAAACTCTGGGTGCCCACCAATTTCCACACGGGCAGCCTAGAGTTATATTATCAGGATATCCTGGATATTCTGGAGCTTGGAAGCAAGCTGGATGGCGAGACGTAGTATTTGTATCTGATAGTATTTATTCCGCTGTGTATTCTGTATGAGGACAAGTTTATATAACTGTCCATTGTTGTATATTGACTCTGATTGATGTATGTATAAAATGATATAGTTCTTTGTTTTAAATGATATTCATTTATCTATTATATATTGTTCCGCTGCGATATGTGAGATTCTGATATTGTTTCTGCTTCTGTATCTGATGTTGTGTTGTTGTTCTTCTTTCTTTCTCTTCTTCTTCTCCTTTTCTTCTATTTCTTCTTTCCAAAACCCTCACTATTGGAGTTTCCGGCACTCGATTGCTCGACAGTCGATAAAGTGAGTATCGATGTCGAATTTTCGAAAGTCGAAAATTCCAGGTCGTGACAAACTCGGTGATCACCAAGCTTGCTACATACAGAATTTCAACAATTAAAATTAATCGTATCAACTGGAATTGGCAAAAATGTAATTTTTCTTCATATTTAAACTGCTCTTCAACCATGATATTAAAAATCACTAAACTTGTATTAAAAATCCTAGTTTTTAGTAAGGATTCAAATTATACACATGATTTAATAATTTGTTAAATTCAAAATTTCCCATATTTTAAGTACTCTCTGGAAAAATATAAATCTTTCCTCTGGTATACGTTTGTACTTCATGAAATTATTTTTAGATCACAGTTCTTACTTTATCATGATTATTAAAACAACCAGCTAAATCCAGATTCAAAAGTTTACTCACAAATATCAAAAAAACAAAACAGGTTAAGCTTCTAAAAACAAGGAGTTGCTCACCTGTTTTCCAAAGAAGAAAGAATAACAGAGTATGTTGTTTTGATTTGGTTCGAGCTTTGATTTTTTCCAGATTCAAAACTTGATCAGGTTGAAGTTGAAGTCCTTTTTGAATTTACAACGTTGAAATCTGGTTGAGTTTGCTAGTTGGAAGTCTCCACTCGATCTCAGGTTTGCAGTGATGGTTGTTTTAAGTTTTAAGATAATATTTACTTCATATTTTTTTCTTAGTTTTTTAAATGGACGAATTGATGAGAAGAAGAGTTTGATGTATATAAAAGAGGAGTTGTACAGGGTGTTGTATTTGTACAAGCTGATATATTTAAAAATAAGTTTACAGGGTGTTATCATGGGTTATGTACTGGAAACCCTTTGTTTATACCTTAGCCAGAGATCTTTTCTTTGTTTTGGCCGGCATAAATCTTGCTTTGCCATGCTAGAGAGATGGCATTAATTGTTTTGTACAAATATATCTATTTGTTTTCTTCATTTCGGCTGTAGGTACTTGTATTATATTGTGTACTTAGGATCTTACTTTTATTTGTTTTGTACTTGGTTTATTTGGTAAGTGTACATATATGAATATTATTTTCCTTGCTCTCGGCTGAGATGATGATTCTTGTACATGCTTATGTCCTTCATGTATCATACTTGTCCTATTTTATAAAGACATTTTGTTTACTTCATGTTTGAATATATACTTGTTGACTTCGGCTACATACTTGAATATATATGTTTGTTTGTTTGGTTTCATTTGTTAATGTTTGTTGTATTTTTAGCTAATGTATTCACTTATTTTCTTACTTTGTTTTTATTATCTTATATTGTATTTGTTATTTTATTTCATGTATTACTATATATATTTTATTAACCCAAATATTCATTAAACCATCAATAATAAATTCAAAATTATTATTATTTATATTCTAAACCATTTATTTAAGATTTTAAACTCAATTTCAATATATACATATATATATAAAAATTTAAATTTTTATTCATATATCACACATACATATATATCCATATATATATATATACACAATATTATTATATTTAATTGATTTATACAAAATATATTTCGATAATGGGGAAACTCGCAATCAATTAATCCATTTTAAAATTAATTTTACAATTTTTATTTAAAAATTCATTTAATAATCAATTTAAATAAAATTAAATTTCGGGGTCGTTACACTAAAGAAACCCTAAATAGACTTAAGAGATAAATACATACATATTATACGTATACTGTGATTTCAAATGTGTTCGACACTTGAATCACGAGGGCATTTCATAAGAAATATGTTATCCCATAAGTCGATATTACTCAATATAATATATTAAAGATTATGAATCTTTAGTACAATGTTGTCCTCTTCCATATATATATTAATAAATTATTTGCATACTCCTTAGTTTTGAGCAGACTCAAGCTAGGGATGTTATTTGTAGCATTATTAATATATTGAATAGACGGGATAAGATAACTATATGCATTTGTTGAGCAGACTTACGTTACATATACTAATGCTGTCGTGATATGGTAGGTACGAGTGAATAATGTTGTTTCAATTTGTTAAGCAGACTCGAGATCGAAGCGGAATCAGGACAAGTTACCAAATGGTTAGGAGTTGTATGTGATACAATCGATAAGGAGTTATCCATTGTTTGTGGGGCTATGATTTGTTGACCAGACTCAAGGTCAAAATCCAAAGACAAACGAGTCCTAACACCCACTAGTGAAGTCGAAAGACTTCTATGTTTCACTTAGGGTTTGTTGAAACATAAAAGACTAATGGGATCCTTATTTGAAAAATGAAATGATAACATTTAACTTTTCTAATATTGTAATAATATATGCTATATAATGTTATAATAATCTACAGTGATAAATTTATGCATTTAATACGATTGGTAAAACGTTTATCAATTAAGATATACAAATGATTTGAATCAAAGATTGAAAAATAGGAATATAACATATAATTACTAATAAATGCTTGTTGCATGTTAAAGTTTTCAATACCCATGCAAGAACATAATTTTACAATTACTAAACACATTCTTAATTTGGTCGTTTACACATTTATTTGGTCGAGACCATGTATTGCATTCTATAAGTTTCGAACTCTAAAGCAATACAAGGCTATGGATATTTGATCCACATACTATCACATATAAATGTTATACGAAGAATGGTCACAGTTCGTAATGTACGATACTTCGATGAAGTTAGTTTATCAGAAACAAGCCAATAAACAGTACTATCAGATTGAGTTTTCAATTTGATTGATTACAAAAGGATTGTATTGTACTGAATGTAGTACTAAACCAAAACTACAAGAATGGTCTAAGAATTTGATCACTGAAATATCAGTTTGATCAGTTTACGTAAGGTGCATCATAATTGATGTCCTTAAATGTTGAGGATAATCAAATGCATCTTTGTAAAGAGTTCGTTATGATGTCGTAGTAAGGGTTTTCTCTTGAATGGTTTGACCATTTGAAAGGAAAATGAATGTATAAGAGTAGATGTAATTCAAGGTACAGTTGGGATGAAGAGAGTGAATAGGCACTTCTGCTTAATAAAGAAACATCAGAAAGAATTGAGACTTAACATTGAAATGTGAACTAATATTTCTATTTTGAAATGTATTTTGATATAAAAAATTATTTTCTACGAGATTTATTTCTTTGAGTTCTGTGACGACCCGGCTTTCATTGACCAGAAAGTCGTATCGCTAATAAGAAAGAAAGGGATAGAAAGAGAAAAGGAGAGAAGAAAGAAAGGAACAACATCAGAATCTAAACAGCGGAATGAATAAATTATATTAATAACATAAACTATTACATAGTTTCATATACAACAACTATCAGAGTTACACAACATATACAACACATACTAGACAGTTATAAACACCTGTCTAGTTTCTACAATATAAGATACAACACAGATAACAATGACTCAGAGATCAACACAGCGGAACTACTATATCTCTACAGCGCTGAAGCCTCCTGCTCCATTGCTCCTCCAGATAACTCGTCAAAGCAAACCTGACTCTCTTGGCTACTCGTAAAAATTTGAGTACCCAAGAGTTTATATAAAACAGAAATAAACACTTGGGTCAGACATGGGTCTGGTGTGAGTAAACGGTTTAAATTGCTTAACTTCAAAACCTTTTGAAAACAAAGGTATCACGTAAGACTTCCCACACATAAACATGGAAAAGTTTTTACCTTACGCTAACCAAAACATTTGATAGGAAATCTGGTTATATTATAATAGGTCTAGGGTTTTCAAATAAATATGAAATAGCTGAAATTGTTACATTATTAAATTCCAGCATACTAGCCAACAAAGTGGGTTATACAATCAAGTCCGTTATCACTTATTGGAAGTTGGATTTCCATACAATGGCAGGGCTACTGGGGTACCGCCCGTCACAGTACGTGGCCTAGATCACCGTACCGAGGAGTACGCCCGCTCCCCTGCAACACAAAGCCGGAACCATCCCTTACTGGATAATTCCGAATAAAATCACCCCACGGTTGTGTACATCAACCGCACCACTAAGTCGAAAATAGAAAGGGACATCTAGACAGGGATGACCTTACTCTCAGTGGGCGCTACCCACGAAGCCTTGCTGCACCTCCCCTGTTTTAGCCATTCCCGGTTGATGAGGCTTGAGGTCACGATTACCTTTAATCAGAACACATCACTTAGAATGCTCATCGTCCACCTGACGATGTTCTGAAAGCATTCAATCCATACAAGTTCGTTCCGGGTTCGAACGAAACCGAAGGCATTATCTCGTTACACTCGTTTTGGAATCACCCTCAGAGTTAACGACAATAACCCTTGCACTCTGAATCTTCATCTTCACTTGAGATTCACGACCTATCGTTAATTTGGATCGATGTGGTATTCGGGTCTCCAGACCTGGAAATCCGGTATACGGAAACCCGATCCCGGTCTCATCGAAATCCAAAACGTATCTTTTAAGGCCAAGTTGTTTAAAGGTTTAAACAATTCAATTCAATTTAATACTTGAATTCACATAGCATTAACATAGATAAATATCACACATTTATCACAGATATATCATAGTATATCATCCAATAGATATCAACCAAATCAGACATTCTACTCAACCATCATTCATAAGCAACCATTTATTAATCTCTATTATAATCAATTTAATCAATTTAAATTAAATTAATTACTTAAGAATTAATTCCTAACCTTGCTTAATCAACCATTAATTAATTACAATCCATTTAATTAATTAATCATTAAATATTAATCACTCTTGATTAATTATTCATTAATTACATAAAGTAATTATCCTTTAATTAATTTCACAAATTAATCCTTAATCATTTACAGTAATTAACCTTTAATTACTCTCATTAATTACAATAATTAATATCCTTAATTAATTACATTAATTAATTAATTAACTATAATTAATTACATTATTTCTTAATTAATTACATTATTTAATTACATTCATTAATTAATTACTTTCATTTATCAACCTTAAATAATCATCAACAGTAATTAACTATTCTTAATTACTTTAATTTCTTTTATAAATCCTTTTTGATTAATTACACCAATTACATACAGTAATTCAATTATCAATTACTTATACCGAGTAATTTCACTTAACCAATCTTATTAAGTAATTATACTTAATCAATTATCGAGTGACCATCTTTAATTAATAATCAAATTAATTAACTTAAATAAATCACATTTATTTCATAAATCATAACTAAGTAATTCATCCTTAATTACCCTTAAACAAATTAATTAATCCTTGATTAATTATTCTTTAACTATTAATTAATAAACTTAATTATTAATCAATATCTTTAATACAAAGTAATCAATGCTTAATTACTTTTATAATTAATTAATTAACCTTAATTAACTAATTAATTACCTCTTAATTATTAATTAATAAAACTTAATTATAAATTAACAACCTTAATTATCAATTTAATTAACCCATAATTACCTATTAATCAATCTTTAACGACAATTAATTAACCCTTAATAACAGTTAATTAATCCTTAATTAACTTTAATTATAAATTAATTATCTCTTAATTATTAATTAAGAAAACTTAATTATTACTTAATAAAACTTTATTAAGTACTTCTTAATTACCATTTTAATTAACTCTTGATCATTTAATTAATCCTTATCAAAAATTAATTAAATAAATTAATTAAACTTAAATCTCTTAATTAACTTAATTAATTTCAACTCTAAAAAAAATCTTAATTAATCTTGAGATAAAACATTATCATTAAACATTTGATCTTAGTAATTAAATTTACTTAATTAA
Organism: Allium fistulosum; assembly: GCA_030737815.1. Lineage (NCBI taxonomy): Eukaryota > Viridiplantae > Streptophyta > Magnoliopsida > Asparagales > Amaryllidaceae > Allium > Allium fistulosum. Next base: position 762,675,414 of record CM060903.1, on the reverse strand, counting down.
ATTATTAATTAAGTTTTAAAATAAATAATCATTAATTAATTCAATTAATCAATCATTCTTTATTTATTCCATTTATTATCAACTTAAATTAAGTTTTAAGATAAAACATTTCTTTATTACTTATCTTATTTTCAAATTAAATTTGAAAATAACTTAAAAATTTAACTTAATATATTTAAGTTAAATAAATCATACAACTTTAATTTAGTCAAAACATTTATTACAAAGTAATGAATTTTTAAAACAAATTGTTTTAACTTGATTATTTAAATTTAAAATCTTACCTTTTATTTAAATTTTTAAAAAAAAACTAATTTAAATATTTCCTTTGAGTTTGACCCATTATACTTGAACAAAGCCAAGCCTTTCTTCTTCTTATTTCCCTTTTTAAACAGAGATTAGTTTTACATTTTAAACTGTTTGGTTTTTTTAAAGAATTTAAACTGTTAACTGTTTACTCTCAAACTCACAAACGACACGAAGGCAATCCCGTGCCACAGCCCTATCTTCCCGAGTTCTTCCCGAGCAAATTTTAAACTGGTTTGTTTAAAATTTAAAATTGTTAAAGCTTTAACAGTTTCACTCGAAAACTCACGCAAACAACCCAAAGAAATACCCGAGCAAAATCTTAAGCTACGCGAGTTCCTCCCCGTACTACTCGAGTAACTCCATCTTCCCCAATTCAAAATTCCAGATACACGCAAATGAGAACACGTGCACGTGCACGGTGAACATCGACGACTCCGACCAACTTGCTGATCACCATCGAGTCGCCCACCTTCCTCTCGACCATCACGACAACTCCGATCATCGATTAATTTCGAAAATCGAATTTAAGCTTTCTCGATCACTACCTGGAACAACACTTCGAACAAGAACCACCTCGTCAGACCACTTCTGACCATCAGATCACCCACGACTTCGACCAAAGCTCCAGCTCTAACCCACGCTTCCATCCCCCCATGCGCGATAGCATCCAGATCACCCACGACGTCGGGAAAAATCGCGATTTCAATCAAGCCCAAAATCAACATTAAACCCTAGAATTCCATCGAACGACCACCACAGCATAGAATAAAATCATCTACTATTTTTCCTACCATCTTCATCCTCCAATCGACCTTCGACATCAACCCCGATGAACCCAGCCTCACCGATCGTCTGAAAATGACGAAAATGTCTTTTCTGTTCATCTTAAAATTCTCGGCCATCCCAAACTTAAAATTCATGAATTCTGTTTCTAAATTCATCATTTGTAATCACAAATCAGATTATAGAATCAAAGATTTAAATTAACATATTTGAATTTTACCCATTTCTTTGATTTCTTCTGTAATCTTAAAATTTGAGTTAAATACTTATTGTATATTCTTGAATCTATTTTTAAAATCTAAAGTATATAGTTAGAAACCTTTTCTATTCACAAATCCTAGACTATAATCAAATGGATTTTAAAGATATGAATTTTTTTCAAATAAAATCTGAAGCCTGTCCTTAGATAAAACAGAGACAGATATATGTTCAGACATGCATATCTTTATATCTACATATTTATAAACATGCAAACAAAAATTCACTAAAACATTCAAGTATATCTCATATCATACTACTGGAATCAAGATATATAGTTTCAAGATCTTATAAAAGAAGAGATTACTCAAATAGAAGATGAACAGAGCAATTAACAATGAAACTAGGCATGCATACTTCAATCCTCACATACATATAGTATACACACATATAATTGAACATGCAAATATACTTCATTCAGAAATCATTCGAAAGCAATTTAAATTCATATAACTTTGAAAAAGATGTTTACTCACCTTTCCAAGAGGCAGAAGAATTTAAAACAGTTTTGAACAGGCTTGAAAACTGGAATGTTGATCTTTGAAAAACTGGAAACTTTTGAAATTTCATCTGCTTGTTTTGAAAACTTGAAACTTGCTTTGATTTACTTGCATGCACTTGGAATGGATTACAGACTTGAAGAACAATTGTTACAGGGCTTGAAAACAATGGTTACAGATCTTTGTTTACAGGGCTTCAGGTTATATTTCTTGGTTTTTTGAGGAGTGTTGATTATAGATTTTTGGTAGATTACAGGTTTTGAGTAGATTTCAGATTACAGGGTTGCAAGAACAAAAGGGTTAAAGGTCTTAAAAATATTGCAGATTTGTTTTGAGGAAGGCTACAGGGTTTTTCTTTTGAACTGGAAATGATTTTCAGGTTGTATATTTGAGAATTAAGCTTTTGAAGATGATTATGGTTTGAGATGAATTTCAATTTTTGATTTGTGGAGAGGATTTCGGTTTGAGAAATTTTCTTTTGGTTTTAGCATTTGAACTGAAATGTGAGAATTAAAACAAGAAAAAGGGAAGAGAGGAGGATATAGTTTTATATAAATTCATTTAGATTATTTTAAAAATTAAAGAAAATAAAATGAACTATGACACTTGTCTCATACCTTAGCTAATTATCTCACACATGTATTTTTCATGTTTAAAAATTTTACACTTGTCATTTTCCATTTATATTCTTTTTAAAAAGAGTTTTAAAACTTTTATATTAATTTCTTAATTAATAAATTCATTTCTTAATTAGGAAATGCTTTCCTATATTATAAATAAATGGAAACTTTTAAAATAAAATAAAATAATATCCATTTATATTATAATAAAATCATATATAATATATTTAAGTCAATTTAAAGTGTAAATATACCTTTTGTATTTATTTATTATTAAATAAATACTTTCTAAATTTATATACAAAAATCTCTTCAAGGAAGACAAAAATATTACAAAAATTTTATTTTAAATAAAAGTCTTGTTCATATATTTTATACCCAAATATATTAAAAAAAATATCTTTTAAAGATTCAAATTTAAATTCAGATTCAAATTCAAATTTTACTTTTAAAATTCAATTTAAAAATCAACTCAACATTTATATTTTTAAATAAACATTTTATTAAGTTTGAAATTGATATATTTCATTTAAAAACAACTCAAGACATATATATACATATTTAAACAATACTTATTAATTTTGGAAATGATAAATCTATTTTAAAATCAAATTTATAAAATAACATAATTAAATAATTATCCTTATTATAATTCAATCTATATCATAATTAATACATCACATTATTATTATTTGGTTATTTATATTTGAAATAACAATATTATCAATTAAAATAATTTAAATTAAGAGATTATCACATTTTAAACTTCTCGAAATTCCGGGATATCACATTCCTTCCCCCTTAAAAGAATTTCGTCCTCGAAATTTAAAACAAAAGATAATCCAAAAAATTTTAAATTTATTTTCAAAAATCCAAGCATACACATCAACCATACACTATCAATCAAACAACCATTCATCCAAACAAACAATTTTATCCAAACAAACAATTCATACAAACAAACAACTCTAGTTATCCGGACATAGATCCGGATAAACTCTCTAAAATTATCCAAAGTTTCCTAGATACAGATACTGGGTTACTCGCTCTACTGGATCCAAACTGGTAATTCAATACCGAAGCCAAAACACATATCCTCACAAAAACTCAGAAAGATCTAATATACTCGGAGCTATCTTCCTAGTCTTACCCAAACTCAATTGCTTCCTTTACCGAAGAAATAACAACGAAGTCTCCAACTTCGAATTTCAAAATTCTCCATCTCTAATCCACAGAACTCTTCTGATGATTCTAGGCTGCCTTCACCTTTCCTGATCAGCTCAACCATTGCTGATGCTTCTCGAAACAAACCGGACCACAAACAATCCAACAAACGGATCCTCTCAAGATCTACGGAAATCCAGAACTCAAACTCTACTCCTCAATCATCAATAGATTCCAAATACTTCTTTTATCAAGACAAAACAGATTCTCTCACCAATCTGACCTTCAAATCTTGAAAAGCTTCCTGTAGGAACCCTCTAATCCAAACACTGCAACTTCCGGTTGCTTCTACTCTAGAACAACTACTACCAAGCTTTCGCTGCTCAACTCTGATCTAGATGTCGTCTATGAACTCGAACACAAACTAGATCAACACTCCAGAAAATTTCTGACAACTCTATAACTCCTACATCTTCTAGAGATGCCTCAAACCCAAGCAAAGATTTCCCAAGAGAATACTCAATTATCGCAAGTCACTTTTGCGATTCTATCCAGTCTAATATCCAAAAATAATGTTCTTTCTTTACCTGTAACGACCCAGAATTTCGAACAAATTAAATTGAGAATATTTAATTAATTTTAAATATTTGAACGATGATTTAATTTGAATCCCCGATATAACTTTGAAATTTGCGATTAAACTTTAAAATTTAATCGATTGAAAGTTGAATAGAAATTTAAATCTTCAATTTACAGGTGAAGAAAAATATTTTTGAAAGCTTTTAAAATTCGTATTGACAATACTGAAGATAACAGAAACTTTCAGAATTGAATTATAAACTGTTTTGATCAGTTTGAAATTTTTATCGTTTCAATCGATATTTAAAAATAGCCGTCCGAGGCGCAGTCTCGGAATTCGACGAAACCAGTTCCATTGGATCCGGAATATTGTATTATTGCTGGGTTTCAAATTTCGTATTTTTCAAGGTTAATACGTGATCGTACGGTGGAAAAACGCGTTGAAATTAATCGGATTCAATTTAAATTTAAAAATTGTCAACATCAGCCACCCTAGGTTCTCTTTAGCAGACCTATTCCCTGAAACGTCGCGTACTCCTGTCTCTTTCCCTCTGTAAATTCACGAAATCGAAACACTTCAGTTCAAAGAAAATAAAATGCCGTTCATTCCAAACTCTCGTTCTCCCCAGTTCAAACGAGAAACCCATTCGTTCAAATAAAAAGTGGCCGAAGCTAGTGGAAAAAAATCTATTCCTCTGTCGTATAATATTCGAAATCAAAACCCATTCGAGAGTTCGATCGCAAGGCAGCAGACTGGGAGCCTTCGAGCTCGAATCGCTGGTGGGGGTTCTCGAGGCGTGTGGGCAAGGGCGTGGAAGGTGACAGGGGTTTCGAGTTCAAGCTCGAGTTGGAGGCAGTCATCGTATTCTCTGGTCGCGATTTCGAGTCGCGTACGCGCGCGATGTCATGAGGTCGAGAGCGCGTAGGGGTATACGGCGGCGCGTTCGACTGGGAGGCGAAGCTAGGGCAGCAGCGAAGTGGATTCGCGAGATGGTGATGAGGGCGTCGCGGCAGAAGGATGGCGGCATGGCAGCTTGGGCTCACGATGATAACCTGGAGCGACGTAGATGGGTTTGAGGATCGGGGTTCGCGAGTAGCTCGCGATGGTGATCCTCACTTGAAGGAATTGCAGGCGACGAGGGCAGTGAAGGTATTTCTTGTTCAGTTGTTTAACTGTAATTAGGACAAAATATTTTCAGAGAAATGGATTACTGATTTGATAATTTCTCTAGTTAAATTATCGAATCTGGTTTTGTGAACTTTATCAAAGAAAAAGGTATATCACAGGAAATATTAACAAAAATTTTTTTCAAATAATATATAAGGTTCAAGCAATAAGTTTTTAACATAGATTTGTTTTTTTAAGTTATTTCTGTTTTAAATTGCAGTAAGAGATTCAAGAAAATCCTATGTTTTATTTAGAAAAGAAAAAAAAAGTTAAGTAATTTATTCAATAGTAATGGATTTTTCGAGTTAGTTCAAATTAAAAGTATTAATTAATTTAATCTATTGAAAAGAAATTAATTGTTCGATTTATTTCGAATATTGATAAATGATGTAAATTATTTATACAAGGTCGAAATTTGGAGAAAACAAACTGGATCGGATTGGATTACAAATATAAAGCTAAGGTGAGATTATTTTCTCACTCAAAATAATTTTTGTTTGACAGTTATTGAATGTTTGATTTGATTGTTATTGGATGTGATATTAGATATGATAGGATATATCTATATATATAGCAGTATATACATATTGGCATATGTATATATTGGATTGATTGATTTCCCGCCTCGTATAGCGGATGAGACCCTATTGCGCCGTTAGTAAGCGGATTTATAAAAACCTATATACCGCGATAATTCCGTACTGGAGCGGAATTGGTATTGTGCTAACATCTTTGAATGCAGGGAAACAGGTTGGAGGGATCCAACTGGACCCCTCACATTGATTGATTTTATTTATACTGTGGTATGAATCTGTGAATGATTATATTGATGTTATTGATCATATCGATGTCTGGAAATTGATTGAAAGCTAAAAATTTAGCTGAATGGATGTTTGATATCATTGGATTCCAAAAATAAACGAAATTGGATTTTTGAATCAAAGTAGAAATTTCTAAGTGAATCAATTTTAGAAATTGAAGAAAGGAATTTTTAAAGTATAATCGTATTGAATAATTCCAGAATAAAGTGAAAATGCTAAATAAATGGATTTCGTAAAATAGTGACTATAATTCGAAGAATTTGATTTAAAATTTGGATTTTAAAATAGATTGGAAGAAACAATTGAAATTGGTTTTCTTTAAAAAGGAATTTATTTAAAAAGAGATAAGTTGGAAATCCAATTTGGAATTTAATTGGTAAATTGAAATAAACTGGGAAATCAATGTAAAATGATCTCAATTTGAAGAATCCCTTTAAAAACAGGATATTGAATAATTTGAAAAGAACAAGAATTTATTTTAGTAGTGAAAATAAATTTAGAAATCAATTTGTAATTGATTTGGAGTTAAAGTAGAATTAGAAATTAAATTGAAATCCGATTTTAGATTCAAAAGTGAATATTTGGAAAAATGAATCCAATTGAAATAAGGGAATGTGAATTTAAAATGGAAATGATGTTAAAATGATTTATAAAGGGATGAACTTTACGATTGTAAAGTTTTAAAAGAACGATTTTTGAAAAAAAATGAATTATAAGTATTAACTTATAAGATGGACCGTTAGTATAAAAATTGAGTTTGAATTGAACTAGTTAATAAAGAAGATTTATAAATTGTAGTTTTTATAAATGGAAATAGAATTTATAAACGTGTTTATAAATTCGAAATAGATTGAATTTGATAAATTAAATATGGAAGATTATTAAAGAAGATATATTCACGATTTTGGACAGTGAATATATTATTGAATAAAATGGATTCATTTTTGAAGAAGTGATATTAAAAATGAAGTTAAACATTTTAAAGATGTTTTAAAATGTATTATAAATCGAAAGCAGAGATTTCCGCAGTTCTTGTTGAAATAGACGTTTTCGAGAAATTTAAGGAAATGGTGGACTATAACACTGTTGTTATAGTAAATGATTTCCGAAAGGAAATGTTTTGATGTAGTATTGGGATTTATATATCTATCTAAATCCGAATCCCTATACTAGTGATTTCGAGTCGTCGTAACGATGTTTTACGCAACATTCGTTTTGACTCAAATAGATGTTGAAATTTATGATTTCCTTAAAGAATGAATATATACTTAATATTGATTTAAGTATATCGAATATTTTCAAATGTTGAAAATAAATGATTTGTGAAATACTTATTTTTAAATAAGTATGGAATTTCTTTTCCAATATGAAACGAGGGGTTTGAAACTTTATCTTTTAAAGATAATTAGAAAGGTGAATATTTGAAATTTGTTTTCAAACGGTTAAGTGTGGAAATTTTATATCTAATAAAGATATTTTGGAAGATGAAATAATTTGGAAAATTATTTGGAATCTGATGATGTTGCGCATCTTTATTGATAGTTAAATAACCGACTATCAATAATTACCCTGAATGGATGTTTTGTTGTGAATTTGTTGAATTTGAATGCCACACTTATTTTTAAATAATCGCTCACTATTCGGGTTAGCCGGGAAAGGACCATGGGGTCGTATAACCCATTCCGAATATGTGATACGTCGTTATGAATCGCATTTGAAGACCGGTGTTGAAGACCGGATATTTTTGAAAACGGAAGGATTACCATCGAGTTACTCTACACCGACTGATCTTCGGTTTAGAGGTTTTATCACCCTTAGTGACGGGAAGTCCTGACGTGATTGAAAATTATCCGGATGTGCAAGGGCTTCGTGAGAAGTGCCTTCGGTTCTGTTCGATCCCGGAACAGACTTATATGGATTGTGTGTCTGACGTTACAATTTGAGATATAAAGCTGATTTCTTTCAAATACATTTCTGTTGGTGGTGGAGAATTTATTCTCTTAGCTTAACACCCTTCTCTGAGACGTACGAGCTCAGAGGTTATGTAGTTGAAATTTATCAGCGATATATCCCAATTTGGTAACGTGGCATACTGAGTGTTGCTGTGAAATGATCAGTGTTTGATCATTTGTGATATGATCATTTGTTTGATCTTATATCTTTGTGATCATAGGTTGATCATTTTGTTTGACCCGAAGCAGGGCTTTTTGAGAAAGCGTAGCTTTGTGGACGAGACTTCGTCGAGCCTCACACCCCGGAAATGGTCGAAACAGGACGAATGCGGCAAGGTTCTAGGGAGTAGCGCCCCTTAGTGTATGTCATTCCTTCTGGATAAAGGTGGTATCATGGTATGGAGCCCAGATACTTAACCTCTGTGGTTGCTGCACAGTTATTATTACTTTGTGGTTTGTTGGAAATCGGGGATCCTCGGGAAGATCGGTGACGATCGGGGGATGGCATACGCATGTCAGTAGTTACCTATTTTTGCAGAGGTAACCCGGCCTTGTGTTGGCAGAGATCCGGTTAGGTTCTCGGGTCGTCTATTCCAGGGACGTACCCATCGTGGATAGGAAGTTCCTTAGCCTGACCATTTGTTGGAAATCCAAAGAAACAATACGAGCCTTGTACGGTATTAGTTGTAGAACCTGCCATTCACTTATGGTGGCGCCCCACTGTTTGGATGGTAGCTATAGTAGGCATACGATACTGGTCGTATGTTGGCTAAGATTTATATTATACTTTCGAAATGTTTTCTACACTATGCACTAATAATAATATCAAAAATGATTTGATTTTGCGTAGTAAGCATCTTTGACTATCATAAGAAGAAATCTCCTCCAATTCTGCGTTTGCATTGTGTGTGTGGCGGGAGGTCTTATGGTAGTTTCATTTTCCAAAAGCATTTCGAATTAACTTTAAAAATTATTTTGTGGTTATAAAGAATAACTGTTTTACGATCTCACACCAGTCACCATGACTGACTCGGAGTTTATTGTTTCCCTTCTAAACTCTGGGTGCCCACCAATTTCCACACGGGCAGCCTAGAGTTATGTTATCAGGATATTTTGGATATTCTGGAGCTTTGGAGATAAGCTGGATGACGAGACGTAGTATTTGTATCTGATAGTATTTATTCCGCTGTGTATTTTGTATGAGGACAAGTATAAAACTGTCCATTGTTGTATTGAGTCGTATATTGACTCTGATTGATGTATGTATAAACTGATATAGTTCTTTGTTTTAAAAGACTAGTGTTTATTTATTATATATTGTTCCGCTGCGATATGTAAGATTCTGATATTGTTTTCTGCTTCTGTTCTGTGTATTCTGTTGTTCTTCTTCCTTTCCTTTTTCTTCTCTTTTTCTTCTACTTCTTCTTTTTAAAACCCTCACTGTTGGAGTTTCCGGCGTTCGATTTCTCGACAGTCGATAAAGTGAGTATCGATGTCGAATTTTCGAAAGTCGAAAATTTCGGTATGTGACGAAGTGGTATCAGAGCATATGGTTAAGCGACAACCCTGCTCTGTTGGGTGTTACTCATTAGAGATAGAGTCAGCAGTACTCTAGAATGAGTTTGAGTGTAATAATAGATATGAGCGCGTATTTGTTATTTGAATATAAAATTGTTTTATATTGTGATGATTGGTTTATTGAGTGGTATATGAACCTTCGTCGGCACAGTCTTGCAAAACTGTATCGAAGGGGTTTCTAAACGCTCGAATAGAACAATTCGGCACAGTATTGTTTTGAATAGGGTGAATGAGATAATTTTACCCAAAACTATTTTTGTATATAAAAGGAATGATTTTCTGTAAATTACTATAGTATATGGTTGCATGGTTGCTAGAAGTGATAATATTAAATTATTATCATTAAAATTAAATAAGAAATTGGAATCGTAACTCCAAAGTTCAGAAATGAATTCATATACAAATGAAATTAAAGAATATAAATTATATTTGTGACTTATAATTTAAAAACGGGATTCCAGAGAAGTTTTTGGAAATGTTTTGAAAAGAATTTGAAAATTTTGGAGATTTGGAAAGTTTAAATTCTTTTGGAGTTGAAAATGTATTTCAAAGGTTTTGAAAAGTATTTTGAGAGATGAAAGCTCTAAACTCTTTTCGGTCGCTGGAAAATAATTCCGATGATGATCGCGACATCACCGATGTTCATTTTCGGGTTTCCAAAAGAGAAATTGCTGCCAAATTGTTTTAAAAGGAAGTTGTTCGAAAAATTTGGATTTTGTTTTAGAAAATTCAAAAGATAAATTTGAATTGTTTTCAAAATGGTTTTGAAAGGTTGAAAAGACTCTGGAATACTTTATAAGAATATTTATGGAATATTATTGAATTGATAACTTATACAAATAGAAATTGTTAATGTAAATTATGTAATTGTGATTGGAATTAAAGTTCATTAACAAATGAAATCTATAAATGTGAATTGAAAGTATAAGGAAATAAATTCATATATGAACAAAAATTATGAATATGAATTGTCAATATGATTCATAAATGAAAATAGAATTCCAAAAAGATAATTGAAAATAAAATTCCTTAATGAAATGGAATTGTGAATGTGAATGTATAAATGATTGTATAAATCAAGATGTAGATAAGTTGATAACTTATAGAATATTGAAATTTGATTAGAATGAAATTCAAATTGAAAAACGAATGAATTAGTGAATGAATGAATAAATTGCGATTGCAAGTGCCAGAAAATGAAATTGAATGTTAAAATTCATTTTGAAATTGAAATGGTGAATTGAATTTAAATAGAATTGAAAATGTGAATTAAGTTCAAATGAATGTGAAATGTAAAGTTGAACGAAAATTGAATATGTAACTTCAATAGTGAAGTAAAAATGATATAAGTAGTTTATATTGAAATTTTTGTAATAGAATTTGCAAAATAGGTTGAATGCTGTTACTAGATATAATGGCTAGTAGATATACAGGTGTAAAGGAATTGGATTTTAATTTAGAAGAGAATTTGGATTGCTCGGAAAAGGTACGTATTTGAGTTTTAATATGAGTTTTTGATGATTTCTTGTCTAGCCGCTTGGCTTTTTCTTTTTCTTTTTGAAATCTGAGAGTCCGTAGGGACGTTTTGTAGTCGTACCGTATTAGCCGCGCAAAGGAGACGCTGGCGAAATTTTTCAGAAATTTAGGGCGTTAGAAAATTTTTGAGAAAATTTTGAAAGTTTAAATTTGAATTTTGAATTCGAATTTGAATTTAGTAGTAAAACAATGATTGTTTGAAACTTAGAGTTGAAGTTGAAATGTTAGTTGAAATAATAAACGAATCTTTAGTAGAAAGATTTATTTTGATGAATTGATAAAACTATTGAATTGTGAAAGATAGTAGACGAGTTAAGGACCTTTTTTCCCTAACTTGTAATTTCGAGGACGAAATTCTTTTAAGGGGGGAAGTCTGTAACGACCCAGAATTTCGAACAAATTAAATTGAGAATATTTAATTAATTTTAAATATTTGAACGATGATTTAATTTGAATCCCCGATATAACTTTGAAATTTGCGATTAAACTTTAAAATTTAATCGATTGAAAGTTGAATAGAAATTTAAATCTTCAATTTACAGGTGAAGAAAAATATTTTTGAAAGCTTTTAAAATTCGTATTGACAATACTGAAGATAACAGAAACTTTCAGAATTGAATTATAAACTGTTTTGATCAGTTTGAAATTTTTATCGTTTCAATCGATATTTAAAAATAGCCGTCCGAGGCGCAGTCTCGGAATTCGACGAAACTAGTTCCATTGGATCCGGAATATTGTATTATTACCGGGTTTCAAATTTCGTATTTTTCAAGGTTAATACATGATCGTACGGTGGAAAAACGCGTTGAAATTAATCGGATTCAATTTAAATTTAAATTTAAAAATTGTCAACATCAGCCACCCTAGGTTCTCTTTAGCAGACCTATTCCCTGAAACGTCGCGTACTCCTGTCTCTTTCCCTCTGTAAATTCACGAAATCGAAACACTTCAGTTCAAAGAAAATAAAATGCCGTTCATTCCAAACTCTCGTTCTCCCCAGTTCAAACGAGAAACCCATTCGTTCAAATAAAAAGTGGCCGAAGCTAGTGGAAAAAAATCTATTCCTCTGTCGTATAATATTCGAAATCAAAACCCATTCGAGAGTTCGATCGCAAGGCAGCAGACTGGGAGCCTTCGAGCTCGAATCGCTAGTGGGGGTTCTCGAGGCGTGTGGGCAAGGGCGTGGAAGGTGACAGGGGTTTCGAGTTCAAGCTCGAGTTGGAGGCAGTCATCGTATTCTCTGGTCGCGATTTCGAGTCGCGTACGCGCGCGATGTCATGAGGTCGAGAGCGCGTAGGGGTATACGGCGGCGCGTTCGACTGGGAGGCGAAGCTAGGGCAGCAGCGAAGTGGATTCGTGAGATGGTGATGAGGGCGTCGCGGCAGAAGGATGGCGGCATGGCAGCTTGGGCTCACGATGATAACCTGGAGCGACGTAGATGGGTTTGAGGATCGGGGTTCGCGAGTAGCTCGCGATGGTGATCCTCACTTGAAGGAATTGCAGGCGACGAGGGCAGTGAAGGTATTTCTTGTTCAGTTGTTTAACTGTAATTAGGACAAAATATTTTCAGAGAAATGGATTACTGATTTGATAATTTCTCTTGTTAAATTATCGAATCTGGTTTTGTGAACTTTATCAAAGAAAAAGGTATATCACAGGAAATATTAACAAAATTTTTTTTCAAATAATATATAAGGTTCAAGCAATAAGTTTTTAACATAGATTTGTTTTTTTAAGTTATTTCTGTTTTAAATTGCAGTAAGAGATTCAAGAAAATCCTATGTTTTATTTAGAAAAGAAAAAAAAAGTTAAGTAATTTATTCAATAGTAATGGATTTTTCGAGTTAGTTCAAATTAAAAGTATTAATTAATTTAATCTATTGAAAAGAAATTAATTGTTCGATTTATTTCGAATATTGATAAATGATGTAAATTATTTATACAAGGTCGAAATTTGGAGAAAACAAACTGGATCGGATTTGATTACAAATATAAAGCTAAGGTGAGATTATTTTCTCACTCAAAATAATTTTTGTTTGACAGTTATTGAATGTTTGATTTGATTGTTATTGGATGTGATATTAGATATGATAGGATATATCTATATATATAGCAGTATATACATATTGGCATATGTATATATTGGATTGATTGATTTCCCGCCTCGTATAGCGGATGAGACCCTATTGCGCCGTTAGTAAGCGGATTTATAAAAACCTATATACCGCGATAATTCCGTACTGGAGCGGAATTGGTATTGTGCTAACATCTTTGAATGCAGGGAAACAGGTTGGAGGGATCCAACTGGACCCCTCACATTGATTGATTTTATTTATACTGTGGTATGAATCTGTGAATGATTATATTGATGTTATTGATCATATCGATGTCTGGAAATTGATTGAAAGCTAAAAATTTAGCTGAATGGATGTTTGATATCATTGGATTCCAAAAATAAACGAAATTGGATTTTTGAATCAAAGTAGAAATTTCTAAGTGAATCAATTTTAGAAATTGAAGGAAGGAATTTTTAAAGTATAATCGTATTGAATAATTCCAGAATAAAGTGAAAATGCTAAATAAATGGATTTCGTAAAATAGTGACTATAATTCGAAGAATTTGATTTAAAATTTGGATTTTAAAATAGATTGGAAGAAACAATTGAAATTGGTTTTCTTTAAAAAGGAATTTATTTAAAAAGAGATAAGTTGGAAATCCAATTTGGAATTTAATTGGTAAATTGAAATAAACTGGGAAATCAATGTAAAATGATCTCAATTTGAAGAATCCCTTTAAAAACAGGATATTGAATAATTTGAAAAGAATAAGAATTTATTTTAGTAGTGAAAATAAATTTAGAAATCAATTTGTAATTGATTTGGAGTTAAAGTAGAATTAGAAATTAAATTGAAATCCGATTTTAGATTCAAAAGTGAATATTTGGAAAAATGAATCCAATTGAAATAAGGGAATGTGAATTTAAAATGGAAATGATGTTAAAATGATTTATAAAGGGATGAACTTTACGATTGTAAAGTTTTAAAAGAACGATTTTTGAAAAAAAATGAATTATAAGTATTAACTTATAAGATGGACCGTTAGTATAAAAATTGAGTTTGAATTGAACTAGTTAATAAAGAAGATTTATAAATTGTAGTTTTTATAAATGGAAATAGAATTTATAAACGTGTTTATAAATTCGAAATAGATTGAATTTGATAAATTAAATATGGAAGATTATTAAAGAAGATATATTCACGATTTTGGACAGTGAATATATTATTGAATAAAATGGATTCATTTTTGAAGAAGTGATATTAAAAATGAAGTTAAACATTTTAAAGATGTTTTAAAATGTATTATAAATCGAAAGCAGAGATTTCCGCAGTTCTTGTTGAAATAGACGTTTTCGAGAAATTTAAGGAAATGGTGGACTATAACACTGTTGTTATAGTAAATGATTTCCGAAAGGAAATGTTTTGATGTAGTATTGGGATTTATATATCTATCTAAATCCGAATCCCTATACTAGTGATTTCGAGTCGTCGTAACGATGTTTTACGCAACATTCGTTTTGACTCAAATAGATGTTGAAATTTATGATTTCCTTAAAGAATGAATATATACTTAATATTGATTTAAGTATATCGAATATTTTCAAATGTTGAAAATAAATGATTTGTGAAATACTTATTTTTAAATAAGTATGGAATTTCTTTTCCAATATGAAACGAGGGGTTTGAAACTTTATCTTTTAAAGATAATTAGAAAGGTGAATATTTGAAATTTGTTTTCAAACGGTTAAGTGTGGAAATTTTATATCTAATAAAGATATTTTGGAAGATGAAATAATTTGGAAAATTATTTGGAATCTGATGATGTTGCGCATCTTTATTGATAGTTAAATAACCGACTATCAATAATTACCCTGAATGGATGTTTTGTTGTGAATTTGATGAATTTGAATGCCACACTTATTTTTAAATAATCGCTCACTATTCGGGTTAGCCGGGAAAGGACCATGGGGTCGTATAACCCATTCCGAATATGTGATACGTCGTTATGAATCGCATTTGAAGACCGGTGTTGAAGACCGGATATTTTTGAAAACGGAAGGATTACCGTCGAGTTACTCTACACCGACTGATCTTCGGTTTAGAGGTTTTATCACCCTTAGTGACGGGAAGTCCTGACGTGATTGAAAATTATCCGGATGTGCAAGGGCTTCGTGAGAAGTGCCTTCGGTTCTGTTCGATCCCGGAACAGACTTATATGGATTGTGTGTCTGACGTTACAATTTGAGATATAAAGCTGATTTCTTTCAAATACATTTCTGTTGGTGGCGGAGAATTTATTCTCTTAGCTTAACACCCTTCTCTGAGACGTACGAGCTCAGAGGTTATGTAGTTGAAATTTATCAGCGATATATCCCAATTTGGTAACGTGGCATACTGAGTGTTGCTGTGAAATGATCAGTGTTTGATCATTTGTGATATGATCATTTGTTTGATCTTATATCTTTGTGATCATAGGTTGATCATTTTGTTTGACCCGAAGCAGGGCTTTTTGAGAAAGCGTAGCTTTGTGGACGAGACTTCGTCGAGCCTCACACCCCGGAAATGGTCGAAACAGGACGAATGCGGCAAGGTTCTAGGGAGTAGCGCCCCTTAGTGTATGTCATTCCTTCTGGATAAAGGTGGTATCATGGTATGGAGCCCAGATACTTAACCTCTGTGGTTGCTGCACAGTTATTATTACTTTGTGGTTTGTTGGAAATCGGGGATCCTCGGGAAGATCGGTGACGATCGGGGGATGGCATACGCGTGTCAGTAGTTACCTATTTTTGCAGAGGTAACCCGGCCTTGTGTTGGCAGAGATCCGGTTAGGTTCTCGGGTCGTCTATTCCAGGGACGTACCCATCGTGGATAGGAAGTTCCTTAGCCTGACCATTTGTTGGAAATCCAAAGAAACAATACGAGCCTTGTACGGTATTAGTTGTAGAACCTGCCATTCACTTATGGTGGCGCCCCACTGTTTGGATGGTAGCTATAGTAGGCATACGATACTGGTCGTATGTTGGCTAAGATTTATATTATACTTTCGAAATGTTTTCTACACTATGCACTAATAATAATATCAAAAATGATTTGATTTTGCGTAGTAAGCATCTTTGACTATCATAAGAAGAAATCTCCTCCAATTCTGCGTTTGCATTGTGTGTGTGGCGGGAGGTCTTATGGTAGTTTCATTTTCCAAAAGCATTTCGAATTAACTTTAAAAATTATTTTGTGGTTATAAAGAATAACTGTTTTACGATCTCACACCAGTCACCATGACTGACTCGGAGTTTATTGTTTCCCTTCTAAACTCTGGGTGCCCACCAATTTCCACACGGGCAGCCTAGAGTTATGTTATCAGGATATTTTGGATATTCTGGAGCTTTGGAGATAAGCTGGATGACGAGACGTAGTATTTGTATCTGATAGTATTTATTCCGCTGTGTATTTTGTATGAGGACAAGTATAAAACTGTCCATTGTTGTATTGAGTCGTATATTGACTCTGATTGATGTATGTATAAACTGATATAGTTCTTTGTTTTAAAAGACTAGTGTTTATTTATTATATATTGTTCCGCTGCGATATGTAAGATTCTGATATTGTTTTCTGCTTCTGTTCTGTGTATTCTGTTGTTCTTCTTCCTTTCCTTTTTCTTCTCTTTTTCTTCTACTTCTTCTTTTTAAAACCCTCACTATTGGAGTTTTCGGCGTTCGATTTCTCGACAGTCGATAAAGTGAGTATCGATGTCGAATTTTCGAAAGTCGAAAATTTCGGTATGTGACATTACCCATCAGAACAGTCTTAGCACTTGACCAATCCATTTGAAAAATGAATCTACTCTACAGCTTCTGAACTCCAATTCTAAGAAACTTCTAAGCCAAAAGATCTTCCAACAGGAACACAGAACACTTGAGCTACACTGCTGACACAGATGCCTAAGACTCCTTATCCAAAGCTTCTAGAGAAACTCGGACTTCAAACCAAACACAAACATCATGCTGAACTCAGTCACAACACTGAAGCAGACACACATCCTCAAACTTGCTCCAAAAGAAAACATCTTCTGAGATATCCATAGTCACTGCGTCTCATCACACAGTTACTACTTTCCTGAGTTACCCAAAATACCATCACTCGCTTCTGTTCAACCAACAGATCCAAACTCTCAAAAATCTGCCCACACGAGCGCGATTCAACTTATACTTCAATAATGGACTCCGAACCTTAACAGGTTTCCTTCAGAGATCAATGAAATTCTTACACCATATCAAAGTTCACTCGAGACGGTATTAGGTCTACAGTCTCGACAGATTCACTTCCAAACTCAAACATTCAAACTCCAACTATTTGTAGTCGTGTTTACACACCACTACCTTATCTACCTTTAGAACTCATATTGGAAAACCCGAACAGGTAACCCAACAATATAGGTAGAATATATATATATATAGTTATATAAAAATTACAAATACGCTCTCTCAAGATAGACACCACTCCAGAGCCTAGGTATTCACTCAACCTAATGCTCTGATACCAAATGTGACGACCCGGCTTTCATTGACCAGAAAGTCGTATCGCTAATTAGAAAGAAAGGGATAGAAAGAGAAAAGGAGAGAAGAAAGAAAGGAACAACATCAGAATCTAAATAGCGGAATGAATAAATTATATTAATAACATAAACTATTACATAGTTTCATATACAACAACTATCAGAGTTACACAACATATACAACACATACTAGACAGTTATAAACACCTGTCTAGTTTCTACAATATAAGATACAACACAGATAACAATGACTCAGAGATCAACACAGCGGAACTACTATATCTCTACAGCGCTGAAGCCTCCTGCTCCATTGCTCCTCCAGATAACTCGTCAAAGCAAACCTGACTCTCTTGGCTACTCGTAAAAATTTGAGTACCCAAGAGTTTATATAAAACAGAAATAAACACTTGGGTCGGACATGGGTCTGGTGTGAGTAAACGGTTTAAATTGCTTAACTTCAAAACCTTTTGAAAACAAAGGTATCACGTAAGACTTCCCACACATAAACATGGAAAAGTTTTTACCTTACGCTAACCAAAACATTTGATAGGAAATCTGGTTATATTATAATAGGTCTAGGGTTTTCAAATAAATATGAAATAGTTGAAATTGTTACATTATTAAATTCCAGCATACTAGCCAACAAAGTGGGTTATACAATCAAGTCCGTTATCACTTATTGGAAGTTGGATTTCCATACAATGGCAGGGCTACTGGGGTACCGCCCGTCACAGTACGTGGCCTAGATCACCGTACCGAGGAGTACGCCCGCTCCCCTGCAACACAAAGCCGGAACCATCCCTTACTGGATAATTCCGAATAAAATCACCCCACGGTTGTGTACATCAACCGCACCACTAAGTCGAAAATAGAAAGGGACATCTAGACAGGGATGACCTTACTCTCAGTGGGCGCTACCCACGAAGCCTTGCTGCACCTCCCCTGTTTTAGCCATTCCCGATTGATGAGGCTTGAGGTCACGATTACCTTTAATCAGAACACATCACTTAGAATGCTCATCGTCCACCTGACGATGTTCTGAAAGCATTCAATCCATAAAAGTTCGTTCCGGGTTCGAACGAAACCGAAGGCATTATCTCGTTACACTCGTTTTGGAATCACCCTCAGAGTTAACGACAATAACCCTTGCACTCTGAATCTTCATCTTCACTTGAGATTCACGACCTATCGTTAATTTGGATCGATGTGGTATTCGGGTCTCCAGACCTGGAAATCCGGTATACGGAAACCCGATCCCGGTCTCATCGAAATCCAAAACGTATCTTTTAAGGCCAAGTTGTTTAAAGGTTTAAACAATTCAATTCAATTTAATACTTGAATTCACATAGCATTAACATAGATAAATATCACACATTTATCACAGATATATCATAGTATATCATCCAATAGATATCAACCAAATCAGACATTCTACTCAACCATCATTCATAAGCAACCATTTATTAATCTCTATTATAATCAATTTAATCAATTTAAATTAAATTAATTACTTAAGAATTAATTCCTAACCTTGCTTAATCAACCATTAATTAATTACAATCCATTTAATTAATTAATCATTAAATATTAATCACTCTTGATTAATTATTCATTAATTACATAAAGTAATTATCCTTTAATTAATTTCACAAATTAATCCTTAATCATTTACAGTAATTAACCTTTAATTACTCTCATTAATTACAATAATTAATATCCTTAATTAATTACATTAATTAATTAATTAACTATAATTAATTACATTATTTCTTAATTAATTACATTAATTAATTACATTCATTAATTAATTACTTTCATTTATCAACCTTAAATAATCATCAACAGTAATTAACTATTCTTAATTACTTTAATTTCTTTTATAAATCCTTTTTGATTAATTACACCAATTACATACAGTAATTCAATTATCAATTACTTATACCGAGTAATTTCACTTAACCAATCTTATTAAGTAATTATACTTAATCAATTATCGAGTGACCATCTTTAATTAATAATCAAATTAATTAACTTAAATAAATCACATTTATTTCATAAATCATAACTAAGTAATTCATCCTTAATTACCCTTAAACAAATTAATTAATCCTTGATTAATTATTCTTTAACTATTAATTAATAAACTTAATTATTAATCAATATCTTTAATACAAAGTAATCAATCCTTAATTACTTTTATAATTAATTAATTAACCTTAATTAACTAATTAATTACCTCTTAATTATTAATTAATAAAACTTAATTATAAATTAACAACCTTAATTATCAATTTAATTAACCCATAATTACCTATTAATCAATCTTTAACGACAATTAATTAACCCTTAATAACAGTTAATTAATCCTTAATTAACTTTAATTATAAATTAATTATCTCTTAATTATTAATTAAGAAAACTTAATTATTACTTAATAAAACTTTATTAAGTACTTCTTAATTACCATTTTAATTAACTCTTGATCATTTAATTAATCCTTATCAAAAATTAATTAAATAAATTAATTAAACTTAAATCTCTTAATTAACTTAATTAATTTCAATTCTAAAAAAAAATCTTAATTAATCTTGAGATAAAACATTATCATTAAACATTTGATCTTAGTAATTAAATTTACTTAATTAAATTATTAATTAAGTTTTAAAATAAATAATCATTAATTAATTCAATTAATCAATCATTCTTTATTTATTCCATTTATTATCAACTTAAATTAAGTTTTAAGATAAAACATTTCTTTATTACTTATCTTATTTTCAAATTAAATTTGAAACTAACTTAAAAATTTAACTTAATATATTTAAGTTAAATAAATCATACAACTTTAATTTAGTCAAAACATTTATTACAAAGTAATGAATTTTTAAAACAAATTGTTTTAACTTGATTATTTAAATTTAAAATCTTACCTTTTATTTAAATTTTTAAAAAAAAACTAATTTAAATATTTCCTTTGAGTTTGACCCATTATACTTGAACAAAGCCAAGCCTTTCTTCTTCTTATTTCCCTTTTTAAACAGAGATTAGTTTTACATTTTAAACTGTTTGGTTTTTTTAAAGAATTTAAACTGTTAACTGTTTACTCTCAAACTCACAAACGACACGAAGGCAATCCCGTGCCACAGCCCTATCTTCCCGAGTTCTTCCCGAGCAAATTTTAAACTGGTTTGTTTAAAATTTAAAATTGTTAAAGCTTTAACAGTTTCACTCGAAAACTCACGCAAACAACCCGAAGAAATACCCGAGCAAAATCTTAAGCTACGCGAGTTCCTCCCCGTACTACTCGAGTAACTCCATCTTCCCCAATTCAAAATTCCAGATACACGCAAATGAGAACACGTGCACGTGCATGGTGAACATCGACGACTCCGACCAACTTGCTGATCACCATCGAGTCGCCCACCTTCCTCTCGACCATCACGACAACTCCGATCATCGATTAATTTCGAAAATCGAATTTAAGCTTTCTCGATCACTACCTGGAACAACACTTCGAACAAGAACCACCTCATCAGACCACTTCTGACCATCAGATCACCCACGACTTCGACCAAAGCTCCAGCTCTAACCCACGCTTCCATCCCCTCATGCGCGATAGCATCCAGATCACCCACGACGTCGGGAAAAATCGCGATTTCAATCAAGCCCAAAATCAACATTAAACCCTAGAATTCCATCGAACGACCACCACAGCATAGAATAAAATCATCTACTATTTTTCCTACCATCTTCATCCTCCAATCGACCTTCGACATCAACCCCGATGAACCCAGCCTCACCGATCGTCTGAAAATGACGAAAATGTCTTTTCTGTTCATCTTAAAATTCTCGGCCATCCCAAACTTAAAATTGATGAATTCTGTTTCTAAATTCATCATTTGTAATCACAAATCAGATTATAGAATCAAAGATTTAAATTAACATATTTGAATTTTACCCATTTCTTTGATTTCTTCTGTAATCTTAAAATTTGAGTTAAATACTTATTGTATATTCTTGAATCTATTTTTAAAATCTAAAGTATATAGTTAGAAACCTTTTCTATTCACAAACCCTAGACTATAATCAAATGGATTTTAAAGATATGAATTTTTTTCAAATAAAATCTGAAGCCTGTCCTTAGATAAAACAGAGACAGATATATGTTCAGACATGCATATCTTTATATCTACATATTTATAAACATGCAAACAAAAATTCACTAAAACATTCAAGTATATCTCATATCATACTACTAGAATCAAGATATATAGTTTCAAGATCTTATAAAAGAAGAGATTACTCAAATAGAAGATGAACAGAGCAATTAACAATGAAACTAGGCATGCATACTTCAATCCTCACATACATATAGTATACACACATATAATTGAACATGCAAATATACTTCATTCAGAAATCATTCGAAAGCAATTTAAATTCATATAACTTTGAAAAAGATGTTTACTCACCTTTCCAAGAGGTAGAAGAATTTAAAACAGTTTTGAACAGGCTTGAAAACTGGAATGTTGATCTTTGAAAAACTGGAAACTTTTGAAATTTCATCTGCTTGTTTTGAAAACTTGAAACTTGCTTTGATTTACTTGCATGCACTTGGAATGGATTACAGACTTGAAGAACAATTGTTACAGGGCTTGAAAACAATGGTTACAGATCTTTGTTTACAGGGCTTCAGGTTATATTTCTTGGTTTTTTGAGGAGTGTTGATTATAGATTTTTGGTAGATTACAGGTTTTGAGTAGATTTCAGATTACAGGGTTGCAAGAACAAAAGGGTTAAAGGTCTTAAAAATATTGCAGATTTGTTTTGAGGAAGGCTACAGGGTTTTTCTTTTGAACTGGAAATGATTTTCAGGTTGTATATTTGAGAATTAAGCTTTTGAAGATGATTATGGTTTGAGATGAATTTCAGATTTTGATTTGTGGAGAGGATTTCGGTTTGAGAAATTTTCTTTTGGTTTTAGCATTTGAACTGAAATGTGAGAATTAAAACAAGAAAAAGGGAAGAGAGGAGGATATAGTTTTATATAAATTCATTTAGATTATTTTAAAAATTAAAGAAAATAAAATGAACTATGACACTTGTCTCATACCTTAGCTAATTATCTCACACATGTATTTTTCATGTTTAAAAATTTTACACTTGTCATTTTCCATTTATATTCTTTTTAAAAAGAGTTTTAAAACTTTTATATTAATTTCTTAATTAATAAATTCATTTCTTAATTAGGAAATGCTTTCCTATATTATAAATAAATGGAAACTTTTAAAATAAAATAAAATAATACCCATTTATATTATAATAAAATCATATATAATATATTTAAGTCAATTTAAAGTGTAAATATACCTTTTGTATTTATTTATTATTAAATAAATACTTTCTAAATTTATATACAAAAATCTCTTCAAGGAAGACAAAAATATTACAAAAATCTTATTTTAAATAAAAGTCTGGTTCATATATTTTATACCCAAATATATTAAAAAAAATATCTTTTAAAGATTCAAATTTAAATTCAGATTCAAATTCAAATTTTACTTTTAAAATTCAATTTAAAAATCAACTCAACATTTATATTTTTAAATAAACATTTTATTAAGTTTGAAATTGATATATTTCATTTAAAAACAACTCAAGACATATATATACATATTTAAACAATACTTATTAATTTTGGAAATGATAAATCTATTTTAAAATCAAATTTATAAAATAACATAATTAAATAATTATCCTTATTATAATTCAATCTATATCATAATTAATACATCACATTATTATTATTTGGTTATTTATATTTGAAATAACAATATTATCAATTAAAATAATTTAAATTAAGAGATTATCACATTTTAAACTTCTCGAAATTCCGGGATATCACAAGTTCAAAATATTTGATTAAAGAACTTTCCATTGTAAACTTGTTATAGTATATAAAATAAATAAATCTATATTAAGTAAATGATGGACCTCCAAATTTAGTATGCTATTATAGTAATGGTCGAACTAGTGGGAGCATGCCATATAGCACTTATTGATTTCATCAAATTACAAAAATTGTTTTCGTAAAACATACCGAACATTATTTATGAAATATGACAATATTTTGATATGACTGAAAATAGACATAGTTATATTTCTATATGAATATTATGATTATTAGTTATTAAATTAAACTATAATGTGGAATTTATTTTCATAACAAAAGTGATGCATTGGAAAATACAGAAGAATCTAATATTATTTACTATTATTTTGGAATTATAGAGTAAGCCGTAGTTTTGAGAAATAATTTTATTATATGATTATGAATCATATGATATTGGTTAATTATATCTCAAATTATTAATGGCTATGCACCCATTTAGTGGGTGCATCATAAGAGTTGATGAACTCTTTGGATTGATACATATAGATGTATGCAATCGTAAGTCTATTAATACCAAAACGGTTCCACGTACTTTGTCATATTCACCGATGATTTATCACCAACATGGACATGTGTATTTGATACATATGTAGTACGTCGAAGATAGACTCATAGAGTATAAAACGAAAGTAAATAATATAACATGCAATAGAAATGATTCGATTTGATGAATGAGTGACATATTGGAAAGAGTTTTGAACGTACCTAAAAAATGAATAAAGATTCAATCTCAAAAGTCACTTCTTCATGTGATACATAATGATGTATCGATAGGAGTAATTGAACTTTGTTGGACAATTAACGATGAATCGTAAGTGAAGTTGAGTTAGTTTCTTTCTTTAAGGTCGTGCACTTAAGAGTAGCACGCAAGGTTAATATTATTTCATCTAAATAACAGTTTACAAAATCATACAAGATAAGGATTTTTAAGAAACCCCAACGTATCCTAGCCAATGAGCTGGTTGGTTGTATGAACCGAAAGTTAGCACATAATAATTATTCGTGAGGGATCTTGTATGAATCTCCCCAAAATGATTTTGGGAAAGATTGTCATTAGATGACATATTTATGTTTTAAACATAAGTTTTGTAAACTAAAACCAAACCAGTTTTATAAATAAGGAAATACACAAAATGTTTATGAATACCTATTTGTTGCAATGAGAAGCAATTGTTATTTTCAAGAAATACCAGCTTCATTGTGAAGGAATTTCTTTGACGAATTATTGGTAGTTAAATGGAACTGGATATGATATATATATAAAAATGATTAGAAGAGATGAAATGAAATTAACTAACCTAATCGAACACATCGCATTAGAGTGTCTAATAATGATTCTTGCACATTAAAGAGAAACTATGAGTTTCTTGTCAATATCGAAAATATACAATTCTCGGTTGTTTAAACAAACCATTAAGAGTGTTTACTCTATAATATGGTGTGATGCAAAGATCCAAAAAATGAATTTCAAGTACATTATCAAAATATGATTTTGGTAGTCGTAACCGAAGGGATGTGATCCATCGATCACGATTGTGTTCTTAAGAGACTAATGCAGTTAGAATTTAATAAGCAACGTTGATAAGAATAACCTCGTAAATTTCGATTGTTGAAATTAATGTAACAGATTTGTTCCTCAACATATTCATGTTATTTCTATTTACTAACAATGTTATCGCTTGATAAGACTTAGTGTTTTAGTACGTATGTGCTGAAATATAAAATTCCAAATAATGATTTAGAGTAGACTATTTGCACAAAACAACCAAAGTGTATGGAAGTCAATGGGAGCAATAAAGAAGTTGTGAGTTTTTGGATATGATCCTAGAAATAAGACGAAAATATCCTTTTATAAGCATCAAGATTGAATAAGTATTTTGATAAAAATATCAATTAGTTTGATTTTCAATCAAAGTGTAGAGGAAGCATGTGTTTATAAGAAAGAACGTTAGAAGGTACATTGATATTTATAACTGTAAGTAAATAACACATTGCCGATTTTAAGAATGTACTTGCATTAAAATCAGCCTTAGTTGTTTTAATACTGAATGTTGGACTTATAAATGATGTCTTTTATAGCAATCATAAAAGATATTGGGAATGTCCCAAAATGATATGCAAGGACACCTTATTAAATTTGTTAATACGGAACATGTTAGATGTGTTCCTTATGCATTGGCAATATGAATTATCATACATGTTATGTCATCTACCAAATCGTGATTTGTTTATGTATTTGATATATGTAGCAAATATCAAATCCAAATTGATATCACTAATGGTAGTTTGGAGTGTGCTCTTGTATCTGCGAAATACTAGAGAATTGTTTACAAAACAACGAACTCCTTATGAAGGAGTGTTTTGACTTAAAATTCATAAGTGATATTGAGTATAACATGTCAATAATAAATTCAAGGTAAGAATCTTTAAATTGCAAATGTTCCAAATAGAGGAGATTGTGGCTAATTTATTGAATTATAGCACCATAATAACAACAATGTATAAGTATAATGAATGCACAAATTTATAACTAAGTCGAGGGCGATTCCAAATGTTGAGAATCCTATAACATTGTTATATGATAACAAGGTCACGATATAGTTCGTAATAAAACATAGAGCTCACTAGAAGTCGAGAGACACTCCTAATTGTTCCATATGATAAAGGTAGTTTATCAATGTCAGAGAGAGTTAATCGACAGAGTAGATGATTAACACATAATAGCATACATGTTCACTAAGGGACTGACCCTATTGCTTTTAAGAAAATGTAACGACCCACTATTTTGGACGGTTCAAATCGACAATAAACCACACATGTCAGACTCAAATTATTCAAAAAGGAGGGTTGTTAATAGGGTAAATAAGAAAACAAAAACAAAACACAGAATCCTACAGCGGAATGACAAAATATAATAATCAAATAAACAATTCATGAAGCTATTTATAAATAACATTTGATTACACTTTTACAATTCAAATCAGAGTTATACATACATCAGAAATAAACAAATAATGCAGCAGAACATAGAATGTAGTTGAATAATAAATAGCAATAATATACTGAATCTTCATCTTCGTCCTCCAGAAAATAGTTTTCAATACACTGAAAAACTCAGACTGACCCGAGCGTAATGAAAAGACAAAACACTCGAGTCAGAACTAAAAGATCTTATGTAAGTCAAATCAAAATAAATAAAATAGAAATATTAGTGCAATGGTTTCATAGATGTTATGGGATTTTCATCTCCTATCAAGTGTACAACGTGAATATAATTATTTAAAAGGTTTCAAATAATTCGAAATATCAATCTTAATCATCTAATTAAAACAAATTCGAAGTTTGAATTAACTTAAACCCTTCAAATAATTCAATTCCAAATAAAATGCAAATTCAAAAAATTATATGGGTATATGTCATTTCAACCAGTATAAAAAATAACCATTTCGAAATCAATGAAAACCGCTCGGGTTAATCATTTCAGCCCATAACGATTTTCCCCTATTCTATATGATCATTCGGGTATGTATCATTTCAACCCATAGGGATAACAGAGATATAGACATAAATAACATCCAATCATCCAAAATGTCAACCAATAACATCCATTCAATCACCCAAATATCAATAATTGAACATACAACACAATCATCATTGAAGTCAATCAATAACAGCCAATAATTTACTGGTTATCATTAACTGGTATTTAACTGGCAATTTAAATTTCAATATTAAATTAAATGGCAATAAATTCAATAAAAGTCAGATTTAACTTGAATGACAATTTAAAATATACTAAACAGCAACCAATCAATTTCTAACCACATCATAAATTCAATTTAACTAACATAAGAAAATCTAGTAGTTGTGAGTTTTTGCTCACCTTTCGTGGCTACGAAGTGATGATAAAAATTGGGTAATATGGAGATTCCTAGCAAAGTTCCAAATGAAAAGCAAATCCAACAAAGCTTAGACACGAACATGAATCAGTAAACAAGTTTCAATTGCTTCCAACTTCCAAACAACCCAAGATCCAAACTACGAACAAACCTGAAACTTGGTCATCTTTAAGAAAATATTCAGATTAGAATACTACTGAATCTGTAAAAGTGACTAACTAGAAAGTTGTTACAAATTCTTTTCTCTTCACTTTCAAAAAAATAATCACTCAAAAATCTTCTGTCTTGAGGAAGTTATGGTGAAAACAAACAGAGGTGTTTACTGAGTTGAAAATCTGAGTTCAAAAATACATTGAAAATATTTGAGTTTTTTGTATAACAAATTAAAGAATTTGAAGAACTGATCTAAATCAAAGTTGAAGCCACTGGAAAAATAAATGGTTTTAAAAAAAAGAATCACATAATTTAGTTCATTTATTAATGAGATATGATTGATACAATATGGGGTATTTTCGGCCAAAACTGGACCCGAGAAAGGACTGGAAAAATAGAGTTTTTGATATAGAAATATTCGAAATGGGAAGAAGGGTTCAACAACAAAGTTGTTCCTACTAAAATTATACACGGTTTAAAAAAATTATTTGATTTGGAGTAGTTTAGTGGAATATAGAAGCCATGAAAATATGGGGAAGAAAGAGGGAAAAAGTGAAGGGAAAAAGAAGTAAAAAAGGAGAAAGAAGAGGAGAGGGAAGGTGGGGCTTTGGCCATGGGTTACTGCCATGGTTTGTGGATGGTGATGGAGGTGGGTGGCTGCAAGAGGAGAGAGGTAGGCTTGGGTTTTGAAGGAGGAAGGACGGAATGTGATTTGGAGATTTAGGAGTTTTGGGGTTTGGAGTTTTCTATAGATTTGAGCAAGAAGAAGAAAAAGAAGAGTACGCAGAAAGTTTCTCAAATGAGGAATTTCTTTACGTACTTGGTTTTAGTCAGATAGGAAATAGAAGGTCAATGGGTGGGAAAAGGA
This sequence comes from Allium fistulosum, assembly GCA_030737815.1. Taxonomy (NCBI): domain Eukaryota; kingdom Viridiplantae; phylum Streptophyta; class Magnoliopsida; order Asparagales; family Amaryllidaceae; genus Allium; species Allium fistulosum. The sequence goes on along the minus strand of CM060903.1, from coordinate 762,646,663 downwards.
AGGATCCAAAGTTTCTTAGGGTTCCTAGGGTCTCTTGGTTTACTAAGGAGCCCATTAGTCTAAAACAAACCAAATAAGACTTAGCAAAAAAAGAACATAAATATACGCTGCAAATGAAAGAAATAAGCTGGAGGTTATTTAATAATTAGGAAATAAAGATGGAGAGACAAAAATAAATGTCACTTTTTATTTTGAAAGCTTCAGGCATTACTGATGTATAAAGAAATGTACGTAGGAATGGAAAAGTTTGCAAACCAAAGGAAAGCGAAATTTTGTGTACGCAAAAATGAGGTGGCAAGAATTAAATACAAACGAAAAGTCTAGGCTCGGGTATTAAACAGTAGGAGAAATGAACGGATCAAGTATTAATAATGAGATAACTATTTTAAAACGTACATGCAACAATTAATAACAAAAGAAATGAAGGGATCATGTACATCGCACAACCGTTTTGAAATTCAATTTGTAAAACATAACCAAATTAACTTCATTAATTCAAAAAATATTCAAATTTGTACGCATTTAGTTTTTTTTATCTATGCATAATAAATAAAATTACTTACCTTAAAAATGAAAACGTTCAATTTCGTTTACCCAAAATGATCTTTTATTTCTCTTAAAACATCATTTCTGTTTAACACAAAAGGTGCGTTTCTTTTATTAAATCTATTAATTGCAATCAACGTTTTCTTCCCTTCTAATTGAAATATTTCCATAACATTAATTGAAATTAATTACAAAATTAAATTTCAAAACATACATCTAAAATGGATGAAAAATAGAATAATTGTTTCCTTTAGTCATTTAAACAACTTTATAAATTTGTTGTTTATACAGCAGAGTAATAAATAACTTGCTTAAATAAATTATTTTCCTACTCTTGTTATCCATCTATATGCTAAAACATAGTTCAAAAATACATATATTTCTTCCTTTAAATCAATCATTCTATTCTTTATTTTAATGAAATTAAACCTACATTCACAAATGAAACATTCTTTTTATTTGATATAAATGTTCTTTTCATTAAATCAACTTTCCTATATTTTCACAAAACATAAGCTACGTTTAATTACACCTATTAATTTAAAATTTGGTGTCCTCTCTACCATTAATTGAAATTATTCAATTACATTAATTTCAATTGTTTACAAAGATGAATTTCAAAATGGACAAAATAAATGTAATGAGAAATAGAACAATTATTTCCTATCTAATAGTAATTTAAACATATTTATACACTATTGGATACAAACATAACTTATACATTTCTTACCAAATAATAGTTTCTCGTCTCTACAATCAATCTTTCAGCTACCAAATATTTCAAATAAATAAACATATGATTTCTTCTTTAATAAAGTAACATTTATTATTCTTTATTAACATTTATTATTCCAATCAATTGGAAATTTACGTTCAGACGGTTGTTAATTTCATTCAAACCAATGTTATTAAAATACACACTAACATTTGTTCTCATCCTTACATTATTGCAAACATGTGTCATTAATAGAAATTTTACTTAAGCTCATAACTTGTATTATAATTTAATTTGTATTAGTAAAATCTTAATTTTTTTTATTCCTAACAATTTTATTCAAAAATCTTATTTAATAAAATATTTTTAAATGTTTAAAAAATACAAGTCGTTACAATCTCCCCCACTCAAAACTTTTCGTCCCCGAAAAGAAACAAGAACGATTCCAAAAATCTGTTATATTTTATTTAAACAATCAATTTATAAACAATTAAACCTACATATTTAAGTTTAATAAAATTTGAAAATAACTCAAATTCTACAAAAAAATTCTAAGTTTTAATGTAACGACCCGCCATTTTGGACCATTCGCATCCATTATAAGTGTATAGGTAGACACTCATGCCGGAGTTGAATTGCTCAAAATACCGCGTTGTTAATTTAAATTTGGCAAAACTGAACATATACAGTAAATAAATAATCACAGATCACAGACACAGAGTAATAAATTGCAGCGGAAATAAAAGAGATAGTAGTTCATGAAGCTACTATATGAATATATAAAATACATCAGAGTTTACAACAGAAGAGTAATACGATACATCAGATACAAATCAGAATACATCACTGGAATCATCGAATACTGAAAGCAGAATAGATGGCTGGATCTTAAAGCAAAGCTCCAACTCCAAAGGTGAGTCTCGAAAGTTGAACTACTCAGTCTGACCCGAGCGTAAAGCAAAAACACAAGACACTCGAGTCAGGATTAACATTCTTATATTAATAAATCCAACTCAAGTGAAATAGCAATTGAAATACAAGTAACTCAAATGATGTTCGGAATAACCATCCTTTAAGGATCCGTTAAACTATCTACTATGTAGTAATGTACGATAGGTAGATAATGTCTATCAGTAATATAAGAAGATATCAAAATAGCGTTAAGTCATGGCCCATTCCACCCTTAACACATTTTTATTCCCAAAAGCATATACAAGACCGTAGTTTCCCCAAAACCGGAAGTCACCAGAGGGCAATCCATATACTAAAGGTACAAATCAAAATCGTAGTGGTCGCGTATAAATGGAATACAAGTATGACAAGGCACATGAGGCAATACCCAAGGTAGTTATACTACCGTTCGCCTGATCCGGACTGGTGAGAACGCAACGCCGCAGCGCCCGCAACACCGTGAAACAACACTCCCAAAATCAAGGGTGCACCAATCGACAACAAGTAAGTAGTTCGAAGAAGTGTGTCCACTTGAGGTAGCTAATCCTCCATTGGCCCGGCACAGCTCCTGTTTTAGTCATTTCCAATTTGACACAAGTGTCAAGGCTATCCATTATCGTTCTCTTTCTTCAGTCATCACGTACATCAATCCAACCACTTCATTCTGGATCATCACTCCGCGTATAGTTATTAAAGTGGTTTTCGGTTTAGATAGAGAGTATATCCATACCGAATTCCGGTCTCTTTAATAACTTCCGTAATTATTACACCGATTGGTCGTTTATTTATTTCAAAACCAAATCAATTTCAATTTCAATTTCAATTCGTAAACCAACATTTCATTTGTCTTTCGAAATCAATTTCCAAAATTTACGTTTCAAAACTTCCAAATTATCGTTTCAAAATCTTATAATTCAATTTCAATCTTTATTTAAAACCATTCAAATATTGATTCAAGTTCGAAAATAAGTTTCCTTCCAAATCATTTAAATAAATTTTATTTAACATTCAAATCACTTAAACTCATTTATCGATTTCATTCAATATTCGTTAAGTTACTTTATTATTCAAACCAATTTCCATTAAATTTCCAATTCATTAAATCAATTCTTAAGTTCAACTTCATTAAATCAAAATTTACAATTTTGAATTAAACTAAATTCGTCAAATCAATTCTTTCAATTACAAGTCTTACATTAATTCCAAAATATCACATTTTCATTTCTGGTTAAAGAAATTCAATTTCACTTATTTAATTACTTAAATAATTTTCCAAAACTTAATTAATAAAGAAAACTCAATTTCAATTATTTACGAAGTAAAATCCACTTATTCAAAAGTTCAATTTTCCGATTAAAGAATTTTAATTCAATTTAATCATTAAATAATTTAATCTTATTTAATTATTAAATAATTCAAAACTTAATTATTAAATAATTTCAAAGTTTAATAATTTCACACTTAATTATAATTTCAACTTAATTATTAAATCATTTCAAACTTAATTCAATCATTTCTCAAATTAAACAACATTCTTTCATCAATTGCATTGTTAATATTTTGTTTCAGATTATTCAATATTAACATTTTTCTTTCATTAAAATTCAAATTTCAACTTTATTTCAAAACCATATTATTTATTCAAACAAAATCTTCGTTTTATTTTTAAATCAAATTTATTGACCAATCGGGTTTTATTTAATTTTCTATCCTAGGTCAAAGTTCAATTTGGGTATTTATCATTTCAACCCGATTCCAATTCAATTAAAAATCAAAGCATAACAAAGGGAACTTGCAGTGTGATAACTGGGATGGTGTCAAAGTAAATAAACAAACAATAACAACAATCAATATCAATCAAATAATCAATTCAAATAATCTCGAAATAACCGTATTAATTCGCATTGTTATTTGTACGAATTAATATAATTATTTCTAGAATCTACACTATCATTTCATGTAGATTAAAGATTATTACATTACGGTTTTTCACTTGTCATCTATTTACAATTTCATACATCATCAATTTTACAACATACATTCAGTGGTTCAAAGTGTAATTAAACAAATCCTACGTGTCAATAAATTTAACAGTTAAAGGGGTCGTATTATACAAATGTCAGTTAATCAAATTTAACATTTAATTACCCTATATCAAGTTCAATTTCATACTATTTATCACTTAACACTAACAAATTAACGTCCAATAAAAACATCAACAATAAATCAATTATCAGTTAAACTGTATTATCATCGCATAAATAATTAACAGATAATGGTGTCAGATGTCACAGGTGAACTGATATAGATAATAGCATATATAACAGTGTAATTAACTAACAGCAGCATATTTCAATTGTCATTTCAACTGAAATCAAATTTAATAAATAAAAGAACGTTAATCGTGAGTGAGTGCTCACCTTTCGAGGCTAGAGATGAACGAGAAGATGACACACGGGATAAATCACGAATTCGAAAATCGATCCAAACGAAGAATCTCAAAATGAATTAAGCTGACACAGATTTGACCCACGAAGCTGAAAGATAGAAATTGATGAGAACAGATCCAATAAATTTGATATAACAGAATATATATAGATATACTGTTATTATATAAAAAAAATCAATATTAAATTTAAACACTATTAATAAAAGAAATATATATATACACGTATATCATTCCAAATCCTTACATTACAAACACATTTTTTTTTTCTATTTCCAAACTTCAAACTCTTGTATTTATATATATATATAGGCAAATCTAACGACTAGCATATACTACCCATATGAACATAAGCTTGTAAAATAACTATGACATGCAGAACTTATATTTTTATAACTTAAGTCAAAACTTTATGTAAACCAATACATAGAATTAATATATATAACCAGTATACAATTTAAACCTTTACAGACATCAGGAATGAACACATATATACACTACGCCAAAATAATAATATAAATGTAAACCCAACATAAATCATAAATATACGCATACCAAACCAACACGTTGTCCGAGCTATATTATAAAGCAATATATAGTAAGAGGTAAAACCAGATTATGCAGACTTGGCTTATCAAAGTATATATAAATATGTGACTCACTTCTATATAAATATGTTGTTCCACATTATAAAATTAACAGGCATTTTCAACATTTAAACCTATATACTATAAATATAGACCGAACTCACCCATACAACTTATACACATTAAACAACTTTGCGTATATATATATATATATATCCACCTACAGATCCAACTTTTCTAAAATCAGCTTTATTGAAACCAATATATATCCTATAACCCGACATGTTATATAATAAGCTAATAGACTACTTACCAATAGCTTGATCGATATAAATATTGTATATGAACAAAACTGCACAAAGATTTGAAAGAATGTATAAATATATACAACCTACAACAACCAGGATAGCTTTCATATATCAGATCTTATACTTATACATTTCAAACTATCAGTTTATAAATCATATAATACTTACACATATTCATATACACGTATGAAATCATTCACAAGCCCATAGTTAATTTTACTATTTGCAAATATATAAATATATACTTCTAAATCTTCCCACAGCAAAAAAAATGAAATATATACATTCTTATATAATATATATAAACAAAATTACATAAATATTTACTAATATATATACTTAAGTATATAATAGTAAAATGTAAACAAAGAACAAACAGTTTGCATATAATATACTAATATGTACACATGAATACACGTTATATTTTTAAATCGATATAGATATGTACTGTGAGCAAAAATGATTTTAAACAATGACATATGCTAACATATAACTAACCAGTAAAGCTAATATACTAAACAGTATTTAATAAATATGTATATATATATATTACCTTATTTTATAAAAGAGTGGAGATAAGGCTAGAGTGAGAATGCATGGCACTGGGTACCTGCGGCAGTGAAGCTCGGGTGAAGATGTGGGCCAATTGTTTGCTTAGGCACGGAGTACATCGCGGCAAGGGAAGAAGTGGAGGGAAGGGATGCACGTACGAGGGTGGAGAGAGGCTCGGTCAGATAAAGGTGGTGATGACGATTAGGTAAGGGAATGATGCGTGTTCTCGACAGCGGCCGAAGTGAGGGAGGAGGGAAGAGGCGGAGATGGCCAGGCGGAGGCATGCTGAGATGGTGGAAGATATTACCCTGCCATGTTTTCAGAGAGTAGGAAGAAGATGAGCCGTACATATATTGTTTCTTTCCAACGAATGCAGAGGGTAGAGAAAAACAAGGAACCAGAAAAATGAATGGACAAAGTGGTATACGTTGGAACCAGTAATAAATATTTTGAAATAATAAAAAAAACTAACAGCTGGATTCTTGGAAAAACAAAAGCGGATGTCTATTCATATACACGGTGGTTAATGAATGGGCAAAGAATTCAAAGGGTTTGAAAAACAAAACAACGATACCGTACGATGAACCGTTTCACGTTTTCGGTTGTGCACTGGACACCAGAACACATATTTGAATATATCGTTGAGATCAGCACGATGAAACGATCAAAACAGTATATGGATATCAGTGGTATGATTTGAATTGTAAAAATTCGAATTTTCTACTATCGAAAAATGCGAGAAAAACGCTGAAAAATAAGATCGACGGAGCCAAAGATGTCTGAATTTGGAAAAACGACAAACTAACATCTTGCTCAGAAGATGGTTTAGAATTTTTCTATGTAAAAATATTTAGGTTTCGGAAACATTTTATTTTCATCGCTTTTTAACTGATTAAATAGAAGTGAATTTACGCGCGAAATAAAATTTCATATTTTCGGACGAAAATTTACCAGTTGCTATGTTTAATTAGACGCATTCCAAATATTAAATTTTTATTTCAAAATTTTATCGTTTAAAATTTCACAAAATTTCAACTAATTACGTATTTAAAACAGTTGAAATTTACGGGTCGTTATACTCTCCCCCACTCAAAACTTTTCGTCCCCGAAAAGGAACGAGGTAGGAGAATAGAAACAACCAGAAATAAAAACAGATTTGAAATACAAAATAACAATTAATTTGAACCATATAAATTCAAATTTAAAATTAATTGATATTCAATAATTGATTTAATCAATTTGATTTCACTAAAATCAATCTCAACTATTTCTAAATTCATTATCTTATTATCCCATTTTCTTAAATTTACAATTTCTAAAACCATAAATTTGAATAATCTTTTATTATAATCATATTTTATTTTCAACAATTTAAATTCTTCTTTATTCCAAATTATTGTTAAATTTATTCTACTTAATATATCTACTAACATATATTTAACCCATATAAATTAATTTAAACCATAGAAGTTTCGATTTAAATTAATTTACATCTATAATTTCTTTTAAATTCAAGGTATTTTCATATGTTGATTGTAACGACCCGCTATTTTGGACCATTCAAATCGACAATAATCCACACATGTCGGACTTGAATAATTCAAAATACCGAATTGTTAATTTAAATTTGGCAAAAACTCAGTATATACAGTAAATAAATCAATCACAGATCACAGACACAGAGTAATACAATAATGCGCAGCGGAATAGATAAAATAGTAGTTCATGAAGCTACTATATAAACATCAGAGTTAAAATAAAATACAACAGAATATCTCAAATGTAGTGAAGTCTCCAGTACGAATAGATGACTTCTCCGAACAAATCAACTAGAAGAGCTGAAAGCTGAGGCGATAGTTGGATCTCCAAAGGAAGCTCCAAACTCCAAGGGTGAATCTCAAATGCTGTATCACTCGGTCTGACCCGAGCGTAAAGCAAAACACAAAACACTCGAGTCAGGATTAACATTCTTATATCAATAAATCCAACTCAAGTGAAATATCAACTGAAATACAAGTAACTTAAAGGATGTTTGGGATAACCATCCTCTAAGGATCTTCAGAACTATCTACGAGGTGGAAATATACACTATAACACCGTGGTCATTCCAAATTAATTTATACTTCAAAACCAAAATATCATTTCATTTCAAATATATCTATTTTCCAAAATAGTATATATATAGGTTAAATAATTAAAAATCAAAGTATTTAATTTCCTCAAGTTTGGCAAATCGATTCAAATCAACTTCAAATTCCAGATTCAATTTTATTCAAAGCTCAATTCATCAATTTAATTCAGTTCTAAATATACCATTTAAATTTTCAATATATTTCAAAGCTTTAATCCTCAACATTTTCCAAAGTTAGATTTAACAGTTTCATATAGCTCTTGATTTAACTTCATTATTATTTAATCAGGGAATATTCACTTAATAAACTCAATATCATCTAACTAGCCTTACATTTCATTTTTACTAATTATTTCCTTAAATTTATTTAAGCAAGAATTTTTCATTAAATTATTTAAATAAACCCAAGTTATAAATCATATCTTAAATCTCAATTTCAATAAGTTTCAAATTGGTTTAATTAATAAATTATCTTTCCAACCTTAACTTATTCAAATTATTACAAAAATCTATTTTGAAAATATAATTTTTTTTTACTTAAACATCTCATAAGTATTAATCCATCCTAATTTAATTTAAATAATTTAAGGCTCAAACATTTATAAAACCATATATTTCTTTCCGAAACCATAGAATTCATTTCGAAATATTTATATATATGGACCAACGGTGTCTGTATATATACATCATATGGTTAAGTGATACGGATATTTATCATTTCAATCCAAAATTTAAATATATACGGGTAGATATCATTTCGACCCGTAATCCCAATTTCAATTCAATTGAAAATCGCTTGGGTTTATCATTTCAACCCATAACGATTTTCTCCTATTCTAAAGTCCGTTCGGGTATGTATCATTTCAACCCATAGTGAATTCTATACTAACAGGGAACTTGCAGAGTGATAACAGATAATATAAAATAAAACAACAGGCATATATCATCAATACATAACAGATACGGGTGTCAGATGTCACAGGTGAACAGTTATGGATAATAGCATATATATAACAATGTAAAGAACTAAAGCAGCATATTTCAATTGTCGTTTCAATTGAAATCAAATTTAATAAATAAAAGAACGTTAATCGTGAGTGATTGCTCACCTTTCGAGGCTAGATAGTTTTGACCGATGAACCGAGTTACGATTCCAAGCACAGAGTGAGGTAGGCACAAATTTGACGAAGAAAACGAGCACGACGGACAAAGCTGATAAATAGAAATTTACGAAGTCAAATCAGAACGAAATCGATGAAGAAAATGGATATAAGTGAACTTATATAACTATATATAACGATATACATATCCTATATTCAACCACATATTAAAATTTTAAATATATATTTATTTCAAAATACATTGTTTAAATCAAAACACATAAATAAATCAAACATAATTATAAAGTCAATACCTTATCGAAATCAATAAAACTACAACAAAGCTTTATAACTCATATATACAATTATATATATAACTAGCTGAAACCTATATATCTATACTAGCTAGGCAAACAAATGCATGCTAGATATATTTTATATAAAAAAAAAATGGACTCACACATATTCTACAATACACGCAACACATAAAACAAAACTATGATTTAGTAAACCAATTTATGAAATCAGCTTATACAAATAAATCTATGCCACCTATATAGCCTTATATATATAAACAAATCTTAAAATCTTTATAAACAAATAAAAGCCATGTATATATACGGGCATGTAGCCTTACAACATGGTGCGCGATTAATCAATACAGGCATGCCTATATACATATTATTAACTGATCTATGTAATACGTACAGTAACTTTTTATAACTAAACGAGTAGACACATATGAAGAAAATCTTGTATGCTTCGAATATAAACTAACTATAAACTATGCGTCTTCCCTACATATGCAGAAATATACGCAAACTATAATTTATATTTAAAGAAAACTAATTTAAGTTAATACATATGTTACGTAAACTATATTTATATATACCCAATATCTAAAAAACCTGTACTCGGCTAACAAAGAGGAGGCAAAGCTCGAAGGGTGGTGGCCAGAGGCTGCCGAGGGGAGGAGGAAAGTCAGGTGGTGAGGCGGTGGCTGTTGGTGGAGGATGAGGTGGCGTAGGAGCTGCAGATCGGAGGTATAGGCGGGGTCGGGCTTGTTGGGTTAGGCGTGGTGGAGGCCGTGGAGGCGCTGCCGTGGTGTGTGAGGCTCAAGGGAGTGGAGTAGTCGAACCTTGATGGGAAGAAGAGAGGCTTTGGTGACGAGGTGATGGAGAGATAGGCAAGGAGGATGGTTGTTGGATCGGTGGGATGCTCTTGAATTTTGTGCGCAGGCAATTGTTTAATCACGCGGATAAATTCTTCTTTGTTGAGCGAGTCTGCTTCGAGGAAAGGATGGAGAAAATTATGGGGAAAGTCAGTTTAAAAAAAATGTAAAAGATCAGTTCACAAATAGATGAATGCGAAACGTACTATCATCTAGTGTTTCGAATTTCCAAACCGATAGAAATAAAAGAAGAAAGTAGAAAAATAGGGTCTAGGAAATGGCAACAGTCAATAGTTGAATTTGCGGGGATAATAAAAGCAACAAGCCATTGGGTTTATATGGTGGACAAATCTGAAAGACAATAGGACCAAAGATTTAAACGGGTACCGTTACGGTTCACCGTTTCACTGACTTCTTCGCATGCCAAGCTTCAAAATATAGAATTGAATATACCGCAGAGATCAGCACATCGAGACGATCAAAACGGTATACAGATATTGGTGGTACGATCATCGGATCAAAAATCGATAACCGGTACCGAAAATGCTGCTATTTGGTCAGAATTAAGATAACGGAGAAATAGAAGTCCAAATTTGGAAAAACGAATCTCGCGGTCTGATTCAGAATGATCTGAATAAATTTTCTCCTGTTGACGTATTTTGGTTTCGTAAAACTTTTAAATTCACTTTTATTAACCGGTTTGATTTGAAATGAAATTTCACAGAAAAATAAACTTCAATATTATCAGATGAAAATTTACCAGTTGCTATATTAAAATAGACGTATTCCAAATAGTAAATTTTTATTTTCAAATTTTATTGTTTAAAATTTCACAAATTTTCAGTTAAAAATACTTTTAAAAACCATTAAATTTTTCGGGTCGTTACACTCTCCCCTACTCAAAACTTTTCGTCCCCGAAAAGGAAGGAGGTAGAAGAATAGAAACAACCAGACAGAAAAGATAGATTGAAAGTCAAGATTAAACAATTAATTTAAAACTAAAAAAAAATTTACTTGAAATATTAATTTGAAAACAATTATTTATATTATTACTATTTTTTTTCAAGGAAGCTATTGAGAACCTTTAAATCCATAATTCATAAATTTATTAATTTTTATCTCAAGATACTTTTCAAATATTATTAATAAACAAATAATCATTTACTTTAAATATGTTTTTATTAAATTAATCTTCTAAAAATTTTATAACACTAAAATTTTCTATTAAACCATGTAGTATATAAATTAACAATATTTAAAGGGATATAGTCAACAAGGAGAAGAGGGACTTGGAAAAACAGAATATAGGTGAATACATAAAGCTGAGCAGATAAGATAGATTCAAAAGATTAGTATCGGGCATGAATAATTTATTCAAACCATTAGGATTTCAATTTCAAATATTAATTCAAAATTTCTTTGTTGGAAATACTTTTATAATAAAATACCTTTATAGTCGAAACAAATTTCCTTTCGAAACTACTTTTATAACTAGATGTTTCAACAAGTTTATCCTTGTTCCTGTAGACTCTGGTAGTGCGTTGATCAGGCGCAAAACTAGAATTCTCCAGATACTTAGTAGACTTGTTTCAACACCCAGTGAAAATACTAAAAAAACTTTTAAGAACAGATATGGAAAGTACAATCCAATCAAAAACGAATCAAATCATGGATCGCAGATACACAATGGTTACGCCTGGGTCCCCCAGGAAACATCCGTACCCTTTAAGCATTCACTGCCTTGCGAATTTCGCCATGCAACAAAACGGTGGACCGCAGGGTACATAAAAATGGTTACGCCTGGATCCCCCAGGAAACATCCATACCCCGTAAGCAATCTCTGCCTTGCGGATTACGCCACTAACACGACCATAGATCGCAGATACACAATGGTTACGCCTGGATCCCCCAGGAAACATCCGTACCCTTTAAGCAATCACTGCCTTACGAATTACGCTATGCAGTCGAGTTCGTAAGACCATGGGTAACGCCATGGAATTCGAAGGACACTCGAGTATCATATCCGGAAAACCAAATCAGAGAGAATAATATCGATAGAATGAATCCAAGATGTGGCCACAAATCGGATGTCAAGCAGAAGGCACTTTCCATATCTTTACTTCGAAAATATGTATCATATGGTACCTTTTCAAATCACTTTCAAATATCGTACTTATATAAAATCCATTATATATAAGATTTTAAATTTCAAATCAAATACTTTCCAAAATCAATAGTATATCAAATCATACTTATATAGACTTCAATTATATAAGATTTCACTTTCAAATTGAGTACCTTCCAAATCTATAGTTTTCGAATCAATTTCATACTCATACAAATCAAATTTATATAAGTTCGACAACTCCTAGATCAAGTGTTTAGTAACATAAGGTTCTCAAATTTCAATTTGTTTCGATATCAGTTCAATTTCAAAATCATATACAATTACACCAAATTATTTCTTCTCAAATTCATTATCTCTAATTTCTAAGTTTCAAGAATAATAGATTTAGAAAATAAATCCAATTTCCAAATCAATAATTTAAGTTAACCAATTCATTTCCAAAATCAAATGTTTCAAAATCATCTTATACTTATGTAAGGTCCATCTTATATAAGGATCAAATTTTCAAAATAAATTTCGCTGTATGAAGAGCCATATGGGATTGAATATATTTGCTTTTATGGGTTATATATCTTTGTAATTTAAATTGGAAACTTTATTTTAGTAAGTAAAGATATTCTAACCCGACAGCTTTCAATTTCAGCGTCAAAATATATCAATGATATAAGATGTACATACGTCATTATTTCGCAGAATCACATTTGATCGCTCGCTCGATCACACAAGTTCGCTTTCGAACTAGTATTGTCCATTCGACTTCCCTAAATGCGAAATTCGATATGGTTTCTCGACTAGAAGCCATCAGTCTCCTTGCATAGCCATATGCTATGATAGAGAATTCTAGAATCAAGTCCAAAATCCATATCTAATATTCGCCGTCAAGAATCGAATGAAAAATCCTAACACGAAATGGTGTAATCCACCTCGAACTTGTGTACTCAAACTTGGATCAAATTAACTATGCGAATCAACCAGCATACGTACAACTATATTAGTTTCATAAAGATGTTACTAAGTTAAAACATTTAACTAAACTTTATTCAAAATATTTTGAAGATCAAATTCTTTTCAAAACGTTTCAATCTAAATTTCATATTAGAAAATTTTAAAATTGCCTTATTTGTTAATTAACAAAACAGTTTCAGCTTATTTAAATCATATTATTACATATTTTAAACATACATATCAAACTTATATGTTTTACTTCAAAATTCTTAGCTTTTGAAAAGTTAACCTTGATTTGGAAGTGCTCGAACCTTCAAAATAGTCGAAGAAATCATATTTCAATCCAAGAGTTGGAACTCACAATTAAATCAGTAAATCAATTCCAAAATAGGGTTATCTCAAATCAAATCTAAAACTCGAGGACTAAACACCGGTTTACTTCAAATCATTTCAAATATATATACATATATCTTTCGCATATCAAATCTTACTTCGGAATTTGAAATCAAAATTGGTTTCGCAAAATCACTCGCATAGCAAAGCTATTGAAGTGGCCTATCCCCCACTTTGAAACTCGAAAATCAATGTCGATGATGCGTGCACTCATCACCGAAATTATTTTCCAGCGACATAAGTGAGTTCTGGACTTCTATTTCCTCAAACTTCTTTTGGAATTTCTTCAAAATCATTCGAAACTCATTAAAATTTATTGGAAACATTTCTTATTGGGAAAATACTTTTAAATCATACTATTATTATATATTTCAAAATCTTAAAAACCAATTTCAAAATACCGGAGTTCAATTCTCGAATTTCAAATTTAAAATCCTTCAGTTATAAATCAATTTTTTTTTTTTCAAAATTGCAAATCCTTCCTAAACCTCAAATTCTCATTTTTTTTAAAAAGGGTATATAATCTTTATCGAAAACATTTTACTTTTATATTTGGAATATAATCATACTTATAAAGATAATAATTTCGATATATAAAACACTTTCTAAAATACAAACAAACCCGATTTCAAAGGATGATTCCAGAATGAATCTCGGAGCGTGATAGAAGTTGAAGTCAAATTCAAAAGGGATCCTACTTAATGAGAATCCTAACCAAGATTCCGAGGTATATTAACCTATGTCAATTCAAAGGAATTTATTCCATTAGCGAAAGAAAAAAAAAACAACAAATTCTCATCAAACGAAATGGTAAAGCATCATTATAAATCTTAAGTTCGACACATCGACTTTTACTAGGCAAAGGATATAACAGAGTTTACTTAATACGACTTAACTTAAACCACTTATACAAAGAGATTTCACTGATCCATACTTCTACAAGAATAATGCATCGGTATTAATCCTACCGGGTGGTGCTTCAACGGGTCCAGTACACTCCACATCAAGGTGCCCCCAACTATGACATTTCTTGCATGAGTACACTATTCTCCCATCTTCCCTAGTGAACTTTGGGAAGGCAGCAGCTCGAGCAAGACGTAACACAGCTTGCCTTCCGCGCTGTCTCTCGGAACAATCTCTGGCTAAATGTCCAGTCTGTCTACAGTGGTAGCAAATGGTTGACTGGTCGGTAGATGCCGTGAGTGCCGATTTCACTTTCTTCACTTCCAGGCAGCGACTTGGGAAGTGTCCCTTCTTACGACACTTAAAACAGAAAATCTCGGATCGAAAGCGCTTGCCCTCCTTCTTTTTCCCTTTCCATCTCTTTCCGCACATGGCTGCATAATGCCCCTTTTCCTGACACCGATAACAAATGACATGGTCATAAGGACCCGGTTCTGCCCTTTCTCTCCACAGCCTCTCTTGTTCCTCAATTGCTTCCTCCCGTTCCTTACGGGCCAGTGCTCTTCGTGCCCGACGGGCTGCTTTCTGCTCTTCAGATTTTGCCATTTACCAAAATATTTTCCTATCATTCAATGAGCCCAAAATCAACAAGATAGAAGTTCAAAAATTTACGGGGAAAATTTAAATCAAAGGAGATTTCAAAATAAAAGGAAAGGACTCGCACCAAGATGAGATAATTAATATTCAAAAAGAAGACGGATACTCATATAAGAATATAAATAGGGAGAGGCCAAGACGAATTCCAGAACAAAGATAGCAATTCAAATTATAGGAACTCTAATCAACAAGAATTCTGATTCGAAGATAGGCCCGAACGAAAGTGATTCTGTAAATAAATTTACAATATATGCTAAGTTTCGCCTAGAGCCAAAGCTCTGATACCAACTGTAACGACCCGCTATTTTGGACCATTCAAATCGACAATAATCCACACATGTCGGACTTGAATAATTCAAAATACCGAATTGTTAATTTAAATTTGGCAAAAACTCAGTATATACAGTAAATAAATCAATCACAGATCACAGACACAGAGTAATATAATAATGCGCAGCGGAATAGATAAAATAGTAGTTCATGAAGCTACTATATAAACATCAGAGTTAAAATAAAATACAACAGAATATCTCAAATGTAGTGAAGTCTCCAGTACGAATAGATGACTTCTCCGAACAAATCAACTAGAAGAGCTGAAAGCTGAGGCGATAGTTGGATCTCCAAAGGAAGCTCCAAACTCCAAGGGTGAATCTCAAATGCTGTATCACTCGGTCTGACCCGAGCATAAAGCAAAACACAAAACACTCGAGTCAGGATTAACATTCTTATATCAATAAATCCAACTCAAGTGAAATATCAACTGAAATACAAGTAACTTAAAGGATGTTTGGGATAACCATCCTCTAAGGATCTTCAGAACTATCTACGAGGTGGAAATATACACTATAACACCGTGGTCATTCCAAATTAATTTATACTTCAAAACCAAAATATCATTTCATTTCAAATATATCTATTTTCCAAAATAGTATATATATAGGTTAAATAATTAAAAATCAAAGTATTTAATTTCCTCAAGTTTGGCAAATCGATTCAAATCAACTTCAAATTCCATATTCAATTTTATTCAAAGCTCAATTCATCAATTTAATTCAGTTCTAAATATACCATTTAAATTTTCAATATATTTCAAAGCTTTAATCCTCAACATTTTCCAAAGTTAGATTTAACAGTTTCATATAGCTCTTGATTTAACTTCATTATTATTTAATCAGGGAATATTCACTTAATAAACTCAATATCATCTAACTAGCCTTACATTTCATTTTTACTAATTATTTCCTTAAATTTATTTAAGCAAGAATTTTTCATTAAATTATTTAAATAAACCCAAGTTATAAATCATATCTTAAATCTCAATTTCAATAAGTTTCAAATTGGTTTAATTAATAAATTATCTTTCCAACCTTAACTTATTCAAATTATTACAAAAATCTATTTTGAAAATATAATTTTTTTTTACTTAAACATCTCATAAGTATTAATCCATCCTAATTTAAATTAAATAATTTAAGGCTCAAACATTTATAAAACCATATATTTCTTTCCGAAACCATAGAATTCATTTCGAAATATTTATATATATGGACCAACGGTGTCTGTATATATACATCATATGGTTAAGTGATACGGATATTTATCATTTCAATCCGAAATTTAAATATATATGGGTAGATATCATTTCGACCCGTAATCCCAATTTCAATTCAATTGAAAATCGCTTGGGTTTATCATTTCAACCCATAACGATTTTCTCCTATTCTAAAGTCCGTTCGGGTATGTATCATTTCAACCCATAGTGAATTCTATACTAACAGGGAACTTGCAGAGTGATAACAGATAATATAAAATAAAACAACAGGCATATATCATCAATACATAACAGATACGGGTGTCAGATGTCACAGGTGAACAGTTATGGATAATAGCATATATATAACAATGTAAAGAACTACAGCAGCATATTTCAATTGTCGTTTCAATTGAAATCAAATTTAATAAATAAAAGAACGTTAATCGTGAGTGATTGCTCACCTTTCGAGGCTAGATAGTTTTGACCGATGAACCGAGTTACGATTCCAAGCACAGAGTGAGGTAGGCACAAATTTGACGAAGAAAACGAGCACGACGGACAAAGCTGATAAATAGAAATTTACGAAGTCAAATCAGAACGAAATCGATGAAGAAAATGGATATAAGTGAACTTATATAACTATATATAACGATATACATATCCTATATTCAACCACATATTAAAATTTTAAATATATATTTATTTCAAAATACATTGTTTAAATCAAAACACATAAATAAATCAAACATAATTATAAAGTCAATACCTTATCGAAATCAATAAAACTACAACAAAGCTTAATAACTCATATATACAATTATATATATAACTAGCTGAAACCTATATATCTATACTAGCTAGGCAAACAAATGCATGCTAGATATATTTTATATAAAAAAAAATGGACTCACACATATTCTACAATACACGCAACACATAAAACAAAGCTATGATTTAGTAAACCAATTTATGAAATCAGCTTATACAAATAAATCTATGCCACCTATATAGCCTTATATATATAAACAAATCTTAAAATCTTTATAAACAAATAAAAGCCATGTATATATACGGGCATGTAGCCTTACAACATGGTGCGCGATTAATCAATACAGGCATGCCTATATACATATTATTAACTGATCTATGTAATACGTACAGTAACTTTTTATAACTAAACGAGTAGACACATATGAAGAAAATCTTGTATGCTTCGAATATAAACTAACTATAAACTATGCGTCTTCCCTACATATGCAGAAATATACGCAAACTATAATTTATATTTAAAGAAAACTAATTTAAGTTAATACATATGTTACGTAAACTATATTTATATATACCCAATATCTAAAAAACCTGTACTCGGCTAACAAAGAGGAGGCAAAGCTCGAAGGGTGGTGGCCAGAGGCTGCCGAGGGGAGGAGGAAAGTCAGGTGGTGAGGCGGTGGCTGTTGTTTGAGGCTGAGGTGGCGTAGGAGCTGCAGATCGGAGGTATAGGCGGGGTCGGGCTTGTTGGGTTAGGCGTGGTGGAGGCCGTGGAGGCGCTGCCGTGGTGTGTGAGGCTCAAGGGAGTGGAGCAGTCGAATCTTGATGGGAAGAAGAGAGGCTTTGGTGACGAGGTGATGGAGAGATAGGCAAGGAGGATGGTTGTTGGATCGGTGGGATGCTCTTGAATTTTGTGCGCAGGCAATTGTTTAATCACGCGGATAAATTCTTCTTTGTTGAGCGAGTCTGCTTCGAGGAAAGGATGGAGAAAATTATGGGGAAAGTCAGTTTAAAAAAAATGTAAAAGATCAGTTCACAAATAGATGAATGCGAAACGTACTATCATCCAGTGTTTCGAATTTCCAAACCGATAGAAATAAAAGAAGAAAGTAGAAAAATAGGGTCTAGGAAATGGCAACAGTCAATAGCTGAATTTGCGGGGATAATAAAAGCAACAAGCCATTGGGTTTATATGGTGGACAAATCTGAAAGACAATAGGACCAAAGATTTAAACGGGTACCGTTACGGTTCACCGTTTCACTGACTTCTTCGCATGCCAAGCTTCAAAATATAGAATTGAATATACCGCAGAGATCAGCACATCGAGACGATCAAAACGGTATACAGATATTGGTGGTACGATCATCGGATCAAAAATCGATAACCGGTACCGAAAATGCTGCTATTTGGTCAGAATTAAGATAACGGAGAAATAGAAGTCCAAATTTGGAAAAACGAATCTCGCGGTCTGATTCAGAATGATCTGAATAAATTTTCTCCTGTTGACGTATTTTGGTTTCGTAAAACTTTTAAATTCACTTTTATTAACCGGTTTGATTTGAAATGAAATTTCACAGAAAAATAAACTTCAATATTATCAGATGAAAATTTACCAGTTGCTATATTAAAATAGACGTATTCCAAATAGTAAATTTTTATTTTCAAATTTTATTGTTTAAAATTTCACAAATTTTCAGTTAAAAATACTTTTAAAAACCATTAAATTTTTCGGGTCGTTACACTGATCAAATTTTAATTCATTAATTCTTTCAAAACAAATTTATTAATTCTTTCAAAACAAATTTTTTCATTATTAACTGGGTTTACTATTATCTTATCTAACTCTATTAACATCTTTATAATCAAAATTTAGTGTATAACATTTATTATAAACACTCAAATTTAATTTATAAATTCAATTTATATTATATATTATCCAATTACATATTCAACTTCTGAACGACTTAGGTAAGTTGTATTAGAATGCAGTTGAACAATATACAAATAAAATTTTCCAAATTAAATTATTCAAGTTTAAATATTTATTCCAAATTTTGGTTTTATTTATAATTAAAATCATCTTTTAACAACATTTAGGAATTAGATTTCCGATTAACTTTAAACAATTTAGAGATATATATAATATATTTATATCAAATCAAATTAAATTTTAAAATAAGATACTTATATATATGAATCAAATTATACCGAAGAAATTCAAATCAAAATATTGTTTCAAAACAAAACCGTAGCAAAGCTACAGAATAGTATCACCACTTCGAAACTCGAAAATGAATGTCGATGATGCGGCCGCCATCACCGAAATTATTTTCCAGCGACAAAGAGAAGAGTACTGATTTCAATATTTTAAAAATTATTTGAAAATGATTTCTATTTGAAAATACTTTAAATAATATACACTTTAAAATTTTAAAAACCAAAGTTCGAAATCACCGGAAACTAATAAATTCTCAAATTTTTGAATTTAATTCATTTCAAATTCTAATCAATTTATAACCAAGTTTATAAATTCATTTATTTATATTATGCAATAGTCAATGGTTTACAAGACAATAAATGAAAATCAAATATTATTATTTCAGACAACAAATTCATTAACAATTTAATTTCAGAAAACTTATATTTATATAAAATATAATCATTCAAAACTATTTTGTTTATCAAATTTGAAAACAACATTTTTAATATAAATTTAGAAATACATTTCTTTGCTCGACGATACAGGAATGGATTTTCAAAATAAGGATAGAGATTCAAATTTTTGTTGACTCAAATCAAAGAGAAATTTGATTCGAAGATAGGTTTGAAACAAAGACGAGATAATTAAATAACAAAATAAGGCGATGGATAAGTTTATATAAATCGTGGGCAACCTTAACCGGGTCGACCGTGACTTCAAAATAAGATCGGTGTAGAATTCTGAGGTAAATCAATACTCGATCTCAAGAGATGAAATTCAGGTATAGCAGGAGATAGATAACATCGTAAACCGAGGATACATAAATCTTCGGTAAATCGATGTCTATTATAAAGGAGTTTTGTCCTTTTACAAAATTTCGAAGATTGGCGAGACCGCCGATCCATTATAAAGATCATTCAATGTGGAGTTATGCGATGCTCCAGAGTTGAAAGAAGACGAATAGTGAGGGACACGAATGAAATTTGGAACCGTAGGGAACGTTCCAAAATTCAAAGAAATCGAGTCGAAAGGAAGAGATTGAAACTCGAACGAGAGTGATTCTGTAAATACATTTACCCTATATGTTGAGTTTTGCCTAGAGCTACCAAAGCTCTGATACCAACTGTAACGTACCAACTGTAATGACCCGCCATTTTGGACCATTCGCATCCATTATAAGTGTATAGGTAGACACTCATGCCGGAGTTGAATTGCTCAAAATACCGCGTTGTTAATTTAAATTTGGCAAAACTGAACATATACAGTAAATAAATAATCACAGATCACAGACACAGAGTAATAAATTGCAGCGGAAATAAAAGAGATAGTAGTTCATGAAGCTACTATATGAATATATAAAATACATCAGAGTTTACAACAGAAGAGTAATACGATACATCAGATACAAATCAGAATACATCACTGGAATCATCGAATACTGAAAGCAGAATAGATGGCTGGATCTTCAAGCAAAGCTCCAACTCCAAAGGTGAGTCTCGAAAGCTGAACTACTCAGTCTGACCCGAGCGTAAAGCAAAAACACAAGACACTCGAGTCAGGATTAACATTCTTATATTAATAAATCCAACTCAAGTGAAATAGCAATTGAAATACAAGTAACTCAAAGGATGTTTGGAATAACCATCCTTTAAGGATCTGTTAAACTATCTACTATGTAGTAATGTACGATAGGTAGATAATGTCTATCAGTAATATAAGAAGATATCAAAATAGCGTTAAGTCATGGCCCATTCCACCCTTAACACATTTTTATTCCCAAAAGCATATACAAGACCGTAGTTCCCCCAAAACCGGAAGTCACCAGAGGGCAATCCATATACTAAAGGTACAAATCAAAATCGTAGTGGTCGCGTATAAATGGAATACAAGTATGACAAGGCACATGAGGCAATACCCAAGGTAGTTATACTACCGTTCGCCTGATCCGGACTGGTGAGAACGCAACGCCGCAGCGCCCGCAACACCGTGAAACAACACTCCCAAAATCAAGGGTGCACCAATCGACAACAAGTAAGTAGTTCGAAGAAGTGTGTCCACTTGAGGTAGCTAATCCTCCATTGGCCCGGCACAGCTCCTGTTTTAGTCATTTCCAATTTGACACAAGTGTCAAGGCTATCCATTATCGTTCTCTTTCTTCAGTCATCACGTACATCAATCCAACCACTTCATTCTGGATCATCACTCCGCGTATAGTTATTAAAGTGGTTTTCGATTTAGATAGAGAGTATATCCATAATCGAATTCCGGTCTCTTTAATAACTTCCGTAATTATTACACCGATTGGTCGTTTATTTATTTCAAAACCAAATCAATTTCAATTTCAATTTCAATTCGTAAACCAACATTTCATTTGTCTTTCGAAATCAATTTCCAAAATTTACGTTTCAAAACTTCTAAATTATCGTTTC
The DNA here is from genome assembly GCA_030737815.1 of Allium fistulosum. Lineage (NCBI taxonomy): Eukaryota > Viridiplantae > Streptophyta > Magnoliopsida > Asparagales > Amaryllidaceae > Allium > Allium fistulosum. Next base: position 762,624,198 of record CM060903.1, on the reverse strand, counting down.
AAAATCTTATAATTCAATTTCAATCTTTATTTAAAACCATTCAAATATTGATTCAAGTTCGCAAATAAGTTTCCTTCCAAATCATTTAAATAAATTTTATTTAACATTCAAATCACTTAAACTCATTTATCGATTTCATTCAATATTCGTTAAGTTACTTTATTATTCAAACCAATTTCCATTAAATTTCCAATTCATTAAATCAATTCTTAAGTTCAACTTCATTAAATCAAAATTTACAATTTTGAATTAAACTAAATTCGTCAAATCAATTCTTTCAATTACAAGTCTTACATTAATTCCAAAATATCACATTTTCATTTCTGGTTAAAGAAATTCAATTTCACTTATTTAATTACTTAAATAATTTTCAAAAACTTAATTAATAAAGAAAACTCAATTTCAATTATTTACGAAGTAAAATCCACTTATTCAAAAGTTCAATTTTCTGATTAAAGAATTTTAATTCAATTTAATCATTAAATAGTTTAATCTTATTTAATTATTAAATAATTCAAAACTTGATTATTAAATAATTTCAAAGTTTAATAATTTCAAACTTAATTATAATTTCAACTTAATTATTAAATCATTTCAAACTTAATTCAATCATTTCTCAAATTAAACAACATTCTTTCATCAATTGCATTGTTAATATTTTGTTTCAGATTATTCAATATTAACATTTTTCTTTCATTAAAATTCAAATTTCAACTTTATTTCAAAACCATATTATTTATTCAAACAAAATCTTCGTTTTATTTTTAAATCAAATTTATTGACCAATCGGGTTTTATTTAATTTTCTATCCTAGGTCAAAGTTCAATTTGGGTATTTATCATTTCAACCCGATTCCAATTCAATTAAAAATCAAAGCATAACAAAGGGAACTTGCAGTGTGATAACTGGGATGGTGTCAAAGTAAATAAACAAACAATAACAACAATCAATATCAATCAAATAATCAATTCAAATAATCTCGAAATAACCGTATTAATTCGCATTGTTATTTGTACGAATTAATATAATTATTTCTAGAATCTACACTATCATTTCATGTAGATTAAAGATTATTACATTACGGTTTTTCACTTGTCATCTATTTACAATTTCATACATCATCAATTTTACAATATACATTCAGTGGTTCAAAGTGTAATTAAACAAATCCTACGTGTCAATAAATTTAACAGTTAAAGGGGTCATATTATACAAATGTCAGTTAATCAAATTTAACATTTAATTACCCTATATCAAGTTCAATTTCATACTATTTATCACTTAACACTAACAAATTAACGTCCAATAAAAACATCAACAATAAATCAATTATCAGTTAAACTGTATTATCATCGCATAAATAATTAACAGATAATGGTGTCAGATGTCATAGGTGAACTGATATAGATAATAGCATATATAACAGTGTAATTAACTAACAGCAGCATATTTCAATTGTCATTTCAATTGAAATCAAATTTAATAAATAAAAGAACGTTAATCGTGAGTGAGTGCTCACCTTTCGAGGCTAGAGATGAACGAGAAGATGACACACGGGATAAATCACGAATTCGAAAATCGATCCAAACGAAGAATCTCAAAATGAATTAAGCTGACACAGATTTGACCCGCGAAGCTGAAAGATAGAAATTGATGAGAACAGATCCAATAAATTTGATATAACAGAATATATATAGATATACTGTTATTATATATATAAAAAATCAATATTAAATTTAAACACTATTAATAAAAGAAATATATATATACACGTATATCATTCCAAATCCTTACATTACAAACACATTTTTTTTTCTATTTCCAAACTTCAAACTCTTGTATTTATATATATATATATATATATATATATATATATAGGCAAATCTAACGACTAGCATATACTACCCATATGAACATAAGCTTGTAAAATAACTATGACATGCAGATCTTATATTTTTATAACTTAAGTCAAAACTTTATGTAAACCAATACATAGAATTAATATATATATAACCAGTATATAATTTAAACCTTTACAGACATCATGAATGAACACATATATACACTACGCCAAAATAATAATATAAATGTAAACCCAACATAAATCATAAATATACGCATACCAAACCCACACGTTGTCCGAGCTATATTATAAAGCAATATATAGTAAGAGGTAAAACCAGATTATGCAGACTTGGCTTATCAAAGTATATATAAATATGTGACTCACTTCTATATAAATATAGTGTTCCACATTATAAAATTAACGGGCATTTTCAACATTTAAACATATATACTAAATATATAGACCGAACTCACCCATACAACTTATACACATTAAACAACTTTGCGTATATATTTATATATCCACCTACAGATCCAACTTTTCTAAAATTGGCTTTATTGAAACCAATATATATCCTATAACCCGACATGTTATATAATAAGCTAATAGACTACTTACCAATAGCTTGATCGATATAAATATTGTATATGAACAAAACTGCAAAAAGATTTGAAAGAATGTATAAATATATACAACCTACAACAACCAGGATAGCTTTCATATATCAGATCTTATACTTATACATTTCAAACTATCAGTTTATAAATCATATAATACATACGCATATTCATATACACGTATGAAATCATTCACAAGCCCATAGTTAATTTTACTATTTGCAAATATATAAATATATACTTCTAAATCTTCCCACAGCAAAAAAATGAAATATATACATTCTTATATAATATATATAAACAAAATTACATAAATATTTACTAATATATATACTTAAGTATATAATAGTAAAATGTAAACAAAGAACAAACAGTTTGCATAGAATATACTAATATGTATACATGAATACACGTTATACTTTTAAATCGATATAGATATGTACTGTGAGCAAAAATGATTTTAAACAATGACATATGCTAACATATAACTAACCAGTAAAGCTAATATACTAAACAGTATTGAATAAATATGTATATATATATTACCTTATTTTATAAAAGAGTGGAGATAAGGCTAGAGTGAGAATGCACGGCACTGGGTACCTGCGGCAGTGAAGCTCGGGTGAAGATGTGGGCCAATTGTTTGCTTAGGCGCGGAGTACATCGCGACAAGGGAAGAAGTGGAGGGAAGGGATGCACGTACGAGGGTGGAGAGAGGCTCGGTCAGATAAAGGTGGTGATGACGATTAGGTAAGGGAATGATGCGTGTTCTCGACAGTGGCCGAAGTGAGGGAGGAGGGAAGAGGCGGAGATGGCCAGGCGGAGGCATGCTGAGATGGTGGAAGATATTGCCCTTCCATGTTTTCAGAGAGTAGGAAGAAGATGAGCCGTACATATATTGTTTCTTTCGAACGAATGCAGAGGGTAGAGAAAAACAAGGAACCAGAAAAATGAATGGACAAAGTGGTATACGTTGGAACTAGTAATAAATATTTTGAAATAATAAAAAAAACTAACAGCTGGATTCTTGGAAAAACAAAAGCGGATGTCTATTCATATACACGGTGGTTAATGAATGGGCAAAGAATTCAAAGGGTTTGAAAAACAAAACAACGATACCGTACGATGAACCGTTTCACGTTTTCGATTGTGCACTGGACACCAGAACACATATTTGAATATATCGTTGAGATCAGCACGATGAAACGATCAAAACGGTATATGGATATCAGTGGTATGATTTGAATTGTAAAAATTCGAATTTTCTACTATCGAAAAATGCGAGAAAAACGCTGAAAAATAAGATCGACGGAGCCAAAGATGTCTGAATTTGGAAAAAAGACAAACTGACATCTTGCTCAGAAGATGGTTTAGAATTTTTCTATGTAAAAATATTTAGGTTTCGGAAACATTTTATTTTCATCGCTTTTTAACTGATTAAATTGAAGTGAATTTACGCGCGAAATAAACTTTCATATTTTCGGACGAAAATTTACCAGTTGCTATGTTTAATTAGACGCATTCCAAATATTAAATTTTTATTTCAAAATTTTATCGTTTAAAATTTCACAAAATTTCAACTAATTACGTATCTAAAACAGTTGAAATTTACGGGTCGTTACACTTAAATATTCGAAATTTTTTCGGCAGAGTCTCCTTTGCGTGGATACGTCCGAAAAATATTGATATCAATAATTTCAATATATATATCATATTTCAAAATAAAATATCCCAAACCACGGGAAAACAATATAATATCACTATAAAATCGTAATCTGAAAACGTACCTATTTGTCGGGCAAACAAACTTTATTTATGAAACCAAAAGCAGTAGCTATTGCTTCCATAACCTGTATAAGTATACCTGTTCAACAAGCTTAGATAATTAATTAATGGATTATTCATACAACCTCCAACAATTAGAAGTATTGTAACGACCTGAAAATTTTGATGGTTTTAATAAGATAATTAATTGAAATTTTGTGAAATTTTAAACAATAAAATTTGAAAATAGAAATTTATTATTTGGAATACATCTATTTAATTATAGAAAATGGTAAATTTTCATCTGTTAATATTGAAGTTTATTTATCATGTAATTTTATTTCAATTTAAATCAGTTAAAACTGATGATAATAAAAAAAATTTCCAAACCTGAATATTTTACACAATAAGTTTCTAAATCCTCTTCTGAGTGAGACGTCATCTTTCGTTTCTTCAAATTTTGACTTCTATTGCTCCGTTAATCTTATTTCTGGTAAGATTGCAGCATTTTCGGTACCGATTATCGACTTTTGATCGGATGATCGTACCACTAATATCTGTATACCGTTTTGATCGTCTCGTCGTGCTGATCTCTGCGGTATATTTATTTCTGTATTTTGAGATCCGGTACGCGACGAAAACAATAAAACGGTGCGTCGTATCGGTACCCTAAATTATGACCGTTAGTCTTCCTTTCCCTTTTCAAATTTGAACGTGAATCTCAAGCAATAAAATAAATTGCTTTAATAGCTTCTCAATCAAGGTACAGCTGTTACATTCCATCAGTTAAATTTATATTTACAGCGGTACGTTTCTTTTGACCCTCTCTCTCCTTGATTCATTATTATATAGTCTGAAGCCATTCGTTTCACTGCATTCTTTTCTTCTCTCTGCAAATTTTCTTTCCACCATACCTTACATTCACCAGCTAGGAAAATCCCCTTTCCCATGCACTTAAATCCTTCACGCCAATATCTGCAAGGCTACAGCCTACCCCAAGTTGAGCCTCCAACCGCCCTTCCGTCTTGCCGAACGCCGGAGCTCCGCCTTCTCCCTTCCTCTGCGCCTAACTCCAGGCTTCACCGAGCCACCAACGTTCCTAGACCCGCGTAGACAATCCCATCACACGCTGGCCGAAGACTCCACCACATCTCTTCGTCCATCACCCAAACTCCTCTCTCCGCCAGCACTTCACCCTCTCCACTACACTCAGCCTCCACGTGTGCCGCTTCCAGTCTTTGGCCTTCTCCCTGAAACCCCATGCCTACTTGATAGCCGAACCCACCTGGCAGGCAACTCCGCAACGACTTCATTTCCATTTCCTATATCTGTAAGCCTTATTGATGCAGGCCAAGTACTAGGTCGTGACCGACCTAGCAAACTCGTAGGTCATAACATGTTGATGGGTCGAATCCGACCTAAAGCTAAGGAGTCAATATTTCGTGAAGAAAGGTGGAAAGTTGAAGTCATAGGTCGCGACCGACCTAACGAAGCCTATAAGTCGCTCCAACGACTTAGTGAAGATCAACGACCTAATGGAAAAGCGCTCAGACGACCTAACACGTTTTTAGGTCGTGTACGACCTAACGAATTGGAAGATAGGTCGCTAGTACGACTTACCGAGTTAAAAGTGCTCCGGGTTAAAATGAAACGACCTATACTAAGTCGCAGGAAAATGTCTCGACCTAAGTTAGGTCGTAGGAACTTAGGTCGCATAAAGATGGTTCAGATGCCAGGGTTCTTAGGTCGCGAGGTTTTAAGTCGTACAAGCTTAGGTCGCGGAGTTATGTTATCTTTAAGTCGCAAAGCTCTGGATGCCATTGATTCTTCTGCCGAGTTAATCTCTACCTTTGATTTCTTTGAGTCGCTGATCTGAGATGCGCATCTTTTAAGTCGCTGAAGACTTGTTGCCGTAGATCTTGTTTGCCTACTTAATCTCAACTGTTGATTTCTTAAGTCGTTACTTGTTTGTTTTTTAGGTCGTTACCGACCTAAGTTAAGTCACTGAAGACTGAGGCCTTAGATGTCTATGCCGCTTTAATCTGAACCGTAGAAAGATAAGTCGTCTGGTTCTTATGTCGTAACTCGCATGTTTTAGGTCGTCTGCTTTGGAGGCGCTACTGGTTGAGTCGTGTAACCTGTTTGTAAGTCGATGGAATAATGTAGCTAGGTCGTTACCGACCTAAGTGGAGTCGTGTACCTTGTAGTACTGTTAAGTCGTAGGTCGCAACTTTTAAGGTCGTAAGTCGGAGATTGTTAGGTCGGTGCCGACTTAAGAGTTGTTGTAATTTTGTGTTTTCTTTGCGTGAGTTGTAAAACGCCTATAAATAGGCCGTGTGAATCATTTGTAAAGGTTGTTGAATATTGAATAAAATTCTCTTTTGTTAGCTTTGTGCTTTCAATTTCAATTGGTAGTCGAGTGTATCTCCTATCTCCACTTATGTCATTTGAGTGCGCTCGAATCATCATTTGTTGAAGCCGATTCACGGTATCTTGTGCGCAAGATCAACGTCGAAGAATCGTAGATCTCTTTCCCGGTATCTTCGGATCAACGAGTCAGAGATAGCTAAGAATTCGGTATCTTCGGATCAACGAATTCGGGCATTTCAGTATCCATCAATCCATCGATTGCTACATTCAACGATCTACATTGTTTTTGTAATATCCGCTACGTCATTTTTTTTGGTATCAGAGCTTGTTCTAGCCAACATAGCTAGATCGAGACTTGGAGCCTAATCATTTTTGAAGAGATTTGCCGAGCTCGAAGTGAAGAGTGGAGGTTTTTTATCACAGCCGAGAGGAAGAAGAGTTCATCATTGTTCGAAGTTGTTTGATCGAATTTGAATTGGAGGCCGAAGCTTTGTCCATCGTGTTCATCGCGATTTGCTACAAAGTGGAAGTTTTCGATCCGTTTCATTTTGGATCAAAGTCCGAATTGTGTTTGAATTTTGAAGTATTGAAGAGTTTGTGAAGTTTCAAGTATGCCGCCAAGAAGAGCTAATCGCCACCAAAAAGTAGAAGCTTTGTATCAAAGAGAAGAAGCTGATGAGATGGAACAAAGAATCAATGAAAACTTTAGTGAAAAGCTTAACGAAGGGATTGGACGAATAGAGAAGATGATGTTAGAGATGAATCAAAATCAGAGAAGGGTTTCACCTGAATCTAACCATGGGGGAAGTAGAGTCTCACCGCATTCTAATCGAGACAGAAGTGTTGAAAATGATCAAGGGCGTGGGAGGAACGTGAATGATCATGAACGGAGGAATGTAGATAGATGGGATGATGGTGGTAGACGTGATGGTAGTAGAGATGTGGGTGGACGAGATAGACAACGATATACATCTGATTTTGAAGAGGAGTATGATGGTGGTAGTGTTCGAGGACAAGGACGAGGACAAGGAAGAAATTACTCTGAGTATGATCACAAGTGGGAGTCGGGGATGAAGACTGAAATTCCTGAGTTTAAAGGTGGTATGCAAGCTGAGGAGTTTCTAGATTGGGTAGCTAACGTTGAAGAGATTTTTGACTTCAAAGAAGTTCCAGAACAGCGTAGAGTGAAGTTGGTTGCTACGAGGTTAAGGGGTAGAGCTTTGGCATGGTGGCAACAGACCAAGCTTACACGTGAACGAATGGGGAAGTCAAAAGTTGAATCATGGGAGAAGATGAAGAAATTGATGAAAGCAACGTTCTTACCTTACAATTATCAATCTTTGATGTATCAACGTTTGCAAAACTTGAGACATGGGACGAAATCTGTGAATGACTATGCTGATGAATTCTATCAACTTATTGCAAAGAATGATATTATGGAAACAGAAGAGCAGCTGACATCTAGGTTCATTGGAGGATTGAGAATGCAGATCCAGGATATGGTTAATATGTTCGATCCAAGATCTGTAGCGGAAGCACATCAGAAGGCGTTGGCTTGGGAGAAACAGGGACGACGAGGAAGTGGTGTGTTTACTAATTCTAACAATCAAGCGAAGGGTGTTGGTGGAAGTTCTAATGTTTCTAAACCTATCAGTAGACCAGTAGTGAAGGAGGCTGAGAAGGTGAAAGTTAACAATGGTTTCAAATGTTATAATTGTCAGGAATTGGGTCATAAAAGCAGTGAGTGTCCAAAGCCAAAGAAGAGAACCATGATTGCAGAAGTTGAGGATGAGGATGGTGATGGGGAGTATTCTAGTCCAGTTGAGGGGGATGAGCAGGATATTGCGTCAGGAGATGATGGTTGTAATCTAATACTGAGGAGATCATGTTTGACACCGAAGCAGGAGGAAGCTAGTTGGTTGAGGAGTAACATCTTTCAGTCGACATGTACTATTCTGGGGAAGGTGTGTAAGTTTGTGATTGACGCAGGAAGCTGTGATAATATTATTTCAACCGAGGCTGTGACAAAGTTGAAATTGAAGAAAGAGAAACATCCGAATCCATACAAGTTAGCATGGTTGAGAAAAGGAGGAGAAGTGAAAGTGGATAGACGAGTTCGAGTTCCATTCTCTATCGGGAAGAAATACAAAGACGAGATCTGGTGTGATGTCGTAGAGATGGATGTTTGTCATTTATTATTGGGAAGACCATGGCAGTATGATCGAGCAGTACAACATGACGGTCGGACCAATAGTTACAGTTTTATGTTTGAAGGCACGAAGATTATCCTAGTTCCAAAGAAGAGACCACAAGGAGAAAGTAAGTCAGAAGAAATTGAAGAGCTGAAAACTTTATTATCTTTGAGGGAGTTTGTTAAGGAGGTTGAGGAAGAGCCTGAAGTATTTTTATTGATTGGGTGTGAGAGCAAAGAAGATGTTGAAATTCCAGAAGAAGTTAAACCAGTTTTGAAAGAATTTGACGATGTATTCCCAGATGAGTTACCAAAGGAGTTACCGCCTTTGAGAGATATACAACATCAAATCGATCTTGTTCTGGGAGTAGTTTTGCCACACAGACCACATTATCGAATGAGTCCGAAGGAACATGAAGAGTTGCGGAGGCAGGTAGAGGAATTGCTTGAGCAGGGGCGTGTGCAGGAGAGTTTAAGTTCTTGTGATGTACCAGCTTTATTGGTACCCAAAAAGGATGGAACGTGGAGGATGTGCACCGACAGTAGAGCATTGAATAAGATCACAGTCAGATACAGATTTTGATGCCAAGGCTGGATGATTTATTGGATCAAATCAGTGGGTCCGTAATCTTTTCTAAGATTGACTTGAAGAGCGGTTATCATCAGATTCGCATTAGACCAGGGGACGAATGGAAGACAGCATTCAAGACGAGGGAAGGCTTGTATGAATGGCTGGTAATGCCATTTGGTCTATCGAATGCACCGAGTACATTCATGAGGGTGATGAACCAAATTTTCAGACCGTACATTGGGAAATTTGTGGTGGTTTACTTTGATGATATTCTAATCTACAGTGCTAGTAAAGAAGAGCATGTTCAGCATTTGAAGAAAGTGTTAATTATACTTCGTGAAGAACAATTCTATGCTGCTACAAAGAAGTGTGTTTTTATGGCAAAGAGTGTTTTATTTCTGGGGTATGTTGTGTCGGAAGAAGGAATACAGGTTGACCAAAGTAAAATCGAAGCTATCAGAGATTGGCCGCAGCCCAAGACGATAACGGAAGTTCGTAGTTTTCACGGGTTGGCTTCATTCTATCGAAGGTTCATTCCACACTTTAGTAGTGTGATGGCACCTGTGACTGATTGTATGAAGGGTAAACAATTTACATGGTCAGAGGAAGTAGGGGATGCTTTTGGGAAGATCAAGGAGTTGCTGACGACTGCACCAATTCTAGTATTACCTGATTTTCAGCTAGTGTTTGAACTACACACTGATGCATCCAAGGTTGGGATTGGAGGAGTGTTGAGTCAGAAGGGACGTCCAATTGCATATTTCAGTGAGAAGTTGTCAGGAGTGAAGATGCGATACAGTACATATGATGTGGAGTTTTATGCTGTTGTGCAAGCTATTAAACACTGGAGACATTATCTATTTCAGAAAGAGTTTGTTCTGTATATTGATCATGAAGCATTGAAGCATTTGCAAGGGCAAGATAAGATTTCAGCAAGACATGCATCGTGGATTGCATATCTACAATAGTTTACTTTCGTTGTTAAACACAAGTCAGGGGTGACGAATCGAGTGGCTGATGCTTTGAGTAGGAGGAGTCATTTGTTGACTACGCTTAAGGTTGAAGTGACGGGGTTTGAAATGTTGCCGGAACTATTTGTCGAAGATCCTTACTTTGCAAAGCTTGTGGATAAAGTCAAGGAGGGAAAGACTGATGAGTTTATGATGGTTAATGGCTTTCTTTTTAAAGGAAATCGATTGTGCATACCAGAGGGTAGCCTGAGAATGAAGATTATCAAAGAGTTACACGACGAGGGACATGTTGGGAGAGACCGTACCTTACAGTTGACTTCACAGTCCTACTTTTGGCCATCGTTGAGGAAAGAAGTAGAGAGGTTTGTGGAGCGTTGTCATATTTGTCAGGTTTCGAAAGGAACTACGACTAATGCCGGTTTATATATGCCGTTACCCATGCCTGTAAAACCATGGGTGGATATCAGTATGGACTTTGTGTTGGGGTTGCCGAGAACGCAGCGTGGTAATGATTCCATTTATGTGGTGGTTGACAGATTTTCGAAAATGGCACATTTTATTGCTTGTAAGAAGACGGCGGATGCTGTTCATGTTGCTCAGTTGTTTTTCAAGGAGATCTATCGACTTCATGGATTGCCAGAATCTATTGTGTCGGATAGAGATACTCGATTTCTGAGTCACTTTTGGTTAAGTTTGTGGAAGATGGTGGGAACGAAGTTGAAATTTAGCAGCGCCTATCATCCGCAGACAGATGGACAGACTGAGGTGGTAAACAGATCATTGGGAAACTTGCTGAGGTGTCTTGTACAAGATAATCTCAAGAGTTGGGATGTGAAGTTATGCCAGGCAGAGTTTGCCCATAATCATGTTGTGAATCGAAGTACTGGGTTCAGTCCATTTCAGATAGTATATTCAAGTTTACCGAAGGGACCGTTGGATCTAACTGCAGTGCCACAATCAAAGAAGACAGTTAAGAAAGCTGCTGATTTTGTTGAGGGGTTGGCGGAATGTCATAAAATCGTTCAGGAACGATTGGGGAAAGCAAATGAGAAGTATAAACGACTGGAGATTTGAAACGACGAAATGTTGAGTTTAATGAAGGAGATATGGTTTATGCAGTGTTAACAAAAGATCGTTTTCCAGTAGGCGCTTATAACAAGTTGAAAGCCAGGAAAATTGGTCCGGTGGAAGTTGTGAAACGAATCAATGAAAATGCTTATAAATTGAAGCTGCCAGATGATGTGTATACGTCTGATGTGTTCAATGTTAAACATCTCGTACCATATCATAGGGATGAACGAGCTGATGTGGAAGAATTTACAAATTCGAGGACGAATTTCTCACAACCAGGGGAGGATGATGCAGGCCAAGTACTAGGTCGTGACCGACCTAGCAAACTCGGAGGTCGTAACATGTTGATGGGTCGAATCCGACCTAAAGCTAAGGAGTCAATATTTCGTGAAGAAAGGTGGAAAGTTGAAGTCATAGGTCGCGACCGACCTAACAAAGCCTATAAGTCGCTCCAACGACTTAGTGAAGATCAACGACCTAGTGGAAAAGCGCTCAGACGACCTAACACGTTTTTAGGTTGTGTACGACCTAACGAATTGGAAGATAGGTCGCTAGTACGACTTACCGAGTTAAAAGTGCTCCGGGTTAAAATGAAACGACCTATACTAAGTTGTAGGAAAATGTCTCGACCTAAGTTAGGTCGCAGGAACTTAGGTCGCATAAAGATGGTTCAGATGCCAGGGTTCTTAGGTCGCGAGGTTTTAAGTCGTACAAGCTTAGGTCGCGGAGTTATGTTATCTTTAAGTCGCAAAGCTCTGGATGCCATTGATTCTTCTGCCGAGTTAATCTCTACCTTTGATTTCTTTGAGTCGCTGATCTGAGATGCGCATCTTTTAAGTCGCTGAAGACTTGTTGCCGTAGATCTTGTTTGCCGACTTAATCTTAGCTGTTGATTTCTTAAGTCGTTACTTGTTTGTTTTTTTAGGTCGTTACCGACCTAAGTTAAGTCGCTGAAGACTGAGGCCTTAGATGTCTATGCCGCTTTAATCTGAACCGTAGAAAGATAAGTCGTCTAGTTCTTATGTCGTAACTCGCATGTTTTAGGTCGTCTGCTTTGGAGGCGCTACTGGTTGAGTCGTGTAACCTGTTTGTAAGTCGATGGAATAATGTAGCTAGGTCGTTACCGACCTAAGTGGAGTCGTGTACCTTGTAGTACTGTTAAGTCGTAGGTCGCAACTTTTAAGGTCGTAAGTCGGAGATTGTTAGGTCGGTGCCGACTTAGGAGTTGTTGTAATTTTGTGTTTTCTTTGCGTGAGTTGTAAAACGCCTATAAATAGGCCGTGTGAATCATTTGTAAAGGTTGTTGAATATTGAATAAAATTCCCTTTTGTTAGCTTTGTGCTTTCAATTTCAATTGGTAGTCGAGTGTATCTCCTATCTCCACTTACGTCATTCGAGTGCGCTCGAATCATCGTTTGTTGAAGCCGATTCACGGTATCTTGTGCGCAAGATCAACGTCAAAGAATCGTAGATCTCTTTCCCGGTATCTTCGGATCAACGAGTCAGAGATAGCTAAGAATTCGGTATCTTCGGATCAACGAATTCGGGCATTTCAGTATCCATCAATCCATCGATTGCTACATTCAACGATCTACATTGTTTTTGTAATATCCGCTGCGTCACTTATAGATTTATATATATATATGTGTGTGTGTGTGTTGGTTTTGCCTGCTAATCTTGTTTTCATTTCCATTTTTCTTTTTGAATGGTATAGTTTAAGCTATATATTATACTATTCGTTTTATATATATGGTTTACTTTTAAGAATAACACTGTTTATATAAATAATACTATTAGCCACATATATATTGTTAAGCTATATAATACTGTTAGTTATAATACTGTTAGCTATATATAGGTTATTGTTTTAAGTATATTGTATTTGCAGCTTTTGTAATTTACATATATGAATTTACATATGTCCTATACCATTTCGTTGTTCATGGGTGAGTTTATATATATGATTATGTAAGTGTAAAACCTGTTGTATTTACATATATATGTGTGTGTGAGTGTGTGTGTAAACAATGTGTATATAAACCGTTTATGTGGTCTACTTTGGGTTTCAAGGATAAGTAAAGTAATGTTTTCTATCATATTGAATATTAAATTATCCACAGTTTTATATTATGGGATAGTCATATATTTTTATAGGTAAGTTTGTAAATAACTTGTTTGTAAGTATAGATATATTTATATAAGTTTATGCTGGACCTGTTATGTATATATAAGCTTTAATAAAATAAGCTACTGGATTTTTATAATTAAGTTGGATCTAAAGATTTTGTGTCATCTGTTTAGTGGGTTCGGTTTCAAATACTGTAGAATATATGTATATACTGGGTAATAATGAGAAGTGTGGTGACAGTGGTATAGCTAGATAGCCTATATTTATATATATTTTGTGTACTGTTGCTTATATATTATTAGCCTACAGCTTATATTAGTTTATAAATATTTTGGGTTTGCCTGTATATGCGGTAGCTTGAAAAAAACTTTAAAGTTAGGGGTGGGTTATGACATGCCAGTTTAAGTTGGATATAATCTATGTTATGTATGTGATTAGTTTATACATTGATTAAATATACATAGGCTGTTTATATTGTTGTTACCGAATATAGGCTATGCATTTGGAACTTTTTTTTACACATTTTTAGTATTGATATAAAGCAAGTTATATGGACTTTATTTTAAATAATTGATTTCTAAAGATACAAATTGTATATAAGTTACCCATATGTCTATATATATTGGTCTATGTAGCTATTCATTTATATAAGTATAAATTTTAAACATATTATGTATGCACGTTGATTTTTATGTATGTGTTTAAAATTGAAACAATGGATTTTGGAGACATATATATATATATATATATATATAAATATATATATATATATATAAAATTTAATATGTGTTTAAATCTAGAATATGATCTTTATATGTAGGAATAGTTATATATAGTTGTATATATGAGTTCACTTATACCCATTATCTTCATCGATCCAGTCTGATTTGATTTCTTCTATTCAAATTACTATCAGCTTTGTTCGTCGAATCGTGCCCATCTAGCTTTGATTTGGAAGTCGTGCTTGCATTTCGTAACTCAATCTCATTGCCTATTCTATCTAGCCTCGAAAGGTGAGCAATCACTCACGATTAACGTTCTTTTATTTATTAAATTTGATTTCAATTGAAACGACAATTGAAATATGCTGCTGTAGTTATTTAAATGGTTATATATGTTATTATCTGTAACTGTTCACCCGTGGGATATGACACCATATCCTATTGTTTATATTATATTGTTATTGATGATATATGCCTGTTGTTATATTTTATATTATCTGTTATCACTCTGCAAGTTCCCTGTTAGTATAGAATTCACTATGGGTTGAAATGATACATACCCGAACGGACTTTAGAATAGGAGAATTTCGTTATGGGTTGAAATGATAAACCCAAGGGATTTTCATTTGAATTGAATTTGGGATTACGGATCGAAATGATATCTACCCGTATATACTTAAATTACGGATTGAAATGATAAACATCCGTATCACTTGACCATAGGATATGAAATTATATACAAACACCGTTGGTCCACATATTGGTATTTTGAAAATAAATTCTATGGTTTTGGAAAGAAAAATATGGTTTTAATAAATGTCGATTCTTAAATAATTATCTATAAACGGTAATGATGTATATAGATTTAATAATAATATTTAATTTAATTAAGATTGAGTTAATACATATAATATGGTTAAGTATGTAAATTTATATTTCAAAATAGATTTTGGTAATGATTTGAATAAGTTAAGGTTGGGAAGATAATTTTATTTAATTAAACCGATTTGAAACTTATTGGAATTTAGATTTAAGATATGATTTATAACTTGGGCTTGATTTAAGTAATTTAATGAATATCTCTTGTTTAAATAAATTTAAGGAAATATTTGGTAAAAATGTAACTTAAGGCTAGTTAATGGATATTGAATTTATTAAGTGAATATTCCTTGATTAAATAATAATGAAGTTAAATCAAGAGCTATATGAAATAGTTAAATTTAACTTTGAAAATATTGAATATTAAAACCTGGAAAATATTGAAAATTTAAATAGTCTATTGAGAACTGAATTGAATCGATGATTTGAGCTTTGAATAAATTTGGATTTGGAATTTGAGTTGATTTGTGAGACTTAAGGAAATTATAAATACTTTACTTTTTAAATTAATTAATCTATATATACTATTTTGGAAAATAGATATACTTGGAATGAAAATGATATTTTGGTTTTAAAGTATAAATAAATTTGAAATGACCACGGTGTTAGAGTGTATATTTCTACCTTGTAGATAGTTCCGCAGATCCTTAGAGGATGGTTATCCCAAACATCCTTTAAGTTTCTTGTATTTCAGTTGATATTCACTTGAGTTGGATTTATTAATATAAGAATATTAATCCTGACTCGAGTGTTTTGTGTTTTGCTTTACGCTCGGGTCAGACCGAGTGATACAGCATTTGAGGCTCACCTTTGGAGTTTGGAGCTTCATTTGGAGAACCAACTATCGATTCAGCTTTCAGCTTTTCCAGTTGATTTGTTCAGAGAGGTCATCTATTTGTACTGAAGACTTCACTGTATTTGAGATATTCTGTTGTATTTTATTTTAACTCTGATGTTTATATAGTAGCTTCATGAACTACTATTTTATCTATTCCGCTGCGTATTATTGTATTACTCTGTGTCTGTGATTCTGTGATTGATTTATTTACTGTATATTCTGAGTTTTGCCAAATTTAAATTAACAATCTATTGTTTTGAATTATTCAAGTCCGACATGTGTGGATTTATTGTCAATTGGAATGGTCCAAAATAGCGGGTCTTTACAGTTGGTTTCAGAGCTTTGGCTCTAGGCAAACTTAGCATATATAGTAAATTTATTTACAGAATCACTTTCGTTCGAGTTTGAATCTCTTCCTTTTGACTCGATTTCTTTGAACTTTGGAACGTTCCTTGCGGTTCCAAAATTCATTCTTGTCTCTCCCTATTTGTATTCTTTTGATTTTGGAGTATGCCATAACTCCACTTCGAATGATCTCTATGAGAATAGAATCCCACCAATCTTTGAATGATTTGTGAAGGGGTGAAACTCCTTCACAATTGGCATTGATTCACCAGATATTTCTATATCTTTGGTTTAGATGCCGCTATCTCTTGCGATCGAATGTTGGTTTTCTTGGAATTCTGCATCGATCTTGTTCCTGAAGTCATGCTTGACCCGGTTAAGGTCGCCCTCGATTTATATAAGAATATCCACCTTCTATTTTGAAATTTAATTATCTCATCTTCGTTCAAGACTATCTTCGAATCAGATTTTTTTTGATTAGAGTTCTTTTAAATTGAATCTCTATCTTTGTTTTGAAATCCGTCTGTGAATCGTCCTTTGAAAATCGGGTTTGTTTATATTTTAGAAATTGTTTTCTAAACCGAAATTATTATTTTGATAAGTATGATTATATTCTATATATAAAAGTGAAATGTTTTCAATAAAGATTATATACCCTTTTAAAATAAGAATTTGAGGTTTCGAAAGGATTTTGAAAAAAAAATATATAAGAAATTTTATCTATCTAAAAATGATTTATAACTAAAGGATTTTAAATTTGAAATTCGAGAATTGAACTCCGGTATTTTGTAACTGGTTTTAAGATTTTGAAATATATAATAATAATATGATTTAAAAGTATTTTTACGAATTAAAAATGTTTCAAATGATTTTATTGAGTTTTGAATGATTTCGAACAAATTTCAAAGAAGTATTCAAGAAAATAGAAGTCTAGAACTCACTTATGTCGCTGGAAAATAATTTTAGTGATGAGTGCACGCATCATCGACATTGATTTTCGAGTTTCATAGTGGGGGAGAGGCCACTTTAGTAGCATTGCTACGCGAGTGATTTTGCGAAACCAATTTTGACTTCAAATTCTGAAGTAAGATTTGATATTCAAAGGATGTATGTATATGTATTTGAAACGATTTAAAATAAGCCGGTGTTCAGTCCTCGAGTTTTGGATTTGATATAACCCTATCTATTAAAATTGATTTACTGATTTGTTGCTGATTTCCAACTCTTGAATTTGAAAATGATTTCTTCGACTATTTTGAAGTTCGAGTACTTCCAAATCAAGGTTTAATTTTCAAAGCCAAGTAATTTTGAAAAGTATGAATTATTTGATAAAGTATATAAGTTTGGTATGTATGTTAAAATATGTAGTAATATGATTTAAATAAGTTGAAACTGTTTTGTTAAGTAAATGAATAAGGCAATTTTAAATTTTTCTAATATGAAATTTAGATTTGAAATGTTTTGGAAAGAATTTGGTCTTCAAAATATTTTGAATAAAGTTTAATTAAATGTTTTAACTTAGTAACATCTTTATGAAACTATATATTTAACAAGTTGGAATAAATATATAAGTTGTACATATGCTGTTTTATTCGCATAATTAATTTGATCCATGTTTGAGTACACAAGTTCGAGGTGAATTACACCATTTCGTGTTAGGATTTTTCATTCGATTCTTGATGGCGAATATTTGATATGGATTTTGGGCTTGATTCTAGAATTCTCTATCATAGTATATGGCTATGCAAGGTGACTGACGGCTTCTAGTCGAGAAACCACATCGAAGTCCGCATTAGGGAAGTCGAATGGACAATACTAGTTCGAAAGCGAACTTGTGTGATCGAGCGAGCGATCAAATGTGATTCTACGAAATGATGACGTATGTACATCTTATATTCTAATATCATTGATATATTTTGATGCTGAAATTGAAAGCTGTCATGTTAGAATATCTTTGCTTATTAAAAGAAAATTTCCAATTTAAATTACAAAGATATATAACCCATAAAAGCAAAGATATTCAATTCCATATGGCTCTTCATACAGCGAAATTTATTTTGAAAAATTTGATCCTTATATAAGATGGACCTTACGTAATTATGAGATGATTTTGAAAACCATTGATTTCGGAAATGAATTGGTTGACTTAAATGATATTGATTTAGAAATTTGGATTTATTTTCTAAATTTATTGTTTTGGAAACTTTAAAACTGAAGATATTTAATTTGAGAAGAAATAATTTTGGTGGAATTGTATATGATTTTGAAACTGAACTTATATTGAAACAAAATTGAAATTTGAGAACCTTATGTTACTAAATACTTGATTTGGGAGTTGTCGAACTTATATAAAATTGATTTGTATAAGTATGAAATTGATTCGAAAACTATGGATTTGAAAGGGGTACTCAATTTGAAAAGTGAAATCTTATATAATTAAAGTCTATATAAGTGTGATTTGATATACTTTTGATTTTGGAAAAGTATTTGATTTGAAAATTAAATCTTATATATAATGGATTTTATATAAGTACGATATTTGAAAGTGATTTGAAAAGGTACTATATGATACATATTTTCAAAGTAAAGATATGGAAAGTACCTTCTGCTTGATATCCGATTTGTGGCCACATCTTGGATTCATTCTATCGATATTATTCTCTCTGATTTTTGGTTTTCCGGATATGATACTCGAGTGTCCTTCGAATTCCATGGCGTTACCCATGGTCTTACGATCGTGACTGCATAGCGCAACTGCCTGGCTGAGTCTTGCCTAGGGGTACAGATTGTTTCCTGGGGGATCCAGGCGTAACCATTGTGTATCCTGCAATCTGTGTAGGTTGCGAATAGTAGCGCAACTGCTTGGTTGAGTCTTGCCTGGGGGTACGGATTGTTTCCTGGGGGATCCAGGCGTAACCATTGTGTATCTGCGAACTATGGTTAGACAAAGGTTTTGTTTGTTTTTGTTCGGAATGTACTTTCCATATCTGTTTTTAAAAGTTTTTCCAGTATTTTCACTGGGTGTTGAAATAGGTCTACTAAGTACCTGGAGAATTCTAGTTTTGCGCCTGATCAACGCACTACCAGAGTCTACAGGAACAAGGATAAACTTGTTGAAACATCGAGTTATAAAAGTATTTTATTATAAAGGTATTTTCAACAAAGAAATTCTGTATTAATATTTGAAATTGAAATTCTTATGGTTCTAAATTAATTATTCGTGCCCGATACTATTCCTTGAATCTACCTTATCTGCTCAGCTTTATTTATTCACCTATATTCTGCTTTTCCAAATCCTCCTTCTTCTCCTTGTTGACTATATCCTTTTTAAGTATTGTTTATTTATATACTACATGGTTCAATAGTAAATTTTAGTGTTATAAATATTTTAGGAGTTTTAATTAAATAAAACATATTTAAAGTAAATGGTTATTGATTAATTAATAATGTTGAAAGATATTTTGAGACAAAATTTATAAATTATGAATTATGGATTTGATGTTTTCAAATAGCTTCTTTGTAAATATAAGTAATAATGTAAATAATGGTTTTCAAATAGTTTTCATATATTTATAAAGGTGTTATTTAAACATATAAATGGTATTTATAAAAGAAGCAAGAAATTTTACAAATGGGTTTCGAAAAAATTTTAAGTATTAAAGTTAATTTAATTGCAAACGAAGTTTTCAAATAAATATTTCAATTAAAATTTATATAGTTTAAATTAATTGTTTATCCTTGTCTTTTAATCTATCTTTTCTGTCTAGTTGTTTCTATTCTCCTACCTCCTTCCTTTTCGGGGACGAAAGTTTTGAGTGGGGGAGAGTGTAACGACCTGAAAATTTTGATGGTTTTAATAAGATAATTAATTGAAATTTTGTGAAATTTTAAACAATAAAATTTGAAAATAGAAATTTATTATTTGGAATACATCTATTTAATTATAGAAAATGGTAAATTTTCATCTGTTAATATTGAAGTTTATTTATCGTGTAATTTTATTTCAATTTAAATCAGTTAAAACTGATGATAATAAAAAAAATTTCCAAACCTGAATATTTTACACAATAAATTTCTAAATCCTCTTCTGAGTGAGACGTCATCTTTCGTTTCTTCAAATTTTGACTTCTATTGCTCCGTTAATCTTATTTCTGGTAAGATAGCAGCATTTTCGGTACCGATTATCGACTTTTGATCGGATGATCGTACCACTAATATCTGTATACCGTTTTGATCGTCTCGTCGTGCTGATCTCTGCGGTATATTTATTTCTGTATTTTGAGAACTGGTACGCGACGAAAACAATAAAACGGTGCGTCGTATCGGTACCCTAAATTATGACCGTTAGTCTTCCTTTCCCTTTTCAAATTTGAACGTGAATCTCAAGCAATAAAATAAATTGCTTTAATAGCTTCTCAATCAAGGTACAGCTGTTACATTCCATCAGTTAAATTTATATTTACAGCGGTACGTTTCTTTTGACCCTCTCTCTCCTTGATTCATTATTATATAGTCTGAAGCCGTTCGTTTCACTGCATTCTTTTCTTCTCTCTGCAAATTTTCTTTCCACCATACTTTACATTCACCAGCTAGCAAAATCCCCTTTCCCATGCACTTAAATCCTTCATGCCAATATCTGCAAGGCTACAGCCTACCCCAAGCCGAGCCTCCAACCGCCCTTCCGTCTTGCCGAACGCCGGAGCTCCGCCTTCTCCCTTCCTCTGCGCCTAACTCCAGCCTTCACCGAGCCACCAACGTTCCCAGACCCGCGTAGACAATCCCATCATACGCTGGCCGAAAACTCCACCACATCTCTTCGTCCATCACCCAAACTCCCCTCTCTGCCAGCACTTCACCCTCTCCACTACACTCAGCCTCCACGTGTGCCGCTTCCAGTCTTTGGCCTTCTCCCTGAAACCCCATGCCTACTTGATAGCCGAACCCACCTAGCAGGCAACTCCGCAACTACTTCATTTCCATTTCCTATATCTGTAAGCCTTATAGATTTATATATATATGTGTGTGTGTGTGTTGGTTTTGCCTGTTAATCTTGTTTTCATTTCCATTTTTCTTTTGGAATGGTATAGTTTAAGCTATATATTATACTGTTCGTTTTATATATATGGTTTACTTTTAAGAATAACACTGTTTATATAAATAATACTATTAGCCACATATATATTGTTAAGCTATATAATACTGTTAGTTATAATACTGTTAGCTATATATAGGTTATTGTTTTAAGTATATTGTATTTGCAGCTTTCGTAATTTACATATATGAATTTACATATGTCCTATACCATTTCGTTGTTCATGGGTGAGTTTATATATATGATTATGTAAGTGTAAAACCTGTTGTATTTACATATATATGTGTGTGTGAGTGTGTGTGTAAACAATGTGTATATAAACCGTTTATGTGGTCTACTTTGGGTTTCAAGGATAAGTAAAGTAATGTTTTCTATCATATTGAATATTAAATTATCCACAGTTTTATATTATGGGATAGTCATATATTTTTATAGGTAAGTTTGTAAATAACTTGTTTGTAAGTATAGATATATTTATATAAGTTTATGCTGGACCTGTTATGTATATATAAGCTTTAATAAAATAAGCTACTGGATTTTTATAATTAAGTTGGATCTAAAGATTTTGTGTCATCTATTTAGTGGGTTTGGTTTCAAATACTGTAGAATATATGTATATACTGGGTAATAATGAGAAGTGTGGTGACAGTGGTACAGCTAGACAACCTATATTTATATATATTTTGTGTACTGTTGCTTATATATTATTAGCCTACAGCTTATATTAGTTTATAAATATTTTGGGTTTACTTGTATATGCGGTAGCTTGAAAAAAACTTTAAAGTTAGGGGTGGGTTATGACATGCTAGTTTAAGTTGGATATAATCTATGTTATGTATGTGATTAGTTTATACATTGATTAAATATACATAGGCTGTTTATATTGTTGTTACCGAATATAGGCTATGCATTTGGAACTTTTTTTTTACACATTGTTAGTATTGATATAAAGCAAGTTATATGGACTTTATTTTAAATAATTGATTTCTAAAGATACAACTTGTATATAAGTTACCCATATGTCTATATATATTGGTCTATGTAGCTATTCGTTTATATAAGTATAAATTTTAAACATATTATGTATGCACGTTGATTTTTATGTATGTGTTTAAAATTGAAACAATGGATTTTGGAGACATATATATATATATATATATAATTTAATATGTGTTTAAATCTATAATATGATCTTTATATGTAGGAATAGTTATATATAGTTGTATATATGAGTTCACTTATACCCATTAACTTCATCGATCCAGTCTGATTTGATTTCTTCTATTCAAATTACTATCAGCTTTGTTCGTCGAATCGTGTCCATCTAGCTTTGATTTGGAAGTCGTGCTTGCATTTCGTAACTCAATCTCATTGCCTATTCTATCTAGCCTCGAAAGGTGAGCAATCACTCACGATTAACGTTCTTTTATTTATTAAATTTGATTTCAATTGAAACGACAATTGAAATATGCTGCTGTAGTTATTTAAATGGTTATATATGTTATTATCTGTAACTGTTCACCCGTGGGATATGACACCATATCCTATTGTTTATATTATATTGTTATTGATGATATATGCCTGCTGTTATATTTTATATTATCTGTTATCACTCTGCAAGTTCCCTGTTAGTATAGAATTCACTATGGGTTAAAATGATACATACCCGAACGGACTTTAGAATAGGAGAATTTCGTTATGGGTTGAAATGATAAACCCAAGCGATTTTCATTTGAATTGAATTTGGGATTACGGGTCGGAATGATATCTACCCGTATATACTTAAATTACGGATTGAAATGATAAACATCTGTATCACTTGACCATAGGATATGAAATTATTTACAGACACAGTTGGTCCATATATTGGTATTTTGAAAATAAATCCTATGGTTTTGTAAAGAAAAATATGGTTTTAATAAATGTCGATTCTTAAATAATTATCTATAAACGGTAATGATGTATATAGATTTAATAATATTTAATTTAATTAAGATTGAGTTAATACATATAATATGGTTAAGTATGTAAATTTATATTTCAAAATAGATTTTGGTAATGATTTGAATAAGTTAAGGTTGGGAAGATAATTTTATTTAATTAAACCGATTTGAAACTTATTGGAATTTAGATTTAAGATATGATTTATAACTTGGGCTTGATTTAAGTAATTTAATGAATATCTCTTGTTTAAATAAATTTAAGGAAATATTTGGTATAAATGTAACTTAAGGCTAGTTAATGGATATTGAATTTATTAAGTGAATATTCCCTGATTAAATAATAATGAAGTTAAATCAAGAGCTATATGAAACTGTTAAATTTAACTTTGAAAATATTGAATATTAAAACCTGGAAAATATTGAAAATTTAAATGGTCTATTGAGAACTGAATTGAATTGATGATATAAGCTTTGAATAAATTTGGATTTGGAATTTGAGTTGATTTGTGAGACTTAAGGAAATTATAAATACTTTACTTTTTAAATTAATTAATCTATATATACTATTTTGGAAAATAGATATACTTGGAATGAAAATGATATTTTGGTTTTAAAGTATAAATAAATTTGAAATGACCATGGTGTTAGAGTGTATATTTCTACCTTGTAGATAGTTCCGCAGATCCTTAGAGGATGGTTATCCCAAACATCCTTTAAGTTACTTGTATTTCAGTTGATATTCACTTGAGTTGGATTTATTAATATAAGAATGTTAATCCTGACTCGAGTGTTTTGTGTTTTGCTTTACGCTCGGGTCAGACCGAGTGATACAACATTTGAGGCTCACCTTTGGAGTTTGGAGCTTCATTTGGAGATCCAACTATCGATTCAGCTTTCAGCTTTTCCAGTTGATTTGTTCAGAGAGGTCATCTATTTGTACTGAAGACTTCACTGTATTTGAGATATTCTGTTGTATTTTATTTTAACTCTGATGTTTATATAGTAGCTTCATGAACTACTATTTTATCTATTCCGCTGCGTATTATTGTATTACTCTGTGTTTGTGATTTTGTGATTGATTTATTTACTATATATTCTGAGTTTTGCCAAATTTAAATTAACAATTTATTGTTTTGAATTATTCAAGTCCGACATGTGTGGATTTATTGTCGATTTGAATGGTCCAAAATACTAGGTCGTTACAAGTATTCTTTCCCAAACTTCCCATCAACCAAACAACCAGAATTTTAAATTTACTTAAGTTTATTCTACTGGTTTTTTTTCTCATCATTTACCTTTCCATTCATTTATTTATATAAAGATCAATCACTTACATAATTTGTTTTCCATTAAAGATTTAAGTCATTAATGAATCATTTCATAAAATATTACTTAAGCTCCTACTATCTTACCTAAGTTTATAACTTAATTCTGTTATACAATAAAATTTTAAGTTTTTGGTATTCGCCCTTGAAAAGAAAAGAAATATTTCAATATATCTAAAAATTCAATTAAAACATCTAACCTCATTCACTTAGTAAGAATATAAGATATATTTAAAACATCCTCATAGCATTTTTCAAGGATTTTCCAAAAAGTTTAAACAATGTTAGAAGTTTATATCAAAACATTATGATAAGCTTTTTTTTCTAAAATAAATTTCCTTAAATTCGATAATTTATTAGACTCATTATTCTAAAATAAGTATATACTCTAGATTATTAAACTGAAACTAATTGTATACTCAAATCTTACATTAAATATCCAAATCAAAGTATAAAATTTCATATCTTCATAATTAATTTTACATACTTGTTTTAAAATGAATATTCAAATCATGGAAAAACATTTATTATGGTTTAATACAAAATTCAAATAGTAAATAAACCTATAAATTTACTATTAGTACTTCGAAATCAAGTAAATATTTCAAACCATACTTCCAAAATAGAGATTCAAATTTATTTGTCAAGTATATTACTATACATGAACTTCGCAAATTATTTTTTTCCATTTATATAATATCTTTAAATTATACATTCAAAGAAACTTATATAAATTTTACTTGAAATGTTCATTTGAAAACTTCATTTGCAAATCAATCATCTTTAATACTTTAATACTTTATGGAAAAATTCATCTGTAAAATTTCTTGCTTCATTTATAAATACCATTTAAAAATTTTAAATAACATCTTTATAAATATATGTAAACTATTTGAAAACAATTATTCACATCATTACTTATGTTTAAAAAGAAGTTATTGAAAACCTTAAATCCATTATTTATAAATTTTATTAGTTTTAAATCTCAAAATTCTTTTAAACATCATTAATAAGTCAATAATCATTAAATTTAAATATGTTTTATTTAATTAATAACTTCTCACAATATTTACAACACTAATAATTTACTATTAAACCATGTTATACATAAATAAACAATATTTTAAAAAATTTAAAGTATTTCAAAATAAAAAAAATTGACCAAAATATCTTTTATATAATACTTTATCGAAATAATTTTATAACTCGATGTTTTAATAAGTTTATCCTCGTTCTTGCAGACTCTGATCGTACGTTTATCGGGCATAAGACTAGAAATCTCCAAGTACTTAGTAGACCTGTTTCAACACCTAGTGAAAAATACTTAAAACAGGTATGAGAAGTATCGCTGAAAATCTGATGTCAAACGACGATGTTACGATAGCAGTGGCCTGCTGCTGATCCAGTGTTTATGCAATGGACACAAAACTTTCTAGAAGATCCTTCCACCTTCCGGATTCCAGAAAAATATCATAGCCATTTCGTAAATAAGGGACCATCGACCCCTGCTGCAGTGGTAACTGTTGATTCAATGATTTACGCAATGGATGCACTTCCTTCCCGGAAGATCCATAAACAATAGATCCCAGGATCGAAAGCGCCTCCATTGGGTAAACTAAAGGGCCATCTACCCAAAAAAAATCGAGGAACTCATTAGTTTAAGTCCAGACAACCATATCGGTTCGAATCCATTTCTGAATTCACCCAAGTATATTAAGGTTTATCGGTCGAATCCATTCCTAGATTCCCCAAGTCCATCTGGGTCGAAGCATATCATACTATACTTCTTCATGGAGGGTACTTCCCCATACCTCTTACTTCAAAATATAACATACCATATATAGTACCCTTTCAAAATCATAGCTTCAAATGTCGCACTTATATAAATTCCATTATATATAAGATTTCATTTTCAGATAAAGTACTTTCCAAAATAAATAATCTCAGATATATCAAATCATTCTTATATAAATTCCGTTATATATAAGATTTATCTCTTCAGATCGAATACCTTCCAAAATCAACAGTTTTCAAAATCACCTTATACTTATATAAAGTCCGTCTTATACAAGAATCAAATTTTTTCCAAAATCAATTTCGCTGTATGAAAAGCCATATGGGATTGAACATCTTTGCTTTATAAAAGGTTTTGAATTTAGAATAGTTTTGTATATAAAATCGTTTTGTGAAATAGTTTTGTATATAAAATAGTTTTGTAAAATATTTTGTAAACAAAATAGTTTGTAAAATAGTTTTGTAAATAAAATAGTTTGTAAAACAGTTTTGTAAATAAAATAGAATAAGATAGTTTGTATAAGAAGAATAAAAGAAAATAGTTTTGTAAATGGTTTTAAATTAATAGTAGTTTTGCATACAAGAAAAATTCTAATTTAATCTACAAAGATATCCAACCCAAAAACATTCAATTTCAGCGTCAAAGCATATCAATAATATTTGAACATAAGATGTACATATGTCATCATTTCGCAAAATCACATTCGATCGCTCGCTCGATTATACAAGTTCGCTTTCGAACTAGTATTTTTCATTCGACTTCCCTAATGTAGACTTCGATAAGGTTTCTTGACTAGAAACCATCATTCTCCTTGCATAACCATATACTATGATAGAGAATTCTAGAATCAAACCAAAAATCCATATCAAATATTTACCATCAAGAATCAAATGAAAAATCCTAACACGAAGTGGTGTAATTCACATAGAACTTGTGTACTCAAATCCGGATCAAATTAATTTTGCGAAGCAATATACATACAACTCACATAATTATTCCAATTTGTTTCATCACAATTACATTTCAATTAATATCATTATTAGTCTCGTTGATTAACACAAATATCACTTCATACTTTAATATTTGTTTCACAGAATTTCTCTATTCAATATAAAACATTAACATATTCATTCTCACAACATTGCTTATATTTCTCTTCATTTTAAATTACACCTTCACATGTAATATTTCTCATTTAAAACCACATTTATTAGCGAATCATTTCATAAGAAATTTCCTTTAGTTTATAACCAATTTATAAAAGCTTAACTTCTTTTATAAGACATTATTCGAGTTTAAGGTTATCACAACTTATATTATAACCATTTATTGCAACATCCATTTATTTCATAATAATTTACAAGTCATGGCTTTATTTATAATCATTTCACTTTTAATTCATATTTGCTTATCCCATTTAGTTTCACCTTTACCTTTCAATTTATTTATGACACATTTCATAAATGTTAATTAAGTTTATAAACATAATTTTTTCCAATTTAATCTCATTTACAGCATTTCCTTAATCACATTTCAATTTAAACATCCCAAGGCTTAAAGTTCACACTTATATATTATTACATTATATGCCACGTGTAACATCCCGAAAATTTTCGACTTTCGAAAATTCAACATCGATACTCACTTTATCGACTGCTGAGCAATCGAATGCCGGAAACCCGAAAAGTTATGGTTTTAAGAAAGAAGAAAAAGGTAGAAGAAGAAGATAGAAGAAAAAGAAAGAAGAACAACAACAGAACAAGAGCAGAAACAGAAAACAATAATAGAATCTCACATATCGCAGCGGAACAATATATAATAGATAAATGAATATCATTTAAAAACAAAGAATTATATCTGTTATTACATTACATCACATCATATCATCAGAGTCAATAAACAACAATGGACAGTTATATAAACTTGTCCTCATACAGAATACACAGCGAAATAAATACTATCAGATACAAATACTACGTCTCGCCATCCAGCTTGCTTCCAAAGCTCCAGAATATCCTGATAATATAACTCTAGGCTGCCCGTGTGGAAATTGGTGGGCACCCAGAGTTTAGAAGGGAACAATAAACTCCGAGTCAGTCATGGTGACTGGTGTGAGATCGTAAAACAGTTATTCTTTTAAAAATAAATAGCAGAGAATTTTAAAGTCAATTCGCAATGCTTTTGGAAAATGAAACTACCATAAGACCTCCCACCACACACACAATGCAAACGCAGAATTGGAGGAGATTTCTTCTTATGATAGTCAAAGATGCTTACTACGCAAAAAATCAAATTCTTTTTGATATTATTATTAGTGCATAGTGTAGAAATCATTTCGAAAGTATAATATTAATCTTAGCCAACATACGACCAGTATCGTATGCCTACTATAGCTACCATCTAAACAGTGGTGACCACCGTACGTAAATGGCAGGTTCTACAACTAATACCGTACAAAGTTCGTATTGGAGTTTGGATTTCCAACAAATGGTCAGGCTAAGGAACTTCCTTTTCCACGATGGGTACGTCCCTGGAATAGACGACCCGAGAAATAACCTAACATTACGGTTAGATCTCTGCCAACACAAGGCCGGGTTACCTCTGCAAAAATAGGTAACTACTGACACGCGTATGTCATCCCCCGATCGTAACCGATCTTCCCGAGGATCCCCGATTTCCAACAAACCACATAGATAGTAATGCAGCAACCACATAGGTTAAGTATCTGGGCTCCATACCATGATACCACCTCTATCCAGAAGGAATGACATACACTAAGGGGCGCTACTCCCTAGAACCTTGCCGCATCCTTCCTGTTTCGACCATTTCCGGGGTGTGAGGCTCGACGAAGTCTCGTCCACAAAGCTACGCTTTCTCAAAAAGCCCTGCTTCGGGTCAAACAAAATGATCAACCTATGATCACAAAGATATAAGATCAAACAAATGATCATATCACAAATGATCAAACACTGATCATTTCACAGCAACACTCGGTATGCCACGTTACCAAATTGGGATATATCGCTGATAAATTTCAACTACATAACCTCTGAGCTCATACGTCTCAGAGAAGGGTGTTAAGCTAAGAGAATAAATTCTCCGCCACCAACAGAAATGTATTTGAAAGAAATTAGCTTTATATCTCAAATTGTAACGTCAGACACACAATCCATACAAGTCTGTTCCGGGATCGAACAGAACCGAAGGCACTTCTCACGAAGCCCTTGCATATCCGGATAATTTTAATCACGTCAGGACTTCCCGTCACTAAGGGTGATAAAACCTCTAAATCGGAGATCAGCCGATGTAGAGTAACTCGACGGTAATCCTTCCGTTTTCAAAAATATCCGGTCTTCAACACCGGTCTTCAAATGCAATTCATAACGACGTATCACATATTCGGAATGGGTTATACGACCCCATGGTCCTTTCCCGGCTAACCCGAATAGTGAGCGATTATTCAAAAAATAAGTGTGGCATTCAAATTCATCCAATTCACAACAAATACCTATCTAAAGGTAATTATTGATAGTCGGTTATTTAACTATCAATAAAGATGCGCAACATCATCAGATTCCAAATAATTTTCCAAATTATTTTATCTTCAAAATATCTTTACTAGATATATAAAAATTTCCACACTTAAAAAAATAAATCAATATTTATTTTTAAACAACTTCCCTTTCTTTTATAAATTCCATCTTGAATTTACATTTTTCGAATACCTACTAATATTCGATTTTCAAATCGTTTTCAATATTCTGTTTCAATTTATCTTTACAAGGATAAATTCTCAAACGTTTCATTTCATTTTGGAAAAGCATTTCCATACTTAATAATAAGTATTTCACAAATCTATTTATTTTCAACGTTTGAAAATACTCGATATACTTAATCAAATTAAGTATATATTCATTCTTTAAGGAAACATTCTTTTAACATCTATTTGAGTCAAAACGAATGTTGCGTAAAACATCGTTACGACGACTCGAAATCAATAGTATAGGGATTCGGAATTAAGATAAGTATATATAAATCCCAATACTATATAAAACATTTCCTTTCGGAAATCATTTACCATAACAACAGTGTTATAGTCCACCATTTCCTTATTTTTCGAAAAACGTCTATTTCAACAGTAAATGTTGAAACCCATGTTTTCGATATTTAACACGTTTTAAAACATCTTTTAAAACAACTTCATTTAACAATATTCCTTTTCCCAAAATATATTGATTTTATTCAATAATATATATTTACTGTTCAAATTCGTGAATATAATCACTATCCCAATTTTAACAATTTCTACACATTTAACTTAAAGGATAATTCGCTGTCCAAAATCACGAATATATCTCCTTTAATAACTTCAATGTTAAATTTATCAAATTCTATTGATTTTGAATTTATAAAACAATGTTTATAAATCCCATTTCTATTTATAAAACTTCGATTTCTAAATTATCCAATTCAACTTATATAACTCAATTATATACCGGAAGTTTATATTATAAGTTAAGAACTTATAATCCATTTATTTACAACATCTATTCATTTCTCATCTAAATGTCAAAATCCGATTTTATAAGATAATTGCTTATAAATCTTTTTGTTTTACAAAATCTATCCATTTGATAACTTCACAATTTATGAATCTATAAATTTCAATTCACTTATGGAATCCATTTTTATTTGACTTTAACACTTAATAAAACTCATTTCAAAATTCCAATATCTTTAATTTATAAAAATATCAATTTTTATAAATCTTTTTATATGAATTGTTTAAAATACTTCAACAATCCCAATTTAAACTATTTCATAATCTTTATCAGTTGTTTATTTCAAAAATAACATTTTTGTCGTATTTCACAAAAATCACAATTTTTACTAACATTAAAATTTTAACATTTATTTATTTAAAATAAACCAATTCAAAAATTTCAATAAAACGTATATTTCTACAAATCACTTTACAAATCCTTTTAAATTCCAAAATCGTTATTTTTAAACTTTAAAATTGAACCCGATGATGCAACGCATCAATTAGTCCATCACAACATCAAACATCATATATCATCATATGATGACAGAATATATATCAACATCTGTAAATAAATAAATACAGTTGAGGAATCCAGTTGGATCCCTCCAACCTGTTTCCCTGCATCCAAAGACGTCAGCACAATACCAATTCCGCTCCAATACGGAATTATCGCGGTATATAGGTTTTTATAAATCCGCTTACTAACGGCGCAATAGGGTCTCATCCGCTATACGAGGCGGGAATCAATCAATCCAATATATACATATGCCAATATGTATATACTGCTATATATATAGATATATCCTATCATATCTAATAGCACATTCAAACAAATCAAACAATCAAATCAATAACTGCGAAAATTAAATTTTCCTTCGAGTGAGAAAATCTCACCTTAGCATTTTATTTGGCAATCCAATCCAATTCTTCTTTCGTTTCCTCGACTTTAACCTTGTATAATTAATTTATACCATCTATTAATATTTGAATAAATTGGCAATAAATTATCACCTGTTAGTTTATTTAAACCAAAAACTTAATTTTTTGTCGAAAAATTTATTCTAAACCAATTTCTTAATAAATAAATTTATTTAACCAACATTTCAGTTTTCAAACTAATATTCTCTAACCATTTCTAAAATAATTAAATTAACAAATTTTCTTTTGACAAATTTAATACATTTGATTTTAAATTAATAAAAGAAGACAGTCACCTCACTGCTTCCAGCACTCGTGAGTCGAACGCAACCCCAATTTGATCGAAGTCGAACTCGACTATGTTGCTGCCTTCGAGTTGCCCAAAATCAACCGCGACCTAACCCATGCGTATTGACCCACAGCCACGCCGTCGACGAACATCATCTCCAGAGCCCAACGTCGCCACTGCCAATCTGGCGAATGCCTCCACCCTCACGTTCGCGAATCGCCTAGTCGATCTCGACTTCGACTTCGTCGCCACTTCCCAAACTCGCGAACCTCGCACTCGAACCCACATCGAACTCAGCTTCCACGCGAGATCATCGCGAGCCGCCCCATCGGTCACCACATGAAAACGACGACGCCATCGTGATTTCCTTCACGTGCCACGAATTTGATTTACAGTAAATTGAGGAAGGAACGACTCGATTCCCCTTGCTCGCGACCTCGAATTGCCGCTTCCATCTATGCGAGCCTCCACGAATTTGAATCGAACAATACTCTTGCGTTCTTTTATTTTTGAACGAGAGGGGGTTCCCCATTTTTTTCCTTCGACCTGGGATAGGGAAAATTTTCGTTTGTTTTGATTTTGAATAGAAGGGAGAAGCTCGGTTTTAATTTTAAAAAGGGAGAAGCACGATTCATTCGCGTGATGTTAGGCTGAAACAAGGGCGTAATTTAAGGGAAGAAAACGTGGTTGTAAAGATGTCGGCAAAGTTTAAATTTAAATTTTAAAACTGAATTTCTTTTTGTTCTAACGCGTTTTCATGTCGTACGGTTACACGGCAACTCCGTTAAATACGAAATTGGAAATCCAGTAATAATACAATATTACGGACCCAATGGACTTGGTTTCGTCGAATTCCGAGACTGTTTGGAAAATGACTATTTTATAAATATCGATTCGAACAATTAAATTCAAAACTGATCAAAACAGTTTAAAATTAAATTCTGAAGCTGCTGTTATCTTCAGTATCATCAATACAAATTTTAAAAGCTTTTGAAATATTTTTCTTCAGCTTTAAATTGAAGATTCAAATTTTATTCGACTATCAACAGATTAAATTTTATAATTTAATCGCAAAATTCAAAGTTATATCGGGAATTCAAATTAAATCATCATTCAAATATTTAAAATTAATTAAATATTCTCAATTTAATTTGTTCGAAATCCAGGGTCGTTACAAACTTCCCTCCTTAAAAGAATTTCGTCCTCGAAATTACAAGTTAGGAAAAAAAAGTCCTTAACTCGTCTACTATTTTTCACAATTCAATAGTTTTATCAAATTTCCAAAACCAATCTTTCTACTAAAGATTCGTTATTGATTCACTAAATTTCCAACAACATTTTCATAATTCTCAAACATCATTGTTTTCCTTAACAATTCAAATTTAAATTCAAATTCAAATTTAAACTTTCAAAATTTTCTCAAAAATTTTCTAACACTCGAAATTTTCGAAAAATTTCGCCAGCGTCTCCTTTGCGTGGCTAATACGGCACTACTACAAAACGTCCCTACGGACTCTCAGATTTCAAAAAGAAAAAGAAAAAGCCAAGCGGCTAGAGAGAAATCATCAAAAACTCATATTAAAAACTCAAATACATACCTTTTTCGAGCATTTCAAATTCTCTTCTAAATTAAATCCAATTCCTTTACACCTGTATATCTACTAGCCATTATATCTAGTTACAGCATTCAAACTATTTTGCAAATTCCATTACAAATTTTCAATATATACTTCTTATATCCTCTTTAAATTCGCTATTGAAGTTACATATTCAATTTCGTTCAATTTTTCATTTCACATTCATTTGAACTTATAATTCACATTTTCAATTCTATTGGAATTCAATTTATCTTCATTTTTAATCATTGAATTTAATTCGTTCAAACCTTATCTATTTGGTCAATAATCAATTAGCTTCACTTGCTAACTTTCAGTTTAATACTTCATTTATCAAATTCAATTCCAGTTCTATTTACTTTCAAATTCAAAATGAATTTTGACATTCAATTTCATTTTCTGGCACTTGCAATCGCAATTTATTCATTCATTCACTAATTCATTCATTTTCAATTTGAATTCTCATTTCTATCAAATTTCAAATATTTTATAAGTCTTTGCCTTATTTACATTTTGATTTATACAAATCGCTTCTACATTCATATTACTAATTCCATTCCACTAATAAATTTTAATTTCGATCATTTTCTTGGAATCCCATTCCAAGTTATAAATTCGTTCACAATTTATATTTACACTTTTAATTCATATATGAATTCATTTCCTTATGCTTCCAGTTCATATTTATAATTTCCATTTGTTAATGAACTTATCTCCAAATCTTTAGTTGTTATTTTAATTTCTCATTCAATCTCATATAACAACGATAATATTTCAATGTTATCATTTCCTAACAACCAAACATCCATACACTATGGTAATTCATAGAAAAACATTTTCTTTTTTCTATACAAAAATAGTTTTGGGCAAAATTATTTCATTTACCCCATTTTAAAACAATACTGTGCCGAACTGTTCTATTCGAGCGTTTAGAAACCCCTTCGATCCAGTTGCGCAGACTGTGCCGACGAAGGTTCATATACCACTCAATAAACCAATCATCACAATATAAAACAATTTTTATATTCACTAACAAATACGCGCTCATATCTATTATTACACTCAACTCATTCTAGAGTACTGCTGACTCTATCTCTAATGAGTAACACCCAACAGAGCAGGGTTGTCGCTTAACCATATGCTCTGATACAAAATGTAACATCCCGAAAATTTTCGACTTTTGAAAATTCAACATCGATACTCACTTTATCGACTGCTGAGCAATCGAATGCCGGAAACCCGAAAAGTTATGGTTTTAAGAAAGAAGAAAAAGGTAGAAGAAGAAGATAGAAGAAAAAGAAAGAAGAACAACAACAGAACAAGAGCAGAAACAGAAAACAATAATAGAATCTCACATATCGCAGCGGAACAATATATAATAGATAAATGAATATCATTTAAAAACAAAGAATTATATCTGTTATTACATTACATCACATCATATCATCAGAGTCAATAAACAACAATGGACAGTTATATAAACTTGTCCTCATACAGAATACACAGCGAAATAAATACTATCAGATACAAATACTACGTCTCGCCATCCAGCTTGCTTCCAAAGCTCCAGAATATCCTGATAATATAACTCTAGGCTGCCCGTGTGGAAATTGGTGGGCACCCAGAGTTTAGAAGGGAACAATAAACTCCGAGTCAGTCATGGTGACTGGTGTGAGATCGTAAAACAGTTATTCTTTTAAAAATAAATAGCAGAGAATTTTAAAGTCAATTCGCAATGCTTTTGGAAAATGAAACTACCATAAGACCTCCCACCACACACACAATGCAAACGCAGAATTGGAGGAGATTTCTTCTTATGATAGTCAAAGATGCTTACTACGCAAAAAATCAAATTCTTTTTGATATTATTATTAGTGCATAGTGTAGAAATCATTTCGAAAGTATAATATTAATCTTAGCCAACATACGACCAGTATCGTATGCCTACTATAGCTACCATCTAAACAGTGGTGACCACCGTACGTAAATGGCAGGTTCTACAACTAATACCGTACAAAGTTCGTATTGGAGTTTGGATTTCCAACAAATGGTCAGGCTAAGGAACTTCCTTTTCCACGATGGGTACGTCCCTGGAATAGACGACCCGAGAAATAACCTAACATTACGGTTAGATCTCTGCCAACACAAGGCCGGGTTACCTCTGCAAAAATAGGTAACTACTGACACGCGTATGTCATCCCCCGATCGTAACCGATCTTCCCGAGGATCCCCGATTTCCAACAAACCACATAGATAGTAATGCAGCAACCACATAGGTTAAGTATCTGGGCTCCATACCATGATACCACCTCTATCCAGAAGGAATGACATACACTAAGGGGCGCTACTCCCTAGAACCTTGCCGCATCCTTCCTGTTTCGACCATTTCCGGGCTGTGAGGCTCGACGAAGTCTCGTCCACAAAGCTACGCTTTCTCAAAAAGCCCTGCTTCGGGTCAAACAAAATGATCAACCTATGATCACAAAGATATAAGATCAAACAAATGATCATATCACAAATGATCAAACACTGATCATTTCACAGCAACACTCGGTATGCCACGTTACCAAATTGGGATATATCGCTGATAAATTTCAACTACATAACCTCTGAGCTCATACGTCTCAGAGAAGGGTGTTAAGCTAAGAGAATAAATTCTCCGCCACCAACAGAAATGTATTTGAAAGAAATTAGCTTTATATCTCAAATTGTAACGTCAGACACACAATCCATACAAGTCTGTTCCGGGATCGAACAGAACCGAAGGCACTTCTCACGAAGCCCTTGCATATCCGGATAATTTTAATCACGTCAGGACTTCCCGTCACTAAGGGTGATAAAACCTCTAAATCGGAGATCAGCCGATGTAGAGTAACTCGACGGTAATCCTTCCGTTTTCAAAAATATCCGGTCTTCAACACCGGTCTTCAAATGCAATTCATAACGACGTATCACATATTCGGAATGGGTTATACGACCCCATGGTCCTTTCCCGGCTAACCCGAATAGTGAGCGATTATTCAAAAAATAAGTGTGGCATTCAAATTCATCCAATTCACAACAAATACCTATCTAAAGGTAATTATTGATAGTCGGTTATTTAACTATCAATAAAGATGCGCAACATCATCAGATTCCAAATAATTTTCCAAATTATTTTATCTTCAAAATATCTTTACTAGATATATAAAAATTTCCACACTTAAAAAAATAAATCAATATTTATTTTTAAACAACTTCCCTTTCTTTTATAAATTCCATCTTGAATTTACATTTTTCGAATACCTACTAATATTCGATTTTCAAATCGTTTTCAATATTCTGTTTCAATTTATCTTTACAAGGATAAATTCTCAAACGTTTCATTTCATTTTGGAAAAGCATTTCCATACTTAATAATAAGTATTTCACAAATCTATTTATTTTCAACGTTTGAAAATACTCGATATACTTAAATCAAATTAAGTATATATTCATTCTTTAAGGAAACATTCTTTTAACATCTATTTGAGTCAAAACGAATGTTGCGTAAAACATCGTTACGACGACTCGAAATCAATAGTATAGGGATTCGGAATTAAGATAAGTATATATAAATCCCAATACTATATAAAACATTTCCTTTCGGAAATCATTTACCATAACAACAGTGTTATAGTCCACCATTTCCTTATTTTTCGAAAAACGTCTATTTCAACAGTAAATGTTGAAACCCATGTTTTCGATATTTAACACGTTTTAAAACATCTTTTAAAACAACTTCATTTAACAATATTCCTTTTCCCAAAATATATTGATTTTATTCAATAATATATATTTACTGTTCAAATTCGTGAATATAATCACTATCCCAATTTTAACAATTTCTACACATTTAACTTAAAGGATAATTCGCTGTCCAAAATCACGAATATATCTCCTTTAATAACTTCAATGTTAAATTTATCAAATTCTATTGATTTTGAATTTATAAAACAATGTTTATAAATCCCATTTCTATTTATAAAACTTCGATTTCTAAATTATCCAATTCAACTTATATAACTCAATTATATACCGGAAGTTTATATTATAAGTTAAGAACTTATAATCCATTTATTTACAACATCTATTCATTTCTCATCTAAATGTCAAAATCCGATTTTATAAGATAATTGCTTATAAATCTTTTTGTTTTACAAAATCTATCCATTTGATAACTTCACAATTTATGAATCTATAAATTTCAATTCACTTATGGAATCCATTTTTATTTGACTTTAACACTTAATAAAACTCATTTCAAAATTCCAATATCTTTAATTTATAAAAATATCAATTTTTATAAATCTTTTTATATGAATTGTTTAAAATACTTCAACAATCCCAATTTAAACTATTTCATAATCTTTATCAATTGTTTATTTCAAAAATAACATTTTTGTCGTATTTCACAAAAATCACAATTTTTACTAACATTAAAATTTTAACATTTATTTATTTAAAATAAACCAATTCAAAAATTTCAATAAAACGTATATTTCTACAAATCACTTTACAAATCCTTTTAAATTCCAAAATTGTTATTTTTAAACTTTAAAATTGAACCCGATGATGCAACGCGTCAATTAGTCCATCACAACATCAAACATCATATATCATCATATGATGACAGAATATATATCAACATCTGTAAATAAATAAATACAGTTGAGGAATCCAGTTGGATCCCTCCAACCTGTTTCCCTGCATCCAAAGACGTCAGCACAATACCAATTCCGCTCCAATACGGAATTATCGCGGTATATAGGTTTTTATAAATCCGCTTACTAACGGCGCAATAGGGTCTCATCCGCTATACGAGGCGGGAATCAATCAATCCAATATATACATATGCCAATATGTATATACTGCTATATATATAGATATATCCTATCATATCTAATAGCACATTCAAACAAATCAAACAATCAAATCAATAACTGCGAAAATTAAATTTTCCTTCGAGTGAGAAAATCTCACCTTAGCATTTTATTTGGCAATCCAATCCAATTCTTCTTTCGTTTCCTCGACTTTAACCTTGTATAATTAATGTATACCATCTATTAATATTTGAATAAATTGGCAATAAATTATCACCTGTTAGTTTATTTAAACCAAAAACTTAATTTTTTATCGAAAAATTTATTCTAAACCAATTTCTTAATAAATAAATTTATTTAACCAACATTTCAGTTTTCAAACTAATATTCTCTAACCATTTCTAAAATAATTAAATTAACAAATTTTCTTTTGACAAATTTAATACAATTGATTTTAAATTAATAAAAGAAGACAGTCACCTCACTGCTTCCAGCACTCGTGAGTCGAACGCAACCCCAATTTGATCGAAGTCGAACTCGACTATGTTGCTGCCTTCGAGTTGCCCAAAATCAACCGCGACCTAACCCATGCGTATTGACCCACAGCCACGCCGTCGACGAACATCATCTCCAGAGCCCAACGTCGCCACTGCCAATCTGGCGAATGCCTCCACCCTCACGTTCGCGAATCGCCTAGTCGATCTCGACTTCGACTTCGTCGCCACTTCCCAAACTCACGAACCTCGCACTCGAACCCACATCGAACTCAGCTTCCATGCGAGATCATCGCGAGCCGCCCCATCGGTCACCACATGAAAACGACGACGCCATCGTGATTTCCTTCACGCGCCACGAATTTGATTTACAGTAAATTGAGGAAGGAACGACTCGATTCCCCTTGCTCGCGACCTCGAATTGCCGCTTCCATCTATGCGAGCCTCCACGAATTTGAATCGAACAATACTCTTGCGTTCTTTTATTTTTGAACGAGAGGGGGTTCCCCATTTTTTTCCTTCGACCTGGGATAGGGAAAATTTTCGTTTGTTTTGATTTTGAATAGAAGGGAGAAGCTCGGTTTTAATTTTAAAAGGGAGAAGCACGATTCATTCGCGTGATGTTAGGCTGAAACAAGGGCGTAATTTAAGGGAAGAAAACGTGGTTGTAAAGATGTCGGCAAAGTTTAAATTTAAATTTTAAAACTGAATTTCTTTTTGTTCTAACGCGTTTTCATGTCGTACGGTTACATGGCAACTCCGTTAAATACGAAATTGGAAATCCAGTAATAATACAATATTACGGACCCAATGGAACTGGTTTCGTCGAATTCCGAGACTGTTTGGAAAATGACTATTTTATAAATATCGATTCGAACAATTAAATTCAAAACTGATCAAAACAGTTTAAAATTAAATTCTGAAGCTGCTGTTATCTTCAGTATCATCAATACAAATTTTAAAAGCTTTTGAAATATTTTTCTTCAGCTTTAAATTGAAGATTCAAATTTTATTCGACTATCAACAGATTAAATTTTATAATTTAATCGCAAAATTCAAAGTTATATCGGGAATTCAAATTAAATCATCATTCAAATATTTAAAATTAATTAAATATTCTCAATTTAATTTGTTCGAAATCCAGGGTCGTTACACCACGAATGTATACAATAATTTTATTCATTTACTAGACATAGATAAAACAAATTAAACCTTGTTTCACTTGCTTTCAAATTAAGGTTATCAAATTCAACTGCATAATTCAACACAATTTCTAAGTTTCAATGCATATATTAATTCAAAAGGTTTCGATTATCCAAAATATCCAAATATTCCATTTTATTTCAATAGCTGAAACTACCAGTCAACAAACAACAAAATTCACAACAACATTTCAATTTCATAAACAAATATCCTAATTATTCATTTTATTCTCTTTAATACACCATTAGTAAACTAGTGTTTAGTCCATTAATTCAATCAACAATAATTAGCCAATGCTTATAAATTGACAAAAACTCAACTAATCGATAATAAATGATAGTAACAAAATATTACCATTTAATAAATCAAACACATTACAAATAACTATATTAGTTATAAAGATTTATTCCTTTCTATATATCATATAATATTAGGAAAAATAATTTCATTTTAAAACTTATATAAAACATTTTTATAACACTAACAAATACGCGCTCGTATATACACTCAGACAACTGATTCTAGGATATTACTACCCTATCTCTAATGAGTTAACCCCAACAGGCTAAGGTATGTCTAAACCAAAGCTCTGATACCAACTGTAACAGGACTACGCCAGTGGGGCAATGCCCACCGTAGCATACAATGGTACCTGTGTTCTTCTTTTAAGGCCAGCCTCTCGACTGCACCAACCCTGAGGGACATGTAGGAGTAAGAGCCATCTACTCGCTACGAAACCCAAATGCGAGAACCCCTATCATGCTGCACCCGCCAAGTGCATAAGCAGATACACATGTCAGACTCAAACCATTCAAAAAGGAGGATTGTTAATGGGGTAAATAAGAAAAAAAACAAAACACAAAATCTTGCAGCGGAACGACAAAATATAATAATCAAATAAACAGTTCATGAAGCTGTTTACTAATAATATTTGATTACACTTTTACAATTCAACTCAGAGTTATACATACATCAAAAATAAACTAATAATGCAGCGGAAACAAAAATGTAGTGAAAAAATAAATAGCAATAATATACTAAATCTTCGTCTTCGTCCTCCAGAAAATAGTCTTCAATACACTGAAAAACTCAAACTGACATGAGCGTAATGAAAAAACAAAACACTCGAGTCAGAACTAAAAGATCTTATTTAAGTCAAATCAAAATAAATAAAATAGAAATATTTGTGCAATGGTTTCATAGATGTTATGGGATTTTCATCTCCTATCAAGTGTACAACATGAATATAATTATTTAAAAGGTTTCAAATAATTTGAAATATCGATCTTAGTTATCCCATTAAAAAAATCCGAAGTTTGAATTAACTTAAACCCTTCAAATAATTCAAATCCAAATAAAATCCAAATTCAAGAAATTATATGGGTATATGTCATTTCAACCAGTATCAAAAATCAACATTTCCAAATCAATGAAAACCGCTCGGTTTATCATTTCAGCCCATAACGATTTTCCCATAATCTATATGATCATTCGGGTATGTATCATTTCAACCCATAGAGATAACAGAGATATAGACATAAATAACATCCAATCATCCAAAATATCAACCAATAACATCCATCCAATCACCCAAATATCAACAATTGAACATACAGCACAATCATCATTGAAGTAAACCAATAACAATCAACAATTTACTGGTTATCATTAACAGGTATTTAACTAGC
Source organism: Allium fistulosum (assembly GCA_030737815.1). Classification (NCBI taxonomy): domain Eukaryota; kingdom Viridiplantae; phylum Streptophyta; class Magnoliopsida; order Asparagales; family Amaryllidaceae; genus Allium; species Allium fistulosum. The sequence continues at coordinate 762,582,135 of CM060903.1, read as the reverse complement.
AATTTAAATTTCAATATTAAATTAAATGGAAATTAAATTCAATAAAAGTCAGATTTAACTTGAATGAAAATTTAAAATATACTAAACAACAACCAATCAATTTCTCACCACATCATAAATTCAATTTAACTAACATAAGAAAATCTAGAAGTTGTGAGTGTTTGCTCACCTTTCGTGGCTACGAAATGATGATAAAAATGGGGGTAATATAGAGATTCCTAGCAAAGTTCCAAATGCAAAGCAAATCCAACAAATTTTAGACACGAACACGAATCAGTAAACAATTTTTAACTGCTTCTAACTTCCAAACAACCTAAGATCCAAACTATGGACAAACCTGAAACTAGGTCATCTTTAGGAAAATATTCGGACCACAATACTACTGAATATGTAAAAATGACTAACTAGAAAGTTGTTAAAAATTCTTTTCTATCCACTTTCAAAAAACGAATCACTAAAAAATCTTCTGCCTTGAGGAAGTTATGGTGAAAAAAAACAGAGGTGTTTTCCAAGTTGAAAATCTGAGTTCAAAAATACTTTGAAAAGATTTGAGTTTTTGGTATAGTAAATTAAGGAATTTGAAGAACTGGTCAAATACAAAGTTGAAGCCACTAGAAAAATAAATGGTTTTAAAAAAAAGAATCACGTAATTTAGTTAATTTATTATGGAGATATGATTGATATAATATGGGGTATTTTCGGCCAAAACTGGACCCGACAAAGGACTTGAGAAATAAAGTTTTTGATATAGAAATATTTGAAATGGGAAGAAGGGTTCAACAAAAAAGTTGTTCCTATTGAAATTATACACGGTTTAAATTTTTTTTTTGATATGGAGTAGTTTAGTGGAATATAGAAGCCATGAAAATATGGGGAAGAAAGAGGGAAAAAGAGAAGGGAAAAAGAAGGGAAAAAGGAGAAAGAAGAGAAGAGGGAAGGTGGGGCTTTGGCCATGGGTTACTGCTATGACGCCCCACCTCTATGCTCATAATAACAAAGAGTATTAAAAGAAATACTGTCTATTATTACGAAGAATAAGGCTGGTTAGGAGCGACCATCCGTAATTGGCCTTACACTGATATTGGTTATCTCGATAGAAGTGGTATATACTTTTTATTTTTCATCTATTATTTATTTACTCCCATCGATATATCCAATATCAGTGTAAGGCCAATTACGGATGGTCGCTCCTAACCAGCCTTATTCTTCGTAATAATAGACAGTATTTCTTTTAATACTCTTTGTTATTATGAGCATAGAGGTGGGGCGTCACAACTGCCGTGGGTTGTGGATGGTGATGGAGGTTGGTGGCGGCAAGAGGAGAGAGGTAGGCTTGGGTTTTGAAGGAGGAAGGATGGAATTTGACTTGGAGATTTAGGAGTTTTGGGGTTTGGAGTTTTCTGTAGGTTTGAGCAAGAAGAAGAAAAAGAAGAGTACGCAGAAAGTTTCTTAAATGAGGAATTTCTGTACGTACTTGGTTTTAGTCAGATAGGAAATAGAAGGTCAATGGGTGGAAAAAGGAAGGATCTGAAGTTTCTTAGGGTTTCTAGGGTCTCTTGGTTTACTAAGGAGCTCATTAGTCTAAAACAAACCCAATAAGACTTAGCAAAAAAAAAAGAACACAAATATACGCTGCAAATGAAAGAAATAAGCTGGAGGTTATTTAATAATTAGGAAATGAAGGTGGAGAGACAAAAATAAATGTCACGTTTTATTTTGAAAGCTTCAAGCATTACAAATGTTTAAAGAATTGTACGTAGGAATGGAAAAGTTTGCAAACCAAAGGAAAGCGAAATTTTGTATACGCGAAAAAGAGGTGGCAAGAAGTAAATACAACCTAAAAGTCTAGGCTCAGGTATTAAACAGTAGGAGAAATGAACGGATCAAGTATTAATAATGAGATAACTATTTTAAAACGTACATGCAACAATTAATAACAAAAGAAATGAAGGGATCATGTACATCGCACAACCTTTTTGAAATTCAATTTGTAAAACGTAACCAAATTAACTTCATTAACTCAAATAATATTCAAGTTTGTACGCATTTATTTTTCTATCTATGCATAGTAAATAAAATTACATACCTTAAAAATGAAAACGTTCAATTTGGTTTACCCAAAATGATCTTTTATTTTCCTTAAAACATCATTTCTGTTTAACACAAAAGGTGCGTTTCTTTTATTAAATCTATTAATTGCAATCAACGTTTTCTTCCCTTTTAATTGAAATATTTCAATAACATTAATTGCAATTACTTACAAAGTTAAATTTCAAAACAGACATCTAAAATGGATGAAAAATAGAATAATTGTTTCCTTTAGTCATTTGAACACCTTTATAAATTTGTTGTTTATACAGCAGAGTAATAAATAACTTATTTAAATAAATTATTTTCCTACTCTTGTAATCCATCTGTATGCTAAAACACAGTTAAAATATACATATATTTCTTCCTTTAAATCAATCATTCTATTCTTTATTTTAATGAAATTAAACCTACATTCACAAAAGAAACATTCATTTTATTTGATATAAATGTTCTTTTCATTAAATCACTTTTCCTTATATTTTCATAAAACATAGGCTACGTTTAATTACACCTATTAATTTAAAATTTGGTGTCCTCTCTACCATTAATTGAAATTATTCAATCGCACTAATTTCAATTGTTTACAACGGTGAATTTCAAAATGGACAAAATAAATGTAATGGGAAATAGAACAATTATTTCCTATCTAATAGTAATTTAAACATATTTATACACTATTTGATACAAACATGAATTATACATTTCTTACCAAATAATAGTTTCTCGTCTCTACAATTTGTAACGACCCTGAATTTTTGATATTTGAAATATGAATATTTAATTGAGTTTAAATATTCGAATGATAATTTAATTTGAAATTCAGAAATCAGAATGAATTTGGCGATTGAATTATTGAATTTAATTATTAAATCTGGGTAAAAATTTAAATCTTCGGTTTTAAGCTGATTAAAATAATCTGAAGGCTTAGAAAATTTATATTTATAATTCTGAAGGTACTGGAACTTTCAGAATTGAATTTGGAACTGTTCTGTTCAGTTTTAAATTTATATCGTTTAAATTGAATTTAAAAATAGCAGTCCAGGGCACAGTCTCGGAAATTGACGAAACCAGTTCCATTGGATCCGTAATATTGTATTATTATCGAATTTCAATTTTCATAATATTTGGAGTTGTTGTGTGAGCATACGATATATAAACGCGTTGGAATTTAGATCGAATTTTTAATTGTGAAACCAAGGCAATTTGAATTTTTGTTACGTAACTTGAACACGTTGCTTCTATCTTCAACCACGTGGCAGATTGAAGACACGCGTCCTTCCAATTCAACACGTGTCCTCTCCCCATCTGATATCACACAACTATCTTCAGTTCGAAAGCAGATAACAAATAAAAGAAAAAGTCTTCGTTCGAAACAAACGATGGCCGCATTCAATTCGAATTTAAACTAGAGCCTCACCGTGTACATCGCGATTTCATTTTCCCTTTTTCAAATCAAAAATCGAAGAAAGGAGCAGCGTCTCGTTCACAAGACAAAACCAATGGCGGCATCACTGTAACAACCCTATATTTTGTGATTATTTTAATTGTATATTTTAATTATTTTAAATTGAATTTCCTGATTTGAAAACTTTATTTTATTTATTAAAATGGATAAATTTTGTTATTTTAAATATAAATTTTGATTTTGATGTGAATTAGAATTTCAAACGTGACTAAATAGAATATTTTCTAGAAAAGTGAATTTTGGTCAATTTGGTCAAACTTTGACTTTTAAATTTAAAATATAAATATTTTAATTTTTGAATTTTATCTTTTATTATGAAAATAAATTAAATTTCAAGAATACTACTTTTGGTTTCGTTGAAATCCGATTTATATTGTGAAAGCTATGCTATTTACAATATTGTATGTAAACTGATTTATTTAATAAATTTGTCTATTTTAAATTATATAAATAATATTTTTATTTGTCATATCTTATTCTAATTTGTGCATATGTGTGTAATATGTCATGCCATGTATATATTTTATTTTTAAAAACATTTTAAAGTGTTGTTATTTTTCCAAAAACTAGTTATATTTTGTTTTCAATTTTCAATACTAGTTTACATATAATTAACTATTTTCTTATATTTTTCTATTTTTTTCTAAAATTTATTTATTCATTTCATTTTACAGTATTTTTGTATCCATTTTTATTTTATTTTCATGATTTTATTTTGGTTTATTTGAATAAAAAAAAAGGAAATTTCAAAGGACAAAAACTCTTCATTTGCTTTTGACCTTCCATTTTCACACCCCTTCATTTTGGGCCGTCCTTTCCTTATCATTAGCCATGACTTTTCTTTCTGTAATTCACGTGAAAGCATCACTTTCCCACTTCACTTTTCACTCATGGTTCAGATCTGAAAAGAAAAACCAAGGTAATGTCTTTTGTTTCCCACTTTTTCTTCTCATTTCATTGAATTTTCCTTTGTATTTGCCTTGCCTTCACTTAGGTTGCTCGGCCCATAGCCTCCACCTTCACCATCACCTTCATTACCACCTTGTTTAGCTGCAAAACTCCTCCATCTCCACTGACCTACCTGGCCGTGGCCCCTTAGATGCAAGCTCCACACAAAAATTAGCAAACCCTTCTTATTTATGCATAGCCGAGCCTACCTATTGCCTTCACCACTTCACCACACCTCTTGGCCACCACTTGCACCACCTTCTCCAGCACCTACCTGACCCAAAGACCTCTGCCACATCAGTACCTGACCTCACCAGGCCTGGTCGTGCCAATATATGCCTATGGCCGAACCATATTTGCATAGAAAACCCACTTTGTTGCCTTGTACTTGTGTTGTACATGCATATTCACTTCCATACTGTGACGACTCGGGTTTTGCCCGCTCGAAAATCAACATCCGTACTTCACATTGTACTAGAATGCCGCAGATTCGACCGTTCAAATCCGATTCGCCGGAGCTATAACACAATTAAGTAAATAACACAGCGGAAGAAATGAATAATACATTGATATACAATATCTGATACAACAGAATGATACAATGAATATCAATATACATCAGAGATGATACAACAAATAGCAGCGGAAAAGAAAAGATAACATCAGCAGCGGAACAAAATCAATAGAAGTGATAACTCCAAAATGATCTTCAGACAAGAATGAATCCACAACTCCAAGATAAGCAACTCCGATGAATGAACTAGCTCCAGATAATCTACTAAACCTGAATATCTGAAAAGAAACCCAACTCTAGACTGCTCGTGTGGAAAATTATGAGCACCCAGAGTTTAGGAAAGGAACATTAAACTCCGGATCAGTCATGGGACTGGTGTGAGCAACAAAAACAGTTTATCTTTAAACAACAACAAAGAATTTTAAACATCGAAATCCGCAATGCTTTTTAGAAAATGAAACTACCATAAGACCTCCCGCCACACACACAATGCAAACGCAGAATTGGAGGAGATTTCTTCTTATGATAGTCAAACATGCTTACTACGCAAATCATTGGATATTATCATTAGTGCATAGTGTAGAAACACATTTCGAAAGTATAATATTAATCTTAGCCAACATACGACCAGTATCGTATGCCTACTATAGCTACCATCTAAACAGTGGTGACCACCGTACGTAAATGGCAGGTTCTACAACTAAAACCGTACAAGTTCCGTATTGGAGAAATGGATTTCCAAACAAATGGTCAGGCTAAGGAACTTCCTTCCGCCGCATGGGATCGCCTCTGGCGGGACGTCCTGAGAGACAAACTGCTCTCTGCCAAACAAGGCCGGGTTACCCCTGTAACAGGTAACTCACGAATATGTCATCACCCGGTCCTTTGGGACCTTTATCCGAGGCGCCTCTAAACCAACATCACACATAATAAAGTGTATCCACATGAGTAAGTATCTGGGCTCCATACCATGATACCACCCCTTTCCAGAAGGAAATGACATACCCTAAAGGGCGCGACCCTCATAACCTTGCCGCAACGATCCTGTTTCGACCATTTCCGGGTTGTGAGGTCCTGACGAAGTCTCGTCCACAAAGCTACGCTTTGTTCACAAAGCCATGCTTCGGGTCAAACAAATGATCAACCTATGATCACAAAGATATAAGATCAAACAAATGATCATATCACAAATGATCAAACACTGATCATTTCACAGCAACACTCAGCATGCCACATTACCAAATTGGGATATATCGCTGATAAATTTCAACTACATAACCTCTGAGCTCGTACGTCTCAGAGAAGGGTGTTAAGCTAAGAGAATAAATTCTCCGCCACCAAACAGAAATGTATTTGAAAGAAACCGGCTTTATATCTCAAAGTGTAATGTCAGACATACAATCCATACAAGTCTGTTCCGGGATCGAACAGAACCGAAGGCACTTCTCACGAAGCCCTTGCAAATCCGGATAATTTCCAATCACGTCCGGACTTCCCGTCACTAAGGGTGATAAAACCTCTATATCGGGGATCAGCCGATGCAGAGTAACTCGACGGTAATCCTTCCGTTTTCAAAAATATCCGGTCTTCAACACCGGTCTTCAAATGCTATCCATATACGACGTATCACATATTCGGAATGGGTTATACGACCCAAAGGTCCTCTCCCGGCTAAACCGAATAGTGAGCGAAATATTTAAAATCATATGGATATGGGATTTCAATTAAGTCACAACTTATTACCCAAAATCTTTCTTTTCAAATGGTTTCAATCGATTACCATTTCAAATCTTTTAAACAAAAAGATTTAACCTTTACGGTTTAAACAGTTTCCACACTTTAATCTTTTAAACAAAAGATTCATTCACAGATTTTCCAAATTAATTCTCATTTTAATTTGATTAACTCGTTAAATCTTCAAATCAAAGATTTAACTTACAGTTTTCAAAACAATTCCATTTCAAATGATTTAAACCAATCATTATTTTAAATCTGTTAAAAATAAACAGATTCAAATCATAGCTTTTCAAAACAATTCATTCATAACTTGGAAAACCATTTTCAATTCAATACTGAAATTCCTTTAATTAAACTGGAATTTCATTTCTTATCTGAAAGCTTTTATTATTTAAAAACAAACAGTTTCATTTCAGAAAATCTGATTCATTCATACGAGTGGAAATCCTTGGGTTAAATCCAAATTCTCAAAATTTCATTTTTTAAATGGTTTAACTTCAGATAAACACATTTATAACATTTTCAATCTCTAGTTTCAAATCATAGAATTCAATTTCAAACTTGAATTCAAATTTAAATCAAATTATTTAAATTTTTCAAGACTCGATTAAGTTATTCAAAATAACTTTTATCTTTGAAATTCTATTTCAATTGCTTTTCACTTTAAACCCAAATTTCAAATTTCAAAATCAATTGAAATTAAAATTTCAATTTCAAAAACATCAAATTTAAATTATCTGTGACTTAACCGATTTCCACGTGAAATCCATATTTGTGTGTGTATAAGTGTAGTCCAGGGGTTTCACACAATAGTGCAACACAATGAATCATCACATATCAGAATACAGAAATATAGTTCGATAAGCGGTATAAGAACAACGCTTATCGTTCATTCACAGATCATAGATATATAAAGGTCACAGATAAGTAAACTACAGATCACACCATAAATCAGGATGTATCACAAAGCATCATATATCAGGGATATCAAACAATTCAATCATTCAGTCAAGTCCAAACATTCATAAGTAAGATCAGTTACTCGTCTGATTAATTCAAATCAGGTTAAATTAATAATTTACTAATCCTGGTTAATTAATATAAATGAATTTCGAATCATTTTGATAAATTATTCTGTAATCATGTGTTAATTTACTTTTAATTTATGATTAATGCTTTGATTTATTATTCTTAATTAATTACTTCAATAATAAATCCTTAATAAATTTTATTAATTAATTACCCCTGTAATTACCCAAAAAGATTTAATCTTCAATAAAGTAATTAGCTTTGATTTACTTTTATTAAGAAATTCTTTAATTAACTCCATCCAGTATTTCCCTTTAAATTACCTCCAGTATCTTTTAATTACCCTTTTTTTTTCTTTCCTAAGTAATTGTTCTTTAATTATTTAAAAATTTAGGAAATCGATGATATCCCATTTATCATACCTTATTACTTGTTTAAATAAATTTATATGAAAATGTAATTAATACACTTTATTTTAAAATTAAATTTCTTATTCTGGTTCTTTTCAAAACCTGGTACAAGTTAACAAACCCGAGCCCATCTTTATATCTGTTAACTTGTTTTGATTAAAACTTTAAAACAATGTTTCAAGCAGATTCGTGCACCATTCCTTTTCTTCGAGCCATTCACTTGATCAACTCGAGCACGAACTCGAGACGACCCCGAAGAAATTTCCAAGCCGATACTTCTTCCCCAAAACTTCAAACAGCAGCCGATACCCAAACCTTCGCGTGCACGTGCACGACGTACCAACGCCGCCGCCGCCACCAGTGACACCGCGCGCAAGTTTCCCATCAACCACTGACACGACTCCGACCCCTGACCATCCATCGCGCAACCTCAATCGAAAATGAGGAAACTCGCACCCATCAGGAACAATCCCTTCATCAGAAAACCCGCCGAACCCAACGACTTCGACCACCGTTCGCCATGAAATCTCAGCCACAACATCGCAAGGCTTCCACGCAGCTACTCCCAAAATCGTTCGCAACTCGATCCACTACAGAATTTCCAATCACGCAATTTCGAACGCGCCCCAAAACACTATGCTAAACCCTACTACGAACTATTCTGATCATCACGGCCATGGGAAAAATTCGAGGCTATTTTTCCCTTCATCATCGATACTACAGCTAGCTTCGAGCAAGATTATAACATCAAATCTTCCTTTGATCGCTAGGATTTGGGGAAAAAGTATTTTCGGTTCATTTATGTACTATTTGCAGCATACTCGATTAAAAATTCCCATTTTTATTTTAAAAATTCCTCTTTTCGAATGCAGTTTCAAGTTATAAAATTGAATCGATAAATTAAGATTTTTCAAAATTTTCATATATTCATACTTTTACTGTAAAAATCAATTTACAGAAACAATATTTCATTATCAAGCTTCAACAAGTTCTAGGCCACGATTTAAGTTTAAACGAACTTATTTTGTTAAAATCCTAAGCTTGAAAATGTTTGTATGAAGATTTATAGATTTTTTTTTCTTTTCCTAATTTACTTTGCTCTGAAACTAAAGATACAAAAGGACAGAGCATACTAAAATTTCCAGTACATACTGAACTACTTATTTCAATACAGCAAAGCGCAAACTATTAATGAATCGAATACTCAGATTTAAATTTTTACATAGTGTGTTTGCTCACCTGGTCTAAAGAAGAAACAGAGAGAGACAATGCTTAAAGAATGAACAAAGCATTCTTTTGAACCAAGCTTTGAAAACTGGCAAGCTGGAATCTTTCTTGATCCTCTAGTTTGAATTGAGTTTGTATTGTTGGATTTGTTGTTCAAGTTGAGCTTTTGTTTAAGTTTTAAAATGATGCTTGCTTTAGATTTTCCTCAGTGGAAATGAACGAAATTGAAGTGAAGGCTGGTATATAGAAATTTGTTGTACAGGGACATATAAATTTATTGGTTTGCACAAGTGATATAATATGGGTTTGTACAAATCATCAGTGATATTTTCTTCTTCTCGTGGCTGATAGAGTTTGGTATGGTGGCTGCATTAAATTAGCATTGTACCATTTACATTTTTATTTCCTTCGGCTGTACAAGATGAGTATATTTTGCTTTGCTTTGGTGGCTGATGGATACATTTTGTACAAGTGATATAATGCTTTGTTGTACAATGGTCAGTGGTTTTTCTTTTCTTACCTTGCATTTCTAACTCTACAGGCTGCCTTGAATACTTGAATATATTTTATTTGTTTTGGTCTTGTTTTATATTGCCTTGTTTCATACTTAAATATGTTTTCTTTCTTTTTAACTTTGTCTTCATACTTCTAATTGAATTGTACATGAATATACATATATTTGCTATCTTGAACACTTGAATGTATTTTTATTTCTTTATTTTGTTCATACTTGTCTTTTATATAGTTGAATGTAAATTGTTTACTTTATATTTTATTTCTAATTTAAATTATTATTGTTAATTTCTTTACTTCTATACTAATTGTCTTATACTTATTTTATAAACTCAAACCATCTTTAACCATCAATTAAAAAAAATATATATATATATTAAATTTGCTCGTATATACCTAAATATATATATATATACATTCAATATACACACATATACTCACATATACACTATTTACAATATCTTAATCTCAAATGATTTATTCAGAATATACTTGGATATCGGGGAAACTCGCAATAAATAAATCAATAAATTTCACTATTTTCATTCAAAATTCAATGAATTATTAATTTAAATTAAATTAAAATCTGGGGTCGTTACAAACTTCCCCCCTTAAAAGAATTTCGTCCTCGAAATTACCAAGGAGACAAAAAGATAGATGAAGAATGTTTCATCAAATCAAACTGAATATATATTCTGCATTTTGCTCACCAAATCAGAATATCAATAACAGATACAAGAACGAATCTGTTTAACACTTCACAAGATACTCGGGTTATCCAGATCTACGAAATATGCAGTGGCATCGATTAGTTCGAAGGATAACTAACCATTCGTAGAATATACTGGGACCCAAAGAATAGATAGATATATGGATACAATATCAGAATTTTAGTTTAAAACTAAAGTATACCTATCAACCATAACAATCAAAGCAACCAATTCATCCAAACAAACAAGTATGGCCTATCTGGAGTTTATGTCCCATTTTAATATATCGAATCTTCTTTTCTGGATCTACCAGAAATTATCGAAGAATTGAAAAAAGATGTTGAACAAAAGAGATTGATAGAGAAAATTTGTTTCCACTATTGTTACAGAGTATTGACCATTTTAGTCGTATTCCCCTGTCCCCTATCTCGTCCTCTTCTTACACTCATACTCACTATCAGTGGATAGCAAGAGAATTTACTGAGGCATACAGACGGATATCTGAGAATTACTCATTCTAGAGTTTACTTCACTCTATCTCTAATGAGCTACTTAATGTGTTATACTCCTGAGCTAAAGTTCAACCTTAGCTCTGATACCACATGTGACGACTCGGGTTTTGCCCGCTCGAAAATCAACATCCGTACTTCACATTGTACTAGAATGCCGCAGATTCGACCGTTCAAATCCGATTCGCCGGAGCTATAACACAATTAAGTAAATAACACAGCGGAAGAAATGAATAATACATTGATATACAATATCTGATACAACAGAATGATACAATGAATATCAATATACATCAGAGATGATACAACAAATAGCAGCGGAAAAGAAAAGATAACATCAGCAGCGGAACAAAATCAATAGAAGTGATAACTCCAAAATGATCTTCAGACAAGAATGAATCCACAACTCCAAGATAAGCAACTCCGATGAATGAACTAGCTCCAGATAATCTACTAAACCTGAATATCTGAAAAGAAACCCAACTCTAGACTGCTCGTGTGGAAAATTATGAGCACCCAGAGTTTAGGAAAGGAACAATAAACTCCAGATCAGTCATGGGACTGGTGTGAGCAACAAAAACAGTTTATCTTTAAACAACAACAAAGAATTTTAAACATCGAAATCCGCAATGCTTTTTAGAAAATGAAACTACCATAAGACCTCCCGCCACACACACAATGCAAACGCAGAATTGGAGGAGATTTCTTCTTATGATAGTCAAACATGCTTACTACGCAAATCATTGGATATTATCATTAGTGCATAGTGTAGAAACACATTTCGAAAGTATAATATTAATCTTAGCCAACATACGACCAGTATCGTATGCCTACTATAGCTACCATCTAAACAGTGGTGACCACCGTACGTAAATGGCAGGTTCTACAACTAAAACCGTACAAGTTCCGTATTGGAGAAATGGATTTCCAAACAAATGGTCAGGCTAAGGAACTTCCTTCCGCCGCATGGGATCGCCTCTGGCGGGACGTCCCGAGAGACAAACTGCTCTCTGCCAAACAAGGCCGGGTTACCCCTGTAACAGGTAACTCACGAATATGTCATCACCCGGTCCTTTGGGACCTTTATCCGAGGCGCCTCTAAACCAACATCACACATAATAAAGTGTATCCACATGAGTAAGTATCTGGGCTCCATACCATGATACCACCCCTTTCCAGAAGGAAATGACATACCCTAAAGGGCGCGACCCTCATAACCTTGCCGCAACGATCCTGTTTCGACCATTTCCGGGTTGTGAGGTCCTGACGAAGTCTCGTCCACAAAGCTACGCTTTGTTCACAAAGCCATGCTTCGGGTCAAACAAATGATCAACCTATGATCACAAAGATATAAGATCAAACAAATGATCATATCACAAATGATCAAACACTGATCATTTCACAGCAACACTCAGCATGCCACATTACCAAATTGGGATATATCGCTGATAAATTTCAACTACATAACCTCTGAGCTCGTACGTCTCAGAGAAGGGTGTTAAGCTAAGAGAATAAATTCTCCGCCACCAAACAGAAATGTATTTGAAAGAAATCGGCTTTATATCTCAAAGTGTAATGTCAGACATACAATCCATACAAGTCTGTTCCGGGATCGAACAGAACCGAAGGCACTTCTCACGAAGCCCTTGCAAATCCGGATAATTTCCAATCACGTCCGGACTTCCCGTCACTAAGGGTGATAAAACCTCTATATCGGGGATCAGCCGATGCAGAGTAACTCGACGGTAATCCTTCCGTTTTCAAAAATATCCGGTCTTCAACACCGGTCTTCAAATGCTATCCATATACGACGTATCACATATTCGGAATGGGTTATACGACCCAAAGGTCCTCTCCCGGCTAAACCGAATAGTGAGCGAAATATTTAAAATCATATGGATATGGGATTTCAATTAAGTCACAACTTATTACCCAAAATCTTTCTTTTCAAATGGTTTCAATCGATTACCATTTCAAATCTTTTAAACAAAAAGATTTAACCTTTACGGTTTAAACAGTTTCCACACTTTAATCTTTTAAACAAAAGATTCATTCACAGATTTTCCAAATTAATTCTCATTTTAATTTGATTAACTCGTTAAATCTTCAAATCAAAGATTTAACTTACAGTTTTCAAAACAATTCCATTTCAAATGATTTAAACCAATCATTATTTTAAATCTGTTAAAAATAAACAGATTCAAATCATAGCTTTTCAAAACAATTCATTCATAACTTGGAAAACCATTTTCAATTCAATACTGAAATTCCTTTAATTAAACTGGAATTTCATTTCTTATCTGAAAGCTTTTATTATTTAAAAACAAACAGTTTCATTTCAGAAAATCTGATTCATTCATACGAGTGGAAATCCTTGGGTTAAATCCAAATTCTCAAAATTTCATTTTTTAAATGGTTTAACTTCAGATAAACACATTTATAACATTTTCAATCTCTAGTTTCAAATCATAGAATTCAATTTCAAACTTGAATTCAAATTTAAATCAAATTATTTAAATTTTTCAAGACTCGATTAAGTTATTCATAATAACTTTTATCTTTGAAATTCTATTTCAATTGCTTTTCACTTTAAACCCGAATTTCAAATTTCAAAATCAATTGAAATTAAAATTTCAATTTCAAAAACATCAAATTTAAATTATCTGTGACTTAACCGATTTCCACGTGAAATCCATATTTGTGTGTGTATAAGTGTAGTCCAGGGGTTTCACACAATAGTGCAACACAATGAATCATCACATATCAGAATACAGAAATATAGTTCGATAAGCGGTATAAGAACAACGCTTATCGCTCATTCACAGATCATAGATATATAAAGGTCACAGATAAGTAAACTACAGATCACACCATAAATCAGGATGTATCACAAAGCATCATATATCAGGGATATCAAACAATTCAATCATTCAGTCAAGTCCAAACATTCATAAGTAAGATCAGTTACTCGTCTGATTAATTCAAATAAGGTTAAATTAATAATTTACTAATCCTGGTTAATTAATATAAATGAATTTCGAATCATTTTGATAAATTATTCTGTAATCATGTGTTAATTTACTTTTAATTTATGATTAATGCTTTGATTTATTATTCTTAATTAATTACTTCAATAATAAATCCTTAATAAATTTTATTAATTAATTACCCCTGTAATTACCCAAAAAGATTTAATCTTCAATAAAGTAATTAGCTTTGATTTACTTTTATTAAGAAATTCTTTAATTAACTCCATCCAGTATTTCCCTTTAAATTACCTCCAGTATCTTTTAATTACCCTTTTTTTTCTTTCCTAAGTAATTGTTCTTGAATTATTTAAAAATTTAGGAAATCGATGATATCCCATTTATCATACCTTATTACTTGTTTAAATAAATTTATATGAAAATGTAATTAATACACTTTATTTTAAAATTAAATTTCTTATTCTGGTTCTTTTCAAAACCTGGTACAAGTTAACAAACCCGAGCCCATCTTTATATCTGTTAACTTGTTTTGATTAAAACTTTAAAACAATGTTTCAAGCAGATTCGTGCACCATTCCTTTTCTTCGAGCCATTCACTTGATCAACTCGAGCACGAACTCGAGACGACCCCGAAGAAATTTCCAAGCCGATACTTCTTCCCCAAAACTTCAAACAGCAGCCGATACCCAAACCTTCGCGTGCACGTGCACGACGTACCAACGCCGCCGCCACCACCAGCGACACCGCGCGCAAGTTTCCCATCAACCACTGACACGACTCCGACCCCTGACCATCCATCGCGCAACCTCAATCGAAAATGAGGAAACTCGCACCCATCAGGAACAATCCCTTCATCAGAAAACCCGCCGAACCCAACGACTTCGACCACCGTTCGCCATGAAATCTCAGCCACAACATCGCAAGGCTTCCACGCAGCTACTCCCAAAATCGTTCGCAACTCGATCCACTACAGAATTTCCAATCACGCAATTTCGAACGCGCCCCAAAACACTATGCTAAACCCTACTACGAACTATTCTGATCATCACGGCCATGGGAAAAATTCGAGGCTATTTTTCCCTTCATCATCGATACTACAGCTAGCTTCGAGCAAGATTACAACATCAAATCTTCCTTTGATCGCTAGGATTTGGGGAAAAAGTATTTTCGGTTCATTTATGTACTATTTGCAGCATACTCGATTAAAAATTCCCATTTTTATTTTAAAAATCCTCTTTTCGAATGCAGTTTCAAGTTATAAAATTGAATCGATAAATTAAGATTTTTCAAAATTTTCATATATTCATACTTTTACTGTAAAAATCAATTTACAGAAACAATATTTCATTATCAAGCTTCAACAAGTTCTAGGCCACGATTTAAGTTTAAACGAACTTATTTTGTTAAAATCCTAAGCTTGAAAATGTTTGTATGAAGATTTATAGATTTTTTTTTTCTTTTCCTAATTTACTTTGCTCTGAAACTAAAGATACAAAAGGACAGAGCATACTAAAATTTCCAGTACATACCGAACTACTTATTTCAATACAGCAAAGCGCAAACTATTAATGAATCGAATACTCAGATTTAAATTTTTACATAGTGTGTTTGCTCACCTGGTCTAAAGAAGAAACAGAGAGAGACAGTGCTTAAAGAATGAACAAAGCATTCTTTTGAACCGAGCTTTGAAAACTGGCAAGCTGGAATCTTTCTTGATCCTCTAGTTTGAATTGAGTTTGTATTGTTGGATTTGTTGTTCAAGTTGAGCTTTTGTTTAAGTTTTAAAATGATGCTTGCTTTAGATTTTCCTCAGTGGAAATGAACGAAATTGAAGTGAAGGCTGGTATATAGAAATTTGTTGTACAGGGACATATAAATTTATTGGTTTGCACAAGTGATATAATATGGGTTTGTACAAATCATCAGTGATATTTTCTTCTTCTCGTGGCTGATAGAGTTTGGTATGGTGGCTGCATTAAATTAGCATTGTACCATTTACATTTTTATTTCCTTCGGCTGTACAAGATGAGTATATTTTGCTTTGCTTTGGTGGCTGATGGATACATTTTGTACAAGTGATATAATGCTTTGTTGTACAATGGTCAGTGGTTTTTCTTTTCTTACCTTGCATTTCTAACTCTACAGGCTGCCTTGAATACTTGAATATCTTTTATTTGTTTTGGTCTTGTTTTATATTGCCTTGTTTCATACTTAAATATGTTTTCTTTCTTTTTAACTTTGTCTTCATACTTCTAATTGAATTGTACATGAATATACATATATTTGCTATCTTGAACACTTGAATGTATTTTTATTTCTTTATTTTGTTCATACTTGTCTTTTATATAGTTGAATGTAAATTGTTTACTTTATATTTTATTTCTAATTTAAATTATTATTGTTAATTTCTTTACTTCTATACTAATTGTCTTATACTTATTTTATAAACTCAAACCATCTTTAACCATCAATTAAAATATATATATATATATATTAAATTTGCTCGTATATACCTAAATATATATATATATACATTCAATATACACACATATACTCACATATACACTATTTACAATATCTTAATCTCAAATGATTTATTCAGAATATACTTGGATATCAGGGAAACTCGCAATAAATAAATCAATAAATTTCACTATTTTCATTCAAAATTCAATGAATTATTAATTTAAATTAAATTAAAATCTGGGGTCGTTACACATACCTTCACTACCCTTGTTAGGCCTACCATATTTGACTCATACCTGACCAAATACACCCCATGGAAGTGCCTTATCACCCTACAGGCTGAGCATAGTGATGGTGGAAGCAAGTGCAAGTGTTTGATTAATTGTTGTTCCTTAATTCTAGCTTGTTTAATGTCATATTTTGGTTTGAAATTCATGTTATATATATTGTTTTGTTTCATATGCACAAGAAAAATAGCTTTGGCTCTTCCTCACTTGAATCGTAGTCGTGCTTTCATGCCTTTTCGGATCTCTGTTGTGTGTCTATATTTGTTATCTCCAGCTTGTAGAGGTGAGTTATTCTCACCAGACAATATGTACATATATAACTAGTAAATTGACCACTTTTGAATCTGTAAAATGCATCACCATATTATATCTGCTATGTTATGATTATATGATGTTCACCCATGCTTAAACACCTGTTATATCATATGTTACTGTTATATTATGTTGTTCTGTTATTTTTATCAGTTTATCACACTGCAAGTTCCCTTTAGATTAGAATCACTATGGGTTGAAATGATACATACCCGAACAGACTTTAGAATAGGAGAAAATCGTTATGGGCTGAAAAGATAGGCCTGAATGATTTTCAATTATTTTCATTTAATTGGGATTGCGGGTTTGAAATGATCAAACCCGGGTTTTCTTTGTAAATTACGGGTTGAAATGATATATTACCCGTATCACTTTACCTAGGCTAAAAAAAATGAAATACAGACCCGTAGTTAAAATATGTTTTTCTAAAAAATTTAAAATATTTTAGAAATGTAAATATTATAATATTTTGATTTAAATTTGATTAAAAATGATTTTTGTAAAGCATTATTGATTTTCTAAAGATTTATAAGTGAAATAAATTAATGGTAAAGTTAGAAAATCTGAAATGTAAGTTATTTTGGGAAATTTTAATTTGGTGATAATTAGAATTTAAATTAAATATGAAATATTATAAATTCATGAATTTGGATTAAAGTGAATTTAAATTATTTTATAATATATTAATGATTTTTGAATAAAGTTAAAATGTGAAATGAATGAATATTTAAGTTGAAATTTTGAAATGTAACTAAAATTGGAAATTTATGAATTTGGCTTAAAAGTGAATTTTAAGTTAAGTAAATAAAAATGAAATTAAGTTATATTTGAAAATTTAAACTTAAGTTTTAAGTTAAATTTAATTTAATGAATTTAAAATTTAATGTTGGAATTTAATAAGTGAATTATTATTAAATATTGATTTTTGAGTGGTAATTTAACTTTATAAAATCATGAATATAAGGGTATTTGAATGATGGTTATAAAAGTGAAAATATGTGATTTTATAAGTTAAAACTATTTTAAATAAAAATATAATTGTTTGTGAAATTATATTGAATATTTGAAGTTAATTAATTGCATTTTTGAAATGCTATTATTTCTAATGTAAATGATATTACAGGTAATGCTGTAGTTGATATAAATGAACCAAATCGCTAAATTTTAATAAAGGGGTATTATAACACTTTGTAAGTGCTATAATTGTTGAATTTAACTAAAGTTTTATTTGAAATAATGTATACAGCATTTTTAATGCTGTCTTTTGTTAAATTGAACTGTTTTAAATGTAACTTTCTGTAGCATTTTCCAAATGCTGCGAAAGGTGAATTTTCATTGTTTTGATAAATTTAAGTGAATAAATGAACTTTGAAAGATTAAAAATTTTGGAAATTTAATAATTTAATTATTAAATAAAATAACTTTATTTTATTATTTAAATGAAGTAATTTGTTTTGAAATATAAACTATTTGAAATGTATGTTGAAATGGTATTTTAAATAAATGATTGTGGTTTGGAAGATAAGATATTTTGATATTTTGAAATGGATTTTTGAATGATATTGAATTTTGAAATGATATTTGATTTCGAAGTATAAAATACCATTTTGAAATTTTAACCACGGAATGTATTTAATTTATAGTTTAACTGATCCTTAAAGGATGGGCGATCCCAAGCATCCTTTGAGTTATTGTGCATTTCTACTACAGTTCACTTGAGTTGGTTTACATTATATAAGTATATATTGTCCTGACTCGAGTGTTTTGTGTTTTACTTTACGCTCGGGTCAGCCTGAGTATTCACAGCTTTGGATTTTCTTTCTGGAGCTGGTCTTTGCTGGAGTTTCTGCTTATCTACATTTATATCTACTTTCTGTTTCAGCTGTTCTAGTTTATCTCATGTATTAGTGAACTTCTATGTATTTGAGATTTCTATTATGTTGTTTTCAGACTGTATTATGTATTTGGTTTGAGACTCTGCCGTAGTAGCTTCATGAACTACTATGTATTTTATATTCCGCTGCTAGGTATTCTGTTTGTTCTGTGTCTGTGATTCTGTGATTTGTATTTCATTTGCTCCAAATTTATTTACAATCTGTTATTTTGAATTATTCAAGTCAGACATGTGTGGATTATTGTCGATTTGAATGGTCCAAAATAATGGGTCGTTACAGTTGGTATCAGAGCTTTGGTTTTAGGAAAACCTTAGCCTGCGGAGCAAAAACTCATTAGAGATAGGGTAGAAATACACTAGAATGAGTGAAATCAATCTCAGAATCATTCCTTCGTGAGAGAACGTATTTTCGAAGTATAAAATGATTTTCAAATGATTTTTAAAGGATTTTTAAAGATTATTTTGATATAAAATTTTCTTGTTTTGAAAGAAAATTTTCTGGACTTTATCCCTTTCGTATCCACCTTGTTAGTAATTTCTTTGATTAAGATTCCTTTGAATTTTGGAACGCTCCCACTTGCCCTGAAATCCATTCCGGTCTCCCCTAACTGTATTCTTTTGATTTTTGGAGCATTCCATAACTCCACTTTGAATGACCTCAATAAAGATCGGCGGTTCCGCCAATTTTTGAATGATTTGTAAAAGGGTGAAACTCCCTTATAATTGGCATTGATTCACCGGAGATTTCTGTATCCTCGGTTTACGATGTTTCTATCTTCTGCTATATTTAGATTCTATCTCTGGCGATCGAAGGTCGATTTGCCTTAGATTTCGCATCGATTATATTCCTGAAGTCACGGTTGACCCTGTTAAGGTCGCCCGCGAGTTATATAGGCTTATCCATCTTCTATTTGGTAATTTAATGATCTTATCTTCGTTCGAGCTTATCTTCGAATCAGAATTCTATTTAATTGGAGTCCCTCTAAATTTGAATCTTTGTTTTGCTTTGAAATCCATCCTTGAATCATCCCTTGAAAAATTTGAGGTTGATTGTATTTTGGAATTTGTGTATACATCAAAATTGTTATTTTGATAAGGATGACCATATTTTATATATAAAGGTGAAATGTTTTCGATAAGGATTATATACCATTTTAAAATTGAGAATTTAAAGTTTTGAATGGATTTGAAATTTTGAAAATTTATAAGGAATGGTTTCATGTAAATTGATTTATAACTGAAGATTTTGAATCTGAATTTGAGTGATTGAACTCTGGCATTTTTGAAACTGGTTTTAAGATTTTGAAATAATAAATAATATGATTTGAAAGTATTTTCCGAATATGAAATGTTTCAAATGATTTTAATGAGTTTCAAATGATTTCGAAGAAATTTCAAAAGAAGTTGAGAAAATAGAAGTCCAGAACCTACTAATGTCGCTGGAAAATAATTTCGGTGATGAATGCATGCATCATCGACATTGATTTTCGAGTTTCTGAGTGGGGGAGAGGCCACTTCGGTAGCTTTGCTATGCGATTGATTTGTGAAACTAATTTTGAATTCAAATTCCGAAGTGTGATGTGATATTCGAAAGATATATGTATATATATTTGAACAATTTGAAATGAGCCGGTGTTCAGTCCTTGAGTTTTGGATTTGATTTGATATAACCCTATTTTTGGAATTGATTTACTGATTTAATTGTGATTTCCAACTCTTGGATTGAAATATGATTTCTTCGACTATTTTGAAGGTTCGAGCACTTCCAAATCAAGATTAACTTTTAAAAAGCTAAGAATTTTGAAGTAAAGTATATAAGTTTGGTATGTATGTTTAAAGTATGTAGTAATCTGATTTAGATAAGTTGAAACTGTTTTGTAAGTAAACGAATAAAGCTATTTTGAATTTTCTAATATGAAATTTAGATTTGAAATGTTTGAAAATTTGTATTCAAATATTTTGAGAAAAATATATAATTTAGTTTAAATGTTTAATTTAGTAACATCTTTATAAAACTATATATTTAACAAGTTGGAATAGGTACATAAGTTGTACGTATGCTGTTTTATTCGCATAATTAAATTGATCCAAGTTTGAGTACACAAGTTCGAGGTGAATTACACCATTTCGTGTTAGGATTTTTCATTTGATTCATGATGGCGAATATTTGATGTGGATTTTGGGCTTGATTCTAGAATTCTCTATCATAGTGTATGGCTATGCAAGGAGACTGATGGTTTCTAGTCGAGAAACCATATTGAAATCCGCATTAGGGAAGTCGAATGGACAATACTAGTTTGAAAGCGAACTTGTGTGATCGAGCGAGCGATCGAATGTGATTTTGCGAAATGATGACATATGTACATCTTATATTCTAATATCATTTATATA
The DNA here is from genome assembly GCA_030737815.1 of Allium fistulosum. NCBI lineage: Eukaryota > Viridiplantae > Streptophyta > Magnoliopsida > Asparagales > Amaryllidaceae > Allium > Allium fistulosum. The sequence continues at coordinate 762,560,645 of CM060903.1, read as the reverse complement.
CTTGACGCTGAAATTGGAAGTTGTTGGGTTTGATATCTTTGTAATTTAATTGGAATTTTTCCTTTATGAAAAATACTATCAATTTAAAACCATTTTTTTTAAAACTATTTTTCTTTTATTTTCTTAAACAAACTATTTTATTCTATTTTATATACAAAACTATTTTTACAAAACTATTTTATATACAAAACTATTTTACAACTATTTTTATATACAAAACTATTCTAAATTCAAGACCTTTTAGTAAGCAAAGATGTTCAATCCCGTATGGCTCTTCATGCAGCGAAATTTATTTTAAAAAAAAAATTTGATCCTTATATAAGATGGACTTTATGTAAATATAAGATGATTTTGGAAATGAATTAAACTATATTGATTTGGAAATTTGGATTATTTTCTAAATCTATTGTTTTAAGAAATTTTGAAACTGAATATATGTAAATTGAAGGAAATGGTTTGGTGAAATCATATATGACTTTGAAACTGAATTGATATTGAAATGGTTTGAAATTGGGAACCTTGTTTTGTTTAAATACTTGATTTGGGAGTTATCGAACTTATATAATGGATTTGTATAAGTATGAAGTTGATTTGAAACTGTTGATTTGAAAAGGTACTCAATTTGAAGTGAAATCTTATATAATGGAAGTCTATATAAGTATGATTTGATATACTATTGATTTTGGAAAGTATTCGATTTGAAATGAAATCTTATATATAATGGACTTTATATGAGTATGATATTTGAAAGTGATTTTGAAAGGTACTATATGATACATATTTTCGAAGTAAAGATATGGAAAGTGCCTTCTGCTTGATATCCTCTTTGTGGCCACACTGTGGATTCATTCTATCGATATTATTCTCTTTGATTTGGGTTTTCCGGATATGATACTCGAGTTTCCATCGAATTCCATGGCGTTACCCATGGTCTTACGAGCGCGACTGCATAGCGCAACAGCCTGGCTGAGATAGCCTAGGGGTACGGATTGTTTCCTGGGGGATCCAGGCGTAATCATTGTGTATCCTGCACTCTATGTAGGTCGCATTAGTAGCGAAACTGCCTGGCTGAGATGGCCTAGGGGTACGGATTGTTTCCTGGGGGATCCAGGCGTAACCATTGTGTATCCTGCACTCTACTAGTCATCATGGCGTAACTCGCAGGGCTGAGAAAGCTTACGAATACGGATTGTTTTCTGGGGGATCCAGGTGTAACCATTGTGTATCTGCGAACCATGATCGGACAAATGTTGGTTTGGTTGTTTTGTTTGGATTGTACTTTCCATATCTGTTTTAAAGATTTTCAAGTATTTTCACTGGGTGTTGAAACAAGTCTACTAAGTACTTGGAGAATTCTAGCTTTGCGCCTGATCAACGCACTGCTAGAGTCTGCAGGAACGAGGATAAACTTGTTAAGACATCGAGTTATAAAAGTATTTTGATAAAATATTATATAAAGGATATTTTGATCAGTTATTTCCTTTCTAAAAGATTTTAAAGTGTTTAAATATTGTTTACTTCTTAACTAACAAGTTGAATTTAAAGGACTTTTATGGATATAATAAAATGGATTTAACCAAATTATTAAGTATTAAAGAATTCCAATTGGAATTTATATGGTTTTAAATTAATGGCTCATCCTTGTCTTTCGTCCTATTTTCCCTTCTAGCTATTCCTATTCTCCACCTTGTTAAATTTACATATAACAACAGTTATCAGGTATAATTTTAATCTTCTTGTCATCTTGTCTTAATCCTATTCCATTCTATCTTTTCTGTGTTTTCCGTACCTCATTCCTTTTCGAGGACGAAAAGATTTGAGTGGGGGAGAGTGTAACAACCCTGTATTTTGTGATTATTTTAATTGTATATTTTAATTATTTTAAATTGAATTTCCTGATTTGAAAACTTTATTTTATTCATTAAAATGGATAAATTTTGTTATTTTAAATATAAATTTTGATTTTGATGTGAATTAGAATTTCAAACGTGACTAAATAGAATATTTTCTAGAAAAGTGAATTTTGGTCAATTTGGTCAAACTTTGACTTTTAAATTTAAAACATAAATATTTAAATTTTTAAATTTTATCTTTTATTATGAAAATAAATTAAATTTCAAGAATACTACTTTTGGTTTCGTTGAAATCCGATTTATATTGTGAAAGTTATGCTATTTACAATATTGTATGTAAATTGATTTATTTAATAAAATTGTCTATTTTAAATTATATAAATAATATTTTATTTGTCATATCTTATTCTAATTTGTGCATATGTGTGTAATATGTCATGCCATGTATATATTTTATTTTTAAAAACATTTTAAAGTGTTGTTGTTATTTTTCCAAAAACTAGTTATATTTTGTTTTCAATTTTCAATACTAGTTTACATATAATTAACTATTTTCTTATATTTTTCTTTTTTTCTAAAATTTATTTATTCATTTCATTTTACAGTATTTTTGTATCCATTTTTATTTTATTTTCATGATTTTATTTTGGTTTATTTGAATAAAGAAAAAGGAAATTTCAAAGGACAAAAACTCTTCATTTGCTTTTGACTTTCCATCTTCACACCCCTTCATTTTGGGCCTTCCTTTCCTTATCATTAGCCGTGACTTTTCTTTCTGTAATTCACGTGAAAGCATCACTTTCCCACTTCACTTTTCACTCATGGTTCAGATCTGAAAAGAAAAACCAAGGTAATGTCTTTTGTTTCCCACTTTTTCTTCTCATTTCATTGAATTTTCCTTTGTATTTGCCTTGCCTTCACTTAGGTTGCTCGGCCCATAGCCTCCACCTTCACCATCACCTTCATTACCACCTTGTTTATCTGAAAAACTCCTCCATCTCCACTGACCTACCTGGCCGTGGCCCCTTAGATGCAAGCTCCACACAAAAATTAGCAAACCCTTCTTATTTATGCATAGCCGAGCCCACCTATTGCCTTCACCACTTCACCACACCTCTTGGCCACCACTTGCACCACCTTCTCCAGCACCTACCTGACCCAAAGACCTCTTCCACATCAGTACCTGACCTCACCATGCCTGGTCGTGCCAATATATGCCTATGGCCGAACCATATTTGCATAGAAAACCCACTTTGTTGCCTTGTACTTGTGTTGTACATGCATATTCACTTCCATACCTTCACTACCCTTGTTAGGCCTACCATATTTGACTCATACCTGACCAAATACACCCCATGGCAGTGCCTTATCACCCTACAGGCTGAGCATAGTGATGGTGGAAGCAAGTGCAAGTGTTTGATTAATTGTTGTTCCTTAATTCTAGCTTGTTTAATGTCATATTTTGGTTTGAAATTCATGTTATATATATTGTTTTGTTTCATATGCATAAGAAAAATAGCTTTGGCTCTTCCTCACTTGAATCGTAGTCGTGCTTTCATGCCTTTTCGGATCTCTGTTGTGTGTCTGTATTTGTTATCTCCAGCTTGTAGAGGTGAGTTATTCTCACCAGACAATATGTACATATATAACTAGTAAATTGACCACTTTTGAATCTGTAAAATGCATCACCATATTATATCTGCTATGTTATGATTATATGATGTTCACCCATGCTTAAACACCTGTTATATCATATGTTACTGTTATATTATGTTGTTCTGTTATTTTTATCAGTTTATCACACTGCAAGTTCCCTTTAGATTAGAATCACTATGGGTTGAAATGATACATACCCGAACAGACTTTAGAATAGGAGAAAATCGTTATGGGCTGAAATGATAGGCCTGAATGATTTTCAATTATTTTCATTTACTTGGGATTGCGGGTTTGAAATGATCAAACCCGGGTTTTCTTTGTAAATTACGGGTTGAAATGATATATTACCCGTATCACTTTACCTAGGCTAAAAAAAATGAAATACAGACCCGTAGTTAAAATATGTTTTTCTAAAAAATTTAAAATATTTTAGAAATGTAAATATTATAATATTTTGATTTAAATTTGATTAAAAATGATTTTTGTAAAGCAATATTGATTTTCTAAAAATTTATAAGTGAAATAAATTAATGGTAAAGTTAGAAAATCTGAAATGTAAGTTATTTTGGGAAATTTTAATTTGGTGATAATTAGAATTTAAATTAAATATGAAATATTATAAATTCATGAATTTGGATTAAAGTGAATTTAAATTATTTTATAATATATTAATGATTTTTGAATAAAGTTAAAATGTGAAATGAATGAATATTTAAGTTGAAATTTTGAAATATAACTAAAATTGGAAATTTATGAATTTGGCTTAAAAGTGAATTTTAAGTTAAGTAAACAAAAATGAAATTAAGTTATATTTGAAAATTTAAACTTAAGTTTTAAGTTAAATTTAATTTAATGAATTTAAAATTTAATGTTGGAATTTAATAAGTGAATTATTATTAAATATTGATTTTTGAGTGGTAATTTAACTTTATAAAATCATGAATATAAGGGTATTTGAATGATGGTTATAAAAGTGAAAATATGTGATTTTATAAGTTAAAACTATTTTAAATAAAAATATAATTGTTTGTGAAATTATATTGAATATTTGAAGTTAATTAATTGCATTTTTGAAATGATATTATTTCTAATGTAAATGATATTACAGGTAATGCTGTAGTTGATATAAATGAACCAAATCGCTAAATTTTAATAAAGGGATATTATAACACTTTGTAAGTGCTATAATTGTTGAATTTAACTAAAGTTTTATTTGAAATAATGTATACAGCATTTTTAATGCTGTCTTTTGTTAAATTGAACTGTTTTAAATGTAACTTTCTGTAGCATTTTCCAAATGCTGCGAAAGGTGAATTTTCATTGTTTTGATAAATTTAAGTGAATAAATGAACTTTGAAAGATTAAAAATTTTGGAAATTTAATAATTTAATTATTAAATAAAATAACTTTATTTTATTACTTAAATGAAGTAATTTGTTTTGAAATATAAACTATTTGAAATGTATGTTGAAATGGTATTTTAAATAAATGATTGTGGTTTGGAAGATAAGATATTTTGATATTTTGAAATGGATTTTTAAATGATATTGAATTTTGAAATGATATTTGATTTCGAAGTATAAAATACCATTTTGAAATTTTAACCACGGAATGTATTTAATTTATAGTTTAACTGATCCTTAAAGGATGGACGATCCCAAGCATCCTTTGAGTTATTATGCATTTCTACTACAGTTCACTTGAGTTGGTTTACATTATATAAGTATATATTGTCCTGACTCGAGTGTTTTGTGTTTTACTTTACGCTCGGGTCAGCCTGAGTATTCACAGCTTTGGATTTTCTTTCTGGAGCTGGTCTTTGCTGGAGTTTCTGCTTATCTACATTTATATCTACTTTCTGTTTCAGCTGTTCTAGTTTATCTCATGTATTAGTGAGCTTCTATATATTTGGGATTTCTATTATGTTGTTTTTAGACTGTATTATGTATTTGGTTTGAGACTCTGCCGTAGTAGCTTCATAAACTACTATGTATTTTATATTCCGCTGCGAGGTATTCTGTTTGTTCTGTGTCTGTGATTCTGTGATTTGTATTTCATTTGCTCCAAATTTATTTACAATCTGTTATTTTGAATTATTCAAGTCAGACATGTGTGGATTATTGTCGATTTGAATGGTCCAAAATAGTGGGTCGTTACAATCACGATCGAGATTACTCGAATCGAAAAAGTGGGGCGTCGTCGACAGGGTTCGCGATGTCGTAGACGATCGGGAGATGGGGTTTCGTTCTCGAGTCGACTTCGATAGAATAAGGCAAATTTCGCGTGGAGGCTCGAAGCGAAGGGCTATTTCGATCTGTAGTGGAGGGTCGCGATTGAGGTTGGAGCTGGAGGCTCGCGAAGCTGGAAGTGTTTTGGAGGTGTAGCATCGGCACCGCAGCATCGCCACTCTGGGAAGGCTCGAATTTGTGATCTGGAAGCACGGCAAGGTGAAGCGCGGGGACAGGCGCGTGAAGGAGGAGAATAACCTTCGACAGTCTCGAGTGGCTCCTCGTGCGTGTGGCGACGCGATTCGAGGAGGTCAGCGACGTGGAGACGAGCTCGAGCTTGAGGACGAGATACTTGGTCAGTATTATGCTCAGCTAAGGTTCATTGCCTTCGACCTCTGATTGAGGTATAAATTTTCTTTATTATAATTTAAAATTTTTATATAAATAGATTTGAAGTATACATATGCAGTTAGGATCTGGAAATAATTTTATGTAGGAAGATGAATTTAATTCTTTAGAATAAGAATATATATATGTATTTAGGCAAGACAGAAGTTTTGTATATGGGACTTTGAAACAATATCCATATTAGATTTTTTTAATAAATATGAGTCATTTTGGGATAAGAAATTACAAAGGAGGAAATTAAAATAAATTTATTTAAACGATAAATAATTATTCGATTCGTTCGAATATTAATAGAATTGTATAATTATTTATGCAAGGTCAAACCGGGAAAACCAAATCAGGATTAAAGTGAATGGCAAACGGATTGCGAATTAAAACCAAAGGTGAGATTTTCTCACTCAAAATATATTTGGATTGCAGTTATTGTTTGTTTAACTGTTTGGATGTGATATTAGATATAGTAGGATATATCTATATATATATATATATATAGCAATATATACATATTGGCATATGTATATATTGGATTGATTGATTTCCCGCCTCGTATAGCGGATGAGACCCTATTGCGCCGTTAGTAAGCGGATGATTTGTAACGACCCGTAAATTTTAACCGTTTTAACAACATAATTAGTTAAATTTTGTGAAATTTTAAACGATAAAATTTTGAAATATAAATTTGGTATTTGGAATGCGTCTATTTAAACATAGCAACTGGAAAATTTTCGTTCGAAAATATGAAAATTTATTTCGCGCGTAAATTCACTTCAATTCAATCAGTTAAAAAGCGATGAAAATAAATGTTTCTGAAACTTAAATATTTTTACATAGAAAAATTCTAAACCATCTTCTGAGCAAGATGTCAGTTTGTCGTTTTTCCAAATTCGGACATCTTTGGCTCCGTCGATCTTATTTTTCAGCGCTTTTCTTGCATTTTCCGCCAGTAGGAAAATTTGAATTTTTATAATTCGATCGGACCACTGATAATATTATACCGTTTTGATCGTCTCGTCGTGCCGATCTCCATGGTATATTTATTTCTGTATTTTAAAGTCCGGCACGTGACGGAAGTGATAAACGGTTGGTTGTAACGGTACCATAATTTCCGACTTTACTCCTTCCTTCAGTTCAAATTCCTAACGTGCTCTCCAAACCATAATTAATTGCTTTAATTAATTTCGCTGAATCAATGGACAATCGTGCCTATTCAAATTTTCTTTTGAGCTGTTTGGTTTGCTTACGTTCATTTTGAAAATACAAGTTCATTACTATTATTTCACTTGACTTCTCTCATTTCATTTCCCACATTTTCTTCTATTTCTCTCCTCCACTCATGCTTTCATCTTCCTCATTCCGATCCTCCCCTTTCAGTTCTATGCTTATTAAAAAGAAAATACAATATTAAGTTATATTTATATTCTCGTATTATAATGGTCCCTGAAGCTTCAAACATTTGTATTCATGGCCGAACTGTGCTCACCCATTTTCCCACCGTTCCATCTCCTTTCAGACGCGACTGCCCCAAGCCTCCGCCCGCTTGGCCACCTCAACCCACGTCAATATCAACTAAGCTCCGCCATACAACAGCCGTGACCACCAATCCCACAACGCAGGCGCCCCTCCACTGTCCACTAACCCACCTCTCACCATCTTTCCTCTCCGCCAAAACCCCTGGCTATAGCCTGCTTCAGGAAACCCTTCCCATCACATGTTCCTCCACACATCGGTCAACATCCGCCTGCCTCTCCCCGTATGCTCCGCCTCAACTCGCCTTAGTCTCCTTCAGTTCCTCCTTTAATAGCATCCTTCTCCACACGACCACCTTGGCCAAGAACCCACACCGAACCACCGCTCCACCCCATCCAACCCGTGCCTACCCCAGCTCCGCCCATCACCACCGAAGCACCCACGTCAGCAGCCACTCTCCCTCCTCCTCACTAGATCTGCTTCACCACCCAGCCCCAGCCTCTGCCTCCAACACCGATGCCGAGCATCTCCAGCCGAGACTCGGGCACCTTCTCTTCCTCTCTGGTCGAATCTTTCTTCCATTTTTTCTGCTTTGTAAGTTTGAAAATATATATGTGTTCATATATATATACGTGCTGTTATATATATGAGTTTATAGAAGTTACCTATATGAGTATACATATGTATGTTCTTTTATATATAAAAAGTCTATATATATTACTGTTAATATATAAGCATTGTAGTGGTATATATATAAAAATTTTCAAATCTGGTAGCTACTTTGTTCTTTTGTCTTATATTTTATAGTATAACCATATGTTCTGTTTTTATGCAGATTAATGTAAATTATATTTTTTGTCAGTTTTATACATATGGGTCTATACAAGTTGTTTATAAAATATTAGATTATAAATAGTTATCTAAGTCTATATTATATAGTAGCGTCTGAAGTTTCTTATCTTACTTTGGATTCTATGTATATAAATGTGTGTGTATAAAGCCGGTCTGAGAAAAGAAAGTAGCCGAGTGAATATTAAGTATATTTTATTCTATGAATGTTATATTGACGTTTCCTGTAAGTATATTATAAGGGAAGTATGTGTATATATTTGTAGTTCCCTGTTACTTTATATATAAATATATATGTGATGTAGATATTCGATTTTTATTAAATGTGTTTTAAGAAAGAAAGAAAGTGATTTTGTAATAGTATATACAGAGATTTGTTTAAAAGATTATTTATTAGTTTGAAATATATACAGACCTATATTTAATATGTGTTGGAGTTTAAAACTATGATGTTCATATATAAATAGTTATGAATAACCATATGTATGAGTTCACTTGTACCAATTTTATTCATCGACCCAGTTTTAACTTGATTTCGTCAATGTCTATCTATCAGCTTGTCCGTTCAATTTCATGACCATCTCGCTTTGATTTGGGAGTCGTACCTGCATTTTGCAACTCAATTTCATCGTCCAATCTATCTAGCCTCGAAAGGTGAGCACTCACTCACGATTAATGTTCTTTTATTTATTAAATTTGATTTCAATTGAAACGACAATTGAAATATGCTGTTGTTAGTTATTTATACTGTTATATATGCTATTACCTGTATCAGTTCACATGTGACATCTGACACCATTATCTGTTAATTATTTATGCGATGATAATACAGTTTGGCTGATAATTTATTAATTGTTGATGTTTATATTGGACGTTAAATTGTCAATGTTAAAATGATAAATAGTATGCAATTGAACTTGATATAGGATAATTAATTGTTAAATTTGATTAACTGACATTTGTATAATATGATCCCTTTAACTGTTGAATTTATTGACATGTAGGATTTGTTTAATTACATTTTGAACCACTGAATGTATGTTGTTAAATTGATGATGTATGAAATTGTAAATAGATGACAAGTGAAGAACCGTAATGTAATAATCTTTAATCTACATGAAATGATAGTGTAGATTCTAGAAATAATTATATTAATTCGTACAAATGACAATATGAATTAATACGGTTATTTCGGGATTATTTGAATTGATTATTGGATTGATATTGATTATTGTTATTGCTTGTTTATTTACTTTGACACCATCCCAGTTATCACACTGCAAGTTCCCTTTGTTATGTTTTGATTTTGAATTGAATTGGAATCGGGTTGAAATGATAAATACCCAAATTGAACTTTGACCTTGGATATAGAAAATTAAATAAAACCCGATTGGTCAATAATTTGATTTAAAATTTAATAAAGATTTTATTTGAATAAATAATATGGTTTTGAAATGAAGTTGAAATTTGAATTTTTATGAAAGGAAAATGTTAATATTGAATAATCTGAAACAAAATATTAACAATGCAATTGATGAAAGAATGTTGTTTAATTTGAGAAATGATTGGATTACGTTTGAAATTATAATTAAGTTTGAAATTATTAAACTTTGAAATGATTTAATAATTAAGTTGGAAATTATAATTAACTTTGAAATTATTTAACTTTGAAATTATTTAATAATTAAGTTTTGAATTATTTAATAATTAAATAAGATTGAATTATTTAATGATTAAATTGAATTGAATTCTTTAAAATTGAACTTTTGAATAAGTGAAATTTTACTTCGTAAATAATTGAAATTGAGTTTTCTTGATTAAGTAAGTTTTGGAAAATTATTTAAGAAAGTAAATAAGTGAAATGGAATTTCTTTAACAAGAAATAAAAATGGGATATTTTTGGAATTAATGTAAGACTTGTAATTGAAAGAATTGATTTGACGAATTTAGTTTATTTCAAAATTGTAAATTTTGATTTAATGAAGTTGAACTTAAGAAATTGATTTAATGATTTAGAAGTTTAATAGAAATTGTTTTGAATGATAAAATTTACATAATGAATATTGAATGAAATCGATAAATGAATGTAAATTGATTTGAATGTTAAAACTAAATTGATTCTAATAATTTCAAAATGAAACTTTTGTACGAACTTGAACCAATATTTGAATTATTTTCAATATAAAGATTGAAATTGAATTATAAGATTTTAAAATGGTAATTTGGAAGTTTTGAAACGTAAAGTATGGAAACTATTTTGATAGACAAATGAAATGTTGATTTGCGAATTGAAATTGAAATTGAATTTGATTTGGTTTTGAAATAAATAAACGACCAATCGGTGTAATAATTACGGAAGTTATTAAAGAGACCGGAATTCGGTTATGGATATACTCTCTATCTAAACCGAAAACCACTTTAATAACTATACGCGGAGTGATGATCCAGAATGAAGTGGATGGAATGATGTACGTGATGACTGAAGAAAGAGAACGATGATGGATAGCCTTGACACTTGTGTCAAATTGGAAATGACTAAAACAGGAGCTGTGCCGGGCCAATGGAGGATTTGCTACCTCAAGTGGACACACTTCTTCGAACTACATATACTTGTTGTCGATGGTGCACCTTTGATTTTTGGGAGTGTTGTTTCACGGTGTTGCGGGCGCTGCGGCGTTGCGTTCTCACCAGTCCGGATCAGGCGAACGGTAGTATCACTACCTTGGGTATTGCCTCATGTGCCTTGTCATACTTGTATTCCATTTATGCGCGACCACTACGATTTTGATTTGTACCTTTAGTATATGGATTGCCCTCTGGTGACTTCCGGTTTTGGGGAAACTACGGTCTTGTATATGCTTTTGGGAATAAAAATGTGTTAAGGGTGGAATGGGCCATGACTTAACGCTATTTTGATATTTTTATATTACTGATAGACATTATCTACTTAGCGTACATTACTACCTAGTAGATAGTTTAACGGATCCTTAAAGGATGGTTATTCCAAACATCCTTTGAGTTACTTGTATTTCAATTGCTATTTCACTTGAGTTGGATTTATTAATATAAGAATGTTAATCCTGACTCGAGTGTCTTGTGTTTTGCTTTACGCTCGGGTCAGACTGAGTGTACCAGTATTCGAGACTCACCTTTGGAGTTGGAGCTTTGCTTGAAGATCCAGCCATCTATTCTGCTTTCAGTATTCGATGATTCCAGTGATGTATTCTGAGTTGTATCTGATGTATCATATTACTCTTCCGCTGTATCTGGTTTAACTCTGATGTATCGTATTACTCTTCTGTTATAAACTCTGATGTATTTTATATATTCATATAGTAGCTTCATGAACTACTATCTCTTTTATTTCCGCTGCATTTATTACTCTGTGTTTGTGATCTGTGATTATTATTTACTGTATATGTTCAGTTTTGCCAAATTTAAATTAACAACGCGGTATTTTGAGCAATTCAACTCCGGCATGAGTGTCTACCTATACACTTATAATGGATGCGAATGGTCCAAAAAATGGCGGGTCGTTACATGATTTTTATAAAACCCATATACCGCGATATTCCACCTCGAAGTGGAATTGGTAGTGTGCTAACGTCTGTGGATGCAGGCAAACAGGTTGGAGGGATCCAACTGGATTCCTCAACTGTATTTATTTATTTACAGATATTGTGGTATATTCTGTTATCATATTGATATATGATGTTTGTTGTCGTGATTGACTAATTGGTGCTGTTGCATCATCAGATTCATCTTTGAAATTTAAAAATAACGATGTTGATTTTAAAAGAGATTTTTGAAGTGATCTTTGAAAATATACATTGTATTTAAATTGTTGAATTGATTTATTTCAAATAAATAAACGTTAAAATTTTAAAGTTATAAAAGTTAAGATTTTTGGTGAAATATAACCAAAGTGATATTTTTGAAATAAAAGTTGATTTATTTATAAAATGGTTTAAGTTGGGATTTTTGAATATTGTAAACGGTCTATATAAAAGATTTATAAAGTTGATATTTATGAAATTAAAAGTATTGGAATTATAAAACGAGCTTTATAAGTGTTAAAAATGAGAATATTTATGGAATTCGTAAGTGAATGAAATTTATAGATTTATAAATTGTGGAGTTACAAAATGAATAGATTTTGTAAAACAAAAGATTTATAAGTAATAATCTTATAAATGGGATTTTGGCATTTAATTGAGATAAGAATGGAATTTGTTAATAAGGAGATTTAAAAGTTGAAGTTTTATAAATAGGAATGGAATTTATAAACGTTGTTTTATAAATCTGAAACCAATTGAATTTGGTAATTTAAACGTAGAAGTTATTAAAGGAGATATATTCGTGATTTTGGACAGCGAATTATCCTTTAAGTTAAATGTTGTAAATAATAAGAGTTGGTTGGGAATTTTATCCACGATTTTGGATAGTGGATAAATTATTGAAATAAAATGTGTAGAGATTATTGAAATATAGTTAAGTGAATTATATTCACGATTTTGGACAGTGAATATATTATTGAATAAAATGGTTATGTTTGGGAAAGCAATATTTGAAATGAAGTTAATTCTTTTAACAATGTTTTAAAATGTGGTAAATATCCAAATCATAGATTTCAACATTTATTGTTGAAATAGACGTTTTTGAGAAATAAGGAAATGGTGGACTATAACACTGTTGTTATAGTAAATGATTTCCGAAAGGAAATGTTTTTATGTAGTATTGGGATTTATACATCTATCTTAAAAAATTCGAATCCCTATACTAGTGATTTTGAGTCGTCGTAACGATGTTTTACGCAACATTCGTTTTGACTCAAATAGATTTCCTTAAAGAATGAAATGTATACTTAATATTGTTTTAAGTATATTGAATATTTTCAAATGTTGAAAATAAATAGATTTGTGAATTACTTATTTTTAAATAAGTATGGAAATGCTTTTCCAAAATGAAATGAAACGTTTTTGAGAATTTATCTTTGTAAAGATAAATCGAAAGTGAATATTTGAAATCGATTGAAAATCGTATATGAGTAGATATTTGAAAATATAAATTCACTATGGAATTTATAAAGGAAAGGGAAATTGTTTAGAAAAATAAATGTTGATTTATTTTTGAAGTGTGGAAATTTTATATCTAGTAAAGATATTTTGGAAAATAAATAAATTGAAGAATTATTTGGAATCTGATGATGTTGCGCATCTTTATTGATAGTTAAATAACCGACTATCAATAATTACCTTGAATAGGTATTTGTTGTGAATTGGATGAATTTGAATGCCACACTTATTTTTGAATAAGCGCTCACTATTCGGGTTAGCCGGGAAAGGACCATGGGGTCGTATAACCCATTCCGAATATGTGATACGTCGTTATGAATCGCATTTGATGACCGGTGTTGAAGACCGGATATTTTTGAAAACGGAAGGATTACCGTCGAGTTACTCTACATCGGTTGATCTCCGATTTAGAGGTTTTATCACCCTTAGTGACGGGAAGTCCGGACGTGATTGGAAATTATCCGGATTTGCAAGGGCTTCGTGAGAAGTGCCTTCGGTTCTGTTCGATCCCGGAACAGACTTGTATGGTTACGTGTCTGACATTACAATTTGAAATGTAAAGTTGATTTCTTTCAAATACATTTCTGTTGGTGGCGGAGAATTTATTCTCTTAGCTTAACACCCTTCTCTGAGACGTACGAGCTCAGAGGTTTTGTAGTTGAAATTTATCAGCGATATATTCGCAATTTGGTAATTTGGCATGCTGAGTGTTGCTGTGTGATGAACAGTGTTTGATCATTTGTGATATGATCATTTGTTTGATCATTTATCTTTGTGATCATAGGTTGATGTGACGACCCGCCCTTCTCGACCCTCGAAAATCGACACAAAATACTCAACAGTATAATATGCCGACGATCGAACGCCGGAAAAGACAGATTGTAGGAAAAGAAAGAAGGTAGAAGAAGAAGAATGAACTAAACAACATCAAAACCTCACAGTCGCAGCGGAATAAAATATAATATATAGAACAGAACTTTACACAAATCAAAACTATATCTGTTTATATACAATACATCATCATCAGAGTATATCAATACAACCAATCATAACCAGTCAAACAATCTCAACAATTACAGCAGCGGAATAATACAAGTACGAGAAATACGTCTCAGACTCCAGCTCCTCTCCTGAGCTCCATAGCAACCTATCCTGTAATATACTCGGTCTGACCCGAGCATTATAATAAAATAACACCCGAGTCAGTCTGGAATACCAGCACATCATAAATACATCCAAACTGATTATTAAAGTTTCAAAAATCCTTTGAAAACAAAAGCATCTCGTAAGACCACGCCACAAATAAACATGTCGGGTTTTTACCTTACGATAGCTAAAACACTTTTATATTAAAATTCCCTGATATTATAGTAGTGTCTATAGAAAGTAAAATAGAATCTAGCTGAAATGCTTGCATCTCACATTTCAACAATAGTTGGGCACAATCAAAACCGTACAGGCACGTAGGGAGAATGGATTTCCAACGAATGACTAGGCACTGGGGTACCACCTGTCACAGTACGTGGCCTAGATCACAGTACCGAGGAGTACGCCCGCTCCCCTGCAATACAAGACCGGAATCATCCCTTACTGGATAATTCCAAGTAAAATCACCCCACGGTTGGGATCAGCAACCGCACCACTAAGCCGAAATAAAAGGGACATCTAGACAGGGATGACCATACTCTCCAGTGGGCGCTACCCACGAAGCCTTGCTGCATAACCCCTGATTTTCAATCATTCCCGGTTGATGAGGCTTGAGGCTAAACGATACCTTTATAGCACATATCCCTTAGAATGCCCATCGTCCACCTGACGATGTCACGAAAGCATTCGTCCATATAAGTCCGTCCCGGGTCCGAACGGAACCGAAGGCACTATCCCTACTACATCCATTTTGGAAATATCCTCAGGATTAGTAGCGACTAGCCCTTGCACTTCACTGCTCCATCTTCGACTCCGAAATCGTTTTCGCGAAACGTACAAACCGGATCGAAGTGGTTTTCGAGTCTCCAGACCTAGAATCCCGGTATACGGAAACTCGATCCCGGTCTCTTCGAAACGATCAGCGCATTGTCCAATATTGATAGTCGGTGATTTAACTATCAATTAATATTCACAAACATCCATACACATCCATCACACAATAAATAATATCACACATTATTTATTCTTTCTCTTTAATATCTTGAAAAGATATATTTTCACATTTCAAAACTCATTTGAAATCAATTTTCCAAACTCTTCCTTTACAAGGTAAATCCTTTACCCTTTATTCCCATCGGGAATAACCAAGTATAAAACAATTTGCATTTAAAACAGTTAAAAATACTTATACTGAAATATACTTTAAAATATGAAAATTACTTCTATTTATTTACTCAAAATATAAATTTTTAAACCTTTACATAGAGAAGATAAATTCCAAACTAGTTTAAATAATATATTTAATAAGATCTAAACTCGATTTAAATAAAGGTTTGATTTACTAAGTATATAGGTAGAGTTTAAAAGATAATACTAACTTCCCAATAACTTAAACAAATAATTTTAAAAGCAAATTTACTAACTTCTCCTTTTAAAATAATAATTTCTTAAAAATACTCTTTGAACAATTTAAACTTTAACTTTTAATTAAATAGAAACCTTTAAAACTTTAACTTGGTTTTCCTAGAGAAACACTATCCCGTTCAACATTCCAAAGTATCCTTTATATAAATCCAAACGATTTATTTCAAATTCAATTTATGCTTACAACATAAATTCCCAATTCCATACTTATCTATAACTTCATCCGAAGTTCAAACTCAATTCCCATATCCGGAAATTCAATTTAAAATACAGATTAAAACATTTTTAAGTAAGGTAAACTTAGAGAATTCTTAATTGAAAACCATATTTTCAATCTACTTAAATAAAATCCTAATGGAGAAAACGGCTTTCCAAAATATTGTATTTACAATTAAAACGATTAATTTATATTCGGAAGCTTCATTTTAACATATTTTACTTTTCCGGATATCACTATTCATCATTAAAATAAACCACTGTTATTTTACTCAATTTATAATTTCACAGAATTCATTTCCAGAAAATTTATATTTCACATTTAACGATTGATAAATTTTCCCCAATATTTAAAATCCCAATTTACCAATTTACATTTTCCATTCCAAAACAGATTCTAATTTTATTATCCCTTAAATTCTTTATTTATCAATTTCTTTGATTTCTTTTTAAATCCCCAATCTATTCATTTATAATTTAATTCTGGAATTATAATTTATACAACAATTTCACAGAACAATTTAAAATTCCAGATTTTATCAATCACAACATATAAACAGGTATCACTATCAATTATAAAATAATTGCTACATTGTGAGGAATCCAGTTGGATCCCTCCAACCTGTTTTTTCCCTGCATCCACAGATATTAGCACATCACAAAATAAATATCAATCCAGACTGATAATCACTGATATAATCAACCATCCACATAGATATTTAAATATCAATTATTTATAATGTCTAGCATCCAGATGTGAGTGAGAAAAACTCACTTTGAGTTTCGGCGAGCGTTCGAAATTTAAATTAAACCGGACGATGTCCGATTTAACCCAAATTCCTACTTGCCCGGAATGACTCCGGATCTGCACCATCTCGTACTGCTCGTCTCTGCGATTCCATCGCTTCCAGTTTCGTTTGAATCTAATAACGTATGTGGAAGTTATGGAATTTTAAACTTTTGATTTTAATTTATAAACAAATTTCTTTTATTTCATTACCAAAAATACCAAGGCCTTACAAAACCATCAACAAAAATCTGGGCCGCTCCTTCGTGATCTTCTTCCTCGTGCGCAAGATGCTTCAGAGAAACAGAACCCAACTTCGACACCTAGGGCTTAAGCCCGCTCCCTCTACGCCTCACTAGGTCGTGATCGGAGGCCAACAAATTGCGTGCTCACGTAAACTTCACCCACGCATAACATTTGGCCAAGCTCGGTCATCTCTGACTAGAGAAATGCACGCACGAACTGGCACGAACGCAGCCATCCCGAGTCTCCTCTGGTCGACGATAGTCAATCTCTACCGTTGGATAGCATCATCTCGATGAGTTCTCCGATTTTCCAGTTGGAGGAATTCGCTATTACATGATGGATTGATCGCAAATTAGAGACGAATGTCGTTGAGTTTCGGCCATTGGTTGATAAAAGTGGCGGCCTGAGGATAATAGCTAGGGTTTGGCAAATAAAATGAATATATATATACTATGATTTAATATTATTTTAATCTTTTTATAATCAATTTACCACTTACGCAAACGAACTCCAAATCTCACGTTCCGACAGGCTATCCTGGGGTTTTCCTGCGTCCGGACACAATGGAACAGGTTTCGTAAGCTAATTCAATCGTATGAGCGAGATATGGAATTAAACGATCAATTTAAAAATTAAATCGGTTAAATCGATTTCGATGCGTTTCGAGCTGCCACGGTCAAACGACAACTCCGATCGCTACGAAAATTGAAATCCGATAATAACTAACTATTACGGATCCAATGGAACTGGTTTCGTCGAATTCCGAGACGGTGCCCCGGAAGGCTATTTTAACTCGTCTATTAAATCAGGCGATTTTCAAAATTAACGAAAACGCTTAAAATTTCACTTTTAAAATTTTATTAACTTAACAATAAATCATATAAAATTTATAATCACATTTAAAATCATTCCGGCTCATTCCGGACTAAAATCTGATTAATTGCAATTTAGTAATATTAAATTCATTTTTAAATTAATATAGAATCCCAAATGATAATTTATCAACTTTAAAATTCATCTAAAAGTCCAACAACATTATTTATGTCCAAATAGACTTTAAAATAAATTTTAAAACCATTTTATAGCTATTTACACCCAGATTCACCTTTTTATCCTAATCCCGAATATTTAATTATTATTTTTCCATTAATCGAATTCAACCAGAATTCCTATAAATTAAAATTATAGCTCATTTTCATTGATTGAACCCAAATCCATTCATTTCAAAATCAATTAAGAATCCACATTAACATTTAAAACGAATTAAATGTTCAAATTCAATAGCTTAAAAATACGGGATGTTACATTCCTTCCCCCTTATAAAAATTTCGTCCCCGAAATTTGCTAAGGTAAAAATATACTTTCCAACTCATTTTCTTACCCAATTTGCTTAGCTAAAGTTTATATTCACTTTCCAAAACCTTTAGCCCAATCCCAAACTCAATTGCTACATTTACACTAAAGCCTTTATTTTAACTTTATTTCAAAATAACTTTTCTAGTTATTAAAAATTTTCCCAAAACCTCAAAAAATTTCTAACTCCCAAAATTTTCGAAAATTTTTGGCAGAGTCTCCTTTGCACGGAGGAGCTTCTGCAATATCGCAGGATACACAAATATATATACATCGGCTCACATGGCCGGAAACCAAAATATATCACAAAATATATATCATTTTCCCAATTATATTTGCGTAGGCGTACCTTATAGCAAATTTTAATAGCGAGCGGCTAATATAACGCATATACGCGCTCCAACTCTCTCGAACGCCTTCCGTACCTGTACTTACTCAACAACTCATCAGTTTTCAAAGATATGAGCATTTTCATAATATTTCCAATATAAATGCAAGCCAAACATATCCATTTCATAACCAAACCAAGCAAACTTTATCATTAACAATGTCAACCATATTTTATCAACAATTCAAAGATTTCAATCACTTTTCAAATTACTTATTCAAGTCTAACTATTTTATTTCATTTGAATGATTTACATTCAAGTCTAATATTCTCAATCCATATTTACATCAATTTGATTACATGCATATCACTTGCATCAACTTACTTCAATTCAATTACAAATTGATTAACAATCAAATTCTTATTCTTAAATTTGATATACTTACATTTTCTTTAATTTAACTTACATTCCCAATTTGATTTACAATCAAATTTTACTTAATACTTGAAACATTTGCATTTCTTTTATGATCCATTTCTATCCATATGCAAAATTACTTAATAATATTTCAATCCATTTCCAATTAATTCAAAATCAATTCCATTTACCATTTTAAACCAATATACTTGCATTCATATACTAATTCTTTAAATTAGATTTCAATCCATATTAACTTATTCAAAAATCAATTTCAATTGCTTGTTAAACAACTCAATTTCGAATACATGCCAATTTCATGTCATTCAAGCAAAATAATCACCACTTAAGCTTATAACCATTTAAAATTATTTCCAACTTGGATTCATATCAATTTTATTCCATTACAAGGTTCACAAACCAAATATTTTCTCTTCCCAATGCAATTGTTAAATTACATTTTCCTTACATCTTTATTTCCATTAACCAAATTCAAGTTTATATTAATTTGGTTCATTCTGGATTGTTTACAACCCATACATCCTTATTTCATCTCAATAATTAATTAAAACTCATTTCACTTGTTTTTCAGTTTTATTATCTAAAAATTTCATTCAGATTTTCTTAATAAAGCTCATCCACAACCATTTTGTTTTCTCCAAGTTGCTTAAGTTCTTCCACAAAATTTCCATCATCTTCTTATATCAATTTTATTTGATTTCCAATTGATCCTCACTCAATCAAATTTCAATTTATTTACGACTTTAATGCTCTTTGTTTATTTATCCAATCCATTTTAGATTTATTTTATTAACAAAGAGACCATTTAAATTATTTCTCTCATTTGAATTTACTTACAATTCAAACCATCACTATTATAAGCTAATTACATTATTCATTCTCACACATTTATTGCCAAACTTAAATTCCATCCCAAAACTGGATTTTATTTACCTTTCAAACTTTGACCAACTATCAAAATTCTATTCATTACCATACACATCCCATTTAATTTAGCTAACACAAAACTCATTGCTAAACAATCATTTTAAATTTAATTTAGTGAGCATTTATTTCATTCAACATCCCTTCAACTAAATTAAATTTCCATTTAATTAAATTCTTATCCAAATTTAATTCAAGGTTAACTAAATTATATATGCATTTTCAATTTAATTCCTTTCCAGAATTAATTCAAGTTCCTCTAAATTTTATTTAGCCCACCTAAATTTAAACCATTTCCTTTACTACCTTAAATAAGAATTTAATTATATCCATTTTTATTCATAACACAACTGAATTTTAATATTCAGCTTAATTCCATCTTAGTCGAAGTTAGACCAAATTCAATTTAATCTTAATTCTCCATATCCAAGTTCAACTTATTTACTAACTTCAGTTCACTTACCTCTTTTATATTTTATCATTGTTTCACCTTACTTTGCATTCCATTTAAAATTAAGTTCGGATTCACCATTCCATTTAACCGTTTTTATTTGTGATTTTAATTCCATTTTACTTGAGTTAAAATCAAATCTTCCATTCTCAAGTTCTCCAACTTATTTACTTATAAGTTTATATTGCTCATTTCAAACCAATCCACATTTTTATAATCACAATGTCAAATTTTAACACTTAATAACTTAAGAATATGAATTCATTTGCACAATCATAAGCATTACATTTCACCGTTATCTCAACTTCCATTTAATTCCAATTCATTTAGATTTAATTCAATTTCAAATTCTTAATTTTATTTAACTTATCACAAGTTAAATCCAGATATATTCCATTCACCTTCATTTATTCAAAGTAAATTTACATTCCATATATACTCAATTCTTCTTTAAATCAACTTTCCTTTATAAGTTATATAGTTGAATCATTTCAACTTTCACATTTTTATTTTAAAATAGAATTCCCAGAATTCAATTTACCCGGATTTATTTCAAAACCAATTCGAAATAAAAATCAACACATTCCCATTTGATATCCAAATCAAATACCAAATTACAAAACAAACTGCTTTTACCAAACAATTTTCCTTTGAAAATTCCAAAATCACTTGTTTTCCCAAACAAGTCCAAACAATGTCATAACCAACTATTTTGGTAGCAATCCATCACTTTAGAAACCCGAAAATGAATTCTAATGATGTGGCCAGCATCATCAGGATTATTTTCCAGCGACTGAAGTGAGTTCAATGCTTTCCACTTCCAAAATCCACCTCAAAACCATTTCTATTCAAAAATATTTTCCAAAATATACTCCATCGTTGACTTCAAAACCTTTGGAAAACATTTCAACATTCCCAAAATTTCAATCAAATTCAATTAAAAACCCTTCCCAAAATTTCCGGAATCAAAATTCTGGTTTAAATCAAATTTTAATTATGCTTCTTCTTACTTAAACCATATTGAGTTAACTCTATTTGGTTATAAACCATTTTAATATTTTAACTTCTTATTTTCTTATATATATCATTCCAAATTTTAGATCATGTTTTAATTTCTTATTTGATTATAGAAGAAACAACCAAACAAGCATCCAATACATATAATAATTTAGAAAATTATTTCTTTTTATATCAAAATACAATTTTGGGTAAAATTATTTCATTTACCCACTTTAAAAACAATACTATGTCGGTTTATCTTGTTTAAGAGTTTAGAAACCCCTATTGATACGGTTGTACTTCCCGCACCGACCAGAATTCATAAACACTCAACCGATAAGTCAACACAGTATAAAAACAATTTTATATTCACTAACAAGTACGCTCTCATAGCTATTATTACACTCAACTCATTATAGAGTACTTTCGACTCTATTTAAAATGAGTAAATTTACCCACCAAAGCCTAGGTTGTCGCCAATCTAAGCTCTGATACCAAGTGTGACGGTCTAGGCTTTTCAACCATCGACAGCGGCCTCAACTGGTAGGCTTTTCAACCATCCCAGCCCCACCGTGGCTTACATTGGTACCTCGAATTTGCTTTTACGGCCAGCCTCTCGACTCGCAACCAACCCCTCAATGGGACATGTAGGGGTAAGAGTCTCCCGTTCGCCACCAAACCGCGAAGCGAGAACCCCCTATCACGCTGTAATGTAGCAAACCCGATCCCGGTCTCTTCGAAACGATCAGCGCATTGTCCAATATTGATAGTCGGTGATTTAACTATCAATTAATATTCACAAACATCCATACACATCCATCACACAATAAATAATATCACACATTATTTATTCTTTCTCTTTAATATCTTGAAAAGATATATTTTTACATTTCAAAACTCATTTGAAATCAATTTTCCAAACTCTTCCTTTACAAGGTAAATCCTTTACCCTTTATTCCCATCGGGAATAACCAAGTATAAAACAATTTGCATTTAAAACAGTTAAAAATACTTATACTGAAATATACTTTAAAATATGAAAATTACTTCTATTTATTTACTCAAAATATAAATTTTTAAACCTTTACATAGAAAAGATAAATTCCAAACTAGTTTAAATAATATATTTAATAAGATCTAAACTCGATTTAAATAAAGGTTTGATTTACTAAATATATAGGTAGAGTTTAAAAGATAATACTAACTTCCCAATAACTTAAACAAATAATTTTAAAAGCAAATTTACTAACTTCTCCTTTTAAAATAATAATTTCTTAAAAATACTCTTTGGACAATTTAAACTTTAACTTTTAATTAAATAGAAACCTTTAAAACTTTAACTTGGTTTTCCTAGAGAAACACTATCCCGTTCAACATTCCAAAGTATCCTTTATATAAATCCAAACGATTTATTTCAAATTCAATTTATGCTTACAACATAAATTCCCAATTCCATACTTATCTATAACTTCATCCGAAGTTCAAACTCAATTCCCATATCCGGAAATTCAATTTAAAATACAGATTAAAACATTTTTAAGTAAGGTAAACTTAGAGAATTCTTAATTGAAAACCATATTTTCAATCTACTTAAATAAAATCCTAATGGAGAAAATGGCTTTCCAAAATATTGTATTTACAATTAAAACGATTAATTTATATTCGGAAGCTTCATTTTAACATATTTTACTTTTCCGGATATCACTATTCATCATTAAAATAAACCACTGTTATTTTACTCAATTTATAATTTCATAGAATTCATTTCCAGAAAATTTATATTTCACATTTAACGATTGATAAATTTTCCCCAATATTTAAAATCCCAATTTACCAATTTACATTTTCCATTCCAAAACAGATTCTAATTTTATTATCCCTTAAATTCTTTATTTATCAATTTCTTTGATTTCTTTTTAAATCCCCAATCTATTCATTTATAATTTAATTCTGGAATTATAATTTATACAACAATTTCACAGAACAATTTAAAATTCCAGATTTTATCAATCACAACATATAAACAGGTATCACTATCAATTATAAAATAATTGCTACATTGTGAGGAATCCAGTTGGATCCCTCCAACCTGTTTTTTCCCTGCATCCACAGATATTAGCACATCACAAAATAAATATCAATCCAGACTGATAATCACTGATATAATCAACCATCCACACAGATATTTAAATATCAATTATTTATAATGTCTAGCATCCAGATGTGAGTGAGAAAAACTCACTTTGAGTTTCGGCGAGCGTTCGAAATTTAAATTAAACCGGACGATGTCCGATTTAACCCAAATTCCTACTTGCCCGGAA
The DNA here is from genome assembly GCA_030737815.1 of Allium fistulosum. Taxonomy (NCBI): domain Eukaryota; kingdom Viridiplantae; phylum Streptophyta; class Magnoliopsida; order Asparagales; family Amaryllidaceae; genus Allium; species Allium fistulosum. Next base: position 762,536,474 of record CM060903.1, on the reverse strand, counting down.
TGACTCCGGATCTGCACCATCTCGTACTGCTCGTCTCTGCGATTCCATCGCTTCCAGTTCCGTTTGAATCTAATAACGTATGTGGAAGTTATGGCATTTTAAACTTTTGATTTTAATTTCTAAACAAATTTCTTTTATTTCATTACCAAAAATACCAAGGCCTTACAAAACCATCAACAAAAATCTGGGCCGCTCCTTCGTGATCTTCTTCCTCATGCGCAAGATGCTTCAGAGAAACAGAACCCAACTTCGACACCTAGGGCTTAAGCCCGCTCCCTCTACGCCTCACTAGGTCGTGATCGGAGGCCAACAAATTGCATGCTCACGTAAACTTCACCCACGCCTAGCATTTGGCCAAGCTCGGTCATCTCTGACTAGAGAAATGCACGCATGAACTGGCACGAACGCAGCCATCCCGAGTCTCCTCTGGTCGACGATAGTCAATCTCTACCGTTGGATAGCATCATCTCGATGAGTTCTCCGATTTTCCAGTTGGAGGAATTCTGTCACATCCTGAAATTTTCGACTTTCGAAAATTCAACATCGATACTCACTTTATCGACTGTCGAGCAATCGAGTGCCGGAAACTCCAATAGTGAGGGTTTAAGAAAGAAGAAAAAGGCAGAAGAAGAAGAAAAGAGTAGAAGGAAGAAGAGAAAGAAAAAAAACAACAACACGAAAGAACAACAGAACAGAAAACAGGGACAATATCAGAATCGTACACATCGCAGCGGAATAACATATAATAGATAATCAATAGTCTTTTAAAAACAAAGAACTATATCAGTTTATACATACATCAATCAGAATCAATATACAACAATGGACAGTTTTATAAACTTGTCCTCATACAGAATACACAGCGGAATAAATATTATCAGATACAAATACTACGTCTCGCCATCCAGCTTGCTTCCAAAGCTCCAGAATATCCAGAATATCCTGATAATATAACTCTAGGCTGCCCGTGTGGAAAATTTGTGGGCACCCAGAGTTTAGAAGGGAACAATAAACTCCGAGTCAGTCATGGTGACTGGTGTGAGATCGTAAAACAGTTATTCTTTAAAAATAAACAACAGAGAATTTTAAAGTCAATTCGCAATGCTTTTGGAAAATGAAACTACCATAAGACCTCCCGCCACACACACAATGCAAACGCAGACTTGGAGGAGATTTCTTCTTATGATAGTCAAAGATGCTTACTACGCGAAAATCAAATTCTTTTTGATATTATTATTAGTGCATAGTGTAGAAAACATTTCGAAAGTATAATATTAATCTTAGCCAACATACGACCAGTATCGTATGCCTACTATAGCTACTATGTTCAATAGCAGGTTACCGCCACATTCCATAGCAGGTAATACAACTAAAACCGTACACGTCACGTATTGTTTCTTTGGATTTCCAACAAATGGTCAGGCTAAGGAACTTCCTATCCACGATGGGTACGTCCCTGGAATAGACGACCCGAGAAATAACCTAACATTACGGTTAGATCTCTGCCAACACAAGGCCGGGTTACCTCTGCAAAAATAGGTAACTACTGACACGCGTATGCCATCCCCCGATCGTCACCGATCTTCCCGAGGATCCCCGATTCGCAACAAACCACATAGTAAAAATAATGCAGTAACCACAGAGGTTAAGTATCTGGGCTCCATACCATGATACCACCTTTATCCAGAAGGAATGACATACACTAAGGGGCGCTACTCCCTAGAACCTTGCTGCATCCTTCCTGTTTCGACCATTTCCGGGGTGTGAGGCTCGACGAAGTCTCGTCCACAAAGCTACGCTTTCTCAAAAAGCCCTGCTTCGGGTCAAACAAAATGATCAACCTATGATCACAAAGATATAAGATCAAACAAATGATCATATCACAAATGATCAAACACTGATCATTTCACAGCAACACTCAGTATGCCACGTTACCAAATTGGGATATATCGTTGATAAATTTCAACTACATAACCTCTGAGCTCGTACGTCTCAGAGAAGGGTGTTAAGCTAAGAGAATAAATTCTCCGCCACCAACAGAAATGTATTTGAAAGAAATCAGCTTTACATCTCAAATTGTAACGTCAGACACACAATCCATACAAGTCTGTTCCGGGATCGAACAGAACCGAAGGCACTTCTCACGAAGCCCTTGCATTTCCGGATAATTTTCAATCACGTCAGGACTTCCCGTCACTAAGGGTGATAAAACCTCTAAACCGAAGATCAGTCGGTGTAGAGTAACTCGACGGTAATCCTTCCGTTTTCAAAAATATCCGGTCTTCAACACCGGTCTTCAAATGCGATTCATAACGACGTATCACATATTCGGAATGGGTTATACGACCCCATGGTCCTTTCCCGGTTAACCCGAATAGTGAGCGATTATTCAAAAATAAGTGTGGCATTCAAATTCATTCAATTCACAACAAATACCATTCAAGGTAATTATTGATAGTCGGTTATTTAACTATCAATAAAGATGCGCAACATCATCAGATTCCAAATAATTTTCCAAATTATTTCATCTTCAAAAATATCTTTACTAGATATATAATTTCCACACTTAACCGTTTGAAAACAAATTCAAATCAATTTCCACCTTTCATTTTATCTTTGAAGATAAAATCTCAAAACAGTTTATTTCATATTGGAAAAGCATTTCCATACTTATTTAATAATAAGTATTTCACAAATCATTTATTTTCAACATTTGAAAATATTCGATATACTTAAATCAAAATTAAGTATACATTTCATTCTTTAAGGAAATCATTTTCTTTAAACACATTTATTTGAGTCAAAACGAATGTTACGTAAAACATCGTTACGACGACTCAAAATCACTAGTATAGGGATTCGAAATTTAGATAGATATATGAATCCCAATACCATACAAAAATATTTCCTTTCGGAAACCATTTACTATAACAACAGTGTTATAGTCCATCATTTCCTTATTCTCTCGAAAACGTCTATTTCAACAATAAATGTTGAAATCTATGATTTCGATAGTTCACACGTTTTAAAACATCTTTTAAAACAATTAACTTCATTTCATAATATCGCTTTTCCAAAACTATCCATTTTACTTAACAATATATTCACTGTCCAAAATCGTGAATATACTTCAATAATTACATTTCAATCTTTTCTACACGTTTTATTCCAAGAATTATCCACTATCCAGAATCGTGGATAAAATTCCCTTAATAACTTCTATATTACATTCATCAAATTTGATTGATTTCGAATTCATAAAATAACGTTTATAAATTCACCTTTATATTTTCTAACAACTTCGATTTATAAAATTCTCCCTTTTATTAACTTCTAAAATTACTTATCAAAATAAGTGATTCCAGTTTTATAAACAACGTTTATAAATCACATTTATACTTCATAACAATTTCAACTTATGAAATCTTTTCATTTAGAAATTTCTATTTATATCCCAATTAAGTGCAAAAATCTAATTTATAGGTAAATTACTTATAAATCGTTTATTCTACAACATTTATTCCCTTTATAACTTCACGATATAAATCTATTAATTTCATTCACTTATGAAATCCATTTATACTTCTTTTTAACACTTATAAAAATTCGTTTTATAAGCCCAATATTTTGATTTACAAAAATATCAATTTTATAAATCTTTTTATACAAATCGTTTATAGTTATTCAAAATACCAGCTTAAACCATTTTATAAATAAATCGACTTTTATTTCAAAAATCACCTTACGGTCATAATTCACAAAAATCTTAACTTTTATAACTTCAAAATTCTAGACGTTTATTTTTCTGAAATAACTTAATTCAAAAATTCGATAAACGTCTACTTTTCAAAAATCACTTAAAAATCCTTTTTAAAATAAAAGTCGTTATTTTTATATTTCAAAACTGAATCCGATGATGCAACAACACCAATCAGTCCATCACAATAGTCAAATATCATATATCAATATGATAACAGAATATATCAAAGTATCTGTAAAAATCAATACGGTGAGGAATCCAGTCGGATCCCTCCAACCTGTTTCCCTGCATCCACAGATGTTAGCACAATACCAATTCCGCTCCAGTACGGAATTATCGCGGTATATGGGTTTTTATAAATCCGCTTACTAACGGCGCAATAGGGTCTCATCCGCTATACGAGGCGGGAAATCATCAATCCAATATATACATATGCCAATATGTATATACTGCTATATATATAGATATATCCTATCATATCTAATAGCACATCCAAACAGTCAATCATCAATCAATAACTGTAAATAATTCCACATTCAATTGAGTGAGAAGATCTCACCGTGATTTTAATTCTGATTCCAGCGTTTTATTTCGAATAAATTAAACAGCCGTTTAATTTCATCCGAAATTCACACTAGCTCCAAATGGCTCCAATTCAGTTCCAACGCGTAGTATTCGTCAATACGATCCCATCGCAAAAAATCTCGTCGTAATCTGATAACGTATGACCAAGTTACGATTTTTCAAAGTTTATACAATTTAGATATAATTAATTTACATATTTCTTTTTAAATTTCAAACCCAGATTCAATCGTGGCCGTTCGTTTCAAGCTTCACCAAATCTGGACCGCCTACGTTCTTCTTCCCTCCCTCACTCAAATTTCCAGTAACGCACGCGAGATACCCATCAGCCGCCATCAAACCCTAAATCACGCCACCTAATTCGTCACTTCCAGGTCGATCAGGTTACGCCACGGCGAAGAGCAACATCGACTCCACCATCGACGTGAGTATGGCCAAGCTCGGTCGAGCAAACCCACCAGAAAACGCGTGCGAACGCAACACCTTCAAGCTCCAATTGCCGTCCATCCACCAAACGAAATCAAATCATAACCGTTGGATATGTGGCTCGCTCTATGCTCTACGTTATCTTAGTTAGGAATTTCTTGAATAAATGTAGGGATTTGAAGATAATCGAAGAAGAAGACTGGCACATTTCGGCCATTGATGTTTTTGAAAGTGGCGGCTGGAAGATAACCCTAGGGTTTGTTTGCAAATGTGAATTATGGAGGTCTTTTATAGAAAATTCAACGAATTACTATTCATCCGGAATTTCCAAACTCCGATTCGAGCGTGCCGGCTGACATTCGTAAGGTTTACCCCGCGTTCCGAACGCAATGGAATAGGTTTCGGAAGCTGATTCGATCGTATGTGTGAGATATGACAATAAACGATCAATTTAAATTAAACCGATTTAAATCGATTTCGAGGCGTTTTAATTCGTACCGGACAAACGATACATCCAAAAATTATGAAATTTGAAATCATGCAATAGTATCACATTACGGATCCGATGAAACTGGTTTCGTCGAAATCCGAGACTTTGTGAAAAATGAGTATTTTAACTCGACGATTTAAAATTAAAATGATATCGGTGCGTTTCGAGTTGCCACGGTCAAACGATAACTCCGTTTGCTACGAAAATTGAAATCCAATAATAACTAACTATTACGGATCCAATGGAACTGGTTTCGTTCAATTCTGAGACTGTTCGAAAATTGGCTATTTTTACAGTCGATAATTAAATATTAAAATATCGATTTTCACAGTTTAACTCCAAATTCAATTTTAAAAGTTCTGTAACCTTTCTATAACTCCAGTATGATTAAATAAAATTTTACAAATCATTTTCAATCATGTTTAATCCAGATTTAAATTATTTCTGGAATTTCAATCATTAATATATCGATTTAATTATCAAATTAAATCCAATATTCGAATAATAAATTATTCGACTTCTAAATTCCATTTATTAATATTTAAAATAAATTAAATATTCGAATTTTAATTATCAAAAATTCTGGGTCGTTACAAACTTCCCCCCTTAAAAGAATTTCGTCCTCGAAATTACAAGTTAGGAAGAAAGGTCCTTAACTCGTCTATCATTTTCCACAGTTCAATAGTTTTATCAATTTTATCAAAACAAATCTTCCTACTAAAGATTCGTTATCATTCAACTAGCTTTCTAACTTCAATTATAAATTCCAAACAACATTGTTTACTTCAATTCAAATTTAAATTCAAATTTCAAATTTAAACTTTCAAAATTTCTCAAAATTTTTCTAACGCCCTAAATTTTCGAAAAATTTTGCCAGCGTCTCCTTTGCGCGGCTAATACGGCACGACTACAAAACGTCCCTACGGACTCTCAGATTTCAAAAAGAAAAAGAAAAAGCCAAGCGGCTAGAGAAATAAGTCATCAAATCTCATATTATAATTCAAATACATACCTTTTTCGAGCAATTCGAATCATCTGTGAAATCAAAATCCCAATTCCTTTATACCTGTATATCCTACTAGCCATAATATCTAGTTGCATATATTCAAACCATTTCGTACATTCAATTACAAAATTTTCAATATAACTGCTTATATCATCTCTAAGTTCGCTATTGCAGTTTCATATTCATTCAATTTCACATTTCAAATTTATTTGAATTCAATTCACCATTTTAATTCAATTTGAATTCTATTCATCTTCAATTCTGAAATATTGAATTTATCAATTATCTTTCATTCATAACTGCACTATTTTAAATTAGTTCCAATTACTAATTCATTCGTCTTCAATTTGAATTTCATTCCAATCATATTTCAAATATTCTATAAGTCTTTGACTTATTTACATCTTGATTTATAAAATCATCTATACATTCATATTGCTAATTCTATTCCTTTATGAATTTTATCTTCAAATATTTTTCTGGAACTTTATTTCAAATTATATCTCACATTAATATTTCATAAATATTCCTACATAGTATTCCAGAGTCTTTTCCCATTTCAAAGCCATTTTGAAAACAATTCAAATTATCCTTTGAATTTCAAGAACAAAACCCAAATTTTTTTCAAACAACTTTTATTTAAAACAATTTGGCAGCAATTTCTCTTTTGGAAACCCGAAAATGAACACCAACGATGTCGCGATCATCATCGGAATTATTTTCCAGCGACCTAAAAGAGTTTAGAGCTTTTCATTTCTTCAAAACATTTTTCAAAACCCTTGAAATCCATTTTCAAATCAAAAAGATTTAAACTTTCCAAATCTCCAAAATTTTCAAATTCTTTTTAAAACATTTCCAAACTTCTCTGGAATTCCGTTTTAAATTACAAATCACATTTATAATTTACATTCTTTAAATTCATTTGCGTGTGAATTTATTTCTTAACTTTGGAGTTATGATTTCAATTTCTTATTCAATTTTAATGATAATAGATTAACATTATCACTTCTAACATCCATGCAACCATATACTATAGTATTTTATAGAAAAACATTTCTTTTCTATACAAAAATAGTTTTAGGTAAAATTATCTCATTTACCCTATTCAAAACAATACTGTGCTGAATTGTTCTATTCAAGTGTTTAGAGATCCCTATCGATAGAGTTGTACGGACAATACCGACCAGAATCCATATACCACTCAACAAACCAATCATCTCAATATAAAACAATTTTATATTCACTAACAAATACGCACTCGTATCTATTATTACACTCAACTCATTCTAGAGTACTACTGACTCTATCTCTAATGAGTGACACCCAACAGAGCAGGGTTGTCGCTTAACCATATGCTCTGATACCACTTTGTCACATCCTGAAATTTTCGACTTTCGAAAATTCAACATCGATACTCACTTTATCGACTGTCGAGCAATCGAGTGCCGGAAACTCCAATAGTGAGGGTTTAAGAAAGAAGAAAAAGGCAGAAGAAGAAGAAAAGAGTAGAAGGAAGAAGAGAAAGAAAAAAAAACAACAACACGAAAGAACAACAGAACAGAAAACAGGGACAATATCAGAATCGTACACATCGCAGCGGAATAACATATAATAGATAATCAATAGTCTTTTAAAAACAAAGAACTATATCAGTTTATACATACATCAATCAGAATCAATATACAACAATGGACAGTTTTATAAACTTGTCCTCATACAGAATACACAGCGGAATAAATATTATCAGATACAAATACTACGTCTCGCCATCCAGCTTGCTTCCAAAGCTCCAGAATATCCAGAATATCCTGATAATATAACTCTAGGCTGCCCGTGTGGAAAATTTGTGGGCACCCAGAGTTTAGAAGGGAACAATAAACTCCGAGTCAGTCATGGTGACTGGTGTGAGATCGTAAAACAGTTATTCTTTAAAAATAAACAACAGAGAATTTTAAAGTCAATTCGCAATGCTTTTGGAAAATGAAACTACCATAAGACCTCCCGCCACACACACAATGCAAACGCAGACTTGGAGGAGATTTCTTCTTATGATAGTCAAAGATGCTTACTACGCGAAAATCAAATTCTTTTTGATATTATTATTAGTGCATAGTGTAGAAAACATTTCGAAAGTATAATATTAATCTTAGCCAACATACGACCAGTATCGTATGCCTACTATAGCTACTATGTTCAATAGCAGGTTACCGCCACATTCCATAGCAGGTAATACAACTAAAACCGTACACGTCACGTATTGTTTCTTTGGATTTCCAACAAATGGTCAGGCTAAGGAACTTCCTATCCACGATGGGTACGTCCCTGGAATAGACGACCCGAGAAATAACCTAACATTACGGTTAGATCTCTGCCAACACAAGGCCGGGTTACCTCTGCAAAAATAGGTAACTACTGACACGCGTATGCCATCCCCCGATCGTCACCGATCTTCCCGAGGATCCCCGATTCGCAACAAACCACATAGTAAAAATAATGCAGTAACCACAGAGGTTAAGTATCTGGGCTCCATACCATGATACCACCTTTATCCAGAAGGAATGACATACACTAAGGGGCGCTACTCCCTAGAACCTTGCTGCATCCTTCCTGTTTCGACCATTTCCGGGGTGTGAGGCTCGACGAAGTCTCGTCCACAAAGCTACGCTTTCTCAAAAAGCCCTGCTTCGGGTCAAACAAAATGATCAACCTATGATCACAAAGATATAAGATCAAACAAATGATCATATCACAAATGATCAAACACTGATCATTTCACAGCAACACTCAGTATGCCACGTTACCAAATTGGGATATATCGCTGATAAATTTCAACTACATAACCTCTGAGCTCGTACGTCTCAGAGAAGGGTGTTAAGCTAAGAGAATAAATTCTCCGCCACCAACAGAAATGTATTTGAAAGAAATCAGCTTTACATCTCAAATTGTAACGTCAGACACACAATCCATACAAGTCTGTTCCGGGATCGAACAGAACCGAAGGCACTTCTCACGAAGCCCTTGCATTTCCGGATAATTTTCAATCACGTCAGGACTTCCCGTCACTAAGGGTGATAAAACCTCTAAACCGAAGATCAGTCGGTGTAGAGTAACTCGACGGTAATCCTTCCGTTTTCAAAAATATCCGGTCTTCAACACCGGTCTTCAAATGCGATTCATAACGACGTATCACATATTCGGAATGGGTTATACGACCCCATGGTCCTTTCCCGGTTAACCCGAATAGTGAGCGATTATTCAAAAATAAGTGTGGCATTCAAATTCATTCAATTCACAACAAATACCATTCAAGGTAATTATTGATAGTCGGTTATTTAACTATCAATAAAGATGCGCAACATCATCAGATTCCAAATAATTTTCCAAATTATTTCATCTTCAAAAATATCTTTACTAGATATATAATTTCCACACTTAACCGTTTGAAAACAAATTCAAATCAATTTCCACCTTTCATTTTATCTTTGAAGATAAAATCTCAAAACAGTTTATTTCATATTGGAAAAGCATTTCCATACTTATTTAATAATAAGTATTTCACAAATCATTTATTTTCAACATTTGAAAATATTCGATATACTTAAATCAAAATTAAGTATACATTTCATTCTTTAAGGAAATCATTTTCTTTAAACACATTTATTTGAGTCAAAACGAATGTTACGTAAAACATCGTTACGACGACTCAAAATCACTAGTATAGGGATTCGAAATTTAGATAGATATATGAATCCCAATACCATACAAAAATATTTCCTTTCGGAAACCATTTACTATAACAACAGTGTTATAGTCCATCATTTCCTTATTCTCTCGAAAACGTCTATTTCAACAATAAATGTTGAAATCTATGATTTCGATAGTTCACACGTTTTAAAACATCTTTTAAAACAATTAACTTCATTTCATAATATCGCTTTTCCAAAACTATCCATTTTACTTAACAATATATTCACTGTCCAAAATCGTGAATATACTTCAATAATTACATTTCAATCTTTTCTACACGTTTTATTCCAAGAATTATCCACTATCCAGAATCGTGGATAAAATTCCCTTAATAACTTCTATATTACATTCATCAAATTTGATTGATTTCGAATTCATAAAATAACGTTTATAAATTCACCTTTATATTTTCTAACAACTTCGATTTATAAAATTCTCCCTTTTATTAACTTCTAAAATTACTTATCAAAATAAGTGATTCCAGTTTTATAAACAACGTTTATAAATCACATTTATACTTCATAACAATTTCAACTTATGAAATCTTTTCATTTAGCAATTTCTATTTATATCCCAATTAAGTGCAAAAATCTAATTTATAGGTAAATTACTTATAAATCGTTTATTCTACAACATTTATTCCCTTTATAACTTCACGATATAAATCTATTAATTTCATTCACTTATGAAATCCATTTATACTTCTTTTTAACTCTTATAAAAATTCGTTTTATAAGCCCAATATTTTGATTTACAAAAATATCAATTTTATAAATCTTTTTATACAAATCGTTTATAGTTATTCAAAATACCAGCTTAAACCATTTTATAAATAAATCGACTTTTATTTCAAAAATCACCTTACGGTCATAATTCACAAAAATCTTAACTTTTATAACTTCAAAATTCTAGACGTTTATTTTTCTGAAATAACTTAATTCAAAAATTCGATAAACGTCTACTTTTCAAAAATCACTTAAAAATCCTTTTTAAAATAAAAGTCGTTATTTTTATATTTCAAAACTGAATCCGATGATGCAACAACACCAATCAGTCCATCACAATAGTCAAATATCATATATCAATATGATAACAGAATATATCAAAGTATCTGTAAAAATCAATACGGTGAGGAATCCAGTCGGATCCCTCCAACCTGTTTCCCTGCATCCACAGATGTTAGCACAATACCAATTCCGCTCCAGTACGGAATTATCGCGGTATATGGGTTTTTATAAATCCGCTTACTAACGGCGCAATAGGGTCTCATCCGCTATACGAGGCGGGAAATCATCAATCCAATATATACATATGCCAATATGTATATACTGCTATATATATAGATATATCCTATCATATCTAATAGCACATCCAAACAGTCAATCATCAATCAATAACTGTAAATAATTCCACATTCAATTGAGTGAGAAGATCTCACCGTGATTTTAATTCTGATTCCAGCGTTTTATTTCGAATAAATTAAACAGCCGTTTAATTTCATCCGAAATTCACACTAGCTCCAAATGGCTCCAATTCAGTTCCAACGCGTAGTATTCGTCAATACGATCCCATCGCAAAAAATCTCGTCGTAATCTGATAACGTATGACCAAGTTACGATTTTTCAAAGTTTATACAATTTAGATATAATTAATTTACATATTTCTTTTTAAATTTCAAACCCAGATTCAATCGTGGCCGTTCGTTTCAAGCTTCACCAAATCTGGACCGCCTACGTTCTTCTTCCCTCCCTCACTCAAATTTCCAGTAACGCACGCGAGATACCCATCAGCCGCCATCAAACCCTAAATCACGCCACCTAATTCGTCACTTCCAGGTCGATCAGGTTACGCCACCGCGAAGAGCAACATCGACTCCACCATCGACGTGAGTATGGCCAAGCTCGGTCGAGCAAACCCACCAGAAAACGCGTGCGAACGCAACACCTTCAAGCTCCAATTGCCGTCCATCCACCAAACGAAATCAAATCATAACCGTTGGATATGTGGCTCGCTCTATGCTCTACGTTATCTTAGTTAGGAATTTCTTGAATAAATGTAGGGATTTGAAGATAATCGAAGAAGAAGACTGGCACATTTCGGCCATTGATGTTTTTGAAAGTGGCGGCTGGAAGATAACCCTAGGGTTTGTTTGCAAATGTGAATTATGGAGGTCTTTTATAGAAAATTCAACGAATTACTATTCATCCGGAATTTCCAAACTCCGATTCGAGCGTGCCGGCTGACGTTCGTAAGGTTTACCCCGCGTTCCGAACGCAATGGAATAGGTTTCGGAAGCTGATTCGATCGTATGTGTGAGATATGACAATAAACGATCAATTTAAATTAAACCGATTTAAATCGATTTCGAGGCGTTTTAATTCGTACCGGACAAACGATACATCCAAAAATTATGAAATTTGAAATCATGCAATAGTATCACATTACGGATCCGATGAAACTGGTTTCGTCGAAATCCGAGACTTTGTGAAAAATGAGTATTTTAACTCGACGATTTAAAATTAAAATGATATCGGTGCGTTTCGAGTTGCCACGGTCAAACGATAACTCCGTTTGCTACGAAAATTGAAATCCAATAATAACTAACTATTACGGATCCAATGGAACTGGTTTCGTTCAATTCTGAGACTGTTCGAAAATTGGCTATTTTTACAATCGATAATTAAATATTAAAATATCGATTTTCACAGTTTAACTCCAAATTCAATTTTAAAAGTTCTGTAACCTTTCTATAACTCCAGTATGATTAAATAAAATTTTACAAATCATTTTCAATCATTTTTAATCCAGATTTAAATTATTTCTGGAATTTCAATCATTAATATATCGATTTAATTATCAAATTAAATCCAATATTCGAATAATAAATTATTCGACTTCTAAATTCCATTTATTAATATTTAAAATAAATTAAATATTCGAATTTTAATTATCAAAAATTCTGGGTCGTTACAAATTCGCTATTACATGATGGATTGATCGCAAATTAGAGACGAATGTCGTTGAGTTTCGGCCATTGGTTGATAAAAGTGGCGGCCTGAGGATAATAGCTAGGGTTTGGCAAATAAAATGAATATATATATACTATGATTTAATATTATTTTAATCTTGTTATAATCAATTTACCACTTACGCAAACGAACTCCAAATCTCACGTTCCGACAGGCTATCCTGGGGTTTTCCTGCGTTCCGGACACAATGGAACAGGTTTCGTAAGCTAATTCAATCGTATGAGCGAGATATGGAATTAAACGATCAATTTAAAAATTAAATCGGTTAAATCGATTTCGATGCGTTTCGAGCTGCCACGGTCAAACGACAACTCCGATCGCTACGAAAATTGAAATCCGATAATAACTAACTATTACGGATCCAATGGAACTGGTTTCATCGAATTCCGAGACGGTGCCCCGGAAGGCTATTTTAACTCGTCTATTAAATCAGGCGATTTTCAAAATTAACGAAAACGCTTAAAATTTCACTTTTAAAATTTTATTAACTTAACAATAAATCATATAAAATTTATAATCACATTTAAAATCATTCCGGCTCATTCCGGACTAAAATCTGATTAATTGCAATTTAGTAATATTAAATTCATTTTTAAATTAATATAGAATCCCAAATGATAATTTATCAACTTTAAAATTCATCTAAAAGTCCAACAACATTATTTATGTCCAAATAGACTTTAAAATAAATTTTAAAACCATTTTATAGCTATTTACACCCAGATTCACCTTTTTATCCTAATCCCGAATATTTAATTATTATTTTTCCATTAATCGAATTCAACCAGAATTCCTATAAATTAAAATTATAGCTCATTTTCATTGATTGAACCCAAATCCATTCATTTCAAAATCAATTAAGAATCCACATTAACATTTAAAACGAATTATATGTTCAAATTCAATAGCTTAAAAATACGGGATGTTACAGTTGATCATCTGTTGACCCAAAGCGTGGCTTTTTGAAAAAAAGCGTAGCTTTGTGGATGAGACTTCATCAGGGCCTCAACAACCCGGAAATGGTCGAAACAGGAATGTTGCGGCAAGGTTATGAGGGTCGCGCCCTTTAGGGTATGTCATTTCCTTCTGGAAAGGGGTGGTATCATGGTATGGAGCCCAGATACTTACTCATGTGGATACACTTATTTATTATGTGTGATGATGCTACCGAGCGCTCGGATAAAGGTCCCAAAGGACCGGGTGATGACATATTCGTGAGTTACCTGTTACAGGGGTAACCCGACCTTGTTTGGCAGAGAGCAGTTTGTCTCTCGTGACGTCCAGCCAGAGGCGATCCTATTCGGCAGGAGGAAAGGAAGTTCCTTAGCCTGACCATTTATTGGAAAATCCAAAGAAACAATACGAACCTTGTACGGTATTAGTTGTAGAACCTGCCATTTACTTATGGTGGTGCCCCACTGTTTAGATGGTAGCTATAGTAGGCATAGTTCGGAATGTCTATGCTGGCTAAGATTAATATTATACTTTCGAAATGTTTTCCACACTAGACATTAATAATAATATCCAATGATTGGCGTAGTAAGCATCTTTGACTATCATAAGAAGAAATCTCCTCCAATTCTGCGTTTGCATTGTGTGTATGGTGGGAGGTCTTATGGTAGTTTCATTTTCCAAAAGCATTGCGAATCTGTTTTATTTTCTTTGTGAAAATAACTGTTTTACGATCTCACACCAGTCACCATGATTGACTCGGAGTTTATTGTTCCCTTCTAAACTCTGGGTGCCCATAATTTTCCACACGGGCAGCCTAGAGTTATTTTATCAGGATATTCTGGATATTCTGGAGCTTTGGGGATAAGCTGGATGGCGAGACGTACTTCCGTACTTGTTATTTATTTCCGCTGTGTATTCTGTAGGAGGACAGGTTTATATAACTGTCCATTGTTGTATTGAGTTGTATATTAACTCTGATTGATGTATGTATAAACTGATATAGTTCTTTGTTTTAAAAGACAAGTGATTATCTATTATATTTTGTTCCGCTGCGAAATTTGAGATTCTGAGATTATCTTTGATTCTGTGTTTTCTATAGTTGTTCTTCTTTCTTTTTCTTCTATCTTTTCTTCTACCTCTTCTTTTAACCCTAATGGTTCGGTTTTCCGGCATTCGATTGCGCGGCATTTGATATAGTGGACGTATTAATGTCGACTTTCGAGCGTCGAAAAATCGTGATCGTTACAAGTGGTATCAGAGCATCCGGTTAAGCGACAACCCTACTCTGTTGGGTGTTACTCATTAGAGATAGAGTCAGTAGTACTCTAGAATGAGTTGAGTGTAATAATAGATATGAGCGCGTATTTGTTAGTGAATATAAAATTTTGTTTTGTATTGTGTTGACTTATCGGTTGATTGTTTATAGATTCTGGTCGGTACAGTCTAGCTAACTGTAATCGATAGGGGTTTCTAAACTCTTAAACAAGATAAACTGACACAGTATTCTTTTAAAATAGGGTAAATGAAATAATTTTACCCAAAACTATTTTGTATAGAAAAGAAATGATTTTCTATGAATTATCATAGTATATGGTTGTATGTTTGTTAGGAAAGTGATAATATTAAAATGTTATCATCATTATACGAAATTGAATAAGAAATTGAAATCATAACTCCAAAGTTAAGAAATAAACCCATATACAAATGAAATTTAAGAATGTAAATTATAAATGAGATTTATAATTGGAAATAGAATTCCAGGAAAGTATTTGAGAATAAAATTCATTAATGAAATGTAAAATAAGTTGATAACTTATAAAATTAGAAATTTGATTGGAATGAAATTCAAATCAAAAGGAAATGAAATTGTGAATAAACAAATGAAGTTACATTTGTAAATGAATGAATTGGAATTGAAAATTAAAAAATGGGATGAAATTTGATCTGAATAAAGTTGAATAAAAAAATCCAAACTTGGAATAGAATAATGAAATGGATTGAATTCAAGTAAATAAACTTGATAATTTATTAATTCACACAATAATGAATTGGAAGTTGAATTGGTTAAATTAAAGCTTTGTTGTAAGCTAAAATTGAAGATAAAATTTGAATTTGTATATAAATTCAAGTAGTAGAAATAAATTGAATTTCCTTGATAAAGATAAAATAAATTCACGATGAATTGAATATGGAAGTTGAAATTCAAAATGAATAAGTGAATATACTAATTGAATTAAATTAGTGAATGGAATAGATTTGATAAATGAAAATCAAATCAAGAATTGAAATTGGAAATTGTTTACAAGGAAATGAACTTGAGTTTTGAAGTGAAATAGCTTAAGTAAATATCGAATAAATGCTCGACTTAAGAAATTTTTTTGTGAAATGGTTTCGAATGAAATGAATGAGAATATGGAATGTAAGTTAAATTGAATGGGATCAATTTAAATGATTGTTAGCTTAAGTAATCATTTAGGTGCATGGATATTAACAGATCTGAATAGAAAAAAATTATCGTTTGACAAAAACGAGATTGTATAAATTCTATGAGTTAATAAAAGCAAATAGAAATTGATTTTTGTATCAATTGAAATAGATATGAGTTAGATTCATTTAGAAATGAATTGAATGTAAGAAAATGAGTTGTTAATCACTTGAATTGAATGTAAGAAAATGAGTTGTTAATCACTTGAATTGAATGTAAGAAAATGAGTTGTTAATCACTTGAATTGAATAGGAATTGAATGTGAATTAGATGAGAGCGATTTAAGTTGAATTGAAACCTTATGAATTGCAAGTAAATAAAACTTTAAACTGAAGGTTGAACTTTGTTTTGAATCTGTTGGTAAATGGAATTTAAGCTGAATATTGGAAATTTAATTTGATTTTTGATAAACAAAGTGAAGTATTGAAATAAAATTAGTAAGTGAAACTAATTGAAGGAATGACAAAGTAAATATGATTTGGAGATGAATTTGAATTTTTACATCTTGAACTTAAGAAAGGATTGTCGGATAAAATTCAATATTCAAAGTTGTAAATGAATTGAATTCATATGGTAACGGGAAAACTATTTGAATAAAAGTAGATATGAAAACTTCTGTAAGAAAATGTGTGAAATTATTTTTAAGATATGTAGTTGGATATAGTTAAATAGGATATACAGGTGTATAAAGGAAATTGGATTTGATTTCAAAGATAATTTTGAATGGCTCGACAAAAGGTAAGTATTTGAATTTCGATATGAGATTTGATGATTTCTTGTCTAGCCACTTGGCTTTTTGTTTTCTTTTGAGATTTGAGAGTCCGTGGGGACGTTTTGTAGTCGTGCTGTGTTAACCGCGCAAAGGAGACGCTGGCAAAATTTTTCAAAAATTTAGAGTGTTAGAAAAATTTTGAGAAAATTTTGAAAGTTTACAATTTGAATTCAAATTCGAATTTGAATTGTGAAGTGAATAAAGTAGTTTGAAAACTATGAAGGTGATTGGAAAGTTAGTTGAAGTGATAACAAATCTTTAGTAAAAGATTTGGGTTTGAAAATTTGTTAAAACTATTTGAATTTAAGAAAATAGTTAATGGGAATTGAAGCATTTTTCCTAACTTGTAATTTCGGGACGAAATTCTTTTAAGGAGGGAAGATAGTAACGACCCTGAGTTTTTGATATTTGAAATATGAATATTTAATTGAGTTTAAATATTCGAATGATAATTTAATTTGAAATTCAGAAATCAGAATGAATTGGCGATTGAATTATTGAATTTAATTATTAAATCTGGGTAAAAATTTAAATCTTCGGTTTTAAGTTGATTAAAAATAATCTGAAGGCTTAGAAAATTTATATTTATAATTCTGAAGGTACTGGAACTTTCAGAATTGAATTTGGAACTGTTCTGTTCAGTTTTAAATTTATATCGTTTAAATTGAATTTAAAAATAGCGGTCCGAGGCACAGTCTCAGAAATTGACGAAACCAGTTCCATTGGATCCGTAATATTGTATTATTATCGAATTTCAATTTTCGTAATATTTGGAGTTGTTGTGTGAGCATACGATATATAAACGCGTTGGAATTTAGATTGAATTTTTAATTGTGAAACCAAGGCAATTTGAATTTTTGTTACGTAACTTGAACACGTTGCTTCTATCTTCAACCACGTGGCAAATTGAAGACACGCGTCCTTCCAATTCAACACGTGTCCTCTCCCCATCTGATATCACGCAACTATCTTCAGTTCGAAAGCAGATAACAAATAAAAGAAAAAGTCTTCGTTCGAAACAAACAATGGCCACATTCAATTCGAATTTAAACTAGAGCCTCACCGTGTACATCGCGATTTCATTTTCCCTTTTTCAAATCAAAAATCGAAGAAAGGAGCAGCGTCTCGTTCACAAGACAAAACCATTGGCGGCATCACGATCGAGAATACTCGAATCGAAAAAGTGGGGCGTCGTCGACAGGGTTCGCGATGTCATAGACGATCGGGAGATGGGGTTTCGTTCTCGAGTCGACTTCGATAGAATAAGGCAAATTTCGCGTGGAGGCTCGAAGCGAAGGGCTATTTCGATCTGTAGTGGAGGGTCGCGATTGAGGTTGGAGCTGGAGGCTCGCGAAGCTGGAAGTGTTTTGGAGGTGTAGCATCGGCACCGCAGCATCGCCACTCTGGGAAGGCTCGAATTTGAGATCTGGAAGCACGGCAAGGTGAAGCGCGGGGACAGGCGCGTGAAGGAGGAGAACAACCTTCGACAGTCTCGAGTGGCTCCTCGTGCGTGTGGCGACGCGATTCGGGGAGGTCAGCGACGTGGAGACGAGCTCGAGCACGAGATACTTGGTCAGTATTATGCTCAGCTAAGGTTCATTGCCTTCGACCTCTGATTGAGGTATAAATTTTCTTTATTATAATTTAAAATTTTTATATAAATAGATTTGAAGTATACATATGCAGTTAGGATCTGGAAATAATTTTATGTAGGAAGATGAATTTAATTCTTTAGAATAAGAATATATATATGTATTTAGGCAAGACAGAAGTTTTGTATATGGGACTTTGAAACAATATCCAGATTAGATTTTTTTAATAAATATGAGTCATTTTGGGATAAGAAATTACAAAGGAGGAAATTAAAATAAATTTATTTAAACGATAAATAATTATTCGATTTGTTCGAATATTAATAGAATTGTATAATTATTTATGCAAGGTCAAACCGGGAAAACCAAATCAGGATTAAAGTGAATGGCAAACGGATTGCGAATTAAAACCAAAGGTGAGATTTTCTCACTCAAAATATATTTGGATTGCAGTTATTGTTTGTTTAACTGTTTGGATGTGATATTAGATATAGTAGGATATATCTATATATATATAGCAATATATACATATTGGCATATGTATATATTGGATTGATTGATTTCCCGCCTCGTATAGCGGATGAGACCCTATTGCGCCGTTAGTAAGCGGATGATTTTTATAAAACCCATATACCGCGATATTCCACCTCGAAGTGGAATTGGTAGTGTGCTAACGTCTGTGGATGCAGGGAAACAGGTTGGAGGGATCCAACTGGATTCCTCAACTGTATTTATTTATTTACAGATATTGTGGTATATTCTGTTATCATATTGATATAAGATGTTTGTTGTCGTGATTGACTAATTGGTGCTGTTGCATCATCGGATTCATGTTTGAAATTTAAAAATAACGATGTTGATTTTAAAAGAGATTTTTGAAGTGATCTTCGAAAATATACATTGTATTTAAATTGTTGAATTGATTTATTTCAAATAAATAAACGTTAAAATTTTAAAGTTATAAAAGTTAAGATTTTTGGTGAAATATAACCAAAGTGATATTTTTGAAATAAAAGCTTATTTATTTATAAAATGGTTTAAGTTGGGATTTTTGAATATTGTAAACGGTCTATATAAAAGATTTATAAAGTTGATATTTATGAAATTAAAAGTATTGGAATTATAAAACGAGCTTTATAAGTGTTAAAAATGAGAATATTTATGGAATTCGTAAGTGAATGAAATTTATAGATTTATAAATTGTGGAGTTACAAAATGAATAGATTTTGTAAAACAAAAGATTTATAAGTAATAATCTTATAAATGGGATTTTGGCATTTAATTGAGATAAGAATGGAATTTGTTAATAAGGAGATTTAAAAGTTGAAGTTTTATAAATAGGAATGGAATTTATAAACGTTGTTTTATAAATCTGAAACCAATTGAATTTGGTAATTTAAACGTAGAAGTTATTAAAGGAGATATATTCGTGATTTTGGACAGCGAATTATCCTTTAAGTTAAATGTTGTAAATAATAAGAGTTGGTTGGGAATTTTATCCACGATTTTGGATAGTGGATAAATTATTGAAATAAAATGTGTAGAGATTATTGAAATATAGTTAAGTGAATTATATTCACGATTTTGGACAGTGAATATATTATTGAATAAAATGGTTATGTTTGGGAAAGCAATATTTGAAATGAAGTTAATTGTTTTAACAATGTTTTAAAATGTGGTAAATATCCAAATCATAGATTTCAACATTTATTGTTGAAATAGACGTTTTTGAGAAATAAGGAAATGGTGGACTATAACACTGTTGTTATAGTAAATGATTTCCGAAAGGAAATGTTTTTATGTAGTATTGGGATTTATACATCTATCTTAAAAAATTCGAATCCCTATACTAGTGATTTTGAGTCGTCGTAACGATGTTTTACGCAACATTCGTTTTGACTCAAATAGATTTCCTTAAAGAATGAAATGTATACTTAATATTGTTTTAAGTATATTGAATATTTTCAAATGTTGAAAATAAATAGATTTGTGAATTACTTATTTTTAAATAAGTATGGAAATGCTTTTCCAAAATGAAATGAAACGTTTTTGAGAATTTATCTTTGTAAAGATAAATCGAAAGTGAATATTTGAAATCGATTGAAAATCGTATATGAGTAGATATTTGAAAATATAAATTCACTATGGAATTTATAAAGGAAAGGGAAATTGTTTAGAAAAATAAATGTTGATTTATTTTTGAAGTGTGGAAATTTTATATCTAGTAAAGATATTTTGGAAAATAAATAAATTGAAGAATTATTTGGAATCTGATGATGTTGCGCATCTTTATTGATAGTTAAATAACCGACTATCAATAATTACCTTGAATAGGTATTTGTTGTGTAACAACCCAAGATTTGCATTACCAACTAATAAATAAAAGTTAGGATTTTTATTTATTTTAATGAAGCATAAAAGAATTTGGAATAACAAAATTTATGTGAAAAAGGCTATTTTAATTAAATGGGAAATATGAGATTTTAAAATGAGGATAAAATGTTATTTTTGGAAAGTTAAATATTTTAGGAGAGATTTTAAAACGGGTTTGGATAAGAAAAATGAGTTTTATAAACATACATGAACACTTAGACTAATTTTTGGAAAACATATAAATAACTCTCTTCTTATTGGGTTTCTAAACTTAGCCCAATAACCCATCCTAAACCTCCTCTATAAATTATCTCATACTCTCCAAACCTCATTCATTCCAACCCTAATCAAATTCCTAAAACCCTAAACCTAAAAATGGCCTCCATGCTTAGGAAAGCTCCATCCTCTCTTATATTGGCTTAAGCTAGTTAAAGTAAGGGAAGGTAATGCAAAAACCCTCTTGTAATCCATTTCCAACTCTCTTTAATTTCTGGAAATCATGTTGTAACTCTTGGTTTTATGTGTTTTGGTATTTTTCTAGCTCCTTGATCATCATCTCTTAGCTTTGGTTAGTGCCATATAGGTGTTTGTTCTTTTGCTTGAGAGGAATACTAGGTAAACCCTCTCCTAATCTATGTATAAGCATCTCTTAATTTCTGAAATTATTTTGTAATCCTTTTTTTTGTGCATTTAGATTGTGAAACTCTTTGATCTTCTTTTCATTGCTTGGAAAGAGGTAATATATGCTAGCTGAAATTATAATTAGTTTATTGTTGTTAGTAAATTAGGCATATCTCATTCATCTTAAATCGGAATTAAGATTTTCTTGATGTTCTGGAAATCTTATTCTGTAGGTTATAACTTTTATGTTTTGAGCTTTGCCTAATTTTGTGGTTTGAATGGTCGAAATCACGTTTGTTTGTCGCTGACCTGACAACAAACTACAGGGTTGAGAAACTAAAAACCTGAAATTGATTTGGCTATAAGTTACTCGTTTCTTATCCAAATCTAATAATTTTGGATGTTCTGGAAAGCATAGATTTAGAGCTAAAAATTTCATGTTTTGAGTTTCATAAAATTTCGAAGTTAATTTGGTCAAAACTGTGCATTCTTACCACTGTCCCGAGAGCACAACGACAGTGATATAAAATTTAGATCTGAGAATTGTTTTAGTCATAGAATTTTCATCTCGGGTCGGAATTTGACGATCTTGGTCATTCCGGAAAGCTTAGAAACTAAGCTACAACTTTCATTTTATTCATTTTGCCAGAATTTGAAGTTTACTATGCCAAAATTGTGGTTTTTCATCTCTGGTCAGTTAGTGCATAGCTATAGGCCTTAGTCTCTTTTCTCCCGTTGTTTTCAGCGTAGAACCCCGACTTTGCGACGCCATCCCAGGCTCGTCCTTTGTCGGATTTCATCATTTTTTGTCTCGTTAAAATGATGAGATCAAGATATTTAACCATGCAAAGTTTGGTTTAGATCTGGGTGCATTAGATACTTCGTTTCTATTGCCGAAGTAGCACCCAGAAACTATTTTACAATAGTGATCATTTTCAGTTATCGTCGGACCAACTTTGAAACATTGTCGTTTCTTCGTTTCAAGTCGAAACCAAACGATTCTTGTTGCATATCAAAGTAGGAGTACTTTACTACGCTCCTGCAAATTTTCATCAAGCATGTGACCCTTCGACCATGTCGTCGAAGTGGGACCTTTACACTGTTTTGACACAGTAAAGTTTTATGATTTTTGTCCGACTTTGAGACGACGCCGTTTCTTCGTTTCAAGTCGGAATTTCCCGATTCTTTTTGCAGTTTGGATCAGGGATGTTGGACTATATGTCTACCAATTTTCATGCCATTCGGATTCAGTTTGCTAGTCTGAATAATTTTCCGAACTTGGGTTCACGTCATTTTTGGACTATTTTCCAACACTTAGAATATTTTCAGTGATTTTCTGGTTTTATTGATTTCTTTGAGATTTGTCTCTAGATTTCGTACACGGGTTTTATGAATTATTTTCAAAGGATTTTTCACTCCTAAAGTGCTTTAGAAATTATTATATAATATTATTTTTAATTATTAAATTAATTACTCCATAATAGGAGAGTTTTTAGAAGCAATTTTAAAGTGATTTCAAAATCAATTATAAATCCGTTTCGCACCATTATTTTCCATAATAAAAATCTCACACTCACTTTTTAGCACGTCGAGCGAAGTGGAAAGGTGCTTAAACGGTTAGGAAATCTTCGGCCTATGGAACCGTGTGTATTTCCTTTCCGGTTAATCCCCGACATATTCGATTGATCGTTTTGACCTTTGGGTCTAGTTTACCGATGATACGAGGTGGACTTTTTATTGTTTGGAGTGTGAGCTTGCTATTGGTTAGTAAACCGTTTAGTGCGAACGTGGGGTATGGGACTCATTGTTAACACTTTACGGGTTCCTCTCCAAGAAGTTAGTGACACATTAGCCTTTGGGCGGCCAGTACTGGACCTCTGGGTCACCACGCCTCTGGGCAACCGTCTCTGGACACCTGCTCTATGGAGCAGTTTATTTTTTCGGCATGCGCCTCTGGGCCTTTATCCTTCTGGGAAGGATCTTGCCGTCTCGCGCGTTCCGCATCTGTGCGAGTGATCGATCACAACTCTACAGTACTTGGCAACAACGACTCTGGTCGGTGCACGTGCAATATTGGTATTATTTGATGATTTTTATATCCATTCGAGTACCGCCATTCGGTGTTGGTTCTATGGAACCATACGATGTAAGTGCGATTACCTTGTGGATTCACAGTGTCTTTGGACACTGCTTTTCAGTGTTGGATTTCATTGACTTTTCAGTATATCCCCATTGCTCTTTGGAGCATCGACCTTTTCTTGGGCATTGATTACAGACTCTGGTCACTCTTAGGATTATTGCCTATGGGCATCTTTTTATAGCTTTGGCTATGCCGATGATATGAGGCGATTTTATTTATTCTACACTTTGGTGTTGATTTCTCTTTGGAGATTTTTATTGTTTATTGATGATTAGGGATCGTCATTATATTCATGTGGTTCATAATATACTTCTCTTTGGATAAGTACTGTTTTATTTATGTACCGCATTACTATATATCTCAGTTATTACTGATTGTTTAGCTAGCCTGACCCGAGTGTTTTCGCTCGGGTCAGACCGAGTTGTTTCAGGTTAGGTCTCTGGACTTAGCTTCTGTGCTTCCGCTTGGACATTATCTGCTATGCTGATAGATAGCGCTTTTATTTGTCCACTATTCCGCTACTCTGTTATTTTTCAGACTTTGATATGTACATATTTTTGACTCACATGTGTGAGCAGTGGCTTTGTACACACTTATAGTATTTGGATCTGTATTGACGATGTATTGTTCTGGGATTTTATATCTGTTATGTGATTCTGTTCTGTGATGTTTTATCATTTAATATTATGCTTTGTCCTGATAGATCTTTAGCCATTTGTAATTTCGTTATAAGTATTTACTGAATATGTCGAACCACTTGAAAAAATATATATATACCATCCTTTCGACGTATTCAGTAGATAGTTATAGCTTGATTACAAATGGTCGCTTCCACTATACTCTATTCTCCGCTTTAACAGACGGTATTACTCCCGTAATACTCTTTGTTACAGTGGGTCTCAGAGTGGGGCGTTACAGCTTGGTATCAGAGCTTGGTTTCAGGAATAAGCATAATAAACACAAAACAGATACACTTAGTACAATACATTTTAAATTAGATCCGAATTAAATCAAATCCCTTCCTTATGTTTGTTGATAGATAAGTTAGGAATATGTATAGGAATCCGTTATATTCCGTAGTATTCCTTAATTAATTATCTATCATTGAATCATGTCTAACTCTAATTCCCGTTACGACATGTTGAGCGGTGCGAAGGTCTTCTCTCAGCTTGACCTTGCCACCGGATTCTATCAGCTACGAGTCGTGGAAGACATCATTTCTCTTATAGCATTTCGCACTCGTTATGGTTCTTTTGAGTGGTTGGTCATGTCGTTCGGCTTGACGAACGCTCTGGCTTTCTTTGACGATCTTATGAATCGAGTATTCCGGGAATACATCGATAGATTCGTTCTGGTTTTCATCGACGATATTCTTATTTATTCTAGATCCGAGGCAGAGCATGCTCATCATTTGCGGATCGACTTGGATATACTCTTCGTCAGCATCAGCTTAAGGCCAAGCTCTCCAAGTGCCATTTTTGGGAGAGCAAGGTCAAGTTCTTGGGCCATATTGTATCATCTGAGGGTATTTCTGTCGATTCTGCCAAGATCGAAGCTATTCAGAATTGGAAGCAGCCTGAGAACGTTCATGATATTCGCAGCTTCCTTGGTCTGGCGGGTTATTACCATCGATTTATCAAGGATTTCTCTCGTGTTGCACTTCCCTCCATGACTCTGACTCGTAAGGGGGTTCGTTTTATTTGGTCTGATAAGTGTGAAGTTTCTTTCCAGCGATTGAAGGAACTTCTCACTCATGCTCCTATCCTTGTGGTTCTTGAGAGTAACCAGGATCTTGTTGTTTACACCGACCCTTGTGGTAGTGGCCTCGGTGCTGTGCTTATGCAGAAGGATTGGGTAGTTGCTTATGCTTCTAGGCAGCTACGTCCGAATGAGGTTCGCTATCCGACTCATGATCTTGAGTTGGCAGCTATCGTCTTTGCCTTGAAGACGTGGCGTCACTTTCTATTAGGCGAACGCTTCACTCTTTACACCGATCACAAGTCTCTGAAGTATTTATTTAGTTAGAAGGATCTCAATATGAGGCAGCAACGATGGCTTGAGTTTCTCGCCTCATATGTTTTAGATATTCAGTATACCCCTGGCAAGGGTAATCGTGTGGCTGAGGCACTCAGTCGCAAACACTCGGCAGTAGTTTCTATGATGATAGCCGAGTGGGATATTCTTAAGACTCTTTCTTTGTGTGATATTAGAGATCGAGCTCCATCTTCTTATTCTCCGGTCTCATTATTCAGCTTGGGAGCTCGTCCTATCTTATTGGATCGCATTGCCTATGCTCAGCGGCAAGATCCAGACTTCTTGCATCTTATTCATCTTCTCGAGTCGGGATCCAGTGATGAGACATTGCTGGATTATTCTCTTGATTTTCATCGGTGTCTTCGTAGGAGGAACCTTATTTTGGTACCATCTGATTTATCACTTAGGCGTGACATTCTAGACGAGTGTCATCGCACTAAGTACACTATACATCCCGGGTCGAGTAAGATGTATGCCGACATATGTCGCCTATTTTATTAGGAGGGCATGAAGAGTGATGTTGCAAGTTATGTAAGCCGTTGCATGACTTGTCAATAGATCAAAGCTGAGCATCAGCGTCCATCTGGTCTTCTTCAGCCGCTAGAGATTCCATTGTGGAAATGGGATCAGATATCCATGGGTTTTATTGATGGTCTGCCTCGATCGAGGTCAGGCCATACTTCTATTTTGGTCATCGTCGATCGCTTGACCAAATCAGCTCATTTCATTCCTATTAAGTCCACTCGGACTGCTCCTCAGCTTGCCAAGCTATATGTGAAGGAAGTCGTTCGACTTCATGGCATTTCTAGCTCTATCGTCTGTGATCGAGACATTATCTTTACTAGTCACTTCTGGAAGTGCCTACAGTCAGCTTTGGGCTCAAAGCTGAATCTCTCGACTGCTTATCATCCTCAGACTGACGGTCAGACGGAGAGGGTGAATCGTGTTTTGGAGGATCTTTTGCGCTGTTGTATTCTGGATTTCGGAGGTAGTTGGGAGGATCACTTACCGCTTGTAGAGTTCTCCTACAACAATAGCTTTTAGTCTAGTATCGGCATGGCACCTTTCGAGGCTCTTTACGGAAGGCCATGTCGCTCTCCTGCTTGTTGGTTAGAATCTGGTGAGAAGCACCTTCTTGGTCCAGATTCAGTTCGGGAATCTTCTGAGAAGATTATTCTTATTCGTCAGAGAATGAAAGAGGTGCAGAACCGTCAGAAATCCTACGCGGACAGCCGTAGGAAGCCTCTTGAGTTCTCCATTGGTGATCATGTCTTTATTCGGATATCTCCCATGAAAGGGGTTGTGCGTTTCAGCTCTACAGGGAAGTTGGCTCCTCGCTATGTTGGACCATTTCCTATTACGGAACGCATTGGCCCCGTGGCTTATCGTGTGGCTCTACCTGCTCACTTCTCTGGAATGCACGACGTGTTCCATGTTTCCCAGCTTCGCATGTGTGTCCGCGATCCTGATTCTATCTTTGAGCCGCATGCTGTGCCTGATTTAGAGATCTTACCTGATTTATCTTTGGAGCAGCAACCTCTTCGTGTGCTTGATTCGGAGGTTAGACGCTTTCGCAACAAAGAGGTTCCACTCGTGAAGATTCAATGGTCACCGAATCCTAAGGACTGCACTTGGGAGACCAGAGAATCTATCGAACGCTCTTATCCTGGCTTTCTCCCATCTTCTTCTACGGGTGAGAATTCTCTATTTTATCTCTATCACTTCTTTTGTGGATTTGACGTTATAGACGACATCTATCTTAAGGAATTGCGAGGACGCAATTTTCTTAAGGGGGGGAGTCTATAACAACCCAGGATTTGCATTACCAACTAATAAATAAAAGTTAGGATTTTTATTTATTTTAATGAAGCATAAAAGAATTTGGAATAACAAAATTTATGTGAAAAAGGCTATTTTAATTAAATGGGAAATATTGGATTTTAAAATGAGGATAAAATGTTATTTTTGGAAAGTTAAATATTTTAGGAGAGATTTTAAAACGGGTTTGGATAAGAAAAATG
The DNA here is from genome assembly GCA_030737815.1 of Allium fistulosum. Lineage (NCBI taxonomy): Eukaryota > Viridiplantae > Streptophyta > Magnoliopsida > Asparagales > Amaryllidaceae > Allium > Allium fistulosum. The sequence continues at coordinate 762,508,442 of CM060903.1, read as the reverse complement.
AGTTTTATAAACATACATGAACACTTAGACTAATTTTTGGAAAACATATAAATAACTCTCTTCTTATTGGGTTTCTAAACTTAGCCCAATAACCCACCCTAAACCTACTCTATAAATTATCTCATACTCTCCAAACCTCATTCATTCCAACCCTAATCAAATTCCTAAAACCCTAAACCTAAAAATGGCCTCCATGCTTAGGAAAGCTCCATCCTCTCTTATATTGGCTTAAGCTAGTTAAAGTAAGGGAAGGTAATGCAAAAACCCTCTTGTAATCCATTTCCAACTCTCTTTAATTTCTGGAAATCATGTTGTAACTCTTGGTTTTATGTGTTTTGGTATTTTTCTAGCTCCTTGATCATCATCTCTTAGCTTTGGTTAGTGCCATATAGGTGTTTGTTCTTTTGCTTGAGAGGAATACTAGGTAAACCCTCTCCTAATCTATGTATAAGCATCTCTTAATTTCTGAAATTATTTTGTAATCCTCTTTTTTTTGTGCATTTAGATTGTGAAACTCTTTGATCTTCTTTTCATTGCTTGGAAAGAGGTAATATATGCTAGCTGAAATTATAATTAGTTTATTGTTGTTAGTAAATTAGTCATATCTCATTCATCTTAAATCGGAATTAAGATTTTCTTGATGTTCTGGAAAGCTTATTCTGTAGGCTGTAACTTTTATGTTTTGAGCTTTGCCTAATGTTGTGGTTTGAATGGTCGAAATTACGTTTGTTTGTCGCTGACCTGACAACAAACTACAGGGTTGAGAAACTAAAAACCTGAAATTGATTTGGCCATAAGTTACTCGTTTCTTATCCAAATCTAATAATTTTGGATGTTATGGAAAGCTTAGATTTAGTGCTAAAACTTTCATGTTTTGAGTTTCATGAAATTTCGAAGTTAATTTGGTCAAAACTTTGCATTCTTACCACTGTCCCGAGAGCACAACGACAGTGATATAAAATTTAGATCTAAGAATTGTTTTAGTCATAGAACTTTCATCTCGGATCGGAATTTGACGATCTTGGTCATTCCGGAAAGCTTAGAAACTAAGCTACAACTTTCATTTTATTCATTTTGCCAGAATTTGAAGTTTACTATGCCAAAATTGTGGTTTTTCATCTCTGGCCAGTTAGTGCATAGCTATAGGCCTTAGTCTCTTTTCTCCCGTTGTTTTCAGCGTAGAACCCCGACTTTGCGACGCCATCCCAGGCTCGTCCTTTGTCGGATTTCATCGTTTTTTGTCTCGTTAAAATGATGAGATCAAGATATTTAACCATGCAAAGTTTGGTTTAGATCTGGGTGCATTAGATACTTCGTTTCTATTGCCGAAGTAGCACCCAGAAACTGTTTTACAATAGTGATCATTTTCAGTTATCGTCGGACCAACTTTGAAACATTGTCGTTTCTTCGTTTCAAGTCGAAACCAAACGATTCTTGTTGCATATCAAAGTAGGAGTACTTTACTACGCTCCTGCAAATTTTCATCAAGCATGTGACCCTTCGACCATGTCGTCGAAGTGGGACCTTTACACTGTTTTGACACAGTAAAGTTTTATGATTTTTGTCCGACTTTGAGACGACGCCGTTTCTTCGTTTCAAGTCGGAATTTCCCGATTCTTTTTGCAGTTTGGATCAGGGATGTTGGACTATATGTCTACCAATTTTCATGCCATTCGGATTCAGTTTGCTAGTCTGAATAATTTTCCGAACTTGGGTTCACGTCATTTTTGGATTATTTTCCAACACTTAGAATATTTTCAGTGATTTTCTGGTTTTATTGATTTCTTTGAGATTTGTCTCTAGATTTCGTACACGGGTTTTATGAATTATTTTCAAAGGATTTTTCACTCCTAAAGTGCTTTAGAAATTATAATATAATATTATTTTTAATTATTAAATTAATTACTCCATAATAGGAGAGTTTTCAAAAGCAATTTTAAAGTGATTTCAAAATCAATTATAAATCCGTTTCGCACCATTATTTTCTATAATAAAAATCTCACACTCACTTTTTAGCACGTTGAGCGAAGTGGAAAGGTGCTTAAACGGTTAGGAAATCTTCGGCCTATGGAACCGTGTGTATTTCCTTTCCGGTTAATCCCCGACCTATTCGATTGATCGTTTTGACCTTTGGGTCTAGTTTACCGATGATATGAGGTGGACTTTTTATTGTTTGGAGTGTGAGCTTGCTATTGGTTAGTAAACCGTTTAGTGCGAACGTGGGGTATGGGACTCATTGTTAACACTTTACGGGTTCCTCTCCAAGAAGTTAGTGACACATTAGCCTCTGGGCGGCCAGTACTGGACCTCTGGGTCACCACGCCTCTGGGCAACCGTCTCTGGACACCTGCTCTATGGAGCAGTTTATTTTTTCGGCATGCGCCTCAGGGCCTTTATCCTTCTAGGAAGGATCTTGCCGTCTCGCGCGTTCCGCATCTGTGCGATTGATCGATCACAACTCTACAGTACTTGGCAACAACGACTCTGGTCGGTGCACGTGCAATATTGGTATTATTTGATGATTTTTATATCCATTCGAGTACCGCCATTCGGTGTTGGTTCTATGGAACCATACGATGTAAGTGCGATTACCTTGTGGATTCACAGTGTCTCTGGACACTGCTCTTCAGTGTTGGATTTCATTGACTTTTCAGTATATCCCCATTGCTCTTTGGAGCATCGACCTTTGCTTGGGCATTGATTACAGACTCTGGTCACTCTTAGGATTATTGCCTATGGGCATCTTTTTATAGCTTTGGCTACGCCGATGATATGAGGCGATTTTATTTATTCTACACTTTGGTGTTAATTTCTCTTTGGAGATTTTTATTGTTTATTGATGATTAGGGATCGTCATTATATTCATGTGGTTCATAATATAATTCTCTTTGGATAAGTACTGTTTATTTATGTACCGCATTACTATATATCTCAGTTATTACTGATTGTTTAGCTAGCCTGACCCGAGTGTTTTCGCTCGGGTCATACCGAGTTGTTTCAGGTTAGGTCTCTGGACTTAGCTTCTGTGCTTCCGCTTGGACATTATCTGCTATGCTGATAGATAGCGCTTTTATTTGTCCACTATTCCGCTACTCTGTAATTTTTCAGACTTTGATATGTACATATTTTTGACTCACATGTGTGAGTAGTGGCTTTGTACCCACTTATAGTATTTGGATCTGTATTGACGATGTATTGTTCTGGGATTTTATATCTGTTATGTGATTCTGTTCTGTGATGTTTTATCATTTAATATTATGCTTTGTCCTGATAGATCTTTAGCCATTTGTAATTTCGTTATAAGTATTTATTGAATATGTCGAACCACTTGAAAAAAAAAAATATACCATCCTTTCGACGTATTCAGTAGATAGTTATAGCTTGATTACAAATGGTCGCTTCCACTATACTCTATTCTCCGCTTTAACAGACGGTATTACTCCCGTAATACTCTTTGTTACAGTGGGTCTCAGAGTGGGGCGTTACATGTTGTGAATTGGATGAATTTGAATGCCACACTTATTTTTGAATAAGCGCTCACTATTCGTGTTAGCCGGGAAAGGACCATGGGGTCGTATAACCCATTCCGAATATGTGATACGTCGTTATGAATCGCATTTGATGACCGGTGTTGAAGACTGGATATTTTTGAAAACGGAAGGATTACCGTCGAGTTACTCTACATCGGTTGATCTCCGATTTAGAGGTTTTATCACCCTTAGTGACGGGAAGTCCGGACGTGATTGGAAATTATCCGGATTTGCAAGGGCTTCGTGAGAAGTGCCTTCGGTTCTGTTCGATCCCGTAACAGACTTGTATGGTTACGTGTCTGACATTACAATTTGAAATGTAAAGTTGATTTCTTTCAAATACATTTCTGTTGGTGGCGGAGAATTTATTCTCTTAGCTTAACACCCTTCTCTGAGACGTACGAGCTCAGAGGTTATGTAGTTGAAATTTATCAGCGATATATTCGCAATTTGGTAATGTGGCATGCTAAGTGTTGTTGTGTGATGATCAGTGTTTGATCATTTGTGATATGATCATTTGTTTGATCATTTATCTTTGTGATCATAGGTTGATAATCTGTTGACCCAAAGCGTGGCTTTTTGAAAAAAAGCGTAGCTTTGTGGACGAGACTTCGTCAGGGCCTCAACAACCCGGAAATGGTTGAAACAGGAATGTTGTGGCAAGGTTATGAGGGTCGCGCCCTTTAGGGTATGTCATTTCCTTCTGGAAAGGGGTGGTATCATGGTATGGAGCCCAGATACTTACTCATGTGGATACACTTATTTATTATGTGTGATGATGCTACCGAGCGCTCGGATAAAGGTCCCAAAGGACCGGGTGATGACATATTCGTGAGTTACCTGTTACAGGGGTAACCCGGCCTTGTTTGGCAGAGAGCAGTTTGTCTCTCGGGACGTCCAGCCAGAGGCGATCCTATTCGGCAGGAGGAAAGGAAGTTCCTTAGCCTGACCATTTATTGGAAAATCCAAAGAAACAATACAAACCTTGTACGGTATTAGTTGTAGAACCTGCCATTTACTTATGGTGGCGCCCCACTGTTTAGATGGTAGCTATAGTAGGCATAGTTCGGAATGTCTATGCTGGCTAAGATTAATATTATACTTTCGAAATGTTTTCCACACTAGACATTAATAATAATATCCAATGATTGGCATAATAAGCATCTTTGACTATCATAAGAAGAAATCTCCTCCAATTCTGCGTTTGCATTGTGTGTGTGGTGGGAGGTCTTATGGTAGTTTCATTTTCCAAAAGCATTGCGAATCTGTTTTATTTTCTTTGTGAAAATAACTGTTTTACGATCTCACACCAGTCACCATGACTGACTCGGAGTTTATTGTTCCCTTCTAAACTCTGGGTGCCCATAATTTTCCACACGGGCAGCCTAGAGTTATTTTATCAGGATATTCTGGAGCTTTGGGGATAAGCTGGATGGCGAGACGTACTTCCGTACTTGTTATTTATTTCCGCTGTGTATTCTGTAGGAGGACAGGTTTATATAACTGTCCATTGTTGTATTGAGTTGTATATTAACTCTGATTGATGTATGTATAAACTGATATAGTTCTTTGTTTTAAAAGACAAGTGATTATCTATTATATTTTGTTCCGCTGCGAAATGTGAGATTTTGAGATTATCTCTGATTTTGTGTTTTCTGTAGTTGTTCTTCTTTCTTTTTCTTCTATCTTTTCTTCTACCTCTTCTTTTAACCCTAATGGTTCGGTTTTCTAGCATTCGATTGCGCGACATTTGATATAGTGGACGTATTAATGTCGACTTTCGAGCGTCGAAAAAATCGTGATCGTTACACAATTTGTCTTTTAGATATCAAACATTTCAAATAAATAAACATATGATTTCTTCTTTAATAAAGTAACATTTATTATTCTTTATTAACATTTATTATTCCAATCAATTGGAAATTTACATTCAGACAATTGATAATTTCATTAAAATTAATGTTATTAAAATACACAATAACATTTGTTATCATCCTTACATTATTGCAAACATGTGTCATTAATAGAAATTTTACATAAGCTCATAACTTGTATTATAATTTAATTTGTATCAGTAAAATCTTAATTTTTTTATTCCTAACAATTTTATTCAAAAATCTTATTTAATTTAATATTTTTAAATGTTTAAAAATACTGGTCATTACAAAAAATCGATTAGAGAAGTTGGAATAAGATTTCATAATTGATCCCAAGTGCAAGTGGGAGACTGATAGAGTTAAGGGTATGCACTAGGGGCAATTATGTAATTTGTTACATATATCTAACTCAGTAACCAATCTTGTTCGAAATCAACGGCATTTTCTTTCTGTTATATACTTTATATAATGTGGTTATATTAATTAATTAATTTAATTAAAAGTATATTTAATAGAAAACCATAAATGGCATGTTTTGTGATAATAGTTACAAAAGTGTGGTGACCCTGAGTAATTTATCACAACAAAAATAAATATACCATCTTGAATGTTCCTAGTCAAGATGCATCGAGACTGGATATTGATGTATCTGTTGAGATTAAAGCATGTAACACTCTCCAAATATTGTGCAGTGTATTACTTATGGATGTTCAGGGCACCTAGAGATTACGTACTGATAGTTATTGGATAACTATGGAATGACTCACTCGATAGTTTTGGTTAATACAACTAAGGTCAAACAGAAAATATTGATGGATTGATTTACACAGTTTTGCTGACTTGAGAATACTGTGGATCCTCAACATGAAGCTCCGCTTTGATTATAGGCAATTTATGGGATGACATTCCATCGAGTGACTATAGTTGGGTCGAATGGAAGTGAAACACTATTTAAGAGAGGATTTAATGTTATATGGGGTTAGTATCACAGTCACTCAAAGTCAACTCAAAGTTAAAGTCTCTAGGCAGAGCATTTCGGTTAATAATAATTGTTATTATTGAATCGAAAACTTGGTGTTTGGAATATAGAGTTGAATATGGATGATACTGGAAATTTGACCATTACCAAATTCCAGAAGTTCAAAATGATATACTTTCGACGAAGAAAATTGGTGTAGATAAATATCACAACCGCGTACCCTTATTAAACTAAAATTAGATTTTATCGAAATGGAGCAAGCGATAAATTTTTCCATAATGTCACACCACCTACTAAGTGACATGTGAACGTTAACATTCGAATAGTTCGATGTTAATTGCTGACTGAATTTACACCCAAGAGTTAAACAACCGAAATAATGAATTCTCTTTTGACCAAACGATTTAATTAATTTGTAATTGTTATAAATTAATTAATTTTTACAAAATATTAAATATTAAATTTAAATAATATTTGAGAAATTAATAGTGTTATATATATTTATAATAGTTATAAATATATCGATCGATATGAGATCGATAACAAGTTAAATGGAATATAATTATCCACATTTAATTTGGGTTAAATGGGCTAATGGCCCATGATTGTTTGAGGGTTAGGATTGGCTGCCATAGCATGGGTATTGTAAAGACCCGTAAATTAATCGCTTTATATTTGAATAATTAAATAATTTTTAAATATTTAAATAAAAGATTTTAATAATCAAATAAACATGTTTTAAATATTAATTAATAATATTAAAGTCATTTTCAAATTTTTTTACCAAAATAATTAGTTCGAATAAAAATAGAAAATGTGATCGAAAAATGTTTTCCGAAATTTCGACTTTTCGGCATCAGAAAGTCGTCGAAAAACATTGTGCACATTTGTGCACATATGCACACATATAAATGTTCATGCTATGATAAGTAATCCATGTTAAGGGTTAATAATCATGCTTGGTTTAAATTAAAACTTGATTTGACAACTTATGCATTAGTTTAATAAGAAAGTATATTTATATATATAAAAAAACCATATCATATCTCATGCCATACTTTAGTACACACATATGGAAGCATTTGCAAGATTCAAGGCATGAAAGAGGGGGGGAGGAAGTGTGCTAGGTGTAGGTAGGGGATGGTGTGCATGTATGCTTGTATTATTTTAATATAAGGTTAGTTTTGGAATTTCAATGATTTCCTAAGCCTATAAATACCACTACACATACCTTGTTCTCACTTTACATATTCATTTCCATCTTCATTTCCTATCTCTTCTTCATGTTCATGTGTAACCATGGCTTCCCAGTCCATGTTTAAAGTTGACAAAATATAATTCTTTTCACTACAAAATTTCACAAACTCATCTACAACACCTCCTCTTGCCAAAACAAAACCCTTCTCTACCAAACAAGGCACTACACCCTACATACCCACCATGGCCGAGCCCCTAATGCTCTAGGCTGAGCCCAAAAGCCCATTAGAGGTCCAAAAAATCAAGTTAAAGCTAAGTCCAAGCGATTTTTGGGGTGTTAGTATGATTTCCATTCAAGTTAGTAAGCGATACGGTGAGTAAAGCTTCCACCTTTGAACCACAAAGTTTAAACTATATCTGTACCTATACTTGTAGCTATTGAATGTTTATCATATAAATATAATGTTGGTTTGTTTGGTGTTTGGTTTTTTGCTTGAAAATTAGTCACATTTGAAAGTTAGTAAGCGAATCATTGGTTATATGGAAATCTAGTAGTCAAACTTATGCCATTGTTATTAAATGTTTGATATATGTTATGTTATGGTAAATTATCATGTATTTATGCCCATACCTTGGTTATGTGATGTATGGTTGTGTTGCAAATGTTATATGCTCGAATTCCGAACTGCCCATATAGCGATAGTCGCTATATCGGCACTTTCGAAAAATCATGTTTAATCGAAACCGTTTGGTTTCATTATCGTGCTTGGAATCATTTTACAAGTTAAGAAAGTTTTTGACTAATGATGTTTCCAAAAATAATTAATTATTTTAATAATTGTAACGACCCGTATTTTTTGTTAATTAAAAATATTAAATTAAATAAGATTTTGAAATTTAATATTGTGAGAAATTAAATTTTATGATTTATAAATGGAGAAAATAACTAGAATATGATTAATAATGTTGTTTGAATGTTATTGACAACTATTTTAATGTGATTTCAATCAATTGAAATAATTGTAAAGTTAATTTGGTTATAATAGTAAAAAAGGAATTAAATCGGTAATTAATAGAATTAATGCAATTGAAATATTATAATTAAATGTTGCAGTTAATATGAGTTAAGAGGATAACTGTAGAATATTTATGTAATAAAATGTAAACTAATGTTAATTATATTCATAAGGTAATAGTTGATTCAATAATAAGAGTGTAAACCGAAATAAAAGAATTTGATTGAAATTAAATATAATTAAATGGGATTTTATTACAGTTGTAATTTAACGCTGAAATTTATGCAATATTTAAATATTGGATTTAACATGGAAAATTTATTTTAAAAGATTTTAAATTTCTATGTAATCAAGAATGACGAAAATTGTTAACTTTTAAACTTTGAATTTAAAAGTGATTAAATTGATTTTAAAATAATAATTTATATAATTAACGTGTAAAATTGGGTTTTTGGGCACTGTCTCGGATTTCGACGAAACTAGTTTCTTCGCATCCGTAATAGTGAATTATTGTAGATTTCAAGTTTCGTAGCGATCAGACTTGTCGTTTGATCATGCGAGCTTGAAACGCGTAGAAATCGATTAATAGAATTTAAATGAATATAATTTGATTTTAAAGGCTAACTTCTGTATACAATGGAATTAGAGTTTGAAACTAGTTCCTTTGAGTTTAAAAATATCGAAAACCTATATTTTGATATATGGGATAACCTACTTTCGTTTCGGAAGCGGAACGGGCTTTTCGGGTCGTGTTATCGTTTCGAACCAATTCGATCTGTCCATTTATTCTTGTCCATATATATACATACATACATACATACATATATATAGCCTATCATAAACCCTAACAGTTTCTCATTTTCTTTTTCTGTATGTATCTGTTCATTCGTCTGTTCCTCCTTCTCAAACGTCAAAACAACAAAACCTAATTCCCAATTCCAAAACCCTAATTTCAAATTTCAAACCAAAATCAAAAATTCAAATTCCTCAAAATATATCGAATTATATATCGTTGGAAAGCTCTCAACGAATGCAATCTAAATCTATAGTTTGTTTTTGTAATTGAGTTCCAATTCGGGCAGAAATTAACGAAGTTCTCTTGGCTGTCCATTCTAGGTTTTCGATTTCAACGGTGGATTTGCAGCGATATGGCGGTCAGGTAGTGCTAAGGCGAAGAGGTGGCCAAGAGCTTTCGATCGGTGGTATTCGTTCATGCAATAGTCGTCGAAGTTTGTCAAAATCGATGACAATAGGTGAACAACGATGGCGGCCTTCGGAGGCGCCTCAGGTGATTGCGTGAGGGCGGCCTAGTGCATCGTGGCGTGGTGGTCAGGGCAGTCGTGTCTGATCATGGCAGTGGCGAGCATATTAGCGGCGATTGTGGTCAACATCATGGCGGTTGGAGCATGTTACAAGTGTTCGCGTGGGTTGTTTGATGCTGTAGCATGTATGTGGCTAGGGTTGCTGAGGCAAGTTTACGATTTTGCCCTTATGGTTTATGTCACGACTCGGTTTTTCGACCTCCAAAAATCGACATCAATACGTTCATGGTATTACATGCCGAACAATCGAATGCCGGAAATACCCGATCGTAAGAGAAAGAAAAAAGAGGTAGAAGAAGAAAATAGGAAACAACAACAAAATCTTACAATCGCAGCAGAACAATATATAATAGATAACAACAGATCTTTATACAAAAAAACTATAACTGTTTTTATACATTACATCATCAGAGTACAACACAACCAATAACACAACACCAGACAGTTATAATAACTTATCCTCACAAAAGCTGACTATACAGCTTACACTGCACAGTGGAATACACATCAAGTATGTGATATACGTCTCCGACATCCAGCTCGTCTCCTGAGCTCCATAGCATCCGATCCTGTATCTGTAATACTCGGTTTGACCCGAGTATTATAATAAAATAACACCCGAGTTAGTCTGGAAAAACAGCGTGAGAAAACACACTCAATTGGATTATTAAAGTTTTCAAAATCCTTTGAAATCAATGGTATCTCGTAAGACCACGCCACAAATAAACATGCCGGGTTTTTACCTTATGATAACCAAAACATTTTTATATCCAAACCGTCTGATATTATAATAGTGTCTACAGAAAGTAAAATAGAATCTAGTTGAAATGCTTGCATCTCATGTTCCAGCAATAGTTGGGCACAATCAAAACCGTACGGCGCTTATTGGAGAATGGATTCCATACAATGGCAGGGCTACTGAGGTACCACCTGTCACAGTACCTGGTCTAGATCAGAGTACCGAGGATCACTCCCGACCCCCCCTGCAACACAAGACCAGAGCTTCCCCTTACTGGATAGTCCGAATAAGATCACCCCACGGTTGGGATCAGCAACCGCCACCAAAACCAAGATAAAAAAGGGACTCTAGATAGAGATGACCTTACCCTAATTGTTGCTACCCACTTAGCCTTGTTGCACCTCCCCTGTTTTAGCCATTCCCGGTTGATGAGGCTGAGGCTAAACGTTACCTTTTAGGAACGAATTTCACTTAGAATGCTCATCGTCCTCCAATGACGATGTTCTGATAACATTCGTCCATACAAGTTGTCCTGGGTTTGGACAAACCGAATCACCGTCTTCATTATCTTCAAGGTATACATTCGCTATGTTCAAACTGGATCGAAGTGGTTTTCGGATAATTAAATCCGATCTCGGTCTCTTTGAAACGACCAGCGCATTGGCCAATATTGATAGTCGGTTATTTAACTATCAAATTTAACAATCATTCAACCAATTATTTTACTTCCCCTGAAAAGCACCAAGTCTTTTTAAGTTTAGATTTTAAACAAATTAAATCACTTTGTCCAAAATATACACTTTAAACATTTAAAATAAACTACTTAAACACTTTATTTAAAAAACTAGTTATGAAATTCTATAATAATTTTCCAAGTAAAACTTAAGCCAAAACTACTTTTGAAATAAAGCTATTTTATAAAATATAAATATTTAATAATTTTCCTTTAATCATGATACCCCTTTAAATCTTTAAAACAATTAACTACTATAATTAACTTAATAAATATTTACTTTAAAATTTTAAAACAATTAAATAATAATTTTTCTAAAACATTCTTTCAAAACCACTTTTAAAACTTCTAATTTATTCTTAAAAATCTCCTTTGAAATTATACTTGGCTTTTCAGGAAAATACACTTTTCATTCCAATATAGCCCATCTAATCATTTATAAATCCTTCTCGATTTATCCCAATTTAATTTACGTCCCAATCCCGTAAATTTTATTTCCCATACTTTTAAAAATAAAACCACTATTTATTTTTAAAACGAATTACCCTTTCCTTATAAATTCCCACCGTGAATTTATAAATCCAAATTATCCACTAATAAATATTCACTTAATTTATAAACCCAATTTATAAATCCCATAGCCTCATTTTCCTTTCTAACCACCATTTCAAAACACTTAATCGATTTTCAAATCGTTTCTCTGAGTTAATTTCATTTTGAAATTTATTTCTGGATTTATCAAAATTACCCAAACACTTAATTTCAAAATTCCCTTTTTATTTCGCCCAAACCATTTTAAATCGTGAATTTAAAATAAATCCTTTAATCCTTAAACAATATCATTTAAATCCTCAAAACTCTTTATTTGCCATTTATTCAAAATCCATATTTTCCCATACCCTGGAATGGGAAAAATAGGATTTCAAAATCAACCATTTACCTTTTCCAAATTTCACCCTCTTTATTTACTCAACTTCACTATAAATGTTTTACTTAAAACTTTCTTTTTATTTTCCTTTAAAAATCCAATCTTTATATTTTTGATATCTTAATATACCAAAATATATTCAGCCAAACCATATCATTCAATGATTTCAATTTATACTAGAATATATCACAGATTATCAAATATATCAAATCACAGATTATGAAAATAATTTCAATACTTTTGAGGAATCCAGTTGGATCCCTCCAACTTGTTTCCCTGCATCCACAGATGTTAGCACAATATAAAAATACCAATCCCACTTCAAGGGGGATATCGCGGTATAAGCGTCATCCGCTATTATGCGGGGCGCATAGGGTCTCATCCGCTATATAATGTAGGAATATCAATCACTCCAATATATTTATACTACTACTATATATATAATATCACATCCAGGCTGATAATAATTATCAATTTCAATAAATCATCCAATAATTTAAATTTTAACTAATTAACTTTACTAGTAATCCAATGTGAGAGAGATTAACTCACCTTTGATTTTTGTTTTGCAATCCGACCCAAACCGGCTATTTCCTTCATGATTTTTGGACCTTGTACAAACATTATACGGTTTATTAACATTTTAAATAATCAAACGATCCATTACCATTTAATAAATTTATTTAACCAATAATTTTAATTAAACAAGTTCCTTTAATAAATTATTTTTAGTGACTAAAATAATTAAATAAGTTAGTTAGACAAATTAATCTCCATAATACATTATTTTAAAACTAACTAGTACGTGAAAATATGTATATATATTTTTATATAGATAATTTACATCTATACATGTTTTTCCTTGAAACCCATACACTTATAAAATTAATTTATATAGATTAAAAATCTTATTTTGATATAAACTCTTCAACATTTAAAATCTCTATATATTTTTTTTCAAAATCTTTCTGTATATATACATTTAATTAAAACAGACTACTTTTAAAATTTTCTTCTGCTGTTCATCTATTCTTTTTTTTTCTGTAAATAACAAACATAAATTTTCTTTACTGTATATATACACATATATATCTATTAAATTTTAAAATGAAAAAAAAAGATTGCGTATACGTCACTTTCGACCAAGCTTCAGACTACGACTTCGAACCAGTGCCGCCTCGCTCCTCGATCCCTTCACCCAAACAAACAATGTCGCGACCTCGTGCTCGCGCGCCACCCTGATTCGCGAACTCCACTCGCCGATCGATACAATCCCATCGCTAGAGACGAAACCACCCCACCATCAGCCCAGCACCAATCGAATTCGCCTCCATCCTCCTATGCTTGCGTCCTCTTCCATCGTCAACGCCATCGCCGTCAAGTGCGCGCGAGCTCCCCGATTCCCTCCTCCTCGTCGCCAAGCGACTGCCACGCATCAACGCGGCTTCACCCCTCCTCCAACCCTCTGACCGAAAACGCGAGCTTCCCCTTAGCCTTCGACTCCACTATCTTCACGCGAGCGCGCGCCCCAGCTTCCTTGTGATTCGTCGCATGCGATTAATTTTTTTTTTGAAGATGAACTGTCGATTTATTTCGTTCAGCCATTTCTTTTGAGCGACCGATTTGAAAAAGAAGAATGTGAAAAAAGAAACGAAGCTTGCGTGATTTAAACAGTTATTATCATTCTCTTTTTTTTTCTTGATTTGAACTGAGTGATAGGGAAAAAGGGACGTGATTTTTGAAAGGAGATGGCGTGTAAAGTTTGGTTATGAACAGTGATTGAGGAGAAAACATAAAGTTCTGATGTGAAGAAGTTTGACCAGTCAACAATATATATAATATTATTTAAAATTTAAATCGTCTGAATTTGCAACTCAAAATCACGACCCCCAATCGAGGCGTGCCGCCAGGCGTTCATAATGTTATACCCCTATTTCAAACGAAATGAAAAAGGTTTCGAGTCCTAATTCGATCGTATGGAGAAGATAGCTTTTTGAACCCAATTATTATATTGAATTTTCGATATAAATTTCAGCGCGTTTATCACTCGTATGATCAAATGATAACTCCAAAGGCTACGAAATTTAAAATCCGATAATAGTACACTATTAAGGATCCAATGGAACTGGTTTCGTCGAATTCCGAGACTGTGCCCTGGAAAGCTATTTTTAAATGTCAATTTAAACAATATATTTTTAAACTGAACAAACCACTTTTGAATTCAATTTTTAACATTTTATTATCTTCAGTATTATCAGTATTAATTTTATAAGCCTTTGAAATATTTTTAACAAGCTTGAAACCTCAGATTCAATACTTTACCCAATTTCCACTTATTTAATCCAATAATTAAATTATCCAATAAATAGTGATATTTGAAATTCAAGTTAAAAATTAACTTTTAAATATTTAAAATCAATTAAATATTCCAATTTCAAATGTCCAAAATTCCGGGTCGTTACATTCCTCCCCCCTTAAAAGAATTTCGTTCCCGAAATTGCTAGTTAAGAAAAATGGTCCACAACCCGTTAACTATTTCCCAAAAACCACACAGTTTTCAAACAACTTCCCAGAACAATTTATTGAAACCCATTATTGCTCTTCTGATTCCCACATTCATCCATAGATTTCAACCAATTTTACCTACACAAACTATAATTTAAAACCAAAATTTAAATTATCAAAATTTCTTCAAAATTTTTCTAACTCTCTAAATTTCTGAAAAATTTCACCAACGTCTCCTTTGCACGGCTAGATCGGAACAACTACAAAATTGCCTCTACGGCCCCTAAATTTTCAAAAGAAAACAAAAGCCAAGTGGCTAGATCAGAAAATCATCAAATTTCATATGCCAATTTAAATATATACCTTTTTGTCGGGCAATCCAAATTTATCTTCTGAAATCAAAAACACAAATTTCCTTTGGCTTTTAAAACACCTTTATATCCTACTTAGCAATAATATCCAATCACAGAATCCAAAATCATTATATTCACTTCTTTTACAAAATTTTCCATATATGCTTTACTTAACCCCGTACAATGTACATATACCATCCGTACGCAATATCAAATCCGATCGCCCACTCGATCACACAATTTCATTTCCGAACTAGTATCGTCCACCCGACTTCCTAGTGCGGACTCAGATCTGGTTTCTTGATCAAAAACCGTCATTCTCCTTGCATGGCCATATACTATGATAAAGAATTTCCAGAATCAATCAACAATCCATATCCAGGGTTCGCCGTCGAAAATCGAGTGAAAAATCCCAACTCGGATCGATATATTTATCTCGAAATTATGTGCTTGAATCTGGATCAAATTGTCATGCGAATAAAATAACATACGTACATCCTACGTATTTATCCCAATTGATTATTATTCATATAAATTTTCTTTTTATTCATATTTATTTCAATTCCAATTCTCTTATCCACAATTTTCATTCCACACGCCTTTATTAAATCTTCATTCTTATACTAACTTAGTATATTTCTCAATTCCCAATTTACTTAAGAATTTCACCCTTTACTTTTCTTAAGTTCAATATAAATATTTTATACACCCCTCTTATATTTATTTTAACTTCACCACTTAAGCTTTTATATCTATTTTTTCATTTCTTAAATTTTCAATTCCATGTGTTTCCAATTTGCCTTCCAATTACTAATTCATTTTCAAATCAAATCAAATATTGACTTCTTTTACCGGCCACCTCTCAAACCACATTTAATTAACCACTTTCCTTAATTAGTTCCCTTAACTCATTTATTTCAATCACAATCAATTTTTATTTCCAAACCTTTCATTTTATTTAGCCCATTCGAACTAACTTTCCGATTTCACTTTACTTACACAATTTAAATTTAATCCCAATATTCAGTTGCAAATTTCATTTTCTTACAAATTTAAATTAACTTATATTTTCACAATTTTATTTCAACTTAGTAATCTCTATTACAAAAACTTATTCAATCTAGCCTACGTAGGCCAAATTCCCAATTGAGTTTTAATTCCTTTCCAATAATTTCATTTCAAAATTTTATAAGTTCAAACTTACCAATATTCTATTCACCCATTCCTTCCACTTTTATTTCACTTGATTGGTTTATTTTACTCATTTATTTTAACATAATTCAAATTTAAACATTATTCAAATGTTCAGTTCCAATTTCCATTTAGTTACACTAAATGAATTTGTTCATTCACAAATTTTTCCCACTTGAATAAATTTTTATTCAATAATTATTTCCAGTTGGCCTACTTAGGCTTAATCTCTCAAATTCACCTTACTTATTTAATTCAAGTTGATTTTTACTTCAATTCAAATCTTATAAATCTTCAAACTTATTGATATTCTATAAACATTCTTAAACCAACTCCAGAGTCATTAAACAATCACTTAAGTATTTCAATAATCATTTTTGAAATAATTATATACCCAAATTTATTCCAAAATCCATTAATTTCATATTCACTCCTTTATTATGATTTAAAACCTTATTTTAAATCTGTAACGACCCACTATTTTGGACCATTCAAATCAACAGTAATCCACACATGTCCGACTTGAATAATTCAAAATAACAGATTGTAATAAAATTTGGAGCAAATAAAATCAAACACGGAATCACAGACACAGAATATCAGAATAACTCGGAGTGGAAATAAAATACCATAGTAGTTCATGAAGCTACTATATACAAACTCCCAAAAACATATACAAAATGTCATAGTTTAAAAATGGATACAATAGATGTTAGGGTACATAAACCAATAATACAGAGACAATATCGAATAGTAAATAACTGGATTAGAAGATAAGAAATAACAGATGGACAGATAAGCTCCAGCAAATCTCTAGCTCCAGAAGATAAATTCCAAAGCTGTGATTCTCAAGCTGACCCGAGCGTAAATCAAAACACAAAACACTCGAGTCAGGACATATATACTTATACAATGTAAACCAACTCAAGTGAACTGTAATAGTAATGCATAATAACTTAGAGGATGCTTGGGATCGCCAATCCTTTAAGGATCCATAATACCATCAATTAAACGGTAGTGACAATATCACAGAAATGTCCTTATCGAAATAAACCATGCAACTAACAGTGCTAATGTGCATCACAGCCATCATCAGGAAATCAAATGACATACAGAGAAGTATACCCATGGTTATAGTATTTCAAAATAATATTTTATATTTCAAAAATTTAATATCATTTCAAATCTAAATCTTTATCAAAATAAAGATTAAATCATTTACAAACCATTTCAATTTATCAAAATATCATATCTTTTCAAACTTTCTTTCAATCATTATTTGAATTCAAATCCAATTTATCAAATAAAATACCTTTAAATTCCAAAATATCATTCCTTTACTTTTCTATCAATTCACCCTTTTAAATAGTTTATATTCCAATTAAATTAATTCATTTAACCATTTAAAAGTGAAGTTATTATTCTTTCAAGTCAAGTATTCAATTTCCAAAGTTTCAAACCATTCTGAGTTCATTTACTAAGTCAAAGCCCATAAACATTGAAATTTCAGCATTTCACAGCATCTAGAAAAAAGCTGTTATAGGTTATACTTGAAAACATTTTACTTCAACAAAGACAGCACTTTAAAAACTGCTGTTATATCTCATTTTAGTTGAAATTTAGTTTAAAACAGCAAAGACAGCATTTTCCAGAAATGTTGTAATAGCTTAAGTTCAAAATAAGGGTTTTATTAAATTTCAGCAAAGAAAGCAGGCAGCTACAGTAGTTCACAGAACTGCTGTAATAGCCCTTTATTAAGTTCTTTAGCCTTTACATTTACTACAGCAACTACAACATTTCAGAAATGCTGTAATAGCCTCTTTTTACTAAGTTTTAGTTAAGTTCTGAAACCATAGCATTTCAGAATGCTATTAAAAGTCATTTCTAGATTTTTGTGTATTTCCAGCCAATAATAAAATTCATTTTAAACCCTTTTAACATTTTAAAAATCATGTTTTTATCATTCAAAAATGTTTATATAATATATCATTTAACACATGATTTTTATTAAATAAATCCGTTATAGTTAAATCAAATTTCAATGAATTATTTAACAAATTCAAGTGTAAATTTCCTTTCTTCACATTTTTAATAAATAAACTTAACACTTAAATTTTATTTCCATTTCACAAATTTAACTAAATTTTCAATTTTATTTAATTAACTTACCTTTATTAAAAACCAAATTCACATTTTCAAGTCAAGTTATATTTTAAAATTACACTTTTAAGCATTCATTTATTTAACCATTTTAATACATAGAAAAAAAATCAATAATACTTCATTAAATCATTTAAATTCAAATTTAAAACAAATTATCATATTTACCATTTTCCAAATATAATTAAATTTCCATTTTATTTATATAACTTAAATATCATTTTAAAACCAAAATTCCAAAATTCCAAATTTAAGTTATATTTCAAAAATTCACTTTTCCCATTTATTTAAATTACATTTTTAACTTCTAGAAAAATCCAAATTTCTTTATTTAAACATTAAAAATCCAATTTAAATCAAATTTTCATAATTTACACTTTTGAAAATATTTAAAATATTCAAATACTTTATAAAAATAACCACGGGCATGTATATAGTTTTCTAACCTAGGTCAAGTGATATGGATATGTATCATTTCAATCCGTAGTTTAAAAAGCAAAAATCCGGGTTCTATCATTTCAAACCCGCAATCCCAAGTTAAAATAAATAAATAAAAACCGTTCAGGCCTATCATTTCAGCCCATAACGATTTTTCCTTATTCTAAAGTCCGTTCGGGTATGTATCATTTCAACCCATAGTGAATCTAATCTACAGGGAACTTGTAGTGTGATAAACATATTTAAAATGAACAGTATACAATATATAACAGTAACAGATGAGATGACAAGTAAATTAACAGGTTTAACATCATATAATTAAATCATCACAGGTAGTTATAACATATCATAATATTCTACACATTCAATTGTTGTTGTTTCACATTAGTATAAGTATAAAATGTCGTGTGAGATTTACTCACCTCTTTTGCTGGAGATGCAAGTTCAAATGACACAACACAAACCAGAACACAATGACAAAGCTATGAACTTGAGTGGAGAGCGAGATCCAAGTTATAGATCTTGTGTTACAACCCAAAACAAAACCAAAATAATAGTTAAAAATCAATACGATTGAATTTGAATAACTTTGAAACAAAAAGCAGTTTGAATACGAAACTTTTTGCCTTGCTTTCTCTACTTGTTTGCATGGCCTAAGGGATCAATTAGGTCAGGTTTGTATTTGGTTTGGATCAGGTATGGGACTAGAAAAGGCAAGGCTACAAGGTAGAACATGATGGAGGAAGTTATAACATAGGATAAGTGAAGGGTTTCTAGGCAAATTGGTTGAAAATGGTCCAAACTAAGGCTCGACCATGGGCAATTTGGTTCGGCCAGAGGGTGCACATCTCAGGTCAGTAGCTGGAGTGATGAGGTAGAGTCTGGACAAGGTGGTGGTGGTGGTGGTGGAAAATGAAGGGTATGGTCAAGGGGAGCTCGGCTAGCATTGTTTTTAAGTCATTGTTTGTATTTTGGTGGAGTTTTGTCATCATGGAGGGTCATGGCACTTTCAGGTCAGAGAAGAGGGATGGTTAGGACGTGGATTAAGTGGAGAAAGAGGTGGTGGTGGTCGGTGGAGGAGATGGTGGAGGTAGAGGCCTAGAAACATGTGAAGAGGCAAGGCAAAACATTGAAAAAATGAGGAAGATGATGAGAAAAGAGGTCATTGCTTACCAAAATCTCAGAAATGGTTTTTGGCCGTGACTTTGCTGAAATGAGAAGCTTTTCTTACGTGAAAAATAATTAAAACTCACAGCTACAGCTGAAGGAAAGAATGACCAAAGTTAGACAATGAAAAGGCAAGCAAATGAAGAGACTAGCTAATGAAAAGTTATAGTTTATAAAGCTTTTTGTCTCTTCAATTTTCCACTCTTTTTTATTAAATAAAAACCAATGAAAATTTATTAAATGAGTTTAGAAACTGAAACAAAGTAAAGTAAAATGAAAATAAATAATTAAATTTAAAGAAAATAGAAAAAGAATTAAAGTAATTGCTTTAAATTTGGAGACAGGGTTCAAAAATTACAAATAAATCATCACTAGCTTAAGGAAAATTCCAACTTCACTTTAAAATATTCTAAAACAAAATTTGAAGTAAAATAATTCATTTATATTTTCAAAATGAAATAAATAATTAGATTTAGAGAAAATAGAAAAATAAATAAAGAATTACTTTAATTAATTGAACTGGAAAAATTGTAAACAAAATACAGTTGACACTAGAAAATTTCAATAGCACTTTTAAAAATGTTTTAAAACTAAAATATATACATAACATGTTATTTTACCAATATAAATGTAAATTAGAACATTACATGACCAAATAAAATATTATTTATATAATTTTAAATAATCAATTTTGTTAAATACAACAAATTACACTCAATAGTTAAAAAGACATAACTTTCATAATATTAATCAGATTATAACGAAACGAAAAGCATTATTCTTAAAATTTTATTTACTTTCATAATAAAAGATAAAATTCAAATTTTCAAACTTTTAAATTTCTAAATTAAAAGTCAAAGTTTGACCATATTGACCAAAATTCACTTTTCTGGAAAATATTCTTTTTAGTCATGTTTGGAATTCTAATTCACATCAAAATCAAAATTTATATTTAAAATAACAAAATTTATTCATTTTAATAAATAAAATAAAGTTTTTAAATCAGGAAATCAATTAAAATAACCAAAACATACAATTAAAATAATCACAAAATACAAGGTTGTTACACTCTCTCCCACTCAAATCTTTTCGTCCTCGAAAAGGAATGAGGTACGGAAAACACAGAAAAAAATAGAATGGAATAGGATTAAGACAAGATGACAAGAAGATTAAAATTATACTTGATAACTGTTGTTACAGGTAAGTTTAACAAGGTGGAGAATAGGAATAGCTAGAAGGGAAAATAGGACGAAAGACAAGGATGGGCCATTAATTTAAAACCATATAAATTGCAATTGAAATTCTTTAATACTTAATAATTTGGTTAAATCCATTTTATTAGATCCATAAAAGTCCTTTAATTCAAATTGTTAGTTAAAGAGGTAAACAATATTTAAAACACTTTAAAATCCTTTAGAAAGGAAATAACTAATCAAAGTATCCTTTATATAATATTTTATCAAAATACTTTTATAACTCGATGTCTTAACAAGTTTATCCTCATTCCTGCAGACTCTGGCAGTGCGTTGATCAGGCGAAAAGCTAGAATTCTCCAGGTACTTAGTAGACTTGTTTCAACACCCAGTGAAAATACTGGAAAACTTTTAAAAACAAATATGGAAAGTACAATCCAAAAAAAAACATGTCGATCATGGATCGCGGATACACAATGGTTACGCCTGGATCCCCTTGGAAACATCTGTACCCATACGCCGCCCCCAACCTTGCGATTACGCCATGAAGACTGGTAGTACTACAGATACACAATGGTTACGCCTAGATCCCCCAGGAAACATCCGTACCCTAGGCTCTCGCAGCCCCTGCTGATTACGCTACCAAGCAAACCAATAGATCGTAGATACACAATGGTTACGCCTGGATCTCCCAGGAAACATCCGTACCCGTAGGCCACCCCCCAACCCTGCGATTACCCTATGAAGTCACGCTCGTAAGACCATGGAGATTTCCATGGAATTCGATGGAAACTCGAGTATCATATCCGGAAAACCAAAAATCAAAGAAAAATATCGATAGAATGAATCAACAATGTGGCCACAAAGCGGATATCAAGCAGAAGGCACTTTCCATATCTTTACTTCGAAAATATGTATCATATAGTACCTTTTCAAATCACTTTCAAATATCATACTTATATAAAGTCCATTATATATAAGCTTTTTATTTTCAAATCAAATACTTTCCAAAATCAATAGTATATCAAATCACACTTATATAGACTTCAATTATATAAGATTTCACTTTTCAAATTGAGTACCTTTTCAAATCCATAGTTTTCGAATCCATAGTTTTCGAATCAACATTATACTTATACAAACCAAATTTTATATAAG
Source organism: Allium fistulosum (assembly GCA_030737815.1). Taxonomy (NCBI): domain Eukaryota; kingdom Viridiplantae; phylum Streptophyta; class Magnoliopsida; order Asparagales; family Amaryllidaceae; genus Allium; species Allium fistulosum. The sequence continues at coordinate 762,485,956 of CM060903.1, read as the reverse complement.
TTCAATAACTACCAAATCAAGTATTTAGTAACATAAGGTTCTCAAATTTCAATTTTGTATGAATATCAATATAATTTTCAAAATCATACACGCTTTCACCAAATTATCCTCCCAAATCAAATATCTTCAGTTCCAAAGTTTCCAAAATAAAAAATTTAGAAAAAAAATCCAAATTTCCAAATCAATATAGTTTAAGTCATATATTTCATTTCCAAAATCATCTTATATTTACATAAAGTCCATCTTATATAAGGATCAAAATTTTCAAAAATAAATTTCACTGTACGAAGAGCTATATGGGATTGAACATCTTTTCTTTATAAAAGTTTTTTTAGAATAGTTTTGTATATAAAATAGTTTGTATGTAAAATAGAATAAAATAGTTTGTTTAAGAAGAACAAAAGAAAAAAAAATTTGAAAAATGATTTTAAATTGATAGTAGTTTTTCATAAAAGAAAGAATTCCAATTAAATTACAAAGATATCCAACCCAACAACTTCCAATTTCAGCGGCAAGTATATCAATGATATTAGAATATAAGATGTACATATGTCATCATTTCGCAAAATCATATTCGATCACTCGCTCGATCACACAAGTTCGCTTTCGAACTAGTATTGTCCATTCGACTTCCCTAATGCGGATTTCGATATGGTTTCTCGACTAGAAACCATCAGTCTCCTTGCATAGCCATATACTATGATAGAGAATTCTAGAATCAAGCCCAAAATCCATATCAAATATTCGCCATCAAGAATCAAATGAAAAATCCTAACACGAAATGGTGTAATTCACCTTGAACTTGTGTACTCAAACTCGGATCAATTTGATTATGCGAATAAAACAGCATACGTACAACTTATGTATCTATTCCAACTTGTTAAATATATAGTTTCATAAAGATGTTACTAAGTTAAACATTTAAACTAAATTATTATTTTTTTCAAAATATTTGAAGACCAATTTTTTTCAAAACATTTCAAATCTAAATTTCATATTAGAGAATTTTTTTTTTCTTCAAAATAGCCTTATTCATTTACTTAACAAAACAGTTTCAACTTGTTTAAATCATATTACTACATACTTTAAACACACATACCAAACTTATATACTTTATACTTCAAAATTTCTTAGCTTTGAAAAGTTAACCTTGATTTGGAAGTGCTCGAACCTTCAAAATAGTCGAAGAAATCATATTTCAATCCAAGAGTTGGAAATCAACAACAAATTAGTAAATCAGTTTCAAAAGAAGGATTTCAAATCCGAAACTCGAGGACTGAACACCGGCTCAATTCAAATTGTTCAAATATATATACATATATCTTTCGAATATCACATCACACTTCGGAATTTGAAATCAAAATTAGTTTCACAAGTTACCCGCATAATAAAGTTACCGAAGTGGCCTCTCCCCCACTCTGAAACTCGAAAATCAATGTCGATGAAGCATGCATTCATCACCGAAATTATTTTCCAGCGACATAAGTGGGTTCTGGACTTCTATGTTTTTTCTTTTGAAATTTCTTTCGAAATCATTTGAAACTCATTAAAATCATTTGAAACATTTCATATTCGGAAAATACTTTCAAATCATATTATTTATTATTTCAAAATCTTAAAACCAGTTCCAAAATGCCGGAGTTCAATTACTCAAATTCAGATTCAAAACCTTCAGTTATAAATCATTTTATATGAAACCATTCCTTATAAATTTTCAAAACTTTCTAATCCATTCAAAACTTCAAATTCTCATTTAAAAGGTATGTAGATCCTTATAGAAAATATTTCACCTTTATATAAAAATATGGTCATCCTTATCAAAATAAAACTATGATGAATACACAATTTCAAAAGACAATCAACCACAAATTTTCCAACGGATGATTCAAGTATGGATTTCAAAACAAAACAGAGATTCAAATTTAGAGGAACTCTAATCAAATAGAATTATGATTCAAAGATAAGCTTAAACGAAGATAATTAAATTACCAAATAGAAGATGGATAAGCCTATATAAATCGCAGGCGACCTTAACAGGGTCAACCGTGACTTCAAGAATATAATCGATGCGATATCTAAGGCAAATCGACCTTCGTTCGCTAGAGATAGAATCTAAATATAGCAGAAGATGGAAAACATCGTAAATCGAGGATACAGAAATCTCCGGTGAATCAATGCCAATTATAATGGAGTTTCACCCTTTTACAAATCATTCAAAGATTGGCGGAATCGCCACCTTAAAAAGGTCATTCAAAGTGGGTTATGTCATGCTCCATAATCAAAAGAATATAGGTAGGAGAGATAGGAATGGATTTCAGAACAAGTGGGAGCATTCCAAAATTCAAAGGAATCCTAACCAAGCTAGAAGTTCAAAATTTTTAAGGAAATCCTAATCAAAGAAATTACTACCAAGGTGGATACGAAAGGGACAAAGTCCAGAAAATTTTCTTTCAAAACAAGATAATTTTATATCAAAATAATCTTTAAATATCCTTTAAAAATCATTTGAAAATCATTTTATACTTCGAAAATACGTTCTCCCACAAGGGAATGATTCTGAGATTGATTTCACTCATTCTAGGGTATTTCTACCCTATCTCTAATGAGTTTTTGCTCCGCAGGCTACGGTTTGCCTAAAACCTGGCTCTGGTACCAAATGTAACGACCCACTATTTTGGACCATTCAAATCGACAATAATCCACACATGTCTGACTTGAATAATTCAAAATAATAGATTGTAATAAAATTTGGAGCAAATAAAATCAAACATAGAATCACAGACGCAAAATATCAGAATAACTCGCAGCAGAAATAAAATACCATAGTAGTTCATGAAGCTACTATATACAAACTCTCAAAAACATATACAAAATGTCATAGTTTAAAAATGGATACAATAGATGTTAGGATACATAAATCAATAATACAGAGACAATACCGAATAATAAATAACTGGATTAGAAGATAAGAAATAACAGTTGGACAGATAAGATCCAACAAATCTCTAGCTCCAGAAGATAAATTCCAAAGCTGTGATTCTCAGGCTGACCCGAGCGTAAAGCAAAACACAAAACACTCGAGTCAGGACATATATACTTATACAATGTAAACCAACTCAAGTGAACTGTAATAGCAATGCATAATAACTTAGAGGATGCTTAGGATCGCCCATCCTTTAAGGATCCATAAAACCATCAATTAAACGGTAGTGACAATATCACATAAATGTCCATATCGAAATAAACCATGCAACTAACAGTGTTAATGTGCATCACAACCATCATCAGGAAATCAAATGACATACAGAGAAGTAACCCGTGGTTATAGTATTTCAAAATAATATTTTATATTTCAAAAATTTAATATCATTTCAAATCTAAATCTTTATCAAAATAAAGATTAAATCATTTACAAACCATTTCAATTTATCAAAATATCATATATTTTCAAACTTTCTTTCAATCGTTATTTGAATTCAAATCCAATTTATCAAATAAAATACCTTTAAATTACAAAATATCATTCCTTTATTTTTCTATCAAATCACCCTTTTAATTAGTTTATATTCCAATTAAATTAATTCATTTAACCATTTAAAGTGAAGTTATTATTCTTTCAAGTCAAGTATTCAATTTCCAAAGTTTCAAACCATTCTGACTTCATTTACTAAGTCAAAACCCATAAACATTGAAATTTCAACCTTTCACGGCATCTAGTAAAAAGCTGTTATAGGTTATACTTGAAAACATTTTAATTCAGCAAAGACAGCACTATAAAAACTGCTGTTATATCTCATTTTAGTTGAAATTTAGTTTAAAACAGCAAAGACAGCATTTTCCAGAAATGTTGTAATAGCTTAAGTTCAAAATAAGGGTTTTATTAAATTTCAGCAAAGACAGCAGGCAGCTACAGCAGTTTACAGAACTGCTGTAATAGCCCTTTATTAAGTTCTTTAGCCTTTACATTTACTACAGCAACTACAGCATTTCAGAAATGCTGTAATAGCCTCATTTGACTAAGTTTTAGTTAAGTTCTGAAACCATAGCATTTCAGAATGCTATTAAAAGTCATTTCTAGATTTTTGTGTATTTCCAGCCAATAATAAAATTCATTTTAAACCCTTTTAACATTTTAAAAATCATGTTTTTATCATTCAAAAATGTTTATATAATATATCATTTAACACATGATTTTTATTAAATAATTCCGTTATAGTTAAATCAAATTTCAATGAATTATTTAACAAATTCAACTGTAAATTTCCTTTCTTCACTTTTTAATAAATAAACTTAACACTTAAATTTTATTTCCATTTCACAAATTTAACTAAATTTTCAATTTTATTTAATTAACTTACCTTTAATAAAAACCAAATTCACATTTTCAAGTCAAGTTATATTTTAAAATTACACTTTTAAGAATTCATTTATTTAACCATTTTAATACATAGAAAAAAAATCAATAATACTTCATTAAATCATTTAAATTCAAATTTAAAATAAATTATCATATTTACCATTTTCCAAATATAATTAAATTTCCATTTTATTTATATAACTTAAATATCATTTTAAAACCAAAATTCCAAAATTCCAAATTTAAGTTATATTTCAAAAATTCACTTTTCCCATTTATTTAAATTACATTTTTAACTTCTAGAAAAATCCAAATTTCTTTATTTAAACATTAAAAATCCAATTTAAATCAAATTTTCATAATTAAAACTTTTGAAAATATTTAAAATATTCAAATACTTTATAAAAATAACCACGGGCATGTATATAGTTTTCTAACCTAGGTCAAGTGATATGGATATGTATCATTTCAATCCGTAGTTTAAAAAGCAAAAATCTGGGTTCTATCATTTCAAACCCGCAATCCCAAGTTAAAATAAATAAATAAAAACCGTTCAGGCCTATCATTTCAGCCTATAACGATTTTTCCCTATTCTAAAGTCCGTTCGGGTATGTATCATTTCAACCCATAGTGAATCTAATCTACAGGGAACTTGCAGTGTGATAAACATATATAAAATGAACAGTATACAATATATAACAGTAACAGATGCGATGATAAGTAAATTAACAGGTTTAACATCATATAATTAAATCATTACAGGCAGTTATAACATATCATAATATTCTACACATTCAATTGTTGTTGTTTCACATTAGTATAAGTATAAAATGTCGTGTGAGATTTACTCACCTCTTTTGCTGGAGATGCAAGTTCAAATGACACAACACAAACCAGAACACAATGACAAAGCTATGAACTTGAGTGGAGAGCGAGATCCAAGTTATAGAGCTTGTGTTACAACCCAAAACAAAACCAAAATAATAGTTAAAAATCAATACGATTGAATTTGAATAACTTTGAAACAAAAAGCAGTTTGAATACGAAACTTTTTGCCTTGCTTTCTCTACGTGTTTGCATGGCCTAGGGGATCAATTAGGTCAGGTTTGTACTTGGTTTGGATCAGGTATGGGTCTAGAAAAGGTAAGGCTACAAGGTAGAACATGATGGAGGAAGTTACAACATAGGGTAAGTGAAGGGTTTCTAGGCAAATAGGTGGAAAATGGTCCAAACTAAGGCTCGACCATGGGCAATTTGGTTCGGCCAGAGGGTGCACATCTCAGGTCAGTAGCTGGAGTGATGAGGTAGAGTCTGGACAAGGTGGTGGTGGCGGCCAAAGGTGGTGGTGGAAAATGAAGGATATGGTCAAGGGGAGCTCGGCTAGCATTGTTTTTAAGGCATTGTTTGTATTTTGGTGGAGTTTTGTCATCATGGAGGGTCATGGAACTTTCAAGTCAGGGAAGAGGGATGGTTAGGCCGTGGATTAAGTGGAGAAAGAGGTGGTGGTGGTCGGTGGAGGAGATGGTGCAGGTAGAGGCCTAGAAACATGTGAAGAGGCAAGGCAAAACATTGAAAAAAATGAGGAAGATGATGAGAAAAGAGGCCATTGCTTACCAAAATCTCAGAAATGGTTTTCGGCCGTGACTTTGCTGAAATGAGAAGCTTTTCTCATGTGAAAAATAATTAAAACTCACAACTACAGCTGAAGGAAAGAACGGCCAAAGTTAGACAATGAAAAGGCAAGCAAATGAAGAGACTAGCTAATGAAAAGTCATAGTTTATAAAGCTTTTTGTCTCTTCAATTTTCCACTCTTTTTAATAAAATAAAAACCAATGAAAATTTAGTAAATGGGTTTAAAAACTGAAACAAAGTAAAATAAAATGAAAATAAATAATTAAATTTAAAGAAAATAGAAAAAGAATTAAAGAAATTGCTTAAAATTTGGAGATAGGGTTCAAAAATTAAAAATAAATCATCACTAGCTTAAGGAAAATTCCAACTTCACTTTAAAATATTATAAAACAAAATTTGAAGTAAAATAATTCATTTATATTTTCAAAATGAAATAAATAATTAGATTTAGAGAAAATAGAAAAATAAATAAATAATTACTTTAATTAATTGAACTGGAAAAATTGTAAACAAAATACAGTTGACACTAGAAAATTTCAATAGCACTTTTAAAAATGTTTTAAAACTAAAATATATACATAACATGTTATTTTACTAATATAAATGTAAATTAGAACATTACATGACCAAATAAAATATTATTTATATAATTTAAAATAAACAATTTTGTTAAATACAACAAATTACACTCAATAGTTAAAAAGGCATAACTTTCATAATATTAATCAGATTTTAACGAAACGAAAAGCATTATTCTTAAAATTTTATTTACTTTCATAATAAATGATAAAATTCAAATTTTCAAACTTTTAAATTTCTAAATTAAAAGTCAAAGTTTGACCATATTGACCAAAATTCACTTTTCTGGAAAATATTCTTTTAGTCATGTTTGGAATTCTAATTCACATCAAAATCAAAATTTATATTTAAAATAATAAAATTTATTCATTTTAATAAATAAAATAAAGTTTTTAAATCAGGAAATCAATTAAAATAACCAAAATATACAATTAAAATAATCACAAAATAAAGAGTTGTTACACTCTCCCCCACTCAAATCTTTTCGTCCTCGAAAAGGAATGAGGTACGGAAAACACAGAAAAAAATAGAATGGAATAGGATTAAGATAAGATGACAAGAAGATTAAAATTATACCTGATAACTGTTATTACAGGTAAGTTAAACAAGGTGGAGAATAGGAATAACTAGAAGGGAAAATAGGACGAAAGACAAGGATGAGCCATTAATTTAAAACCATATAAATTACAATTGGAATTCTTTAATACTTAATAATTTGGTTAAATCCATTTTATTAGATCCATAAAAGTCCTTTAATTCAAATTGTTAGTTAAAAAGGTAAACAATATTTAAAACACTTTAAAATCCTTTAGAAAGGAAATAACTGATCAAAGTATCCTTTATATAATATTTTATCAAAATACTTTTATAACTCGATGTCTTAACAAGTTTATACTCGTTCCTGTAGACTCTGGCAGTGCGTTGATCAGGCGCAAAGCTAGAATTATCCAGGTACTTAGTAGACTTGTTTCAACACCCAGTGAAAATACTGGAAAACTTTTAAAAACAGATATGGAAAGTACAATCCAAAAAAAAACAAAACATGTCGATCATGGATCGCGGATACACAATGGTTACGCCTGGATCCCCCAGGAAACATCTGTACCCGTAGGCCGCCCCCCAACCTTGAGATTATGCCATGAAGACTGGTAGTACTATAGATACACAATGGTTACGCCTGGATCCCCCAGGAAACATCCATACCCTAGGCTCTCGCAGCCCCTGCTGATTACGCTACCAAGCAACCCAATAGATCGCAGATACACAATGGTTACACCTGGATCTCTCAGGAAACATCCGTACCCGTAGGCCACCCCCAACCCTGCGATTACGCTATGAAGTCGCGCTCGTAAGACCATGGAGATTTCCATGGAATTCGATGGAAACTCGAGTATCATATCCGGAAAACCAAAAATCAGAGAAAAATATCGATAGAATGAATCCACAATGTGGCCACAAAGCGGATATCAAGCAGAAGGCACTTTCCATATCTTTACTTCGAAAATATGTATCATATAGTACCTTTTCAAATCACTTTCAAATATCATACTTATATAAAGTCCATTATATATAAGCTTTCATTTTCAAATCAAATACTTTCCAAAATCAATAGTATATCAAATCACACTTATATAGACTTCAATTATATAAGATTTCACTTTTCAAATTGAGTACCTTTTCAAATCCATAGTTTTCGAATCAACATCATACTTATACAAACCAAATTTTATATAAGTTCGATAACTCCCAAATCAAGTATTTAGTAACATAAGGTTCTCAAATTTCAATTTTGTATCAATATCGATATAATTTTCAAAATCATATACGCTTTCACCAATTTATCCTCCCAAATCAAATATCTTTAGTTCCAAAGTTTCCAAAATAATAAATTTAGAAAATAAATCCAAATTTCCAAATCAATATAGTTTAAGTCAAACAATTCATTTCCAAACTCATCTTATATTTACATAAAGTCCATCTTATATAAGGATCAAAAATTTCAAAAATAAATTTCGCTGTACGAAGAGCTATATGGGATTGAACATCTTTTCTTTATAAAAGTTTTTTTTAGAATAGTTTTGTATATAAAATAGTTTGTATGTAAAATAGAATAAAATAGTTTGTTTAAGAAGAACAAAAGAAAAATAGTTTTGAAAAATGATTTTAAATTGATAGTAGTTTTTCATAAAAGAAAGAATTCCAATTAAATTACAAAGATATCCAACCCAACAACTTCCAATTTCAGCGGCAAGTATATCAATGATATTAGAATATAAGATGTACATATGTCATCATTTCGAAAAATCATATTCGATCACTCGCTCGATCACACAAGTTCGCTTTCGAACTAGTATTGTCCATTCGACTTCCCTAATGCGGATTTCAATATGGTTTCTCGACTAGAAACCATCAGTCTCATTGCATAGCCATATACTATGATAGAGAATTCTAGAATCAAGCTCAAAATCCATATTAAATATTCGCCATCAAGAATCAAATGAAAAATCCTAACACGAAATGGTGTAATTCACCTCGAACTTGTGTACTCAAACTCAGATCAATTTAATTATGCTAATAAAACAGCATACGTACAACTTATGTATCTATTCCAACTTGTTAAATATATAGTTTCATAAAGATGTTACTAAGTTAAACATTTAAACTAAATTTTTTTTTCAAAATATTTGTAGACCAATTTTTTTCAAAACATTTCAAATCTAAATTTTATATTAGAGAATTTTTTTTCTTCAAAATAGCCTTATTCATTTACTTAACAAAACAGTTTCAACTTGTTTAAATCATATTACTACATACTTTAAACACACATACCAAACTTATATACTTTATACTTCAAAATATCTTAGCTTTGAAAAGTTAACCTTGACTTGGAAGTGCTCGAACCTTCAAAATAGTCGAAGAAATCATATTTCAATCCAAGAGTTGGAAATCAACAACAAATTAGTAAATCAGTTTCAAAAGATGGATTTCAAATCCGAAACTCGAGGACTGAACATCGGCTCAATTCAAATTGTTCAAATATATATACATATATCTTTCGAATATCACATCACACTTCGGAATTTGAAATCAAAATTATTTTCACAAGTCACCCGCATAATGTGACGACCGTTGTAACGACCCGCCATTTTAGGCCATTCGCATCCATTATAAGTGTATAGGTAGACACTCATGCCGGAGTTGAATTGCTCAAAATACCGCGTTGTTAATTTAAATTTGGCAAAACTGAACATATACAATAAATAAATAATCACAGATCACAGACACAGAGTAATAAGTGCAGCGGAAATAAAAGAGATAGTAGTTCATGAAGCTACTATATGAATATATAAAATACATCAGAGTTTACAACAGAAGAGTAATACGATACATCAGAGTTAAACCAGAAACAAATCAGAATACATCACTGGAATCATCGAATATCTGAAAGCTGGATAGATAGCTGGATCTCCAAGCGAAGCTCCAACTCCAAAGGTGAGTCTCGAAAGCTGAACTACTCAGTCTGACCCGAGCGTAAAGCAAAACACAAAACACTCGAGTCAGGATTAACATTCTTATAATAATAAATCCAACTCAAGTGAAATAACAATTGAAATACAAGTAACTCAAAGGATGTTTGGAATAACCATCCTTTAAGGATCCGTTAAACTATCTACTATGTAGTAATGTACGCTAAGTAGATAATGTCTATCAGTAATATAAAGATATCAAAATAGCGTTAAGTCGTGGCCCATTCCACCCTTAACACATTTTTATTCCCAAAAGCATATACAAGACCGTAGTTTCCCCAAAACCGGAAGTCACCAGAGGGCAATCCATATACTAAAGGTACAAATCAAAATCGTAGTGGTCGCGAATAGGATAATCAGTATGACAAGGTACATGAGGCAATACCAACTAGGATACTAGTAGTTGCGTGATCCGGACTGATGTTGGGCATAGCAGCTACTACCCCAACACCACGAAACAACACTCCCATAATCGAGGGGTGCACCCAAATCGAATCACAAAAGTAATAGATATGGTAACGAAGAAGTGTGTCCGCTAGAGGTGGCGAACCTCAATGGCCCGGCGCGGCTCCTGTTTTAGTCATGTCAGGGGTCATCCAAAATCGTTCTCTTTCTTCAATCAACGCGTTCACCAAACCATCCACTTCATTCTGGATCAACACTCCGCGTATAATAGTTATTAAAGTGGTTTTCGGTATCGACAGAGAGTATGTCCATATCCGATCCCGGTCTCTTTAATAACTACGTATTTATTACACCGATGGTCATTTAATAGAATTTCAAAATAGTTATATTTCGAAACCGACAGATCATTGCCATTTCAAAACCATACCAATATGATATCACTTTCACTTCAAATAAATCCATTTCCAAAATCATAGTACTTTTCTTTTAAATAGTTTAGATATTAAAATTTGTATATATAATAAAATAATTTATATTAAAAATGATTTATATTAAAATAGTTTATATTAAAATAATTTATAAAGTAAAATATCAATAATTTAAATATAATTTTAAAATTACTTTATAAATAAAATAGTTTCCTCAAATTTCACAAATCGATCCAAATTAACTCGAATTCCAAAATTTTAATTTAATCAAATCTCAAATCATCAATTTTCAATTCGATTCAGTTTCTAAATAACCAATTCAAGCTATCGATTTCAAATACATATTTAAACCATAAAATAAGCCATTTCAATTTCAATATATTTCAAAGCTTTAAATATTCAACATTTCAATTACATCTTATACAACTTCAATTCACAAATTTTAAATAAACAAAATATCCCATTTAAATTTATATAAATTTGAAATATTCATTAAAGTCACTTCTAATCAAATTCAAGTTAAAAACATATCTTTAGAATTTCAAATTTAATAAATTTCAAATCAACTTATTTAAGTATAATTATTAAATAATTAAGAATCCCAAATCAATTTCAAATTTATCTTTCAACCTGAAACATTTTAAACTTTATATTTGAAAATATAAATTTTCATAAATACTCGAACATATTTCATATTGATTCGAATCAACTTTATTAAATCAACTTTAATAAATATTTAAAATCATTATTTATTTAAAACCATATATTTCTTTCAAAACCGTAGAAATGTTTTTCAAAACATTTATACATAGACCAACGATGTCTGTATATGATTTTCTATCCTATGGTCAAGTGATACGGATATTTATCATTTCAATCCGCAATTTAAAATATATTCGGGTATATATATCTTTCAACCCGAAATCCCAAATTCAATTTAATTTGAAAATCGCTTGTGTTTATCATTTCAACCCATAACGATTTTCTCCTATTCTAAAGTCCGTTCGGGTATGTATCATTTCAACCCATAGTGATTCTATACTAACAGGGAACTTGCAGAGTGATAACAGATATGATAATAATATAACAACGGTAACAGGCATATATCATCGGTATAAATAACAGATAAGGGTGTCAGATGTCACAGGTGAACAGATACAGATGATGGCATATATATATATATCAATATAAATAACAGATAATGATGTCAGGTGTCACAGGTGAACAGATACAGATGATGGCATAGGTATAGCAATATAAATAACTAACAGCAGCATATTTCAATTGTCGTTTCAATTGAAATCAAATTTAATAAATAAAAGAACGTTAATCGTGAGTGATTGCTCACCTTTCGAGGCTAGAGAGATCAAACAAAGAAATGAGCTATGAATTTCAAAGCAACACTAGAAGGATATGATTTGATGAAGAAAACAGGCGCGACGAACAAAGCTGGTAACAGGGATCGATTTAACAACTGAATTAGTTTTGATATAAACTAAAATATAGATTATAATTATATTATATATATATCTATATATTAAATTTTATATTTAAATCAAATATACTAAAATACTATAAAATTTCAAAATAAATATTTAAAATGAACAGTATATTATCTTCAAAGTTCATACCATATGCAGATATTATAATTATATGCTTTATACAACCAGAACTTATAAATTTTGATCAAAAATATCTACTATTAACCTAAACAATTTATACAAATTTATAGTAAAGGCATACCAATATATATCAATGTACACTACTCAACAGACAACACGAACATTATATAGATATCTATCATATTTCAAAAGGTATACAATATTTCTAAAAGGCAATACATATTATAACCAAAGATATATCCAGATAAATTTTACACAGACCCATATATATTTATATATAACCGAAGAGCAGAATACAAGTTGTCTTTATTTTAAATAAAAAAATTTCATGAACAGAACTGCAGACAACTTTATGTCACATTATATTATATACCACTAACATATTATATTACCATTTCAGAAATCCAACTGAAACACACCTATTATTTGCATACTAATATAAGTGTTCACTAATACATATTAATACTAACATACCTATTCAAAACAACATTACCAAAATCTATATATATATGTGAAATCCCGCAATAACTTACACTATATATATAAACTTTAATATGATAAAACTGTGAACATGAATACAACAACTCACCCAAACAAAATCATATATACATATAACTCAAAACTTATATACGTATAATACTTAAACCGCTATTTTGTAAATTAAAATATTAATTACAACATTATATATAGCATACGCAACTCACAGACCCATGTCAAAAAAAATATTTCGTATTATAAACAACTTCATAACATTTTATAAACTGTAAAACATATTTAAACCTTTCAACTAAATAATACATATATAAAACATATCAGTAACCATATCTAAAATACCACTTATATATATATTAAACTGACCTTCACAGAAGTTAGATGAAAGACGAGGAGGAAGATAAGAGATGGCAGCGGTTGCTAGGCATGGTCGGAGATGGGCTCGGCAGCGGCTGCTGTGAGGCGGAGGGCGGCTAAGGGAACACTGACGTGGGTTAGTGGAGGACTTTGGTGAATGGACGCAGGCTGTTGATGGCATGGGAAAGTGGTCGTGGCACGAAGGCTTCGGCAGATGTGAGGCGTGGAAATGAAGGCTAGCGGAGGAAGGGAAGTAGGCGTGCGTGCGGTGTGGAGGGCGAGTGCGGCAAGGCGGAGTCGGAGGGTGTAGGCGGTGGCGAGGCTGTGGAGAATAGGTTCAGGTCGGAGCATTGGTGGAGGGGTGTCGCTGTGGTGGGGTTGCACGCGAGCTCGAAGGCAGAGCGTGCCTTGGTGATGGGTCGGCACTGGAAGATGGGGCTGCCGATGGTGGGGCATAGGCCGCGGAGGTGTCGGTGCAGGAGGTGGATGAGGTGGAGGTTGCGATGGTTGGTGGAAGGTCACTGGGTTTTGGTCGTTGGTGAGGAGGTTCGGCTATAGGCCAGATGTGGAGGAGAGCAAATATTTTTCGGAGAACAGATATAAAATGGTTCAGGTAAAAGGCATGGAAGAATATGAGCAGCTTGGTTTTATAACTTATCATATTTCTAGAAAATGAAACTGTTAGGGAGGTGAGAATAAATGAATTGAGCTAGCATAGAAGAAATATGAAAAAGGAGACTTTGCTGACCTTGGGAAGAGCAGGCATCAAAAGAATAAATGAATAAAGTGGAAGGGATGGTTGCGTGGAGAGAAGGAGAAGCAGGGAAAAGTTGAAGTGAAAGGAAGTGAACAGGCTTTATAATATACAACCATATTATATAATATATTTTGGTTTATATGCACAAAATGAAAAGACAAAAGTAGAAAGAAACGAACCAAACTGAAATGAACCGGCGAATGTTATAAAGTGCACAGTAAATATTAAGTCACGAGCGAAAATTTCAGAAAATATTAAATGCAAACAGCTGTTGGATGTGAGCAGGTAAAAAGATGAAAAGACAGATGGGAACAAAAGGTTTTTAAAACGGCTACCGATACGGTCCAACGTTTTACAGATTCTGCTGCGTACCAGACTCCGAAATACAGAAATGAATATACCGTAGAGATCAGCACAACGAGACGATCAAAACGGTATACAGATATCAGTGGTATGATTGAATTATAAAAATTCGAATTTTCTAATAGCGGAAAATGCAAGAAAAACGCTGAAAAATAAGATCGACGGACCCAAAGATGTCCGAATTTGGAAAAAGTACAAACTGACATCTTGCTCAGAAGATGGTTTAGAATTTTTCTACGTAAAAATATTTAGGTTTCGGAAACATTTTATTTTCATCGCTTTTAACTGATTAGATTGAAGTGAATTTACGCGCGAAATATACTTTCATATTTTCGGACGAAAATTTACCAGTTGCTATGTTTAACTAACCGCATTCCAAATATCAAATTTATATTTCAAAATTTATCGTTTAAAATTTCCTAAAATTTCAACTAATAACGTTATTAAAACCGGTTAAATTTACGGGTCGTTACATTCTCCCCCACTCAAAACTTTTCGTCCCCGAAAAGGAACGAGGTATGAGAATAGAAACAACCAGAAAGAAAACAGATTTGAAATATAGAATAACAGTTAATTTAAACCATATAATTTCAAATTTAAATTAATTGATATTCAATAATTGATTTAATCCATTTGATTTCACTTAAGTTAAATCAAACTCAACTATTTCTAAATTCACTATCTTATTATCCCATTTTCTTAAATTTACAATTCCTAAAACCATAAATTTGAATAGTCTTTTATTATAATCATATTTTCTTCAACAATTTTAAATTCTTCTTTATTCCAAATTATTGTTAAATTTATTCTACTTAAAATATCTAATCACATATAATTAACCCATATAAATTAATTTAAACATAAAAGTTTCGATTTAAATTAATTTACATCTATTAATTTCTTTTAGATTCAAGGTATTTTCATATGTTGATCAATTTCAATTTATTAATTCTTTCAAAATAAATTTATTTCATTATTAACTGAGTTTACTTATTATCCCATCTAACTCTATTAACATCTTTATAATCAAAATTTAGTGTATAACATTTATTATAAACACTCAAATTTTATTTATAAATTCAATTTATCTTATATATTATTCAATTACATATTCAACTTCTGTATGATTTAGGTAAGTTGTATTAGAATGCAGTTGAACAATATACAAATAAAATTTTCCCAATTCAATTATTCAAGTTTAAATATTTATTCCAAATTTTGGTTTTATTTATAATTAAAATCATCCTTTAACAAAATTTAAGAATTAGATTTCCGATTAACTTTAAACAATTTAGAGATAAATATATTTATATCAAATCAAATTATATTTCAAAATAAGATACCTATATATATGTAAATCAAAATATACTGAAGAAATTCAAATCAAAATAATTTTCAAAACAAACCGTAGCAAAGCTACAGAATAGTATCTCCACTTCGAAACTCGAAAATGAACGTCGATGATGCGGCCGCCATCACCGAAATTATTTTCCAGCGACAAAGAGAAGAGCACTGATTTCAACATTTTAAAATTCTTTGGAAACGATTTCTATTCGAAAATACTTTCAATAATATATACTTTAAAATTTTAAAACCAAAGTTCGAAATCACCGGAAACTAAATTCTCAAATTTCTGAATTAAATTCATTTCAAATTCCAAATCAATTTATAAACCGTATTTATAAATTTATTTAGAACAATAAATGATAATCAAATATTATCATTTCAACCAAACAATTTAATTAACCTATTAAATTCCAGAAAATTTACTTATATATAATATAGTCATACAAATTTATTTCATTACTAAATTTGAAAACTACATTGTGTCGGTTTGCTTTGTTCAAGTGTTTTGGAAATCCTATCGATAGCGTTGATCAGACGAATCGATCGGAAACCCAAATCAACCTCAACAACTCAAACAACACAGCATATATTTAAAACGTTTATATATTAGTTTACAAATACATTTCTTTGCTCGATGATACAGGAATGAATTTTCAAAATAAGGATAGGGTTTCAAATTTGATGGACTCAGATCAAAGAGAATTTTATTCGACGATAAGTTCGAACAAAGATACGATGATTAATAACAAAGTAGGAAGATTGATAAATTTATATAAATCGCGGACAACCTTAACCGGGTCAACCGTGACTTCAAAAATAAGATCGATGCAGAATTTCAGGGCAAATCTACATTCGATCTCAAGAAATAGAATTCAGGTATAGCAGTAGATAGATAGCATCGTAAACCGAGGATACAGAAATCTCCGGTAAATCAATGCCTATTGTAAAGGAGTTTTGCTCCTTTACGAATCATTCGAAGATTGGCGAGACCGCCGATTTATTATAGATATCATTCAAAATGGAGTTATGGGGTGCTCCAGAATTGAAAGAAGACGAATAGTAAAGGACACGAATGAATTTTTGGAACCGCAGTGAACGTTCCAAAATTCAAAGGAATCGAGTCAAGGGAAGAGATCGAAACTCGAATGAGAGTGATTCTGTAAATATATTTACCTTATATGTTAAGTTTTGCCTAGAGCTACCAAAGCTCTGATACCAACTGTAACGACCCGCCATTTTAGGCCATTCGCATCCATTATAAGTGTATAGGTAGACACTCATGCCGGAGTTGAATTGCTCAAAATACCGCGTTGTTAATTTAAATTTGGCAAAACTGAACATATACAATAAATAAATAATCACAGATCACAGACACAGAGTAATAAGTGCAGCGGAAATAAAAGAGATAGTAGTTCATGAAGCTACTATATGAATATATAAAATACATCAGAGTTTACAACAGAAGAGTAATACGATACATCAGAGTTAAACCAGAAACAAATCAGAATACATCACTGGAATCATCGAATATCTGAAAGCTGGATAGATAGCTGGATCTCCAAGCGAAGCTCCAACTCCAAAGGTGAGTCTCGAAAGCTGAACTACTCAGTCTGACCCGAGCGTAAAGCAAAACACAAAACACTCGAGTCAGGATTAACATTCTTATAATAATAAATCCAACTCAAGTGAAATAACAATTGAAATACAAGTAACTCAAAGGATGTTTGGAATAACCATCCTTTAAGGATCCGTTAAACTATCTACTATGTAGTAATGTACGCTAAGTAGATAATGTCTATCAGTAATATAAAGATATCAAAATAGCGTTAAGTCGTGGCCCATTCCACCCTTAACACATTTTTATTCCCAAAAGCATATACAAGACCGTAGTTTCCCCAAAACCGGAAGTCACCAGAGGGCAATCCATATACTAAAGGTACAAATCAAAATCGTAGTGGTCGCGAATAGGATAATCAGTATGACAAGGTACATGAGGCAATACCAACTAGGATACTAGTAGTTGCGTGATCCGGACTGATGTTGGGCATAGCAGCTACTACCCCAACACCACGAAACAACACTCCCATAATCGAGGGGTGCACCCAAATCGAATCACAAAAGTAATAGATATGGTAACGAAGAAGTGTGTCCGCTAGAGGTGGCGAACCTCAATGGCCCGGCGCGGCTCCTGTTTTAGTCATGTCAGGGGTCATCCAAAATCGTTCTCTTTCTTCAATCAACGCGTTCACCAAACCATCCACTTCATTCTGGATCAACACTCCGCGTATAATAGTTATTAAAGTGGTTTTCGGTATCGACAGAGAGTATGTCCATATCCGATCCCGGTCTCTTTAATAACTACGTATTTATTACACCGATGGTCATTTAATAGAATTTCAAAATAGTTATATTTCGAAACCGACAGATCATTGCCATTTCAAAACCATACCAATATGATATCACTTTCACTTCAAATAAATCCATTTCCAAAATCATAGTACTTTTCTTTTAAATAGTTTAGATATTAAAATTTGTATATATAATAAAATAATTTATATTAAAAATGATTTATATTAAAATAGTTTATATTAAAATAATTTATAAAGTAAAATATCAATAATTTAAATATAATTTTAAAATTACTTTATAAATAAAATAGTTTCCTCAAATTTCACAAATCGATCCAAATTAACTCGAATTCCAAAATTTTAATTTAATCAAATCTCAAATCATCAATTTTCAATTCGATTCAGTTTCTAAATAACCAATTCAAGCTATCGATTTCAAATACATATTTAAACCATAAAATAAGCCATTTCAATTTCAATATATTTCAAAGCTTTAAATATTCAACATTTCAATTACATCTTATACAACTTCAATTCACAAATTTTAAATAAACAAAATATCCCATTTAAATTTATATAAATTTGAAATATTCATTAAAGTCACTTCTAATCAAATTCAAGTTAAAAACATATCTTTAGAATTTCAAATTTAATAAATTTCAAATCAACTTATTTAAGTATAATTATTAAATAATTAAGAATCCCAAATCAATTTCAAATTTATCTTTCAACCTGAAACATTTTAAACTTTATATTTGAAAATATAAATTTTCATAAATACTCGAACATATTTCATATTGATTCGAATCAACTTTATTAAATCAACTTTAATAAATATTTAAAATCATTATTTATTTAAAACCATATATTTCTTTCAAAACCGTAGAAATGTTTTTCAAAACATTTATACATAGACCAACGATGTCTGTATATGATTTTCTATCCTATGGTCAAGTGATACGGATATTTATCATTTCAATCCGCAATTTAAAATATATTCGGGTATATATATCTTTCAACCCGAAATCCCAAATTCAATTTAATTTGAAAATCGCTTGTGTTTATCATTTCAACCCATAACGATTTTCTCCTATTCTAAAGTCCGTTCGGGTATGTATCATTTCAACCCATAGTGATTCTATACTAACAGGGAACTTGCAGAGTGATAACAGATATGATAATAATATAACAACGGTAACAGGCATATATCATCGGTATAAATAACAGATAAGGGTGTCAGATGTCACAGGTGAACAGATACAGATGATGGCATATATATATATATCAATATAAATAACAGATAATGATGTCAGGTGTCACAGGTGAACAGATACAGATGATGGCATAGGTATAGCAATATAAATAACTAACAGCAGCATATTTCAATTGTCGTTTCAATTGAAATCAAATTTAATAAATAAAAGAACGTTAATCGTGAGTGATTGCTCACCTTTCGAGGCTAGAGAGATCAAACAAAGAAATGAGCTATGAATTTCAAAGCAACACTAGAAGGATATGATTTGATGAAGAAAACAGGCGCGACGAACAAAGCTGGTAACAGGGATCGATTTAACAACTGAATTAGTTTTGATATAAACTAAAATATAGATTATAATTATATTATATATATATCTATATATTAAATTTTATATTTAAATCAAATATACTAAAATACTATAAAATTTCAAAATAAATATTTAAAATGAACAGTATATTATCTTCAAAGTTCATACCATATGCAGATATTATAATTATATGCTTTATACAACCAGAACTTATAAATTTTGATCAAAAATATCTACTATTAACCTAAACAATTTATACAAATTTATAGTAAAGGCATACCAATATATATCAATGTACACTACTCAACAGACAACACGAACATTATATAGATATCTATCATATTTCAAAAGGTATACAATATTTCTAAAAGGCAATACATATTATAACCAAAGATATATCCAGATAAATTTTACACAGACCCATATATATTTATATATAACCGAAGAGCAGAATACAAGTTGTCTTTATTTTAAATAAAAAAAATTTCATGAACAGAACTGCAGACAACTTTATGTCACATTATATTATATACCACTAACATATTATATTACCATTTCAGAAATCCAACTGAAACACACCTATTATTTGCATACTAATATAAGTGTTCACTAATACATATTAATACTAACATACCTATTCAAAACAACATTACCAAAATCTATATATATATGTGAAATCCCGCAATAACTTACACTATATATATAAACTTTAATATGATAAAACTGTGAACATGAATACAACAACTCACCCAAACAAAATCATATATACATATAACTCAAAACTTATATACGTATAATACTTAAACCGCTATTTTGTAAATTAAAATATTAATTACAACATTATATATAGCATACGCAACTCACAGACCCATGTCAAAAAAAATATTTCGTATTATAAACAACTTCATAACATTTTATAAACTGTAAAACATATTTAAACCTTTCAACTAAATAATACATATATAAAACATATCAGTAACCATATCTAAAATACCACTTATATATATATTAAACTGACCTTCACAGAAGTTAGATGAAAGACGAGGAGGAAGATAAGAGATGGCAGCGGTTGCTAGGCATGGTCGGAGATGGGCTCGGCAGCGGCTGCTGTGAGGCGGAGGGCGGCTAAGGGAACACTGACGTGGGTTAGTGGAGGACTTTGGTGAATGGACGCAGGCTGTTGATGGCATGGGAAAGTGGTCGTGGCACGAAGGCTTCGGCAGATGTGAGGCGTGGAAATGAAGGCTAGCGGAGGAAGGGAAGTAGGCGTGCGTGCGGTGTGGAGGGCGAGTGCGGCAAGGCGGAGTCGGAGGGTGTAGGCGGTGGCGAGGCTGTGGAGAATAGGTTCAGGTCGGAGCATTGGTGGAGGGGTGTCGCTGTGGTGGGGTTGCACGCGAGCTCGAAGGCAGAGCGTGCCTTGGTGATGGGTCGGCACTGGAAGATGGGGCTGCCGATGGTGGGGCATAGGCCGCGGAGGTGTCGGTGCAGGAGGTGGATGAGGTGGAGGTTGCGATGGTTGGTGGAAGGTCACTGGGTTTTGGTCGTTGGTGAGGAGGTTCGGCTATAGGCCAGATGTGGAGGAGAGCAAATATTTTTCGGAGAACAGATATAAAATGGTTCAGGTAAAAGGCATGGAAGAATATGAGCAGCTTGGTTTTATAACTTATCATATTTCTAGAAAATGAAACTGTTAGGGAGGTGAGAATAAATGAATTGAGCTAGCATAGAAGAAATATGAAAAAGGAGACTTTGCTGACCTTGGGAAGAGCAGGCATCAAAAGAATAAATGAATAAAGTGGAAGGGATGGTTGCGTGGAGAGAAGGAGAAGCAGGGAAAAGTTGAAGTGAAAGGAAGTGAACAGGCTTTATAATATACAACCATATTATATAATATATTTTGGTTTATATGCACAAAATGAAAAGACAAAAGTAGAAAGAAACGAACCAAACTGAAATGAACCGGCGAATGTTATAAAGTGCACAGTAAATATTAAGTCACGAGCGAAAATTTCAGAAAATATTAAATGCAAACAGCTGTTGGATGTGAGCAGGTAAAAAGATGAAAAGACAGATGGGAACAAAAGGTTTTTAAAACGGCTACCGATACGGTCCGACGTTTTACAGATTCTGCTGCGTACCAGACTCCGAAATACAGAAATGAATATACCGTAGAGATCAGCACAACGAGACGATCAAAACGGTATACAGATATCAGTGGTATGATTGAATTATAAAAATTCGAATTTTCTAATAGCGGAAAATGCAAGAAAAACGCTGAAAAATAAGATCGACGGACCCAAAGATGTCCGAATTTGGAAAAAGTACAAACTGACATCTTGCTCAGAAGATGGTTTAGAATTTTTCTACGTAAAAATATTTAGGTTTCGGAAACATTTTATTTTCATCGCTTTTAACTGATTAGATTGAAGTGAATTTACGCGCGAAATATACTTTCATATTTTCGGACGAAAATTTACCAGTTGCTATGTTTAACTAACCGCATTCCAAATATCAAATTTATATTTCAAAATTTATCGTTTAAAATTTCCTAAAATTTCAACTAATAACGTTATTAAAACCGGTTAAATTTACGGGTCGTTACAACCGTCCATGACCCCTGCACTGAACATCGAAATAGTGCGCTGTAAAGTGTGCCAGGCAGCAATGGACGATTGCCAAGGTTAAGTTAAAACAGCAGAATCTATCGTATAACTCACAGCGTATGGATAAAATACAATAGAAAGTATATATAGTGAAGCTTTACAGAACAGAATCTCTATTAAACCTCATAATAGTTTGGTACAACATCTGAATAGTCAATACATCAAGCCTCACTACATATCACTCAGAGAATATACAAGCAGCGGAACATCCAGTACATATAGTAAGAAAATAATATGCAAGCCTCCAGCTCGTCTTCGTCATCAGCATCGTCGAAAACTAAGAACAGCACCTGTCACCTGCTACCTAGTCTGCCCATCCCAAAGCGGATGAACAGCCCATGGCAATAAGAGTTAAACATAAAGCCTTGAGTCAGACAATAGTCTTAGTGAGCGGTAAATTAACTAACAACATACCAAAAGAGCATAAAGGTAAAAGGAATAGGAATCCAACCCTCCCACTCCACCTCTTTCTACAGTGATAGCCCCCAGACACACTAAGTAGAAATAAACATAGCAAAGCAGACATTTAAAGTAAATAAATTATCACTCGAGTCAAGGTCGGTGTTTTCCAAGTACAAACCCCCAAGGCCAAAACCAAGATCAGATAAGCACCCAGAAAACATCGCTCTTGAGACCGAATGACGATACAACCAAACATCCATGACTCTGGCTACCACTGTTATCATTGCTTCGATACCACCGTTAATTGAATGACCGGCACATTCTTTCAGCCGTCCGTCAAGGGTTAATGGCAACCCCGGTTCTAGACATAACTCCGCACGTCGTCGCAGCCCGTGCCCAGGACTATCGAATCTGCCCAGAGTACTCGACTACAATCATAGTCTTTAGGGACTATCGAATCTGCCCAACGTACTCTTGCTTTGAGCCTGCTAGAACCTTCAACAACGATGAAATCTCAGCCTTCTAGTCATCCTCCTCGACGACTATTTCCATACTAGCTCAAGCGCCTCTCGAGCAAACCATTATCCTCAACTCGAACCATTTCACTGAGTTATCAACATGCTTGGAATGATCCCGTCTGGATTAAACCAAGGCTATCTCATATCATGCCTCGCTTCATCTCATCATAGCAAAGCCTCATCTCAACATCAACATCATCAAATCTATCCATATGAGCTTCATCATCCGCCACATATGCCACGAGCAGCTTTTCCAATTCAAGAGCCTTTCCCTTAGCTTTTGAATCACCTTCGACTAACTTGTCCAAATCAAATCATCAATCAACTAATTTACAACAATCAATCAAGTCAAACATTAATTCAAGTAATCAATCATTCAAACATGATCAAATAAACAATTATAACAATAATGACAATTTAGTAAATAAAGGGTCCAAATCTAACAAACATGAATCATGAGAAATATCTCTACAACTTGATGAATGAACTTGCATCGGTTAACATGTAGTAAAATGGATGTCAAATCATCATGAACAATAGATCTACACTTAAGTTTATGAAAATACATGGAAATCGCTATTTTAACACCAAATCAAGCCAATAATCCGATATACTCCTTTGGATCCGTGTAAGAGATAATCACCACTCACCAAATCACCTAAACACCTCAAAAGCAACACACTTCAGATCTGGACAACGAAGAATCTAACTCGATCTATCAAAACTCCGCTTCAACCGATGAAATCTCTCTTCTATGGTTGAAGGTCTTCAATCTAAGCTCTTGGATCTTCGATTCGATCTTCGATTTGGATGGAAGGAAGCACAAGATTAAAGTGGAGAAAAGAAGTGAAGAAGTGTAGACCTCGAGCTCTCAAAATAGGAGCACTTCGTCGCTTCAAAATCCGGATCCCAAAAATGAAGAAGAACCCGCCTATTTATAGGCTGATTTCCCTTAGGTCGTTCGCTCTTAGGTCGTCCACGACCTAACAGACCCTCCGACCTAACACTCAGCGACCTAACACAATGCGCGACCTAACTGCTTCCGACTCAACGACTTAGCACATGCGCGCGACTTAACACTACACGACCTAACTGCATATGCGCTTCCACGACCTAAAACATCACGACTTAAGACCTACGACCTAACACTCACGCGACCTAACAACAACGTAGGTGCCCGACCTAACACTCACGCGACCTAACAACAACGCAAGCACGCGACCTAACACTCACGACCTAACATTCTTAGGTCCTCTAGCGACCTAACTAACACGGCATAGACTCAACGACCTAATCACTTAACTTGTCCACGACCTAACTACCTTAGGTCGTTAACTCACTCACCCTTAGGTCGCTGAACCCCTTAAGTCGCCAACTGCTACTACAACTCCCATAGGTCGCTCGACCAACCTAAACTACAACACGACCTAACCCCTTAGGTCGTCTAAACCCTTAAGTCGCTCAAACATTAGGTCGCCTATTTCTATAGGTCGCTCCTATCCTTAGGTCGCCAACTTCCTATAGGTCGCTCCAATCCTTAGGTCGTTCACCCAACCTAACCTACCCCACGACCTAAGCCACCACACAACTTATCTTCCAGACGACCTAAGCTACACATGGCTTATCTTCTATACGACCTAATGAGAACTGTTTTACGATGTTTCGATCCGTAAAAATACGGGTCGTTACATTCTCTCCCCCTTAGGAATTTCGCCCCCGAAATTCCAAACAAACAAGAGCAATCAAAGACTATTCTGCACGCCTACCATCCATAGCAATCAACAAACCATGCATCCAATTCTAGCTTAGCATGCAGAATTCTAAAACTAGAATAAGTTACAATATCGTGAGATGACACGACACCTTATGGTCATACCTCGAAGAGTTCAGGATGAGCTGCCTTCATCCTCTCTTCCACCTCCCATGTACAGTCGTTATCATCATCACTCCATGTACCTTGAGCAACCTAACTACCTTCCTCCTAAGCTGTTTCGTGTCAGTTTCCACAACACGAAGCGGCTTACGAGGTCTCTTATCGACTAGATCAATCTCAAAATCTTCACAGCTATCAGCAGAAACCACTGTATTCGAGTCGTGCACATACTTCCGTAGATACGATACATGAAAAACATTGTGCACACCCGTCATCTTTTCTGGTAACTCCAATCTATAGGCGAGCTTTCCAATTCGCTCGATGATCGGGAATGGTCCGACAAATCTCGGAGTCAATTTTCCTTTCTTCCCGAATCGAATAACATTCTTCAGTGGAGAAATCTTCACAAAAACCATATCACCTACGTCGAACTCCAAATCCTTACGACGCTTATCGGCATAACTTTTCTGTCGGTCTTGTGCTGCCTTCATTCGTTGCCAAATGATCTCTATGCAATCCGAAGTCTGTCGAATCATCTCTGGCCCAAGTATCAGCTTTTCTCCTGTTTCTAACCAACATGTCGGAGAGTGACACGGTCTTCCATACAATGCTTCATACGGTGCCATACCAATGCTTGACTGGTAACTGTTATTATACGAAAATTCTACCAAATGAAGGTGATCTTCCCATGATCCTCCGAAATCTAAAACACAAGCTCTAAGGAGATCTTCCAAAACTCGATTGACTCTCTTGGTCTGACCATCTGTTTGGGGATGATAAGCTGTACTCAAACACAACTCAGTTCCCAAAACTTCCTGGAAGCTCTTCCAAAATCCACTAGTGAACAATGGGTCTCGATCGCTCACTATACTCTTCGGAATACCATGGAATCGAACTATCCACTTAACATACAGCTCATCCAAATTTGATGCGGTCCTAGTCGATCGAACAGGAATGAATCTTGCACTCTTAGTCAGGCGATCTATGATGACCCAAATCCCTTCATTTCCCGTTCTTGTTCTAGGTAACCCATCGATAAAATCCATCGATACTTGCTCCCACTTCCATATAGGAACTTCTAATGGCTGAAGCAGTCCACTTGGCTTCTTCTGTTCGGCTTTTACCAACTGGCAGTTCATGCACTTGGAAATAAAATTTCCAACATCCTTCTTCATACCTTCCCAGTAATAGGTTCTCTTCATATCCCGATACATCTTATTTCCACCTGGATGAATTATCAGCTTCGAGTGATGACTTTCCTTCAGAACTTCATTTCTCAATTCATCTATATCGGGAACAACTAGTTGTCCTTGCTTCCGAAGCCAACCCTCTCGATCGACCTCGAATCCTTTATCCTTCTCTGGGTCCAATCCAGATTCCAAATCACGGATAATCTTGACAAGCTTATCGTCTCGCTTTTGGCTCTCGCCAATCCTTTTCACAAGAGTAGGTCTTATCGATAAGTTTGCCAACATCTCAGGTTCCAATTCACATCTGGGCCTGAAGTCAAATCCAACTAAATACTCGAGATTCTTCCATTCTGAAAACATGGCTCCCAATCCTGCATGTCTTCGACTTAACGCATCTGCCACTGCGTTACCCTTTCCCGGAGTATAGGCTATACCAAAATCATATGATGCCAAAAACTCTAGCCATCGTTGCTGCCGAAGATTCAAATCCTTTTGGGAAAAAAGATACTTCAACGACTTATGATCTGTAAACAACTCGAATCGAACTCCCAATAGATAATGTCTCCATATCTCCAGAGCAAAAACAATCGCCGCTAACTCCAAATCATGAGTCGGATAATTCCTTTCATGCGGCTTCAGTTGTCGACTTGCATACGCAACAACTTTACCCTTCTGCATCAGCACTGCTCCAAGTCCGGTACCACATGCGTCGGTGTAAACCACCATCTCTTCATTTCCACTTGGAATAGTCAAAACAGGAGCACTTGTCAGTCGCTCTTTCAGGATTCCGAAAGCTTGCTCACACTTAGCATCCCATCTGAATACCTGGTTCTTTTTCGTCAATCCTGTTAACGGTGCAGCCACCTGGGAAAAGTCTTTGATAAATCGACGATAGTATCCTGCTAATCCAAGAAAACTTCTCACATCAGATGCATTCTTAGGTCTAACCCAATCCTGGATTGCTGCTATCTTGGTGGGATCAACCGCTATTTCGCTTCCAGAGATAATATGGCCTAAGAACCTCACTTCGCTCTTCCAGAAGTGACACTTCGAAAACTTAGCCTTCAGCTGATGTTTCCGTAAGATTTCCAAAACAATACGCAAGTGCGTCTTGGGCTCTTCTTCAGTTCTGGAATAAATCAAAATATCATCCACGAACACTAGTACGAACTTGTTCAACTGATCTCTGAACACTCTATTCATAAGATCCACAAAATATGCTGGTGCATTGGTCAATCCAAACGGCATTACCAGCCACTCAAAGAAACCGGATGGTGTCCTGAAAGCAGTCTTTGGCACACTATCCTTAGCCACTCTTAACTGGTGAAATCCCGTAGCTAAATCCATCTGAGAAAACACCTTAGCTTCGTGAAGCTGATCAAACAAGTCATCTATTCTCGGCAATGGATACTTGTTCTTCTTAGTCACTTTATTCAGCTCACGATAATCTACACACAACCTCAGCGATCCATCCGCTTTGGTAACAAACACAACTGGTGCACCCCATTCGGACACACTACGCCGAATGAATCCTTTCTGTAAAAGATCATCAACCTGCACCCTCAACTCTTGTTGTTCCCTAGGCGCCATCCGCCTAAGAGGCATCACAACAGGTCTGGCTCCTTCAACTAAATCGATACGAAACTCGATCTCTCTATGCGGCGGTAACCCTTTGACCTCATCAAAGACATCCTCAAATCCATTAGCAATTGGCACAGATGACAGTCCATCCCGTGGAACAACCAGCGAATACATGAAGCTCATGAAGACGCCTTCCTCATTCTTACATCGTATCACAACCTTTCGCCCCTCCACATTCTCGACTGTCACCTCCAACCTTTCACAATCAACCTTTGCCGCATATTTCCTAAGCCAGTCCATACCCAAAATAATTCCGAACCCCGCAAAGTTCAGAACAAAACAATCACAAACAAAAGAGCAATCATGACTCGATACAATCAGACCACGGCATAGCATACACAAACAAGACAAACCCCCTACTGGATTAGTCACAACCAATGGCCTATCAACAATATCCGGTTCTAAACCCAACCGGCCTACAAGTTCATTACAGACAAAAGAATACGACGCCCCAGTATCAAATAACACTCTAATTGGAACACTACAAATGGAGAGAGTACCCAGAACCACCACACTCTTTCCTTTCTCTTCAGCGGTAGGAGCTTTCGAAGATGATGGAACAGCCCCCAAAGCATAAGCTTGCACAATCTGCTTGTCCTTCCGCGGTTTTGCACAATTCTTCCTAATATGCCCCGGCTTGTCACAGTTGTGGCACTTAACCGGCACCTTCGGATTCTTGCAATCTCTGGAGAAATGGCCCTTCTGCTGACAATTGTAGCAGGTCACTTCGCCCTTCGGCTTCTTCTGGCCATCCTTACCCTTCTGCTGCTGCTGCTTCCTCTTCTTGTTTCCACCCTGCTGTGGTTTAGACTCCTCCTTGGTCACAACAACAACAGATCCTTCTTTAGGAAACAGATTCTCGTGCCTGAGAGCCTTCTCTACAAGCTTCTCAAATGGATCGTCCAAATGATCCACCAACTGCCTCCCAAGATAACTGTCCAAGCCTGTCACAAACTTCTCATTCTTCTGATATGTAGATTCAATATACGACCGGGCATACTTGGACAAAGCTTCAAACTTAGAAACATACTCAAGAACTGGTCTTCCACCTTGCTTGAGCTCCACAAACTTCTTAAACAGAACAGACTTCTGAGCTATAGAAATGAACTTAGCTTCGAATCTGGCTTGGAATTGCTCCCAAGTAATTTCTTCCTCCGGAGTATCAATGGTGATAGAGTTCCACCAGTCAGAAGCTCTTCCTTGAAGCTGTCTAGATGCTAGCTTCCTTTTAGTTGCATCCTCAATTCCCAAATCACCAAAGATCCTTCTACAAGCATCTATCCACCTCTGGACTTCAATGGTTGATTCTGTTCCCAAGAAAACCTTTCCTCCAAGGGTAGTATAGTCTTTACACAGCTTAGCAAAATCCACCGGTTTTGGAGTTTGAACTTGAACTCCAACATCTACTGATGGCCCCGGAGCGGGCATCCTTCTCATGATCGAAGTCATCATAGCTTCGAACATAGCCGCATAATCAGCAGCCCCCTCAGTAGCACGGCCTTCCCTAGCAGCTGGTCTCCCTCTTCGACTCATCCTTAATATCTATAAAAAGGAATGATTAATATACCTTGAGAACAACTGCATAAGGGGTTCAAATCATTCTAAGCTACTATATTATATATAGTAATCATCCATCAAAATACAATTACGTCTCTCATACGTAGTTACTTCAGCGAGCGTTGGGTAAAATCAATTAACCAAAGCTCTAGATACCAAATGTGACGACCGCCCATGACCCCTGCACTGAACATAGAAATAGTGCGCTGTAAAGTGTGCCAGGCAGCCATGGACGATTGCCAAGGTTAAGTTAAAACAACAGAATCTATCGTATAACTCACAGCGTATGGATAAAATACAATAGAAAGTATATATAGTGAAGCTTTACAGAACAGAATCTCTATTAAACCTCATAATAGTTTGGTACAACATCTGAATAGTCAATACATCAAGCCTCACTACATATCACTCAGAGAATATACAAGCAGCGGAACATCCAGTACATATAGTAAGAAAATAATATGCAAGCCTCCAGCTCGTCTTCGTCATCAGCATCGTCGGAAACTAAGAACAACACCTGTCACCTGCTACCTAGTCTGCCCATCCCAAAGCGGATGAACAGCCCATGGCAATAAGAGTTAAACATAAAGCCTTGAGTCAGACAACAGTCTTAGTGAGCGGTAAATTAACTAACAACATACCAAAAGAGCATAAAGGTAAAAGGAATAGGAATCCAACCCTCCCACTCCACCTCTTTCTACAGTGATAGCCCCAGACACACTAAGCAGAAATAAACATAGCAAAGCAGACATTTAAAGTAAAGCAATTATCACTCGAGTCCAGGTCGGTGTTTTCCAAGTACAAACCCCCAAGGCCAAAACCAAGATCAGATAAGCACCCAGAAAACATCGCTCTTGAGACCGAATGACGATACAACCAAACATCCATGACTCTGGCTATCACTGTTATCATTGCTTCGATACCACCGTTAATTGAATGACCGGCACATTCTTTCAGCCGTCCGTCAAGGGTTAATGG
Source organism: Allium fistulosum (assembly GCA_030737815.1). Lineage (NCBI taxonomy): Eukaryota > Viridiplantae > Streptophyta > Magnoliopsida > Asparagales > Amaryllidaceae > Allium > Allium fistulosum. Next base: position 762,455,354 of record CM060903.1, on the reverse strand, counting down.
CAACCCCGGTTCTAGACATAACTCCACACGTCGTCGCAGCCCGTGCCTAGGACTATCGAATCTGCCCAGAGTACTCGACTACAATCATAGTCTTTAGGGACTATCGAATCTGCCCAACGTACTCTTGCTTTGAGCCTGCTAGAACCTTCAACAACGATGAAATCTCAGCCTTCTAGTCATCCTCCTCGACGGCTATTTCCATACTAGCTCAAGCGCCTCTCGAGCAAACCATTATCCTCAACTCGAACCATTTCACCGAGTTATCAACATGCTTGGAATGATCCCGTCTGGATTAAACCAAGGCTATCTCATACCATGCCTCGCTTCATCTCATCATAGCAAAGCCTCATCTCAACATCAACATCATCAAATCTATCCATATGAGCTTCATCATCCGCCACATATGCCACGATCAGCTTTTCCAATTCAAGAGCCTTTCCCTTAGCTTTTGAATCATCTTCGACTAACTTGTCCAAATCAAATCATCGATCAACTAATTTACAACAATCAATCAAGTCAAACATTAATTCAAGTAATCAATCATTCAAACATGATCAAATAAACAATTATAACAATAATGACAATTTAGTAAATAAAGGGTCCAAATCTAACAAACATGAATCATGAGAAATATCTCTACAACTTGATGAATGAACTTGCATCGGTTAACATGTAGTAAAATGGATGTCAAATCATCATGAACAATAGATCTACACTTAAGTTTATGAAAATACATGTAAATCACTATTTTAACACCAAATCAAGCCAATAATCCGATATACTCCTTTGGATCCGTGTGAGAGATAATCACCACTCACCAAATCACCTAAACACCTCAAAAGCAACACACTTCAGATCTGGACAGCGAAGAATCTAACTCGATCTATCAAAACTCCGCTTCAACCGATGAAATCTCTCTTCTATGGTTGAAGATCTTCAATCTAAGCTCTTGGACCTTCGATTCGATCTTCGATTTGGATGGAAGGAAGCACAAGATTAAAGTGGAGAAAAGAAGTGAAGAAGTGTAGAACTCGAGCTCTCAAAATAGCAGCACTTTGTCGCTTCAAAATCCGAATCCCAAAAATGAAGAAGAACCCGCCTATTTATAGGCTGATTTCCCTTAGGTCGTCCACGACCTAACAGACCCTCCGACCTAACACTCAGCGACCTAACACAATGCGCGACCTAACTGCTTCCGACTCAACGACTTAGCACATGCGCGCAACTTAACACTACACGACCTAACTGCATATGCGCTTCCACGACCTAAAACATCACGACTTAAGACCTACGACCTAACACTCACGCGACCTAACAACAACGCAGGTGCGCGACCTAACACTCACGCGACCTAAAAACAACGCAAGCGCGCGACCTAACACTCACGACCTAACATTCTTAGGTCGTCTAGCGACCTAACTAACACGACATAGACTCAACGACCTAATCACTTAACTTGTCCACGACCTAACTACCTTAGGTCGTTAACTCACTCACCCTTAGGTCGCTGAACCCCTTAAGTCGCCAACTTCCTTATAGGTCGCCTATCCTTAGGTCGCCAACTTCCTATAGGTCGCTCCAATCCTTAGGTCGTTCACCCGACCTAACCTACCACACGACCTAAGCCACCACACGACTTATCTTCCAGACGACCTAAGCTACACATGGCTTATCTTCTATACGACCTAATGACAATGGTTTTACGATGTTTCGATCCGTAAAAATACGGGTCGTTACACATAATAAAGCTACCGAAGTGGCCTCTCCCCCACTCTGAAACTCGAAAATCAATGTCGATGATGCAAGCATTCATCACTGAAATTATTTTCCAACGACATAAGTGGGTTCTGGACTTCTATTTTTTTCTTTTGAAATTTCTTTCGAAATCATTTGAAACTCATTAAAATCATTTGAAACATTTCATATTCAGAAAATACTTTCGAATCATATTATTTATTATTTCAAAATCTTAAAACCAGTTCCAAAATGCCGGAGTTCAATTACTCAAATTCAGATTCAAAACCTTCAGTTATAAATCATTTTATATGAAACCATTCCTTATAAATTTTCAAAACTTTCTAATCCATTCAAAACTTTAAATTCTCATTTAAAAGGTATGTAGATCCTTATAGAAAACATTTCACCTTTATATAAAAATATGGTCATCCTTATCAAAATAAAACTATGATGAATACACAATTTCAAAAGACAATCAACCACAAATTTTCCAACGGATGATTCAAGTATGGATTTCAAAACAAAACAGAGATTCAAATTTAGAGGAACTCTAATCAAATAGAATTCTTATTCAAAGATAAGCTCAAACGAAGATAAGATAATTAAATTACCAAATAGAAGATGGATAAGCCTATATAAATCGCGGGCGACCTTAACAGGGTCAACCGTGACTTCAGGAATATAATCGATGCGAAATCTAAGGCAAATCGACCTTCGTTCGCTAGAGATAGAATCTAAATATAGCAGAAGATAGAAAACATCGTAAATCGAGGATACAGAAATCTCTGGTGAATCAATGCCAATTATAAGGGAGTTTCACCCTTTTATAAATCATTCAAAGATTGGCGGAATCGCCACCTTAAAAAGGTCATTCAAAGTGGGTTATGCCATGCTCCATAATCAAAAGAATATATGTAGGAGAGACAGGAATGGATTTCAGAACAAGTGGGAGCATTCCAAAATTCAAAGGAATCCTAACCAAGCTAGAAGTTCAGAATTTTTAAGGAAATCCTAATCAAAGAAATTACTACCAAGGTGGATACGAAAGGGACAAAGTCCAGAAAATTTTCTTTCAAAACAAGATAATTTTATATCAAAATAATCTTTAAATATCCTTTAAAAATCATTTGAAAATCATTTTATACTTCGAAAATACGTTCTCCCATAAGGGAATGATTCTGAGATTGATTTCACTCATTCTAGGGTATTTCTACCCTATCTCTAATAAGTTTTTGCTCCGCAGGCTAAGGTTTGCCTAAAACCTGGCTCTGATACCAAATGTAACGACCCACTATTTTGGACCATTCAAATCGACAATAATCCACACATGTCCGACTTGAATAATTCAAAATAACAGATTGTAATAAAATTTGGAGCAAATAAAATCAAACATAGAATCACAGACACAAAATATCAGAATAACTCGCAGCGGAAATAAAATACCATAGTAGTTCATGAAGCTACTATATACAAACTCTCAAAAACATATACAAAATGTCATAGTTTAAAAATGGATACAATAGATGTTAGGATACATAAATCAATAATACAAAGACAATACCGAATAGTAAATAACTGGATTAGAAGATAAGAAATAACAGATGGACAGATAAGCTCCAGCAAATCTCTAGCTCCAGAAGATAAATTCCAAAGCTGTGATTCTCAGGCTGACCCGAGCGTAAAGCAAAACAAAAAACACACGAGTCAGGACATATATACTTATATAATGTAAACCAACTCAAGTGAACTGTAATAGCAATGCATAATAACTTAGAGGATGCTTAGGATCACCCATCCTTTAAGGATCCATAAAACCATCAATTAAACGGTAGTGACAATATCACAGAAATGTCCATATCGAAATAAACCATGCAACTAACAGTGTTAATGTGCATCACAGCCATCATCAGGAAATTAAATGACATAAAAGAAGTAACCCGTGGTTATAGTATTTCAAAATAATATTTTATATTTCAAAAATTTAATATCATTTCAAATCTAAATCTTTATCAAAATAAAGATTAAATCATTTACAAACCATTTCAATTTATCAAAATATCATATATTTTCAAACTTTCTTTCAATCATTATTTGAATTCAAATCCAATTTATCAAATAAAATATCTTTAAATTCCAAAATATCATTCCTTTATTTTTCTATCAAATCACCCTTTTAAATAGTTTATATTCCAATTAAATTAATTCATTTAACCATTTAAAGTGAAGTTATTATTCTTTCAAGTCAAGTATTCAATTTCCAAAGTTTCAAACCATTCTGAGTTCATTTACTAAGTCAAAACCCATAAACATTGAAATTTCAGCCTTTCACAGCATCTAGTAAAAAGCTGTTATAGGTTATACTTGAAAACATTTTAATTCAGCAAAGACAGCACTTTAAAAACTGCTGTTATATCTCATTTTAGTTGAAATTTAGTTTAAAACAGCAAAGACAGCATTTTCTAGAAATGTTGTAATAGCTTAAGTTCAAAATAAGGGTTTTATTAAATTTCAGCAAAGACAGCAGGTAGCTACAGCAGTTTACAGAACTGCTGTAATAGCCCTTTATTAAGTTCTTTAGCCTTTACATTTACTACAGCAAATACAGCATTTCAGAAATGCTGTAATAGCCTCTTTTTACTAAGTTTAGTTAAGTTCTGAAACCATAGCATTTCAGAATGCTATTAAAAGTCATTTCCAGATTTTTGTGTATTTCCAGCCAATAATAAAATTCATTTTAAACCCTTTTAACATTTTAAAAATCATGTTTTTATCATTCAAAAATGTTTATATAATATATCATTTAACACATGATTTTTATTAAATAATTCCGTTATAGTTAAATCAATTTTCAATGAATTATTTAACAAATTCAAGTGTAAATTTCCTTTCTTCACATTTTTAATAAATAAACTTAACACTTAAATTTTATTCCATTTCACAAATTTAACTAAATTTTCAATTTTATTTAATTAACTTACCTTTAATAAAAACCAAATTCACATTTTCAGGTCAAGTTATATTTTAAAATTACACTATAAGCATTCATTTATTTAACCATTTTAATACATAGAAAAAAAATCAATAATACTTCATTAAATCATTTAAATTCAAATTTAAAATAAATTATCATATTTACCATTTTCCAAATATAATTAAATTTCCATTTTATTTATATAACTTAAATATCATTTTAAAACCAAAATTCCAAATTTCCAAATTTAAGTTATATTTCAAAAATTCACTTTTCCCATTTATTTAAATTACATTTTTAACTTCTAGAAAAATCCAAATTTCTTTATTTAAACGTTAAAAACCCAATTTAAATCAAATTTTCATAATTTAAACTTTTGAAAATATTTAAAATATTCAAATACTTTATAAAAATAACCACGGGCCTGTATATAGTTTTCTAACCTAGGTCAAGTGATATGGATATGTATCATTTCAATCCGCAGTTTAAAAAGCAAAAATCTGGGTTCTATCATTTCAAACCCGTAATCCCAAGTTAAAATAAATAAATAAAAACCGTTCAGGCCTATCATTTCAGCCCATAACGATTTTTCCCTATTCTAAAGTCCGTTCGGGTATGTATCATTTCAACCCATAGTGAATCTAATCTACAGGGAACTTGCAGTGTGATAAACATATATAAAATGAACAGTATAAAATATATAACAGTAACAGATGAGATGACAAGTAAATTAACAGGTTTAACATCATATAATTAAATCATCACAGACAGTTATAACATATCATAATATTCTACACATTCAATTGTTGTTGTTTCACATTAGTATAAGTATAAAATGTCGTGTGAGATTTACTTACCTCTTTTGCTGGAGATGCAAGTTCAAATGACACAACACAAACCAGAACACAATGACAAAGCTATGAACTTGAGTGGAGAGCGAGATCCAAGTTATAGATCTTGTGTTACAACCCAAAACAAAACCAAAATAATAGTTAAAAATCAATACGATTGAATTTGAATAACTTTGAAACAAAAAGCAGTTTGAATACGAAACTTTTTGCCTTGCTTTCTCTACTTGTTTGCATGGCCTAGGGGATCAATTAGGTTAGGTTTTTACTTGGTTTGGATCAAGTATGGGTCTAGAAAATGTAAGGCTACAAGGTAGAACATGATGGAGGAAGTTACAACATAGGTTAAGTGAAGGGTTTCTAGGCAAATAAGTGGAAAATGGTCCAAACTAAGGCTCGACCATGGGCAATTTGGTTCGGCCAGAGGGTGCACATCTCAGGTTAGTAGCTGGAGTTATGAGGTAGGGTCTGGACAAGGTGGTGGTGGTGGTGGAAAATGAAGGGTATGGTCAAGGGGAGCTCGGCTAGCATTGTTTTTAAGGCATTGTTTGTATTTTGGTGGAGTTTTGTCATCATGGAGGGTCATGGCACTTTCAGGTCAGAGAAGAGGGATGGTTAGGCTGTGGATTAAGTGGAGAAAGTGGTGGTGGTGGTCGGTGGAGGAGATGGTGGAGGTAGAGGCCTAGAAACATGTGAAGAGGCAAGGCAAAACATTGAAAAAAATGAGGAAGATGATGAGAAAAGAGGCCATTGCTTACCAAAATCTCAGAAATGGTTTTTGGCCGTGACTTTGCTGAAATGAGAAGCTTTTCTCACGTGAAAAATAATTAAAACTCACAGCTACAACTGAAGGAAAGAACGGCCAAAGTTAGACAATGAAAAGGCAACCAAATGAAGAGACTAGCTAATGAAAAGTCATAGTTTATAAAGCTTTTTGTCTCTTCAATTTTCCACTCTTTTTAATTAAATAAAAACCAATGAAAATTTAGTAAATGGGTTTAAAAACTGAAACAAAGTAAAATAAAATGAAAATAAATAATTAAATTTAAAGAAAATAGAAAAAGAATTAAAGAAATTGCTTAAAATTTGGAGACAGGGTTCAAAAATTACAAATAAATCATCACTAGCTTAAGGAAAATTCCAACTTCACTTTAAAATATTCTAAAACAAAATTTGAAGTAAAATAATTCATTTATACTTTCAAAATGAAATAAATAATTAGATTTAGAGAAAATAGAAAAATAAATAAAGAATTACTTTAATTAATTGAACTGGAAAAATTGTAAACAAAATACAGTTGACACTAGAAAATTTCAATAGCACTTTTAAAAATGTTTTAAAACTAAAATATATACATAACATGTTATTTTACCCATATAAATGTAAATTAGAACATTACATGACCAAATAAAATATTATTTATATAATTTAAAATAAACAATTTTGTTAAATACAACAAATTACACTCAATAGTTAAAAAGGCATAACTTTCATAATATTAATCAGATTTTAACGAAACGAAAACCATTTGTAACGATCTAGAAATTTAACTAATTTAAATAATAGTAGTTATTTAAATATATGAATTTGAATTCAAAAGTTATATGAGTTTATAGTTATATTCATTTGAATTTATAAAAGATAGCATACATAGATAACTAAATAAATAAGAAAAGCTATGAAAAAAAACCATAGCATGAAACAAATGCTACTAAAGAGAAGCCTTACACATGTCTTCTTCTTAGCCTCCCTTCACATGCACATGACACCTCTATGTAACGACCCGTATTTTTGGGTCATCAAATTCGAATATATAAAATGTAACGACCCATAATTTAATCACTTTGAACATGAATAGTTAATATGTTTTTAAATTATTAAATAATGGATTTTATATCTAGAATTATTAACCCTGCCTAATAAAACAGAATAGTACAATTACTTGCCTAATAAAACAAGAGAGAATTATTAACCTTGCCTAATAAAACAGAATAGTATAATTACTTGCCTAATAAAACAGAATAGTATAATTACTTGCCTGATAAAAACAGAACAGTATAATTACTTTCCTAATGAAACAAAATAGCATAATGATTATTATATTCCATGCGGATGATTGCCATTGGACCCAAATTTGGTCAAATCAGGTTCTGCCATGTGGATGGTTGTTATTGGACCAAAATCTGGTTGAATCAGGTTTTGCCATGCGGATGGTTGCAATTGGACCAAAATCTGGTCGAATCATGTTATGCCATAGTTGATAATGAGGATTTCTATTGGACCAAAATATGGTCGAATCTGGTTAGGCTATAGGAAATGACTAAAGTACCCTTCTCTTCACCTATAAATAGCCAAGTCCATATCTCATTTTATTTCAGTCACAAACTAAAGAAAGGAGGAGTGGATCCCACGGTGAGAAACTATATCACTTAATATAGTGTTAATATTAGTTGTGATTGGATGAATGGATTGATAGTTTTGGATGTTTTAACTATATGGTAGTTATATCAGTATTTAATTGTTAAAATATTCAGTTATACCATATACTGCTTTTTTGGATGATATGAATGTATATATGGATGTTAATAGTGATAACACCGCACGTTACACTTATTATACACACCCATTTGGATTTAAACGGATATTGGTTAAGTCTCGATTTAAAATAATAATAATATAATATTCAAATTTGAGTGGAAATTTTAATATTCGAATTTTAAAATTTAAACTATTTGGAAATGATATTGGAGATATTTTAAAAAACTTTTGTAAAAGAAGTTATTTATTTGAAATCGTTTAAATATAAAATGGCATGTTCAACTTTGGAAATATAAATAATAATTTAAATCGATTTTAGAAAAGTGAAGTTAAGTTCGCTATATAAATAAAGATTTATAATCAATTAAATGATTCCAATAGTATTATATATAGTTTATTTTGATTTCTAGAAAGTTTGGATTAAATCGGATGAAATTTAAAAAAAAAATTATTATATTATTTAAATATTCAATTAAATCAATTAAATTGAATAAAAAGGTTATGAATTGAGAAATGAAGTTTTTATAGTATATATGAAGTATATATATGATTTAAAAGATAATAGAAGTAATTTAAATCATATTTGAATGGTTTTAGTTGTACAAATACACTATATTTGCGACACTTTTGTAACGCTTAAATCAACATTTGATTTTTGAGCTATAAGTGATCAATGTTTTCCAAATTTGAAATAGTATGAATAAAGTAATTTAAATGGAGGTTTAAATCACTTAAATCAAATATGAATTTGATTTGTTGAGACTTAAATTAAAAATCCATTTGGTTCCGAATGGCTTTTAAAGGACGCTTATTATTCGGAAAGACCGGGAACGAGAATTTCCCATTCCGAATAATAATACGACGCTATGATTGTGATGAGTCGTATTGAAACGATGATGAAGACCAGGGATCTTCACATCTAATGGACTGCTTGTTGGTTTCTCTTCATCGATTTAGCGGCCGATATAGAAACGATACCCCTATACTTTTAAAGTAGTGGTCCAGATGATGTTTGAAGAATCTTCGGATACGCAAGGGCCTTTCACCTTTTGGGCAAAGGTTGAGGAATAAGGTGCCTTCGATTTTGTTCAGTCCCAGAACGAACTTGTGGATGGATGGATTGTCTGACATTACATTATGACTTTATATGATTGATCTTTATTAACGTATATCTGCTTGGTGGTAGAGAATTTATTCTCTTAGCTTAACACCCTTCCTTGAGACGTATGAACTCAAGGGTTATGCGTTGGTAGAAATTAGTTATGTAATTTTGGATTGGTAATGTGACATTCCGAAGAATGCTATGGATAGGATCAAGGTTTTTGTTGAAAAGCAGAGCCTTGTGGGTATGAGACTTCACGAACCTCACACCCCGGGAATGGCCGAAACAGGAATGGATGCGGCAAGGTGTAGGATTTCTATCCCCTTCTAGATATATATAGTGATACCATGGTATGGAACCCAGGTATTCACTTTGTGGATTATATATTTATATAGCTGTATTGTGGTCTTACACGCCCAGTATTTGCTTGATGTGGATGTTGGAAAAGATCGGGGCCCCGTTTTAAAAGTTGGTAACAACCGGGGGATGGATAGACTTGAGTAAGTAGTTACCATTGAGTGGTAACCCGGCCTTGTGTTGGTAGAGAAACAGTAGTTTCTCGGGACATCCCTCTAGAGGCGTACCTAATCGTGGATGAGGAAGTTCCTTTGCTTGGTCATTATTGGAAACCCATTCTCCAATACGAACCTTGTACAGTTTTGATTGTATTACTCACTGTTTAATACAGTGGCTATAGTAGGCATACCATCATGTAACGTATGCTGTTTAAATTAATAAGTTTATTTTGAAAATGGTTCTCAATCACTAAGCACTATAATAATATTAAAAGGATATTTTTAACGTATCAAAGGCATGTTTGACTGTCATAAGGAGAAACCTCGACCATGTGTGCGTTTGCATCTTGTGTGCGGATCGAGACCTTATGATAGTTTCATTTTTCAAAAGCATATACGGAACTTGTTTTCAAAAACAACTATATACTTTTGTTTCTCACACCAGTCCCATGACTGACCTGGAGTTTATTGTTTTTCCCTAAACTCTGGGTGCCCTTATTTTCCACACGGGCAACCTAGAGTTAGGTAATATATCACCCTATAGATAGTTGGAGCTGGAGTTGAAGTGTTTATTTGGAGCATTTAGATCAGAGTGAAGATGTCGGTTTTTTGGACTCTCTTTGAAGACTTGTTTCTTTAGTTTCTATTTCCGCTGTGTACCTTGTTCAGTTGTACTTCATGATGTTGTATATAGTGATGTATCTATGACTCTCTAATATCACCTTGTATCATCTTTTGTTCTAAATATATATGGGAGCATTTTGTTTCAGCTGTGCATTCTTATTTATACTGATGTTGTTTACTGGTAGAAAACCCTACCGATGAGGATTTTAACATTTGGATCTCGACATTGATATCTTCGATATATGATATGTTGATTTTCAAAAGTGAAGAATCCAATTTGATTAGGGAAGATTGTGAATCCTTATCTGTTTGGATTTGACTTGTAAGAATTATAGTCGATTCAAAAGGTGAGAATTTACGGGTCTTCACAGCATTATTCTTAAAATTTTATTTACTTTCATAATAAAAGATAAAATTCAAATTTTCAAACTTTTAAATTTCTAAATTAAAAGTCAAAGTTTGACCATATTGACCAAAATTCACTTTTCTGGAAAATATTCTTTTTAGTCATGTTTGGAATTCTAATTCACATCAAAAACAAAATTTATATTTAAAATAACAAAATTTATTCATTTTAATAAATAAAATAAAGTTTTTAAATCAGGAAATCAATTAAAATAACCAAAATATACAATTAAAATAATCACAAAATACAGGGTTGTTACAAAATTTGAAATATCAATTCCCTATTCTACATCAAAATTCCCCCTCTGGAAACTAAAAAATGAACACCGATGATGCTGCAGTCATCACCGAAATTATTTTTTAGTGACCGAAGTGAGTTCAGTGCTTTTACTCTTTTTAAAAAACATTTCAAATATTTTTAATTCCAAATCTCCCCAGATTTCATATCCAATTTAAAAATATTTCCAAATAATATCACCATTATTTCTCCAAAACCTTTGAAAATCATTTCCAAACCCATAGGGAATTAAATTCCCAAATTTTCGAATTTCAAATCCTTCCAATCTATAATCAAATATTACTCTGGAATTTTATCTCATTCCAATTATAAATCACATTTATAATTCACATCTATAAATTTCCTTTTGTTATATGAATTTATTTCCTTAACTTTGGTTATAATTTCAACTTTTATTCAATTTCTACAACACATTGATAATTATCATTTCCTAAAAACCAAGCAACCATATATACTTATAATAATTTTACGAATATTATTCCTTTTATATACAAAAATTATTTGGGTAAAATTATTTCATTTACTGTGACGATCGCCCATGACCCCTACACCGAATCTAGAGAAAGTGCGCTGTAAAGTGTGCCAGGTAGCCATGGACGATTGCCAGGGTAAATTAAAACAGTAGAATCTATCGTATTACTCACAGCGCATGGACAAAATATAATAGAATATATATACATAGTGAAGCTTCATAGAATAGAATCTCATCAATAAAACTTCATAATAGTTGAATACAAACATCTGAACAGTCAATACATCAAGCCTCACTACATAACACTCAGAGAATATACAAGCAGCGGAACATCCAGTACATATAGTAAGAAGATAATATGCAATACTCCAGCTCGTCTTCGTCATCAGCATCGTGGAAGGCAGGAACAGCACCTGTCACCTGCTACCTAGTCTGCCCGTCCCAAAATGGACGAACAGCCCAAGGCAATAAGAGTTAAAACATAAAGCCTTGAGTCAGACAATAGTCTTAATGAGCGGTAAATTAACTAACAACATACCAAAAGAGCATAAAGGAAAAAGGAATAGGAATACAACCCTCCCACTCCACCTCTTTCTACAGTGATAGCCCCAGACACACACTAAGCAGAAGCAACATAGCAAAGCATACAATTTAAAATAAATCAATTATCACTCGAGTCAAGGGCGATGTTTTCCAAGTACAAACCCCCAAGGCCTAAACCAAGATCAGATAAGCACCCAGAAAATACCGCTCTTGAGACCGAATGATGATACAACCAAACATCCATGACTCTGGCTATCACTGTTATCATTGCTTCGATATCATCGTTAATTGAATGACCGGCTCATTATTTCATCCGTCCGTCAAGGGCTAATGGAAACCCCGGTTCTAGACATAACTCTGCACGTCATCGTGACCCGTGCCTAGGACTATCGAATCTGCCCAGAGTACTCGACTACCAATCAGTAGCCTTCAGGGACTATCGAATCTGCCCAACGTACACTTGCTTTGAGCATGCTAGAACCTTCAACAACGATGAGATCTCAGCCTTCTAGTCATCCTCCTCGACGACTATTTCCATACTAGCTCAAGCGCCTCTCGAGCAAACCATTATCCTCAAACTCGAACCATATCACCGAGTTATCAACATGCTTGGAATGATCCCATCTGGATTAGACCAAGGCTATCTCATATCATACTTCGCCTCATCATCATCATAGCAAAGCTTCATCTCAACATCATCATCAAATCTATCCATATGAGCCTCATCATCTGCTACATATGCCACAAGCAGCTTTTCCAATTCAAGAGCCTTTCCCTTAGCTTTCGAATCATCTTCAACCATCTTGTCTAAATCAAATCATCAATCATCTAATTCATAGCAATCAATCAAGTCAAACATTAATCCAAGTAAACAAGCATTCAAATATGATCTAAATAGACAATTATAACAATAATGGCAATTTCGTAATTAAAGAGTCAAAAGTCTAACAAGCATGAAAACATGAGCAATATCTCTATAATCTTGATGAATGAACTTGCATAGGTTAACATGTAGTAAAATGGATGCCAAATCATTATGAACAATGGATCTATATGGATCTATATTTAGGATTAGGAAAATGCATGGAAATCATTACTTTAGCACAAAATCAAGCCAACGATCCGATATACTCCTTTGGATCCGTGTGAGAGATAATCACCACTCACCAAATCACCTAAACACCTTAAAAGAAACCCACTTCAGATCTGGACAGCGAAGGATCTAACTTGATCTATCACAAATCCGCTTCAAACGATGAAATCTCTTCGATGGATGAAGATCTTCAATCTAAGCTCTTGAATCTTCAATTTGATCTTCGATTTGGATGGAAGGAATCACTAGATTAGAGTGGAGAAAAGAAGTGAAGAAGTGTAGAAGTCAAGATCTCAAAATGGCAGCACTTCGTCGCTTTAAAATCCGGATCCCAAAAATGGAGAAAAACCCTCCTATTTATAGGCTGAAATCACTCTAGGTCGCTCACTCGAAGTTAGGTCGTCCACGACCTAAAAACCCTACGACCTAAAACCCTTCGACCTAAAGCCCTACGACCTAACAGATCCACCAGTCTATGACTTAACGACTCAATACGATAAGTCTTCACGCGACCTAACAGCTTACGACCTAAGACAATGCGCACCCATGCGACCTAACAGACCCAACGACCTACGCGCATCCGCGACCTACGACCTAACGAGGATGTAGCCTAGCGACCTAACACAGACACGCTTCCTTGCGACCTAACGATGCCACGACCTAAGACAATGCGCTTCCGCGACCTAACTGCTAAGCCCTTACGCGACCTAACACTCACGCGACCTAACACACACGCGACCTAACTGACTAATGGCCTAGCGACCTACTATACTTAGCAATCTACCTTAGGTCGCTTACGACCTAGCTTCAACACAAGGTCTCACGACCTAACTACACACAGGTCATACGACCTAACTACTCCTTCCTTAGGTTGTTGCCGACCTATCCTCCTATAGGTCGCTAACTCCTATAGGTCGCTAAACTTCCTTAGGTCGCCTAATTCTATAGGTCGCTAACTCATATAGGTCGCTAACTCCTATAGGTCGCTACTCACTAGCTCTCTTAGGTCGCTGCAAACCCTTAAGTCGCTCAAACCTTAGGTCGCTCTCTTCCTATAGGTCGCTCCAACCGACCTAACCTACCCCACGACCTAAGCCACCACACGACCTATCTTCAAAACGACCTAACTATCACACGACCTAACTCCTTAGGTCGTTCTAATCCTTAGGTCGCTCCACTTCACTAAGTCGTCTAACCCTTAACTCGCCAACTTCCTTAGGTCGCTCCAAACCCTCGTACGACCTAAGACTTAGACTCTGGATGACTTATCAACAATGCGACCAAATGTCAACTGTTTTACGATGTTTCGATCCGTAAAAATACGGGTCGTTACATTCTCTCCCCCTTAGGAATTTCTCCCCCGAAATTCCAAACAAACAGAGCAATCAAAGACTATTCTGCATGCCTACCATCCATAGCAATCAACAAACCATGCATCCAATTCTAGCTTAGCATGCAGAATTCTAAAACTAGAACAAGTTACAATGTCGTTAGATGACACGACACTTTAGGGCCATACCTTGAAGAGTTCAGGATGAGCTGCTTTCATCCTCTCTTCCACCTCCCATGTACAGTCGTTATCATCATCACTCCATTGTATCTTGAGCAACTTAACTACCTTCCTCCTAAGCTGTTTCGTGTCGGTTTCCACAACACGAAGCGGCTTACGAGGTCTCTTATCGACTAGATCAACTTCGAAATCATCACAGCTATCAGCAGAAACCACTGTATTTGAGTCGTGCACATACTTCCGTAGATATGATACATGAAAAACATTGTGCACACTCGACATCTTTTCTGGTAACTCCAATCTATAAGCGAGCTTTCCAATTCGCTCGGTGATCGGGAATGGTCCAACAAATCTCGGAGTCAATTTTCCTTTCTTCCCGAATCGAATAACATTCTTCAGAGGAGAAATCTTCACAAAAACCATATCACCTACGTCGAATTCCAAATCCTTTCGACGCTTATCGGCATAAGTTTTCTGACGGTCTTGGGCTGCCTTCATTCGTTGCCGAATGATCTCTATGCAATCTGAAGTCTGTCGAATCATCTCTGGCCCAAGCATCAGCTTTTCTCCTGTCTCTAACCAACATGTCGGAGAGTTACACGGTCTTCCATACAATGGTTCATACGGTGCCATACCAATGCTTGACTGGTAACTGTTATTATACGAAAATTCCACCAAATGAAGGTCATCTTCCCATGATCCTCCGAAATCCAAAACACAAGCTCTGAGGAGATCTTCCAAAACTCGGTTGACTCTCTCGGTCTGACCATCCGTTTGAGGGTGATAAGCTGTACTCAAACACAACTCGGTTCCCAAAACTTCCTAGAAGCTCTTCCAAAATCCACTAGTGAACAATGGGTCTCGATCGCTCACTATACTCTTCGGAATACCATGGAATCGAACTATCCACTTAACATATAACTCAGCCAACTTTGATGCAGTCCTAGCCGATCGAACAGGAATGAATCTTGCACTCTTAGTCAAACGATCTACAATGACCCAAATCCCTTCATTCCCCGTTCTTGTTCTAGGTAACCCATTAATAAAATCCATCGATACTTGCTCCCACTTCCATGTAGGAACTTCTAACGGCTGAAGCAATCCACTTGGCTTCTTCTGTTCGGCTTTTACCAACTGGCAGTTCATGCACTTGGAAATAAAATTTCCAACATCCTTCTTCATACCTTCCAAGTAATAGGTTCTATTCATATCCCGATACATCTTATTTCCACCTGGATGAATTGTCAGCTTCGAGTGATGACTTTCCTTCAGCACCTCATTCCTCAATTCATACACATCGGGAACAACTAGTCGTCCTTGCTTCCAAAGCCAACCCTCTCGATCGACCTCGAATCCTTTATCCTTTTCTGGGTCCAATCCAGATTCCAAATTACGGATAACCTTGACAATCTTATCATCTCGCTTTTGACTCTCGCCAATTCTTTCCACAAGAGTCGGTCTTATCGATAAGTTTGCCAACATCTCAGTTTCCAATTCACATCTGGGCCTGAAGTCAAATCCAGCTAAATACTCGAGATTCTTCCATTCTGAAAACATGACTCACAATCCTGCATGTCTTCGACTTAACGCATCTGCCACTGCGTTACCTTTTCCCGGAGTATAAGCTATACCAAAATCATATGATGCCAAAAACTCTAGCCATCGTTGCTGCCGAAGATTCAAATCCTTTTGGGAGAAAAGATACTTCAACGACTTATGATCTGTAAACAACTCAAACCGAACTCCCAATAGATAATGTCTCCACATCTTCATAGCAAAAACAATCGCCGCCAACTCCAAATCATGAGTCGGATAATTCCTTTCATGCGGCTTCAGTTGTCGACTTGCATACGCAACAACTTTATCCCTCTGCATCAGTACTGCTCCAAGTCCAGTACCACATGCATCGGTGTAAACCACCATCTCATCATTCCCACTTGGAATAGTCAAAACAGGAGCACTTGTCAATCGCTCTTTCAGGATTCTGAAAGCTTGCTCACATTTATCATCCCATCTGAACACCTGGTTCTTCTTCGTCAATCCTATTAACGGTGCAGCTACCTTGGAGAAGTCTTTGATAAACCGTCGATAATATCCTGCTAATCCAAGAAAAATTCTCACATCTGATGCATTCTTAGGTCAAACCCAATCCTGGATTGCTGCCACCTTAGCGGGATCAACCGCTATTCCATTTCCAGAGATAACATGGCCTAAGAACCTCACTTCACTCTTCCAGAAGTGACACTTCGAAAACTTAGCCTTCAGCTGATGTTTCCGCAAGATTTCCAAAACAATACGCAAGTGCGTCTTGTGCTCTTCTTCAGTTATGGAATAAATCAGAATATCATCCACGAACACTAGCACGAACTTACTCAACTGATCTCTGAACACTCTATTCATAAGATCCACAAAATATGTTGGCGCATTAGTCAATCCAAACGGCATTACTAGCCACTCAAAGAAACCGGATGGTGTCCTAAAAGCAGTCTTCGGCACACTATCCTTGGCCACTCTTAGTTGGTGAAATCCCGTTGCCAAATCCATCTGAGAAAACACCTTAGCTTCGTGAAGATGATCAAACAAGTCATCTATTCTCGGCAATGGATACTTGTTCTTCTTAGTCACCTTATTCAGCTCACGATAATCCACACACAACCTCAGCGATCCATCTGCTTTGGTTACAAACACAACTGGTGCACCCCATTCGGACACACTACGCCGAATGAATCCTTTCTGTAAAAGATCATCAACCTGCACCTTCAACTCCTGTTGTTCCCTAGGCACCATCCGCCTAAGAGGCATCACAACAGGTCTGGCTCCCTCAACTAGATCTATACGAAACTCGATCTCTCTATGCGGCGGTAACCCTTTGACCTCGTCAAAGACATCCTCAAATCCATTAGCGATTGGCAACGATGACAGTCCATCACGTGGAACAACCAGCGAATACATGAAGCTCATGAAGACGCCTTCTTCATGCTTACATCGTATCACAATCCTTCGCCCCTCCACATTCTCGACTATCACCTCCAACCTTTCACAATCAACCTTTGCCGCATACTTTCTAAGCCAGTCCATACCCAAAATAATTCCGAACCCCACAAAGTTCAGAACAAAACAATCACAAACAAAAGAGCAATCATGACTCAATACAATCAGACCACGTCATAGCATACACAAACAAGACGAACCCCCAACTGGATTAGTCACAACCAATGGCCTATCAACAATATCCGGTTCTAAACCTAACCGGCCTACAATTTCATTACAAACAAACGAATGCGACGCCCCAGTATCAAATAGCACTCTAACTGGAACACCACATAGGAAAATAGTACCTTGAACCACTACACTCTTTCCTTTCTCTTCAGCGGTAGGAGCTTTCGAAGACGAAGGAACAGCCCCCAAAGCATAAGCTTGCACAATCTGCTTGTCCTTCCTCGGTTCTGGACAATTCCTCTTGATATGCCCCGGCTTGTCATAGTTGTGGCATTTCATCAGCACCTTCGGATTCTTGCAATCCCTGGAGAAATTGCCCTTTTGCTGAGAATTGAAGCAAGTCACTTCGCCCTTCGGCTTCTTCTGGCCATCCTTACCCTTTTGTTGCTGCTGCTTCCTTTTCTTGTTTCCACCCTGCTGTGGTCTAGACTCCCCCTTGGTCACAGCAACAACAGATCCTTCTTTAGGAAACAGATTCTCATGCCTGAGAGCTTTCTCCACAAGCTTTTCAAATGGATCGTCCAAATGATCCACCAACTGCCTCCCAAGATAACTGTCCAAGCCTGTCACAAACTTCTCATTCTTCTGATACGAAGATTCAATATACGATCGGGCATACTTGGACAAAACTTCAAACTCAGAAACATACTCAAGAACTGGCCTTCCTCCTTGCTTGAGCTCCACAAACTTCCTGAACAGAACAGACTTCTAAGCTATAGAAATGAACTTAGCCTCAAATCTGGCTTGGAATTGCTCACAAGTAATCTCTTCCTCCGGAGTATCAATGGTGATAGAGTTCCACCAATCAGAAGCTCTCCCTTGAAGCTGTCTTGATGCTAACTTCCTCTTAGTCGCATCCTCAATTCCCAAATCACTAAAGATCCTTCTACAAGCATCTATCCATCTCTGGACTTCAATGGTTGGTTCTGTTCCCAAGAAAACCTTTCCTCCAAGAGCAGAATAATCCTTACACAACTTAGCAAAATCCACCGGCTTTGGAGTTTGAACTTGAACTCCAACATCCACCGATGGCCCCGGAGCTGGCATCCTTCTCATGATCGAAGTCATCATAGCTTCGAACATAGCAGCATAATCAGCAGCCCCCTCAGTAGCACGGCCTTCCCTAGCAGTTGGTCTCCCTCTTCGACTCATTCTCAATATCTATAAAAAGGAATGATTAGCACACCTAGAGAAACAACTGCATAAAGGACTCAAACTCTACTAAGCTACTATATTATATATAGTAATCATCCATCAAAATACAATTACGTCTCTCATACGTAGTTACGTCAGCGAGCGTTGGGTAAAATCGATTAACCAATGCTCTGATACCAAATGTGACGACCGCCCATGACCCCTGCACCGAATCTAGAGAAAGTGCGCTGTAAAGTATGCCAGGTAGCCATGGACGATTGCCAAGGTAAATTAAAACAGTAGAATCTATCGTATTACTCACAGCGCATGGACAAAATACAATAGAATATATATACATAGTGAAGCTTCACAGAATAGAATCTCATCAATAAAACTTCATAATAGTTGAATACAAACATCTGAACAGTCAATACATCAAGCCTCACTACATAACACTCAGAGAATATACAAGCAGCGGAACATCCAGTACATATAGTAAGAAGATAATATGCAATACTCCAGCTCGTCTTCGTCATCAGCATCGTGGAAGGCAAGAACAGCACCTGTCACCTGCTACCTAGTCTGCCCGTCCCAAAATGGACGAACAGCCCAAGGCAATAAGAGTTAAAACATAAAGCCTTGAGTCAGACAACAGTCTTAGTGAGCGGTAAATTAACTAACAACATACCAAAAGAGCATAAAGGAAAAAGGAATAGGAATACAACCCTCCCACTCCACCTCTTTCTATAGTGATAGCCCCCAGACACACACTAAGCAGAAGCAACATAGCAAAGCATACAATTTAAAGTAAAGCAATTATCACTCGAATCAAGGGCGATGTTTTCCAAGTACAAACCCCGAAGGCCTAAACCAAGATCAGATAAGCACCCAGAAAATACCGCTCTTGAGACCGAATGATGATACAACCAAACATCCATGACTCTGGCTATCACTGTTATCATTGCTTCGATATCATCGTTAATTGAATGACCGGCTCATTATTTCATCCGTCCGTCAAGGGCTAATGGAAACCCCGGTTCTAGACATAACTCCGCACGTCATCGTGACCCGTGCCTAGGACTATCGAATCTGCCCAGAGTACTCAACTACCAATCAGTAGCCTTCAGGGACTATCGAATCTGCCCAACGTACTCTTGCTTTGAGCATGCTAGAACCTTCAACAACGATGAGATCTCAGCCTTCTAGTCATCCTCCTCGACGACTATTTCCATACTAGCTCAAGCGCCTCTCGAGCAAACCATTATCCTCAAACTCGAACCATATCACCGAGTTATCAACATGCTTGGAATGATCCCGTCTGGATTAGACCAAGGCTATCTTATATCATACTTCGCCTCATCATCATCATAGCAAAGCTTCATCTCAACATCATCATCAAATCTATCCATATGAGCCTCATCATCTGCTACATATGCCACAAGCAGCTTTTCCAATTCAAGAGCCTTTCCCTTAGCTTTCGAATCATCTTCAACCATCTTGTCTAAATCAAATCATCAATCATCTAATTCATAGCAATCAATCAAGTCAAACATTAATCCAAGTAAACAAGCATTCAAATATGATCTAAATAGACAATTATAACAATAATGGCAATTTCGTAATTAAAGAGTCAAAAGTCTAACAAGCATGAAAACATGAGCAATATCTCTATAATCTTGATGAATGAACTTGCATAGGTTAACATGTAGTAAAATGGATGCCAAATCATTATGAACAATGGATCTATATGGATCTATATTTAGGATTAGGAAAATGCATGGAAATCATTACTTTAGCACAAAATCAAGCCAACGATCCGATATACTCCTTTGGATCCGTGTGAGAGATAATCACCACTCACCAAATCACCTAAACACCTTAAAAGAAACCCACTTCAGATCTGGACAGCGAAGGATCTAACTTGATCTATCACAAATCCGCTTCAAACGATGAAATCTCTTCGATGGATGAAGATCTTCAATCTAAGCTCTTGAATCTTCAATTTGATCTTCGATTTGGATGGAAGGAATCACTAGATTAGAGTGGAGAAAAGAAGTGAAGAAGTGTAGAAGTCAAGATCTCAAAATGGCAGCACTTCGTCGCTTTAAAATCCGGATCCCAAAAATGGAGAAAAACCCTCCTATTTATAGGCTGAAATCACTCTAGGTCGCTCACTCGAAGTTAGGTCGTCCACGACCTAAAAACCCTACGACCTAAAACCCTTCGACCTAAAGCCCTACGACCTAACAGATCCACCAGTCTACGACTTAACGACTCAATACGATAAGTCTTCACGCGACCTAACAGATTACGACCTAAGACAATGCGCACCCATGCGACCTAACAGACCCAACGACCTACGCGCATCCGCGACCTACGACCTAACGAGGATGTAGCCTAGCGACCTAACACAGACACGCTTCCTCGCGACCTAACGATGCCACGACCTAAGACAATGCGCTTCCGCGACCTAACTGCTAAGCCCTTACGTGACCTAACACTCACGCGACCTAACACACACGCGACCTAACTGACTAATGGCCTAGCGACCTACTATACTTAGCAATCTACCTTAGGTCGCTTACGACCTAGCTTCAACACAAGGTCTCACGACCTAACTACACACAGGTCATACGACCTAACTACTCCTTCCTTAGGTCGTTGCCGACCTATCCTCCTATAGGTCGCTAACTCCTATAGGTCGCTAAACTTCCTTAGGTCGCCTAATTCTATAGGTCGCTAACTCCTATAGGTCGCTAACTCCTATAAGTCGCAACTCACTAGCTCTCTTAGGTCGCTGCAAACCCTTAAGTCGCTCAAACCTTAGGTCGCTCTCTTCCTATAGGTCGCTCCAACCGACCTAACCTACCCCACGACCTAAGCCACCACACGACCTATCTTCAAAACGACCTAACTATCACACGACCTAACTCCTTAGGTCGTTCTAATCCTTAGGTCGTTCTAATCCTTAGGTCGCTCCACTTCACTAAGTCGTCTACCCCTTAACTCGCCAACTTCCTTAGGTCGCTCCAAACCCTCATACGACCTAAGACTTAGACTCTGGACGACTTATCAACAATGCGACCAAATGTCAACTGTTTTACGATGTTTCGATCCGTAAAAATACAGGTCATTACATTTACCCCATTTTTAAACACTACTATGTCTAATTGATCTATTCAAGTGTTTAGAGATCCCTATCAATAACGTTAATTACTCGTATTGACCAGAATCCATAAGCCACTCAACAAACCAATCAACACAATATAAAACAATTTTATATTCACTAACAAATACGCGCTCATATCTATTAATACGCTCAGACTCTTTCTAGGGTACTACTGACCCTATCTCTAATGAGTAATTCCCACCGGAGCCAAGGTTCTCGCTTAACCTTCAGCTTCGATACCACAATGTCATGACCCGGTTTTTCGACCTTCGAAAATCGACATCAATACGTCCATGATATTACATGCCGAACAATCGAATGTCGGAAATACCCGACCGTAAGAGAAAGAAGAAAGAGGTAGAAGAAGAAAATAGGAAACAACAACAGAATCTCACAATCGCAGCGGAACAATATATAATAGATAACAACAGATCTTTATACAAAAAATCTATAACTGTTTTTATACATTACATACTCAGAGTACAACACAATCAATAACACAACACTGGACAGTTATAATAACTTGTCCTCACAAAAGCTGACTATACAGCTTACACTGCACAGCGGAATACACATCAAGTACGTGATATACGTCTCCGACATCCAGCTCGTCTCCTGAGCTCCATACCATCCTATCCTGTATCTGTAATACTCGGTCTGACCCGAGTATTATAATAAAATAACATCCGAGTCAGTCTGGAAAACCAGCGTGAGAAAACACACTCAGTTGGATTATTAAAGTTTTCAAAATCCTTTGAAATCAAAGGTATCTCGTAAGACCATGCCATAAATAAACATGTCGGGTTTTTACCTTAAGATAACCAAAAAAATTTTATATCAAAACCGTCTGATATTATAATAGTGTCTATAGAAAGTAAAATAGAATCTAGCTGAAATGCTTGCATCTCACGTTCCAGCAATAGTTGGGCACAATCAAAACCGTACGGCGATTATTGGAGAATGGATTCCACACAATGGCAGGGCTACTGGGGTACCGCCCGTCACAGTACCTAGCCAAGATCAGAGTACCGAGGATCACTCCCGACCCCCTGCAACACAAGACCTGAGCTACCCCTTACTGGATAGTCCGAATAAGATCACCCCGCGGTTGGGATCAGCAACCGCCACCAGAACTGAGATCAAAAAGAGACTCTAGATAGAGATGACCTTACCCTAATTGGGTGCTACCCACTTAGCCTTGCTGCACCTCCCCTGTTTTAGCCATTCCCGGTTGATGAGGCTTGAGGCTAAACGTTACCTTTTAGGAACGAATTTCACTTCGAATTCTCATCGTCCTCCAATGACGATGTTCTGATAGCATTCGTCCATACAAGTTGTCCTGGGTATGGACAAACCGAATCACCATCTTCATTATCTTCACGGTATTCATTCACTACGTTCAAACCGGATCGAAGTGGTTTTCGGATAATTAAATCTGATCCTGGTCTCTTCGAAACGATCAGCGCATTGGCCAATATTGATAGTCGGTTATTTAACTATCAAATTTAACAATCATTCAACCAATTATTTTACTTCCCCTGAAAAGCACCAAGTCTTTTTAAGTTTAGATTTTAAACAAATTAAATCACTTTGTCCAAAATATACACTTTAATTGTTTAAAATAAACTACTTAAAAGCTTTATTTAAAATACTAGTTATGAAATTCTATAATAATTTTCCAAGTAAAACTTAAGCCAAAACTACTTTGAAATATAACTATTTTATAAAATATAAATATTTAATAAATTTTCCTTTAATCATAATACCAGTTTAAATCTTTAAAACAATTAACTACTATAATTATTTTAATAAATATTTACTTTAAAAATTTAAAACAATTAAACAATAATTTTTCTAAAACATTCTTTCAAAACCACTTTTAAAACTTCTAATTTAGTCTTAAAAATCTCCTTTGAAATTATACTTGGCTTTTAAGGAAAATACACTTTTCATTCCAATATAGCCCATCTAATCATTTATAAATCCTTCACGATTTATCCCAATTTAATTTACGTCCTAATCCCGTAAATTTTCATTCCCATACTTTTAAAAATAAAACCACTATTTATTTTTAAAACGAATTACCCTTTCCTTATAAATTCCCACCGTGAATTTATAAATCCAAATTATCAACTGATAAATATTCACTTAATTTATAAACCCAATTTATAAATCCCATAGCCTCATTTTCCTTTCTAGCCACCGTTTCAAAACACTTAATCGATTTTCAAACCGATTCTCTGAGTTAATTTCATTTTGAAATTTATTTCCGGATTTATCAAAATTACCCAAACCCTTAATTTCAAATCCACTTGCCTTTTTTGATTTAAAATCTTATTTAAATCTGGAACACCAATTCCTTACTTAGTTTCAAAATTCCCTTTTTATTTCTCCCAAACCATTTTAAATCATGAATTTAAAATAAATCCTTTAATCCTTAAACAATATCATTTAAATCCTCAAAACTCTTTATTTGCCATTTATTCAAAATCCATATTTTCCCATACACTAGAATTTATTAAACAGGATTTCAAAATCAACCATTTACCTTTTCCCAATTTCACCCTTTTTATTTACTCAACTTCACTATAAATGTTTTACTTAAAACTTTCTTTTTATTTTCCTTTAAAAATCCAACCTTTATATTTTTGATATCTTAATAAACCAAAATATATTCAGCCCAACCATAGCATTCAATGATTTAAATTTGTACTATAATCTATCTCATATTATCAAATAAATCATATCACAGATTATGAAAATAATTTAAATACTTTTGAGGAATCCAGTTGGATCCCTCCAACCTGTTTCCCTGCATCCACAGATGTTAGCACAATATAAAAATACCAAACCCACTTCGAGGGGGATATCGCGGTCGGTATAAGGGTCTTCCGCTATTATGTGGGGCGCATAGGGTCTCATCCGCTATATAAAGCGGGAATATCAATCACTCCAATATATATATACTACTACTATATTTATAATATCACATCCAGACTGATAATAATTATCAATTTCAATCAATCATCCAATAATTTAAATTTTAACTAATTAACTTAACTAGTAATCCAATTTGAGTGAGATTAACTCACCTTTGATTTTTGTTTTGCAATCCGACCCAAACCGGCTATTTCCTTCATGATTTTTGGACCTTGTACAAACATTATACGGTTTATTAACATTTTAAATAATCGAACGATCAATTACCATTTAATAAATTTAATTAACCAATAATTTTAAT
Organism: Allium fistulosum; assembly: GCA_030737815.1. Classification (NCBI taxonomy): domain Eukaryota; kingdom Viridiplantae; phylum Streptophyta; class Magnoliopsida; order Asparagales; family Amaryllidaceae; genus Allium; species Allium fistulosum. The sequence continues at coordinate 762,429,935 of CM060903.1, read as the reverse complement.
TAAACAAGTTCCTTTAATAAATTATTTTTAGTGACTAAAATAATTAAATAGGTTAGTTAGACAAATTAATCTCCATAATACAATATTGTAAAACTAACTAGTACGTGAAAATATGTATATATATTTATATATATATAATTTACATTTATACATATTTTTCCTTGAAACCCATACACTTATAAAATCAATTTATATAGATTAAAAATCTTATTTTGATATAAACTCTTCAACATTTAAAATCTCTATATATATTTTTTTCAAAATCTTTCTGTATATATACATTTAATTATAACAGACTGCTTTTAAATTTTTCTTCTGCTGTTCATCTAATCTTTTTTTTCTGTAAATAACAAACAGAAATTTTCTTTACTGTATATATATATACATATATATCTATAAATTTTTAAATTAAAAAAAAAGATTGCATATACCTCACCGTCGACCAAGCTTTAGACTACGACTTCGAACCAGTGTCGCCTCGCTCCTCGATCCCTTCACCCAAACGAACAACGTCACAACCTTGAGCTCGCGCGCCACCCTGATTCGCGAACTCCACTCGCCGATCGAAACAATCCCATCGCCAGAGACGAACCCACCCCACCATCAGCCCAGCACCAATCGAATTCGCCTCCATCCTCCTATGCTTGCGTCCCCTTCCTTCGTCAATGCCATCGCCGTCAAGTGCGCGCGAGCGCCCTGATTCCCTCCTCATCGTAGCCAAGTGACTGCCACGCATCAGCGCGGCTTCATCCCTCCTCCAACCCTCTGACAAACAACGCGAGCTTCCCCCTATCCATCGACTCCCCTATCTTCACGCGAGCGCGAGTGTGTGCCCCAGCTTCCTTGCGATTCGTCGCACGTGATCAGATTTTTTTTTGAAGATGAACTGCCGATTTATTTCGTTCGGCCGTTTTTTTTTTAGCGACCGATTTTAAAAAGAAGAATGTGAAAAAAGAAATGAAGGCTGCGTGATTTAAACAGTTATTATCATTCTCTTTTTTTTCTTGATTTGAACCGAGTGATAGGGAAAAAGGGACGTGATTTTTGAAAGGAGATGGCGTGTAGAGTTTGGTTATGAACAATGATTGAGGAGAAAACATAAAGTTCTAGTGTGAAAAAGTTTGACCAGTCAACAATATATATAATATTATTTAAATTTTAAATCGTCTCGAATTTGCAACTCAAAATCTCGACCCCCAATTGAGGCATGCCGCCAGGCGTTCATAATGTTATACCCCTATTTCAAATGAAATGAAAAAGGTTTCGAGTCCTAATTCGATCGTATGGAGAAGATAGCTTTTCGAACCCAATTATTATATTGAATTTTTGTGATATCCCGGGAATTTGGACAATATCAATTTAATAATTTATATTTAAAAATTAAATTGATTTGATGATCTTTGTTAATAAATTTGAATAAATTTAATAATCTAATTAAATAAATATTTAATTAGTGATTTATCTTTTAAAACTTTAATAGAATGATTTCTATTTATAATATATATAAGTGTATATATTGTAAATAGATGAGTTGGTTTGAATTTAACAAATGAGATTATATTTTCAAATTCTAATATATATTGGTAATTTGGAAATCATGATTAATTTAATATTAAGTTTTTCAAAAGTTATTTAATAAATAACTATATAGTTTAAAATACATATTATAAATGTTTAATTGTTTAAAAATAGATTTTTAGCTTAAGTTTAAATTTAAATGAAAAGGTTTGTTTTATTTCTTTTTAAAATATTACTTGATATATATGATTTAAAAATAGAAGTTTAAATATAATTTACATATGGCCTTAATTCATTTAAGTAATAAGTAATTTATAATCTCTTTTATAAACTATTTAAAATGGTCAAATGTGTTATTTTTAAATAATAGATATATGTATTGTTTTTATATATAAATATAATTGGTTTTATTTACATTTTCTTTAAAGTAATTTATATACATATACATATTAGGTAAGTATTTATAAATAGTAAACTAGTATAAAAACTTTTATTTACATTTTAAAATAAATAAATATATGTATTAAATACTTAAAAGACAAATGTCATTATATTAAAGCCTAATATGACATGTGTTAAGTAATAAATATAACAATATGACAAATGTCAAGATTTTGTTTTTCTTTTAATTTTTAAAATTAATCATTTCAGCCTTTATAAATATATATCCTTTCTCCTCTCCATTTCTTTTCTATTCTTAAAATTCTAAAGCTAAGAAACTTAAACAATTCTCTAAAACAAATCTGAAAACAATCTTCAGCCTGCAAAATTCTTCTTCAATCTGTAATTAACATTCCCTTCATTCCAAAATACAAATCAATTTCCCTGTAACCTTTTCAAATCTGTAAACATCTTCCAAAATCAAAAGCCAAATCCTATAACCAATTCTCTAAAACAATCTGATCATCAAAACTCCTCAAACCAGAGATTTATCAAATCTAAAGCCTGTAATCTTCTTCAAAAATAAAACCTGGAAGTGCATTTTCAAAATTTAAAACCAAAGCCTGTAAGTTCTCTTCAACCTGAATCAAAGCCTGCATGTACTCTTCAAGACAGAGATAAGCAAATAGATCTGGGATCAAAAGCATGCAAGTTTTAAAATCAAAACAAAGATGCAACTAAAATTTTCAAGGCTGTTTTCAAAGAAATCAACAAAGCTTTTAAAACCAGAGGCTCTGTTCTTCCTCAAAACAGTGAGTAACTTTATATTTAAAATATAATTGGTTGCATGCTAGATGGTTGAATATAAATGTGTATTGATAAGTGAATGTCTGATATTTGTGTGCATGCTGGTTATAAGTGATCTGTTCATCATTTGTTCTAGGGGAGTAACATCTTTTCTGAAAATGCTTAAGTATAAATGTGGTTGCATGTGAATCTCTGAAGCAAGAATGTTTGTATCTATATTAATTTTCTGTGAACATTTGGATGATAAATGTGTGCATGTTTGTTAAATGTCTGAACTTCTCTGTTCTTTGTTTTAAAACTAAGATTTTGGTCAAAATCCATTATTCCTTTAACCAATCTCTGTTTAGTCTTAGAATTCAAATAAAATTTGTATGTTTAATCATAGATTAAAGTTTAAAATTTTATTTAAGTAGATTAAATTTGAAATGGCTCTGTAAAATCAAGAAGAACAGTATAAGTTGGAGTTATGTTAAAATTTCAACATCTTAATTTATTGATTCAGGGTTATGAATCAAATCCCTAGACAAAATCATGATTTTTAAAAATAAAATCACAAATTCTAGTATTAGGATCTGAGAGTAGTTCAGGGTTGACTGAAATTTGAGTTTTTGGTCATTGCTGATGATCTCAAAGGTTTGGGAGGTCGGGATTTCTTCTGGAGTTGGAAGAACGATTGGGTAGTTAGGGAAAATTAGCAGAGAGAAGATCAGATCATCGTGGTAGTTGCGGTGGAGGATTAAAGTCTGTAGCCCTAGTTTGGGTAGATTTGGTGTGTTTGATCGTCACGGCTTCTTTATTGAATCGAGTTCAACGAAATTAAGGGAGATAGTAGGGGAGATGTTGGCGATGGTGTAGACGGAGTTTCAGCAACTCAGATGATCGGAGGCAGGAGTACGAAGGGGTTTCCAGGCTTTAGTGTGTTCGAGCTGTTGATGTTCCAGGTTTCGATTTTTAGGCTCGAATTCTCATTTTCGATTTCAAGTGTTGATCGAAGGTTGGATGATCGTAATCTGGTGTAGGGTTGATCGTCGATGTGTGGGGATGCTCGGTGATGGTCGGAGACGTTGCTGGTGACGGTACACGTGCACGCGATCGTGTATGTTTCTCTGGTGAAGTCTGGGTTTGCAGAGGATGGTACTCGGGTGAGACTCGAAGTATTTAAGGGTGCGACTCGAAGTAAATAGGGTGAGGCTCGGGTAGTTTTGTGTGCCAGGTTTTTAAAAATCTGGGTGGTTTAAATTTAAATCTGGATTTAAATTTGTTAAACAAAATTTAAACAGGATTTTAAATCAGAGTTTAAATATACAAATCCAAGTGGTTTTGAATCTTAGGATTGGAATAAATAAGTTTTATAAATTTAAATATTTTAAATTGTTGTTATATTTAAATGTTGAAATTAAAAAGAAATTTGATTTAAACCTTTTTGAAAAATTCTTTTATAAGATATAGAAAATTCTTTACCATGTAAAAAGTTAGAAATTTGGTTTTAAACTTTGGTAAAGACAAGTTGGTATTTATTCTAAAATCAGAAATTAAATAAATGATTTAAAAATAGATTTGAAAATGAATGTTTTCAAATATATTGTGAATGAGATGTAACCATGGAAAAAATGTTTTTATCTTAAAGATTAAATTATTAAGGTAATTAAAATGGTTTAATTAATTAAATTAATTAATGTTTTGGATTGATTAAATTGTAATGAAGGATTTAAATTAATTTAATTAAGGTTTAAGATGAATTAACTAGGACTAATTAATATATAATTATGGATTATGAATTAGAGTATTAATTAATGTTTAGGAATTAATTAATAAAGTAATTTAAGATTATTAAGTTATGGTTAACACTTAATTAATTAAATAATTAGAGTTTAATTAATTGGTTATTAAGATTTATTAATTTGAAATTAATAATAATTAATCTAAGCTAATTACTTAAGAAAAGTAATTAAATAATTGTTAATGAAAGTCATTAATTATGGATTATTAAATAATTAATTTATGTAATTAATTTTAATAATTAATTAGATTAATTAATTTAAAGATAATCAATTATAGAATTTGTTTTAAATGGAATTACTTAATGGAAGTAATTAAGAATTAATTACTTATTGTAATTAATTGAAGTTAATTTGATTTAGTTTAAGTTAAGTAATTAAGTTTAATTAAATTATAATAATCAAGAGATGATTTGATAATAATTACTTTATGTAATTATTAAGGTATGATTATTTAGGAAAGTAATTTGAGTTTAATTACTTATGAATTAATCAAGGGATTAATTAAGAAATTAATTAAGGAAGTAATTAATTTAGTTAATGAAAGTAATTAAGGGTAGTTAATTACTAATTGAAGATTAATCAAGGTGATTAATAAATGTTATTTAATTTAAGGTTAATTACTTAATGTAATTAATTTAATTAAGTAATTAATAATTAAGTTGTAATTAAGGATCATTAGTTAATATAATTAATGATGTAATTAAGATTGATTAATTAAGTATAATTAATAAATGAAGTGATTAATTAATGTAATTAATTAAGAATTAATGTAGTTAATTATAGTTGATTAAGTTAATTAATTATAGTTAATTAATTAATGAAGTAATTAAAGGATAATTACTATAAGTGGTTAAGGATAATTAATTTAAGTAATTAATTAAGGATAAATTACTTGAAGGTAATAAAAAAAAAATAATTAATCAAAGATGATTAATTGAAAAAGGTAATTAGAGGATAATTAATTAATTTGAAATTAATTAATGTTTAAATAAGAAGGATTTATAAAATAAAGTAATTAATTTAATTAACTTTAAATTAATTAAAGATGATATAAATCATTACTTATGGATGGATGATAATACTGAATGCTTTGCATTTGTTTGATATCTCTGATGAGATATATGTTGTGTTATATGGATGTTTAGTAGAATTGTGATGATAATATGAATTATCTGATAATGTTGATTATCTGTTGAGAATTATCTTTCTTTGTGTATAAGATAATTGTATTAAATTGTTTTAACCTTTAAAACAACTTGGCCTTAAAAGATACGTTTTGGATTTCGATGAGACCGGGATCGGGTTTCCGTATACCGGATTTCCAGGTCTGGAGACCCGAATACCACATCGATCCAAATTTACGTTAGGTCGTGAAATCCAAATGGAGCAAGTGAAGACTCGAGGTGTAAGAACGATTCTTTGTCAGTATAACTCTGTGGGTGATTCCGTAATGAGTTGACGGAGATAGTACTTTCAGATTCGAGATAAAGATTCAGAGTGCAAGGGTTATTGTCGTTAACTCTGAGGGTGATTCCAAAACGAGTGTAACGAGATAATGCCTTCGGTTTCGTTCGAACCCGGAACAAACTTGTATGGATTGAATGCTTTCAGCACATCGTCAGGCGGACGATGAGCATTCTAAGTGATATGTTCTGATTAAAGGTAAACGTGACCTCAAGCCTCACAAACCGGGAATGGCTAAAACAGGGGAGGTGCAGCAAGGTTAGTGGGTAGCACCCAAGTAGGACAAGATTATCTCTGTCTAGAGGTCCCTTCTTATTATTATTCGGCTGTGTGGGCAGTTGTGAGCTCCAACTGCTGGGATATCTTGTGCGGGAATTATCCAGTAAGGGATGTTCCGGCCTTGTGTTGCAGGGGATTGGGAGTGATCCTCGGTACGGTGATCTAGGCCACGTACTGTGACGGGCAGTACCCCGGTAGCCCTGCCATTGATGGAATCCAAACTCCAATAAGTGCCGTACGTTTTAGTTGTGCCCAACTATGTTGGAATGTGAGATGTAAGCATTCCAGCTATTTCATATTTATTTGAAAACCCTAGACCTATTATAATACAATCGAATTTCCTATCAAATGTTTTGGTTAGCGTAAGGTAAAAACTTACCCATATTTATTGGTGGGGTTCTTACGTGATACCTTTTCTTTCAAAAGGTTTTGAAGTTAAACAAGTTTAACCTGTTACTCACACCAGACCCATGTCTGACCCAAGTTGTTTATTTCTGTTTTATAAACTCTTGGGTACTCAAATTTTTACGAGTAGCCAAGGGATTCAGGTTTAGCTTTGACGAGTAATCTGGAGGAGCAATGGAGCAGGAGGCTTCGGCGTTGTAGATATAGATAGTAGTTTTCCGCTGTGTTGATCTTGGTATTGATCTGTATTGTGTTGAGATGTAATAACTAGACAGATGTTTATAACTGTCTAGTATGTGATGTGTAATCTGTGTAACTCTGATAGATGATGTATATAATACTATGTAATATTTATGTGATATATTATATTTCGTTTCGTTTCCGCTGTGAGTATCTGTTGTTGTTTTCTTTTCTCTTCTTCTCTTTTCTATTTCTCACCCCTTTCTTTCTTACTGTCGATGCGATTTTCCGGGAGTGGAAAGCCGGGTCTTCACACGTGGTATCAGAGCTATTGGTTGAGTGAATACCTAGCTCTGGAGTGGTATCTATCGTGAGAGAGCGTATTTGTAATTTTTATATAACTATATATATATATATTCTACCTATATTGTTGGGTTACCCGTACAGGTTCTCCAATATAAGATATAAAGGTAGATAGGGTAGTAGTGTATGAAACACGACTACCAATGGTTGGAATTAAGGTTGGAAGTGTATTTATCGAGACTGTAGACCCAATACTGTCTCGAGTAAGTTTTGCTGTGATGAAGGATTTCATCGAATCTCTGAAGGAAACCTGTTAAAGTTCGGCGTTTATCTTTGAAGTTGGATAGGCAGAAGCAAGTGATGGTATCTTGGTAACTTCTGGAAGAAGTAGCTGTGTGATGAGATGCAGTGATTATGGATTGTTCCCGAAGATGTTTTCTTTGGAACGAGTTTAAGGAAGTGTGAATGTTTCGGTGTTGTGGCTGAGTTCAGCATGGTATTTCTGTTTGGTTTGGAGTTCGAGTTTCTCAAAGATCTTTGGATAGAAAGTCCTTGGCATCAGCATCAGCAGTGCAGCTCGGAGTATTCTGTGATGGCAGGAAGTTGTCAGGCTGAGTAGTTTTTCTGGAGGTGAAATTCAGAAGCAGCAGGGTGCATCCATTTCTTCGGTGGATTGGATAGTTAAGTATGGGCTGTTCTGATTTGTTAAGAGGAACAGTTTTCTTTGGAAATAGGCTGGGTTGATCGCAAAAGTGACTTGCGATAGTTTGAGTGTTCTCTTGGGTTATCAGAGTTTTTCTGAGTGTCTTCAGAGAAGTCAGGAGTTGTCCGCATCTGAAGGTTGAGTTTTCTTATCGACTGGATTCCAGGAGTGGTACCGGTAGTTCAGTCTAGTTGAAGGATGTTTCCTAGAGATGGAGTTGGTGCAGCAACTCAAGTTTTGATGAAGTATCTGAGTTTTATTTATGGATCAGTGAACCTTATTTCCGGAATGAGTTGTCCAGTCTGTGCTTGTGTTCTACCTCAGATCAGAATTGAGCAGCGAAAGCAGTTTGGAGTATATCTCTGGATAGGAGAAGTAAGTTTGGAATCTACTGATGTTGTGAAGTAAAGTTATATTTGGATCTCTTCTGTGTTCTGATTTGGATAAGTATTGGGTTTTCAGGATTGAATTGTCAGTTTGGACAACTGGAATTCATTGTGTTTTACGTATCTCTGAGGGAGTACGTGTTTGATCTATCTCTAGTTTTGGAATCAGCAGTTCAGGAGGATTTGGTACTTGAGTCAGACTCGTCTGTAGTCTGATATCCTGTCTAGTTCTGTAGATCTAGATGAGTAGGAACCCTGTAGCTTCGTAGTTTAGATTGTTTGTAGAGCGAGTGTCCCGGTATATATATACTTGGGGAAACTCGAGGAAATTCTATCCAGAATTTTGTCTGGATAGTTAGAATTGTTTGTTTGGATGATTGGTTGCTATGATGTTAGCATATGGATGATAGTATATGCTTGTGATTTAAAATTAAAATCTTTGATAGATTATTAAATTACCTTTGTTTAAATTTCGGGGACGAAATTATTTTAAGGGGGGAGGAATGTGATATCCCGGGAATTTGGACAATATCAATTTAATAATTTATATTTAAAAATTAAATTGATTTGATGATCTTTGTTAATAAATTTGAATAAATTTAATAATCTAATTAAATAAATATTTAATTAGTGATTTATCTTTTAAAACTTTAATAGAATGATTTCTATTTATAATATATATAAGTGTATATATTGTAAATAGATGAGTTGGTTTGAATTTAACAAATGAGATTATATTTTCAAATTCTAATATATATTGGTAATTTGGAAATCATGATTAATTTAATATTAAGTTTTTCAAAAGTTATTTAATAAATAACTATATAGTTTAAAATACATATTATAAATGTTTAATTGTTTAAAAATAGATTTTTAGCTTAAGTTTAAATTTAAATGAAAAGGTTTGTTTTATTTCTTTTTAAAATATTACTTGATATATATGATTTAAAAATAGAAGTTTAAATACAATTTACATATGGCCTTAATTCATTTAAGTAATAAGTAATTTATAATCTCTTTTATAAACTATTTAAAATGGTCAAATGTGTTATTTTTAAATAATAGATATATGTATTGTTTTTATATATAAATATAATTGGTTTTATTTACATTTTCTTTAAAGTAATTTATATACATATACATATTAGGTAAGTATTTATAAATAGTAAACTAGTATAAAAACTTTTATTTACATTTTAAAATAAATAAATATATGTATTAAATACTTAAAAGACAAATGTCATTATATTAAAGCCTAATATGACATGTGTTAAGTAATAAATATAACAATATGACAAATGTCAAGATTTTGTTTTTCTTTTAATTTTTAAAATTAATCATTTCAGCCTTTATAAATATATATCCTTTCTCCTCTCCATTTCTTTTCTATTCTTAAAATTCTAAAGCTAAGAAACTTAAACAATTCTCTAAAACAAATCTGAAAACAATCTTCAGCCTGCAAAATTCTTCTTCAATCTGTAATTAACATTCCCTTCATTCCAAAATGCAAATCAATTTCCCTGTAACCTTTTCAAATCTGTAAACATCTTCCAAAATCAAAAGCCAAATCCTATAACCAATTCTCTAAAACAATCTGATCATCAAAACTCCTCAAACCAGAGATTTATCAAATCTAAAGCCTGTAATCTTCTTCAAAAATAAAACCTGGAAGTGCATTTTCAAAATTTAAAACCAAAGCCTGCAAGTTCTCTTCAACCTGAATCAAAGCCTGCATGTACTCTTCAAGACAGAGATAAGCAAATAGATCTGGGATCAAAAGCATGCAAGTTTTAAAATCAAAACAAAGATGCAACTAAAATTTTCAAGGCTGTTTTCAAAGAAATCAACAAAGCTTTTAAAACCAGAGGCTCTGTTCTTCCTCAAAACAGTGAGTAACTTTATATTTAAAATATAATTGGTTGCATGCTAGATGGTTGAATATAAATGTGTATTGATAAGTGAATGTCTGATATTTGTGTGCATGCTGGTTATAAGTGATCTGTTCATCATTTGTTCTAGGGGAGTAACATCTTTTCTGAAAATGCTTAAGTATAAATGTGGTTGCATGTGAATCTCTGAAGCAAGAATGTTTGTATCTATATTAATTTTCTGTGAACATTTGGATGATAAATGTGTGCATGTTTGTGAAATGTCTGAACTTCTCTGTTCTTTGTTTTAAAACTAAGATTTTGGTCAAAATCCATTATTCCTTTAACCAATCTCTGTTTAGTCTTAGAATTCAAATAAAATTTGTATGTTTAATCATAGATTAAAGTTTAAAATTTTATTTAAGTAGATTAAATTTGAAATGGCTCTGTAAAATCAAGAAGAACAGTATAAGTTGGAGTTATGTTAAAATTTCAACATCTTAATTTATTGATTCAGGGTTATGAATCAAATCCCTAGACAAAATCATGATTTTTAAAAATAAAATCACAAATTCTAGTATTAGGATCTGAGAGTAGTTCAGGGTTGACTGAAATTTGAGTTTTTGGTCATTGCTGATGATCTCAAAGGTTTGGAAGGTCGGGGTTTCTTCTGGAGTTGGAAGAACGATTGGGTAGTTAGGGAAAATTAGCAGAGAGAAGATCAGATCATCGTGGTAGTTGCGGTGGAGGATTAAAGTCTGTAGCCCTAGTTTGGGTAGATTTGGTGTGTTTGATCGTCACGGCTTCTTTATTGAATCGAGTTCAACGAAATTAAGGGAGATAGTAGGGGAGATGTTGGCGATGGTGTAGACGGAGTTTCAGCAACTCAGATGATCGGAGGCAGGAGTACGAAGGGGTTTCCAGGCTTTAGAGTGTTCGAGCTGTTGATGTTCCAGGTTTCGATTTTTAGGCTCGAATTCTCGTTTTCGATTTCAAGTGTTGATCGAAGGTTGGATGATCGTAATCTGGTGTAGGGTTGATCGTCGATGTGTGGGGATGCTCGGTGATGGTCGGAGACGTTGCTGGTGACGGTACACGTGCACGCGATCGTGTATGTTTCTCTGGTGAAGTCTGGGTTTGCAGAGGATGGTACTCGGGTGAGACTCGAAGTATTTAAGGGTGCGACTCGAAGTAAATAGGGTGAGGCTCGGGTAGTTTTGTGTGCCAGGTTTTTAAAAATCTGGGTGGTTTAAATTTAAATCTGGATTTAAATTTGTTAAACAAAATTTAAACAGGATTTTAAATCAGAGTTTAAATATACAAATCCAAGTGGTTTTGAATCTTAGGATTGGAATAAATAAGTTTTATAAATTTAAATATTTTAAATTGTTGTTATATTTAAATGTTGAAATTAAAAAGAAATTTGATTTAAACCTTTTTGAAAAATTCTTTTATAAGATATAGAAAATTCTTTACCATGTAAAAAGTTAGAAATTTGGTTTTAAACTTTGGTAAAGACAAGTTGGTATTTATTCTAAAATCAGAAATTAAATAAATGATTTAAAAATAGATTTGAAAATGAATGTTTTCAAATATATTGTGAATGAGATGTAACCATGGAAAAAATGTTTTTATCTTAAAGATTAAATTATTAAGGTAATTAAAATGGTTTAATTAATTAAATTAATTAATGTTTTGGATTGATTAAATTGTAATGAAGGATTTAAATTAATTTAATTAAGGTTTAAGATGAATTAACTAGGACTAATTAATATATAATTATGGATTATGAATTAGAGTATTAATTAATGTTTAGGAATTAATTAATAAAGTAATTTAAGATTATTAAGTTATGGTTAACACTTAATTAATTAAATAATTAGAGTTTAATTAACTGGTTATTAAGATTTATTAATTTGAAATTAATAATAATTAATCTAAGTTAATTACTTAAGAAAAGTAATTAAATAATTGTTAATGAAAGTCATTAATTATGGATTATTAAATAATTAATTTATGTAATTAATTTTAATAATTAATTAGATTAATTAATTTAAAGATAATCAATTATAGAATTTGTTTTAAATGGAATTACTTAATGGAAGTAATTAAGAATTAATTACTTATTGTAATTAATTGAAGTTAATTTGATTTAGTTTAAGTTAAGTAATTAAGTTTAATTAAATTATAATAATCAAGAGATGATTTGATAATAATTACTTTATGTAATTATTAAGGTATGATTAATTAGGAAAGTAATTTGAGTTTAATTACTTATGAATTAATCAAGGGATTAATTAAGAAATTAATTAAGGAAGTAATTAATTTAGTTAATGAAAGTAATTAAGGGTAGTTAATTACTAATTGAAGATTAATCAAGGTGATTAATAAATGTTATTTAATTTAAGGTTAATTACTTAATGTAATTAATTTAATTAAGTAATTAATAATTAAGTTGTAATTAAGGATCATTAGTTAATATAATTAATGATGTAATTAAGATTGATTAATTAAGTATAATTAATAAATGAAGTGATTAATTAATGTAATTAATTAAGAATTAATGTAGTTAATTATAGTTGATTAAGTTAATTAATTATAGTTAATTAATTAATGAAGTAATTAAAGGATAATTACTATAAGTGGTTAAGGATAATTAATTTAAGTAATTAATTAAGGATAAATTACTTGAAGGTAATAAAAAAAATAATAATTAATCAAAGATGATTAATTGAAAAAGGTAATTAGAGGATAATTAATTAATTTGAAATTAATTAATGTTTAAATAAGAAGGATTTATAAAATAAAGTAATTAATTTAATTAACTTTAAATTAATTAAAGATGATATAAATCATTACTTATGGATGGATGATAATACTGAATGCTTTGCATTTGTTTGATATCTCTGATGAGATATATGTTGTGTTATATGGATGTTTAGTAGAATTGTGATGATAATATGAATTATCTGATAATGTTGATTATCTGTTGAGAATTATCTTTCTTTGTGTATAAGATAATTGTATTAAATTGTTTTAACCTTTAAAACAACTTGGCCTTAAAAGATACGTTTTGGATTTCGATGAGACCGGGATCGGGTTTCCGTATACCGGATTTCCAGGTCTGGAGACCCGAATACCACATCGATCCAAATTTACGTTAGGTCGTGAAATCCAAATGGAGCAAGTGAAGACTCGAGGTGTAAGAACGATTCTTTGTCAGTATAACTCTGTGGGTGATTCCGTAATGAGTTGACGGAGATAGTACTTTCAGATTCGAGATAAAGATTCAGAGTGCAAGGGTTATTGTCGTTAACTCTGAGGGTGATTCCAAAACGAGTGTAACGAGATAATGCCTTCGGTTTCGTTCGAACCCGGAACAAACTTGTATGGATTGAATGCTTTCAGCACATCGTCAGGCGGACGATGAGCATTCTAAGTGATATGTTCTGATTAAAGGTAAACGTGACCTCAAGCCTCACAAACCGGGAATGGCTAAAACAGGGGAGGTGCAGCAAGGTTAGTGGGTAGCACCCAAGTAGGACAAGATTATCTCTGTCTAGAGGTCCCTTCTTATTATTATTCGGCTGTGTGGGCAGTTGTGAGCTCCAACTGCTGGGATATCTTGTGCGGGAATTATCCAGTAAGGGATGTTCCGGCCTTGTGTTGCAGGGGATTGGGAGTGATCCTCGGTACGGTGATCTAGGCCACGTACTATGACGGGCGGTACCCCGGTAGCCTTGCCATTGATGGAATCCAAACTCCAATAAGTGCCGTACATTTTAGTTGTGCCCAACTATGTTGGAATGTGAGATGTAAGCATTCCAGCTATTTCATATTTATTTGAAAACCCTAGACCTATTATAATACAATCGAATTTCCTATCAAATGTTTTGGTTAGCGTAAGGTAAAAACTTACCCATATTTATTGGTGGGGAGTCTTACGTGATACCTTTTCTTTCAAAAGGTTTTGAAGTTAAACAAGTTTAACCTGTTACTCACACCAGACCCATGTCTGACCCAAGTTGTTTATTTCTGTTTTATAAACTCTTGGGTACTCAAATTTTTACGAGTAGCCAAGGGATTCAGGTTTAGCTTTGACGAGTAATCTGGAGGAGCAATGGAGCAGGAGGCTTCGGCGTTGTAGATATAGATAGTAGTTTTCCGCTGTGTTGATCTTGGTATTGATCTGTATTGTGTTGAGATGTAATAACTAGACAGATGTTTATAACTGTCTAGTATGTGATGTGTAATCTGTGTAACTCTGATAGATGATGTATATAATACTATGTAATATTTATGTGATATATTATATTTCGTTTCGTTTCCGCTGTGAGTATCTGTTGTTGTTTTCTTTTCTCTTCTTCTCTTTTCTATTTCTCACCCCTTTCTTTCTTACTGTCGATGCGATTTTCCGGGAGTGGAAAGCCGGGTCTTCACAATTTTCGATATTAATTTCAGCGCATTTATCACTCGTATGGTCAAACGATAACTCCAAAGGCTACGAAATTTAAAATCCGATAATAGTACACTATTACGGATCTAATAGAATTGGTTTCGTCGAATTCCGAGACTGTGCCCCGGAAGGCTATTTTTAAATGTCAATCTAAACAGTATATTTTTAAACTGAACAAACCACTTTTGAATTCAATTTTTAACATTTTTATTATCTTCAGTATTATCAATATTAATTCTATAAGCCTTTGAAATAGTTTTAACAAGCTTGAAACCTCAGATTCAATACTTTACCCAATTTCCACTTATTTAATCCAATAATTAAATTATCCAATAAATAGCGATATTTGAAATTCAAGTTAAAAGTTAACTTTTAAATATTTAAAATCAATTAAATATTCCAATTTCAAATGTCCAAAATTCCGGGTCATTACAGTTTATTTTAATTTAAATTTAAATTTAAAACCTTCTAATTTTAATAACTTTTTCATAAGAGCTCGGATTTGGACGCGGTTTCTTGCGTTGGGTTCGTATCGAAATTCCGGACAATATGGGACAGGTTTGGCTACATTTTGAGACTGTTGGATTTTTGGGCTTTATTTGGATTTTAAATCAACTAGAAATCAAAGGTGAGTGTTTTAACCCACTCACAAATACTAAACCATCTTATGTTAGTTAAATTAAATTTACGATGTGATTAGAAATTTATTGATTTTTGTTTGGTATATTTAAATTGTCATTTAAATTTAATTTCAATTTATATCAAATTTAATTGCTATTTAAATTAATATTGAAATTAAATTGATAGTTAAATACCTGATATTGATAACCAGTCAATTGTTGTGATTTATTGGCTGATTTCGATGTTGATTGTGATGGATGTTTATTTGTTGACAAGTTGGATGATTTGATGTTTGTATCCGTGTTATTACTATGGGTTGAAATGATACATACCCGAACGATCTTATAGATTAGGGAAAATCGTTATGGGTTGAAATGATAAACCCGAGCGATTTTATTGATTTGGAAATTGTTGATTCGAGATACGGGTTAAAATGATATATACCCGAGAAATTTAACTAATTGGGGTGAAATGATACATACCATATCACTTGACCATAGGGTAGAAAACTATATACGGACACCGTTGGTCGGTTTTAAAATTATTTTCTAAATAGTAAAGTATGTTTTATTTATAAATTTGATTTTTTTAATTTAATTTAATGGTTATTATTTAAAATTTTACATTTTGAAAATAATTTATTTTATATATTTTAAAGCTTCAAATTCTAAGTTAATATATGGTTTTAAATGTAAATTTAAGTTTAACTTATAATGTTATTTAGTTTTAAATATATAATTTAAATAGTTTAATTTTTTTAATTTAATAAAATATTTAATATAGTTTTAAAAGATTTATTTTAAATTTAATTTAATACAATAAATATTGTTTTAATTTAATATAATTTAAATTTAATTTAAATAATAAATATAGTTTTAATTTAATATAATAAATATAGTTTGATTTAAGATAATAATTATAAACTTTTATAATAACTTTAATAGATAAAAGATTTTTGTAAAAGGTTTTATAAGGGATTTATAAAAGCTTTGTAACTGATTTTGTAATGGATTTTATAAAAGATATTTATAAAGGATTTTATAATGGTTTATAAAGGAGTTATAAAGATTTTTATACAAAATTGTATAAAGGGTTTTATAAAAGGAACTTGTTTAAAGGGGAAGAGTTGTAAACTATTCTGGAATTTTTAAATAGCTTTATAAATGGTTTTAAAGCATATAAATAGTTTATAAATGGTTTAAGAGAGATTTATAAATTATTTTTGAAATTGATTGAATGAAATCTTCCTCGATATTTGTGAATATATATATATATATACACTTTTAAATTTAATATATGGATATCTTAATATGAAGGTATAAACCGTTTTCTGGATTTATTATTGAAAACGTTTTATAAAGTAACCACTGTGTGGAAAATATAACGATTGGTTGTTAAAGAGATCGGAGTCGGATATTGTCATACTCTCCACCAATTCAGAAACCACTTTAACAACTATGCACGTGGTGGAGAATCCATAACGAAGTAGGATAGTTTGGTGAACGCTACTGTATGAGGTATGAACGCTGCCTTGACCCCCTTGGGTCAGCTTGATATGACTAAAACAAGAGCTATATAGGGCTAAGTGAGGTCGCTCCTCCGATCGGGCACATTTCTTTGATACCATATCTGTTACTTTGTGATTGATTTAGTGGCCACCCTCGATTTGATTATGGGAGTGTGTTCCGAGGTGGGCGGTAGTAGCTGTTATGCGTTACCACCAGTCCGGGAGTGCAAACGATAGAATCCTACCCTGGCATTGCCCTGCGTGCCTTATCATATGACTTATCGAGCCCACTACGATTTTGGTTTGTGTTGTACCTATGGAGTGCTCCCACATAGCCCACCGGTTTGGTGGAGTTTACAGTACTGTATAGACTACGGTATTTATAAAATGTGTTAAGGGGATATGGGCAACGCCTTGACGCTATTTTAATTCTTTACTTTACTGATAGACACTACATATATATAGCGTATATTACTACATATAAATAGTTTAATGGATCCTTAGGAGATTGAAATCCTGAACATCTCTTAAGTTATTGCATGCACGTTATACACATGATAGAAGATGTAAAATCTCGTAAACATCTCTGAAATTGTTACACTCATATTTATTTACTGTTGATTTAACTTACATAAGATCTTTTAGTTCTGACTCGAGCGTTTTGTCTTTTCATTACGCTCGGGTCAGTTTGAGCTTTTCAGTGTATTGAAGATCATTTTATTTTGGAGGATAAAGATGGAGATTAGTCTACTATTTATTATATTTACCCCACTACATCATGTTGTTCCGCTGCATTATCTTATTATACCTGTTGTATGTATAACTCTGATTGTACTATAGAAGTGTAATCAAATGTATTTGTAAAACAGCTTCATGAACTGTTTATTTAATTATTATATTTTGTCATTCCGTTGTGAGATTCTGTGTTTTGTTTTTCTTCTTTTATCTTATTTTCTTATTTACCCCATTAACAATCCTCCCTTTTGAATAGTTTGAGTTGACATGTGTGTCTGCTTTGGCACTCGGAGGGTGTAACATGATAGGGGGTTCTCGCTTCTGGGCTTGGTAGCGAACAGATGACTCCTACTCTTACATGTCCCACGGGGTTGGTGCAGTCGAGAGGCTGGCCATAAAAGAAGAACACATGTATCGATGTATAATACTATGGGCGTTATCCCACTGTCGATTGACCGTTACAGTTGGTATCGGAGCTTTGGTTTAGTGATAACCTTTGCTTTGTGGGGTTTGACTCATTAGAGATATGGTAGTAATATCCTAGAATGAGTTTATTGAGCGTATATATACGAGAGCGTGTACGTGTTAGTGTTATAAAATGTTTTATATTGTGTTTACTTATTCGTTGAGTTGTTTGTGAATTCTAGTTGGTGCGTGGGACGCCATGTTATCGATAGGGGTTTTTAAACACTTAAACGAGGCAAGTCGACACAATATTGTTTTGAAATATAGGTAAATGAAATAATTTTACCTAGTATTATATTTTATATATAAAAGAATATATTTTTTATAAATGGATATAGTTGTATCTGATATGTTTGCTTGTTAGGAAGTGAAATTTTATAAATATTGGTTGCAAGATAGGATTTACAAATAAAGTGAATATAAATCGAAAATTTGAAAACTTAAGTTCCGGAGTTTTGAAATTGGTTTTTCAAAGACTTTGGAATATAATATTAGTATTATTTGGAAGTATTTTTGGATATAAATATTTTCAATGTGATTTGAAAGAAATGTTTTAAAAAAAAATTTAAAGGAAATAAGTTCTGTTCTCCCCTCTTTTGTTGTTGGAAAATAATTTCGGTGATGACCGCGGCATCATCGACATTCATTTTTGAGTTTCAAACTGGGAAGACTACTATTGTAGCTTTACTACACATTTCTTTTGATAAATAAATTTTAATTTTAATTTCCAAGTATGTTTTTCTATATGAAAGGTATAAGTATATATTATTTTAAAATGATTTGAAATAGAACCCAATATTTAGTTCTTAAATTTCTATAAATTAGGGATTTCAATTATTATAATGAAATGAAATCTTAACTATTTTAATAATTGGAAACTTCTAAATGAAAAATAAGAAATTAGAAGCAAAATGATTAATGAAAATATAAAGAAATTGGAGATTTATAACTTGTAAATTTAAATGATAATGAAAAATTAAGCAGATGTAAATTATTGAATATTTTTGTTAACTAAAATGAATAAGGTAATTTGTATAACACTCAATTACATTCTAAAACATATATAAAACTTACTAAAATGTTAAAAGTTGAAATGTTAATATTGATATGTAATAGAATCTTGAAGTGACCCACTTCTTTTTCAAGTATTTTAGAGAATTTTCTATTAAGTTTTTTTTTTCTTATATATATGTATACATACTTCAATGGACCACTCCTCTTAATTTAATCTTTCCAGGATTCCTTATTTTTACCAATATAAAAATATTAGTATATAAAATTAACTTAATTCATATATATATATATATGAAGATATATATATGGCTCTTTGCCTATCAGAGTAATTTAAATTGACAAAGAAATTCAATCACACCTAATCTCTCATATTCCAGAGATATGGTGTCACATAGCTTTTTCTGTTCATTTTTTTAAAACTCAAGCTTGATTATAAAATCAAATAATTCCATTTTCCTTAGTTTCTTGTTTTACTCCTCAGATTATTTGATCCCTGAATTTTTACAAGCAGAATATTCAGATTCTGGGATTTTGTAATTTGCCTCTACTAGATTCTATGCTACATATCAGGGTGTTTAAGATAACTCATTCATTACAGATTAGCCCGGGATTCATAATTCATATTCAAACAATTTTGTGTCAGGTAAGGGTATTCATGTTCTGATTTATATGTTAAACAAGGATCCTATGAATGATCAGATGTTAAACTGGATTAAGGTTCAAGTAGAGGAAACAATGTATTTAGGAAGAGTATATATATGCAAACACATGTACAAATCTAGGACTTAACATATGATTGAAGACAAGATAGTTGAAGCCATGTTGCAAACCAAATTAATACACAATTCTCAGGTGAACTTATCAAGTAAACAACTGAAGTATTCTAAACAATATGTGGAAGTGTCTAAAGAGTTGTGTGGTGATGATTTTGCCGATTACAAACAGGACTGCAAGTCATTTATAATAGCCTCAGGTTGATCATGATCAAATGTACTCAGACTTGGGTCTCGTATTTAAGTAATAAAATGTGTGAAGCATGGTGCAGTGAGACATACAAGTTTTACCAAAATATATATATGGATCTACTTCACAGAGCAATACAACTTCTACTGTATTTGAAATACCTAGACTAAAGTTATAAATTTCATTTCAGGTTAACTATGTACTTATATCAATTATAATCCATATTCATGTATTTCTAGTTAGCCCAGTTTTGGTTCAAGTCATCCTTTACAAGATTCAATGATTGTGCTATATTCCTTTCTTCCTATGATTATTTCTACTCTACCATTTTAAGGATTCATCAGACATTGCCAAGGGAGACATGACCACATATCAAATTATATGGCATGATCTCCTATATCATACTTCACCAGAGACTATTCAGATCAGTTACTTAAAACAGAATCCCACATATGCATATATATATAATACTAAACTCTTACATGTTCTCTTCTCAGAAAAAGAAACACATATCAATCCAGAAAATACTTAAAACATAATGAAGTTTTTGCCTGGCCTAATTATTACAACATTACTGCCAAATTCCTTAACATTCTAAATGCAAGTAAATCTTCAATTGTCCATGCATACAAGTTTCTCATGCTTCCTTTCCTGCAGCAACATCTAGAGCTGCCTCAATAAAAATGAGACACCCCAGATGTTACAAAGCAACAAATAGGGTCAGAAATAAAATTCTGGTATGAGTGAAATCAAAATATAATAACTTGTCATTTTTAAATTATTGTGCAGGGTATTCATATGCTAGATGCAATTTGGATTTATAATGTAAACTGGGTATATATATATATATCTAAGCTCCTATTACACTCATGCACACAAGCAATCATCCACTCATTCAATACAGTATACATGTACACATACTCTCATGGAATTAACTCATTTTAATTCCATAGTTCAGCTCTAAATCTTGATTTATCAATTTAATTTGGTCAGATCTCTTTGCCATTGAATGCCATGTGTGCATTGCAAGGGACTCAATTCTGTTAACCCCTGCACAAAGGCCTATAGGACTTAAACAAGTCATGCACATACCCACCATACTCCTTATGATGAATAGATCAAGGCTTCTCTCCTAGATTAGTTTTATAATCTAGTGACCAGTCTCATTTCTTATTTCAGAAAGATTTATTAACTCTTGAAAATTGCTTTTACATTCTTTCTTTCTTTTTCCCTAAATCAGAGAGAGTTAGACTCTCTCAGGGATTTCAACTGACCATACTTTCATTCATGAAAATAATGCTTTATTTCATTTTTCCAGTTGTCTCATTCAAAATTTGTTTTACTATTTGCATATCTCCTATATTCAAGAATGTCATGATCTCTTAAACAAATCCAGTTGAATCATATAAAAATTCTTATACTAAATTCTATTGTGAACATAGGGTAAGGTTTTAGAGAAAAACCCATAAACATTTTAGCTTAAGATCTGAACAAATCAGCACATAAATAATTTATTGCATTGTTCATCTCAAATTTACAATCTAGACATAAGCATGAACCTCCTTTGTTCACACTGCCTAGCTTATTTTCCCAGTAGTACCCTACTTCATAATAAAATGTATTTGTCTTACTAAACATATTTACTAACTGATGGTTTAAGGTACTGGATCCATATCATAGATCATGGCATTATTCTTATCAAACAATCAAACAAAACAAATCAAAGCATCAACCAAAGATTTATCAATGCACCAACTATTCTCAGCATTCATCTATTCAGAGAAAAACAAATTGAACAAGCACAAAAATAAAATGGCTGCCCTTAGCTTGGGTCTTAATGCTTTTGCCTCATGAGATTGATTAATCACTCACCTTTCCCTTCTTTTCCCAAGATTGCCTAAGCTTGCAATAGTGTGAGTTCTTCTTCTCCTTTTTTTTAATGTGTTACAGTTTTTTTCCCTCAGAGAAAACCCCTGCTTTCTCTCCTGATTTAAATCATTTTACTAGGGTTTTACTAAAGGAAAAAGCCATTTTATCCTCACATTTCTCAGAGAATTATGTGTGTGTTATCATGGATAAATGTGCCATTTTCCCTTGGTTTCTATTTCTGGTAAAAGCAGTTATCCACTGCTTTTCCTATGTGCATGCAATTTGCATGATTCACTTGTATATTATTTTCATGTGGCTTATTTTTTTTTAATACCTTTCATTATGCCCGAGTTATTTCCCATTCCTAGCTATTATCTTAGACTATTTGTTTACTCTTATCTTATTTTAAAATTGTACTTATACACAACTAATATTAAACTGGTTTTTAGGCATTTTACTTTACCAAAGAATATATCATTTTCTCCTTATCACTTAATTGTTGAAAACAATTTTCTCTTTATTGAATTATTTTGTTTTCTTTATGTTGAACTGTAATGTATACATGTATATCCTCTTATCAATTAACCCCTTGTTAATATCTCAAACTATTTGTTTTCTCTTGATATATAAATGTATTTATATTTTTAATTACCCTGGTGTTCTTTCCTCATTACTTTATGTTTATTCTTTCTGGGTATATAAATACAACATATGGTAATGTATAATCCATATATACATTCAGTTATATTTCCTCTTCCCTCTGAAATACCATTTCTTTATTATTTATATTCAAGATATATATATATATATATATATACACATATGAATATAAGACTTACTCATATTTAGTTATTTTTTTTAACTTATTCTCAATATTTTTCTTCACACTATATATATATTTTTTGAAAATTTTTCCTTTTTCTGATTTTATTAAAATTATTCTCATCTCAATAATTTAGGTCTTCACATACTCTCCTCCTAAAAGGAATTGTGTCCCACAATTATTCTCTCATACATTTCCATCCAAATGTATACAAAGCTTAATTTCAATTAAATGAAATTTCAGGGACTCATTCATTCTAAATCAATCTAACTTACATAAATAATTTTAAGGTCTCATCATAATTTTAAACATACCTTAAGCAGAAAACAGATTAGGATATTTATCCTTTATCCTCTCTTCAGCCTCCCAAGTGCAATCATTCCCATCCAAACTCCATTGGATTTTAACTAGTTTAATTATTTTATTTCTCAGTTTCTTTTCTTCTCTAGCCACAATGCCCACTCGTTCCTTTTTGTAAACTAGATTTTCTTGAATTTCAACATGTGTAGGAGATTCAAGAATGGATTCTTTATCATGCACCCATTTTCTCAATTGGGATACATGAAATACATCATGTATTTTGCTCAATTCCTCTGGTAACTTCAACCTATAAGCTAAAGTCCCTATTCTTTGAACAATTTCATATGGTCCTATATACCTTGGTGACAGTTTCCCTGCTTTGCCAAATCTCAATATTTTTCTCATTGGTGAAACTTTGAGAAACACATAGTCTCCCACCTCAAAGTCTACTGGCCTTCTTCTTTTATCTGCATAGGCTTTCTGTCTCCCTTGAGCTACTCTCATTCTTTGCCTCACTAGTTCAATTCTTGCAGAGATTTCTTTTACATGGTCTGGTCCAAGCAATATCCTTTCACCAGCTTCCATCCAACATGTTGGAGATAAACAAGGCTTTCCATACAAAGCCTCAAATGGAGCCATTCCTATGGTGGTCTGGTAGCTATTATTATAAGCAAACTCAGCTAAATAAATATGATCCTCCCAGTTGCCTCCAAAATCAAGTATGCATGCTCTCAACAAATCTTCCAAAATTTTATTAACAATCTCAGTTTGCCCATCTGTTTGTGGGTGGTAGGCTGTACTTAGGCTTAGTTCTATCCCCATAGCTTCTTGAAAGCTACCCCAAAACCTTAAAGTAAACAAATTATCTCTATCACTAATGATAGTCTTGGGGATGCCATGCAATCTCACTATCTCCTTCACAAATAACTGAGCTAGCTTGTGAGAATTTCCGTTTGAACTTATTGGGATGAAGTGTGCTGTTTTTGTAAGCCTATCAACCA
This sequence comes from Allium fistulosum, assembly GCA_030737815.1. NCBI lineage: Eukaryota > Viridiplantae > Streptophyta > Magnoliopsida > Asparagales > Amaryllidaceae > Allium > Allium fistulosum. The sequence continues at coordinate 762,406,106 of CM060903.1, read as the reverse complement.
CTACCCAAATACTATCATTGCCTCTCCTTGTTCTTGGCAAACCATCCACAAAATCCATTGAAATGCTTTCCCACTTCCAAGTAGGCACTTCCAAAGGTTGCAGTAAACCTGAGGGTCTTTGATAGTCTGCCTTAACTTGTTGGCATGTTAAACAATTTGCCACATATCTTGCCACTGCTCCTTTCATTCCTGGCCACCAGTAATTTCTCTTGAGATCATGGTACATTTTTGTACCACCTGGATGGATAGTATATTTTGTTTTGTGATGCTCATCCATAACTTCTTGCTTCAGTTCCTCTACATTTGGCAGACAGTGCTTCCCTTTTTCCTTAAGTATCCTTTATCATCTACTTCATAATTTTCTACTGTCATGCCTTATGACATCATATCTTTCTTCTCTTTTAAATTTGTGTCTTGATCTTGCATTTGTCCTATTTTATCAACCAGAGTTGACCTTAAGGAAATGAGACTTAGTTTACCATATTCAATCATATCACTGTGTGCCTTATCTGCTACTCTACTTTCTACTTTTATTTTTACTTCACTGAGGATTGTCAAATCCTTGAATTCACTCATCATTAAGCTTGCCACTTTTGCTTGATGCCTACTCAATGCATCTGCCACTTTATTATCTTTTCTTGGGGTGCATAATATATCAAGATCATAGGCAGCTAGAAATTCCACCCACCTATGTTGCCTCATGTTCAAGTCTTTTTGGGAAAACAAATATTTAAGTGACTTGTGATCTGTAAATAATTCAAACTTAGCACCTAATAAGTAATGCCTACATAGTTTCAATGCATATACTATAGCAGCTAGTTCTAAGTCATGTGTAGCATACCTAGTTTCATTTGGCTTGAGTTTCCTTGATGCATATGCTATGACTCTACCATGTTGCATAAGCATTGCCCCTAATCCAGATCCACTAGCATCTGTATAAACCTCTAACTCTTCATTACCCTCTGGAACCTGTAAGACTGGAGCTTCCACCAGTGCCTTCTTTAGTGATGAAAAAGCTTGTTCACACTTCTCTGTCCACACATATGGTTGCTCCTTTTTAGTTAACTTGGTCAATGGGATGGCTATTCTTGCAAAGTCATTTATAAACCTTCTATAGTAGCCTGCCATTCCCAAAAATGATCTCACCTCAGTCACTGATTTGGGTCTACTCCAAGATTGCACTGCCATCACCTTATTTGGGTCCACACTAACCCCTTGTTGTGATACAATGTGCCCCAAAAAATTTACTCCATTCTGCCAAAATGTACATTTAGAGAATTTGGCCTTTAAATCATGTGCCCTCAGTCTAGACAAAACCAGATGCAAGTGTTTTGCATGCTCTCCTTCTGATTTTGAATACACTAATATGTCATCAATAAAGACAACGACAAATTTGTCTAGAAAATCTCTAAATGTCTTATTCATTAAATCTACAAAATATGATGGTGCATTTGTTAATCCAAAAGGCATCACTAAAAATTCATATAATCCATACCTTGTGTTGAAGGCAGTATACTTAATACTTTCTTCCTCTACCTTCATCTGATGAAACCCAGAGGCTAAATCTAGCCTTGAGAAGATCTTTGCTCCATTCAATTGATCAAATAGATCATCAATTCTGTGGAGTGGGTATTTGTTTTTAATGGTGACTTTGTTTAATTCCCTATAATCAATGCACATCCTCAAAGTACCATCATGTTTCTTCACAAATACAACTGGAGAACCCCAGTTTGAACTACTAGGCCTTATGAAGCCTTTCTGCTCCAGTTCTTCCAACTGATGTTTCAACTCCACTAATTCTTTAGGACCCATCCTAGTAGGTTTCTTGATGATTGGACTTGCTCCAGGGACTAGCCTTATTTGAAATTCTACTTGCCTATTTTCTGGAACACCTATGACTTCACCAAAAACATCTGGGTATTCATTTATAATTTTTATGTCTTCCAGTTCTAATTCTTTCTCAAACATGCTACATATTTGGTTAAAATAATTGATTTTAGCAATTTCACTCATGACTGTGATATTTTTACCATTTTCTGTTTTCAGAGAAACAGTAAAATTTTCCAAATTCAAAATTGCTTTGAATTTGCTCAGCCAATCTACCCCTAAAATAATTCCTATTCCAGGGTATTTCAATACAAACAAATCAGATTTAAACACATTTCCTCCTATGTTTAATTCCACTCCCAAGCATTTAAATCCTAGCAAACAAGAGCTACCTAGTGGGCTTTGAATAAACAGGGTATTATCAACTAAATAGCATGTGAGAGTCAATTTATTCACTATGTCTTGGGATATTAGTGAATGTGTTGCTCCAGTGTCATATATAACTGAGATGGGGTGATCTTTAATTAGAAGTATACCTTCCAATTGTCTAGAACTTCCCACTGCAGTTGCTTTTGCTTTGCCCTCAAGTGCTCCTACCTTTGCTCCCTTTTTGAATTCTGGGCAGTTTCTTTTAATATGTCCTTCTTTCCCACAGTTATAGCAGCTAAATGGTGCCTTCTTGGCTGCTTGACACCTATTACTCATGTGTCCTTCTTTGCCACAATTATAACAAGTAACTTTCTTCTTAGCTTCCCCAGTGGCTGCTCCCTCCATTTTCTTTTCCACATTCTTTTTGTCATAGGGATGTGCCTTATTTTTCCCCTTCTTTTGATGGTTAGCCCTCATGCTCCTAAATTTTTCCCTTGCATTGTCATGTTGTTCAAAAGAAAGAGGAAGGTCTATGAATTGATCAAATGTTTTATCCTTGTATGGTAACATTGCTCTACTCAAACCTGCATTTAATCCTTGGATAAATCTTGAATTCTTTGATTCTTCATCTCCTATGAGCATAGTTCCATACTTGGACAAACTCTCAAATTTTTGAGTGTATTCAGCCACACTCATTGGTCCTTACCTCAGCCTTATGAATTCCTCAAGCAATGTTGCCTTAGCTATTGCTGGAACAAACCTTGCCTCAAGCATCTCCTTGAATTGATCCCATGTTATCTCATTTTCTGGCCTTCCTGTGATGATCACCGCCCACCAATCTAAGGCTGCTCCCTTTGAGTCTCCTTGAAGCTATCTACCTCTTCCTTTGGTCATTAATTTGCATATCTGCAAATATCCTTTTCAAAGTTCTCAACCATGTCTGCACTCCCATAACTCCCTCAGTGCCTTCAAAATCCTTGCCTCCTAAATTTGAAAATGTCTTCAATAGTTTGGCTAATTCCTCATGAGGATTCTCCTCCCGGTGTACTGCTCCTTCTCTAAATGCCCTCACCAAATCTTGCAAGTTAACCATTGGTGTTGTATTGGAGGGTCCTGCTCCATGACTTGGTGGTCTTCCTACCATGATTCACTATTCAATTGCATAGCTAATTAGTCATATTTCTAATTTAATTATTTTCTGAAATTTACTTCTACTGTGGATATTTATTTCTATCATTATATATATATATATATTCAAGAATTTTTATCCATACAAGAAAATTGGATAATATATTTATGCTATGTTTTAACAACATAGCTCTGATACTAACTGAAGTGACCCACTTCTTTTTCAAGTATTTTAGAGAATTTTCTGTTAAGTTTTTTTTATATATATATGTATACATACTTCAATGGACCACTCCTCTTAATTTAACCTTTCCAGGATTCCTTATTTTTACCAATATAAAAATATTAGTATATAAAATTAACTTAATTCATATATATATATATATATGAAGATATATATATGGCTCTTTGCCTATCAGAGTAATTTAAATTGACAAAGAAATTCAATCACACCTAATCTCTCATATTCCAGAGATATGGTGTCACATAGCTTTTTCTGTTCATTTTTTTTAAAACTCTAGCTTGATTATAAAATCAAATAATTCCATTTTCCTTATTTTCTTGTTTTACTCCTCAGATTATTTGATCACTGAATTTTTACAAGCAGAATATTCAGATTCTGGGATTTTGTAACTTGCCTCTACTAGATTCTATGCTACATATCAGGGTGTTTAAGATAACTCATTCATTACAGATTAGCCCGGGATTCATAATTCATATTCAAAAAATTTTGTGTTAGGTAAGGGTATTCATGTTCTGATTTATATGTTAAACAAGGATCCTATGAATGATCAGATGTTAAACTAGATTGAGGTTCAAGCAGAGGAAACAATGTATTTAGGCAGAGTATATATATGCAAACACAGGTACAAATCTAGGACTTAACATATGATTGAAGACAAGATAGTTGAAGCCATGTTGCAAACCAAATTAATACACAATTCTCAGGTGAACTTATCAAGTAAACAACTGAAGTATTCTAAACAATATGTGGAAGTGTCTAAAGAGTTGTGTGGTGATGATTTTGCCTGTTACAAACAGGAATGCAAGTCATTTATAATAGCCTCAGGTTGATCATGATCAATTGTACTCAGACTTGGGTCTTGTATTTAAGTAATAAAATGTGTGAAGCATGGTGCAGTGAGACCTACAAGTTTTACCAATATATATATATAGATCTACTTCACAGAGCAATACAACTTATACTGTAATTGAAATACCTAGACTAAAGTTATAAATTTCATTTCAGGTTAACTATGTACTTATATCAATTATAAGTCATATTCATGTATTTCTGGTTAGCCCAGTTTTGGTTCAACTCATCCTTTACAAGATTCAATGATTGTGCTATATTCCTTTCTTCCTATGATTATTTCTACTCTACCATTTTAAGGATTCATCAAACATTGCCAAGGGAGACATGACCACATATCAAATTATATGGCATGATCTCCTATATCATACTTCACTAGAGACTATCCAGATCAGTTACTTAAAACAGAATCCCACATATGCATATATATATAATACTAAACTCTTACATGTTCTCTTTTCAGAAAAACAAACACATATCAATCCAGAAAATACTTAAAACATAATGAAGTTTTTTCCTGGCCTAATTATTTCAACATTTCTGCCAAATTCCTTAACATTCTAAATGCAAGTAAATCTTCAATTGTCCATGCATACAAGTTTCTCATGCTTCCTTTCCTGCAGCAACATCTAGAGCTGCCTCAATAAAAATGAGACACCCCAGATGTTACAAAGCAACAAATAAAGTCAGAAATAAAATTCTGGTATGAGTGAAATCAAAATATAATAACTTGTCATTTTTAAATTATTGTGCAGGGTATTCATATGCTAGATGCAATTTGGATTTATAATGTAAACTGGGTATATATATATATATCTAAGCTCCTATTACACTCATGCACACAAGCAATCATCCACACATTCAATACAGTATACATGTACACATACTCTCATGGAATTAACTCATTTTAATTCCATAGTTCAGCTCTAAATCTTGATTTATCAATTTAATTTGGTCAGATCTCTTTGCCATTGAACGCCATGTGTGCATTGCAAGGGACTCAGTTCTGTTAACCCCTGCACAAAGGCCTATAGGACTTAAACAAGTCATGCACATACCCACCATACTCCTTATGATGAATAGATCAAGGCTTCTCTCCTAGATTAGTTTTATAATCTAGTGACCAGTCTCATTTCTTATTTCAGAAAGATTTATTAACTCTTGAAAATTGCTTTTACATTCTTTCTTTCTTTTTCCCTAAATCAGAGAGAGTTAGACTCTATCAGGGATTTCAACTGACCATACTTTCATTCATGAAAATAATGCTTTATTTCATTTTTCTAGTTGTCTCATTCAAAATTTGTTTTACTATTTGCATATCTCCTATATTCAAGAATGTCATGATCTCTTAAACAAATCCAGTTGAATCATATAAAAATTCTTATACTAAATTCTATTGTGAACATAGGGTAAGGTTTTAGAGAAAAACCCATAAACATTTTAGCTTAAGATCTGAACAAATCAGCACATAAATAATTTATTGCATTGTTCATCTCAAATTTAGAACAATCTAGGCATAAGCATGAACCTCCTTTGTTCACACTGCCTAGCTTATTTTCCCAGTAATACCCTACTTCATAATAAAATGTATTTGTCTTACTAAACATATTTACTAACTGATGGTTTAAGGTATTGGATCCATATCAGAGATCATGGCATTATTCTTATCAAACAATCAAACAAAACAAACCAAAGCATCAACCAAAGATTTATCAATTCACCAACCATTCTCAGCATTCATCTATTCAGAGAAAAACAAATTGAACAAGCACAAAAATAAAATGGCTGCCCTTAGCTTGGGTCTTAATGCCTTTGCCTCATGAGATTGATTAATCACTCACCTTTCCCTTCTTTTCCCCAAGATTGCCTAAGCTTGCAATAGTGTGAGTTCTTCTTCTCCTTTTTTTTAATGTGTTATAGTTTTTTTTCCCTCGGAGAAAACCCCTGTTTTCTCTCTTGATTTAAATCATTTTACTAGGGTTTTACTAAAGGAAAAACCCATTTTATCCTCACATTTCTCAGAGAATTATGTGTGTGTTGTCATGGCTTAATGTGCCATTTTCCCTTGGTTTCTATTTCTGGTAAAAGCAGTTATCCACTGCTTTTCCTGTGTGCATGCAATTTGAATGATTCACTTGTATATTATTTTCATGTGGCTTATTTTTTTTTAATACCTTTCATTATGCCCGAGTTATTTCCCATTCCTAGCTATTATCTTAGCCTATTTGTTTACTCTTATCTTATTTCAAAATTGTACTTATGCACAACTAATATTAAACTGGTTTTTAGGCATTTTAATTTACCAAAGAATATATCATTTTCTCCTTATCACTTAATTGTTGAAAACAATTTTCTCTTTACTGAATTATTTTATTTTCTTTATGTTGAACTGTAATGTATACATGTATATCCTCTTATCAATTAACCCCTTGTTAATATCTCAAACTATCTGTTTTCTCTTGATATATAAATATATTTATATTTTTTAATTACCCTGGTGTTCTTTCCTCATTACTTTATGTTTATTCTTTCTGGGTATATAAATACAACATATGGTAATGTATAATCCATATATACATTCAGTTATATTTCCTCTTCCCTCTGAAATACCATTTCTTTATTATTTATATTCAAGATATATATATACACATATGAATATAAGACTTACTCATATTTAGTTATTTATTTTAACTCATTCTCAATATTTATCTTCAGACTATATATATATTTTTTGAAATTTTTTCCTTTTTCTGATTTTATTAAAATTATTCTCATCTCAATAATTTGGGTCTTCACAAATCTTATACAAGCAAAAGCTTAATAACAAAATGCTTCAAAATGAACAAATGTTTATAAATGAAAAATCAAGATGTACAGGAAATGTTATAAACATGAGTTAATGTTTTGAAATGCTTAACAAATTAAATTGAATAGATAAATGTAAATACTATTTAAGTAGTTGATTTTAAATTTAAGAAATTGATGAAATGATTCATAAATATATTTAATATAAAATGATACTATATGTGAAGAAATGAATGTAAATCTAAAAGTTAAGAAACTTAAGTATGAATTTATTCACAAATGAATATTAATATTTAATGGAAATCAAGTTTTATAAGTAAATAATAACTGTGAATTAAATTTGCAAAGAAACTTATATAATATTTTAAGAATTGATTTATTGATGATCTAAATAATTGAATGGAAAATAATATATGTAAGTAAATGAATGTAAATTAATGGAAAAGTGACATTGTATGAATGAATGAAAATAAATAAAAGTGTAAAAAGGAAACCAATAGAACAAACTTAAATAACATTTAAATTCTGTATTGTTTGGCTATGGGAAGTTCGGAAAAGGATACTTCAAATTGTTTAAGGTTGTATATCTAAGGCTGTTGAGTGTAGGGTACACTTAGTAGTTTATTTATCACCTCTGTACGATGAAAAGTTTCTGAAATAAACAAACCATTAGTTTTGGGTTGCTATGGATGCATGATGGATTCTTTTGTAGCACATTATGGTCGTGCTATTTTTTTTTGCATATGTTTGTGTTGATTTGCTTTTCTTACTAATTGAAACAACTAAATATTTCCCTTCTACATAATTCTCACTCTTTGGATTATATAAGTGAAATACAGGTTTATGGAAGCAATAGCTACTGCTTTTGGCTTCATAAATAAAGTTGTTTGCCCGACAAATAGGTACGTTTTTGGATTACGGTTTTTGTAATGATATTTTATTATTTTTCCCACGGTTTGGGATATTTTATTATTGAAATATGATATATATTGAAATTATTGATATTATTATTTTTTCAGACCTAGCCGCACAAAGGAGACTCTTCCGAAATTTTTCATGAATTTAGGACTTAGAATTTTTTGTTTGTGCAAGTGAAATACTTTCAAACTTTTATTAACCTCTAATATGAAAGATTTAATTGTTTATAAATTGATATATCTTATTTAAAACTTAATTATGTAAGTTTAAAGTGTCTATAAATCGAACATTTGAATAAAAGTTTATGTCAAGTTTCTTAATTCCTTCTTGTTCCTTTTCAAGGATGAAAAGTTTTGAGTGGAGGCGAGTGTAACGACCTGTATTCTTTGATAATTAAAAATATTAAATTAAATAAGATTTTGAAATTTAATATTGTGAGAAAATAAAATTTATGATTTATAAATGAAGAAAATAACAAGAATATGGTTAATAATGTTGTTTGAATGTTATTGACAACTATTTTAATGTGATTCAATCAATTGAAATAATTGTAAAGTTAATTTGGTTATAATTGTAAATAAGGAATTAAAATGGTAATTAATGGAATTAATGAAATTGAAATATTATAATTAAATATTGTAGTTAATATGAGTTAAGAGGATAACTGTAGAATATTTATGTAATAAAATGTATACTAATGTTAATTATATTCATAAGGTAATAGTTGATTCAATAATAAAAGTGTAAATCGAAATAAAAGAATTTGATTGAAATTAAATATAATTAACTGGGATTTTATTACAGTTGTAATTGAACACAGAAATTTGTGCAATATTTAAATAATGGATTTAACATGAAAAATTTATTTTAAAAGATTTTAAATTTCTATGTAATCAAGAATGATGAAAATTGTTAACTTTTAACCTTTGAATTTAAAAGTAATTAAATTGATTTTAAAATAATAATTTATATAATTAACATGTAAAATTGGGTTTTTGGGCACTGTCTCGAATTTCGATGAAACCAGTTTCTTCGGATCCGTAACAGTGAATTATTGTAGGATTTCAAGTTTCGTAGCAATCGGACTTGTCGTTTGATCGTGCGAGCTCGAAACGTGTAGAAATCGATTAATAGAATTTGAATATAATTTGATTTTAAAAGCTAACTTCTGTATACAATGGAATTATAGCTTGAAACTAGTTCCATTGAGTTTAAAAATATCGAAAACCTATATTTTGATATATGAGATAACCTACTTTTGTTTTAGAAGCGGAACGGGCTTTTAAGGATGTGTTATCGTTTCGAACCAATTCGATTTGTCCATTCGCTCTTATCCATCTATATATATATATATATATATAGCCTGTTATAAACCTTAACTGTTTCTTATTTTCTTTTTCTGTACATATCTGTTCATTCATCTGTTCCTCCTTCTCAAACATCAAAACATCAAAACCTAATTCCCAATTCCAAAACCCTAATTTCAAATTTCAAATCAAAATCAAAAATTCAAACTCCTCAAACTATTTCGAATTATATATCGTTGGAAAGCTCTCAATGAACACAATCTAAATCTACAGTTCGTTTTTGCAATTGAGTCTCGAACTGGCCAGAAATTGACGAAGTTCTCTCGGCCTTCCATTCTAGGTTTTCGATTTCAACGGTGGATTTACAGCGATATGGCGATCAGGTGGTTCTACGGCGAAGAGGAGGCCAAGAGCTTTCGATCGGTGGTATTCATTCATGCCATAGTCGTCGAAGTTTGCCAAAATCGATGACAATAGGTGAACAATGGTGACGGCCTTCGGAGGCGCCTCAGGTGATCGCATGGGGGCAGTTTAGTGCGACGTGGCGTGTCGGTCAAGGCGGTCGTGTCTGATCATGGTAGTGGCGAGCGTATTGGCGGCGATTGTGGTCAAAGTCGTGGCGGCTGGAGCTTGTTACGATGGTTCGCGTGGGTTGTTCGATGCTGTAGCATGTACATGGCTAGGGTTGCTGAGGTAAGTTTACGATTTTTCCTTTATGTGTTATTTTAATTTAAATTTAAATTTCAAGCCTTCTAATGTTAATAACTTTTTCATACGAGCTCGGATTTGGATGCAGTTTCTTACATTGGGTTCGTATCTAAATTCCAGACGATACGGAACTAATTTGGTTGCATTCTAAGACTATTGGATTTTTGGGCTATATTTGGATTTTAAATCGACTAGAAATCAAAGATGTGTGTTTTAACCCACTCACAAATACTAAACCATCTTATGTTAGTTAAATTAAATTTATGATGTGATTAGAAATTCATTGATTGTTGTTTGGTATATTTAAATTGTCATTTAAATTTAATTTGAATTTATATCGAATTTAATTACTATTTAATTTAATATTAAAATTAAATTGATAGTTAAATACCTGATATTGATAACCAGTCAATTGTTGTGATTTATTGGCTGATTTGGACGTTGATTGTGATGGATGTTTATTTGTTGACAAGTTGGATGATTTGATGTTTGTATCCTTGTTGTCACTATGGGTTGAAATGATACATACCCGAACGATCTTATAGATTAGGGAAAATCGTTATGGGTTGAAATGATAAACCCGAGCGATTTTATTGATTTGGAAATTGTTGATTTGGGATATGGGTTAAAATGATATATACCCGAGAAATTTAACTAATTGGGGTTGAAATAATACATACCATATCACTTAACCATAGGGTAGAAAACTATATACGAACACCGTTGGTCGGTTTTAAAATTATTTTCTAAATAGTAAAGTATGTTTTATTTATAAATTTGATTTTTTTAAATTTAATTTAATTATTATTATTTAAAATTTTATATTTTGAAAATAATTTATTTTATATGTTTTAAAGCTTCAAATTATAAGTTAATATATGGTTTTAAATGTAAATTTAAGTTTAACTCATAATGTTATTTAGTTTTAAATATATAATTTAAATAGTTTTAAAAAATTTAATTTAGTAAAATATTTAATATAGTTTTAAAAGATTTATTTTAAATTTAATTTAATATAATAAATATAGTTTTAATTTAATATAATAAATATAGTTTGATTTAAGATAATAAATATAGACTTTTATAATAACTTTAATAGATAAAAGATTTTTGTAAAAGGTTTTGTAAGGGATTTATAAAAGTTATGTAAGTGATTTTACCAAAAAAAGGATTTTATAAAAGATTTTTATAAAGGATTTTATAATGGTTTATAAAGGAGTTATAAAGATTTTTATACAGAATTTTATAAGGGTTTTTATAAATGGAACTTGTTTAAAGGGGAAGAGTTATAAACTGTTTTGGAATTTATAAATAGCTTTATAAATGGTTTTAAAGCATATAAATAGTTTATAAATGGTTTAAGAGAGATTTAAAAATTATTTTCGAAATTGATTGAATGAAATCTTCCTCGATATTTATGAATATATTTATACTTTTGGAATAAATATATGGATATCTTGATATGAAGGTATAAACTGTTTTCTAGATTTATTATTGAAAATGTTTTATAAAGTGACCATGGTGTGAAAAATATAACGATTAGTTGTTAAAGAGACCGGGGTCGGATATTGTCATACTCTCTGCTAATTCCGAAACCACTTTAACAACTATGCACGTAGTGGAGAATCCAGAACGAAGTAGGATGGTTTGGCGAATGCTACTGTATGAGGTATGAACGCAGCCTTGACCCCCCTGGTTAGCTTGATATGACTAAAACAAGAGCTATGTAGGGCTAAGTGAGGTCCTTCTCCGATCGGGCACATTTCTTTGATACCATATTTGTTACTTTGTAATTGATTTAGTGGCCACCCTCGATTTGATTATGGGAGTGTGTTCCGAGGTGGGCGGTAGTAGCTCCTATGCGTTACCACCAGTCTGGGAGTGTAAACGGTAAAATCCTACCCTAGCATTGCCTTGCGTGCCATGTCATATGCCTTATTGAGCCCACTATGATTTGGTTTCTGTCGTACCTATGTAGTGCTCCCTGATAGCCCACCGGTTTGGTGGAGTTTACAGTACTGTATAGACTACAGAATTTATAAAATGTGTTAAGGGGATATGGGTAATGCATTAATGCTATTTGTAACGACCCGTATTTTTCGATAATTAAAATATTAATTAAATAAGATTTTAGAATTTTGTATTGAAAGAAAACTTAAATTTGTGATGTTATAACGAGAGTAATAACTAGAATGTAATGTTAGTAATGTTAATATAAGGTAATTGCTAACTATTTTAATGTAATTCCAATTAATTGAAGTGACTGTAAAGTTATAATTGGTTATAACTATAAATAAGGAAATACATTGAATGTTGAAATTATATGTAATCGATTAGAATTGGCTAATATTGAATATAAAATCAGTGATGTTGTTTGAATGCTATTGATAACTATTTAATGTACTTTCAAATTAATTGAAATAAATTGTAGGTTGACTAGGTTATAATTGTAAATAATGAAATAAATTAAATGTTGTAGTTAATGGTGAACTTGTATGCAATTAATTGAAATAGGTTAATATTGAATACAAAACCTTTTTGGGTAAGCAAATTATAACCCTTGGTTGTAAAGAATAAGATATTGGTAAATTATTGTTATAAACGATTGTATTAACTATTTTCTCATTAATTTATCCGTTTGAATATTGAATGGGTAATTAATGGAATCAAGGCAATTGAATGTTGGGTTTAATTTTGGAATTGTATGTTAGTAATTGAAGTAATTGTAAAGTTATTTGGTGATAAGTTGAAATAAGGAAATGAATTAAATGATATATAAAAAGAGGAAAATTATATGAAATTAATGGAAAATTGAGTATAATCAGGGTTGTGTAAGTAGTTATAACATTTGTTGTTGATAATAAACTTATAAATGTGATTAAGTAAGTAAAAGGTAACATTTGTCATTTATCACCTATTTTTTTAATCAATTGAGATTAAATTGAAAATCAATTACAATTAATTTAATTACTTATTGTAGTTAATATGAATTAAAGTGATAACTACAGAAGATTGAGGTAATGAAATGGTAAACCAACGTTAAGTATATCTATAAGATGATAATTGATTGAATACTAAGATGAAAATAAAATAACTATATATTGGAATTTAAATTAATTAATGAATTTATTGCGTTTAATTTGACTTGGAATCTTTCAATAAAAGGGAAAGAGAATTTATTTGAAATTAATGGCGTTTAATGAAAGAAATGTACGTTTGTTAGGATCCGTTTTAAGGTGTAATTTTGAAATTAATTACAATTATGTCGATTTGGAATCTTTCAATTTAAAAGAGTAAAAAAAAAGAAACAATAATTTTAATTAATGGATTTAACGAAAGAAACATACATTATTGTTAAAAATAAAAGGAATGTTTTAATGAAATTAAAATGAACATTTTCATTTTAAAGGTAAAAATAATTTTATAAAAAGAAGAAAATATGAATTTTAAAACAATATTTTACAGTCATTAAATATCAATTTGAGGCTGTATATAAGTGATTTTAACACTAATCTTGAAACTTAAATTAAATTAACTTTTCAGGTTTCATGATTGCGCTCTGAGAAAAACTTTGTTTTGAAAAAAACTTGAACTTGAGTTCCGGATCATCTTTTATTTTGTGTAACGTTATGTTGGTTGTTGTATTCAAATTTATTTATTGTATGTTAATTATGTTTAAACGGGTTTAAAAAAAGTATATTTGGTGTTAATATATTTAATTGAGTTGAACATGCAAATAATTAGATCCTAAGTGGTCCCTTCATTTCCTTATTATTCAATACACCTGCCACTATTTCCACATTTGGTTTTATTGCAATTCTCTGATGTATTTGAAACGTGAATTCACATCCTTTATCATTCTTCCATTTTGTTTATTTTATTACCCCAAGCATTTACTTCGATCATATAGCTTCATTTTATTTGTCCCTTCCGTACCTATTTCATTTGTTACTTCCCTTTCTTCTTTTGTTTCATATCATATCTCATTCTTTCCCCTAAAACTTCATTATTTTTCAAACATCAGGGCCTCTATTTTTTTTCCTCAAAGTCTCAATGTCAACATAGCTTTATACGTCCATTTATGTAACGACCCGTATTTTTACGGATCGAAAAGTTTGTCAAAATCTGGAATTTTTAGCATTGTTAAGTCGTTTCAGAGTTTGGGCAGAAATTTGAACAAGTCTTAGGTCGTGAGCGACCTAAGAAGCATGGTAAGTTGTAAGCGACTTAGAGCGGTAAGTCGTGGACGACTTAGGGTATGACATAGGTCGTATGCGACTTAGAGTATGTTGGCATTTCGGTCAGATTAAGTCATAGGTCATAGACGACCTAAGAGGTAGACGACCTAAGAAGCTGACCGACTTATAGGTTAGACGACTTAAGCTTTGCGAGTTACAACCTAAGGGATAGTAGTAAACGACCTAAGTAGGTTAAGTCGTAGAAGACTTAGAAGTTAGGTCGTAAGAGGTAAAATCGTGTCCCAGTTAGATCGTGTGTATAGTTAGGTCGTAGCCGGCTAAGTTAGTATGTCGTATGAAGGCACTGATTTGCTGTGATAAGGCGTGACTGACTTAGGAGTTAGCTGCTAAGTCGTAAGTCGCAGGACCACTAAGTCGTAAGTCGTAACATTGTTAGGTCACATCTGGCTTAAAGTGCTAGGTCGCTGAGTCGTAGGCGACTTAGGAGTTGAGTCGTAACCCAGTTAAGTCGGATCTTGGTTAGGTCGTATCTTCTGTTAAGTCGCGCACTTCTTAAGTCGTAGGACGCGCGCACTTGTTAAGTCGTTAGGTGGGAGTTGTTGTTAGGTCGCGTATCAGTTGAGTCGTAGGCGCGCATATGCTATAAGTCGTGATCGACTTAGAAGTTAGCTGATATGTCGTAAGTCATAGACAGGTGAGTGTTAGGTCGGCGAAGTAGCTAAGTCGTAGGTCGTGGCTCCATAAGTCGTGTACGACCTAATTCCGAGTGACGACTTAAGGAGATTTCAGCTATAAATACTCGTCCATTTCTCACTTTTTGGGATCCGGATTTCGAAGCGACGAGGTGCTGCCATTTTGAGAACTCGACTTTTACATTTCTTCACTTCTTTTCTCCACTCTAATCTAGTGATTCCATCCATCCAAGTTGAAGATCAAATTGAAGATTCAAGAGCTTAGATTGAAGATCTTCATCCATTGAAGTGAGATTTCATCGTTTGAAGCGGATTGGTGATAGATCGAGCTAGATCCTTCGCTGTCTAGATCTGAAGTGTGTTGATTTGGGGTTGTTTAGGTGATTTGGTGAGTGGTGATTATCTCTCACACGGATCCAAAGGAGTATATTGGATCGTTGGCTTGATTTGGTGTTAAAATAGTGATTTCCATGCATTTTCCTAATCACATGTGTAGATCCGTATAGATTCATTGTTCATGATGATTTGACATCCATCTTACTACATGTTAACCTATGCAAGTTCATTCATCAAGATTATAGAGATATTGTTCATGTTTTCATGCTTATTAGACTTTCAACTCTTTAATTACGAAATTGCCATTATTATGATAATTGTCTACTTAGATCATATTTAAATGCTTCATTGTTTGGATTAATGTTTGATTTGATTGATTGCTATGAATTGGATGATTGATGATTTGATTTAGACCGAAGATGATTCAAAAGCTAAGAGAAAGGCTCTTGAATTGGGAAAAGCTACTTGTGGCATATGTAGCAGATGATGGAGCTATTATGCATAGATTCGATGATGATGTTGAGATGAGACTTTGCGAGGATGTGATGAAGCGAAGCATGATATGAGATAGTCTTGGTCCAATCCAGACGGGATCATTCCAAGCATGTTGATAACTCGGTGATATGGTTCGAGTTGAGGATAATGGTTTGCTCGAGAGGCGCTTGAGCTAGTATGGAAATAGTCGTCGGGGAGGATGACTAGGAGGCTGAAGTCTTATCGTTGTTGAAGGTTCTAGCATGCTCAAAGCAAGAGTACGTTGGGCAGATTCGATAGTCCCTGA
This sequence comes from Allium fistulosum, assembly GCA_030737815.1. Taxonomy (NCBI): domain Eukaryota; kingdom Viridiplantae; phylum Streptophyta; class Magnoliopsida; order Asparagales; family Amaryllidaceae; genus Allium; species Allium fistulosum. The sequence continues at coordinate 762,389,943 of CM060903.1, read as the reverse complement.
AGGCTAATGATTGATAGTCAAGTACTCTAGGCAGATTCGATAGTCCTAGGCACGGGTCACGATGACGTGCGGGAGTTATGTCTAGAACCGGGGTTTCCATTAGCCCTTGACGGACGGCTGAAAGAATGTGCCGGTCATTCAATTAACGGTGATATCGAAGCAATGATAACAGTGACAGCCAGAGTCATGGATGTTTGGTTGTATCGTCATTCGGTCTCAAGAGCAGTGTTTTCTGGGTGCTTATCTGATCTTGGTTTAGGCCTTGGGGGTTTGTGCTTGGAAAACATCGCCCTTGACTCGAGTGATAATTTCTTTACGTTACATTATATGCTCTGTTATGTGTGCTTCTGCTTAGTGTGTGTCTGGGGGCTATTAGTGTAGAAAGAGGTTGGAGTGGGAGGGTTGTATTCTTATTCCGTTCCTTTATGCTCTTTTGGTATGTTGTTAGTTAATTTACTGCTCACTAAGACTGTTGTCTGACTCAAGGCTTTATGTTTTAATTCTTATTGCCTTGGGCTGTTCGTCCATTTTGGGATGGGAAGACTAGGTAGCAGGTGACAGGTGCTGATCTTGCTTTCCACGGTGCTGATATCGAAGACGAGCTGGAGGGTTGCATATTATCTTCTTATTATATGTACTGGATGTTCCGCTGCTTTGTATTCTCTGAGTGATATGTAGTGAGGCTTTTTGTATTGACTATTCAGATGTTTGTATTCAACTATTATGAAGTTTTATTGATGAGATTCTATTCTGTGAAGCTTCACTATATATATATGTTCTATTGTATTTTGTCCATGCGCTGTGAGTAATACGATAGATTCTGTTGTTTTAATTTACCTTGACAATCGTCCATGGCTGCCTGGCACACTTTACAGCGCACTTTCTCTTGGTTCAGTGCAGGGGTTATGGGCGGTCGTCACATTTGGTATCAGAGCATTGGTTAATCGATTTTACCCAACGCTCGCTGACGTAACTACGTATGAGAGACATAATTGTATTTTGATGGATGATTACTATATATAATATCGTAGATTAGAAGAGTTTGAGTCCTTTAAGCAGTTGTTTCTCAAGATGTTCTGACCATTCCTTTTTATAGATATTGAGAATGAGTCGAAGAGGGAGACCAGCTGCTAGGGAAGGCCGTGCTAGTGAAGGGGCTGCTGATTATGCAGCTATGTTCGAAGCTATGATGACTTCGATCATGAGAAGGATACCAGTTCCGGGGGCAGCAGTAGATGTTGGGGTTCAAGTTCAAACTCCAAAACCGGTGGATTTTGCTAAGCTGTGCAAAGACTATACTGCTCTTGGAGGGAAGGTTTTCTTGGGAACAGAATCAACCATTGAAGTCCAGAGGTGGATAGATGCTTGTAGAAGGATTTTTGGTGATTTGGGAATTGAGGATGCAACTAAGAGGAAGTTGGCATCAAGACAGCTTCAAGGAAGAGCTTCTGATTGGTGGAACTCTATTACCATCAATACTCTGGAGGAAGAGATTACTTGGGAGCAATTCCAAGCCAGATTTGAAGCTAAGTTCATTTCTACAGCTCAGAAGTCTGTTCTGTTCAAGAAGTTTGTGGAGCTCAAGCAGGGAGGAAGACTAGTTCTTGAGTATGTTTCTGAGTTTGAAGCTTTGTCCAAGTATGCCCGGTCATATATAGAATCTGCTTATCAGAAGAATGAGAAGTTTGTGACAGGCTTAGACAGTTATCTTGGGAGACAGCTGGTGGATCATTTGGACGATTCATTTGAGAAGCTTGTGGAGAAAGCTCTCAGGCATGAGAGTCTGTTTCCTAAGGAAGGATCTGTTGTTGCTGTAACCAGGGAAGAATCTAAACCCCAACAGGGTGGAAACAAGAAGAGGAAGCAGCAGCAGCAAAAGGGTAAGGATGGCCAGAAGAGGCCGAAAGGCGAGGTGACCTGCTACAATTGTCAGTAGAAGGGCCATTTCTCTAGGGATTGTAAGAATCCGAAGGTACCGATGAAGTGTCACAACTGTGACAAGCTGGGGCATATCAGGAAGGATTGTCCAGAACCACGGAAGGACAAGCAGATTGTGCAAGCTTATGCTTTGGGAGCTGTTCCGTCGTCTTCAAAAGCTCCTACCGCTGAAGAGAAAAGGAAGAGTGTGGTGGTTCAAGGTACTCTTTTCCTATGTGGTGTTCCAGTTAGAGTTCTGTTTGATACTGGAGCGTCGCATTCGTTTGTTTGTAGTGAACTCGTAGGCCGGTTAGGTTTGGAACCGGATATCGTTGATAGGCCATTGGTTGTGACTAATCCAGTTGGGGGTTCGTCTTGTTTGTGTATGTTATGTCGTGGTCTGATTGTGTCGAGTCATGGTTGCTCTTTTGTTTGTGATTGTTTTGTTCTGAACTTTTCGGGGTTCGGAATTATTTTGGGTATGGACTGGCTTACGAAGTATGCGGCAAAGGTTGATTGCGAAAGGTTGGAAGTGACAGTCGAGAATGTGGAGGGGCGAAAGATTGTGATACGATGTAAGCATGAAGAAGGCGTCTTCATGAGCTTCATGTATTCGCTAGTTGTTCCAAGGGATGGACTGTCATTAGTGCCAATCGCGAATGGATTCGAGGATGTCTTTGACGAAGTCAAAGGGTTACCGCCGCATAGAGAGATCGAGTTTCGTATAGATCTAGTTGAAGGAGCCAGACCTGTTGTGATGCCTCTTAGGCGGATGGCACCTAGGGAACAGCAAGAGTTGAGGGTGCAAGTTGATGATCTTTTGCAGAAAGGATTCATTCGGCATAGTGTGTCCGAATGGGGTGCACCAGTTGTGTTTGTAACCAAATCAAATGGATCGCTGAGGTTGTGCGTCGATTATCGTGAGCTGAATAAGGTGACTAAGAAAAACAAGTATCCATTGCCGAGAATAGATGACTTGTTTGATCAGCTTCACGAAGCTAACGTGTTTTCTCAGATGGATTTGGCAACGGGATTTCACCAGTTGAGAGTGGCTAAGGATAGTGTGCCGAAGACAGCTTTTAGGACACCATCCGGTTTCTTCGAGTGGCTGGTAATGCCGTTTGGATTGACTAACGCGCCAGCATATTTTGTGGATCTTATGAATAGAGTGTTCAGGGATCAGTTGAACAAGTTTGTACTTGTGTTCGTGGATGATATTCTGATTTATTCCAGAACTGAAGAAGAGCACAAGACACACTTGCGAATTGTTTTGGAAATCTTGCGGAAACATCAGCTGAAGGCTATGTTTTCGAAGTGTCACTTCTGGAAGAGTGAAGTGAGGTTCTTAGGCCATGTTATCTCTGGAAATGGAATAGCAGTTGATCCCGCTAAGGTGGCATCAATCCAGGATTGGGTTAGACCTAAGAATGCAACGGATGTGAGAAGTTTTCTTGGATTAGCAGGATATTATCGACGGTTTATCAAAGACTTCTCCAAGGTGGCTGCACCATTGACAGGATTGACAAAGAAGAACCAAGTGTTCAGATGGGATGCTAAGTGTGAGCAAGCTTTCGAAATCCTGAAAGAGCGATTGACAAGTGCTCCTGTTTTGACTATTCCTAGTGGGAATGACGAGATGGTGGTTTACACCGACGCATGTGGTACTGGACTTGGAGCAGTGTTGATGCAGGGGGATAAAGTTGTTGCGTATGCTAGTCGACAACTGAAGCCGCATGAAAGGAAATAACCGACTCATGATTTGGAGTTAGCGGCGATTGTTTTTGCTCTGAAGATGTGGAGACATTATCTACTGGGAGTTCGATTTGAGTTGTTTACAGATCATAAGTCGTTGAAGTATCTTTTCTCCCAAAAGGATTTGAATCTTCGGCAGCAACGTTGGCTAGAGTTTTTGGCATCATATGATTTTGGTATAGCTTATACTTCGGGAAAAGGTAACGCGGTGGCGGATGCGTTAAGTCGAAGACATGCAGGATTGGGAGCCATGTTTTTAGAATGGAAGAATCTCGAGTATTTAGCTGGATTTGACTTCAGGCCTAGATGTGAATTGGAACCTGAGATGTTGGCAAACTTATCAATAAGACCTTCTCTTGTGGAAAGGATTGGCGAGAGCCAAAAGCGAGACGATAAGCTTGTCAAGATTATCCGTGATTTGGAATCTGGATTGGACCCAGAAAAGGATAAAGGATTCGAGGTCGATCGAGAGGGTTGGCTTCGAAAGCAAGGACGACTAGTTGTTCCCGATATAGATGAATTGAGGAGTGAAGTTCTGAAGGAAAGTCATCACTCGAAGTTGACAATTCATCCAGGTGGAAATAAGATGTATCGGGATATGAAGAGAACCTACTACTGGGAAGGTATGAAGAAGGATGTTGGAAATTTTATTTCCAAGTGCATGAACTGCCAGTTGGTAAAAGCTGAACAGAAGAAGCCAAGTGCATTGCTTCAGCCATTAGAAGTTCCTACATGGAAGTGGGAGCAAGTGTCGATGGATTTTATTGATGGACTACCTAGAACCAGAACGGGAAATGAAGGGATTTGGGTCATCGTAGATCGTCTGACTAAGAGTGCAAGATTCATTCCTGTTCGATCGACTAGGACTGCATCAAAGTTGGCTGAGTTGTATGTTAAGTGGATAGTTCGATTCCATGGTATTCCGAAGAGTATAGTGAGCGATCGAGACCCGTTGTTCACTAGTGGATTTTGGAGGAGCTTCCAGGAAGTTTTGGGAACCGAGTTGTGTTTGAGTACAGCTTATCACCCTCAAACAGATGGTCAGACCGAGAGAGTCAACCGAGTTTTGGAAGATCTCCTCAGAGCTTGTGTTTTGGATTTCGGAGGATCATGGGAAGATCACCTTCATTTGGTGGAATTCGCGTACAACAACAGTTACCAGTCAAGCATTGGTATGGCACCATATGAGGCATTGTATGGAAGACCGTGTAACTCTCCGACATGTTGGTTAGAGACAGGAGAAAAGCTGATGCTTGGGCCAGAGATGATTCGACAAACTTCAGATTGTATAGAGATCATTCGGCAACGAATGAAGGCAGCCCAAGATCGTCAGAAAAGTTATGCTGATAAGCGTCATAAGGATTTGGAATTCGACGTAGGTGATATGGTTTTTGCGAAGATTTCTCCTCTGAAGAATGTTATTCGATTCGGAAAGAAAGGAAAATTGACTGCGAGATTTGTTGGACCATTCCCGATCATCGAGCGAATTGGAAAGCTCGCCTATAGATTGGAGTTACCGGAGAAGATGTCGAGTGTGCACAATGTTTTTCATGTATCGTATCTACGGAAGTATGTGCACGACTCGAATACAGTGGTTTCTGCTGATAGTTGTGAAGATTTCGAAGTTGATCCAGTCGATAGAAGACCTCGTAAGCCGCTTCATGTCGTGGAAACCGACATGAAACAGCTTAGGAGAAAGGTAGTTAAGTTACTTAAGATACAATGGAGTGATGATGATAACGACTACACGTGGGAGGTGGAAGAGAGGATGACGGCAGCTCATCCTGAACTCTTCAAGGTATGGCCCTAAGGTGTCGTGTCATCTAACGAAGTTGTAACTTGTTCTAGTTTTAGAATTCTGCATGCTAAGCTAGAGTTGGGTGCATGGTTTGTTGATTGCTATGGATGGTAGGCATGCAGAATAGTCTTTGACTGCTCTTGATTGTTTGGAATTTCGGGGGCGAAATTCCTAAAAGGGAGAGAATGTAACGACCCGTATTTTTACGGATCGAAAAGTTTGTCAAAATATGGAATTTTTAGCGTTGTTAAGTCGTTTCAGAGTTTGGGCAGAAATTTGAACAAGTCTTAGGTCGTGAGCGACCTAAGAAGCGTGGTAAGTTGTAAGCGACTTAGAGCGGTAAGTCGTGGACGATTTAGGGTATGACATAGGTCGTATGCGACTTAGAGTATGTTTGCATTTCGGTCAGATTAAGTCATAGGTCGTAGACGACCTAAGAGGTAGACGACCTAAGAAGCTGACCGACTTATAGGTTAGATGACTTAAGCGTTGCGAGTTACAACCTAAGGGATAGTAGTAAACGACCTAAGTAGGTTAAGTCGTAGAAGACTTAGAAGTTAGGTCGTAAGAGGTTAAATCGTGTCCCAGTTAGATCGTGTGTATAGTTAGGTCGTAGCCGGCTAAGTTAGTATGTCGTATGAAGGCACTGATTTGCTGTGATAAGGCGTGACTGACTTAGGAGTTAGCTGCTAAGTCGTAAGTCGCAGGACCACTAAGTCGAAAGTCGTAACATTGTTAGGTCACATCTGGCTTAAAGTGCTAGGTCGCTGAGTCGTAGGCGACTTAGGAGTTGAGTCATAACCCAGTTAAGTCGGATCTTGGTTAGGTCGTATCTTCTGTTAAGTCGCGCACTTCTTAAGTCGTAGGACGTGCGCACTTGTTAAGTCGTTAGGTGGGAGTTGTTGTTAGGTCGCGTATCAGTTGAGTCGTAGGCGCGCATATGCTATAAGTCGTGACCGACTTAGAAGTTAGCTGATATGTCATAAGTCATAGACAGGTGAGTGTTAGGTCGGTGAAGTAGCTAAGTCGTAGGTCGTGGCTCCATAGGTCGTGTACGACCTAATTCCGAGTGACGACTTAAGGAGATTTCAGCTATAAATACTCGTCCATTTCTCACTTTTTGGGATCCGGATTTCGAAGCGACGAGGTGCTGCCATTTTGAGAACTCGACTTTTACATTTCTTCACTTCTTTTCTCCACTCTAATCTAGTGATTCCATCCATCCAAGTTGAAGATCAAATTGAAGATTCAAGAGCTTAGATTGAAGATCTTCATCCATTGAAGTGAGATTTCATCGTTTGAAGCGGATTGGTGATAGATCGAGCTAGATCCTTCGCTGTCCAGATCTGAAGTGTGTTGATTTGGGGTTGTTTAGGTGATTTGGTGAGTGGTGATTATCTCTCACACGGATCCAAAGGAGTATATCGGATCGTTGGCTTGATTTGGTGTTAAAATAGTGATTTCCATGCATTTTCCTAATCACATGTGTAGATCCGTATAGATTCATTGTTCATGATGATTTGACATCCATCTTACTACATGTTAACCTATGCAAGTTCATTCATCAAGATTATAGAGATATTGTTCATGTTTTCATGCTTATTAGACTTTCAACTCTTTAATTACGAAATTGCCATTATTGTGATAATTGTCTACTTAGATCATATTTAAATGCTTGATTGTTTGGATTAATGTTTGATTTGATTGATTGCTATGAATTGGATGATTGATGATTTGATTTAGACCGAAGATGATTCAAAAGCTAAGAGAAAGGCTCTTGAATTGGGAAAAGCTGCTTGTGGCATATCTAGCAGATGATGGAGCTATTATGCATAGATTCGATGATGATGTTGAGATGAGACTTTGCGAGGATGTGATGAAGCGAAGCATGATATGAGATAGTCTTGGTCCAATCGAGATGGGATCATTCCAAGCATGTTGATAACTCGGTGATATGATTCGAGTTGAGGATAATGGTTTGCTCGAGAGGCGCTTGAGCTAGTATGGAAATAGTCGTCGGGGAGGATGACTAGGAGGCTGAGGTCTTATCGTTGTTGAAGGTTCTAACATGCTCAAAGCAAGAGTATGTTGGGCAGATTCGATAGTCCCTGAAGGCTAATGATTGATAGTCAAGTACTCTGGGCAGATTCGATAGTCCTAGGCACGAGTCACGATGACGTGCGGGAGTTATGTCTAGAACCGGGGTTTCCATTAGCCCTTGACGGACGGCTGAAAGAATGTGCTGGTCATTCAATTAACGGTGATATCGAAGCAATGATAACATTGATAGCCAGAGTCATGGATGTTTGGTTGTATCGTCATTCGGTCTCAAGAGCAGTGTTTTCTGGGTGCTTATCTGATCTTGGTTTAGGCCTTGGGGGTTTGAGCTTGGAAAACATCGCCCTTGACTCGAGTGATAATTTCTTTACGTTACATTGTATGCTCTGCTATGTGTGCTTCTGCTTAGTGTGTGTCTGGGGGCTATCACTGTAGAAAGAGGTTGGAGTGGGAGGGTTGTATTCTTATTCTGTTCCTTTATGCTCTTTTGGTATGTTGTTAGTTAATTTACTGCTCACTAAGACTGTTGTCTGACTCAAGGCTTTATGTTTTAACTCTTATTGCCTTGGGCTGTTCGTCCATTTTGGGATGGGCAGACTAGGTAGCAGGTGACAGGTGCTGATCATGCTTTCCACGGTGCTGATATCGAAGACGAGCTGGAGGGTTGCATATTATCTTCTTATTATATGTACTGGATGTTCCACTGCTTTGTATTCTCTGAGTGATATGTAGTGAGGCTTGTTGTATTGACTATTCAGATGTTTGTATTCAACTATTATGAAGTTTTATTGATGAGATTCTATTCTGTGAAGCTTCACTATATATATATATATATATATATATATATATATATATATATATATGTTCTATTGTATTTTGTCCATGCGCTGTGAGTAATACGATAGATTCTGTTGTTTTAATTTACCTTGACAATCGTCCATGGCTGCCTGGCACACTTTACAGCGCACTTTCTCTAGGTTCAGTGCAGGGGTTATGGGCGGTCGTCACAATTTAGCTACTGCCAATTTATTTTTGCTGAAGCTATGTGTAACGACCCAGAATTTTGAATAAATTAAATTGAGAATATTTAATTAATTTTAAATATTTGAACGACGATTTAATTTGAATCCCGAATATAATTCAGAATTTGACGATTAAATTATAAAATTTAATCTGCTGAATGTTGAATAAAAATTTAAATCTTCAATTTAAAGCTGAAGAAAAATATTTCAAAAGCTTTTAAAATTTATAGTGATAACACTGAAGATAATAGAAACTTTCAGAAGTGAATTTGAAACTGTTCGGTTCAGTTTTGAATTTTATCGTTCAAATTGAATTTAAAAATAGCCGTTCGAGGCGCAGTCTCGGAATTCGACGAAACCAGTTCCATTGGGTCCGTAATATTGAATTATTATCAGATTTCAAATTTTGTATTTTTCGGAATTCATATGTGAGAAAACGACAGGTAAACGCGTTGAAAGTTGTATCGAAACAAACTGAGTTTAAAATTTAAATTTAAAATTAAAAACAAAAGACAGCGTCCCTAACCTCGTGCCTAAATTCACGCCAAATATCACGGAAGAAATCGTGATAACCATAACTCTATACCTTCGTTACTCCTCTTCAAGTTCAAAAGACATCAGAACGAAATCAAATTCGTTTCGAAAATGGCCGCCCTCATTCTCTCGTTTCAAATAAAATAAAATTAAAAAAAGGAGGAATCGCGAGTACGATTAGGGTATGGCTCGAGCGAGCAGGAATGGCGACCGAGGCGTTCGAAATTGGGGGTCGCTCGCGTTCGAGCGGCGACCTGGCACTCGGCAACTAGAGGAGGCTCGCAGGGGCTTGGGTGGCGTCGTGGGAGGTCAGCGATCACGAATTGTTCTCGTGACTGGCGCGATGTCGAGATTTTCTGGGAGGAGGGATCGCGAGCGGCGATCGAGTCAAAGGCGGCGGCGTTCAGGCGAAGCTGGGAACTCGCGTAGGGCATGTTGGCAATCGAGCTGGGAAGCGTGTTGGGTTGGAGTTCGATCGACAGCAGCGAATGGGAAGCTCGAACTCGAGAGGCATCGCGATCGAAGTCGAGACTCTGGTGGCGATTCGCTAGGATTTTGGCAAGTGGATGGTCGCGATTGACGCTGAAGGAATACTGCGTTCGAGGGTCGAACGTCGCAGTTTTGGGTTCGTTCGAATTCACATGGAGCAGAGGTAGCTCGAGTCTGTCAATGGCATCTGGGTTCGTCGAGTTATCAGGCAGCGAGGTATATTAATTTTATCATTAATGTAGTTCAATACATATATATCTACAGATTGAGAAAAAAATGATAATAATAAATAAATTTGTTAAAGAGAATGTGTTCAAAATTAAAAGTATTGATTTTTGCTGTAGGTCTTAGAAAATTTATATTTTGATTTAAAAAGATACATAGACAGAAATTATAATAATGTATACATATGCAAATGTAAAATATATATATAGTTTAAAAGAAGAATTTTAAAAAGGGAATCAGTTTAAAATATTATATTTGTTTGTTAAAAATAAATCATCAACAATTAAATTTGTTAGATTTAATATAGAAGTTATAAAAAGAAATTAGTTTAAAATTAAATCACTGGCAAATTAAATTTATTGAATGGGAAATTTATTGTTTGATGATTGGTTCGAATATTAATAAATCGTATAAATGTTTATACAGTTTGAGATCGTAAAGGGAACAAAACGAAATGGAAATGGATTGCGAATAAAAGCAAAGGTGAGATTTTCTCACTCGAAGAAAAAATTTAATATTGCAGTTATTTATTGACTGTTTGATTGCTATGTTGATTGTGATATTAGATATTTTAGGATATATCTATATATATAGCAGTATATACATATTGGCATATGTATATATTGGATTGATGATTTCCCGCCTCGTATAGCGGATGAGACCCTATTGCGCCGTTAGTAAGCGGATTTATAAAAACCCATATACCGCGATAATTCCGTACTGGAGCGGAATTGGTATTGTGCTAACGTCTTTGGATGCAGGGAAACAGGTTGGAGGGATCCAACTGGATTCCTCACCCATAGTTATTTATTTACAAGATTGATGTATATTCTGTTATCATATATTGATATATGATGTTGATGTTGTGATTGACTAATTGATGCGTTGCATCATTGGATTCAATTTTTGAAGTTTTAAAATAATGATTTTAACTTTAAAAGAGATTTTTAAAAGTGATTTTTTGTAAGTATACGTTATTAAATTTTCGAATAAATTTACAAACGTTAAAATTATTAAAGTTATAAAAGTTAAGATTTTGGGTGAAATATAACCCAGAGATGATTTTTTTGAAATAAACAGTTAAGTAATTTATAAAATAGCTTAAATGTGGATTTTCGAATTATTAAGAAACGATGGGTATAAAAGATGTACAAAAATTGATATTTATCAATTAAAATTATTGGAATTTTAAACGAGTTTTATAAGTGTTAAATTTGTAAAGATGTGAAACTTATAAAATTATAAGTTGTAAAGATGGGAAATTTATAGGATTATAAATTGTGAAGATTTGAAGTTTATGGATTTATAAAAATTGAAGTTTTATAGATTTATAAAGTATGAAGTTATAAATGAATGGAATTGTAGAATAAAAGATTATAAGAAGGTTACTTGGAAATTGGATTTTGCCTTTAAATGGAATATCTATCGAATTGATTTATAAAGAAGATTTATAAATCAAAGTGGTTATAAAATAAAGATAGGAAGAGAATTTATAAAACGTTGTTTTATAAACTCGAGATCAATTGAATTTGATAAATTAAATATAGGAGATTATCAAAGAAAATATATTCGCAATTTTGGATAGCGAATTTTTATTGAAATGAACATGTGTAGAAATGATTGAAATGGGGTTAAGTAAATTATATTCACGATTTTGGACAGTGAATATATTGTTAAGTAAAATGGATTCATTTTTGAAGAAGTAATATTTTAAAAATGAAATTAAACATTTTAAAGGTGTTTTAAAATGTGTTATGAATCGAAAGCATAGATTTCAACATTTATTGTTGAAATAGACGTTTTCGAGAAATTTAAGGAAATGGTGGACTATAACACTGTTGTTATAGTAAATGATTTCCGAAAGGAAATGGTTTGATGTAGTATTGGGATTTATATACCTATCTTAAAATCCGAATCCCTATACTAGTGATTTTTGAGTCGTCGTAACGATGTTTTACGTAACATTCGTTTTGACTCAAATAAAGGTGTTAAAAGAATATTTTCCTTAAAAGAATGAAATATATACTTAATTTGATTTAAGTATATTGAATATTTTCAAATGTTGAAAATAAATAGATTTGTGAATTACTTATTATTTAATAAGTATGGAAATACTTTTCCAATATGAAATGAACTGTTTTGAGAAATTATCTTTGAAAAGATAAATTGAAATTGAATATTGAAAACGATTTGAAAATCGTATATCAGTAGATATTTTTGAAATATAAATTCACTTTGGAATTTATAAAAGAAATGGAAATTCGTTTTAAAGAAAATAAACGTTGGTTTATTTTTGAAGTGTGGAAATTTTTATATCTAGTGAAGATATTTTTGAAGATGAAATAATTTGGAAAATTATTTGGAATCTGATGATGTTGCGCATCTTTATTGATAGTTAAATAACCGACTATCAATAATTACCTTGAGTAGGTATTTGTTGTGAATTGGATGAATTTGAATGCCACACTTATTTTTGAATAATCGCTCACTATTCGGGTTAACCGGGAAAGGACCATGGGGTCGTATAACCCATTCCGAATATGTGATACGTCGTTTTAAATCGAATTTGCAGACCGGTGTTGAAGACCGGATATTTTTGAAAACGGAAGGATTACCGTCGAGTTACTCTACATCGGCTGATCTCCGGTTTAGAGGTTTTATCACCCTTAGTGACGGGAAGTCCTGACGTGATTGAAAATTATCCGGAAATGCAAGGGCTTCGTGAGAAGTGCCTTCGGTTCTGTTCGATCCCGGAACAGACTTGTATGGATTGTGTGTCTGACGTTACAATTTGAGATATAAAGCTGATTTCTTTCAAATACATTTCTGTTGGTGGCGGAGAATTTATTCTCTTAGCTTAACACCCTTCTCTGAGACGTACGAGCTCAGAGGTTGTGTAGTTGAAATTTATCAGCGATATATCCCAATTTGGTAACGTGGCATACTGAGTGTCGCTGTGAAATGATCAGTGTTTGATCATTTGCGATATGATCATTTGTTTGATCTTATATCTTTGTGATCATAGGTTGATCATTTTGTTTGACCCGAAGTAGGGCTTTTTGAGAAAGCGTAGCTTTGTGGACGAGACTTCGACGAGCCTCACACCCCGGAAATGGTCGAAACAGGACGAATGCAGCAAGGTTCTAGGGAGTAGCGCCCCTTAGTGTATGTCATTCCTTCTGGATAAAGGTGGTATCATGGTATGGAACCCAGATACTTAACCTCTGTGGTTACTGCATTATTATTATCTATGTGGTTTGTTGCGAATCGGGGATCCTCGGGAAGATCGGTGACGATCGGGGGATGGCATACGCGTGTCAGTAGTTACCTATTTTTGCAGAGGTAACCCGGCCTTGTGTTGGCAGAGATCTAACCGTAACGTTAGATTCTCGGGTCGTCTATTCCAGGGACGTACCCATCGTGGATAGGAAGTTCCTTAGCCTGACCATTTGTTGGAAATCCAAAGAAACAATACGATCTTGTATGGTTTTAGTTGTAGAACCTATCATTCACTTATGGTGGTCACCACTGTTTGGATGGTAGCTATAGTAGGCATAAGTGCGGAATGCCTATGCTGGCTAAGATTAATATTATACTTTCGAAATGTTTTCTACACTATGCACTAATAATAATATCAAAATGATTTGATTTTGCGTATCAAGCATCTTTGACTATCATAAGAAGAAATCTCCTCCAATTCTGCGTTTGCATTGTGTGTGTGGTGGGAGGTCTTATGGTAGTTTCATTTTCCAAAAGCATTGCGAATTGACTTTAAAATTATCCTGTTGTTTATTTTAAAGAATAACTGTTTTACGATCTCACACCAGTCACCATGACTGACTCGGAGTTTATTGTTCCCTTCTAAACTCTGGGTGCCCACCAATTTCCACACGGGCAGCCTAGAGTTATATTATCAGGATATCCTGGATATTCTGGAGCTTTGGAGATAAGCTGGATGGCGAGACGTAGTATTTGTATCTGATAGTATTTATTCCGCTGTGTATTCTGTATGAGGACAGGTTATATAACTGTCCATTGTTGTATATTGACTCTGATGATTGATGTACGTATAAAATGATATAGTTCTTTGTTTTAAAAGACTAGTAATTATCTATTGTATATTGTTCCGCTGCGATGTGTAAGATTCTGATATTGTTCTGTTTCTGTTCTCTGTTGTTGTTCTGTTATTCTTCTTTCTTTTCTTTTTCTTCTCTTTTTCTTCTATCTTTTCTTCTATTTCTTTTTCTAAAACCCTCACTATTGGAGTTTCCGGCACTCGATTGCTCGACAGTCGATAAAGTGAGTATCGATGTCGAATTTTCGAAAGTCGAAAATTTCGGGATGTGACAAAGTGGTATCAGAGCATATGGTTAAGCGACAACCCTGCTCTGTTGGGTGTTACTCATTAGAGATAGAGTCCGTAGTACTCTAGAATGAGTTGAGTGTAATAATAGATATGAGCGCGTATTTGTTATTTGAATATGAAATTGTTTTATATTGTGTTGACTTATCGGTTGATTGTTTATAGATTCTGGTCGGTGCAGTCTAGCTAACTGTAATCGATAGGGGTTTCTAAACTCTTAAACAAGATAAACCGACACAGTATTGATTTTAAAATGGGGTAAATGAAATAATTTTACCCAAACTATTTTGTATAGAAAAGAAATGTTTTCTATGAATTACTATAGTATATGGTTGCATGGTTGTTAGAAGTGATAATATTAATCCATCATCATTGAAATTGAATAAGAAATTAAAAATCGTAACTCCAAAGTTAAGAAATTAATTCACATATAAATGAAATTTAAGAATGTAAATTATAAATGTGAATTGTAATTTAAAACGGAATTCCAGAGAAGTTTTTGGAAATGTTTTGAAAGGAACTTGAAAATTTTGGAGATTTGGAAAGTTAAATCATTTTTGGAGTTGAAAATGAATTTCGAAGGTTTTGAAAAATATTTTGGAGAGTTGAAAGCTCTAAACTCTTTTAGGTCGCTGGAAAATAATTCCGATGATGATCGCGACATCATCGGTGTTCATTTTCGGGTTTCCAAAAGAGAAATTGCTGCCAAATTATTTTAAAAGGAAGTTGTTTGAAAAGTTGGGTTTTGTTTTGAAAGTTCAAAGGATGATTTGACTTGTTTTCAAAATGGTTTTGAAAAGGTTGAAAAGACTCTGGAATACTATAAAGAATATTTACGGAATATTATTGAATTGATAACTTATACGAATAGAAATTGTTAATGTGAAATGTGAAATTGTTGGAATTAAGGTTCATTAACAAGTGAAATCTATAAACGTGAATTGAAAGTATAAGGAAACGAATTCATATATAAATAAAATGGTAAATATGAAGTGTAAATGTGATTTATAAATGAAAATGGAATTCCAGATAGATATTGGAAAAAAATTTAAATTCATTAATGAAATGAATTTGTAATATGAATATATAAGTGATTATAAATCGAAATGTAAATAAGTTAATAACTTATAGAATATTTGGAATTTGATAGAAATGAGATTCAAATTGAAAATGAATGAATTAGTGGATGAATGGATAATTTGCAATTGTAAATGAAATTGAAGACAAATTTGAAATTGTAAGTGAATTGGAATTTGTAATGAGTTAGTAATTGAAACTAAGCTAAAAGAGCAATTATGAATGAAAGTTGTTTGGTTAATAGAATAAACCGAATGAAAATATGAAATGCAAATTAAATGGAATGGAATCAATTGCAAATAAAGTAGAATTAAAATAAATTGAATTTGTATCAATTTGAATTGGGTATAAACTAGAATGGATATGAATTCATTTTGTTTAAAAACGAATGTAACTTCAACCGTAAATATATAAGCATATACTGAAAATTTTGTAATAGAAATTGCAAAATGTTAGTTTGAATGTGTAACTAGATATCATGGCTAGTAGATATACAGGTATACAGGGAATTGGATTTGATTTCAAAGACAATTCGAATTGCTCGAAAAGGTAAGTATTTGAGTTTTAATATGAGTTTTTGATGATTTCTCTCTAGCCGCTTGGCTTTTTCTTTTTCTTTTTGAAATCTGAGAGTCCGTAGGGACGTTTTGTAGTAGTGCCGTATTAGCCGCGCAAAGGAGACGCTGGCGAAATTTTTTGGAAATTTCGGGTGTTAGAAAATTTTTGAGAAATTTTTGAAGTTAAAATTTGAATTTAAACTCGAATTTGAATTTTGAAGTTAAACAATGTTGTTTTGAAACTTATAATTGAAGTTGGAAATTTAGTTGAATGATAACGAATCTTTAGTAGAAAGATTTGTTTTGAAGAATTGATAAAACTATTGAATGTTGAAAAATAGTAGACGAGTTAAGGACCATTTTTCCTAACTTGTAATTTCGAGGACGAAATTCTTTTAAGGAGGGAAGTTTGTAACGACCCAGAATTTTGAATAAATTAAATTGAGAATATTTAATTAATTTTAAATATTTGAACGACGATTTAATTTGAATCCCGAATATAATTCAGAATTTGACGATTAAATTATAAAATTTAATCTGCTGAATGTTGAATAAAAATTTAAATCTTCAATTTAAAGCTGAAGAAAAATATTTCAAAAGCTTTTAAAATTTATAGTGATAACACTGAAGATAATAGAAACTTTCAGAAGTGAATTTGAAACTGTTCGGTTCAGTTTTGAATTTTATCGTTCAAATTGAATTTAAAAATAGCCGTTCGAGGCGCAGTCTCGGAATTCGACGAAACCAGTTCCATTGGGTCCGTAATATTGAATTATTATCAGATTTCAAATTTTGTATTTTTCGGAATTCATATGTGAGAAAACGACAGGTAAACGCGTTGAAAGTTGTATCGAAACAAACTGAGTTTAAAATTTAAATTTAAAATTAAAAACAAAAGACAGCGTCCCTAACCTCGTGCCTAAATTCACGCCAAATATCACGGAAGAAATCGTGATAACCATAACTCTATACCTTCGTTACTCCTCTTCAAGTTCAAAAGACATCAGAACGAAATCAAATTCGTTTCGAAAATGGCCGCCCTCATTCTCTCGTTTCAAATAAAATAAAATTAAAAAAAGGAGGAATCGCGAGTACGATTAGGGTATGGCTCGAGCGAGCAGGAATGGCGACCGAGGCGTTCGAAATTGGGGGTCGCTCGCATTCGAGCGGCGACCTGGCACTCGGCAACTAGAGGAGGCTCGCAGGGGCTTGGGTGGCGTCGTGGGAGGTCAGCGATCACGAATTGTTCTCGTGACTGGCGCGATGTCGAGATTTTCTGGGAGGAGGGATCGCGAGCGGCGATCGAGTCAAAGGCGGCGGCGTTCAGGCGAAGCTGGGAACTCGCGTAGGGCATGTTGGCAATCGAGCTGGGAAGCGTGCTGGGTTGGAGTTCGATCGACAGCAGCGAATGGGAAGCTCGAACTCGAGAGGCATCGCGATCGAAGTCGAGACTCTGGTGGCGATTCGCTAGGATTTTGGCAAGTGGATGGTCGCGATTGACGCTGAAGGAATACTGCGTTCGAGGGTCGAACGTCGCAGTTTTGGGTTCGTTCGAATTCACATGGAGCAGAGGTAGCTCGAGTCTGTCAATGGCATCTGGGTTCGTCGAGTTATCAGGCAGCGAGGTATATTAATTTTATCATTAATGTAGTTCAATACATATATATCTACAGATTGAGAAAAAAATGATAATAATAAATAAATTTGTTAAAGAGAATGTGTTCAAAATTAAAAGTATTGATTTTTGCTGTAGGTCTTAGAAAATTTATATTTTGATTTAAAAAGATACATAGACAGAAATTATAATAATGTATACATATGCAAATGTAAAATATATATATAGTTTAAAAGAAGAATTTTAAAAAGGGAATCAGTTTAAAATATTATATTTGTTTGTTAAAAATAAATCATCAACAATTAAATTTGTTAGATTTAATATAGAAGTTATAAAAAGAAATTGGTTTAAAATTAAATCACTGGCAAATTAAATTTATTGAATGGGAAATTTATTGTTTGATGATTGGTTCGAATATTAATAAATCGTATAAATGTTTATACAGTTTGAGATCGTAAAGGGAACAAAACGAAATGGAAATGGATTGCGAATAAAAGCAAAGGTGAGATTTTCTCACTCGAAGAAAAAATTTAATATTGCAGTTATTTATTGACTGTTTGATTGCTATGTTGATTGTGATATTAGATATTTTAGGATATATCTATATATATAGCAGTATATACATATTGGCATATGTATATATTGGATTGATGATTTCCCGCCTCGTATAGCGGATGAGACCCTATTGCGCCGTTAGTAAGCGGATTTATAAAAACCCATATACCGCGATAATTCCGTACTGGAGCGGAATTGGTATTGTGCTAACGTCTTTGGATGCAGGGAAACAGGTTGGAGGGATCCAACTGGATTCCTCACCCGTAGTTATTTATTTACAAGATTGATGTATATTCTGTTATCATATATTGATATATGATGTTGATGTTGTGATTGACTAATTGATGCGTTGCATCATTGGATTCAATTTTTGAAGTTTTAAAATAATGATTTTAACTTTAAAAGAGATTTTTAAAAGTGATTTTTTGTAAGTATACGTTATTAAATTTTCGAATAAATTTACAAACGTTAAAATTATTAAAGTTATAAAAGTTAAGATTTTGGGTGAAATATAACCCAGAGATGATTTTTTTGAAATAAACAGTTAAGTAATTTATAAAATAGCTTAAATGTGGATTTTCGAATTATTAAGAAACGATGGGTATAAAAGATGTACAAAAATTGATATTTATCAATTAAAATTATTGGAATTTTAAACGAGTTTTATAAGTGTTAAATCTGTAAAGATGTGAAACTTATAAAATTATAAGTTGTAAAGATAGGAAATTTATAGGATTATAAATTGTGAAGATTTGAAGTTTATGGATTTATAAAAATTGAAGTTTTATAGATTTATAAAGTATGAAGTTATAAATGAATGGAATTGTAGAATAAAAGATTATAAGAAGGTTACTTGGAAATTGGATTTTGCCTTTAAATGGAATATCTATCGAATTGATTTATAAAGAAGATTTATAAATCAAAGTGGTTATAAAATAAAGATAGGAAGAGAATTTATAAAACGTTGTTTTATAAACTCGAGATCAATTGAATTTGATAAATTAAATATAGGAGATTATCAAAGAAAATATATTCGCAATTTTGGATAGCGAATTTTTATTGAAATGAACATGTGTAGAAATGATTGAAATGGGGTTAAGTAAATTATATTCACGATTTTGGACAGTGAATATATTGTTAAGTAAAATGGATTCATTTTTGAAGAAGTAATATTTTAAAAATGAAATTAAACATTTTAAAGGTGTTTTAAAATGTGTTATGAATCGAAAGCATAGATTTCAACATTTATTGTTGAAATAGACGTTTTCGAGAAATTTAAGGAAATGGTGGACTATAACACTGTTGTTATAGTAAATGATTTCCGAAAGGAAATGGTTTGATGTAGTATTGGGATTTATATACCTATCTTAAAATCCGAATCCCTATACTAGTGATTTTTGAGTCGTCGTAACGATGTTTTACGTAACATTCGTTTTGACTCAAATAAAGGTGTTAAAAGAATATTTTCCTTAAAAGAATGAAATATATACTTAATTTGATTTAAGTATATTGAATATTTTCAAATGTTGAAAATAAATAGATTTGTGAATTACTTATTATTTAATAAGTATGGAAATACTTTTCCAATATGAAATGAACTGTTTTGAGAAATTATCTTTGAAAAGATAAATTGAAATTGAATATTGAAAACGATTTGAAAATCGTATATCAATAGATATTTTTGAAATATAAATTCACTTTGGAATTTATAAAAGAAATGGAAATTCGTTTTAAAGAAAATAAACGTTGGTTTATTTTTGAAGTGTGGAAATTTTTATATCTAGTGAAGATATTTTTGAAGATGAAATAATTTGGAAAATTATTTGGAATCTGATGATGTTGCGCATCTTTATTGATAGTTAAATAACCGACTATCAATAATTACCTTGAGTAGGTATTTGTTGTGAATTGGATGAATTTGAATGCCACACTTATTTTTGAATAATCGCTCACTATTCGGGTTAACCGGGAAAGGACCATGGGGTCGTATAACCCATTCCGAATATGTGATACGTCGTTTTAAATCGAATTTGAAGACCGGTGTTGAAGACCGGATATTTTTGAAAACGGAAGGATTACCGTCGAGTTACTCTACATCGGCTGATCTCCGGTTTAGAGGTTTTATCACCCTTAGTGACGGGAAGTCCTGACGTGATTGAAAATTATCCGGAAATGCAAGGGCTTCGTGAGAAATGCCTTCGGTTCTGTTCGATCCCGGAACAGACTTGTATGGATTGTGTGTCTGACGTTACAATTTGAGATATAAAGCTGATTTCTTTCAAATACATTTCTGTTGGTGGCGGAGAATTTATTCTCTTAGCTTAACACCCTTCTCTGAGACGTACGAGCTCAGAGGTTGTGTAGTTGAAATTTATCAGCGATATATCCCAATTTGGTAACGTGGCATACTGAGTGTCGCTGTGAAATGATCAGTGTTTGATCATTTGCGATATGATCATTTGTTTGATCTTATATCTTTGTGATCATAGGTTGATCATTTTGTTTGACCCGAAGCAGGGCTTTTTGAGAAAGCGTAGCTTTGTGGACGAGACTTCGACGAGCCTCACACCCCGGAAATGGTCGAAACAGGACGAATGCAGCAAGGTTCTAGGGAGTAGCGCCCCTTAGTGTATGTCATTCCTTCTGGATAAAGGTGGTATCATGGTATGGAGCCCAGATACTTAACCTCTGTGGTTACTGCATTATTATTATCTATGTGGTTTGTTGCGAATCGGGGATCCTCGGGAAGATCGGTGACGATCGGGGGATGGCATACGCGTGTCAGTAGTTACCTATTTTTGCAGAGGTAACCCGGCCTTGTGTTGGCAGAGATCTAACCGTAACGTTAGATTCTCGGGTCGTCTATTCCAGGGACGTACCCATCGTGGATAGGAAGTTCCTTAGCCTGACCATTTGTTGGAAATCCAAAGAAACAATACGATCTTGTACGGTTTTAGTTGTAGAACCTATCATTCACTTATGGTGGTCACCACTGTTTGGATGGTAGCTATAGTAGGCATAAGTGCGGAATGCCTATGCTGGCTAAGATTAATATTATACTTTCGAAATGTTTTCTACACTATGCACTAATAATAATATCAAAATGATTTGATTTTGCGTATCAAGCATCTTTGACTATCATAAGAAGAAATCTCCTCCAATTCTGCGTTTGCATTGTGTGTGTGGTGGGAGGTCTTATGGTAGTTTCATTTTCCAAAAGCATTGCGAATTGACTTTAAAATTATCCTGTTGTTTATTTTAAAGAATAACTGTTTTACGATCTCACACCAGTCACCATGACTGACTCGGAGTTTATTGTTCCCTTCTAAACTCTGGGTGCCCACCAATTTCCACACGGGCAGCCTAGAGTTATATTATCAGGATATCCTGGATATTCTGGAGCTTTGGAGATAAGCTGGATGGCGAGACGTAGTATTTGTATCTGATAGTATTTATTCCGCTGTGTATTCTGTATGAGGACAGGTTATATAACTGTCCATTGTTGTATATTGACTCTGATGATTGATGTACGTATAAAATGATATAGTTCTTTGTTTTAAAAGACTAGTAATTATCTATTGTATATTGTTCCGCTGCGATGTGTAAGATTCTGATATTGTTCTGTTTCTGTTCTCTGTTGTTGTTCTGTTATTCTTCTTTCTTTTCTTTTTCTTCTCTTTTTCTTCTATCTTTTCTTCTATTTCTTTTTCTAAAACCCTCACTATTGGAGTTTCCGGCACTCGATTGCTCGACAGTCGATAAAGTGAGTATCGATGTCGAATTTTCGAAAGTCGAAAATTTCGGGATGTGACACTATGTTTAAAAAAAGAAAAAAAGCGTGAGCATCTATTTCTTCCTCAACCACACCCGCACCTTTCCTCATCACCTTGCCTTCTTTTGCAAGAAGCCTTCAAAAAAAATGAACAATGGGAATTAGCTTTCATGGTTTTGGCTTTCTACTTCTTGCCTTTGTTTTTGGGTACATCAAATTTGAAAACGTGAGTTATTAAAGTTTCTTAATTTAATAATTAAATGTGTACGTATTTTTTAATATATCCTTATAACTTGAATATTTTTCACATACGAGCTCCGATACATGCGTTGTTTCTTCCATTGGACTCGTATTGGAATTCCTGACGACATGAAATAGGTTTGGCTGAGTTTGAAGACTATTGGGAAAGGAATCTTTGTTTGGATTTTTGCATTCTAAATATCAAAGGTAAGTGTTTTGACCCACTCACAAATATACATTATCTTATGTTAGTTAAATTAAATTTATGATGTGATTAGAAATTTATTGATTGTTGTTTGGAATTTTTTTAGATTGTCATTTAAGTTAAATTTGAATTTATACTGAATTGAATTGCCATTTAATTAATATTGAATATAAATTTCTAGTTAAACACCTAATAATGATAATCAATTGATTGTTGTGATGTATTGGCTGATTTGGATGTTGGATTGTGATGGATGTTATTGGTTGACATTTTGGATGATTGGATGTTTATTTATGTATATATCTCTGTTATCACTATGGATTGAACTGATAACCCGAGCGGTTTCCATTGATTTGGAAATTTTGATTTTGGATACTGATTGAAATGACATATACCCATATAATTTTTTGAATTTGGATTATTTATTGGAATTGAATTATTTGAAAGGTTTAAGTTTTAAATTTAAACTTCGGATTTATTTTAATTAAAATGATTAAGATTGGTATTTCGAATTATTTGAAATCTTTTAAATAATTATATCCATGTTGTACGCTTGATAGGAGATGAAAATCCCATAACATATCTGAAGCCATTACAGTAATATTTCTATTCTACTTATTTTAATTTGACTTACATAAGATCTTTTAGTCCTGACTCGAGTGTTTTGTCTTTTCATTACGCTCGGGTCAGTCTGAGCTTTTCAGTGTATTGAAGACCATTTTATTTTGTAGGATGAAGATGGAGATGAGTCTATTATTTATTATTAACTATTCCACTACATGACGTGTCCCGTTGCATTATTTATTTATTTCTACTGTGTGCATAACTTTGATTTGTATTTTAAAAGTGTAATCAAATGTCATTTGTAAAACAACTTCATGAACTGTTTATTTGATTATTACATTTTGTCATTCCGCTGCGAGATTCTGTGTTTTGTTTTTCCTTCTTTTCTATTATTTTCTTATTTACCCCATTAATAATCCTCCCATTTGAATGGTTTGAGTTGACATGTGTGGTTTATTGTTGATTTAAACCGTCCAAAAAGGTGGGTCGTTACAGTTGGTATCAGAGCTAGGTTTTGACATACCTTAGCCTATTGGGGTTAACTCATTAAAGATAGGGTAGTAATAGCCTAGAATGAGTTGTTTGAGTGTATATATGCGAGAGCGCGTATTTGTTAGTGTTATAAAATGTTTTATATGTGTTTTGAAATGAATAATTTTTCCTAATATTATATGTTATATAAAGGAATTAAATTTTATAACCAATATGGTTATTTGTAATGTGTTTGATTTATGAAATGGTAATATTTAATTATTATCATTTATAGTGTGATTTGTTGTATTTAGTCAGTTTATAAGCATTGACTATTTTGTTTGATTGAATTTATGGACTAAACACTAGCTTAATAATGGTGTATCAAAGGAAATAAAGTGAATGATTATATGAATATGATTTCTAAGTTTAGTCTTAGTAAAGATAATTCAAGTTGAAAATTTTGAGATCTAAAACTCTAGTGTTTTAGAAATAGGTTTCATAATATTTTATAAATAATAGTAATATTATTCCAAAGTGAATAATTAGGAAATTTGTTTATGAAATTGAAATGTTTTATTGTGAATCTTGTTGTTTGTTGATTGATAGTTTCAACTATTGAAATAAAACGAAATATCTGGATATTTTTTGTAACATCCCGAAAATTTTCGACTTTCGAAAATTCAACATCGATACTCACTTTATCGACTACCGAGCCATCGAATGCCGGAAACCCGGAAAGTTATGGTTTTAAAAGAAAAAGTAGAAGAAAAGATAGAAGAGAAAGAAAGAAGAACAACATCAGAACAGAGCAGAACAGAAAACAATATCAGAATCTTACACATCGCAACGGAACAATATATAATAGATAAATGAATAATCTTTAAAAACAAAGAACTATATCATTTTATACATACATCAATCATCAAAGTCAATATACCACTCAGTACAACAATGGACAGTTTTATACTTGTCCTCATACAGAATACACAGCGGAATAATACAAAAATATAGGTGATACGTTTCGCCATCCAGCTTGCTTCCAAAGCTCCAGAATATCCAGAATATCCTGATAACATAACTCTAGGCTGCCCGTGTGGAAATTGGTGGGCACCCAGAGTTTAGAAGGGAACAATAAACTCCGAGTCAGTCATGGAGACTGGTGTGAGATCGTAAAACAGTTATTTTTTATAACAACAAAATATTTTTAAAGTCAATTCGCAATGCTTTTGGAAAATGAAACTACCATAAGACCTCCCACCACACACACAATGCAAACGCAGAATTGGAGGAGATTTCTTCTTATGATAGTCAAAGATGCTTACTACGCAAAAATCAAATTCTTTTTTATATTATTATTAGTGCATAGTGTAGAAACATTTCGAAAGTATAATATTAATCTTAGCCAACATACGACCAGTATCGTATGCCTACTATAGCTACCATCTAAACAGTGGTGACCACCGTACGTAAATGGCAGGTTCTACAACTAATACCGTACAAAGTTCGTATTGGAGTTTGGATTTCCAACAAATGGTCAGGCTAAGGAACTTCCTTTTCCACGATGGGTACGTCCCTGGAATAGACGACCCGAGAAATAACCTAACATTACGGTTAGATCTCTGCCAACACAAGGCCGGGTTACCTCTACAAAAATAGGTAACTACTGACACGCGTATGTCATCCCCCGATCGTAACCGATCTTCCCGAGGATCCCCGATTTCCAACAAACCACATAGTAAAAATGTAGCAACCACATAGGTTAAGTATCTGGGCTCCATACCATGATACCACCTCTATCCAGAAGGAATGACATACACTAAGGGTGATAAAACCTCTAAATCGGAGATCAGCCGATGTAGAGTAACTCGACGGTAATCCTTCCGTTTTCAAAAATATCCGGTCTTCAACACCGGTCTTCAAATGCGATTCATAACGACGTATCACATATTTGGAATGGGTTATACGACCCCATGGTCCTTTTCCGGCTAACCCGAATAGTGAGCGCTTATTCAAAAAAATAAGTGTGGCATTCAAATTCATCCAATTCACAACAAATACCTACTCAAGGTAATTATTGATAGTCGGTTATTTAACTATCAATAAAGATGCGCAACATCATCAGATTCCAAATAATTTTCCAAATTATTTATTTCCAAAAATATCTTTACTAGATATAAAGTTTCCACACTTTTAAAAATAAATCAATATTTATTTTTCTAGACAGTTTCCATTTCCTTTATAAATTCCATAGTGAATAGATATTTCAAAATATCTACTGATATACGATTCTCAAATCGATTTCAAATATTCAATTTCAATTTATCTTTAAGAAGATAAAATCTCAAAACGTTCATTTCATATTGGAAAAGCATTTCCCTACTTATTTAATAATAAGTATTTCACAAATCATTTATTTTCAACACTTGGAAAATATTCGATATACTTAAATCAAATTAAGTATATATTTCATTCTTTAAGGAAATCATTTACTATAACAACATTTATTTGAGTCAAAACGAATGTTACGTAAAACATCGTTACGACGACTCAAAATCACTAGTATAGGGATTCGCATTTAGATAGATATATATAAATCCAAATACTACATAAAACATTTTCTTTCGAAAATCATTTACTATAACAACAGTGTTATAGTCCACCATTTCCTTATTGCTCGAAAATGTCTATTTCAACAATGAATGTTGAAATCTATGATTTCGATAGTTCACACGTTTTAAAACATCTTTCAAAACAATTACTTCATTTCGTAATATCTTTTCCCAAAACAAATTCATTTTTTTTCAATAATATACTCACTGTCCAAAATCGTGAATATAATTCACTTAACCAAATTTCACTATTTTCTACACATTTTATTTCAATAAAAAATTCGCTATCCAAAATCGCGAATATATCTCCTTTAATAATCTTCTATATTAAATTTATCAAATTCAATCGATTTCGAATTTATAAACACGGTTATAAATTCTATTTCTATTTTAATAACAACCTCGCCTTATAAATCTTCTTTTTATCAACTTCTATATTTTTACTTATCAAAATAAGTGATTTCGGATTTATAAACAACTTTTATAAATTTCAATTCTATTTATAAAAACTTCAATCCCAAATCAATTTCGATATTGATTTAAAAATTTATTTATCACTACTAAGTAAATTCCTCATATTTTCTCAAATTATTCAATATTCTATTTTAAAATGGGTTTTTCAAATTGAAATCATTTTACATTGATTTCCCAATTTATTTCAATTTACCAATTAAATTTCTAGTTGGATTTCCAGCTTATCTTCTTTTAATAAATTCCTTTTTAAGGAAATAAATTTCAATCGTTTCTTTCAATCTATTTAAAAATCCAAATTCTTAAATTAAATTCTTCAAATTATAATCACTATTTTACGAAATCCATTTATTTAACATTTTCACTTGATTCTGGAATTAATTCGATAAGATTATAAAAATTAACTTTTTATACTTTAAAAATTCCTTTCTTCAAAATTTATTCAATTTCTAAAATTAATTCACTTAGAAATTTCTATTTTGATTTCAAAAATTCAATTTCGTTTATTTTTGGAATCCAATGATATCAAACATCCATTCAGATAAATTTTAGCTTTCAAACAATTTCCAGACATCAATTCAGTAACATCAATAATCATTCACAGATTATCACATCACAGTAGAAATAAATTCAATCAATGTGAGGGGTCCAGTTGGATCCCTCCAACCTGTTTCCCTGCATCCAAAGATGTTAGCACAATACCAATTCCACTTCGAGGTGGAATATCGCGGTATATGGGTTTTATAAAAATATCCGCTTACTAACGGCGCAATAGGGTCTCATCCGCTATACGAGGCGGGAAATCATCAATCCAATATATACATATGCCAATATGTATATATTGCTATATATAGATATATATCCTACTATATCTAATATCACAATCCAAACAGACAATCAATAACTGCAATCCAAATTTAAATCTGAGTGAGAAGATCTCACCTTAGCTTTTATTTTGCAATCCAATCCATTTCTGCTTTGATTTCTTTATTTAAGACCTTGTATAATCAATTTATACAATTTATCAATATTCGAATAAATCGAACAACAATTTCTTTTCAATGGATTAAATTGTTTAGCAATTTTAATTTGAACTAATTTAACCATTAATTTCCATTTAATAGGTTTAAATTTTTAACTAATAATTTTACTTTAAATTAATATTTTTAAATCAATTTCTTTTAACAAAATTTGTTAAACTAAAAATTTACTCTAAAACTAAATTTCCTGCTAATATACATACTTATTCCTTTTTAAATAAATATTTCATTTAATAAACTATATTGGTTTTGATTTATAAATAACTACTGAACATTTTAAAATTCCTGATTAACTTCCAAAATATTATACTTATCTCTTTACATCTATATTTTTTTCCTTATTTGGTTTTCATAGACAGAAAATTATCAACTAGGTTAAATTGGGTAAAGATGAGAATACCATATGCTATGAAGTCGCCTCCATCTCAAAATCGAGATCGAACTCCCATCATTGCCGCCTGAATTGCCTGCTCGACTTCGAGCCTTCCCCCAACGACGAAATCCTCACGGTCCCACTGCCGAGACCAACGCCTGCGAACATCGACCACCATCGGCCTCGACTCTGGCCATCTGCTCACGTCGCGCTCACCATTTACGAAGACCAATCCCCAATCGAATCGCCTCCTCGATTAAATTAGCAGTGGAAGTAAAAAGAGACAGTAGCCGGACTGATCTTCCTCCTCTCCCCTTGAATCGCGTCGCGACCCCTTCCAGACACTCGCGAGCTGCTCGATCCTCAGTGCGAACGGAAATTGCCACCAACATGCTTACTCGCACCACCTCCTATCGCCACTTCCAAGGCGACGCATACCCATGCTCGCGACCCATCGAAGCCCTAGACGTCGCGAGCTTCACGCCGCCATCATCGCGTGTACGCGCGTACGCGCCTCTCTATCGGCGAGTCGATTTTTGCTTTGAAATTTGAATTCGAATGAGGCATCCATTTATTTAATTTAATTTTGCCAGAGAAAATTTTGAAGAGGGAGGAATGCGGTATTGAAATGAGGAAGAAAGGGGAACGAATTTTTATTTTCTTCGTTTCTGCCTTTTGAACGAACTTGCGTGATGATTTTTTAAAAAGGGTGGAGGGAGACAGGAGAACATGGGTTGCACGATCTCGTTCCTTGATTTCTGGCGTGGTTAAAGGCGTAAACACAGGGAAGACGATGTGTTGAGATTTGACCAACTTTTAAATTTAAATTCAAATTAATTTCAACGCGTTTATCTATCGTGTGCTCACATAACAATTCCAATCAATACGAAATTTGAAATCCGGTAATAATTCAATATTACGGATCCAATGTGTAACGACCCAGAATTTTGAACAAATTAAATTGAGAATATTTAATTAATTTTAAGTATTTGAACGATGATTTAATTTGAATCCCCGATATATCGCTGAATTTGGCGATTAAACTTTAAAATTTAATCGATTGAAGTTGAATAAAAATTTGAATCTTCAATTTTAAGTTGAAGAAAAATATTTCGAAAGCTTTTAAAATTCATATTGATAATACTGAAAATAACGGAAGCTTCAGAATTTAATTTCGGACTGTTTTGTTCAGTTTTGAAATTTATCGTTCGAACCGATATTTAAAAATAGCCGTCCGAGGCACAGTCTCGGAATTCGACGAAACCAGTTCCATTGGGTCCGGAATATTGTATTATTGTCGGATTTCCAATTTCGTATTTTTTGGAGTTAATCTGTGAGCACACGACGTGTAAACGCATCGAAATTTATTCGAATTCGAATTTAAATTTAAATTTAAATTTGTCACTCATCACCACGTTTTCATCCCGTAAAGCACGCCCCAGTGTCTACGCCGAGAATCACGAGAGTAAACGTGCGAACCATCCTCTTCCATTTTTAAATTCCCCCTTCCTTCCTCTTTTCAGATTTAAATCGAACGAAAACAATCTTCGTTTCAAAACAAAGAAAAATGGCCGTAGCCCACTTCAAATTCTCGTTCGAACGAACGAAACCCAAACCGCATTCAAATCAGAAAATCATGAAACCCCTCTTCTCCAAATCAACTCGTTCGAGTCACTCACGACTGGGGAGAGGGGAGGGGCGACATCGATTCAAAATCGAATCAAAGCCGAGTCCAAGGCGGTGGCATCTCTTGGTGGCTCGCGTACGTGAGCTCGAGCATGCAAAGCAGTGATGACGGCAATGTCTGGGAGACGAGGCAGCAGTGGTCGCGAACGCGCGCGCGACTGAGGCGTTGGTGAAGGCGCGCGAGGCAGCTAGGGCTTCGATGCGAGGCAATCGCGACGGCAACTTTGAGCGCAGCGTTCTGGTCGATGGAGGCAGAGGCAGCACTGGGGTCGCGTGGGCGAAGAAGGCAGGCGACGTTCGATCGACGACAACTTGATTCTCGATGATGGAGGAGACTCTGGTGGGAAGGGGAGGTTCTTGTCAACGAGGTATATACCCATTCGTTATATTTAATTAAATAAATATTCATAGGTTGGAAATTATTAACAGTAGAGTTAATTTCTGTTTTATAATTATTGTTAGTATTTTTCTTTTTCTGGAAAGACAAACGGGAGGAAAAGTAATTAATTAGGCAGTTAGATCTAAAATAGTTCTATTTTAAAATTTAAATTTGGATTTTTTTAGGCAAAAGTTAAAGATATGTACATAAGTATATAAAGGGAATTACTGGGTTAAAAAAAATAAAAAAATAATAATTAAATTTAATGGTTAGTAAATTAGATTTGTTAAATGGTGATAAATGATGTGGTTAATTCAAATATTAATCAACTGTATAAAAATTGTTTATACAAGGTTTATAAATCAAGAAATCAAGCCGAGAACGGAAATGGATTGTAAAACAAAAAGCTAAGGTGAGATCTTCTCACTCAGATTTAATTTTGAATTGCAGTTATTGATTGTGTTGATTGCTATTGATTGTGATATTAGATATAGTAGGATATATCTATATATATAGCAATATATACATATTGGCATATGTATATATTGGATTGATGATTTCCCGCCTCGTATAGCGGATGAGACCCTATTGCGCCGTTAGTAAGCGGATTTTTATAAAAACCCATATACCGCGATATTCCACCTCGAAGTGGAATTGGTATTGTGCTAACGTCTTTGGATGCAGGGAAACAGGTTGGAGGGATCCAACTGGACCCCTCACATTGATTGAATTTATTTCTACTGTGATGCGATAATCTGTGAATGATTATTGATGTATTAATCATATTGATATCTGGAAATTGTTTGAAAGCTAAAATTTAGCTGAATGGATGTTTGATATCATTGGATTCCAAAAATAAAGAAATTGAATTTTTGAAATCAAAATAGAAATTTCTAAGTGAATTTATTTTAGAAATTTAATAAATTTTGAAGAAAGGAATTTTAAAGTATAAAAAGTTAATTTTTATAATCTTATCGAATTAATTCCAGAATCAAGTGAAAATGTTAAATAAATGGATTTCGTAAAATAGTGATTATAATTTGAAGAATTTAATTTAAGAATTTGGATTTTTAAATAGATTGAAAGAAACGATTGAAATTTATTTCCTTAAAAAAGGAATTTATTAAAAGAAGATAAGCTGGAAATCCAACTAGAAATTTAATTGGTAAATTGAAATAAATTGGGAAATCAATGTAAAATGATTTCAATTTGAAGAATCCATTTTAAAACAGAATATTGAATAATTTGAGAAAAATGAGGAATTTACTTAGTAGTGATAAATAAATTTTTAAATCAATATCGAAATTGATTTGGGATTGAAGTTTTGTAATGACCCAAGATTTTAGGAATTCATTCTGGAAAATATAAATAAATTTAAAATAATTTTTAAATTAATTTTGGAAGGAGATTGTTGTGGCTTGATAGTGTATCAGTATGTGTGTACATGTGTGCACAGGGTATACACATGAACTAAAGCTAAAAATCTCTGAACTTTAAGAATAAATACATATTGATATGTATGGGAATAAATATATATATATATATATATATATATATATATATATTAAAATCTTTAAAGCTGAATGCATAAGTAAATATAAATATATGTATGCTACTGAATATTTTTCTTAAGTATACATGTGCATGTGTGTGTCAATACAGAGTGATATATATATATATATATACATATACATGTGCTAATAAAATACTAGAGTTCAAACTAGTGAAATAAAATATATATATATATAGACATATTTTAATATAAGCAGAAAATAAAAGGCAAGAAGATATAAAAAGAACTAATTCTCTTATAAATAAATGAAGGAGGTACATACCATTTAAATGAAAGCTAAAAATAGGAAAATAAGATAAAAACAGAGAAGTTCTTGGTATAGGCAGAATTAGAAAAGAGTATTTAATAAATAACAAAACCAAGTCACATTTTTAGCATGATTGTAGACAAGGGGGAAAAGTATTTTCTAAAAAGCAATCTCTGAAAGAAAAATGTGTAACCACTTTTCTCTTCACCCAAATTAAGCCGGGGAGGGGGTAAAACTTTGGGTTAAAATTCAGATAACATGATTTTCTGGTGGGCAAAAATGGCTTTAGCCAATACCCAAAACCCTAAGAGAGACCCTGCATATATATATACATGTATATGCAGCAGCCTCCTCTTCTCTTCAGAAAAGAATTTTGAAAAAAAAAAAGAGGAGGAAAAAACAATACCACAGAAATCATAAGACAAGGGAAGAAAGAGAGCTTGAGGATAAGAGCAGGAGTTCATCAGTTAATTAAGGAAACAAAGGAGAGAGCTAGGTGAGAAAACTCACTCAAAAATCTAAGGCAATAAGTCCTAATGTAGGCAGCCAGATAAAAGTATTTTTATTAAAAGAGTATTTTCATATATATATGTTTATCTGTGAACTTAAATCTGAATATGTTTTGATTTTCTTTGATTGATCATTTGTTTTATTATAACAAAGTTTTATGTGTTGAATCTGTTTATACACTCAGATCTCTGATATGTTAATATTTAGGGATATAAACAAATTCCCAGAAAATAAAATGTTGAGAATAGGCAAGTAGTATTGGTTTTGGCTCAACCCAGAAAGATGTAAATAATAATGAGCTGCAATATACTCATGTATAAGTGCTGAGGCTCGAAATAGAAAGGAATTAGGGGTGCAATAGGGTTGCCTATGTGCTGATGCCTCTGGTT
Source organism: Allium fistulosum (assembly GCA_030737815.1). NCBI lineage: Eukaryota > Viridiplantae > Streptophyta > Magnoliopsida > Asparagales > Amaryllidaceae > Allium > Allium fistulosum. Next base: position 762,357,449 of record CM060903.1, on the reverse strand, counting down.
CAATAAAATGCATAGCAAACCAAATTTTGTGATTCAGTGAAACCAGATTATTCTGAGTTTAACTCAAGCACAAATGTTTGCAAAAGAAAAACTCTCTCAGAGATCATAAGCCAATGTTAGTTGCCTAAACTCCTTTTAAAATACCAAGATGAATATATGTATATGCAGAAACCTTATTTTGCAATCACCATTGGTTGTTTGCTTGTTTACCTCTGTATGGTTATGAATAATATGTGATGCCATGTATGGATGTTTTGGCTATTGAAATGAATTACTGAATGGTTTTGCCATGAAAAAGAGTTACTATTAACTTAAACCTGATTAGGATATTGGGGTCAAGAACACTGCAGGAATGACTTGTGTGCTTGAGTAACATAAGTTGACACATGGCTTGTTTAAGTCCTGAGATCTTTGTGTAATGGAGTGAATTAGTTCATTACATTGTGTCCATTGATTCATAAACATTGCAGATGAGACCAAGGATAGATGAATATACCCAGGAAATAATACTTGCAATAATAAGGAAACTAGAGTTTTTCCAGATTTGAAATGTGAGAATTGAATAAATGATTTAACTCATATTGGTTATTTTCCTGTTTGGTATGAATGATTGGTTGTCTATGATTGAGATGTATGCTTGAATGTATGTGCCATATTTATATATGTAATCTCTGGAAAGAAAATTAAAGTGTGCACATGCACATGACACAGAGCATGCACACAAGTATTTACCTGATTCCAAAAAGGACAGAACCATATGTATATGTATTTAACTTGATCTTAATCTAAGTAATAAGATGCTTTTGTGAATTTTCTCATACCAGACATGTGTCTGACCCTAGTGTGCTAATGGCATCTGGGGTGTCTCATTAAAAATGAGGCAGTTTCCAATGCTTTTTCAGGGATTGCAGCAACTAAATAAGAGTAGGAGCAAGGCCTTGAGAAGAAGATATAGCATGCTAAAAACTTAGTTAGATAAGAGCCTAAATGTTGAAATCTGCATGTATTGACAATTTAAATTACTACTTGTATTAAGTGTTAAATATTGGATTGATATTTGTAGGCATTTTGTTAAGAATTTGTCTTGTATCTGGAATCTATGAACTTAGTTGAATTTCTGTTATGATTAAAAAAGGGTTTTGATCAAATCTTGTAAGTGGATTTAGCAAGAACACCATGTTAAAAATTGTATGATTACATTTTATAAATGTATTAGTCAATCTTGAGACTTTAAAAAAATAGGATTTAAGTTTTTGGAAAATCTGGAGAGTTGATTCTCAGATAATCAAACTGGTTTTATTTTCTAATATAACATATGTATGCAAAAGAAATAGACATAGGTTGAATGTTTTTATATGGCTGCAAGGTTTATTTAACTTGTTCCATACAAATGCTTCATGTCCTATTTTTAAATAAAGAAAGGATCTGTGGTAAGATAGATGGAAGCCAGATTCAAATAGTTGCAGATATATATGCACATAAACATGTTTAAGTGCAGATTTTACCTCACCTTTTTCCTTTGTATTTGAAATAAGAATCTGAATTTTACTCAGATTCTAACCAAATGCATTTTAAATGCCAGACAAATCTTATAAGAAGAAATACAAACCTGGAAAATGATAAACACTCTTATCATTCAATCATGAAGCCTTCTAGGTTGTAGGAATGGAATTCAAAAATGATTAAGCAAGGATATTTGTTTTGTATGATGGATCTTAGGCAAAATAAAATATGTATATGCAGACAGGTAGATAACAAGTTTCAAATTGTACAGAAGAAAAAAAAATGAAAAACAAAAATTGTGTTTGAACCGACCAGCATAGCACTCGAACTCGTGACCTTGTATGTATAAGTTAGGCGCGTTTCCATTACGCCTAGATGTTGCTTGTGTTTCCTTAGGATCCACTTTGTTTTATACTGATTTTGACACTATTCAGAACTTAACACAAACATCTATATTAAAAGCTTGTTTACTACTGATGATTTCTTGATCACTTCTTAGTTAGTATAAACAGACCAATGTGGTTGTTCCCAGTGGATTGTTTGATCAAAAAAAAAAAATATATGAAATAAATTAACAATCCAACATCCTCTTGTTTTTCAAAACTCTGATTCAAACAAGAGAGGCATATACATCCTCACATGTATGTGCTTATTTTTGTAAATGTACTGATATATTTATATTGGTTGATTATTGTGATCCTGGATATATTTGATTTATTGGAAAAAGAAAGTGACCCTGAGAAGGATAATTGAAATGGATGATATATCTATATATCTATATATATATATATATATCCTCTTTACTTAAAAAAAAAATTTCCTTATGAAATTAGAGTAGAATATAGGAGGGTCATTTCAGTTGGTATCAGAGCTATGTTATTCAACATAGTAGAAGTAAGGATCAAGTCCTTAGATAGAAATAAAATTAAAAGGAACTAAATATCTAACTAACCAGCTATGTAAATTATTATTAGCAAACTATGGTAGGGTGACCACCAAATCAGGGAGCAGGATCTTCCCATGCACCACCAATGGTCAATCTGCAAGACTTGGTGAGAGCATTTAGGGATGGGGCAGGACAAAGGCAAGAAAATCCCTATGAAGAACTCTCAAAGTTGCTTAAGACATATACTCATTTAGGAGGCAAAAGCTTTGAAGGGACAGAGAGTATCATGGAGATTCAAACATGGTTGAGAACATTGGAAAGAATTTTCAATGACATGCAACTTGATGATCAAAGAAAGAGGCAAGTGGCTTCAAGACAGCTGAAAGGAGTAGCTTTAGGCTGGTGGGAAGTAATCATTGCAGGAAGGAATGAGAATGAAATCACTTGGAATCAATTCAAAGAGATGTTGGAAGCAAGGTTTGTACCAGCATCAGCAAAGACTACCTTGTTAGAAGAATTCATTAGACTTAGACAAGGAACCATGACTGTCACAGAATATACTCAAAGGTTTGAGGGGCTCTCCACATATGGAGCAATGCTTGTGGCAGAGGAGGCATCTAAAAATGATAGGTACATAAAGGGTCTGAACCCAGGACTTAGCAGAGCCATGTTACCCTATGCAGACAAGACTTTTGATCATGTGATAGACTTAGCTTTGAGGTTGGAGCAGCATGACAAGGAAAGGGAGAAGTTCAGAAATTTTAAGAGCAATAATAACAAGAAGGGTAAGGGGAGATATCACCCTTATGATAAGAAGAAAGAAGAGGCTAGTAACAAAAGCACTGGAGATGTCAAAGCTAAGGAAGACAAGAAGAAAATTGTGTGCCATCAGTGTGGAAAGGAAGGGCACATCAAACCAAAATGTCCAGAATTGAAAGGAGGAGCTTTCAAATGCTATCTATGTGGGAAGGAGGGGCATATGAAGAGGAATTGTCCTGAGTATAAACAGCAAGGCAAATTGGCAAATTTGGAAGGAAAAGGCAAAGCCACAGTGGAGAGTAGCACTGTAAACCATAGCCAAGTGGAAGGTACATTACTTATTTGTACCATACCCATAGCAGTAGTATATGATACTGGGGCAACTCACTCCTTAATTTCTTATGAACTGGTTAGAATGCTAAAACTGAATTGCATATTGGTAGAAACCCCATTGCATATACGCAGTCCATTGGGGAGTTCTAGTGTTTTAAATATGATTTGTGTGGATGTGGGATTAAACATAGGGGGAAATATTTTTATTTCCAATTTATATGTTTTGAATTACCCAAATATAGGTGTTATATTGGGGGTAGACTGGTTAAGGCAATTTAAAGCCATAATTAATTTAGACTCATCCACCATATCATTGCAAAATTCTAGAGGCCAGAGAATCACAGTTTTATGTGAGGTAGCTAAGGAAGGAAAACTATATCATTTAGTTGACTCAGAAAAAGATTTCAGTGAACTAACCATTGAAGAAATTCCCATAGTCAATGAATATTTGGATGTGTTTGGTGAGGTCAAGGGTATTCCACACCATAGACCAGTAGAATTCCAAATCAATTTAGTTCCAGGAGCAAGCCCAGTGATTAAAAAGCCAACTAGAATGGGGCCAAATGAACTAAAGGAATTGAAGAAACAGTTAGAAGAATTGGAAGAAAAGGGTTTTATAAGACCAAGTAATTCTTGCTGGGGAGCACCAGTGGTGTTTGTTAAGAAGCAAGATGGCTCTTTAAGACTCTGCATAGATTATAGAGAATTAAACAAAGTAACTATTAAAAATAAATACCCATTGCCAAGAATAGATGATCTTTTTGATCAATTAGCAGGGGCAAAAGTATTTTCTAGACTAGACTTAGCATCTGGTTTTCATCAAATGAAGGTGGAAGAATCAAGCATCAAGTACACTGCCTTTAACACTAGGTATGGGTTGTATGAATTTTTGGTTATGCCATTTGGCTTGACCAATGCACCATCTTACTTTGTAGATTTAATGAACAGAACCTTTAGAGATTGTTTAGACAAGTTTGTGCTTATTTTCATAGATGACATTTTGATTTATTCCAAGACAGTGGAAGAACATAAGCATCATTTGCACCTGGTTCTGTCTAGGCTAAGGGAAAAAGATTTAAAGGCAAAATTTTCAAAATGTGTGTTTTGGAAGGAGGAAGTACATTTTCTTGGCCATGTTATATCTGCCAAAGGAATTTCTGTGAACCCCAATAAAGTAGTGGCTATCCAAGCATGGAAGAGGCCAAGCACTGTGAGTGAAGTGAGGTCATTTATGGGGATGGCAGGATATTATAGAAGGTTTATAAAAGATTTTTCAAAAATTTCTACACCACTCACTAACCTAACCAGGAAGAACCAAGCTTTTGTTTGGTCAGAAAAATGTGAAAAGTCTTTTGAACAGCTGAAGGAGGCATTGGTGAATGCTCCAATTCTAAAGGTACCACATGGAAATGAAGAATTAGTGGTATACACTAATGCTAGTGGATTTGGCTTGGGTGCAGTGTTGATGCAACAAGGCCAAGTCATTGCATATGCATCCAGACAACTTAAACCCCATGAAGTAAGGTATGCCACACATGATCTCGAATTAGCAGCTGTGATATATGCTTTAAAACTTTGGAGACATTATTTATTAGGCACCAAGTTTGAACTCTACACTGACCACAAGTCTCTAAAATATTTGTTTTCACAAAAAGATTTGAACATGAGGCAACACAGATGGGTGGAGTTCTTAGCTGCCTATGATTTTGACATACTCTATACACCAGGCAAAGCAAACAAAGTTGCAGATGCTCTAAGTAGACAGCATGCTAAATTGGCTATGATGATGATAGCAGAATTTAAAGATTTGTCTTTGCTAACTGAGTTAGAGATTGAGGAGAATGGGTGTGTGCAGATGCATGGTGCACAAGAAGATAAAGGGAAGTTAAGCTTAATGACACTTCAACCAGATTTAAGTCTGAAGGTAGGAAAAATGCAAGAACAAGATGCTCACTTATTAGAGAAGAGAATGCTCCTCTCAAGAGGGGAGGAAGTAATGAATCACCACATTGATAAAGATGGTTATGTGAGATACCAGAATAGGATGTGTGTACCAGAGGACATAGAATTGAAGAAGGAGATATTGGATGAATATCACAGAAGTAAATACTCCATACACCCAGGTAACACAAAAATGTATCAAAATTTGAAAAGAGATTTCTGGTGGAAGGGGATGAAATCTGATATAGCCAAGTACATTGCCAAATGTATGACTTGCCAACAAGTCAAGGCTGAAACTCAAAGACCATCAGGGTTGATGCAACCTCTTAGTGTACCACAGTGGAAGTGGGAAGACATATCTATGGACTTCATAGATGGACTGCCTAGATCTAAGAGAGGTAATACAAGTATATGGGTGATAGTTGATAGGCTAACCAAGGTAGCACACTTCATCCCAGTCAAGTCAGAAAGAACAGCACCAAAACTAGCTCAAATTTTTATAAAAGAAGTGGTAAGGTTACATGGCATTCCCAAAACCATTGTGAGTGATAGGGATACCATCTTCACTTCAAAATTCTGGAGAAGCTTTCAAGAAGCAATGGGAAGTGAACTATGTTTAAGTACTGCCTACCATCCTCAATCAGATGGGCAGACTGAGGTGGTAAACAAAGTTTTGGAGGACATGTTGAGGGCAAGTATATTGGATTTTGGGGGCAACTGGGAAGATTATCTTCACCTAGTTGAATTCACCTACAACAACAGCTACCAAAGCACCATAGGAATGGCTCCATTTGAAGCCTTATATAGTAAACCCTGCTTGTCACCTGTTTGCTGGGTAGAAGCAGGAGAAAGGTCTATTTTAGGACCTGAGTACATACAAGAAACCAAGGAGAAAATTGAGTTGATAAGAAGAAGAATGACAGCAGCTCAAGATAGGCAAAAGAAATTTGCAGACATGAGAAGGAGGAAGGTAGAATATGAGGTGGGAAATTTTGTTTTCATCAAAATCTCACCCATGAAAAATGTGCTGAGGTTTGGAAAACAAGGCAAATTAACCCCAAGATATATTGGACCATACAAAATTCTGGAGAGAATTGGTCCTTTGGCATATAAGTTGGAATTACCAGAAAACATGCAAGGCATACATGATGTTTTTCATGTATCACAATTGAGAAGGTGGGTCCATGACAAGGCAGAAATTCTTGAAACCCCAACCCAAGTGCAGATAAATCCTAATTTGATTTATGAAAAGGATCCAGTGGGAATTTTGGCAAAAGATGTGAAGAAGTTGAGGAATAAGTCTCTGAAACTTGTGAAGGTACAGTGGAGTCTAGATCCTAGTGATTGCACATGGGAATTAGAAGACAAAGTTAGGATGAATTATCCTAAGCTATTTTCAGATTAAGGTAATTCTGATTTTTGATAGTTTTCTTTATTTTGGATGAATATATTTTTAGTTAGTATAGAACTAAGAATCTATTTGGTAGAGAATACACTTGTTCTCTGAATTAAGTTTAAAATTTATTTTAAGCTTAGGAAAATTGTGGGACACAATTTCTAAAAGGAGGGGTGTATGTAATGACCCAAGATTTTAGGAATTCATTCTGGAAAATATAAATAAATTTAAAATAATTTTTAAATTAATTTTGGAAGGAGATTGTTGTGGCTTGATAGTGTATCAGTATGTGTGTACATGTGTGCACAGGGTATACACATGAACTAAAGCTAAAAATCTCTGAACTTTAAGAATAAATACATATTGATATGTATGGGAATAAATATATATATATATATATATATATTAAAATCTTTAAAGCTGAATGCATAAGTAAATATAAATATATGTATGCTACTGAATATTTTTCTTAAGTATACATGTGCATGTGTGTGTCAATACAGAGTGATATATATATATACATATACATGTGCTAATAAAATACTAGAGTTCAAACTAGTGAAATAAAATATATATATATATATAGACATATTTTAATATAAGCAGAAAATAAAAGGCAAGAAGATATAAAAAGAACTAATTCTCTTATAAATAAATGAAGGAGGTACATACCATTTACATGAAAGCTAAAAATAGGAAAATAAGATAAAAACAGAGAAGTTCTTGGTATAGGCAGAATTAGAAAAGAGTATTTAATAAATAACAAAACCAAGTCACATTTTTAGCATGATTGTAGACAAGGGGGAAAAGTATTTTCTGAAAAGCAATCTCTGAAAGAAAAATGTGTAACCACTTTTCTCTTCACCCAAATTAAGCCGGGGAGGGGGTAAAACTTTGGGTTAAAATTCAGATAACATGATTTTCTGGTGGGCAAAAATGGCTTTAGCCAATACCCAAAACCCTAAGAGAGACCCTGCATATATATATACATGTATATGCAGCAGCCTCCTCTTCTCTTCAGAAAAGAATTTTGAAAAAAAAAAAGAGGAGGAAAAAACAATACCACAGAAATCATAAGACAAGGGAAGAAAGAGAGCTTGAGGATAAGAGCAGGAGTTCATCAGTTAATTAAGGAAACAAAGGAGAGAGCTAGGTGAGAAAACTCACTCAAAAATCTAAGGCAATAAGTCCTAATGTAGGCAGCCAGATAAAAGTATTTTTATTAAAAGAGTATTTTCATATATATATGTTTATCTGTGAACTTAAATCTGAATATGTTTTGATTTTCTTTGATTGATCATTTGTTTTATTATAACAAAGTTTTATGTGTTGAATCTGTTTATACACTCAGATCTCTGATATGTTAATATTTAGGGATATAAACAAATTCCCAGAAAATAAAATGTTGAGAATAGGCAAGTAGTATTGGTTTTGGCTCAACCCAGAAAGATGTAAATAATAATGAGCTGCAATATACTCATGTATAAGTGCTGAGGCTCGAAATAGAAAGGAATTAGGGGTGCAATAGGGTTGCCTATGTGCTGATGCCTCTGGTTCAATAAAATGCATAGCAAACCAAATTTTGTGATTCAGTGAAACCAGATTATTCTGAGTTTAACTCAAGCACAAATGTTTGCAAAAGAAAAACTCTCTCAGAGATCATAAGCCAATGTTAGTTGCCTAAACTCCTTTTAAAATACCAAGATGAATATATGTATATGCAGAAACCTTATTTTGCAATCACCATTGGTTGTTTGCTTGTTTACCTCTGTATGGTTATGAATAATATGTGATGCCATGTATGGATGTTTTGGCTATTGAAATGAATTACTGAATGGTTTTGCCATGAAAAAGAGTTACTATTAACTTAAACCTGATTAGGATATTGGGGTCAAGAACACTGCAGGAATGACTTGTGTGCTTGAGTAACATAAGTTGACACATGGCTTGTTTAAGTCCTGAGATCTTTGTGTAATGGAGTGAATTAGTTCATTACATTGTGTCCATTGATTCATAAACATTGCAGATGAGACCAAGGATAGATGAATATACCCAGGAAATAATACTTGCAATAATAAGGAAACTAGAGTTTTTCCAGATTTGAAATGTGAGAATTGAATAAATGATTTAACTCATATTGGTTATTTTCCTGTTTGGTATGAATGATTGGTTGTCTATGATTGAGATGTATGCTTGAATGTATGTGCCATATTTATATATGTAATCTCTGGAAAGAAAATTAAAGTGTGCACATGCACATGACACAGAGCATGCACACAAGTATTTACCTGATTCCAAAAAGGACAGAACCATATGTATATGTATTTAACTTGATCTTAATCTAAGTAATAAGATGCTTTTGTGAATTTTCTCATACCAGACATGTGTCTGACCCTAGTGTGCTAATGGCATCTGGGGTGTCTCATTAAAAATGAGGCAGTTTCCAATGCTTTTTCAGGGATTGCAGCAACTAAATAAGAGTAGGAGCAAGGCCTTGAGAAGAAGATATAGCATGCTAAAAACTTAGTTAGATAAGAGCCTAAATGTTGAAATCTGCATGTATTGACAATTTAAATTACTACTTGTATTAAGTGTTAAATATTGGATTGATATTTGTAGGCATTTTGTTAAGAATTTGTCTTGTATCTGGAATCTATGAACTTAGTTGAATTTCTGTTATGATTAAAAAAGGGTTTTGATCAAATCTTGTAAGTGGATTTAGCAAGAACACCATGTTAAAAATTGTATGATTACATTTTATAAATGTATTAGTCAATCTTGAGACTTTAAAAAAAAAAGGATTTAAGTTTTTGGAAAATCTGGAGAGTTGATTCTCAGATAATCAAACTGGTTTTATTTTCTAATATAACATATGTATGCAAAAGAAATAGACATAGGTTGAATGTTTTTATATGGCTGCAAGGTTTATTTAACTTGTTCCATACAAATGCTTCATGTCCTATTTTTAAATAAAGAAAGGATCTGTGGTAAGATAGATGGAAGCCAGATTCAAATAGTTGCAGATATATATGCACATAAACATGTTTAAGTGCAGATTTTACCTCACCTTTTTCCTTTGTATTTGAAATAAGAATCTGAATTTTACTCAGATTCTAACCAAATGCATTTTAAATGCCAGACAAATCTTATAAGAAGAAATACAAACCTGGAAAATGATAAACACTCTTATCATTCAATCATGAAGCCTTCTAGGTTGTAGGAATGGAATTCAAAAATGATTAAGCAAGGATATTTGTTTTGTATGATGGATCTTAGGCAAAATAAAATATGTATATGCAGACAGGTAGATAACAAGTTTCAAATTGTACAGAAGAAAAAAAAATGAAAAACAAAAATTGTGTTTGAACCGACCAGCATAGCACTCGAACTCGTGACCTTGTATGTATAAGTTAGGCGCGTTTCCATTACGCCTAGATGTTGCTTGTGTTTCCTTAGGATCCACTTTGTTTTATACTGATTTTGACACTATTCAGAACTTAACACAAACATCTATATTAAAAGCTTGTTTACTACTGATGATTTCTTGATCACTTCTTAGTTAGTATAAACAGACCAATGTGGTTGTTCCCAGTGGATTGTTTGATCAAAAAAAAAAAAATATATGAAATAAATTAACAATCCAACATCCTCTTGTTTTTCAAAACTCTGATTCAAACAAGAGAGGCATATACATCCTCACATGTATGTGCTTATTTTTGTAAATGTACTGATATATTTATATTGGTTGATTATTGTGATCCTGGATATATTTGATTTATTGGAAAAAGAAAGTGACCCTGAGAAGGATAATTGAAATGGATGATCTATATATATATATATATATATATATATCCTCTTTACTTAAAAAAAAAAAATTTCCTTATGAAATTAGAGTAGAATATAGGAGGGTCATTTCAAGTTTTGATAAATAGAATTGAGATTTATAAAAGTTGTTTATAAATCCGAAGTCACTTATTTTGATAAGTAAAAATATAGAAGTTGATAAAAAGAAGATTTATAAGTCGAGGTTGTTATTAAAATAGAAATAGAATTTATAACCGTGTTTATAAATTCAAAATCGATTGAAGTTGATAAATTAAATATAGAAGATTATTAAAGGAGATATATTCGCGATTTTGGATAGCGAATTATTATTGAAATAAAACGTGTAGAAAATAGTGAAATGTAATTAGTGAAGTATATTCACAATTTTGGACAGTGAATATATTGTTAAGTAAAATGGATATGGTTTTGGAAAAGTGATATTTGAAATGAAGTTAATTGTTTTAAAAGATGTTTTAAAACGTGTGAACTATCGAAATCATAGATTTCAACATTTATTGTTGAAATAGACGTTTTCGAGAAATATAAGGGAATGATGGACTATAACACTGTTGTTATAGTAAATGATTTTCGAAAAGAAAATGTTTTATGTAGTATTGGGATTTTCATATATCTACCTTAAAATTTCGAATCCCTATACTAGTGATTTCGAGTCGTCGTAACGATGTTTTACGTAACATTCGTTTTGACTCAAATAGATGTTAGAATAAATGATTTCCTTAAAGAATGAATGTATACTTAATTTGATTTAAGTATATCGAATATTTTCAAATGTTGAAAATAAATAGATTTGTGAAATACTTATTTTAAATAAGTATGGAAATGCTTTTCCAATATGAAATGAACTGTTTTGAGATTTTATCTTCAAAGATAAAATGAAATGTGGAAATTGATTTGAAAATTGTTTTCAAATAGTGAAGTGTGGAAATTTTATATCTAGTAAAGATATTTTTGGAAAATAAATAATTTGGGAAAATTATTTGGAATCTGATGATGTTGCGCATCTTTATTGATAGTTAAATAACCGACTATCAATAATTACCTTGAATATGGTATTTGCTGTGAATTGGATGAATTTGAATGCCACACTTATTTTTGAATAAACGTTCACTATTCGGGTTAGCCGGGAAAGGACCATGGGGTCGTATAACCCATTCCGAATATGTGATACGTCGTTATGAATTGCATTTGAAGACCGGTGTTGAAGACCAGATATTTTTGAAAACGGAAGGATTACCGTCGAGTTACTCTACACCGGCTGATCTCCGATTTAGAGGTTTTATCACCCTTAGTGACGGGAAGTCCGGACGTGATTAGAAAATTATCCGGATATGCAAGGGCTTCGTGAGAAGTGCCTTCGGTTCTGTTCGATCCCGGAACAGACTTGTATGGATTGTATGTCTGACGTTACAATTTGAGATATAAAGCTGATTTCTTTCAAATACATTTCTGTTGGTGGCGGAGAATTTATTCTCTTAGCTTAACACCCTTCTCTGAGACGTACGAGCTCAGAGGTTATGTAGTTGAAATTCATCAGCGATATATCCCAATTTGGTAACGTGGCATACTGAGTGTTGCTGTGAAATGATCAGTGTTTGATCATTTGTGATATGATCATTTGTTTGATCTTATATCTTTGTGATCATAGGTTGATCATTTTGTTTGACCCGAAGCAGGGCTTTGTAGAAAGCGTAGCTTTGTGGACGAGACTTCTTCGAGCCTCACACCCCGGAAATGGTCGAAACAGGAAGGATGCAGCAAGGTTTTAGGGAGTAGCGCCCCTTAGTGTATGTCATTCCTTCTGGATAAAGGTGGTATCATGGTATGGAGCCCAGATACTTAACCTCTGTGGTTGCTGCAAATTTATTACTTTGTGGTTTGTTGGAAATCGGGGATCCTCGGGAAGATCGGTGACGATCGGCGGATGGCATACGCGTGTCAGTAGTTACCTACTTTTGCAGAGGTAACCCGGCCTTGTGTTGGCAAAGATCTAACCGTAATGTTAGGTTATTTCTCGGGTCGTCTATTCCAGGGACGTACCCATCGTGGAAAAGGAAGTTCCTTAGCCTGACCATTTGTTGGAAATCCAAAGAAACAATACGAGCCTTGTACGGTATTAGTTGTAGAACCTATCATTCACTTATGGTGGCGCCCCACTGTTTGGATGGTAGCTATAGTAGGCATAGTTCGAAATGTCTATGCTGGCTAAGATTTATATTATACTTTCGAAATGTTTTCTACACTATGCACTAATAATAATATCAAAAAGAATTTGATTTTGCGTAGTAAGCATCTTTGACTATCATAAGAAGAAATCTCCTCCAATTCTGCGTTTGCATTGTGTGTGTTGCGGGAGGTCTTATGGTAGTTTCATTTTCCAAAAGCATTGCGAATTTGTTTTATTTTCTTTGTGAAGAATAACTGTTTTACGATCTCACACCAGTCACCATGACTGACTCGGAGTTTATTGTTTCCCTTCTAAACTCTGGGTGCCCACCAATTTCCACACGGGTAGTCTAGAGTTATGTTATCAGGATATTCTGGATATTCTGGAGCTTGGAGATAAGCTGGAGGACGAGACGTAGTATTTGTATCTGATATTATTTTATTCCGATGTGTATTATGTATGAGGACAAGTTTATAAAACTGTCCATTGTTGTATATTGACTCTGATGATTGATGTATGTATAAACTGATATAGCTCTTTGTTTTAAAAGACTAGTGTTTATTTATTATATATTGTTCCGCTGCGATGTGTAAGATTCTGATATTGTTTTCTATTCTGATGTTGTTATGTTGTTGTTCTTCTTCTTTCTTCTTCTGCTTTCTTCTTCTTCTATCTTTTCTTCTATTTCTTCTTTCTAAAACCCTCACTATTGGAGTTTCCGGCACTCGATTGCTCGGCAGTCGATAAAGTGAGTATCGATGTCGAATTTTCGAAAGTCGAAAATTTCGGTACGTGACAGCGTGGTATCAGAGCATATGGTTAAGCGACAACCCTGCTCTGTTGGGTGTTACTCATTAGAGATAGAGTCAGTAGTACTCTAGAATGAGTTGAGTGTAATAATAGATATGAGCGCGTATTTGTTAGTTAATATAAAATTGTTTTATATTGTGATGATTGATTTATTGAGTGGTATATGGATTTTGGTCAATACGAGTAATTAACGATCATTGATAAGGATCTCTAAACACTCGAATAGAACAATTCGGCACAGTATTGTTTTAAATTGGATGAATGAAATAATTTTGCCCAAAACTATTTTTGTATAGAAAAGAAATATTTTTCTATAAAGTACTATAGTATATGGTTGCATGGTTGTTAGAAGTGATAACATTAATCTATTATCATTGAAATTGAATAAGAAATTGGAATCATAACTCCAAAGTTAAGAAATAAATCCATATACAAATGAAATTTAAGAATATAAATTATAAATGTGACTTATAATTGGAAAACGGAATTCCAGAGAAGTATTTGGAAATGTTTTGAAAAGAATTTGAAAATTTTAGAGATTTGGAAGTTTAAATCTTTTTGATTTGAAAATGAATTTCAAAGGTTTTGAAAAGTATTCTGAAGGAATGAAAAGCTCTAAACTCTTTTCGGTCGCTGGAAAATAACTTCGATGATGACCGCGGCATCATTGGTGTTCATTTTTGGGTTTCCAAAAAGAGGAATTGCTGCCAAATTGTTTTAAATAAAAGTTGTTTGAAATTTTGGGTTTTGTTTTGGAAATTCAAAAGAATAAATTGAATTGTTTTCAAAATGGCTTTGAAAGGTTGAAAAGACTCTGGAATACTATATAAAAATATTTATGAAATATTATGAAATTGATAACTTATAAAATATTGAGAATCTGATAGAAATGAGATTCAATTTAAAATGAAAGTTGAGATTTATTTTGAATTTGTAAGTGAATAGAACTAGAATTGAATTTGATTTATGATGTATTAAACTTAAAGTTAGTAAGTAAAGCTAATTGATTATTGACCAAATGAATAAGGTTTGAACGAATTAAATTCAATGATTATAAATGAAGATAAATTGAATTCCAATAGAATTAAAATTGCGAATTGAATTCAAATGAAATTGAAATGTAAAATTGAATCATAATGGATATATAACTTCAATAGCGAACTTAAAGATGATATACGCAGTTATATTGAAAATTTTGTAATTGAATGTACGAAATGGTTTGAATATATGTAACTAGATATTATGGCTAGTAGGATATACAGGTGTTATAAAGGAATTGGGAATTTACTTTCAAAGATAAATTTGAATTGCTCGAAAAAAGGTATGTATTTAAATTTGAATATGAGATTTGATGACTTATTTCTCTAGCCGCTTGGCTTTTTCTTTTTCTTTTTGAAATCTGAGAGTCCGTAAGGACGTTTTGTAGTCGTGCCGTATTAGCCGCGCAAAGGAGACGCTGGCGAAATTTTTCGGAAATTTAGGGTGTTAGAAAATTATTGAGAAATTTTGAAAGTTTAAAATTTGAATTTAAACTCGAATTTGAATTTTGAAGAAAACAATGATGTTTGAAAACTATGAAAGGTTTAGAAATTTAGTTGAATTAATAACGAATCTTTAGTAGAGAGATTTGTTTGAAAATTTGATAAAACTATTGATTGTGAAAAATAGTAGACGAGCTAAGGACCACTTTTCCTAACTTGTAATTTCGAGGACGAAATTCTTTTAAGGGGGGAAGTCTGTAACGACCCAGAATTTTGAACAAATTAAATTGAGAATATTTAATTAATTTTAAGTATTTGAACGATGATTTAATTTGAATCCCCGATATATCGCTGAATTTGGCGATTAAACTTTAAAATTTAATCGATTGAAGTTGAATAAAAATTTGAATCTTCAATTTTAAGTTGAAGAAAAATATTTCGAAAGCTTTTAAAATTCATATTGATAATACTGAAAATAACGGAAGCTTCAGAATTTAATTTCGGACTGTTTTGTTCAGTTTTGAAATTTATCGTTCGAACCGATATTTAAAAATAGCCGTCCGAGGCACAGTCTCGGAATTCGACGAAACCAGTTCCATTGGGTCCGGAATATTGTATTATTGTCTGATTTCCAATTTCGTATTTTTTGGAGTTAATCTGTGAGCACACGACGTGTAAACGCATCGAAATTTATTCGAATTCGAATTTAAATTTAAATTTAAATTTGTCACTCATCACCACGTTTTCATCCCGTAAAGCACGCCCCAGTGTCTACGCCGAGAATCACGAGAGTAAACGTGCGAACCATCCTCTTCCATTTTTAAATTCCCCCTTCCTTCCTCTTTTCAGATTTAAATCGAACGAAAACAATCTTCGTTTCAAAACAAAGAAAAATGGCCGTAGCCCACTTCAAATTCTCGTTCGAACGAACGAAACCCAAACCGCATTCAAATCAGAAAATCACGAAACCCCGCTTCTCCAAATCAACTCGTTCGAGTCACTCACGACTGGGGAGAGGGGAGGGGCGACATCGATTCGAAATCGAATCAAAGCCGAGTCCAAGGCGGCGGCATCTCTTGGTGGCTCGCGTACGTGAGCTCGAGCACGCAAAGCAGTGATGACGGCAATGTCTGGGGAGACGAGGAAGCAGTGGTCGCGAACGCGCGCGCGACTGAGGCGTGGGTGAAGGCGCGCGAGGCAGCTAGGGCTTCGATGCGAGGCAATCGCGACGGCAACTTTGAGCGCAGCGTTCTGGTCGATGGAGGCAGAGGCAGCACTGGGGTCGCGTGGGCGAAGAAGGCAGGCGACGTTCGATCGACGACAACTTGATTCTCGATGATGGAGGAGACTCTGGTGGGAAGGGGAGGTTCTTGTCAACGAGGTATATACCCATTCGTTATATTTAATTAAATAAATATTCATAGGTTGGAAATTATTAACAGTAGAGTTAATTTCTGTTTTATAATTATTGTTAGTATTTTTCTTTTACTGGAAAGACAAACGGGAGGAAAAGTAATTAATTAGGCAGTTAGATCTAAAATAGTTCTATTTTAAAATTTAAATTTGGATTTTTTTAGGCAAAAGTTAAAGATATGTACATAAGTATATAAAGGGAATTACTGGGTTAAAAAAAATAAAAAAATAAATAATTAAATTTAATGGTTAGTAAATTAGATTTGTTAAATGGTGATAAATGATGTGGTTAATTCAAATATTAATCAACTGTATAAAAATTGTTTATACAAGGTTTATAAATCAAGAAATCAAGCCGAGAACGGAAATGGATTGTAAAACAAAAAGCTAAGGTGAGATCTTCTCACTCAGATTTAATTTTGAATTGCAGTTATTGATTGTGTTGATTGCTATTGATTGTGATATTAGATATAGTAGGATATATCTATATATATAGCAATATATACATATTGGCATATGTATATATTGGATTGATGATTTCCCGCCTCGTATAGCGGATGAGACCCTATTGCGCTGTTAGTAAGCGGATTTTTATAAAAACCCATATACCGCGATATTCCACCTCGAAGTGGAATTGGTATTGTGCTAACGTCTTTGGATGCAGGGAAACAGGTTGGAGGGATCCAACTGGACCCCTCACATTGATTGAATTTATTTCTACTGTGATGCGATAATCTGTGAATGATTATTGATGTATTAATCATATTGATATCTGGAAATTGTTTGAAGCTAAAATTTAGCTGAATGGATGTTTGATATCATTGGATTCCAAAAATAAACGAAATTGAATTTTTGAAATCAAAATAGAAATTTCTAAGTGAATTTATTTTAGAAATTTAATAAATTTTGAAGAAAGGAATTTTAAAGTATAAAAAGTTAATTTTTATAATCTTATCGAATTAATTCCAGAATCAAGTGAAAATGTTAAATAAATGGATTTCGTAAAATAGTGATATAATTTGAAGAATTTAATTTAAGAATTTGGATTTTTAAATAGATTGAAAGAAACGATTGAAATTTATTTCCTTAAAAAAAGGAATTTATTAAAAGAAGATAAGCTGGAAATCCAACTAGAAATTTAATTGGTAAATTGAAATAAATTGGGAAATCAATGTAAAATGATTTCAATTTGAAGAATCCATTTTAAAACAGAATATTGAATAATTTGAGAAAAATGAGGAATTTACTTAGTAGTGATAAATAAATTTTTAAATCAATATCGAAATTGATTTGGGATTGAAGTTTTGATAAATAGAATTGAGATTTATAAAAGTTGTTTTTAAATCCGAAGTCACTTATTTTGATAAGTAAAAATATAGAAGTTGATAAAAAGAAGATTTATAAGTCGAGGTTGTTATTAAAATAGAAATAGAATTTATAACCGTGTTTATAAATTCGAAATCGATTGAAGTTGATAAATTAAATATAGAAGATTATTAAAGGAGATATATTCGCGATTTTGGATAGCGAATTATTATTGAAATAAAACGTGTAGAAAATAGTGAAATGTAATTATTGAAGTATATTCACGATTTTGGACAGTGAATATATTGTTAAGTAAAATGGATATGGTTTTGGAAAAGTGATATTTGAAATGAAGTTAATTGTTTTAAAAGATGTTTTAAAACGTGTGAACTATCGAAATCATAGATTTCAACATTTATTGTTGAAATAGACGTTTTCGAGAAATATAAGGGAATGATGGACTATAACACTGTTGTTATAGTAAATGATTTTCGAAAAGAAAATGTTTTATGTAGTATTGGGATTTTCATATATCTACCTTAAAATTTCGAATCCCTATACTAGTGATTTCGAGTCGTCGTAACGATGTTTTACGTAACATTCGTTTTGACTCAAATAGATGTTAGAATAAATGATTTCCTTAAAGAATGAATGTATACTTAATTTGATTTAAGTATATCGAATATTTTCAAATGTTGAAAATAAATAGATTTGTGAAATACTTATTTTAAATAAGTATGGAAATGCTTTTCCAATATGAAATGAACTGTTTTGAGATTTTATCTTCAAAGATAAAATGAAATGTGGAAATTGATTTGAAAATTGTTTTCAAATAGTGAAGTGTGGAAATTTTATATCTAGTAAAGATATTTTTGGAAAATAAATAATTTGGGAAAATTATTTGGAATCTGATGATGTTGCACATCTTTATTGATAGTTAAATAACCGACTATCAATAATTACCTTGAATATGGTATTTGTTGTGAATTGGATGAATTTGAATGCCACACTTATTTTTGAATAAACGCTCACTATTCGGGTTAGCCGGGAAAGGACCATGGGGTCGTATAACCCATTCCGAATATGTGATACGTCGTTATGAATTGCATTTGAAGACCGGTGTTGAAGACCGGATATTTTTGAAAACGGAAGGATTACCGTCGAGTTACTCTACATCGGCTGATCTCCGATTTAGAGGTTTTATCACCCTTAGTGACGGGAAGTCCGGACGTGATTAGAAAATTATCCGGATATGCAAGGGCTTCGTGAGAAGTGCCTTCGGTTCTGTTCGATCCCGGAACAGACTTGTATGGATTGTATGTCTGACGTTACAATTTAAGATATAAAGCTGATTTCTTTCAAATACATTTCTGTTGGTGGCGGAGAATTTTTTCTCTTAGCTTAAAACCCTTCTCTGAGACGTACGAGCTCAGAGGTTATGTAGTTGAAATTCATCAGCGATATATCCCAATTTGGTAACGTGGCATACTGAGTGTTGCTGTGAAATGATCAGTGTTTGATCATTTGTGATATGATCATTTGTTTGATCTTATATCTTTGTGATCATAGGTTGATCATTTTGTTTGACCCGAAGCAGGGCTTTGTAGAAAGCGTAGCTTTGTGGACGAGACTTCGTCGAGCCTCACACCCCGGAAATGGTAGAAACAGGAAGGATGCAGCAAGGTTTTAGGGAGTAGCGCCCCTTAGTGTATGTCATTCCTTCTGGATAAAGGTGGTATCATGGTATGGAGCCCAGATACTTAACCTCTGTGGTTGCTGCAAATTTATTACTTTGTGGTTTGTTGGAAATCGGGGATCCTCGGGAAGATCGGTGACGATCGGGGGATGGCATACGCGTGTCAGTAGTTACCTACTTTTGCAGAGGTAACCCTGCCTTGTGTTGGCAGAGATCTAACCGTAATGTTAGGTTATTTCTCGGGTCGTCTATTCCAGGGACGTACCCATCGTGGAAAAGGAAGTTCCTTAGCCTGACCATTTGTTGGAAATCCAAAGAAACAATACGAGCCTTGTACGGTATTAGTTGTAGAACCTATCATTCACTTATGGTGGCGCCCCACTGTTTGGATGGTAGCTATAGTAGGCATAGTTCGAAATGTCTATGCTGGCTAAGATTTATATTATACTTTCGAAATGTTTTCTACACTATTCACTAATAATAATATCAAAAAGAATTTGATTTTGCGTAGTAAGCATCTTTGACTATCATAAGAAGAAATCTCCTCCAATTCTGCGTTTGCATTGTGTGTGTGGCGGGAGGTCTTATGGTAGTTTCATTTTCCAAAAGCATTGCGAATTTGTTTTATTTTCTTTGTGAAGAATAACTGTTTTACGATCTCACACCAGTCACCATGACTGACTCGGAGTTTATTGTTTCCCTTCTAAACTCTGGGTGCCCACCAATTTCCACACGGGCAGTCTAGAGTTATGTTATCAGGATATTCTGGATATTCTGGAGCTTGGAGATAAGCTGGAGGACGAGACGTAGTATTTGTATCTGATATTATTTTATTCCGCTGTGTATTCTGTATGAGGACAAGTTTATAAAACTGTCCATTGTTGTATATTGACTCAGATGATTGATGTATGTATAAACTGATATAGCTCTTTGTTTTAAAAGACTAGTGTTTATTTATTATATATTGTTCCGCTGCGATGTGTAAGATTCTGATATTGTTTTCTATTCTGATGTTGTTCTGTTGTTGTTCTTCTTCTTTCTTCTTCTGCTTTCTTCTTCTTCTATCTTTTCTTCTATTTCTTCTTTCTAAAACCCTCACTATTGGAGTTTCCGGCACTCGATTGCTCGGCAGTCGATAAAGTGAGTATCGATGTCGAATTTTCGAAATTCGAAAATTTCGGTACGTGACACAATGGAACTGGTTTCGTCGAATTCCGAGACTGTGCCTCGGACGGCTATTTTCCAATATCAATTCGAACGATTAAATTTCAAAATTGAACAATTCGTTTTCAAATCAATTTCTGAAGCTTCTATTGTCTTCAGTATTGTCGATATGAATTTTAAAAGCTTTTGAAATATTTTTCTTCAGCTTAAAATTGAAGATTCAAATTTTTATTCAACTTCAATCGATTAAATTTTAAAGTTTAATCGCAAATTTCAAAGTTATATCGGGGATTCAAATTAAATCATCATTCAAATATTTAAAATTAATTAAATATTCTCAATTTAATTTGTTCGAAATTCTGGGTCGTTACAGACTTCCCCCCTTAAAAGAATTTCGTCCTCGAAATTACAAGTTAGGAAAAGTGGTCCTTAACTCGTCTACTATTTTTCAAAATCTAAATAGTTTTATCAAATTTTCAAAACAAATCTTCCTACTAAAGATTCGTTATTAATTCAACTAACTTTCCAAACCTTTCATAGTTTTCAAACAACATTGTTTACTTCAAAACTCAAATTTAAATTCAAATTTCAAATTTAAACTTCCAAAATTTCCCAAAAATTTTCTAACGCCCTAAATTTCTGAAAAATTTCGCCAGCGTCTCCTTTGCGCGGCTAACACGGCACGACTACAAAACGTCCCTACGGACTCTCAGATTTCAAAAAGAAAAAGAAAAAGCCAAACGGCTAGACCAGAAATCAGTAAATCTCATATTATAATTCAAATACTTACCTTTTTGTCGAGCAATTCAAATTCTCTTCAAAATTAAAATCCCAATTCCTTTACACCTGTATATCCTACTAGCCATAATATCTAGTTACATATATTCAAACCATTTTGTACATTCAATTAAAAAAATTTTGATACTTACTTCTTATACATTTTTACTTCACTGTTGAAGTTATATATCTATTTTCATTCAATTTTACATTTCAATTTTCATTTGAATTCAATTTACACTTTCAATTTTATTTGAATTCAATTTATCTTCAATTTTGAAATATTGAATTTTATCTTTCAATTATAGATGATTCATATCACTATATTTTTCACTTAGTTTCGCTTACTAATTTTCTTATTTCAATACTTCACTTTGTTTATTACAAATCAAATTCAATTCAGTCTCATTTACTTACAAATTCAAAATGAATTTTAACATTCCATTTCATTTTCTTGCACTTGCAAATTGATTTATTCGTTCACAAATTCATTCATTTTCAATTTGCATCTCATACATCAAATTTTCAAATATTTATAAGTCTTCGACTTATTTACATTCCAATTTATTTGTTACTACTCCAAATTTATTTTCAACTTAATAAATTTTCTTTAAGAAATCTTTTCACTTTATTTAATTGATTCACTTATACTTACTTTAATCCAACTTAAAATTCCTTAAGTTAAATTTATTCAATCTAAATTCACAACAAATTGTATAAGTTATCAACTCATTTATTATTCTCATAAATATTTTTATATAGCATTTGTAACAACCCGCATATTTATCGATTTTATATTTAAATATTTTATTGTTAGTCGGATGTTAGTCCGAAAAGCTACTTTTTGCATACGGTCAAATTAGGACTCGAGACCACCCCCATTGAGTTCAAAATGATGTTTGTGATCTTTTTGAGTGTAAACTTCGATATGTTTGGAGATAGTGAAATTTTCGTCACTTTTTGTGTTGGGCTTTTGGTTTGGGCTGCACCTCTTCTAACTCAGCCCAACCCCTTCCTTCTCTTCATCACTTCATCAACTTTGAAGCTTTAGCAAAAATGGTGGAGGGAATAGGAAATTAAAATTCCAAGCTCAAGTTCTTTAGCAAATTCAACATCTAACTCCAAATTCAAAGTGAAGACATTGATTCAAGCTTGTGGTTGAACTTTGCTTTGCCCCCGAGCCTCGTCTTCATCAAATTCCGTGAAAAGGTGAGATTTTTGATCTCACATCTTGCCTATATCTATCTTGGACTGTTGGGAATGATCCTCTATTGCATTTGTATGAATATCTGCATTTGGTTTGGATTGGATTGGCGAAAAACTCCAAAATTTAGTGATTTTGGTGAAAAACTGCTACTAGGTCGTTCTGGCCATTTTTAGCTCGTTCTGGCCCTTAAGTCGTAGGTCGTTGCCGACCTATAATCTCCAGGCAAAATGTTAAGTCGTTCACGAGCTAAAGGCATAAGTCGTTCACGAGTTAAAGGCATAAGTCGTTCACGAGCTAAAGGCATAAGTCGTTCATGAGCTAAAGGCATAAGTCGTTCACGAGTTAAAGGCATAAGTCGTTCACGAGTTAAAGGCTTAAGTCGTTTGCAGTTAGCTCGTTCGCCTCGAGTTAAGTCGTAGGTCGTTTGGCCTTAAGTCGTTTGCAGTTAGCTCGCTCGCCCTGGCTTAAGTCGTAGGTCGTCCTCGACCTAACTTCACTAGGTCGTTCCTGCCTTAGCTCGTAGCTCGTATTCAAGGCTTAGGTCGTTAAGTCGTTCGTTCCACTAAGTCGTTCAAGGCTTAGGTCGTAAGACCTTAGGTCGTATGACCCTAATTTTCTTAGGTCGTTGGACCTTTTTAACTCGTTAGGTCGTAGACCCTTAAACTGTTAAGTCGCGTACTTTCTTAGGTCGCGCATCCCACTTAGGTCGCTTGACCTTAAGTCGTAGGTCGTCTCCGACCTAACATTCCCACTGCTATTTCACTAGGTCGCTTGACCTTAAGTCGTAGGTCGCTTGACTTTGTTAAGTCGTAGGTCGCTCGACTTTGTTAAGTCGCAGGACTTTGTTAAGTCGTAGGTCGTCTCCGACCTTATCCTTAGTCTTGCTAGGTCGCGTGAACTCTTAGGGCGTATGACCTACTTTTCCTTAGGTCGCTGGACCAGCTTGCCTTCACTAAGTCGTACCGTGACGGGGCGCTGCCCCCTGGACCCCCGTATTACTCTGCGTAGGCAATCTTATCTGAAAAGCGTTCAACAGAACTCCTTACTTTGATGGTTTTGGGAATTGATTTCTTTGAACTTTACTCACGTCTTCGAACGTGAACTTTTATGATTGATTGTTTCCACAATCACTTCTATGATTTGTCACTTCAAAATATAAAGGTTTCCTATACTAGTATTAAATATCAAAACTCTTTCATTAAAACGATTTCAACTCGATTTTCAATATCAAACTCGTTTATAAAACTGTTTTCCAATTTATTAGTATATACAAAACTTTACCTCATTCGTATGAGAAAATATAATTAAACGGCTTAGCAAAACAAGTGGTATGAAACGCTTGCGTTTACTTCGTCGGTTAATTGATGGACTTGTTCGATTGAAACTCTTGTGACAATTTCCTAGTGCAGATCTACAATCTGTTCGTAAATATTTGAGTTAAGCAAGTGGTTATGGGACATGAAGCTAAACTCTTATATTTACTAGCTTAGTGTAATCGACACTTCCTTATGATCACGATGATCATTCTTGTGATTTAGACTAGCGATTGTGCTATGTCTCTTTGTTTGCGAGGTTAGACTAGACACCATTTGTGTGATTTCGATTCACACATATCTCTTTATCTTCAAGGTTAGTCTATGCCTCATTGGTGTGATTTCGATTCACACATATTGAAACTCTTTATAATCGATGACGATCATTTTATGGTTTAGGCTCATGGGTCGTATCTATTTAGGTGCGTCGATGTTTACTTCTCGCATGGGTCGTATCTTTCTAGGTGCGTCGATGTTTACTTCTCGCATGGGTCGTATCTATTTAGGTGTGTCGATGTTTACTTCTCACATGGGTCGTATCTATTTAGGTGCGTCGATGTTCATCTATGCATGGGTCGTATCTTTCTAGGTGCGTCGATGTTCGACTTTTCATGGGGTGTATCTTTTTAGGTGCATCGATGTTAGACTTTTCATGGGGTGTATCTTTCTAGGTGCATCGATGTTAGACATTACATGGGGCGTATCTTTCTAGTTGCGTCGATGTTTATTTATGCATGGGGCGTATCTTTCTAGGTGCGTCAATGCTAGACTTTACATGAATGTTAGACTTTTCATGGGGTGTATCTTTCTAGGTGCATCGATGTTAGACATTACATGGGGCGTATCTTTCTAGTTGCGTCGATGTTTATTTATGCATGGGGCGTATCTTTCTAGGTGCGTCAATGCTAGACTTTACATGGGGTGTATCTTTTTAGGTGCATCGATGTTAGACTTTTCATGGGGTGTATCTTTCTAGGTGCATCGATGTTAGACATTACATGGGGCGTATCTTTCTAGTTGCGTCGATGTTTATTTATGCATGGGGTGCATCTTTCTAGGTGTATCGATGCTAGACTTTACATGGGGCATATCTTTCTAGGTGCGTCGATGTTCAGTTTATGGGATTGGTCATCCTCTTTTCTTGAGATTTCTGGATTTTATGTTTCACCAGCTTTTACCATTGACATTGATGAGTATGTCATTTTATTGTGGTTTGGTGAATTAAATTAAGAATTTGACATTCTTTTAATCTTTGAGAAGATTCTTGTGATATTGAGTAATCCCTTGTTTGATTATCATTTTCATACTTGTAGTAGTATGCTTTTATGGATATCTTATATGTCTATGCCATATCTCTTGTTCTATATCACTTTATCTGATAATTATAGCTAGACTGATCCGTTTATTATTTTCTTCTTAAATAATACTCGGGTCAGACTGAGATTTTACAGGTGCTTCCTCATGACTTCTTATCTGGAGCCATCTTCTGACTTTTGGCTAACTACTCTAGTTTAGTAGTTTTTGTTTGTATACATTTGAGATTAGACTCCTTGATGTATACATATTCTATTATCTTGCACTTGTATCTATTAACTTGTGTTATTGTGGATCTTATTTGACCACCACTCTGATGTACACTTTCATGTGTTGTATTCATATCTCTTTCCACCTTTGTGATATGAATTGTCTGTGACTGATTTGTGTTACGTTTATTTCTATATTTGTTTCCGAAGATCATATATAGCCACTGTGTGATAGCTTTGTGTTTGTATCGGTATGTCGGATTTCCTCCTTAAAAGATATGCATTCTATTCTATCTGACATATCGGTGCTCGCGCAAAGAAGTTACACGGATGGTCGCTCCTCAACAGCCTTATCCTCCGTGCTAATTGACAGCACTACACCGTAGTGTTCTTAGTTAGCGTGGGTATAAAGGTGGGGCGTCACAGCATTCCAGAGTCTTAATAACATTTTCAAAATCATTTTGAAAACAATTCAAATTACCCTTTTGAATTTCCAAAACAAAACCCAAATTTTCAAACAATTTGGCAGCAATTTCTCTTTTGGAAACCCGAAAATGAATTCTAATGATGTGGCCATCATCATCAGGATTATTTTCCAGCGACCTAAAAGAGTTTAGAGCTTTTCATTCCTTCAAAAATGCTTTTCAAACCTTTGAAATTCCATTTTCAAATCAAAAATGATTTAACTTTCCAAATCTCCAAAATTTTCAAACTCCTTTCAAAACATTTCCAAAAACTTCTCTGGAATTCCGTTTCAAATTACAATTCACATTTATAATTTCCATTTGTTAAATGGATTTATTTTCAAATCTTTGGTTGTAATTTTTAATTTCTCATTCAATTTCATATAACAATGATAATGTTTCAATGTTATTACTTCCTAACAACCAAACATCCATATACTATGATAATTCATAGAAAATCATTTCCTTTCTATATAAAAATAGTTTTGGGCAAAATTATTTCATTTACCCTATTTTAAAACAATACTGTGTCGTCTTGCCTCGTTTAAGTGTTTAGAAATCCCTATCGATAATATGGCGTCCCACATACCGACCAAAATTCATAAACATCTCAACGGATAAGCAAACACAATATAAAACACATTTTATATTCACTAACAAATACGCGCTCGTATCTATTATTACACTCAACTCATTCTAGAGTACTACTGACTCTATCTCTAATGAGTAACACCCAACAGAGCAGGTTTGTCGCTTAACCATATGCTCTGATACCAAATGTAACATCCCGAAAGAAGCGGTCACAACCGGTAGGCTTTTCAACCATCCCAGCCCCACCGTGGCTGACAGTGATACCCCAAACTTGCTTTTACGGCCAGCCTCTCGACTGTCACGGCCTATGCCTAACCAACCCATCCCTCTCAGGGACATGTAGGGGTAAGAGTCTCCCGTTCGCCACCAAACTGCAAAGCGAGAATCCCCTATCATGCTGTAATATAGCAAGACTGGTGTGAGGCTTGACGAAGTCTCGTCCACAAAGCTACGCTTTCTACAAAGCCATGCTTCGGGTCAAACAAATGATCAACCTATGATCACAAAGATATAAGATCAAACAAATGATCATATCGAAAATGATCAAACACTGATCATTTCACAGCAACACTCAGTATGCCACGTTACCAAATTGGGATATATCGCTGATAAATTTCAACTACATAACCTCTGAGCTCGTACGTCTCAGAGAAGGGTGTTAAGCTAAGACAATAAATTCTCCGCCACCAACAGAAATGTATTTGAAAGAAATCAGCTTTATATCTCAAATTGTAACGTCAGACACACAATCCATACAAGTCTGTTCCGGGATCGAACAGAACCGAAGGCACTTCTCACGAAGCCCTTGCATTTCCGGATAATTTTCTAATCACGTCCGGACTTCCCGTCACTAAGGGTGATAAAACCTCTAAATTGGAGATCAGCCGATGTAGAGTAACTCGACGGTAATCCTTCCGTTTTCAAAAATATCCGGTCTTCAACACCGGTCTTCAAATGCGATTCATAACGACGTATCACATATTCGGAATGGGTTATACGACCCCATGGTCCTTTCCCGGCTAACCCGAATAGTGAGCGCTTATTCAAAAAAATAAGTGTGGCATTCAAATTCATCCAATTCACAACAAATACCTACTCAAGGTAATTATTGATAGTCGGTTATTTAACTATCAATAAAGATGCGCAACATCATCAGATTCCAAATAATTTTCCAAATTATTTATTTCCAAAAATATCTTTACTAGATATAAAGTTTCCACACTTTTAAAAATAAATCAATATTTATTTTTCTAGACAGTTTCCATTTCCTTTATAAATTCCATAGTGAATTTATATTTCAAAATATCTACTGATATACGATTCTCAAATCGATTTCAAATATTCAATTTCAATTTATCTTTAAGAAGATAAAATCTCAAAACGTTCATTTCATATTGGAAAAGCATTTCCCTACTTATTTAATAATAAGTATTTCACAAATCATTTATTTTCAACACTTGGAAAATATTCGATATACTTAAATCAAATTAAGTATATATTTCATTCTTTAAGGAAATCATTTACTATAACAACATTTATTTGAGTCAAAACGAATGTTACGTAAAACATCGTTACGACGACTCAAAATCACTAGTATAGGGATTCGGATTTAGATAGATATATATAAATCCCAATACTACATAAAACATTTTCTTTCGAAAATCATTTACTATAACAACAGTGTTATAGTCCATCATTTCCTTATTGCTCGAAAACGTCTATTTCAACAATGAATGTTGAAATCTATGATTTCAATAGTTCACACGTTTTAAAACATCTTTCAAAACAATTACTTCATTTCGTAATATCTTTTCCCAAAACAAATTCATTTTTTTTCAATAATATATTCACTGTCCAAAATCGTGAATATAATTCACTTAACCAAATTTCACTATTTTCTACACATTTTATTTCAATAAAAAATTCGCTATCCAAAATCACGAATATATCTCCTTTAATAATCTTCTATATTAAATTTATCAAATTCAATCGATTTCGAATTTATAAACACGGTTATAAATTCTATTTCTATTTTAATAACAACCTCGCCTTATAAATCTTCTTTTTATCAACTTCTATATTTTTACTTATCAAAATAAGTGATTTCGGATTTATAAACAACTTTTATAAATTTCAATTCTATTTATAAAAACTTCAATCCCAAATCAATTTCAATATTGATTTAAAAATTTATTTATCACTACTAAGTAAATTCCTCATTTTTTCTCAAATTATTCAATATTCTGTTTTAAAATGGGTTTTTCAAATTGAAATCATTTTACATTGATTTCCCAATTTATTTCAATTTACCAATTAAATTTCTAGTTTGATTTCCAGCTTATCTTCTTTTAATAAATTCCTTTTTAAGGAAATAAATTTCAATTGTTTCTTTCAATCTATTTAAAAATCCAAATTCTTAAATTAAATTCTTCAAATTATAATCACTATTTTACGAAATCCATTTATTTAACATTTTCACTTGATTCTGGAATTAATTCGATAAGATTATAAAAATTAACTTTTTATACTTTAAAAATTCCTTTCTTCAAAATTTATTCAATTTCTAAAATTAATTCACTTAGAAATTTCTATTTTGATTTCAAAAATTCAATTTCGTTTATTTTTGGAATCCAATGATATCAAACATCCATTCAGCTAAATTTTAGCTTTCAAACAATTTCCAGACATCAATTCAATAACATCAATAATCATTCACAGATTATCACATCACAGTAGAAATAAATTCAATCAATGTGAGGGGTCCAGTTGGATCCCTCCAACCTGTTTCCCTGCATCCAAAGACGTTAGCACAATACCAATTCCACTTCGAGGTGGAATATCGCCGTATATGGGTTTTATAAAAATATCCGCTTACTAACGGCGCAATAGGGTCTCATCCGCTATACGAGGCGGGAAATCATCAATCCAATATATACATATGCCAATATGTATATATTGCTATATATAGATATATATCCTACTATATCTAATATCACAATCCAAACAGACAATCAATAACTGCAATCCAAATTTAAATCTGAGTGAGAAGATCTCACCTTAGCTTTTATTTTTCAATCCAATCCATTTCTGCTTTGATTTCTTTATTTAAGACCTTGTATAAACAATTTATACAATTTATCAATATTCGAATAAATCGAACAACAATTTCTTTTCAATGGATTAAATTGTTTAGCAATTTTAATTTGAACTAATTTAACCATTAATTTCTATTTAATAGGTTTAAATTTTTAACTAATAATTTTACTTTAAATTAATATTTTTAAATCAATTTCTTTTAACAAGATTTGTTAAACTAAAAATTTACTCTAAAACTAAATTTCCTGCTAATATACATACTTATTCCTTTTTAAATAAATATTTCACTTAATAAACTATATTGGTTTTAATTTATAAATAACTACTGAACATTTTAAAATTCCTGATTAACTTCCAAAATATTATACTTATCTCTTTACATCTATATTTTTTTCCTTATTTGGTTTTCATAGACAGAAAATTATAAACTAGGTTAAATTGGGTAAAGATGAGAATACCATATGCTATGAAGTCGCCTCCATCTCAAAATCGAGATCGAACTCCCATCATTGCCGCCTGAATTTCCTGCTCGACTTCGAGCCTTCCCCCAACGACGAAATCCTCACGGTCCCACTGCCGAGACCAACGCCTGCGAACATCGACCACCATCGGCCTCGACTCTGGCCATCTGCTCACGTCGCGCTCACCATTTACGAAGACCAATCCCCAATCGAATCCCCTCCTCGATTAAATTAGCAGTGGAAGTAAAAAGAGACAGTAGCCGGACTGCTCTTCCTCCTCTCCCCTTGAATCGCGTCGCGACCCCTTCCAAACACTCGCGAGCTGCTCGATCCTCAGTGCGAACGGAAATCACCACCAACATGCTTACTCGCACGACCTCCTATCGCCACTTCCAAGGCGACGCATAACCATGCTCGCGACCCATCGAAGCCCTAGACGTCGCGAGCTTCACGCCGCCATCATCGCGTGTACGCGCGTACGCGCCTCTCTATCGACGAGTCGATTTTTGCTTTGAAATTTGAATTCGAATGAGGCATCCATTTATTTAATTTAATTTGGCCAGAGAAAATTTTGAAGAGGGAGGAATGCGGTATTGAAATGAGGAAGAAAGGGGAACGAATTTTTATTTTCTTCGTTTCTGCCTTTTGAACGAACTTGCGTGATGATTTTTTAAAAAGGGTGGAGGGAGACAGGAGAACATGGGTTGCACGATCTCGTTCCTTGATTTCTGGCGTGGTTAAAGGCATAAACACAGGGAAGACGATGTGTTGAGATTTGACCAACTTTTAAATTTAAATTCGAATTAATTTCAACGCGTTTATCTATCGTGTGCTCACATAACAATTCCAATCAATACGAAATTTGAAATCTGGTAATAATTCAATATTACGGATCCAATGGAACTGGTTTCATCGAATTCCGAGACTGTGCCTCGGACGGCTATTTTCCAATATCAATTCGAACGATTAAATTTCAAAATTGAACAAATCATTTTCAAATCAATTTCTGAAGCTTCTATTGTCTTCAGTATTGTCGATATGAATTTTAAAAGCTTTTGAAATATTTTTCTTCAGCTTAAAATTGAAGATTCAAATTTTTATTCAACTTCAATCGATTAAATTTTAAAGTTTAATCGCAAATTTCAAAGTTATATCAGGGATTCAAATTAAATCATCGTTCAAATATTTAAAATTAATTAAATATTCTCAATTTAATTTGTTCGAAATTCAGGGTCGTTACATTTTTGATAGTCGAAACTTCTAAATTAACATATGAGTTGAAACTTAATAATTGGGTTGAATTATACAGTTGAATTTGATAACCTTAATTTGAAAGCAAGTTAAACAAGGTTAATTTGTTATAGTTGAGTAGAATTATTGTATACATTATCGACATGTAATGTAATAATATACAAATGTGAACTTTAAGCCTTGGGATATTTTAAATTGAAATTGTGATGACAGAAATGATATAATTGTGAACTTAGTTAACAATTTATGAAATATGTTATAAATAATTTGGGAAGTAAACTTGAATACTAATTGGATAAACAAACATGAATTAAAATGAATTGATTATAAAAAAAGTCAAGACTTGTAAATTGCTTATGAAATACTGGGATGTTTTGAGAAATAGTGATAAATAAAGTTGTGATATCTCTAAACTCGTGTAATGTCTTACAAAGGAAGTTAAGCCTTATAAATTGGTTATAAACTTAAGCAAATTTCTTATGAAATGATTTGAAAATAAATGTAGTGTTAAATGAGAAATATTACATGTGAAATTGAATGTAATTTAAAATGAAGAGAAATATAAGCAATGTTATGAGAAATAATATATTTATGTTTTATATTAAATGGAGAAATTATGTGAAACAAATATTAAAGTACGAAGTGATATTTATGTTAATCAACGAGATTAATAACAAATTTAATTGAAATGTAATTATGACAAAACAGATTTGGAATAAATACGTAAGTTGTACGTATATTGTTTTGTTCGCATAATTAATTTGATCCGGATTCGAGTACAAAAGTTCGAGGTGAATTACACCATTTCGTATTAGGATTTTTCATTTGATTCTTGATGGCGAATATTTTGATATGGATTTTGGCTTGATTCTAGAATTTCTCTATCATAGTGTATAGCTATGCAAGGAGAAGGATGGATTCTTATAACGACCCGGAAGATTTTTGACCCCGAAAATCGACACTAATACGTTCACTTTATAGAGTGCCGAGCAGTCGAGTGTCTGAAACCCTAGACTGTTAGGGTTAAGAGAAAAAAAGAGGTAGAAGAAGAAACAAAACAACAGCACAGAATCTCTCAATCACAGCGGAAAAAATATAATATACAAATAACAACATTTTTATACAATGAAAAGCTGTAACTGTCAATATATACACAAGATATCAGAGTACAACAAAACCGAACAGTTGTAACAACTTGTCCTCAACTGCTGTCTATACAGCCCCTAATATACAGCGAAATATAATTTTGTACGTCCCTACCATCCAGCTCGTCTCCTGAGCTCCAAACGTCCCAACCTGAAAATCTGTAATACTCGGTCTGAACCGAGCATTACAATAAAGTAACACCCAAGTCAGGCTGGAAACTAGCGTGAGCGAACCCATTGAAATTGAAATGCTAAAGTTGTAAAACGTCTTTGAAAATCACGGTAACTCGTCCAACATTATGAGTTCTTATCTTGTTATAACCAACACTTGTTACTAAATCCATTATTTAAAATAATACCTTAGTGTAGTTACTTATTCAAAATAGTCGGATTTACTTAATTTATTTAATTTCAGCCTATTTGATTCTACAAATCAAATCCATAAAGATTGAAGTAGTTATTAAATCGAAGTGGTTCCGGATATCGCTGATATCCGATCCCGATCACTTCGAATCCAAACACCATCTTTTAAGCCAAGTTGTTTTCAACAAAACAAAACAATTTCAGAATGTCAACCTTCACTTAAAAATCCCATCACCATATCTATTTAAATAAAACGTCTCACATTTTATATATAACTGTTCACTTCAGGTTATTCCAATTTAAACTATTCATAGACTAGATTAACTAGTCACACAAATCATTAATTTACTTTAAAACAGAATTAATTAATTATTTTCAAATCATGTTTAATTATTCTTAAACTAATTACAAGCCATTTTATTTTATTCTAATTAAATATATGGAATTAACTAATAATCAACAAGTATAATTAACTTAAACGTTAATAAATTAACGGTTTAGATCATTTTATTTTATCATTAACTATTAACTAGTTACAACTATTTATTCACTTTAATAAACCTTAGTTGTAACAACCCGCATATCTATCGATTCTATATTTAAATATTTTATTTAAATATTTTATCGTTAGTCGGATGTTAGTCCGAAAAGCTACTTTTTGCATACGATCAAATTAGGACTCGAGACCACCCCCATTGAGTTCAAAATGACGTTTGCAATCTTTTTGAGTGTAAACTTCGATATGTTTGGAGATAGTGAAATTTTCAACACTTTTTCCCGCCTTTGACTTTGGTTTGGACTGCACCCCTTTAGTTCAGCCCAACCATCTCCCTCACTCTATCAAAACACTTCAAGCTTTGTCAAAAATGGTGGTGGGAAGTGGAAATTAAAACTCCAAACACAAATTCCATTGCAAATCCGAGATTCAACATCAAATTCACGTGAAGACCATTGATTCAAGCTTGTTGGTGTTCTTGCTTTGCTCTCAAATCTCCATCTTCATCAAATTCCGTGAAAAGGTGAGATTTTTGATCTCACATCTTGCCTATATCTATCTTGGACTGTTGGGAATGATCCCCTATTGCATTTGCATCAACATTTGCATTTGGTTTGGATTGGATTGGCGAAAAACTTCAATTTTCAGCGTTTTGGTGATTTTTCTGGCCTTAAGTCGTTTCTGGCCATCCCTAGGTCGTCCACGAGTTAACTCCTTAGGTCGTCCAGGCTGCTAGCTCGCGTGTTGAAAAGTCTCCAACTTCTTAGGTCGTTGCCGACCTATAATCCCCAGGCAAAGTTAAGTCGTTCGCGAGTTAAACCTTAAGTCTTAGGTCGTTGCCGACCTATAATCCCCAGGCAAAGTTAAGTCGTTCGCGAGTTAAACCTTAAGTCTTAGGTCGTTGCCGACCTATAATTCCCAGGCAAGATGTTAAGTCGTTCGCGAGTTAAACCTTAAGTCTTAGGTCGTTGCCGACCTATAATTCCCAGGCAAGATGTTAAGTCGTTCGCGAGTTAAACCTTAAGTCGTAGGTCGTCTCCGACCTAATATTTCCCCTGCTATTTCACTAGGTCGCTTGACCTTAAGTCGTAGGTCGTCTCCGACCTATGCCCCACTAAGTCGCATCCCACTTAGGTCGCAGGACTCTGTAAGTCGTAGGTCATCGCCGACCTTACACTTGGTCTTTTGAGTTCACGATTTCCTTAGGTCGAACCCCGAATTACTCTGCGTAGGCAATCTTATCTGACAAAGCATTTATCAGAATTTCTACTTTGATGGTTTTGGGATTGACTTCTTTGGACTTTACTCACGTCTTCGAACGTGAATTGATTTGTTCCTACAATCGTTTTATGACTTGTCACTTTAAATATATATGAAGGTTTCAATACTAATAGTAAATATCAAAACTCTTTCATCAAAGCGATTTCAACACTATTTTAAATATCAAAAGTTCATTTTCTCAAACCGATTTTCAATCTACTAGTATATACAAGCCTTTACTTCACTCGAATGAGAAATCGACTTAAACGACTTAGTAAAACGGGTGGTATGAAACGCTTGCGTTCACTTCGTCGGTTAGCTCTTGGACTTGTTCGATTGAACCCTTTTTGTGACAATTTCCTAGTGAAGATTTACAGCTTGTTCGTAAATATTTAAGTTAAGCAAGTGGTTATGGGACATGAAGCTAAACTCATATATTTACTAGCTTGGTGTGATTGACACTTCCTTATGATCATGACGATCATTTTTGTGATTTAGACTAGCGATTGAGCGATGTCTCTTTGTCTACGTGGGAGACTATACCCCGATTATGTGATGTTTCGCCATCACATTTCCTACGGTCTTCGGGCCATTCCTGTGTGAAAATTTAATGGATAGCTTCCATGAGATATCTTCTCGTCATGTGTTTACGCGTAGGTGAGTTTTCATGCTCCCATTCATGTGTTAGGCCTCCCCCCCTTTATGTGTTTTCTGGATTTCTGATGATGATTTCTGGAATTTTGTGTTTCACCAATTTTCATGATTTTCATTGATATGATATCAGTTTTTGTGCATTGGTGAATTCATGTGTTATTGACTTGTTATGAATACAAGTTTAGGGTATGATACCCTATTTTATCTTTGAGAAGATTCTTGTGATATTGATTAATCTTTTGTTGATTATCATTTACATACTTATAGTAGTATGTCGCTATGGTTATTACATGTTCATGTCATGCCTTTTACTGTATACCATATCATCTGATATTTATAGTTAGACTGATCCGTTTATTATTTTCTTATAAATAATACTCGGGTCAGACCGAGATGTTACAGGTGCTTCTGCTTGACTTCTCTTCAGGATTATTCTGACTTTTGGCTAACTACCTAGATTAGTAGTTTTTGGATGTACACCTTTGAGATATAGACTCTATGTTGTGTACTTATTCTTTTGTATAGCACGTGATGCTATTCTTTTGTATCTTTCCGACCACTACTCTGATGTACACTTTCATGTGATATATATATTTATTCATATCTTCTTCCGCCTTTGTGATATGGATGTCTGTGACTGATTTATGTTATGATTATTTCTATGTTTGTTTCCGAAGATTATATATAGCCACCGTGTGATAGCTTTGTGTTTGTATCGGTATGTCGGATTTCCTCCTTAAAAGATATGCATTCTATTCTATCTGACGTATCGATGCTCGCACAAAGAAGTTACATGGATGGTCGCTCCTCCACAGCCTTATTCTCCGCGCTAATTGACAGCACTACATCGTAGTGTTCTTGGTTAGCGTGGGTATAGAGGTGGGGCGTTACATTAGTAATTAATAAATAATTAACATATATCTAAATTACCTTAACTTAATTAAATTTAAGTTTAAATTATTTTATTCATCCTAGCCATTACTAATCCTAAGGTTTAAGTTAACTTAAGGTTTTAAATTACTTAATTGATATAGCCGTAAACTAATTACTTTGAAACCAATTTCTTTTCATTTTCTTTCCCTTTTCTTTTTTCCAAAAATCCAATAATTTTACTTTTGATATTTCAAAATACCCAAAATTTATTTAGCCAAACCATAGCATCCAATAACATCAATTTTCAATATAATCTATCACAGATTAACTCACCTTGATTTTTGTTCTGCAATTCGACCCAAACCGGCTATTTCCTTCACGATTTTGGACCTTGTACAAACATTATACGATTTATTAACATTTTTAAACAATCAGACAATTAATTACCATTTAAAAATTTAATTAACTAACAATTTAATTTAAACTGATAATTCCCCTTTTTAAAAACCTTTTTGTAACTATAATAAATTAAATAAGTTTATTAATCAAATTAATCACTATAATACATTATTTAAAATAACTAGTAGATTTAAAAATGTGTGTATGTATTTTAATTTATTTTTCATTTCCAAACTGCATATAAAAATAATCTATATAGGCTTAAAAATCTAACTTTTATATAAACTCTTATATTCCATATCTTATGTATTTATATATCTATTTTATAACTTACTGTAAATTATCTTATACCTTACTGTAAATATTTTTTTCTCTAAACTTCTGAATTATCCTAACCTTTAACTTAAATTAAGTTACAAAAATATACCTTATCTCCATACAATTGGTCGACTCGGAACCCAACCCATCGAGCACCTCGTCCTCGCCATTACCCCGCTGCCTTCACGAACCCACTCGCGTGCACGCCAACCCCCATGCCCTAGCTTCGACTTCGAGCCTACGCCCACCCTCCCCGCAAACCCCGCTCACCGATCGAAACACCCATTCCAGTCCGCGACCTCCCCCCTTCCACCGTCGATGACACTCACACGCTGCCGAAGCTCTAGCTTCTCCATATGCTGTCGAACACTAGCAAGGGGCGGCGACCCTCGAACTCGAGACGTAAATTGCGATTTGAAATCGCGCCCAAAATATTTTTTTTTGAATCGGTCGGCTATTGATTTTAAAGCAAGAAAATTTGTTCGGCCGTTTACTTTTTTTCTCGTTGAGAGAATTCAATTAGAATCTAAAGAGGAACGGTTTTCTTTCTCTGACATTTTTATCGTCATTCGATTTTGATTTTCGAATCGAACAGAGGAGGGGGAAACAAGATTTTGAAGAAGGAAAATCGTTCGGCCATTATTTTCGATAAGATAGATTTATATTTTTATAAGTCTTCAAATTATTTTTAACAAGCTTGAAACTCCAGATCAACAATTTTTCCCAATTTCCAATTATTAAATTCAATAATTAAATAATCCAAATAATGGTGATATTTGAAATTCAAGTTAAAAATTAACTTTTAAATATTTAAAATCAATTAAATATTCCAATTTCTAATATCTAAAAATTCTTGGTCGTCACACTTCTAGTCAAGGAACCTTATTGATATCCGCATTAGGGAAGTCGAATGAACAATACTAGTTCGAAAGCAAACTTGTGTGATCGAGCGAGTGATCGAATGTGATTTTGTGTGATGATGACATATGTACATCTTATGTTTTTATATTATTGAAATGTTTTGATGCTGAAATTGAAAGTTCTTGGGTTGGATATCTTTGTAATTTAAATTGGAATTTTTCTTTTATGCAAAACTACTATTAATTTAAAACCATTTTTCAAAACTATCTTTCTTTTATTTCATCTTATTCAACTATTTTATTTTATTTTATATACAAAACTATTTTACAAACTATTTTATATACAAGCTATTTTACAAACTATTTCATAAACAAAATTATTTTACAAACTATTTTATATATACAGAACTATTTTACAAACTATTTTATATATAAAAAAATATTTTACAGCTACTTTATGTATAAAACTATTCTAAATTCGAAACCTTTATGAAGCAAAGATGTTCAATTCCATAAGGCTCTTCATGCAGCGAAATTGATTTTTGAAGAAAATTTTGATTCTTATATATATGAACTTTATATAAGTATAAGGTGATTTTGAAGACTGTTGGTTTTGGAATGTATTCGACCTGAAGAGATAAATCTTATCTATAACAGAATTTATATAAGAATGATTTGATATATTCGAGACTATTGATTTTGGAAAGTACTCTATCTGAAAATGAAATCTTATATATAATGGAATTTATATAAGTGTGATAGTCAAAGTTATGATTTTGAAATTGTACTATATATGGTATGTTATATTTTGAACTAAAAGGTATAGGGAAGTACCCTCCGTGAAGAAGTATAGTATGATATGCTTCGACCTAGTTGGACTTGGGAAATCCAAGAATGGATTCGACCGATAAACCCTAATATACTTGGGTGAATTAAGAAATGGATTCGAACCGATATGGTTGTCCGGACTTAAACTCATGAGTTCCTTAATTTTTTTAGGGTAGATGCTTCTTTAGTTTACCCAATGGAGGTGCTTTCGATCCTGGGATCTGTTGTTTATGGATCTTCCGGGAAGGAAGTGTATCCATTACGTAAATCATTGAATCAGCAATTACCACTGCAGCAGGGGTCAATGGTTCCTTGTTTACAAAATGGCTACAATATTTTTCTTGAATCCGGAAGGTGGAAGGATCTTCTGGAAAGTTTTGTGTCCATTGCGTAAACACTATATCAGCAGCGGGCCACTACTATCATGACAACATCATTTGACATCAGATTTTGAGCAGTACTTCGCATACCTGTTTTTTCAGTATTTTTCACTGGGTGTTGAAATAGGTCTACTAAGTACTTAAAGATTTCTAGTCTTACGCCTGATCAATGTACGACGAGAGTCTGCAAGAACGATGATAAACTTGTTAAAACATCGAGTTATAAAAGTATTTTGATAAAGTATTATATAAAGAATATTTTGGTCATTTTTTTCCATTTCTAATGACTTTAAAAATGTTTAAAATATTGTTATTTACGTACAACATGGTTTAATAGTATATCATTAGTGTTGTAAATATTGTGAGAAGTTATTAATTAAATAAAACATATTTAAAGTTAATGATTATTGATTTATCAATGATGTTTAAAAGTAATTTGAGATTTAAAACTAATAAAATGTATAAATAACGGATTTAAGGTTTTCAATAACTTCCTTTTAAATATAAGTAGTAACGTAAATAATTGTTTTCAAATAGTTTACACATATTTATAAAGATGTTATTTAAAAAAATTTATGTGGTATTCATAAATGAAGCAAGAAATTTTACAGATGAATTTTTTTTCGTAAAGTATTAAAGTATTAAAGATGATGATTTGCAAATGAAGTTTTCAAATGAATATTTCAAGTAAAATTTATATAAGTTTCTTTGAATGTATAATTTATAGATATTATATAAATGGGAAAAAATGATTTGCGAAGTTTTATTTATAGTAATATACTTACCAATAAATTTGAATCTCTATTTTGGAACAACCATTTGAAATATTTACTTGATTTCGAAGTACTAACAGTAAATTTATAGGTTTATTCACTATTTGAATTTTTGTATTAAACCATAATAAATGTTTTTCCATGATTTGAATATTCATTTTAAACAAGTGTGTAAAATTAATTATGAAGATATGAAATTTTATACTTTGATTTGGATATTTAATGTAAGATTTTAGTATACTATTAGTTTCAGTTTAATAATCTAGGGTTATACTTATTTTGAAATATGAGTCTAATAAATTATCGGATTTAAGGAACTTTATAAAAAAAGAGGGGCTTATCATAATGTTTTTATAACGACCCATAATTTTCGATAATTAAAAATTGTAAATTTAATAAAGTTTTGTGATTTCGTGTTGAAAGAAATAAAAATTTGTGATACTAATGAAATGTAACAATGTTAATTTAAGTTAATTATTAACAATTGTGCATGAAATTCCAATCAATTGAAATGATTTAAAAGTTATACTTGGTTATAAAATGAATATAGGAAAACTAATGTAAATATTGAATTAATTAATGAAGTAGAATATAACTAAAATAAAGTGAAATAGTATTAATTTAAGGTAATTGATAACTGCTTTAAATGTAATTCCAATTAATTAAAAGAATTAAAGAGTTATAATTGATATAGGTGTAAATAAATTATAGTAATGTATGCATTAATTACTAATTGGATTTAAGAAGAAATTTATAATATAAAGGATGTATTAATTAATTCATAGTGTGCAATAAATAGAAATTGGATGGAATTTGCATAGTATAAGTTGTGATAACCATTGGTGGTAAATAATAAACTTACAAATATTGTTAAATGTAGAAATGGTGACAATTGTTATTTGTTACCAATTAAATTAATCAATTGCAATTAAATGTAAATAAATGTTACAGTAATGTAAGTTAATACGATAACTTCAAATTTTGAATATAATAAAATGTATGGGAATGTTAATTATATTTACATGACAATAATTGATGTAATAAAAGAAATGAAACCAAGATAAAATAATTAATTGGGATTTTAAATTATAATTAATGTGTAAAATTGACAAAAATTCAATATAATGGAAATATAGTAACTAAAACAAATAAAAGTTGGAAATGGGAGAACATTAATGTAATAAAATATAAAACAAATATTAACTATGCTATTACAGTAATAATTGATTGAATATAAAGATTTAAATCAAATTAAATCAAATTTATTGAGATTAAATTTTAATTAATTAGATTTAATTACAGTTGAAATTGAACACTGTAATTAGTGTAATAACAAACACTGAATTGTTATATAAACTTGTATTAAGTCACTACAAATGTCTAAGTGATTAAAATTTATGAAATCTGTTAACCATCAAATTCGAATGAAAAAGTGATCTATTTAATTAATTACTAATTTATTTAATTAACGTGAAAAATAGCCATTTTGGCCACTGTCTCGGATTTCGATGAAACCAGTTTCATCAGATCCGTAATAGTGAATTATTGTAAGATTTCAAGTTTCGTAACTATAACGACCCAGAATTTTGGATATTTGAAATTGAAATATTTAATTGGTTTTAAATATTTAAAAGGTTAATTTTGACTTGAATTTCAAATATCACTATTTATTTGATAATTTAATTATTGAATTAAATTATTGGAAATTAGGTAAAATATTGAATCTTGAGTTTTAAGCCGGTTAAAAATAATTTGAAGGCATGTAAAATTAATATTAATAGTACTGAAGATAAAGAAAGCTTTAAATTTGAATTTAATAGTGATTTGTTCAGTTTTGAAAATATATCGTTTAAATTGATAATTAAAAATAGCCTTCCGAGGCACAGTCTCGGAATTCGACGAAACCAGTTATGGATCCATAAAAGTGTATTATTATCGGATTTCAAATCTCGAAACGTTTGGAGTTATCGATTGCTCGTACGTGTTATAAACGCGCTGAAATTTATATCGAAAATTCAATATAATAGCTGGGTCCAAAAAGCTATCTTCTCCATACGATCGAATTAGGATTCGAAACCTTTTCCATTACGTTCGGAATAAGGGTATAACATTATAAACGCCTAGCGGCACGCCTCAATATGAGGTCAAAATTTAAGTTGCGATTTCGAGACAATTCGAAATTCAAATAATTTAAATATAAGTTGACTGGTCAAGCAATTCACATCGGAGTTTTCTTCAACACTTCAAATCATTGTGCAAACCTCGTCCAACATGCAACACATATTATTCACGCAACCTCTTTCCTTTTTTTAAACAAAAGCACGCAGTTTAAAAAAAAGATGAACGAAATAAAAGTAGCAGAACCCACTTCGATCTTTCCTCTCCTCCCAACCGTGATTTCCTTTTTCTTCCTTTCCCTTTTCAGTTCAATTCGAAAAAGTAGAAGCTGGTAAACAAAGTCAAAACCCACTTGCAGTTCGTATTATAGAATCAAACCGTGAGTTCTCCTCCATGAGAACGAACCGTTCAATCGAGTGGCGATCCCTTTTCCCTCTGAGTTCAAACCGAAATTACTGGGAAAAAATTGAGACGAAGTTTGGATCTCGAGTTCGTTCGCATCCTGGAAATGCGAGAACCGACCGTGACGTGGAGGGTGAGGCGAATTCGCGTACGCTGGCTCGTTTAGTCTGGAAGGGGCGTCGATGTTGGGGTTCGTAATTTGGGAAGTCGTAGTGGTGGCGCGGCGGGTTTGCGCGACGTGGGTTCGAGCAAGTTGGGAGGCACTGCGGAAAGTAAGGGGGCACGTTCGAGTTGATCCTTGGGGTAGTTTCTGGTGGCATGCGGCTATGTGGTGGTGGTCACGACTTTGAAGAAGGAGGAGGGGTGCGGGGTGGGCTGGATTCCTTCTCTGTTGGTATGAGTTTCTTTTTTTCTTTTAATTTTAATTTGAAAAAAATATAAAGGTGGAAGCAGAGCATGATGTTTAATTTAGTTTATAAACTATTTATTGGAATAAAGTTTAAATTAAGTTCTGATTTGTAAGTAGAATAACAGTAAACATTAAATATATATATAGAGGTAAGATTTTGGAAAAATGGAAATTTTTATATGTTTGTAGGGTTTATATAAAAATTTGATTTTTAAATCTATATAGGTTATTTTTAGTATATGTAGTTTCAAAGGAAAAAATAAAAAAATATACATATATACATATTTTCACTTACTAGTTTATTTTAAAATAAGGTATTATGGAGATTAACCTATTTAATTATTTTAGTAACTTAAAGTTATGTATCATAGGGAAATTAGTTTAAATTAAATTATTAGTTAATTAAATTTGTTAAAAAGGGTAATTGATTGTTCGATTATTTAAAATGTTAACAAACCATATAATGTTTATACAAGGTCTAAAATCGTGAAGAAAACAAGCCGGTTTGGATTAGGCTGCAAATAAAATCAAAGGTGAGTTAATCTAACTCAAATTGGATTACTGGTTAATTTAATTAGTTAAAATTAAATTATTGGATGATTGGTTGGAATTGATAAATTATTATCAGTCTGGATGTGATATTATATATAGTAGTATATATACATATACATACATATATACATATATATATTAGAGTGATTGATAATCCCGCATTATATAGCGGATGAGACCCTATGTGCCCTGCATAATAGCGGATGACCCTATATACTGCGATATCCCCCTCGAAGTGGGATTTGTATTTTTATATTGTGCTAACGTCTGTGGATGCAGGGAAACAGGTTGGAGGGATCCAACTGGATTCCTCAAAAATATTGAAATTTATTCTCATATTCAGTGATATGATTATTTGATAATCAATGATAGATTATAGTGTAAATTGAAATTATTGAATGCTATGGTTGGGCTGAATATATTTTGGTATTTTAAGATATCAAAAATATAAAGATTGGGTTTTTGAAGGAAAATAAAGAGAAAATTGTAAGTAAAATATTTATAGTGAAGTTGGATAAATTAAAAGAGTGAATTTGGGAAAAAGGATAAGAGTTTGATTTTGAAAGTCCTATTAAATAAATTCCGAGTATGGGAAAAATAACGATTTTGAATAAATGGGAAATAAAGAGTTTTGAGGACTTAAGCGATATTGTTAAGAATTAAAGGATTTATTTTTAAATCCAAGATTTAAATGGTTTGGGAAAATAAAAGGAGAATGAGGTTATGGATTTATAAACTGGGTTATAAATAAAGTGAGGTAATTATCAGTGGATAATTTGAAATTATAAATTCACGGTGGAAATTTATAAGGGGATGGATAAATTGTTTTAAAAATAAATAGTGGTTTTATTTTTAAAATGCGAGAAAAGAAATTTATGGAGTTGGAACGTAAATTTAAACTGGAAATAAATCGAGAAGGATTTATAAATGATTAGACAGGCAATATTGGAGTGGAAAGTGTATTTTCCTGAAAAGCTAAGTCTATTTTCAAAGA
Source organism: Allium fistulosum (assembly GCA_030737815.1). Taxonomy (NCBI): domain Eukaryota; kingdom Viridiplantae; phylum Streptophyta; class Magnoliopsida; order Asparagales; family Amaryllidaceae; genus Allium; species Allium fistulosum. The sequence goes on along the minus strand of CM060903.1, from coordinate 762,313,245 downwards.
AAGATTTTTAAGTATAAATTAGAAGTTTTAAAAGATGTTTTAAAAGAATGTTTTTTAGAAAATTTATTATTAAATTGTTTTTAAAATTGTAAAAGTAAATATTTATTAAGTTAATTATAGTAGTTAATTATTTTTGAAGGTTAAATTAGTATTATAATTTAAAGGATAATTATTTAATATTTATACTTTATATAAGGGTTTTATTTTAAAAAGTAGTTTTGGCTAAAGTTTAACTTGGAAAATTATTATAGAATTTCATAAGTATTATTCCGAATAAGGTGATTTAAGTAGCTTTATTTTAGATATTTTAAGTGTATATTTTTGGATAAGGTGATTTAATTTATTTAAAATCTAAATTAAATAAGACTTGGTGTTTTCAGTGGAAATAAAATAATTGGTTAAATGATTGTTTATTTAACAGTTAAGTAATCGAATTTTAAAATCTGGACCCGAATATAACTTTGGAAATATCTAGGAGAAGTACGGGAATTATATGGTACAGTTACCGTTCGAGGTGCTATACTGTACGTATAAACTCGTTTCGTTCTTCTAGGACGTTTATAAGGAAATCCGTCCACTAACGATTAGGAGGTGATCTCCGATCTTATTCTCGTCTGTTTATTTCCTAGAGAACCAGGTTGAGTTTACCGGGAAATAGCGAACGTTGTTTCGAAGAGACCGGGATCGGATTTATGATCCGAAAACCACATCGATCCAACGAGTACGTTTTCGTAAGAAAGACAAGAGCTTGGAATCGAAGATGGAGCAGTGAAGTGCAAAGGCTAATTGCTACTAATCCTGAGGGTGATTCCAAATGGATGTAGTAGGAGTAGTGCCTTCGGTTCCGTTCGGACCGGGAACGGACTTGTATGGATGAGTGCTATCAGTACATTGCCATTGGAGGACAATGAGCATTCTAAGTGAATGTTTCTAAAAAGGTAACGCTTAGCCTCGATCCTCATCAACCGAGAATGACTGAAAATCAGGAGATATGAAGCAAGGCTAAGTGGGTAGCACCCAAGTAGGGTAAGATTTGCCCTGTCTAGAGTCCCTTTATTCTGGCTGCGTGGCGGTTGTTGATCCCAACCGCTGGGTGATCTTATTCGGGCTATCCAGTAAGGGGTAGTCCGGTCTTGTGTTGTAGGGGATCGGGAGTGGTCCTCGGTATGCTGATCTAGACCAGGTACCGTGATAGGTGGTACCCCAATGCCTAGTCATTCAGTTGGAAATTCATTCTCCCTACGTTCCTTTACGGTTTTGATTGTAGAGCCTAGTATGCTGGAATTTAATTAATGTAACAATTTCAGCTATTTGATTTAAGTATTTGTACTTAAACACTATTATAATATCAGAGGATTTTGATATGAAATGTTTTGGTTATCGTAAGCCAAAAACCCGACATGTTTATTTGTGGCGTGGTCTTACGAGATACCTTTTATTTCGAAGGATTTTGAAAACTTTAATAATTCAATTGAGTGTGTTTTCTCATGCTGGTTTTCCAGACCAACTGAGGTGTAACAACCCGCATATTTATCGATTTTATATTTAAATATTTTATCGTTAGTCGAATGTTAGTCCAAAAAGCTACTTTTTGCATACGATCAAATTAGGACTCGAGACCACTTCCATTGAGTTCAAAATGACGTTTGTGATCTTTTTGAGTGTAAACTTCGATATGTTTGGAGTAAGTGGAATTTTCGTCACTTTTTCCCGCCTTTGACTTTGGTTTGGACTACACCTTCATTAAGCTCAGCCCAACCCCTCCTCTTCATTACTCCATCTCTTCACTAAACATTCAAGCTTCATCAAAAACGGAGGAGGGAAAGGGAAATTAAGACTCCAAGCTCAAATTCAATTGCAAACCCAACATTCAACTCCAAATTCAAGAAGAAGATAGTGGATTCAAGCTTTGGATTGCTTCTCCTTGCTTTCAATCTCCATCTTCATCCATTTTAGTGAAAAGGTGAGATTTTTAATCTCACATCTTGCCTATATCTGTCATTGGACTGTTTGGGATGTATTCCTATCACTTTAGCACGAGTACTTACATTTGGTTTTGATTGGATTGGCGAAAAACTCCAAATTTTAGTGTTTTGGTGAATTTCCTGCAGTTAGGTCGTTCTGCCTCGGAACTGGCTCATCCCACTTAGGTCGTTCACCCCTAGGTCGTAGGTCGTTCGGCCACATGTTGCTTAGGTCGTTCTGCCTTGAATATTTAATTCGTTCGTCTTTAGGTCGCGAGTTTTAGGTCGCGTGTCTTTAGGTCGCGAGCTTTAGGTCGTGAGTTTTAGGTCGCGTGTCTTTAGGTCGCGAGTTTTAGGTCGCGAGTCCTTAGGTCGCGCGTCTCTTTTCCCTAGGTCGTTAGACCTTATTTTCCTTAGGTCGCTCAGCCATGCTTCACTTAGGTCGTTGGACCTCATATTCTTAGGTCGCTGGACCTCATGTCTCTTAGGTCGCTCGACCTTTTCCACTTAGGTCGCGCCACATAGGTCGTAGACCCTTAGGTCGTAAGTCGCTTGACCTTATTACCTTGTTAGGTCGCGAGTCCCTTAAGTCGCACGCCTCTCTTAGGTCGCTTGCTTCTGCTAACTTGCGAACACCTCTAGGTCGCAACCACTAGGTCGCTTGTCTTCACTAGGTCGAACCCCATAGCGGGGGTGTTGCCCCCACACCCCCACCTTGGGGGGTTGCCACCCCCCCTGGACCCCCCTCCGTAGGGGATCTTGTCTGAAAAACATTCAACAGAATTTCTACTATGATGGTTTTGGAACTGATTTCCTTGGATTTTTTCTCACGTCTTCGAATGTGAAATTTTGTGATGCGATTTGTTTCAACAATCGATTTGTGACTTGTTACTTTAAAAATTTGAAGGCTTCAATACTAGTAGCGAATATCAAAACTCTTTCATCAAAACGTTTTCAACACTATTTTAAATATAAAACACGTTCTCTCAAACCGTTTTTCAATCTACTAGTATATACAAGCCTTTGCTTCACTCGGATGAGAAATCGAATTAAACCACTTAGTAAAACGAGTGGTATGAAACGCTTGCGTTCACTTCATCGGTTAGCTCTTGGACTTGTTCGATTGAACCCTTTTGTGACAATTTCCTAGTGAATATCTACAGTTTGTTCGTAAATATTTAAGTTAAGCTAGTGGTTATGGGACATGAAGCTAAACTCATATATTTACTGGCTTAGTGTAATTGACACTTCCTTATGATCATGACGATCATTTTTGTGATTTAGACTAGCGATTGAGCGATGTCTCTTTGTCTGCGAGGGAGACTAGACCCCGCTTTTGTGATGTTTCGTGATCACATATATGGGGTAGCACCCCATGGTCTTCGGGCCATTCCTGTGTGAAAATTTAATGGATAGTTTCCATGAGATAGCTTCTCGTTCATGTGTTATACGCGTTGGTGAGTTTTCATGCTCCCGTTCATGTGTTAGGCCTCGCTCTTTTTATGTGTTTTTCTGGATTTCTTGCGATGATTTCTGGAATTTGTGCTTCACCAATTTTCATGATTTTCATTGATATGATATCAGTTTTTGTGCATTGGTGAATTTATGTGTTATTGACTTGTTATGAATACAAGTTTAGGGTATGATACCCTATTTTATCTTTGAGAAGATTCTTGTGATATTGATTGATCTTTTGTTGATTATCATTTACATACTTGTAGTAGTATGCCGTTATGGTTGTTACATGTTCATGCCATATTATTTATCCTATACCTTATCATCTGATATTTATAGCTAGACTGATCCGTTTATTATTTTCTTATAAATAATACTCGGGTCAGACCGAGATGTTACAGGTGCTTCTGCTTGACTTCTCTTCAGGATTATTCTGACTTTTGGCACTACTTAGATTAGTAGTTTTTGTATGTACGCATTTGAGATATAGACTCTATGTTGTGTACTTATTCTTTTGTATAGCACGTGTTGATATTCTCTTGTATTATCGTGGATCTTTCTGACCACTACTCTGATGTACACTTTCATGTGTTATATACATATTCATATCTCCTTCCGCCTTTGTGATATGGATGTCTGTGACTTATTTATTTTATGATTACTTCTATGTTTTGTTTCCAAAGATTATATATAGCCACCGTGTGATAGCTTTGAGTTTGTATCGGTATGTCGGATTTCCTTCTTAAAAGATATGCATTCTATTCTATCTGACATATCGGTGCTCGCACAAAGAAGTTACATGGATGGTCGCTCCTCAACAGCCTTATTCTCCGCGCTAGTTGACAGCATTACACCGTAGTGTTCTTGGCTAGCATGGGTATAGAGGTGGAGCGTCACATCAGGTGTTATTTTATTATAATGCTCGGGTCAGACCGAGTATTACAGATACAGGATATGATGCTATGCAGCTCAGGGACGAGCTGGATGACGAGACGTATCACACGTACTTGGTGTATATTCCGATGTGCATTGTAAGCTGTAAAGTCAGCTTTTGTGAGGACAAGTTTTTATAACTATCCAGTATTGTGTTATTGATTGTGTTGTACTCTGATGATGTAATGTATAAAAACAGTTATAGTTCTTTTGTATAAAGATCTGTTGTTGTCTATTATACATTGTTCCGCTGCGATTGTGAGATTTTGATGTTGTTTTCTATTTTCTTCTTCTACCTCTTTCTTCTTTTCCCTAACGATCTGGTAATTCCGGGATTCGATTTTTCGGCATGTAATACAATGAACGTATTGATGTCGATTTTCGGACGTCGAAAATCTCGGGTTGTCACAGTGGTATTTGAGCAGAAGGTTAAGCGAGAACCTTGGCTCTGGTGGGGATTACTCATTAGAGATAGAGTCAGTAGTACTCTAGAATGAGTTTGAGTGTATAATAGATATGAGCACGTATTTGTTAGTGAATATAAATTGTTTTAATATTGTGTTGACTTATCGGTTGAGTGTTTATAAATTCTGGTCGATACAGTAGGAACAACTATATCGATAGGGATTTCTAAACTCTTAAACTAGGCAAACCGACACAGTATTGTTTTAGAAGTGGGTGAATGAAATAATTTTACCCAAAGTATTTTTATATATAAAAGGAATAATTTTCGTAAATTATTATAACTGTATATGGTGTGCTTGGTTATTTGGAAATGATAATATTAGACTATTATTGTGGAAATTGAATAAGGAATTGAAATTATAACCAAAAATTAAGGAAATTAATTCATATAACAGAATGAAATTTGTAAATGTGAATTATAAATGTGATTTATAATTGAAATGGGATAAAATTCCAGAGAAATATTTGAATATAGATTGAAAGGATTTGAAATTCAAAAATTTGGGAAATTTAATTCCCTTTGAGTTTGAAAATGATTTTCAAAGGCTTTGGAAGAATAATAGTGATATTATTCGGAAATATTTTGAATTGATATGAAGTCTGGTGAGATTTGGGATTAAAAATATTTTAAATGTTTTTGAAAAGAATTAAATCACTGAACTCACTTCGGTCGCTGGAAAATAACTTCGGTGATGACTGCAGCATCATCGATGTTCATTTTCGAGTTTCCAAGGGAGGAATTGCTACCTGAATGTTGTGAATGTTGAAGTGTTGGTTTGATAGAACTGTTTTGATCTTGAAATGCAAAGGAATGATTTGGTATACCAAAGGATTTTAGATACAATTGATTTTAAAAATGATTTTGAAATGCTTAAGTAATCACTTAAACTCTGGAAGTTATTTAAAAATGTTTATGGAATATAAGTGGAAACTTATAAACTTGAAATTTGAATTGAAGGAAATTAAACTTGAATTAAGTTGAATAAAGGAAATTTGAGGGATTTGGCCTAAGTAGGCTAAATGAATGAAAAAAAAAGTTATTGAATTAAAATTTAATAGTTGAAAATAAATTTGTGGATGAACAAAATAAGTTGATTTGTAAGTAAATGAAAATTGAAAATTCAATATTGATATGATACTTATCTAAGCTAAATAAAGTGAAATAGAAAATTTAGTTGAGTTGTACTAAATAAAAATCAAAGTGGGAAATAAGGTGTGAGTAGTGAATTAAACATGGTTTGAGATGTGGTCGGTAAAATTCAAAATTGGAAAATTGGAAGATAAATTGAGTTCAAAAGGAATTGGAAATGTAAATCGAATAAAAATGGATATAAACTTCAGTGATGAAGTGGAAATCAATCTAAGAACATTGTATAAAATGTTGTGATAGACTTAAGAAAAGTTAATGGTAAATTCTTTAGTAAATTGGTATTAGAAATATACTAAGTTAATATATGAATGAAGAATTAATAAAAGTTGGGTAAAATGGAAAATTATGGACAAGAGAAAGGGAATGGAAATAAATGTGAATAGAAAAATTGATATAGATAATAATCAATTGAGATAAATACGTAGGATGTACGTATATTATTTTATTCGCATAACGATTTGATCTAGATTTGAGCATAGAATTTTGAGATATTTATATCGATCTGAGTTGGGATTTTTCACTCGATTTTCGACGGCGAACCCTGGATATGGATTTTTGGATTGATCCTGAAATTCTCTATCATAGTATATGGCTATGCAAGGAGAATAACGTTTTCTTATCAAGAAACCAGATCTGAGTCCGCACTAGAGATTCGGATGGACGATACTAGTTCGGAAGTGAAGTTGTATGTTCGAATGAGCGATCAGATTTGATATTGCGTATGGATGGTATATGTACATCGTACGGGCATAAGTAAAGCAAATATTGAAATTTTGCAAGAGAAGTGAATGAAATGATTTTGAATTCTGCGATTGGTTATTAGTGCTAAGTAGGGTGCAGGTAATTAAAAGCAAAGGATAAATTGATGTTCGATTTCAGAAATAAAATTTGAATTGCCCGACAAAAAGGTATGTATTTAAAATTACTATATGAAATTTGATGATTTTCTGATTTAGCCACTTGGTTTTTGTTTTCTTTTGAAATTTAGGGCCCGTAGAGGCAGTTTTGTAGTTTTTCCGATCTAGCCACACAAAGGAGACTCTGGGGAAATTTTTCAAAATTTAGAGAGTTAGAATTTTTTTGAAGAAACTTGTGATAATTCAAATTTGGTTTTAAATTATAATTTGAATGGTTGAGTAAGTAATATTGTTTGGAAGCTATGGTTGAGTTTGGAAAGTTAGTAAGAGTGATAGTGTGTCTTTAATAAAAAGATGGTTTTGGGAAGTTGTTAAAAACTGTTTGGCTTTGGGAAAATAGTTAATGGGTTATGGACCATTCTTCTTAACTAGCAATTTCGGGGACGAAATTCTTATAAGGGGGAGGAATGTAACGACCTAGAATTTTGGATATTTGAAATTGGAATATTTAATTGGTTTTAAATATTTAAAAGGTTAATTTTGACTTGAATTTCAAATATCACTATTTATTTGATAATTTAATTATTGAATTAAATTATTGGAAATTAGGTAAAATATTGAATCTTGAGTTTTAAGCCGGTTAAAAATAATTTGAAGGCATGTAAAATTTATATTAATAGTACTGAAGATAATGAAAGCTTTAAATTTGAATTTAATAGTGATTTGTTCAGTTTTGAAAATATATCGTTTAAATTGATAATTAAAAATAGCCTTCCGAGGCACAGTCTCGGAATTCGACGAAACCAGTTCCATTGGATCCATAATAGTGTATTATTATCGGATTTCAAATCTCGAAACGTTTGGAGTTATCATTTGGTCGTACGGGTTATAAACGCGTTGAAATTTATATCGAAAATTCAATATAATAGTTGAGTCCAAAAAACTATCTTCTCCATACGATCGAATTAGGATTCGAAACCTTTTCCATTACGTTCGGAATAGGGGTATAACATTATAAACTCCTAGCGGCACGCCTCGATAGGAGGTCAAAATTTTAAGTTGCGATTTCGAGACAATTCAAAATTTAAATAATTTATATATAAGTTGATTGGTCAAGCAATTCACATCGGAGTTTTTTTTCAACACTTCAAATCACTGTGTAAACCTCATCCAACACGCAACATATATTATTCACGCAACCTCTTCCCTTTTTAAAAACAGAAGCGTGCAGTTTAAAAAAAAAGAAGATGAACGAAATAAAAGTCGCAGAACCCACTTCGATCTTTCCTCTCCTCCCAACGGTGATTTCCCTTTTCTTCCTTTTCCTTTTCAGTTCAATTCGAAAAAGTAGAAGCTGGTAAACAAAGTCAAAACCCACTTGCAGTTTGTATTATAGAATCAAACCGCGAGTTCTCCTCCATCAGAACGAATCGTTCAATCGAGTGGCGATCCCTTTTCCCTCTGAGTTCAAACCGAAATTACTGGGAAAAAATTGAGACGAAGTTTGGATCTCGAGTTCGTTCGCATCCTGGAACCGTGAGAACCGACGGCAACGTGGAGGATGAGGTGAAGTCGCATACGCTGGCTCTTTCACTCTGGAACGGGCGTCGATGTTGGGGTACGTAATTTGGGAAGTCGTAGTGGTGACGCGGCGGGCACGCGCGACGTGGGTTCGAGCAAGTTGGGAGGCACTGCGGTATGGAAGGGGGCACGTTCGATTTGATCCTTGGGTTAGTTTCTGGTGGCGTGCGGCTATGTGGTGGTGGTCGCGACTTTGAAGAAGGAGGAGGGGTGCGGGGTGGGCTGGATTCCTTCTCTGTTGGTATGAGTTTCTTTTTTTTTCTATTCATTTTAATTTGAAAAAAATATAAAGGTGGAAGCAGAGCATGATGTTTAATTTAGTTTATAAACTATTAATTGGAATAAAGTTTAAATTAAGTTCTGATTTGTAAGTAGAATAACAGTAAACAGTAAATATATAGAGAGGTAAGATTTTGGAAAATGGAAATTTTTAAATGTTTGTATGGGCTATATAAAAATTTGATTTTTAAATCTATGTAGGTTATTTTTAGTATATGTAGTTTCAAAGGAAAAAATAAAAAAATATACATATATACATATTTTCATTTACTAGTTTATTTTAAAATAAGGTATTATGGAGATTAACCTATTTAATTATTTTAGTAACTTAAAATTATGTATCATTAGGAAATTAGTTTAAATTAAATTATTAGTCAATTAAATTTATTAAAAAGGGTAATTGATTGTTCGATTATTTAAAATGTTAATAAACCGTATAATGTTTATACAAGGTCTGAAATCGTGAAGTAAACAAGCCGGTTTAGATTGGGTTGCAAATAAAATCAAAGGTGAGTTAATCTCAATCAAATTAGATTACTGGTAAATTTAATTAGTTAAAATTAAATTATAAGATGATTGATTGGAATTGATAAATTATTATCAGTCTGGATGTGATATTATATATAGTAGTATATATATATTGGAGTGATTGATATTCCCGCATTATATAGCGGATGAGACCCTATGCGCCCCGCATAATTGCGGATGACCCTATATACCGCGATATCCCCTTCGAAGTGGGATTGGTATTTTTATATTGTGCTAACGTCTGTGGATGTAGGGAAACAAGTTGCAGGGATCCAACTGGATTCCTAAAAAATATTGAAATTTATTCTCATATTCAGTGATATGATTATTTGATAACCTATGATAGATTATAGTGTAAATTGAAATTATTGAATGCTATGGTTAGGCTGAATATATTTTGGTATTTTAAGATATCAAAAATATAAAGATTGTGTTTTTGAAGGAAAATAAAGAGAAAATTGTAAGTAAAATATTTATAGTGAAGTTGGATAAATTAAAAGAGTGAATTTAGGAAAAAGGATAAGTGTTTGATTTTGAAAGACCTATTAAATAAATTCCGAGTATGGGAAAAATAAGGATTTTGAATAAATGAGAAATAAAGAGTTTTGAGGACTTAAGCAATATTGTTAAGAATTCAATGATTTATTTTTAAATCCAAGATTTAAATGGTTTGGGAAAATAAAAGGAGAATGAGGCTATTGATTTATAAACTGGGTTATAAATAAAGTGAGGTAATTATCAGTGGATAATTTGAAATTATAAATTCACGGTGGAAATTTATAAGGGGATGGATAAATTGTTTTAAAAATAAATAGTGGTTTTATTTTTAAAATGCGAGAAAAGAAATTTACGGAGTTGGAACGTAAATTTAAACTGGAAATAAATCGAGAAGGATTTATAAATGATTAGACAGGCAATATTGGAGTGGAAAGTGTATTTTCCTAAAAAGCTAAGTATATTTTCAAAGAAAGATTTTTAAGTATAAATTAGAAGTTTAAAAAGATGTTTTAAAAGAATGTTTTTTAGAAAATTTATTATTAAATTGTTTTTAAAATTGTTAAAGTAAATATTTATTAAGTTAATTATAGTAGTTAATTATTTTTGAAGGTTAAATTAGTATTATAATTTAAAGGATAATTATTTAATATTTATACTTTATATAAGGGTTTTATTTTAAAAAGTAGTTTTTGGCTAAAGTTTAACTTGGAAAATTATTATAGAATTTCATAAGTATTATTCTGAATAAGGTGATTTAAGTAGCTTTATTTTAGATATTTTAAGTGTATATTTTTGGATAAGGTGATTTAATTTATTTAAAATCTAAATTAAATAAGACTTGGTGTTTTTAGTGGAATTAAAATAATTGGTTGAATGATTGTTTATTTAAAAGTTAAGTAACCGATTATCAAAATCTGGACCCGAATATAACTTTGGAAATATCTAGGAGAAATACGGGAATTATATGGTACAGTTACCATTCGAGGTGCTATACTGTACGTACGTATAAACTCGTTTCGTTCTTCTAGGACGTTTATAAGGAAATTCGTCCACTAACGGTTAGGAGGTGATCTCCGATCTTATTCTCGTCTGTTTATTTCCTAAAGAACCGGGGTTGAGTTTACCGGGAAATAGCGAACGTTGTTTTGAAGAGACCAAGATCGGATTTGTGATCCGAAAACCACTTCGATCCAACGAGTATGTTTTCGTAAGAAAGAAAAGAGCTTGGAGTCGAAGATGGAGCAGTGAAGTGCAAGGGCTAATCGCTACTAATCCTGAGGGTGATTCCAAATGGATGTAGTAGGAGTAAGATTGTCATTGGAGGACAATGAGCATTCTAAGTGAATGTTTCTAAAAAGGTAACGCTTAGCCTCAAGCCTCATCAACCGGGAATGACTAAAAATCAGGGGATATGCAGCAAGGCTAAGTGGGTAGCACCCAAGTAGGGTAAGATTTCCCCTGTCTAGAGTCCCTTTATTTCGGCTGTGTGGCGGTTGTTGATCCCAACCGCGGGGTGATCTTATTCGGGCTATCCAGTAAGGGGCAGTCCGGTCTTTTGTTGCAGGGGATCGGGAGTGGTCCTCGGTATGCTGATATAGACCAGGTACCGTGATAGGTGGTACCCCAGTGCCTAGTCATTCAGTTGGAAATTCATTCTCCCTACGTGCCTTTACGGTTTTGATTGTAGAGCCTAGTATGCTGGAATTTAATTAATGTAACAATTTTGGCTATTTGATTTAAGTATTTGTACTTAGACACTATTATAATATCAGAGGATTTTGATATGAAATCTTTTGGTTATCGTAAGGCAAAAACTTGGCATGTTTATTTGTCGCGTGGTCTTACTAGATACCTTTGATTTCAAAGGATTTTGAAAACTTTAATAATTCAATTGAGTGTGTTTTCTCCCGCTGGTTTTCCAGACTGACTCGGGTGTTATTTTATTATAATGCTCGGGTCAGACCGAGTATTACAGATATAGGATATGATGCTATGGAGCTCAGGGGACGAGCTGGATGACGAGACGTATCACATGTACTTGGTGTATATTCCGTTGTGCATTGCAAGCTGTAAAGTCAGCTTTTGTGAGGACAAGTTATTATAACTATCCAGTATTGTGTTATTGATTGTGTTGTACTCTGATGATGTACTGTATAAAAACAGTTATTGTTCTTTTGTATAAAGATCTATTGTTGTCTATTATATATTGTTCCGCTTCGATTGTGAGATTCTAATGTTGTGTTCTATTTTCTTCTTCTACCTCTTTCTTCTTTTCCATAACGATCTGGTATTTCCGGCATTCGATTGTTCGGCATGTAATACAATGAACGTATTGATGTCGATTTTCGGGCGTCGAAAATCTCAGGTTGTCACAGTAACGATCGGACTTTTCGTTTGATTGTACGAGCTCGAAATGCCTAGAAATCAATTTGAAATAAGATGTTTTTAACATAACTTCTTCATACGATGAAATTAAGACTTGAAACCTGTTCCATTGAGTTTAAAAATATTGAAAACGTCTATTTTAATATATGGGATGACTCATTTTCGTTCCGGAGACAGAACGGGTTTTTTGGGTCGTTTATCGTTCAACCTTCAAACCGATCTAACCCATTCATTTCTATTTCTGATTTGCCAATAAATAGCCCATTATAAACCCTAGCTAATTCTTATTTTCATTTGTCTGTACGTACAATTCTTTCTGCTCCTCTCCTCCTCAATGGCAGAAACAGATTCAAACTTCAAAACCTCAATCCAAATTCAAAATCAATTTCAAAATTTAAACTCCTCAAAATATATCATATTATATATCGATTTGAAGCTCTCGACGAGCGCAAGTCAAGTCTGCTGTCCGTTTTCCGATTTGGGTTTCTATGTGACCAGAATTGAACGATTTAATATCAGCTGTTCATTGGTGTTTGATGATCTTCGTCGGATCATCGAATCAAGGTTACCGTTGTGTGGAGATTGACAAGTGCAACTCATCGGTGCAGTTTGTTTGGTCGTTTAGTGGTTGGATCACGGTGATTAATTCGATTAGGGTTGATTAAATCGGCGACGGCTGGGAGGTTTCGCGTGTCGATCGGCGATGGGAGGAGTCGCCGAATGTGGAGGCAGCTTGGGCGTCGCAGGCGAGGCCTCTAGTGGTGGCTGCGGTGGTCGCGGCCTGCATGGTAGTCGGAGTTCGATCGTGAATAGGAGGGCTGCATCGTGCGTTGTTCTATGCGTGATAGTTAGGGTTTATACCTAGAAGAAGAAACGTGGTGACGTGGCAAGGTATTGTATTTTTGTTATTTTATTTTGTTTATTTTCAACTTAAAACTCAATGTTCTAATCATCATAACTCTCACATATGAGGTCCAATTCACGCGTGGTTCATTCCGTTAGGATCGTATTTAAATTCCGGACATTTTGACTCTTGTTTGGACGAATTCTGAGACTGTTGAATTTTGGGCCTAAATTTGGATTTTAATTCGATTTAAAGTCGAAGGTGAGTGTTTTAACCCACTCACAATTACTAAACTATCTTATATTAGTTAAATTAAATTTATGATGTGATTAGAAATTTATTTATTGATGTTTGGTATGTTTAAATTATCATTCTTGTTAAATTTGACTTTTATTGCATTTGATCGTCGTTTAATTAAATATTGAATTTTAAATTGTCAATTTAATACCTGTATTAATTATCAGTTATCTATTGATGTTTATTGCTTGATTTGGATGATGATTGTGATGTATGTTTGATTGTTGATATTGGATGACTGGATGTTGTATTTTATATTGTTATAATATTGCAAGTTCCCTATGGGTTGAAATGATACATACCTGAACGATCTATATATTAGGGAAAAATAGTTATGGGTTGAAATGATACACTCGAGCGATATTATGGATTTTATTTAATTCGGGATTGAGGTTTGAAATGATATATAACTGTAAAATTTTAAATTGCGGATTGAAATGATAAAAATCCGTATCACTTGACCCTATGGTAGAGAATTATATACGGACACCGGATTGGTTAAATTAAATGATTTTAAATCCTTAATTTTTGAATTTAGTTAAATGATATTTCGAATAAAATTTGATTTATATAAATTAAATTATTATCGAATTTCGAGTTTTATGTTAAATTTGGAATTGTTTTAAAAAGAATTGTTAAAGGAATTAAATTGAAATTTTAAAGTTGAATTTGAAATATAAGTGAAATTTATCAGAATTGAGTTATTTGAATTGTTTGAAATATAACTTTGAAATGTATTGAAATTGGAATAATTTAAATTGATATTTCAAACATGGATTGAAATCGATATAGAATTTAATAGTTTATTTAAAATTTGAATTGAGAGATTCAAAATTGGGTTTTGTTGATTTGGAAATTGAAATGGTTCAGATGTGTTGAAATAAAATAAATACAAAATAGCTATAAATAAAATAGCTGTAAATAACTATAAATAACTAAATAAAATAGCTAAATAAAATAGACTGAAAAGAACTTTAAAAATTAATTGTAAATAACTTATATAAAAACCGTCTAAAAATGTAGAAAAACTACAACTATTGAGAACCCTATTATTTCAAATTACTTAAAAATCTAAAATAATTATTAAACACTCACCTGTGGTCCTCATCTCTAGTCCTTGGTCTTCCTTGATCCACTTCTAGAGCGTAGAATATTTTTATCAAAAAGATTTCCTCCTTAGAAATTTTTTCTATTTTGGGTCCAACCTTTGGCAATGAACCCAAATAGGAGAAAATCTGAATGAGAAAAATAGCTAGGCCTAGGGTTTTAATTATAGTGTCACTTTGGGATCTCAGTCCGTTGGATTTGAAGATTGGATATGATGTAACCATGTCATAGGCTCGCTGGGAACCGTCGGATGGAAGCACGAACGCATAAGATCGAAAGAAATTGGAAAAACACGTCGCGCTTGAATCTGGACGAAACTACGCACAAGAAAAAAAAGCTGGTCGACCTTTATATGTTGAGGGTCAACATGCAGGTCGACCTAGTCCTTTGGGGGTCGACCCTAGGGTTGACCTGGCCTTGGTCTGGGTTGACCTGATCCAATTTTTATATTTTTTTTATTTTAATTTATGATTCCTTGTTTATTTCGTATTTACTTCATTTTAGCTCGAATTTTGACAAACTATATATGGAAATTGACCAGAAAATTACCACGAACACCATGATGCAATTCCCGTGGCTCAATTCTGATAATTTCACAAACTTATTTAATTACTCAATTAATTCGTTAATTAATTATTATAGCTTAAATTATGGGTTGTTACACAAACTTATGCCATTGTTATTAAATGTTTGATATTTGTTATGGTAAATCATCATGTACTTATGCCCATTCCTTTGTTATGCAATGTATGGTTGTGTTGCAAATGTCATATGCTCGAATTCCGAACTACCCGTATAGCGATAGTCACTATATCGGCTGTGACGCCCCACCTCTATACCCACGCTAGCCAAGAACACTACGGTGTAATGCTGTCAACTAGCCCGGAGAATAAGGCTATTGAGGAGCGACCAACCATGTAATTTCTTTGTGCGAGCACCGATATGTCAGATAGTATAGCATGTATTTCATATGAGGAGGAAATCTGACATACCGATACAAACTCAAAGCTATCACACAGTGGCTATATATAATCTTCGGAAACAAATATAGAAATAAACATAACACAAATCAGTCACAGACAATTCATATCACAAAGGCGGAATAAGATATGAATATTACACCTAAAAGTGTATATCAAAGTAGTGGTCAAATAAGATCCACAATAACACAAAAGAATAGATACAAGTGCTAGACAAAAGATTAGGATACAACATGGAGTCTACATCTCAAATGTGTACAACCAAAAACTACTAAACTAAAGTAGTTAGCCAAAAGTCAAATGATGGTTCCAGATAGGAAGTCAAGAGGAAGCACCTGTAAAATCTCAGTCTGACTCGAGTATTATTTAAGAAGAAAATAATAAACGGATCAGTCTAGCTATAATTATCAGATAAAATGAGATAGAATATGAGATATGATAATAAAACGTATGATAACAAAAAGATGTCATACTATGATAGGTATACATTAGAAAATCAACAAAGAAAAATCATACAAATATCTCACGAATCTCATAGCATAAAAAGAATGTCATATTCTTTATTTAATTCACCAAGCCACAATAAATGACACACATATTAATGCCAACTAAAAAAGGTGGTGAAACATAAATTCCAGAAATCACAACGAGAAATCCAGAAATCACAAGAAAAGAGGATGGCCAATCCCATAAACTGAACATCGACGCACCTAGAAAGATACGCCCCATGTAAAGTCTAGCATCGATACACCTAGAAAGATGCACCACATGCAAAGTCGAACATCGACGCACCTAGAAAGATACGCCCCATGCTCTAGCATCGACGCACCTAGAAAGATACGCCCCATACATAAATAAACATCGACGCACCTAGAAAGATAGGCCCCATGTAATGTCTAACATCGATGCACCTAGAAAGATACACCCCATGCAAAGCCGAACATTGACGCACCTAGAAAGATACGCCCCATGCATAGACGAACATCAACGCACCTAAATAGATACGCCCCATGTCCCGACTTATTGAGCCGATTGCTCCACGAAGTAAATAAACATCGACGCACCTAAATAGGTACGACCCATGCGAGAAATAAACATCGACGTACCTAAATAGGTACGACCCATGCGAGAAGTGAGACGAAGCTCAATAAAACAAAGAACAGTCCTCCACGTGGACAAAGAGACATCGCACGTTGCTAGTCTAAACCATAAAATGATCATCATCGATCATCAAGAAGTGTCGATTACACTAAGCTAGTAAATATAAGAGTTTAGCTTCATGTCCCATAACCACTTGCTTAACTCAAATATTTACGAACAGATTGTAGATCTCCAATAGAAAATTGTCACAAGAGTTTCACTCGAGCAAGTCCATAAATTAACCGACGAAGTAAACGCAAGCGTTTCATACCACTTGTTTTGCTAAGCCGTTTAATTAGATTTTCTCATACGAATGAGGTAAAGGTTTGTATATACTAATAGATTGGAAAACGGTTTTAAGAAACGAGCTTTGTAATAAAATAGTGTTGAAATCGTTTTAATGAAAGGGTTTTGATATTTACTACTAGTATAGAAAACCTTTATATTTTGAAGTGACAAATCATAGAAGTGATTGTAGAAACAATCAATCATAAAAATTCACATACGAAGACGTGAATAAAATCCAAAGAAATCGATACCGAATCCATCAAAATGGATATTCCAAAAATCCCAAAGAAAAGAAGTCATCAAAGTTGGCAATAAATGATAACAACAAGTAGGGAAGTAACACGAATCGATTAAATTTGGAAACCACGCAAAACTGGCGAAATAGGCAAAATAACAGTAGGTCGGTCGGCCTGCTACAGGGCTCGGTCGACCGGACCCTGTTCTGAAAAATTCTCGGGAAGCAGGTCGATCGACTGAGCTCTGCAGTCGGTCGACCAAACCCTGAGGCAGAGAAGTGATTTGCACTTTGGAAGCAGGTCGGTCGGCCGGCTACAGAGCTCGGTCGGCCGGACCTGTTTCCAGCCACTTCCCAGCCTACCACAAACAATGGCCAAACACGACCAATTTGCAACCGCTTGAGCAAATGGCGCTAAGGGTTTATGCCTATCGACTACCCGGCCCTATGAGCTCTTCGTTGCATCACAAAACATGATCAAAACATCAAGGTTAGGATTTTCAAGGATTTGAACTCAAAACACAAAAATTTGGAATATTCACCAAATCAATCCAAACCAAAAGCAATTGCACAAGAATAAGTGTTAGGAATTCATACCTAACAATCGAAGATAGTTATAGACTAAGATGTGAGATAAAAATCTCACCTTTAAACCCAAACGAATGAAGAAGAAGCTATGGAGCAATGGCAAGAGACATTACTCTTCAATTCCAACTCGACAAGCTTGAATTTAAAGCTTAAAAGGAGAACATTCCCAAAGTTAGGTTTAGGAATTTATGAAATTGAAAGGAGAACGGGTTGGAGAAGATGAAGAGGAGGCTTACCTATGGCTTCACTTTGATTTTGGAGCAAGAAATCAAGATGCAAGAAGAAACTAGGGTTTGCAATTTCTATTTCCTCTTCCTTTCCCCCATTTCAGTTTTTTACTTAAGTTTGGAGAGTGGGAATGAGAGAATGGAGAGGAGAGGGCTGAGTTAGAGGGTTAAGTGAGTTTAGTTAGCTAGTGGGCTGAACCCAACCCAAACCCAACTAGAAAAAGTAGCAAATTTCAACTTACTCCAAATATATCGAAGCTTATACTCAAAAAGGTCGCAAACGGCATTTTGAACTCAATGGAAGTGGTCTCGAGTCCTAATTCAACTGTTTGCAAAAAGTAGCTTTTCGGACTATAATCCGACGAACGATTCTATATCTAAATAAAATATTTAAATATTCAATTGTAAAATATGCGGGTTGTTACATCGGCACTTTCGGAAAATTACCTTTTATTGAAACCGTTTGGTTTCATTATCGTACTTGGAATCATTTTACAAGTTAAGAAAGTTTTTGACTAATGATGTTTACAAAAATAATTAATTATTTTCATAATGATTATTTAATTTAATTAATTATTTAATTAATAAGGATTAAAGTTAACTAATTATCTTATTAATGATGTGTTTGAATCTTAACTAATTACTTAGTTAATTATGATTTAATTTTAACTAATCATTTTATTTAATGATGTTTAAGACTAATTAATCTTTGGATAATGATGGATTAAGTTTAATTAATTTATTAATTAATGATGTTTTAAAATTAATTAACCATATTTAGTTAACAACTTTTAAAGGTTAATAAATCTGTTTAACCTTAAATAAATATTTTCTTAAATAAAAATTTAAATTAATTAATCATTTTAAAATAATGATACTTAATTATTATTTAATTAATTTAATTAATTATATTATTAATAAATGGAATTAATGATGTTTTAAAGGTAATTTACCCTTTTTAATTAAAGGTCATTGAAGTGAATTTATCAACTTTATTAATCAAGTTTTAAAGTTGATTAGTAAGTATAATAAGGATGTTTAAAGGGATAAATCATTTTTAAAATGATGTTTCAAAATTTTTAAACTCTTTTTACAAAATGTTTTATAGCTAATACTTGTAATGTGAAGCTAAGTACGAATTCTGTTTTAAAAAGAAAAGTTTGAATCGTTTTGTAACAACCCGCATATTTCACGATTGAATATTTAAATATAGAATCGTTAATCGGATTAAAGTCTGAAAAGCTACTTTTTGTAAATAGTCGAATAGGGAATCGAGACCACCTCCATTGAGTCCAAAATGGTGTTTACAACTTTTTTGAGTATAAACATCGATTTGTTTGGAGTTGAGTAAATATTGTGACTTTTTCACTTTGGGCTTGGGTTTGGGTTTCAGCCCATTAACCCTACATATCAACCCAACTCCACTCCAACTCCTCTACACTCCTTCATATTATTTTCCTAACACTCAAGCTTTTAGAAAAATAGGGGAAGAGAAAAAGAATTAGAATTCCTAAGCCTTGATCTTCTTTGCAAATTCAAGATTCTAGCTCCATCATCAAAGAAAAGCTTAGGTAAGCCTCCTCTTCATCTTCTCCAACTCATTCTCTTTTCAAATTCAAAAATTTCCTAAACCTAACTTAGGAAATGTTCTTCTTTTGAGCTTAGATTCAAGCTTCTAGAGTTGAAGTTGAAGTGTAGTTGATCTTCCTTTGCTTTCAAGCTTCTCCTTCCTCGTTTTTGGGTTTAAAAGGTGAGTTCTTTAACTAACATCTATATCTATAGCTATCTTTGTTGTTAGGTATGAATTCCTAACACTTGTGCATACTCATTTGCTTTTTATTTGAGTTAATTTGGTGAACATTTCAATTTTTGGTGTTTTGAAGTCAAAACTTTGAACATCCTAGCTTGATGTTTGATCATGTTTTTGGTGGTGAATCGGAGAGCCTATAGAGCTGAGTTGTCGATTGGCAAAAACCCCTAAAGTCCATTGCTCGACCGGTTGCAAATGGTGAGAGTTTACTCTCCATTAGATAGGCTGGAAAACAGTTCAGCTCCAGCCAGTCGACTGATTGCAGGGTCTGAAAACTCTCGGGTTCTGGTTCAGTCGACTGACTGCAGAAGGCCAGTCGACTGACCTGCTTGTTTTTTGCCTATATTTGCCTATTTAGCTTGAGATTCCAATTTCTATCGATCCGTGATTATCCGATTTATTGTTATCATTTATTATTGACTTTGATGACTTCTTTTTCGAGATTTTTGAGAATATCCATTTTGATGGATTCGGTATCGATTTCTTTGGATTTGATTCAGGTCTTTGAATGTGGATTTTTGTTATTGATTGTTTCTACAATCATTTTGTGATTTGTCACTTCTAAATATAAAGGTTTTCTATACTAGTAGAAAATATTCAAACTCTTTTTCCAAAGATGATTTCAACTCTATTTTTAAATATAAAGCTTGTTTTCAAATCCGTTTTCCAATCTATTAGTATATACAAACCTTTATCTCATTCGTATGAGAAAATATAATTAAACAGCTTAGAAAAACAAGTGGTATGAAACGCTTGCATTTACTTCGTCGGTTAATTTTTGGACTTGTTCGATTGAAATTCTTGTGACAACTTTCGAGTGGGAATCTACAATTTGTTCGTAAATATTTAAGTTAAGCTAGTGGTTATGGGACATGAAGCTAAACTCATATATTTACTAGCTTAGTGTAATCGACACTTTTATTGGTCGATGATGATCATTTTGTGATTTAGACTAGCGATGTGCGATGTCTATTTGTTTGTGTGGGGATTACAATCCTCGTTTGTGGAACTTCGGTTCAATTTGGCGGGGTAGCGACCCGTGGTCTTCGGGCCGTTTGTGGAGATTCGGCTCAAAATTGATGGTTAGCGACCATGGAATAGCGTTCCGTTTGTGATACACGTGTTGGTGAGTTTTCATGCTCCCGTTTGTGATAGGCCTCCCCCTTTGTGATTTCTGGATTTCTAATTGATGATTTCTAGAATTTGTGTTTCACCTACTTTTGCGATTGGCATTAATATGTTTGTCAATATTTGTAGTTTGGTGAGTAAAATAAAGAATATGATATTCTTTTTGGTGCTTTGAGATTCTTGAGATATTGTATGATTTTGTTGTTGTTTAAATCATACTTGTCCTAGTATGACATTATTGTTATCATATGTTTTATTATATCTCTACTTATATCTCATTTCTTTAATGATAATTATAGCTAGACTGATCCGTTTATTATTTTCTTATTAAATAATACTCGAGTCAGACCGAGATGTTACAGGTGCTTCTGCTTGACTCCTTATTTAGGATCATCTTTTGTCTTTTACCTAACTACATTAGATTTGTAGTTTTTGCTATTATACATTCGAGATATAGACTCCATGATGTATACTTAATCTTTTGTCTAGCACTTGTATCTATTCTTTTGTGATATTGTGGATATTATTTGACCACTACTCTGATGTACACCTTTTTGTGTTATATATTCATATCTGTTTCCGCCTTTGTGATATGAATGTCTGTGACTGATTTGTGTTATGTTTATTTCTATATTTGTTTCCGAAGGCCTCATAGCCACTGTGTGGTAGCTTCGAGTTTGTATTTGATATGTCGGATTTCCTCTTGAAATGAAATGTAAGTTATATTATCTGATATATCGGTACTCGCACAAAGCAATTACACAGATGGTCGCTCCTCAACAGCCTTATTCTTTGTGCTAGTCGACAACATTACCCAGTAGTGTTATTGGCAAGCGTGAGCATAGAGGTGGGGCATCACAGCTTGGTATCAAAGCCAAACTTCATAACAATATAGAATAATCTAGCAAGGATCATTGTCCTAAGTCTTTCTTAGGAATCGTGCCATAGGATTTAATTCGAGTCTTCGTACCGTTCTATCCTATTTCTTTTTATGATGCCTTGTTTTATCAATCAAGTTCGTTTGATATTCATTCTGAGATTAACCTTTTCCCTCTTTTCTTTCTTTCTTAAAGAAGAGAAATGGTTAGACCAGGCCATCCCAGCGCCGGTCAATCGAGTGCTACTCCTCAGGATGGAGTATTTATGTCTGCTCAGCAACTTTTAGACCTTGTGAGAAATGCTCAAGCTGCCGGACCTATTCCTGAGCCCACACATCCTAAATCTGGGTTTGCATGCTTATGCAGCGATTACACCAACTTGGGTGGAAAGCCATTCAAAGGTTCCGAGAGCGTTATAGAAGTCCAGGCTTGGCTTCGAACATGCGACCGCATCTTTTCTCCCATGAATCTTATTGATCTTCATCGAATCCAAGTGGCTTCTAGTATGCTCCAAGAAAGAGCATTAGACTGGTACGAGCTTTTGATCTTTGAAATTATTGAAGCGGACCTTACTTGGGAGCAATTCCGGGAAAGGTTCGAGTTAAAATTCGTGCCGGAAGCTGAGAAAGTATCTTTAGTTCGACGATTTATTGACCTTGTTCAAGGTGAATCTTCCGTGACCGACTACGTCGCATCTTTTGAATCTCTCTCTAAATATGGGGTTGAATACATTAATACCCCATTGAAGAAAAATCAAAGATTTGTGTATGGCTTGAACAAGAGCCTCAAAAAGCCATTACTTCTGAAATTAGAATTTTCTTTTGATCAACTTGTTGATATTGCTCTTCGACTCGAAGAGGCTGATAAAGATAGTGATGTTGAGGTCAAACAAAACATCAACAAGAAGAGACCTTTTAAATTCAATCCTAATCCCAACAAAAAGGGGAAGCAAACAACTTCGGTAGCAAATACTCCTACCTCTCGTCGTGGAGAATGTTACAATTGTGGTTCTAAGGACCATTATGCATACAAGTGTCCGAAGTCTATTTCTTGCCGCTATTGCAAGAGTTCGGGTCATACTATATCTTTGTGTCCCAAACTTCAAAGCAAGAAGGAGGGCAAGCTAAATGTTGTACAAGCCCCTACTAACACTTCTCGAGGTCAAGGTATTTCTCATTCTATCCTTGATGGCATTATTATATTTCGTGATCTTCCTATTCGAGTTCTTTTTGATACGGGTGCATCTCACTCTTTTATATCAAAAGAACTTGTTGATGCTTTGTCTTTGAATGTTATTGGCTTGATGACTTCATTAAGGATTGCGAATCCAGTTGGTGGGTCCGCAACACTCAGTTTATTATGTAAAGATGTCGAAATTATTTTGTGTGATTACTCTTTCCGTGCCAATTTGCATGTTATGCGTTACCTTGGTTTCGGAATGATTTTGGCGATGGATTGGCTTAACCGTTATGAAGCCCATATCCTATGTCCTGAGCGGACTATATATCTTCGGCATCCTCAATCTGTTAAACAGATTTCCCTTGTTCTGAAAGATTCAGATTCCAATTCGAAAGCATCCTTGTATTCTCTAAATCCTCATAATGACGATAATGATGATGAGGAAGATGTCATTTCTCTCATTCACATTGTTCGTGAATTTCCCAACATATTTGAGCTCGTTCTAGGATTACCACCTAAGCGAGCAATTGAGTTTAGAATTAATCTAATCCATGGAGCTCTACCTATTACTCGTCCTCCTTATCGTATGTCCAATAAAGAAAATGAGGAGATGCGCAAACAATTATCCGAATTGGAAGCGAAGCAATTTATTCAATCTAGTTCCTCTCCATGGGGAGCTTCGGCTATTTTTGTGAAGAAATCCGATGGTACACTTAGGCTTTGCATTGACTACCGCAAGCTTAACGATCTCACCATCAAGAATAAATATCCCTTGCCTTGGATTGATGATTTATTCGATCAGCTTAGTGGTGCTAAAGTCTTTTCACAGTTAGACTTAGCAACTGGTTTTCATCAGCTCCGTATTGCAGAGGATAGCATTCCTTTGACATCGTTCCGTACATGTTATGGATCTTATGAATGGCTTGTTATGCCATTTGGTTTGGCGAATGCTCCAGCTTATTTCGTCGACCTTATGAATCGAGTTTTCAAAGACTTCCTCGATCGATTTGTTCTCATCTTTATAGATGATATTCTTATTTATTCTAAAACCGAGGAAGAGCATGAAAATCATCTTCGGATTGTGCTGGAAACTCTTAGGAGCAACCAATTGAAAGCAAAATTTTATAAATGCCAATTTTGGCAATCTCGAGTGAAATTTTGGGACATATCATTTCTGAATCCGGAATTTCCGTGGATCCTTCAAAGATTGAAGCGATTCAAAATTGGAAGAGACCGGAGAGTGTGACGGAAATTCGTAGCTTTCTCGGATTGGCGGGCTATTACAGTCGGTTCATAAAAGACTTTTCTAAGATTTTCGTACCTCTTACTAATTTGACAAAGAAGGGAGTTAAATACATTTGGTCAAACAAATGTGAAGCTTCTTTTCAGAAATTAAAAGAACTCCTTTCCGATGCTCCTATTCTTGTGATTCCCGATGGGAACCAAGATTTTATTGTTTATACCGATGCTAGTCGTGTTGGTTTGGGTGCCGTTCTCATGCAGCGGGAACGTGTTATTGCTTATGCTTCTAGGCAATTAAAGCCTGCCGAGACTAGATATGCCATTCATGATTTAGAGCTCGCGGCTATTGTATTCATCCTTAGAATTTGGCGTCATTACCTTTTGGGAGAGAAATTTGTTCTCTACACCGATCATAAATCTTTGAAGTATTTATTTTCTTAAAAGGAACTTAATTTGCGTCAACAACGTTGGCTCTAGTTCCTTGCATCTTATGATCTTGATATTCTTTATACTCCCGGAAAAGGAAATCGTGTTGCCGATGCCCTTAGTCGTAAGCAACAAGCAGTTATTTCCATGATGATATCCGAATGGAATGATCTCGTGACTTTATCCACTTGTGAGATTCGAGATAATGAATCTGATTTATGTTCATCTCTTGTTTTATGTAGCCTTGAGGCTCATCCTTCTCTTTTAGACCGCATTCTTGAAGCTCAAAAGCATGATCCCGAATTGGTCCTTCTTAGCCAAAGTTGTAGGGATAAAATTGATATTGAAGGTTTGAAAGACTTTGATATCGATGCTCATGGCGGTATTCGAAAATTTGGTAGACTTATTGTACCAAATATTATTGATCTTCGTAAAGATATATTAGAAGATTCTCATCGTTCTAAATTTCCCATTCATCCCAGTAGTAGTAAAATGTACGCGGATATGAAGCGACTTTATTACTGGGATGGAATGAAATCCGATATTGCTAACTTTATTAAGTGTTGCATGACTTGCCAACTCGTAAAGGCCGAACATCAAAGGCCCGGTGGGTTATTGCAACCTTTGGAAATTCCAATATGGAAGTGGGATCAAATTTCCACGGATTTTATTGCTGGTCTTCCCCGTTCTCGTTCGGGCCATAATAGCCTATGGGTGATAGTTGATAGACTTACTAAGTCCGCCCATTTTATTCCCGTTCGGTCCAATCGGACCGTACCTATTTTGGCTAAACTTTTTGTCAAGGAAATTGTTAAATTACATGGAATTCCTACTTCTATTGTTAGCGATCGGGATCCATTGTATACTAGTGGATTTTGGAAAGGTCTTCAAAAAGCTTTGGGAACAAAACTTAATTTTAGCACCGCTTATCATCCTCAGTCCGATGGCCAAACCGAGCATGTGAATCAAACTCTTGAAGATCTTCTTCGTGCATGTGTGCTTGATTTTGGTGGAAGTTGGGAAGATCATATTTCTCTTGTTGAATTTTCCTATAATAATAGCTTCCAATCTAGTATTGGTATGGCACCTTTCGAGGCACTATACGGAAGGCCATGCCGATCTCCTTCATGTTGGCTTGAAGCCGGTGAGAAGCTGGTTTTAGGTCCAGATTTTATCCGTGATGC
Source organism: Allium fistulosum (assembly GCA_030737815.1). Taxonomy (NCBI): domain Eukaryota; kingdom Viridiplantae; phylum Streptophyta; class Magnoliopsida; order Asparagales; family Amaryllidaceae; genus Allium; species Allium fistulosum. The sequence goes on along the minus strand of CM060903.1, from coordinate 762,287,597 downwards.
CACAGAAAAGATTGACCTTATTCGTCATAGGATGAAAGAAGCTCAAAGTAGACAAAAATCCTATGCCGATAATCGAAGAAGGAAATTAGAATTTTCTGTGGGAGATTTTGTGTTTATTCGTGTTTCACCTATGAAGGGTGTTGTGCGTTTCAGTCGATCGGGAAAATTAGCACCTCGATATATTAGCCCATTTCCCATTACCGAACGCATTGGTTCCATGGCTTATCGCCTGTTATTACCGGCTCAGTTTTCTGCTATTCATGATGTATTCCACATCTCTCAACTACGAAAAATGCCTTCGAGATTCTGATTCTATTCTTGAGCCCGGTGTTATTGAAGAAATTGAAGTTTCGCCTAATTTGACTTATGAGCAACATCCTATTCGTATCATTGCCTCGGAAGTTAAACGCCTTTGAAATAATGATGTTCCTCTTATGAAAGTTCAATGGTCCTCAAATCCTAAGGATTGCTCTTGGGAATCCAGAGAATTCATCGAGCGAACACATTCGGACTTGCTCTCTCGCGCTCCTTAAGGTGAACTTTTTATTTCAAATTTCTTCTTTTTGTGTTGATATGCTTTTATTGTTGTTACTACTTATTATTTCTTAAGATTGTGAGGACGCAATTTCTTTAAGGAGGGGAGTCTGTAACAACCCGCATATTTCACGATTGAATATTTAAATATTTTATTTAAATATAGAATCGTTAATCGGATTAAAGTCTGAAAAGATACTTTTTGTAAACAGTCGAATGGGGACTCGAGACCACCTCCATTGAGTCCAAAATGGTGTTTACAACTTTTTTGAGTATAAACATCGATATGTTTGGAGTTGAGTAAAAATTGTGACTTTTTCACTTTGGGCTTGGGTTTGGGTTTCAGCCCATTAACCCTACATATCAACCCAACTCCACTCCAACTCCTCTTCACTCCTTAATATTATTTTCCTAACACTCAAGCTTTTAGAAAAATGGGGGAAGAGAAAAAGAATTAGAATTCCTAAGCCCTAATCTTCTTTGCAAATTCAAGATTCTAGCTCCAACATCAAAGAAAAGCTTAGGTAAGCCTCCTCTTCATCTTCTCCAACTCATTCTCTCTTTAAATTCAGAAATTTCCTAAACCTAACTTAGGAAATGTTCTTCTTTTAAGCTTAGATTCAAGCTTCTAGAGTTGAAGTTGAAGTGTAGTTGATCTTCCTTTGCTTTCAAGCTTCTCCTTCATCGTTTTTGGGTTTAAAAGGTGAGTTCTTTAACTCACATCTATATTTATAGCTATCTTTGTTGTTAGGTATGAATTCCTAACACTTGTGCATACTCATTAGCTTTTGATTTGACTTGATTTGGTGAAAATTTCAATTTTTTGTGTTTTGAAGTCAAAACTTTGAAAATCCTAGCTTGATGTTTGATCATGTTTTTGGTGGTGAATCGGAGAGCCTATAGGGCTGGGTTGTCGATTGGCAAAAACCCCTAAAGTCCATTGCTCAATCGGTTGAAAATGGTGAGAGTTTACTCTCCATTAGATAGGCTGGAAAACAGTTTCAGCTTCAGCCAGTTGACTTGTAATGACCCGCTATTTTGGACCATTCAAATCGACAATAAATCCACACATGTCTGACTTGAATAATTCAAAATATCATATTGTTAATTTAAAATTTGGCAAAACTCAGCATATACAGTAAATAAATCAATCACAGAATCTCAGACACAGAGTAATACAATAATACGCAACGGAATAGATAAAATAGTAGTTCATGAAGCTACTATATAAACATTAGAGTTAAAAAATAAAATACAATAGAATATCTCAAATACAGTGAAGTCTTCAGTACGACTAGATGACCTCTCTGAACAAATCAACTGGAAAAGCTGAAAGCTGAATCGATAGTTGGATCTCCAAATGAAGCTCCAAACTCCAAAGGTGAGTCTCAAATGCTGTATCACTCGGTCTGACCCGAGCGTAAAGCAAAACACAAAACACTCGAGTCAGGATTAACATTCTTATACTAATAAATCCAACTCAAGTGAAATATCAACTGAAATACAAGTAACTTAAAGGATGTTTGGGATAACCATCCTCTAAGGGTCCATGCAACTATCTACAATGTAGAAATATACACTATAACACCGTGGTCATTTCAATTAAATTTATACTTCAAAACCCAAATATCATTTCATTTCAAATATATCTATTTTCCAAAATAGTATATATATATTAAGTGATTTAAAAAGTAAAGTATTTATAATTTCCTCAAGTCTTGCAAATCGATTCAAATCAACTTCAAATTCCAAATTCAAATTTATTCAAAGCTTAATTCATCAATTTAATTCAGTTCTAAATATACCACTTATTTTTCAAGATATTTCATAGCTTTAATATTCAACATTTTCAAAGTTAGATTTAACAGTTTCATATAGCTCTTGATTTAACTTCATTATTATTTAATCAGGGAATATTCACTTAATAAATTCAATATCATTTACTAGCCTTAAATTACATTTTTACTAAATATTTCCTTAAATTTTTTTTTACAAGAAATATTCACTAAATTATTTAAATCAAACTCAAGTTATAAATCATATCTTAAATCCCAATTTCAATAAGTTTTAAATCGGTTTAATTAAATAAAATTCTTTACTAAATTCAGATTATCTTCCCAACCTTAATTTATTCAAATTATTACTGAAATCTATTTTTGAAACATAAATTTAAATACTCAACCATATTACATGTATTTAATCAATCATTCCCATTTATATATACTAATTTAAGGCTCAACATTTTAAAACCATATATTTCTTTCCAAACCATAGAATTTATTTTCAAAATATTTATATATATGGACCAACGGTGTCTGTATATATATTTATCATATGGTTAAGTGATACAGATATTTATCATTTCAATCTGTAGTTTAAATATATACGGGTAGATATCATTTCAACCCGTAATCCCAATTTCAATTCAAATGAAAATCGCTTGGGTTTATCATTTCAACCCATAACGATTTTCTCCTATTCTAACGTCCGTTCGGGTATGTATCATTTCAACCCATAGTGAATTCTATACTAATAGGGAACTTGCAGAGTGATAACAGATAATATAAAATACAACAACAGGCATATATCATAAATAACAATATAATATAAACAACAGGATATGGTGTCATATCCCACAGGTGAACAGTTATAGATAATAACATATATAACAATTTAAATAACTACAGCATCATATTTCAATTGTCGTTTCAATTGAAATCAAATTTAATAAATATAAGAATGTTAAATCGTGAGTGATTACTCACCTTTCGAGGTTAGAGAGGATAGATAATAAGACAAGCTACGATTTGAGTCACGATATAATCTATCGACCGATCCAACAACAGATCTCAAAGCGATGTAAGCAGAATACGGATTCGACAGTCAAAGCTGATAGATAAGAATCGATGAGAGCTAATCAGAATCAGTTAATAAAAATTGAAATGAAAAGTATATTATATTAATATACTAATAAAGTCAACATTTTGATTTAAGACAAATATTAACTAAATAAAATTCAAAAATCATTATACTTAAAACTTAAATATTAAAAATCAAAGTATATCAAAAATTGCACAGTATAAGCAGCCTTTAATATATTAAAACTAATATCTTGCACATCTATTTTAACAAGACTCGATCATCTACCATAAAAAAACCTTAATAGAAATTCCAAATCCAACAAAAATGTAATATTACGAACCTTGATAAAAGACACAAAATAGACAAATGCAGCCCATATAATACGTATAACTTATATGTCAAATCTATTGCAAATCCATTATAATATCAAAGATATATGTTTCCAGAAAGCGTATATATATAGCAGGATTTATGTAAACTATTATACGTGTAAACCTTCAACATACTTTTACTTTTAAACTCAATATAGTTATAAATATATATACAGAAAGATATATTATTGTAAACAACACAGTCAATACATATAATATAAAGTACTATACAGTCTTATATAAAATTGAAATATATACCAGTATAAATATATATCTTTGCAGTAAAATAAATAGACATATATATAATATAAACACACATACATAATATTTCGGCCACACACCCATATCAATGCAAACTGTTGTATAAGCATAGTTATATATATAAAATATCTATATATTGAGACCAACTCATAAAATAAATGTATATATACCTATATGTATATAAATATGTAACCGAACATATACTTATTAAAACTGATGTATATAACTTGTACAAAACTGCACATTGTAAAACATATATATATAAAACTTATATACATAAGTGCAATTCAAAATTATCTAAATCATAGAAACACGTACCTTACATTAGATCTATACGTATTTTAATATATATGCTTTGAAATATGCATTATAAAGTATTTCAATACCAATATATCATTTCACTACTAACAGACTAGTGTTTTTAAAACTATATATATTTATATAAACATACTTAAAAATCAATATTTGGTAACATATGTATATAACTATAATATAAACATATATATATATATATATTAACAAAATATACTTTATAACAAATTCTATTATAGTAAAAAAAAAATACATAGAAGACTTAAACAAAGCGTGAGCAAAAAATCACATAAGTGGCTCAAATATATATTAATAACAGTCATACGCAACTCGTATACTTAAATATATAACTGCAATGTCTGAACTTACATAACCAATATATATAGACAAGTATATCATGCATACCTACATTAGGATATAAATGTATAACTGTAAGTTTTAAAACTATAAGCACAACTGAAAAATATATATATAAACTACCATAACTTTATAAACATACAAACTCATGTAACAGGTTATATGCGTAAAGCATATATACTTACAAGAGACAGAGAAGCTTGGCTGCTTCTGGAGGTGGAGGCCGAGTCTATGGGTTGCTCGGTATAGTAGTGGAGAGAGGGGAGGACGAATGGCATTGGTTGCGGGTTGAAGGCGGAAGTTTGTGACGTGGGGAGGAGGTGATGTGAAGTGGTGGTGGCTGGGAGGGAGATGGCGAAGAGAGGAAGCACAGTTGGTGACGAGTCTGAGGTTGTTGACGTGGAGGGACTCGGCGAATGGATGATGGTTCGCAAGCATGGTTTCGGCCATGGGAAGATGGAGTTGATCGAAAAGAAGAAAGGGAGTAGATGTACAGGAAGATATATAGACTTTTATATATTTTAGTTATAATCATAAAACTGTTCGCAGGTGATGGGTTTCCTTTTGTTGAGGGAGGTTTGGAAATAAGAAAAAGAGGAAGAGGAAAGGACACGCAACTGAGCTCTGCTGTAAAACTATATATATGTGTGGGTTTCGAATAGTGTGAACAGAGAAAAGAGATTAAAACAAATATATATAAAAAGTTTAAATGAATGGAAACGGTCACTAGTTTGAATCACGTGAAATAATTGAAGCAAATTATTGTTTTGGAACCGAACGAAATTGTAGAGTCAAATATTATGGTACCGTTACGACGAACCATTATAGTGCTTCCGTCACATACCGGACATCAAAACACAAAAATAATTATACCGCAGAGATCAGTATGATGAGACGATCAAAATGGTATACAGATATCAGTGGTACGATCATCCTATCAAAAGTCGATAATCGGTACCGATATACGTTGTTATTCCATACAGAAAAATCCAAACGGAGCTAGAAACGTCCGAATTTCGCGAAACGAATTTCACAATCTGATTCAGAGTGTTCTAAATAAATTTTCTCATGTTGACATATTTAGGTTTCGGAACACTTTTAAATTCAACTGTTATTAACTGGTTTAAATTGAAATAAAATTTCACAGGAAAATAAACTTCAATATTATCAGATGAAAATTTACCAGTTGCTATATTAAAATAGACATATTCCAAATAATAAATTTTTATTTTCAAATTTTATTGTTTAAAATTTCACAAAATTTCAATTAATTTAACAAATAAAATCACTAAAAGTTTTGGGTCGTTACACGACTAACTGCAGGGTCTGAAAACTCTCGGGTTCTGGTTCAGTCGACTGACTGCAGAAGGCCAGTCGACTGACCTGCTTGTTTTTGCCTATTTTGCCTATTTAGCTTGAGATTCAAATTTCTATCGATCCGTGATTATCCGATTTATTGTTATCATTTATTATTGACTTTGATGACTTCTTTTTCGAGATTTTTGAGAATATCCATTTTAATGGATTCAGTATCGATTTCTTTGGATTTGATTCACATCTTCGAATGTGGATTTTTGTGATTGATTGTTTCTACAATCATTTTGTGATTTGTCACTTCTAAATATAAAGGTTTTCTATACTAGTAGTAAATATTCAAACTCTTTTTCCAAAGATGATTTCAACTCTATTTTTAAATATAAAGCTTGTTTTCAAATCCGTTTTCCAATCTATTAGTATATACGAACCTTTATCTCATTCGTATGAGAAAATATAATTAAACGGCTTAGAGAAACAAGTGGTACGAAACCCTTGCGTTTATTTCGTCGGTTAATTTTTGGACTTGTTCGATTGAAATTCTTATGACAATTTTCGAGTGGGAATCTACAATTTGTTCGTAAATATTTAAGTTAAGCTAGTGGTTATGGGACATGAAGCTAAACTCATATATTTACTAGCTTAGCGACACTTTTATTGATCGATGATGATCATTTTGTGATTTAGACTAGCGATGTGCGATGTCTATTTGTTTGTGTGGGTATTACAATCCCCGTTTGTCGAACTTTGGTTCAATTTGGCGGGGTAGCAACCCGTGGTCTTCGGGCCATTTGTGGAGCTTCGGCTCAAAATTGATGGTTAGCGACCATGGAATAGCGTTCCGTTTGTGATACACGTGTTGGTGATTTTTCATGCTCCCGTTTGTGATAGGCCTCCCCCTTTGTGATTTCTGGATTTCTAATTGATGATTTCTAGAATTTGTGTTTCACCTACTTTTGCGATTGGCATTAATATGTTTGTCAATATTTGTATTTTGGTGAATAAAATAAAGAATATGATATTCTTTTTGGTGCTTTGAGATTCTCTAGATATTGTATGATTTTGTTGTTGTTAAATCATACTTGTCCTAGTATGACATTATTGTTATCGTACGTTTTTATTATATCTCCGGTTATATCTCATTTCTTTAATGATAATTATAGCTAGACTGATCTGTTTATTATTTTCTTATTAAATAATACTCGGGTCAGACCGAGATGTTACATGTGCTTCTGCTTGACTACTTATTTGGGATCATCTTTTGTCTTTTACCTAACTACATTAGATTTGTAGTTTTTGCTGTTATACATTCGAGATATAGACTCCATGATGTATACTTATTCTTTTGTCTAGCACTTGTGTCTATTCTTTTGTGATATTGTGGATCTTATTTGACCACTACTCTGATGTACACCTTTTTGTGTTATATATTCATATCTGTTTCCGACTTTTTGATATGAATGTCTGTGACTGATTTGTGTTATGTTTATTTCTATATTTGTTTCCGAAAGCCTCATAGCCACTGTGTGGTACCTTCGAGTTTGTATTTGACATGTCGGATTTCCTCTTGAAATGAAATGTAAGTTATATTATCTGACATATCGGTACTCACACAAAGCAATTACACAGATAGTCACTCCTCAACCGCCTTATTCTTCGTGCTAGTCGACAGCATTACCCAGTAGTGTTCTTGGCTAGCGTGAGCATAGAGGTGGGGCGTCACACGTTTTTGGAAATGAATTAATTTCCATAAGTTGATTCACTTGTATGGAACTATTTATTGTATAATTAGCACTAAACATCGGAGAAGTAGACTTGTTATTTCGAAAGATAAGAATAATCATGAGACATTAATTTGAGGTAACACTACCTTGACTTGTCCGGTATTATTGTTAACCAAGAAATAATACAAGTTTGAATTCGATGAGTGGTGATAAGTATACAAGACTTAATTTCCATATACGATCGATTTATATCCTCGATAGTTGGTTTCTCAACTATCGATTATTTTAGCTTCATTATTTCCGTCATTCTAAAACAATTTATTGCTCCGTTGAGCGTTGATATCCTCTGTTGAAGATGACTAAATCCAAAGCGCGAGAGGAAGCCAAGCTATGTGGGGTTGCTCCCATTAGGATAGTTTCACATCACATCTAGGTTGGATTTGGCAGCGTTATTAAATGTGGAATATTCGGATACTCGGTAAGGTTTGGTAGGGTCCGGCTTAGTATTGTCTAAGAAGTGTCACAGAGTAAATGAGCTTTTCAGTAGTATATTACTAGAGGTATACTTCAAGGATGGTGCACCTCCCTGGTGATTTGTGGGAGATTTTCCTTTTCTTATTTGATTCGAACCTTCAAATTTCATCTCCTTACTTTCACCGAAAAGAGTCAACCACTCTTCGTGGTGTGTAATTATTTATCCATTCTTCACAATTGGATATTGATTTATGTGAGAGTAAACCCGTTTCATGTTCAGCCACTTCGAATCGGTTCAGCAGCAGTCCCCTTCGGGTCGAGGCATTTGTGTTGTCTTGTTCGAATCGATAGGAGGTGGAAGACTTTGGATGTATACGAAGTGGAGTGAGTCGAAATGCAGCTCTTTGATGGATTCGAACCAGATGGAGTTGAACAGTTGTCTTCTGAAGGTCGTGGAGCGAGTTGAAGAGAGGTTTTGAGATGGAGTCGATGCGGTGCAAGTCGAAATGGAGCGAGTCGTTCAGTTGTTTTCTGAGAGATGCGGAGAGAGTCGAAGTGGAGCACTTATGATGGATGCGAAGCGAGTCGATCTGAGCGAGTCGAAGTTGGCTTATGCGGAGCGAGTCGATCTGAGTGAGTCAAAGTTGGCTTATGCGGAGCGAGTCAATCTAAGCGAGTCGAAGTTGGCTTATGCGGAGCGAGTCGAAGAGGGCTGCTTTTTAATCAATTTTGCATCGGTTGTAATTTGAGCATACGAACTCGGATTGACCTGACATTTAGAATGTTGACTCTCATAGCTTCGCTTGTCGTGTCATATCAATTTTGGCTCGATCCGGACTCGGACAAAATTCGTCGATATCCATAGTGAACCTGCGTATAACCGATTTTCTAGACGAACTGTCTTTGATCTCTAGTCAAGTTCTTGGTGTCACGGCCTTGCCAAAAGGCGAGATAACATTTGCCCCCCAAAACATGCCTTGTGATAAGAAGGTGTGTTTTGTAATGCCATAAGCTGGATGTTCATATCCTGTTAATGCCCTGCAAAGGAATTGATAGTTTTATTTGACCACGAATGACGATCGTTTGAGATCGTATGTCATTCGAGGTGATATGTGACCGTTCGCGGTCGGATGCCGTTCGCGGCGATTGGTGACCGTTCGCGGTCGGGTGCCGTTCGAGGCGAGTTGTGACCGTTCGCGGTCGGGTGCCGTTCGAGGCGAGTTGTGACCGGTCGGGTGTCGTTCGAGGCGATTTGTGACCGTTCGCGATCGGGTGCCGTTCGAGGCGAATTGTGACCATTCGAGGTTGGATGCCGTTCGAGGCGAATTGTGACCGTTCGCGGTCGGGTGCCGTTCGAGGCGAATTGTGACCATTCACGGTCGGGTGCCATTCGAGGCAAAATAAGTGTGCCCGGGGGGGACTTAGTATTAACAATGTCAGATTTCACGTTCGAGTGAGTTTCTGAACTGTTTATGGTGGCAGTTTATCGCCATCTCAGAGTATGCCCGAGGACCGTTCGCGATCCCTTACATGTGTAAGTGGCTTAGCCGTTGTGGAATCATAGGTAGTGGATTTTCGTTCAAAATGAGTTGTTCAACAGAGATGTTCAACAAAATCAGGTTCAAACATTAGATATGGAAAATAAAGGTAAAATAGGGACGTCAAAGTGCAAACACCTACACCGTTGCGATTAGTAGTCGTATCAGAGCATGCCTGAGGATCGTTCGCGGTCCTGTACATGTGTAAATGACTTAATCATGTTGGTGTGGAGTTTGCTACTTATTCGTCATTATCCCAATCAATTGATGACAAGCTGACGTCTCGATCCTGAGCCGTCCTCAGTAGGTGCAGGTGGTTGTCGCTCTTGTTCCACCGTCGTTGTTCCCCTTCTTATGTACTGCGATAGCAGACCATTCCGGATATGTCTCTCAACCTCATCCTTCAAGTGTCGGCAATCATTCGTGCTATGACCACTCAGCTCGTGGAATAAGCAGTACTTGTCTGACCTTCTTTCATTGTTGGTCAGATCCCTTCTCATCGGCCTTCGATAGGGAATCTGCCCCCTAGTATCCTGGTAGATTCGCTCCAAAGTATCATTCAACTCCGTATAAGAGGTGAATCTTGGTTCCTTTCGTTGTCGCGTCGGTCCATCACTATTATCCTCAGCCTTTTGTTTCCCTTTACCAGTCCCTAAGTCTGTTCTAGGAGGATTCTCACCTTTGACTGCATAAACCTCGGTTCTTTCTCCTTCCTCTCTTTCAGCATTTGCATCCTCTAATCGCAAAAATCCTTCAGCCTCGTGATAAAATTCTCCTAGATCCATTGGGGGATCCCTTGTTAACGAATTCTTGAACTCTGTGCCATCAGCTATGCCAGATACAGCTGCCATCAAAACCATGGATGGATCGGGTCGATCCACCGATGCTGCCGCCGCATTGAATCGCGTCAGAAAGTTCCTCAAAGATTCCCCGGGTCTTTGCTTTAGCGCTGCCAAACTCATCACATTCTTGGGTCTTGAAATGTGAACCCTGAACTGTCTCATGAATCTTTTAGTCAAATCGGTCCATGTTCCAATGGAGCCACTCTCCAGTTGTCTGAACCATAATGCTGCTATGTCTGCCAGGTACAGTGGGAAGCACCGGGCCATGACCTCCTCCGATGCCCCCAGCACTTCCATGTGCCTCATATACTTTGATGATGAACCGAAGGATCCGTCCTTCTGTTATACATGTCCAGTGTTGGTAACTTGAATTCTAGTGGATTCCTGGCTTGCCTGATCGTAGGAGCAAAGGGACTCCTATTCACATCCTCCAGATCTCTATTTACTAGTCCGCCCCTCATGGCTCGTCTGACCATCTCCCCCAATCTGTCACTATCTCCAAGTTGTAGTCCTTGTCAGTTGTTTCCGATTTGGCCCCCGAGTTCACGAGGGATTCCTAGAATCTGCTCTCCTGGCTGAGCATTCATTTCTTCGTCAATTTCGCGTCGCGCAGTTCCACCTGGTACTACGCCCAGGATTGGGCCAACATGCTCTGGGCTATTGCCCCCTAGTTCTGGTGCTGCACCAGATGGTCCTGCTCCGTTCTGAACTCTGGTTGCTCCTTGATTTTGCGCTCCAAGCTGCCCAATTTGGAGAAGCAAATTTTGGATCATTTCCTCTTGTCTTTTCATCATTGTCTCCATCTCATCCCTGGTGATGAAGATTGATGTCTGATTTGCACCTGAGGAAACCTCTTGACTCCCTTCATGCTGACTTCTCTCTGGCCTTGGTCTTCTGTTTTATTGCCTTGTCATAGTTCTTTCAGATCTGAATTCTTCAAGCTTCCAAGTCTGAACTCCAAATCTGGTATAGCGGGTGCTAGTTCTTCTCAGTGAAAGCACCAAAGTGTTTGCGCCAAAAATGGTCACAAACCCCAAATGTCGTGAAAGCACCAGTGTATGAACACAAATTAGCAATATATAATCTCAGATCTCAGATCTAGGTAATGTAGAGGATAGAAAATGAAGAATAATAAACTTAAAACGGAAAGAAGTAGACAGAGACACAAGAATTTAGAGTGGTTCGGCGTATTGCCTACGTCCACTATGAAGAAGTTTGCTTTATTGATCTTTCTTTGATGTTTACAATTGATTTCAGCAAATTACAGCGAATAACAATGACTTGCAGCAATGAAATTCGTTGGTAGCAGCAGCAATGGAGTGCAGATCTGGATCTGGCGGAGTCTGAGCGTTGGAGATCTCAAAGAGGAAGAAGAACCCCTTTTCTGTTGGCTTTGGGGGTCTATTTATAGGTGTAGGAGGCTGATATTTCGCTCAGATCTCAGGAGACCCTCTCTGGCTCGTGACCAGGCCCGCGCGCCCAAGCCCGTGAAGTTTCGGTCCGATCCGGGATCGATACGAACAGATTTCGTATCGATCAAGATTTCATCCAATGAAGTCAAAATTTGGCGTGGACATTCTTCAGCATGGACGTAGTCTTCTGTGAAAATTTCATAGCATTTGGACTTGTAGATTAGGAGATATGATCGATACGAATTGGGAATCTCGGTTGGCTGTTTCGTTCGACTCGCTCTGTTCGACTCGCTCTTCGACTCGATCACTTAGAATCGGTTCAGCAGCAGTCCCCTTCGTGTCGAGGCATTTGTGTTGTCTTGTTTGAATTGATAGGAGGTGGAAGACTTCGGATGGATACGAAGTGGAGTGAGTCGAAATGCAGCTCTTTGATGGAGTCGAACCAGATGGAGTTAAACAGTTGTCTTCTGAAGGACGTGGAGCGAGTCAAAGAGAGGTTTTGAGATGGAGTCGATGCGGAGCGAGTCGAAATGGAGCGAGTCGTTCAGTTGTTTTCTGAGAGATGCGGAGTTAGTCGAAGTGGAGCACTTCTGATGGACGCCAAGCGAGTCGATCTGTCGAAGTTGGCTTATGCGGAGCAAGTCGATCTGAGCGAGTCGAAGTTGGCTTATGCGGAGCGAGTCGAAGAGGGCTGCTTTTTAATCAATTTTGCATCGGTTGTAATTTGAGCATACTAACTCAGATTGACCTGACATTTAGAATGTTTACTCTCATAGATTCGCTTGTCGTGTCATATCAATTTTGGCTCGATCCGGACTCGGACAAAATTCGTCGATATCCATAGTGAACCTGTGTATAACCGATTTTCTAGACGAACTGTCTTTGATCTCTAGTCAAGTTCTTGGTGTCACGGCCTTGCCAAAAGGCGGGATAACAAGTGGAGTGATGATCCTCATGATTGTACTTGGGAGACTGAGGATCATATTAGGGAATCTTACCCTGATGTAATGTCAGGTTAGTATTGGTTATTTGAATGCATTATGTATGTTCTTCTTTACACTAGTTACTTTGCATTGCTATATGGATTTCCGCGTATAATACATACCTTTTGGATTGTCTTTCGTGTATTAATTTCGGGGACGAAATTCTCCCAAGGGGGAGAATGTAACGACCCGTAAACTAATCGCTTTATATTTGAATATTTAAATAATTTTTAGATATTTAAATAAAGTATTTTAATAATCAAATAAACATGTTTTAAATATTAATTAATGATACTAAAATCATTTTCAAATTTTTTTTACAACAATAATTAGTTCGAATAAAAATAGAAAATGTGATCGAAAATCGTTTTCCGAAATTTTAGCTTATCAGCATCGGAAAATCATTGAAAAACGTTGAGCACATTTGTGCACATATGCACACATATAAATGTTCATGCCAAGATAAGTAATCCATATTACGGGTTAATAAACATGCTTGGTTTAAATTAAAACTTGATTTTACAACTTATGCATTAGTTTAATAAGAAAGCATATTTATATATGTAAAGAAACCATATCATATCTCATGCCATACTTTAATACACACACATGGAAGCATTTGCAAGATTCAAGGCATGAAAGAGGGGGGAGGACGTGTGCTAGGTGTAGGTAGGGGATGGTGTGCATGTATGCTTGTATTATTTTAATATAAGGTTAGTTTTGTAATTTCAATGATTTCCTAAGCCTATAAATACCACTACACATACCTTGTTCTCACTTTACGTATTCATTCCCATCTTCATTTCCTATCTCTTCTTCATGTTCATGTGTATCCATGGCTTCCAAGTCCATGTTTAAAGTTGACAAAATATAATTCTTTTCACTACAAAACTTCACAAACTCATCTAGAACACCTCCTCTTACCAAAACAAAACCCTTCTCTACAAAAAATGCACTACACCCTACATACCCACCATGGTCGAGCCCCTCATGCTCTAGGCCAAGCCCAAAAGCCCATTAGAGGTCTAAAAAATTAAGTTAATGCTAAGTCCAAGCGATTTTTGGAGAGTTAGTGTGATTTCCATTCAAGTTCGTAAGCAATACGGTGAGTAAAGCTTCCACCTTTGAACCACAAAGTTTAAACTATATCTGTGCCTATACTTGTAGCTATTGAATGTTTATCATATAAATATAATGATGGTTTGTTCGATGTTTGGTTTGTCGCATTTGAAAGTTAGTAAGTGAATCATTGGTTATATGGAAATTTAGTGGTCAAATGTAACGATACGAATTTTGCCCACTCGAAAATCAACATCCATACTTTACATCGTACTCGAATGCCGCAGATTCGACCGTTCAAATCCGAGTCACCGGAGCTTATAACACAGTTAAGTATAACAACACAGCGGAAGAAATGAATAATACATTGATATACAATATCTGGTACAACAGAGTGATACAATGAATATCAATATACATCAGAGATATGATACAAGAAATAGCAGCGGAAAAGAAAATGATAACACCAGTAGCGGATAGAATGTCTCCAATAGAATGCTCCAATCCATAGCTAGCGGAAAGCAAGGTCAGTCGTCCAAGGACTGACTAGCTCCAGATAATCTACTCAACCTGAATATCTGAGAAACCCAACTCTAGCCTGCCCGTGTGGAAAATTGTGGGCACCCAGAGTTTAGGAAGGGAACAATAAACTCCGGATCAGTCATGGGACTGGTGTGAGCAACAAAAACAGTTTATCTTTAAACAAACACCAAAGGCTCTTAAACATTGAAATCCGCAATGCTTTTGGAAAATGAAACTACCATAAGATCTTCCACCACACACACAATGCAATCGCAGAATTGGAGGAATTTCTTCTTATGATAGTCAAAAATGCTTACTACGCCAGAAAAACTCTTTTGATATTATTAATAGTGCATAGTGGAAAACCATTTCGAAAATATAATGTAAATCTTAGCCAGCATACAACCATTATTGTATGCCTACTATAGCTACTACGTTCAATAGCAGGTTACCGCCACATTCCATAGCAGGTTATACAACTAAAACCGTACAGGGTTCGTATTGTTTCTTTGGATTTCCAACAAATGATCAGGCTAAGGAACTTCCTTACCGAAATAGAAACGCCTCTGGAAAGACGCCCCGGATCCTAACCGGATCTCTGCAAACAAAAGGCCGACGCTACCTCACGCTGTACAGCAGTAACTAGGTAACTAACACACTGACGCTACCTCACGCTGTACAGCTGTAACTAGGTAACTAACACACGAGTCATGTCATCCCCCGGTCGTTACCGACCTTTATCCCGGGATCCCGAAAACCAACAAAGCAACATCATACAGTAATAAATTACCGTGTCCACACGAGTTAAGTATCTGGGCTCCATACCATGATACCACCCTTTATCCAGAAGGAAATGACATACCCTAGGGGCGCTACCCATACAAACCTTTGCCGCAACATTCATGTTTCGACCATTACCGGGTTGTGAGGCTCGACGAAGTCTCGTCCACAAAACTACGCTTCTTCACAAAGCACGCTTTTTCACAAAGCAACGCTTTTTCACAAAGCAACGCTTTGACCAACAAATGATCATCAGCACTTCGTATGCCACATTACCAAATTGGGAATGTATCACTAGTAACCATCAACTACATAACCTCTGAGCTCGTACGTCTCAGAGAAGGGTGTTAAGCTAAGAGAATAAATTCTCCGCCACCAACAGAAATGTATTTGATAGAAACCAGCTTTACATCTCAAAGTGTAATGTCAGACACACATCCATACAAGTCTGTTCCGGGTTCGAACAGAACCGAAGGCACTTCCGAAGAAGCCCTTGCAAATCCGGGTATTCACAATCTCGATCGGACTTCCCATCACTTAGGAAATCTCTATATCGGCGCGACTCAATGCAGAGACAATCGTTAGGTCATCCTATCGTTCTCGTAAATACCCGGTCTTCACCACCGGTCTTCAAATGCTATCCATATCGTCGTATCACTATTCGGAATGGGTTATATGACACAAAGGTCTTCTCCCGGCTAAACCGAATAACGAGCGCAAATTAAAAATCATATGGGTACTGGGGTCTCAGTTAAATCACATCTTAAAGCCCAAAACTTTTCATTCGAATGGTAAAACAAATTACCATTTCCAATCTTTTAAACAAAAAGATTCATTTCAAAAACCTTCAATGGTTTAAACAATTTCCACACCTTTAATCTTTTAAACAAAAGATTTAATTCACAAAGTTTACCCCGTTCACAAAGATCCATTCATAGATTTTCAAATCGATTTCCATTTCAACTTGATTAACTCGTTAAATCTTTAAATCAAGATTTAACTTATAGCTTTCAAAACTCGTTTCCAAAAATTCATTCATAATCTTCCAAAACAATTCCATTTCAAGTTAGATTAACTCATCCGGTCTTTGAAATCAAAGACTCATTTCATAGTTTTCAAAACATTTCAATTCTATTTCAAACTTGAAACCGTTCAACACAATTTGGAAATCCTTTCTTAAAATGAAAGCTATTATTATTTGAAAACAAGTAGTTTTCGTTTCAGAAAAATCCAGTTATATTTACACGAGTTAAAACTCTTGAATTAAATTCAAATTCCCAAATCAATACCTTTAAAATGGTTTAACCCATATATAACTTGTACAGCATCTTTAATCCCTAGTTTCAAATCATAGAATTCAATTTCAAACTTGAATTCAAATTTAAATCAAATTATTTAAATTTCCAAAACTCGATTAAGTTATTCAAAATAACTTTTATCTTTGAAATTCCATTTCAAAAGCTTCTCACTTTAAACCCAAATTCCCAATTTCAAAATCAATTGAAATTTAAAATTTCAATTTCAAAAACATCAAATTTAAATTATCTGTGACTTAACCGATTTCCACGTGAAATCCATATTTGTGTGTGTATGGTGTAGTCCAGGGGTTTTCCACACAATAGTGCAACATCAACCAATCATCACATATCAGAATACAGAAATATAGTTGATAAGCGATATAAACTATAACGCTTATCTTTCACATACAGATCACAGATATATATCACAGATAAGTAAATAAAAGATCACAACATAAATCAGGATGTATCACAAAGCAATCATATATCAGGGATATCAATCAATCAAATCCATAGAATCCAAATATTCATAAGTAAGGTCAGTTAATTGTCTGATTAATTCCAATCAAATTAATTTCTTATGAATTACTAATCCTGGTTAATTAACAATAATAAATTACAAATCATTTTGATAAATTATTCTTTAATCATTTATTAATTAATCATTTATTAATTCGTTATGGTAAATGACTACGCTTAATCTTAAATCAATGTTATTTACTTGCTTAATCCACTTTTAATCATAAATTAATTACTTTTAATTTAGTAATTATCTTTAATTAATGATTAGTTATCATTAATTGCTATTGATTAAGTCTTAATCACCATCATACATTAACCATTCAACTTAACTAACATTTTTTAAAGAAATCTTCTTTAAACTTTGAAAACCAATTTATTACTAACTACTAACTTTTAATACTTAACTTAAATCAATTACTTAGTTAAAATAATAATTAAGAGTTGAGACATTGTAAAGTATTAACTATATAATTAAACGGGTATTAAAGTTTTTAACTTATTCTTGTTAAACATTTTCACTTGTTTTTATAAATAAAACAACAGTTTGAAAAACAACAAACCCGAGCCCAAAGCAGATTTACTCGAGCCAAAAACCCATTTACCCGAGCAACTTTTCTCCTATATTTTTCTTTGTGTTTGATTTTAATTTCTTAAAGCCTGGGTAACTCTCGCGTACAACACGCCTACTAACCCGAGACCAACCCTGATTTTCCCGAGCCATCCCCCGAGTCTCCATCTTCCCCTCTGCTTCATTCCCAAATCATTCGAACTACTCCAAGATAAATGTGCACCGTGCACTGCCACCGGAGCCACTTCCGATCATCCACGGCAACTTCGACACATCGATCATCGACGCAGCAACCCCTTCTCGATCACCAAACCCGAATCACGAACCCTCGACAAAATTTAGCATTCCAGTTGAAAACTGGAAGCAGCTCAATGGCCAACATCCTCCTCGAAGTCGCTCCTCTGACCATCAGACGACAAGCGTCTCCGTTCACTTCATCTCCGTTTATCCACGAAGCTGTTACACATGGTCCCATCGAACTCGATCACCTTGAGACACTGCCACAATCCCATTTCCAAGCATACCCAAAACATGAACCGAAACCCTAGTTTAGCCGCTCCACGCAACTCCAATCATCAGAAAATCCTCGAACTATTTTTCCAGTGATCGTCAAACCACCAGCCACCCTCGACATCAACCCCGAGGTTTAATGTTGCCGTGATCACCAGAAATCTCAAAAAAACTCAAATCTGTTCATCTTCGCATTAGTCAGTGAATGCTTGCTTAAAATTTTTGATTTAACTTTCAAAAATCATTATTTTCAAAATCCTTTAGGTTGATATATTTGAAATCAGAAATCATTATGGTTGGATTACAACCTATATTTTGTTTTACCTGTGTCTTCCGATTTTCCAGAGCAAACTTAAATTGTTTTTGCTTTAATTTATTTTTAAAGCTTAAAACATGTTTTAAACAATTTTTTTTGGTTTAGATTCCAATCCTTAAATATAAACAGAGGGAGAGATTTTGTGACACCCCACCTCTATACCCACGCTAGCCAAGAACACTACGGTGTAGTGCTGTCAACTAGCACGGAGAATAAGGCTGTTGAGGAGCGACCATCTATGTAATTGCCTTGTGCGAGCACCGATATGTCAGATAATAAAAACATTGCATTTCATTACTGGAGGAAATCCGACATACCGTTGCAAACTCAAAACTACTACACAGTGGCTATAATAGTTTAGGACAATAGATATAAAGATAACACAGATAACATAAATGCGGAATACAGATGGAACGAAAAGTCTCATATATACAATAACTGATATCAGTTACAATACATTTGACACAATACAAATGATACAACTACAACTGTCGACTCAAGAAGTTATATATATACAAGTACATTATCGACTAATATACATGAATACATTATCATCTTAAAACAGACACACTGACTACTACAACAGTACGAAGACCACTTCAACTGATATAAAAAGTCTTCATAGCTCTAGCAGCAACCCAAAGCTAAAAATCTACAACCTGTAAATACTCGGTCTGACCCGAGTATTACATTCAAAAGAAAATAATACTCGGATCAGTCTAATTCAAAATCAGTTATTAGAGCATAGAAGCAATAATAATCAATCTCAATATAGATGACAGTCACAGAAATCTCGTATATCCAACTCTCGATACGAGAATTGGATAACGGCAGAAATAACACTAAACAGTGTTAATCCACAAAACAGAAATCCAAAGCAGTGTAAGCAATTGAAATGTCAATTTAAAAATATCAATGCTAATTGGCTGCAGTACACGCTAACGTGTACTGCCTCGCCAATACAGCCTACGAATTACGCAACAGGTCGATGAATTAAGGATAAAAGAAATATCGATTAAAATCTGTCAATTCTGGGTGGCTGCAGTGCACGCACGCGTGCACTGCCTCGCCACCACCGAATATACAGTCACCACCACAATGAAACTGCAGTGGCAAACATGTACAAAGACAAGGGCAGACTGTGACTAAACTACAGACATCTCAATGTCACCAGTACAATGGTTCAAACATGAAATGATTCCAAGGAATGCAACTGATATTAAGTGAATGGCAACAAGTAATGAATCAGATACGAATGCACCAGGGGAGTAAGTGAATATGCAACAGAAGTGTACACTAGTAAAGGCTCCAGGCAACGGGTCGCAAATGCACCAGTTCGAAACTTCACAAGTACAAGACCTTATTCAAGTGCAGACTACAATGAAGTGGCAATAACAGGTTACAAGAGGCTGGTATGAGTGATTCAAATGTGCATGACTGCATAGTACAACTACCACACAATGCAAGAAGGTCAAGCCAATGGCTCAACACAGCTGCAGTTCAAATAAAATGGTCAAGATATAAAACTAAGTCTCGGCCATAGTTCAAATAAATGGTGACAGTGATGTATCGGTGAACTAACATACATGTTCAATTCCCAATATATAAAGTAAAATGACTGCGACCCATAACAACAACAAAAAAAATGCTACAGGAAGTCAAGAGGCAAGAGTGGAGGCTACATGAAGCACACGTGAACTAAATGATGAACAAAATGCAAGTGAAGATGGCAAAGATCACCAGACTCATCCCAGTGCAATGGGATAGTTCGAACTACATGAACTAAAAATGCAAACAACAATTAAAGTACACAAAGTATGGCCAGAATCTAGAAAGTCCAGATGTATACAAGTATCGTGTATCAATGCAAACTCGACTAACAGACTGAACCACAAAGAGGCACAAATATAGTCTCAACAAAGAGCTACTGTTCTAGACAATGCCTAACCCAAATGACACGATGCCCAGAATAAATACAAAGACAGGTGCAACTCAATACAGCGACTACCAGAAGGAAGTCAAGACTAACCAGTGCTAACATGAAGTGCAAATCAACATGTCAACAAGACCATATACAGAAAGAAAAAGACTCGGGCATCTGATCAAATGCAGTGAATCAGACAACACAATACAGTAAGCTCGAGCACAAGGCTCATGGACAACTGAACACAGGACTTCTGCTACAAAAGTGAATGTAGATAGTGCCAAATTCACAGATGACTGGTCAAAAATGTCAAGTGAAATGCAGACAACACCAAGTAATGGTGAAGTAAGTGAAACAGGCTCAAGTAATGAAACAGATGTGATAAACAAACAGGCTGGTCAAAGTGATACTACAAGTGCAACAGAGAAGATGGCCAGAGACAAAGATCACAGGCAGAGCAAAAACAACAACCTGGGACGAAGTCGAACAAGTCGAGAAACCCAAACCATCACAAATTCAAAAATCATATACGAACGAAAACAAGGGGTTCAAACCCAAATTGATCGAACCATCAATTACTAAATCACTTAAATCCCAAGTCAAGAAAATCGAACAACACGAACGCAGTCCAGATAGCCATAAAATAGGAACACGAAAATCGCGGAGCTTCGAGCTCTAAATAACCCAAAGTAGGAATTAGATGTGAGCGGTTATCCACTCACCTTAGCCACGAATGATGCAGCCAAAGTCCCCTCGAGCACGACTATCATCGAAGCAGCCAGGGCGAAGTCATTGAAGTTGGCGCCCTCGATTTCCAGAAGCAATTGATCGAAGAAGCCCAAATTTGAGGAACGAACGAACGCGAGAAAATCGAGCTGCCATTATTTTCTCTCGTTTGATTTGGTTTTAGGGTTACGAAAATGGAAGAATGGGAGAGAGGAGATCGGGTTTGCCCCTGATATCATCTCGGCAAAGCCAAGAAACATGGGCCAAGATTCAAATTGTAAAGCCCGGTCAACATTTTTATAAAAGAATTTCAAATTTGATTTAAAATCCCAAACAACGATTAACAGTTTTATTAAAGACTTTTAAATACGATTTAAAACTCAATATCAATTGTCAACTAGATTAAATCGTCATTTTGTCAAAAATTAAAATTTACAAAAACTTGGGTTGTTACAGACTTCCCTCCTTAAAGAAATTGCGTCCTCGCAATCATAAGGAATAAACAGACAAAAGGTAACAACCATAAGAGCATGGTAATGTCGAATGCATAAGCAAATGTCAGCAGGGGAAGTATTAGATATGAAATCAAAAGGTTCGATTGATTCAAATCAAAAGAATCAACAATCGTGGGGATCAAGGAATCAAAATCAGACGACTATTAGAAGCAAGAATCAATCGAGTTCTAGCAATGGAAAGAAAAAGGAATCAGAGCAGAAATCACGTACTGCACGAATTGAATGTGAGTAAATCAAATTACTCACCTGAATCGTCAGAGAAAAAGACGAAGCACGAATCTCAAAATCGCAAATATTCAATCATCTAAAACGATAATCGAATTTTCACAAATATCTGATTATCAAAAACGATAATCAGAAACACAATTATTCGATTATCAAATCGAAAAATATTTAATTATCTCAAACGATAATCAATTTCACAAATATCTGATTATCAAAAACGATAATCAGAAATCACAAAGATTCGATTATCAAATCGAAAAATATTTAATTATCTCAAACGATAATCAAATTTCACAAATATCTGATTATCAAAAACGATAATCAGAAATCACAAAGATTCGATTATCAAATCGAAAAATATTTAATTATCTCAAACGATAATCAAATTTCACAAATATCTGATTATCAAAAACGATAATCAGAAATCACAAAGATTCGATTATCAAATCGAAAAATATTTAATTATCTCAAACGATAATCAAATTTCACAAATATCTGATTATCAAAAACGATAATCAGAAATCACAAAGATTCGATTATCAAATCGAAAGATATTTAATTATCTCAAACGATAATCAAATTTCACAAATATCTGATTATCAAAAACGATAATCAGAAATCACAAAGATTCGATTATCAAATCGAAAAATATTTAATTATCTCAAACGATAATCAAATTTCACAAATATCTGATTATCAAAAACGATAATCAGAAATCACAAAGATTCGATTATCAAATCGAAAAATATTTAATTATCTCAAACGATAATCAAATTTCACAAATATCTGATTATCAAAAACGATAATCAGAAATCACAAAGATTCGATTATCAAATCGAAAAATATTTAATTATCTCAAACGATAATCAAATTTCACAAATATCTGATTATCAAAAACGATAATCAGAAATCACAAAGATTCGATTATCAAATCGAAAAATATTTAATTATCTCAAACGATAATCAAATTTCACAAATATCTGATTATCAAAAACGATAATCAGAAATCACAAAGATTCGATTATCAAATCGAAAAATATTTAATTATCTCAAACGATAATCAAAAACGATAATCAGAAATCACAAAGATTCGATTATCAAATCGAAAAATATTTGATTATCTCAAACGATAATCAAATTTTACAAATATCTGATTATCAAAAACGATAATCAGAAACACAAATATTCGATTAATCAAATCGAAAAATATTTAATTATCTCAGGCGATAATTAAATTTCACAAATATCTGATTATCAAAAACGATAATTAGAAGCACAAACATTCGATTAATCAAATCGAAAAATATTTAATTATCTCAGGCGATAATTAAATTTCACAAATATCTGATTATCAAAACGATAATCAGAAACACAAACATCTAATTATCAAAAACGATAATCAGAAGTCATAAATATTCAATTAACGAGTCCGGAATTAACCGAAGTAGTAAAAGTATGGTTCCATACTCCTTACTTTTGCTAAATCGTTTAAATCTCTTTATCGTTTTCTTGAAAGTGCAGAATTGTGTGTTTTAAAAATAACATTTCACATTCTCAAACGGACAAGTCCGGAATTAAGCGAATCAGTAAAAGAAAGGGGTCATAGTCCTCGATTTTGCTGAAACGTTTAAATCGCTTCCTCGTTCTTTTGAAAATTGTAAACTGTAAAAATTTTGAAAACAATTTTAATTTATATTTTTGAAACAACTTCTAAAAATAAAGAATTTTGAAAACGCATGATTAAATTAGCAATATCAGTGTTGCGGGAGAACCGCTTGTAAATCCATTTCAAAATTGACGGTTACCGAAGTTAACACGTCAAAGTCTCATTAAAATAACTGGCATCCAAAATATAATACCAAATGAATTTTCATTCATCAAAGATGTCACAAGAATCTTCTCAAAGATAGAAAGGGATATCATACCCTAAACTTGTATTCATAACAAGTTAATAACACATGAATTCACCAATACACAAAAATTGACAAAACTTGTCAATAGAAATCACGAAAATTGGTGAAGCACAAATTCTAGAAATCATCACAAGAAATCCAGAAAACACATGAAGGGGGGGGAGGCCTAGCATAAAAATGGGAGTATGAAGACTCCAAAACACCGGTATCACATGAACGAGACGCTATCTCTTGGTGGCTAACCAATAAAGTTTCACACAGGAATGGTCCGAAGACCGTAGGGCGCTACCCTACAACAAAGCGGGGTTTAGTCTCCCTCGCAGACAAAGAGACATCGCATAATCGCTAGTCTAAATCATAAAAAGAAAAGGGGAAAGGCCTATCACAAAAATGGGAGTATGAAAACTCACCGACCGGTATCACATGACGAGACGCTATCTCATGGAAGCCATCCATTAAATTTTCACACAGGAATGGCCCGAAGACCGTAGGGCGCTACCCTACAACAAAGCGGGGTTTAGTCTCCCTCGCAGACAAAGAGACATCGCACAGTTGCTAGTCTAAATCATAAAAATCACACAAAGAGTATCCAGACAACCCTCAAAGCCCAAGAGATATGTGTGAGACGAAATCACACCGATGAGGCCTAGTCTAACCGTGCAATATGTGTGAGACGAAATCACACACTGGTGTCTAGACAATCCTCAAAGCCCAAGAGATATGTGTGAGACGAAATCACACCGATGAGGTCCAGTCTAAATCATAAAAATGATCGTCATGATCATAAAGAAGTGTCAACCACACCAAGCTAGTAAATATATGAGTTTAGCTTCATGTCCCATAACCACTTGCTTAACTTAAATATTTACGAACAAGCTGTAAATCTTCACTAGGAAATTGTCACGAAAAGGGTTCAATCGAACAAGTCCAGGAGTTAACCGACGAAGTAAACGCAAGCGTTTCATACCACTTGTTTTACTAGGCCGTTTAATTCAATTTCTCATACGAGTGAAATAAAGGCTTGTATATATTAATAGATTGGAAAATGATTCAGGAAAAGAGCCTTGTAGTAAAATAATTTTTGAAATCGTTTGAAGAAAAGGATTTTAACATTTACTACTAGTATAGAAAACCTTTATATTTTTAGGGTGACAAATCACAAAAATGATTGTAGAAACAATCAATCACAAGAATTCACATACGAAGATGTGAATGGAATCCAAAGAAATCGATACTGAATTTATTAAAATAGGAACACCCAAAAATTCCAGAAAATAGAAGTTATCAAAATCAATAAAGGTGATAACAACTAATTAGGAAAGAAGAATCGATATCAACTGGAAAAACAAAGCAAAACGAGTAGAAATGCATAATTGACTTCAACAGAAGTAAGAATCAAGTCAATGTCGAAGCCAACAGTTATTAGCCGAAGTCGAGTACAAAATGAATCAATCATCATTATCAAAGAAACCAACGGCAAACAAAATCAGAGTCTTGAAAATCAAGAAATTAGCAATTTCCCAAAAACAGAGTGACCGAAGTCGAAGGGAAATCCAGATTAGGAAAACACAAAAATAAGCGTTAGGAATTCATACCTAACAGTCAAAAATAATCATATGTAAAGATGAGAGATAAAACATCGACAAATAGTTGTAACACATGCTCCATCTAAGTTATGTTTTATAATTGTCCTAAACCCCAGGCTCTGATACCAAGCTGTGACACCCCACCTCTATACCCACGCTAGCCAAGAACACTACGGTGTAGTGCTGTCAACTAGCACGGAGAATAAGGCTGTTGAGGAGCGACCATCTATGTAATTGCCTTGTGCGAGCACCGATATGTCAGATAATAAAAACATTGCATTTCATTACTGGAGGAAATCCGACATACCGTTGCAAACTCAAAACTACTACACAGTGGCTATAATAGTTTAGGACAATAGATATAAAGATAACACAGATAACATAAATGCGGAATACAGATGGAACGAAAAGTCTCATATATACAATAACTGATATCAGTTACAATACATTTGACACAATACAAATGATACAACTACAACTGTCGACTCAAGAAGTTATATATATACAAGTACATTATCGACTAATATACATGAATACATTATCATCTTAAAACAGACACACTGACTACTACAACAGTACGAAGACCACTTCAACTGATATAAAAAGTCTTCATAGCTCTAGCAGCAACCCAAAGCTAAAAATCTACAACCTGTAAATACTCGGTCTGACCCGAGTATTACATTCAAAAGAAAATAATACTCGGATCAGTCTAATTCAAAATCAGTTATTAGAGCATAGAAGCAATAATAATCAATCTCAATATAGATGACAGTCACAGAAATCTCGTATATCCAACTCTCGATACGAGAATTGGATAACGGCAGAAATAACACTAAACAGTGTTAATCCACAAAACAGAAATCCAAAGCAGTGTAAGCAATTGAAATGTCAATTTAAAAATATCAATGCTAATTGGCTGCAGTACACGCTAACGTGTACTGCCTCGCCAATACAGCCTACGAATTACGCAACAGGTCGATGAATTAAGGATAAAAGAAATATCGATTAAAATCTGTCAATTCTGGGTGGCTGAAGTGCACGCACGCGTGCACTGCCTCGCCACCACCGAATATACAGTCACCACCACAATGAAACTGCAGTGGCAAACATGTACAAAGACAAGGGCAGACTGTGACTAAACTACAGACATCTCAATGTCACCAGTACAATGGTTCAAACATGAAATGATTCCAAGGAATGCAACTGATATTAAGTGAATGGCAACAAGTAATGAATCAGATACGAATGCACCAGGGGAGTAAGTGAATATGCAACAGAAGTGTACACTAGTAAAGGCTCCAGGCAACGGGTCGCAAATGCACCAGTTCGAAACTTCACAAGTACAAGACCTTATTCAAGTGCAGACTACAATGAAGTGGCAATAACAGGTTACAAGAGGCTGGTATGAGTGATTCAAATGTGCATGACTGCATAGTACAACTACCACACAATGCAAGAAGGTCAAGCCAATGGCTCAACACAGCTGCAGTTCAAATAAAATGGTCAAGATATAAAACTAAGTCTCGGCCATAGTTCAAATAAATGGTGACAGTGATGTATCGGTGAACTAACATACATGTTCAATTCCCAATATATAAAGTAAAATGACTGCGACCCATAACAACAACAAAAAAAATGCTACAGGAAGTCAAGAGGCAAGAGTGGAGGCTACATGAAGCACACGTGAACTAAATGATGAACAAAATGCAAGTGAAGATGGCAAAGATCACCAGACTCATCCCAGTGCAATGGGATAGTTCGAACTACATGAACTAAAAATGCAAACAACAATTAAAGTACACAAAGTATGGCCAGAATCTAGAAAGTCCAGATGTATACAAGTATCGTGTATCAATGCAAACTCGACTAACAGACTGAACCACAAAGAGGCACAAATATAGTCTCAACAAAGAGCTACTGTTCTAGACAATGCCCAACCCAAATGACACGATGCCCAGAATAAATACAAAGACAGGTGCAACTCAATACAGCGACTACCAGAAGGAAGTCAAGACTAACCAGTGCTAACATGAAGTGCAAATCAACATGTCAACAAGACCATATACAGAAAGAAAAAGACTCGGGCATCTGATCAAATGCAGTGAATCAGACAACACAATACAGTAAGCTCGAGCACAAGGCTCATGGACAACTGAACACAGGACTTCTGCTACAAAAGTGAATGTAGATAGTGCCAAATTCACAGATGACTGGTCAAAAATGTCAAGTGAAATGCAGACAACACCAAGTAATGGTGAAGTAAGTGAAACAGGCTCAAGTAATGAAACAGATGTGATAAACAAACAGGCTGGTCAAAGTGATACTACAAGTGCAACAGAGAAGATGGCCAGAGACAAAGATCACAGGCAGAGCGAAAACAACAACATGGGACGAAGTCGAACAAGTCGAGAAACCCAAACCATCACAAATTCAAAAATCATATACGAACGAAAACAAGGGGTTCAAACCCAAATTGATCGAACCATCAATTACTAAATCACTTAAATCCCAAGTCAAGAAAATCGAACAACACGAACGCAGTCCAGATAGCCATAAAATAGGAACACGAAAATCGCGGAGCTTCGAGCTCTAAATAACCCAAAGTAGGAATTAGATGTGAGCGGTTATCCACTCACCTTAGCCACGAATGATGCAGCCAAAGTCCCCTCGAGCACGACTATCATCGAAGCAGCCAGGGCGAAGTCATTGAAGTTGGCGCCCTCGATTTCCAGAAGCAATTGATCGAAGAAGCCCAAATTTGAGGAACGAACGAACGCGAGAAAATCGAGCTGCCATTATTTTCTCTCGTTTGATTTGGTTTTAGGGTTACGAAAATGGAAGAATGGGAGAGAGGAGATCGGGTTTGCCCCTGATATCATCTCGGCAAAGCCAAGAAACATGGGCCAAGATTCAAATTGTAAAGCCCGGTCAACATTTTTATAAAAGAATTTCAAATTTGATTTAAAATCCCAAACAACGATTAACAGTTTTATTAAAGACTTTTAAATACGATTTAAAACTCAATATCAATTGTCAACTAGATTAAATCGTCATTTTGTCAAAAATTAAAATTTACAAAAACTTGGGTTGTTACAGATTTGGATTTTAGAAATAGGTTGACTCTGTAAACCTGGAACAAGAATATTTGTCTGTAACCCAGACATGCACAATCATATATGCATACTTATATGTATATACAAACATAATTCAACTTGAAACAACAGCCCAGATCCTACTTCAAGCATTCATTACCATATCAAAGAATATAAGCAAAAATAAGGGAGTTTGCTCACCTTTGAAATGAAGACAGAGGATAAGCCTGGGAATGATTTATTTGAAATCTGGAAGTTATACTTTTGATCTGAGCTTGATCTTCTGGTTGAATTTATTTGAGTTGTTGTTGAAATTTGTTTAAGTTTAAGATGATGTTTTATTTCACATTTTTTTGTTTCTCAGCTTTGAATGGTCGAACTGATGAGGATGGATATGTAAGAAATGAAGTGTTACAGGGTGATATAATGTGTTTGTACAATACAAAGTGATATTTTTATACAATGGTCAGTGATTTTTATTTCAAATTGGAGGCCGATAGTACCTTGCATTAATTAACATTGTCATACTTTTTATTTCGTATGTACTTATGTTTCCATTTGCAGCTGTACATGCATTATCATCTTGCTTTCCAGGTTGATGAATTATCTTCTTGTATACATTTGTTTCTTCTTTTGCAAGCTTCACTCATATGTAGATTTATTCACTTGTTTACATATCTGAATGCATTTTGTTTTCAAGTGGTTCATACATGTAAATATTTTGTTTGTACTTGAATGTATTATATACTAGTGTGTTCTTTTTCCTTTGCTTTGCCTTCATACTTTTATTTATTCATCTCTATTTATAACTCAAATACACTTGGCCTTGTAATATAAGTAATTTCCGTTTCTAGTTTAAATATTAATTATTGTTATTTAACTTCATATTTATTTTATAAATTCAAACCATTATCAACCATCAATTCTAATATTTATTATTATCATTTATTATTAAACCATTTATTTAAGTTTTAAATTCAAATCAAATAGATATATACATATATATCATTTCAAATTCACTCATATATAATAATTACAATATTTTTACATTTAAATGATTTATACAAAATTTATTTTAATTCGGGGAAACTCGCCTACTTTATCAATTAATTTACAAATTTTTATCCCAAAAATAGCATTAATTATTAATTTAAATTAAGTAAAATCTAGGGTCGTTACATCAAACTTATGCCATTATTATTAATTGTTTGATATATGTTATGTTTTGGTAAATCATCATGTATTTAGGCCCATACCTTGGTTATGCGATATATGGTTGTGTTGCAAATGTCATATGCTCGAATTCCGAACTACCCGTATAGCGATAGTCGCTAGCGGCACTTTCGGAAAATCACCTTTTATCGAAACCGTTTGGTTTCATTATTGTGCTTGGAATCATTTTACAAGTTAAGAAAGTTTTTGACTAATGATGTTTGCAAAAATAATTAATTATTTTAATAATGATTATTTAATTTAATTAATTATTTAATTTAATTAATTATTTAATTAATAAGGATTAAAGTTAACTTATTAATGATGTGTTTGAATCTTAACTAATTACTTAGTTAATTATGATTTAATTTTAACTAATCATTTTATTTAATGATGTTTAAGACTAATTAATCTTTGTATAATGATGGATTAAGATTAATTTATTTATTAATTAATAATGTTTTCAAATTAATTAACCATATTTAATTAACAACTTTTAAAGGTTAATAAATCTGTTTAACCTTAAATAAATATTTTCCTAAATAAAAATTTAAATTAATTAATCATTTTTAAATAATGATATTTAATTATTATTTAATTTAATTAATTATATTATTAATAAATGGAATTAATGATGTTTTAAAGGTAATTTACCCTTTTTAATTAAAGGTCATTGAAGTGAATATATCAACTTAATTAATGAAGTTTTAAAGTTGATTAGTAAGTATAATAAGGATGTTTTAAGGGGATAAATCCTTTTTATAATGATGTTTCAAAAAATTTAAACCCTTTTAACAAAGTGTTTTATAGTTAATACTTGTAGTGTGAAGCCAAGTACGAATTCAGGTTTTTAAAATAAAAGTTTGAATCGTTTTTGGAAATGAATTAATTTTCGTAAGGCGATTCACTTGTATGGAAACAATTTATTGTAAAATTAGCACTAAACATCGAAGAAGTAGACTTGTCGTTATTTCGAAAGACAAGAATAATCGTGAGACATGACTTTAAGGTAACACTACCTTGACTTGTCCGGTATTATTGTTAACCAAGAAATAATACAAGTTTGAATTCGATGAGTGGTGATAAGTATACAAAACTTAATTTCCACGTACGATCAATTTATATCCTCGATAGTTGGTTCCTCGACTATTGGTTATTTCAGCTTCTTTATTTCTTTCATTCTAAGATGATTTATTGATCCATTAAGTGTAACGACCCGATATTTTCAACCATTCGCATCCATTATAAGTGTATAGGTAGACACTCATGCCGGAGTTGAATTGCTCAAAATACCGCGTTGTAATTAAAATTTGGCAAATCTCAGAATATACAGTAAATAAATATAATCACAGATCACAGACACAGAGTAAAATAATGCAGCGGAAGTAAAAGAAATAGTAGTTCATGAAGCTACTATATAAATATATCAGAGTACATAAGATACAATAGAAGAAATAGAGTACAACGGAAGTATAAATAAGATAACCAAGTACAAGCTGAACAGAGCAACATAACTGAAGTCGATAGAACAAGACTAGCAGATAATCTCCAGCGATTCAATTCTCCAGAAGGTGCAAATCCAAATCTATGAATACTCAGGCTGACCCGAGCGTAAAGCAAAACACAAACACTCGAGTCAGGACAATATATACTTATATAATATAAACCAACTCAAGTGAACTGTAATAAGGTACAAGTAACTTAAAGAATGCTTGGGACCGCCCATTCTTTAAGGATCCGTTAAACTATCTACTATGTAGTAATATTCGCTATTATAATAATGTCTAATCAGTAAAGTATAATCATATAGAAAATAGCGTTAAGGGGATGGAGAACCTTAACGCGGTCGGATCTTAAAATCATAATCGTAGTAAAGCTCGATATGGTAGGTGACACGGCACAACTAGGCAATGCCAGGGTAGATATACCAATTACGCATCCGGACTAGTGGTGACGCATAGCAGCCACTACCGCCCACCTCGAACAACACTCCCAATCAAGGGTGGCCACCAAATCAATCACAAGTAATAGAATGGTATCGAAGAAGTGTGTCCGATCAGAGGTGCTACCTCATTGGTCCGTCAATCGCTCCTGTTTTAGCCACCTTATGCCAACTCACGGGAGTTGGGTCCACGTATATACCTTAGGATCGTCGCCACCATCCTACTTCATTCTGGAATCTCCACCGCGTACACGGTTGTCAAAGTGGTTTTCGGTATCGACAGAGAGTATGTCCATATCCAATCCCGGTCTCTTTGCCAACCAATCGTTATTATAACCCGTGGTTATAACTTTTAAAAAAACAATACTTTACTTCAAAATAAAATATCATTTCAAACCATATCTTTATCAAAATAAAGATTTATCATTTCCAAATCATTTCAATATTCCAAAATATCATATCTTCCAAAACTTAAATTTCAAATCATCTCAATATCAAAATATCATATCTTTGATAGTTATACTTCGAAACCAAAAATCATTTTTATTTCAAAACTATACCCATTTCAAAACAATATCATTTCCATTTCAAACATATATTCACCTTTCAAATAGTCTATACTTTCAAAGTTATAATTCTTTTGAAACTAAAACATTTGAAATCATTATACTTTAAAAATCACAACATTTCGAAAACATATATTTGAAATCATCTTTTAATTCTACAAATTTACAAATTTATTAAATTAAACCCAAATTCCAAATTTTTATTTTTATTTCAAACCATCATTTTCAACTCAAATTCAGTTTACTAACAAACCATTTCAAATCTTATAAATTTCAAATATAGGTTTAATTCACAAAATACAATATTCAATCTTTAGTATATTTCAAAGCTTAAATATCCCACATTTCATAAATTCAAAATCATATATATACATTTCAAAATATCAAAATATTATTCAAAACATCATTCATTTATATTTCATTTAAATACCATTTGAATCCATTCTTTTTATTAAATTTAAATACCATTTTAAACTCACATAAAAAACAAATTCTTCCATTTAAAACCACTTAAATGTCTCTTCATTTTCTTTAGCATTTTTAACATTTTATTTCCAAAATTATATCATTTTCCAAAGATTATTTTTCATTAAAATTTATTAAAACAACAAAATATAGTTTCCGTAGCACTTACAAAATGCTATGTAAAGTTATAGTTTAAAATGGTTCATTTAACAAAACGACAGCACTTAAATGCTGTAATATATTTCCATTAAAATTAAAATAAACTTAAATGTTAAGTTTAACCACTACAGCACTTACAAAGTGCTATAATAGCCTTTATTCCAAATTAAATCTTTAGTTCATTTAAACAACTACAACAATTACAAAATGTTGTAATATCTTTTACATACATTTCAAAAATGCTATCAAATCAAATTTAGAGCTTAATTACCATTTCACAAATTTAACTAAATTTGCAATTTTATTTAATTAACTTAAACCTTTAATTAAAACCAAATTTCACATTTCCTAGTCAAGTTATATTTTAAAAGATCACTTTTAAACATTCATTTATTTAACCACTTAAATTCATAGAAAAATCAATAATACTTTAATAAATCACTTAAATTCAAATTTAATCAAATTATCATATTTACCATTTCCAAATAAAATTTAATATCCATTTTATTTATATAACTTAAATATCATTTTTAACCAAAATTCCAAATTTCCACTTAAATTATATTTCAAAAATCCAGTTAAACCATTCATTAATTTCATTTTTAACACATAGAAAAATCATAATTTCTTTAATTCAAAATATTTCAAAATCATTTTAAATCAAATTTCCTAAATTTATATTTTTAAAATACTTAAAAATATCCAAAACACTTTATAAAATAACCACGGGCCTGTATATAGTTTTCTAGCCTAGGTCAAGTGATACGGATATGTATCATTTCAATCCGTAGTTTAAAAATAAAAAAATCCGGGTTCTATCATTTCAAACCCGCAATCCCAAGTTAAATAAAATAAATAAAAACCATTCAGGCCTATCATTTCAGCCCATAACGATTTTTCCCTATTCTAAAGTCCGTTCGGGTATGTATCATTTCAACCCATAGTGATTCTAATCTACAGGGAACTTGCAGTGTGATAAACATATATAAATAACAGAATAGCATGAAATAACAGTAACAAATGATATAATAAGTGTAATAACAGGTGTGAACATCATATGATAATAATATAAACATATATGACATGATGATATACATTACAGATTCAAATGGTGTCGGTTTATCAGTTATATAGGTACATATTGTCTGGTGAGAATAACTCACCTGTATTGAGCTGGAGATTACAACCAAGGCACATAACACAAACACAATGAAGGCACGACAACTCGAATACAACTTGAAAGTGGAGAGCCAAAGCTAATAGCCTTGAATACATTTATACAAAACAATACAATTTATATAAGTTTCAAAACAATTCAACACTAGACAATGTTAGAAATCAATGCCCAAAACAAAGACAAATGTTTTGCACTTGTTCTCAACTTCACATACTTCAGTCATGGACTGAAATAGCACAGTAAAGGCATGAATTAAGGTCTGGTTTGGGTCCCTATAGGGTTGGCCTAGCATGGATTTGATGGTGAAGAGAGGTATAGGTGCAACAAATCTACACTACAAGGCAAATACAAGGCAAATATCAACATTTCAAGGCTATGAATGGGCTCGACCAGAGGCTATGTGGGTAAGGCTTGATGTCCAGATGGTGGTGGATGATGTGGCAGAGGGTGGAGGTCAGGTCAGAGGTGGTGGTGGTGGAGGAAGTGGCGGCAAGTGGTGGGTAAAGGTGATGATGCAAAACTAGGTCTAGGCTTTCATGTAAGTGATGGATTTTTGGGTTTTTGTGGTGATGCATGCCATAGGGGTGCTCGGCCTGGAGTTGGTGATGATCTAGGGTGGTAGTTGGTCGGAGCATCAGGTGGTGGAGGTTGGCCAAGGGCTGGAGGAGGAGGAGCCAATCAAATCTAGATGAGAACAAGTGCAAATTCAAGTAGAAAACAATAGAAAAAGCAAGTGGAAGAAGAAGAATTTTACCCAAACTTTTCCACAATGAAGATGGCCGAAATTTTTGATGATGAGAAAGATAATTCACGTGAAAAATAATGTGAAGTGCAGCTGAAAGAAAGGAGTAAAGGTACGGCCAAAAAAATTTAAGGTGGAGGTTGAGAAAATGAAGAGACGGGAAAACAAAGAGACAAGAGCAACTAAAGAGACACAAACCTTTTCAATTTCTTTTATATATATTTGTAATTTATAAATACATAAAAAAACTGAGAAATATAGATAACAACTCAGAAATAAAAATAAATATATAAAATAAATAATTAAATTTTGAATAAATAGAATTTAAATTAAGAAAATGGCTTTAAAATGCAAACTAGGCTTTAAAAGTTAGAAATAACTTCAGTACACTTTGAAAAAATATATTTTAATTTAAATACATATAAAAATGAATATAAATAAAGTAAAACACAGCAAATAAAAGTGAATGCATGAAATAAATAAATAAATTTTAAATTAAATATAATTTTAATGAAGAAAATAGTAGAAAAATGGAAACTAGGCTTTATAAATTGAAATAAATTCAAGTAAACTTTAGAAAAATTATACCATCACTTTAAAATTATTAAAAGATAAAAATATACATAAAATAACATATTAAAACATATTGAAATAAAATATGACAAAGAAATATAATTTATACAATTTAAAATAAATAATATTGCAAAATAAACAGTTTATACACAAAATTGAAACTTACATAACTTCTACAATATAAGTCCGTTTTCAACGAAACGAAAAGCAGTATTCATGGAATTAAACCTATTTTCATAATAAAAGATAAAATTTAAGAATTTGAAATATTTAAATTT
Organism: Allium fistulosum; assembly: GCA_030737815.1. Taxonomy (NCBI): domain Eukaryota; kingdom Viridiplantae; phylum Streptophyta; class Magnoliopsida; order Asparagales; family Amaryllidaceae; genus Allium; species Allium fistulosum. The sequence goes on along the minus strand of CM060903.1, from coordinate 762,251,943 downwards.
AAAGTTTAAAAGTCAAAGTTTGACCAGTTTGAACAGAAATTCACTTTACAGTAAAATATCCAATTTTTACTAGTTTGAAACTATAATTTACATAACAATCAAAATTTATATTTAGAAATGAAATATTTGAAATAAAACAAGTTTAAAATAATTTCAAATTAAAATAAAGTTTTTAAATCAGGAAATTCAATTTAACAGAAATAAAATATAAAATAAAATAAGCCTAAAATGTAGGGTTGTTACACTCTCCCCCACTCAAAACTTTTCGTCCCCGAAAAGGAATGAGGTACGGGAAAGCACAGAAAAAGAAAAAGAAAAAACAATAGAGTGAAATAGGATTAAGACAAGATGATAAGGAGATTGAAATTATACCTGATAACTATTGTTATAGGCAAGTTTAACAAGTTGGAGGTGATCAAATCAAGAACACAAACACGAAAAAGATTCTTTAGAGTCTGAATCACCCTTTTCACTTTAGCGACGGTCCATGGATGGAAAACAGTGTTCAGATTCCAAAATGAGTAACAAAGATTTCAAAGATTATAAAAAGATTTCTAAACAGACTGGTATAAGCAATAGCCTTCCCATTCTGTAACAAGATAAGAGAAATAAGGACAACCAAAAGATAGTTTGAAAAAAAAACAAAATAAGATAATAAATTTGAAACAATAATGCTTTGAAATCATAACAATTTAGGGATGTTTATCATTTGGAAATCATACTACTAAAAATCATAACACTTTGGAAATGTTATTCTTAAAAAAAGAACATAATACTTAGAAAATCATAACACCTTTTAAAAATAATCTTCATTTAAACCATTTTAATCCAAGATCAAACAATATTCATTTTAAAGTTGTAACATTTCTAAGTTCATTCAATTTTAAAAATTTCCAAACATTGTCTTTTCAAAATAGCAGCACTTATAAAATTCTAAGTAGATATATTAATATTTCAAATCAGTTTAGTTCCAGAAATATTTATTTGGACATCATTTAACTTATGACTTATTAAAACAAACTTTTATGAATGGAATATCCAAATTAAACTATACTTCGTTTATTAAGTTAAAAGTTTACTATTTTAGTTAGCTCTTAATTTAACGCATAACCTAACACTTTATTTAAAATACCCATTTCACAAATAGATATTCCTTTAATAAGTTACACTTAAAATTCCATTTGAAAACCAAATTCTCAATTATCAATTTTTAGTGATGTTAAAATACATTTTAACTATTCAAATCATAATCATTCATTTTTCAAGACATATCTATTTCATAAATAAAATATTTATATAGCAAATATAATAATCAAATTTCTTTACACATTTATTCATTTAGACATTAAGCGTTGATATCCTTTGTCGAAAATGACTAAATCTAAAGCGCGAGAGGAAGCCAAGCTATGTGGGGTTGCTCCAATCAGGATAGTTTCACATCTCATCTAGATTGGATTCGGTAGCGCTATTAGATGTGGAATATTCAGATATTCGGTAAGGTTTGGCGGGGTCCGTTTTGGTATTGTCCAAGAAGTGTCACAGAGAAAATGAGCTTCTCAAAAGTATATTACTAGAGGTATACTTTAAGGGTGGTGCACCTCCCTAGTAATTTGTTGGAGATTTTCCTTTTCTTATTTGATTCGAACCTTCATATTTCATCTTCTTACTTTCACCGGAAAGAGTCAATCACTCTTCGTGGTGTTTAATTATTTATCCACTCTTTACATTTGGATATTGATTTATGTGAGAGTAAGCCTGTTCCGTGTTCAGCACCGTGGTCTAACATGTTCTTATTTAATTACATATCTTTGTTTAAAGTTTTACTCATACTGGACATATCGTCTGACCCGAGTTATATGTTTCCATAAACTATCAGCTACTCATTTTATTTGAGTAGTCCGAGAGTAGAAGGTTTGTTGACGCAGCGGATTATTCAAAACAATGTAAATCGGTGAAAGTAGTAGTCGATGGATTGATGAATGCTGAATTGCCCGAATTCGTTGATCCGAAGATGCCGAACTCTAGCTATCTCGAACTCGTTGATCGCACACGATACCGGGTTCAAAGATCTTCAATTCTTCAAGCGTTGATCAAGCGCACTTGATTCCGCGAATCGGCTTCTACAATCGTTGAATCGAGCGCACTCGATTATCCGAAAGAGGAGATAGGAGATTACACTCAACTACCAATTTGGAATGAAAGCACAAAGCAATCAAAGAGAATTTTATTCAAAAATCAACAACCTTTACAAAATGAGAGACCCGGCCTATTTATAGGCGTTTTACAACTCACACAAAAAAAACAATAAAATTCACCAACTCCTAAGTCATTGCCGACCTAACAGTCACGACTCAACAAAATACATCACGACTTATTTACAAAGTACACGACTCAAAAGATGCGACCTATGACATCAAACAGAAAATACAAACTTAGGTCGTTGCCGATCTACGAGTTATAACCTGCGACCTAAAACACAATACAACAACAACACACGACCCAAATTAAGTCGGAAACGACTTAAACACATCACAGTAGCATCTTCATACGACTTAAGAATCAACGGTCAAGATTAAGGCGGCATATGATTCAACGGCATCCAGCTTTCGCGACTTAAAGATAACTAGCTTTATTCGACTTAAGAAACAACGGCCAAGATTAAGTCGGCATATGAATCAACGTTATCCAGAGCTTTGCGACCTAAGACCAAAGTATCATCACGCGACTTAAGAAAAATCAATGGCCCAGATTAACTCGGCAGAGAAAACAACGGTCAACAGCTACGGCGACTTAAAACATGCGGCGACTTAAAGAAACCCATGGTGGAGATTAACTCGGCAGAAAATCCAACGGCCTTCAGGCTTCCGCGACTTAAGAATATGCGCATCAGAAACTTTGCGACCTAAGCTTTAGGTGGGTAACGACCTAAAAAGAACATGTAGCGACTTAAGGACTTCACGCCTTAACTTCTTGCGACCTAGCTCCTTGCGACCTAACTTAGGTCGTTCCATTTTAGCTCGTAGTACCTTTAACTCGTTGAGTCGTTCCAGCGTTCTACCTTCTAACTTGTTAGGTCGTAGACATCCTTCCATAAGTCGTGAGCGACCTTGTTAAGTCGAAGTTCATTAGGTCGGAACTTGTTAATGTGACTGGAATGATTTAAGGTAGCTTCTGTTATCTTGCTAACTCGTAGGTCGTTAGGTCGTAGCCTTTTCTCCCTGACTTGGTTAAGTCGTAAGCCTCCCCCGTTAAGTCGTAGCTCTTCCTCACGTGGTTCCTTAGGTCGTAGACGACCTACAACCTCTACGTTAGGTCGCAAGTCTTGATCACGACTTATGCCTTTGACAAATGAAGGTTGCGCTGCATCATCCTCCCCAGGTTGAGAAAAATTCGACCTCGAATTTAGAAGCTTCCTTCTTCGAGATGCTGTCTTCCATTCATTATCTGGTTTGACACTGCCCTGGTGATAACCATTCTTGAAATTAAACTTGTTCTTTACTTTGGATGTTATGGTTCGAGCTAAATAATAAATGGAATAGAACAGACGTGGCATAAGGCAGGCGGCATAAGAAAGTGTCCTGAGGGATATGGCATGTGGAAAAGTACGGACTAAACTCAGCACTAGATGCCAGATCCACTTCAGATAGCATAGAACTTCAGAAGAATAGTGTCGTATACCAAATTGTTTGTGCCAATAGGAAGATGTGATATAGAACCAAAACATGTCTAAAATGTGTGAAGATATAAGGAAATTTATAATCATGGAATGACTTGGGAAATCTCGACCGAAAAATTGTGATGACTCATGCTCAGATTCTTGTCTTTCCTTATCCCGTTCAGATGTATCATCATCTTGAATCATCCCTTGACGTGTTGCATCAAATTCCCCTGACTGAAATGAACTCCCACTTGCTTCTCCTTCATCATATTTAGGTTCATAATATGGTTCCCAGCAATCGACATTGGCAATGTTGGTAGCGTGGACATCATCTGACAACTTCCACTGACAATCATTCTCTTCCTCCTGTCGTTCTTTCAGACTCATAAGCTCATACGATCCTGGCTGTAGAATAGCATCTGTTACGAGTTCAGTTTGAGGTTGGATGTCCTGTAGAGATGGTAACTCTTCGGAAAACTCCTCAGAGTATTCAACTTCAGACTCATCGAATTCTGATCCAACTTCCTCATAAGCATCAAAATCTTCACTCGTTCCTTGCCGTAATAATACAAACAAGTCAGTACTAATTTCCACCTTTTCGTCAGGCTCTTCCAAACATACAAAACTAGATTCTTCAGGCAGTTCCTCAGACATCTCATCTTCACATTCTTCAAATACTTCATCTTCTTCAGGATTCTCAAAATCAGAATCTTTTCCAGGTTCAATCATCATTGACAACTCATCATCATCTTCCATTTTATTGATGAACTCTTTCAAACTATCTGATTCTGCCTTCTCTTCTGTTTCACTCTCACTTTGTTCATGCTTCTCGGAAACTAAGGAATTTATACATGGCTGACTCTCATCCATAAGCTCAGGTGCTAAATAAGAATCCTCCATTGTCAAATGAATTTCCTCCATCCCGAACACAGCTTCTTCTTCCATACTATCAACATCAAACAGTGGCAATGAAGAGTAATCAACTTCTACCTCCACATACTTTGACTCAACTTCTTCTTCATCGTCAAATTTCGACGGTTCATAAAAGTCAATTTCTACAGTCCCCCACAACAAGTTACCTCCTTTCTCTATTGACAAAACTTCTACTTTCCCTGATAAAGTCTCCTCAAATCCTGGCAAAAATTCTTCATCGTCGTCAAATTGTGGTGGTTGATAAAAGTTAACTTCATCAATCAAATTACATTCTTCGTTCTCCAACTCGACCTCTTCATCTTCGTTGTCAAACTTTAGTGGTAAGGTTGCGAATGATTCTGTATGTCTGACCACTTCAAATTCTTCTAACATTGGTTTAACCTCCTCGAAAGTTTTAAGCTCTTCACTTGCCTCATACCTAACCAAGATTTCAGCACTACCTTTCGATTCTTCAGCACTTTCGCCGAAAGGTAATGGACTAGTTGGTTCCTCTTCCTCTTCTGTCTTGCTTTCAGTAGTATCATCCACATCCTCACTTTCACATTCTTCTATAACAAAGGTTTTCTTCTGGGACTTTGTACATTCAAAACTTCGATGGTCAGACTCCTGATAATGATAGCGCTTAATTTGGTCATCAACATTTGTCTTAGTGATTCCACGTACAACTGGTTCGTTGACTCTCCTAGAAACATTCATACTGCAATTAACACCTTTAGTTTGACTGCTGGAGTTTGTAACCACACCCTTTCCTCGACTCCCTTGACTCAACTTCCGCAATTGTTGATCAAGACGAGCTTGATAATTGTAGGGTAAGAAATTTGCCTTCATCATCCTTTTCATCTTATCCCACTTGACAACTTTAGACTTCCTCATCCGCTCTCTGGTTGATTTAGTTTGTTGCCACCAGTCCATGGCTTTTCCTTTCAAACTTGCAGCAACTAACTTCACTTGACGATCCTCAGGAACGTAGTTGAGCTCAAAAACATTTTCAACCGTGGATAACCAGTCCAAGAATTCCTCTGCTTGTAGCCCACCTCGGAATTCTGGAATCTTCGTATCCTTTCTTGATTTCCATGTATAACCATCCTCTTCAATATTCTTGTATCGATTTTGCCCTTGACCAGAATATCGAAAATGAACACGATCACCATAACTTTCCTCTTCAAATTTAGTTGAACTTCGTTGTCGATTCTGAACATCGACTCTTCTATGCCTATGCACGTCCTCTCTACTTCTTTTCTCATAATCATAACGTGGCGACACTCTCCGTTGATTTCGATTCATGTCAAACTTCATTCTCTCTACTTTCTCGAAATCCTTATTGAATCTTTCATCACTACGTTGCTTCTTCTGTTCAGGATCTTCTCTCTCATATAAATCTGCAACACGATGATGACGGTTAACATATCTCGGAGGCATGATCAAGCCTTCAAACTTTGACTTTCGCTCCACTCCAAATTTCAAACACCTTTTGAACTTAGATCCAAAATGAAATGGATCGAAAACTTCCACTTTGTAGCAAATCGCGATGAACACGATGGACAAAGTTTCGGCCTCCAATGTAATTCCGATCAAACAATCTTCGAACAATGATGACTCTTCTCTTGCTCACGGCTCACGGTTTAACACTTCAAGCACTCGTCTTCTCTTCAAACTTCAAATCTCTTCAAATGATTAGGCTCCAAGTCTCGATCTAGCTATGATTGGCTAGAACAAGCTCTGATACCAAAACTGACGCAGCGGATTATTCAAAACAATGTAAATCGGTGAAAGTAGTAGTCGATGGATTGATGAATGCTGAATTGCCCGAATTCGTTGATCCGAAGATGCCGAACTCTAGCTATCTCGAACTCGTTGATCGCACACGATACCGGGTTCAAAGATCTTCAATTCTTCAAGCGTTGATCAAGCGCACTTGATTCCGCGAATCGGCTTCTACAATCGTTGAATCGAGCGCACTCGATTATCCGAAAGAGGAGATAGGAGATTACACTCAACTACCAATTTGGAATGAAAGCACAAAGCAATCAAAGAGAATTTTATTCAAAAATCAACAACCTTTACAAAATGAGAGACCCGGCCTATTTATAGGCGTTTTACAACTCACACAAAAAAAACAATAAAATTCACCAACTCCTAAGTCGTTGCCGACCTAACAGTCACGACTCAACAAAATACATCACGACTTATTTACAAAGTACACGACTCAAAAGATGCGACCTATGGCATCAAACAGAAAATACAAACTTAGGTCGTTGCCGATCTACGAGTTATAACCTGCGACCTAAAACACAATACAACAACAACACACGACCCAAATTAAGTCGGAAACGACTTAAACACATCACAGTAGCATCTTCATACGACTTAAGAATCAACGGTCAAGATTAAGGCGGCATATGATTCAACGGCATCCAGCTTTCGCGACTTAAAGATAACTAGCTTTATTCGACTTAAGAAACAACGGCCAAGATTAAGTCGGCATATGAATCAACGTTATCCAGAGCTTTGCGACCTAAGACCAAAGTATCATCACGCGACTTAAGAAAAATCAATGGCCCAGATTAACTCGGCAGAGAAAACAACGGTCAACAGCTACGGCGACTTAAAACATGCGGCGACTTAAAGAAACCCATGGTGGAGATTAACTCGGCAGAAAATCCAACGGCCTTCAGGCTTCCGCGACTTAAGAATATGCGCATCAGAAACTTTGCGACCTAAGCTTTAGGTCGGTAACGACCTAAAAAGAACATGTAGCGACTTAAGGACTTCACGCCTTAACTTCTTGCGACCTAGCTCCTTGCGACCTAACTTAGGTCGTTCCATTTTAGCTCGTAGTACCTTTAACTCGTTGAGTCGTTCCAGCGTTCTACCTTCTAACTTGTTAGGTCGTAGACATCCTTCCATAAGTCGTGAGCGACCTTGTTAAGTCGAAGTTCATTAGGTCGGAACTTGTTAATGTGACTGGAATGATTTAAGGTAGCTTCTGTTATCTTGCTAACTCGTAGGTCGTTAGGTCGTAGCCTTTTCTCCCTGACTTGGTTAAGTCGTAAGCCTCCCCCGTTAAGTCGTAGCTCTTCCTCACGTGGTTCCTTAGGTCGTAGACGACCTACAACCTCTACGTTAGGTCGCAAGTCTTGATCACGACTTATGCCTTTGACAAATGAAGGTTGCGCTGCATCATTTGTATTGAGCTATTTTGAAGACGACATCCAAGAAGGAGGCGTTTCATCTTCTTTATTATCTATTCCGCTGTATTATTTAGTTGTGTAAGTGTATTTTGTTTTAGCATTTGTAAAGGCAGGATGTTATAATTGCCTAAGCTGATTTGGTAGTACTTTTGTGTAACTCTGGTAACTCCCTGTTAAGGAGTAACCTGATGTATTATTTACTGTTATGTTATATTTAATAGTTTCATTTTGAGGCTTTCTATCCTGTTCTTTATTTTACCCCACGATGATTCATCTTTCCGCTGCTTGGGCAACGGCACACGAACACCGAGGATGTGTTAAGTGTCGTTCCTAGAGGTCAAAAAGATGGGTCGTCACATGTATGGGGTGCAAAAATCAAGGTAATTGCTTTGGAGATGTATGGCTAAGATTAAGGCTTCTTTCTGGCCGGGTACAACACCTCAAATAACCGTACATTCTCAAATCAAATTTAATTTAAATTCAAGACTATTTGATAGTGAGAAAGTCAGTGATTCTAGACTAGCAATCTGACGAATCAAGGAATTTTAGAGGAAGAGAGCTCATCCTTTCAATTTGGACTTGAGGGCATTTGCTGTAGGTAATAATAAATTTACATATATGAAGAACGATTATGCTATTATATTTTATTAATAATGTACATCTGTTTATTTATACATATATTATTATTGCTTAATTAGTATGGTGAGATTTCTATAGGTAACATTGTCGTCACAATAACGATTGACTATGTGCATAAATATACTAATACATATTCATTTTATCAATATTCTGATGATCTATGTTAATAAAAGTATTTTATTTTAATATTATATTAATCAATAATATATATATATGTTAATAAATGCATATAATTAATTTGTATCAAAGCAAATATATATGTATATACTATATAAAATTGATCAAATATTTTTCTAATATTTGTTTATATAATTTAAAATTTTTACAGCTGAAATGAATTTTTGTTATTATTAGATATTTTATATTATTATTTAAACTCTATAAGAGTTAATAAATTTATATAAAATAAATAATGTTTCAAAAGTTCAATTTCATATTTTTTAAAACTATTTCATCATGTTAGAAGCTTTCGTAACAAATTTGAGAATTTTTCATTTCTTTTTTATACCTTTTAAAATTAAATTAATATTAACTGTTTTAATAATTAATTAATTAAAAATATTAATTTTTTCGAAAAATACCAAACAAATTTGGTAACCTATAAAATATCTTTCTAGATTTTTGGAAAATTTGAAATTTGATATTTTAATAAGAAATTATTTTATACTATTTAATTAACGACAAATTAATTTATTAATTCATATATATTTATATATTAATATATTAAAATCATAATAACTTCAAATCTGCAATATTTTCAAACTGAAAATTAAAATAAAATTAAAATTATATATATATATATATATAATTTATTACTATATAAACTTATATTTAATTATTATATTTATAATTACATACATACATACATAGATATATATTTATATAATTATTTTATTTTAATTCATTTATATACATATAAATGAGTAAAATAATTTGTTTTATGAATATATAATTTTGTGTATATATATATATAATTATTATTTGTGATATAATATATATATATATATATAATTTCTATAATAATTTTAATTTAGCAAACATATTTATATATTCTTATATTTAACTATTTAGATATTTATAGCTATAAGTATATGCACATATTTAGACAACATACAATACATATAGAATGAGCTAATGTGTCCATTACGATGTAGATCCCAACATCTATATACAGACATGTTATACCTTCCATGGAATATCATGTTACATATGCACATACATATACATATGTATATGATGCATGTATATACTTATATATATTAAGTAAAACTAAATCAAAAAACTTCATACTACAATTTATAAATTTAAATAAAATACATGATCTTATTTAAACTAAATTTAGAAATGTTCTAAATAATTAGACTTCGTAGAATATAGATCCAATAGGGTAAAAAAATTTGAAATTCACCCATATCTTCCGCTGCAGGCTGGCCCAATTCCAACTTTTTTTACGTATAATATGCCTTATTTTTTTTATCTCCTTTTGTTGATGACAAAGCGAGAGAAGAACCTGTACTTTACATGTAGTTATATTGGCATTACATAAACTACTTAAGTTGAGGGGAACAAACTAATAACACTTATATTGTAACGACCCGGATTTTTGAACAATAAATAACTACAAATTAGAAATATTTAAATAATTTAATCTTGGATTTAAAATGAATAAAAAATGATTTCGAAGGTTTATTTAAATTTAGTTTAAATAAGAATGGGAATAATAAGCTTTTAAGTTAGACTTAAAAGTAATTAAATTGGTTTTAATTAACATGTGAAATTATCATTTTAGGGCACTGTCTCGGATTTCGATGAAACTAGTACCATTGGATTCGAAATAATGAATTATTGTAGGCCGACGAGTTTTGTGATGATTGGACGTACATGTGGTCATGCAAGCTTGAAACACGTAGCGATTAATTTTAGGAATTAAAATATAATAAAATTTGATTTTAAAAGCTAACTTCTGCTTATGATGGAATTAGATCTCGATACTAGTTCCATTGTGTTCAAAATAGGGGAAATTGGCTAGAAGCACCAGTGAGCATGTGACGACCTACATTTCGGAAGGTTTAAATTGACAATAATCCACACATATCCAACTCAAACAATCCGAAACACAGATAATCAATGGGGTTAATTAAGAAAAATAAGAAAGAAGAAGAAAACAAAACACAATCTCACAGCGGAATGACAAAATATAATAATCAAATAAACAGTTCATGAAGCTATTTATACTATATATTTGATTATAATTTATATAACATCTATTAGAGTTATACATACAACAGAATAATAGAATACAACAGTGCAGCGGAACAACAATGTGGTGAAATAATACTAGTAATAATAATATACCAAATCTTCATCTTCATCCTCCAGAAAATAATCTTCAAGGTGCTGAAAATTCAGGGATGACCCGAGCGTATGCCAATAAGAGACCTCGGTCTCTTTAACAACCAGACGTCGTTGGACACACCGATTGGTTCTTTTACATTTCGAAAATGATTCATACTTGATATCAAAATATCATGTTCGCTTCAAAATCAATTTCATTTCAAAATTATCATATTCACTTGAAATTAATTTCACTTGAAAATATCATTTCATTCAAATATTTCAATTTCATTTCCAAAATCGTTTCGAATTTCAACTTAGGTTATAACTTCATTTTAACCCAATTCACATTTAAATTCATGATTAAAATATAAACATTCCACCCTTGAACGGTTTGAATTTTTAGAAAATAGTTTGAATAGTTTAAAAGTTAAAATAGTTTAATATAAAATAGTTTGAGTATTGAAAATGGTTTATATACTAAAGTAGATAAGAAAATCAAAATAATTTGAATATTTAAAAAGATAGATTTTAAACAGTTTATATTAAAATAATTTATTTGAAAATAGTTTCAAAGTCGAACTGGTTCAATTCCAAATCTTTCAATTCAAATCATCTTAAGTCTCAGTTCCATTCAAATCGACTCAATTCCAATTTCAATTTAAATCAATTTCAATTTCCACTTTAATTCAAACCAACTTCAATTTCGATTTCGATTTCGATTTCCATTTTGATTTCAATTTCCATTTCGATTACAATTTCAATTCTCAATTTTAATTAATTACAATTCAATTCTCAATCTTAAACCATTTCAATTTATATCAATTTAGGGTTCGATTTCAAAACATCAATTTAAATCACTTAAATCAATTTAAACTTCAATACTCAATTTAAGGTTCAGATCTTTAAAAATAATTCAATCTCGAGCCAAATTTTGATATATCAACTTATATCACTTTTACTTAAATAACTTCGAAGTTCAAGTAAAAGTTCAAATCTTTCAACACAATTCAATTTCCATAATTCAAATCATATTTCAATTCTAACATCAAATTTCAAATTGCATTCTTTAAACAATTTCTTTTAACCAATTCCAATTTCACATTTCAAGCTCGAGTTCGAAAATAATTCAATTCCCATATTCCAATTCAATTTTATTTTTAAAAACAAATTCACTTGAATAAATTCAAATCCAAGAATTTAAAATCGTTAAATTTAACCAATCTGGTGTCCATATATAATTTTTTATCCAATGGCCAAGAGATCAGTTATTTCAATTTTTAATTTCAGGGATGGATATATATCATTTCAATCCAAATCAAAGTGTCATAGGTATATATCATTTCAATCTATTTCTTAATTTATTCGAAATAATTCCAATAACAGTTTATATATTGTCAATGATACACATAGTGATAACAGGATATATATAAAATAAATAAACATCTAATCATCAATATATCAACCAATAGCATCCATCACAACCAACATTCAAATCAGTCAAAATCTTAAACCATTTCAATTTATATCAATTTCGAGTTTGATTTCAAAACACCGATTTAAATCACTTAAATCAATTTAAACTTCAATACTCAATTTAAGGTTCAAATCTTTAAAAATAATTCAATCTCAACCCAAATTTTGAAATATCAACTTATATAACTTTTACTTAAATAACTTCGAAGTTCAAGTAAATGTTCAAATCTTTTAAAATAATTCAATGTCCATAATTCAAATCATATTTCAATTCTAACTTCAAATTTCAAATTGCATTATTTAAACTATTTCTTTTAACCAATTCCAATTTCACATTTCAAGCCCGAGTTCAAAAATAATTCAATTCCCATGTTCCAATTCAATTTTATTTTTATAAAACAAAATCACTTGAATAAATTCAAAACCAATAATTTAACATCGTTAAATTTGTAACGACCCACAAATCCATACCCTTTGAGTCAACACTAAATCACACGTGTCCAACTCAAATTGAACAGATATACGAATCTTTAGGGGTGAAGAAGAAAAAGATAGAAGAAGGAAATAGAAACAATAATACATAATCTCACAATCGCAGTGGAACAAAATATAATATATAATAACATATTTTATACAAAGAATTTGTAGCTGTTAATATATATATATACAATCATCAGAGTACAACAATCAACTATCAATCTGGACAGTTATTATAACTTGTCCTCACCAGTGTTGATTATACAGTCTACACACACAGCGGAAAATAAATCAAGTATGTGGAATATGCGTGAGTCTCCTCCAGCTCGTCTCCTGAGCTCCATAGCATTCTAACCTGAATTTGTAATACTCGGTCTGACCTAAGCATTATAATAAAATAACACCCGAGTTAGTCTGGAAAACCAGCGTGAGAAAACACACTCAATTTGAATTTTATTATATTTTCAAAATCCTTTGAAAAACAAAGGTATCTCGTAAGACCACGTCACACATAAACAGGACGGGTTTTTACCTTACGATAACCAAAACATTTTATGTCAAAATCCTCTGATATTATAATAGTGTCTATAAAAAGTAAATTAGAAAATAGCTGAAATGCTTGCATCTCACATTTCAACACAGTTGGGCAAAATCAAAACCGTACGACGCTTATTGGAGAATGGATTCCATACTATGACCAGGTAAGAAACTACCTTCGGTTGAGTGCATCTCTGGACCAATGCACCCGGGTCTGACAAGAACATCTTGTACCCTGCCATACAGGACCGGCCTAGCACTTGACTACTAGTACCGAATATGTTATCACTCCGGGTGTTCCAACTCTTATCGAGCGCTCTCTTTCCATGCACAACCATTTCCATAATTATAATATATCCAAGGGTATCTAGAAAAGTGATAACATACCCTAATGGTAGCGACCCACTTAGCCCTGCTGCATGCCCTGTTTCAGTCATTTTCCCGGTTGATGAGGCTTGAGGCTACGTTTACCTTTAGAATAGCATTCATACTTGGAATGGTAACACTGCCATCCAGGCAACGATGCAATGATAGCATCCATCCATACAAGTTGTTCTGGGTCTGAACAAACCGAATCTCCTTCAAGATCACCATCTCCACTATCTTTGAGATATCACAATTCGTAACGCACAAATCAGATCGAAGTGGTTTTCGGATAATTAAATCCGATACCGGTCTCTTCGAAACGATTAACGAATTTGGCCAATTTTGATAGTCAGTTATTTAACTATCAAATACATCCATAAGCGGTCACTAGGTCTTGTTTTGTAAATCTTCAAGACATTTATTCAAAATATCTTTACAAAGATATATATTTAAATCTCTTCCAGTATATTCAATAATTGAAATCAATTCAAATTCTTATATCCATAACGGGATATTTAAATCCATATCAACAATTAGAATATTTCTTCAACCCATTTATAATTCAACCTTCTGAAAAATATTTTTGAAATAATAATCTCGTAGTTAAATATTTCAAATCCTTCCAGTTTAACACTTGGAAAATATTTATAAGTATATTTTTCCTAAAATCCCTTTAATTCCAATACTTGGGAATATTCCCTTTTTTTACTTCATACTTTCCAAAATCCATATGATCCATTTGTAATTTCCTTAACCCATTTACAATGGATTCGATAAGTTTTCGGAATTCATTAATTCATCCCGTTTAAAATTTCCAAAATCGATTATACTCGTCTATAATCTCAATTACCCATTTCTAACTTCCTTTTTATGAATTTTAATTCATTTCCTAAGTTTCTATATTTAAATACTTTGGAAATTTCCTTCAATCCCCATAATTTCACTATAAGATTTCTCTTATACAAACCATCTCAGTTAAATAAACTCCGTTTACAAATCTCGACAGAATTTATAAATAAATCTCAATCATTTCAAACTCTATATATATATTTTTTAAAAGGATAATAACTTATTTTTAAAATATGTTTAAGTAATTATTTAAAAATATTAAAGCATTTTTAAATAGATGGCGACAACTAGTTTCCAAATCATTTATAATAATAATAATAATCAATTCTCAAAGCTTGTTATAAAAATTAGAATTTAATTCAATTAATATTAGGTATTTGAAAATTTACTTTTCGAAATTGTTAAATACTAAGCAGCTTTGACTATATAGTTTAATAAATAAAAATATCATTTTTTAAAAAACAATTTAATCTCTCAACCAAAAATATTTTTTTAAACAAATTCCAATAAGCAATTTCAATTTATAAATCTCTCTCGATTCCTATCACATCGACTGCATTCCAATTCCCTAACCATTCTTACATTCCAAAAATGGAATCCATTATTTTTCCTCAAACCGATTTCCATATTCTGATATAAATTCACACTATTAATTTATATTCCCAATTTATCAACTGATATCGCTTTTCCCTTATTTATAAACATTGTTTATAATTTAAACTCCTTTGAGTTTTCACTTGTTTATAAAACTAATTTCGTTTATACAATCTCATTTTATAAATCCATTTCTTAATAATTCTATTTATTTTTCAAACCTATTTAAAATATCGATTTTAACTTCCTTTCCTTTTTTTCCTAGAAATATCATTTTAAAATCCATTATTTGAAATCCCCTATATAATTTTTTTTTAAATCTCTACTAAAAATATTTTTCCCGAATAGTTAAGTACAACCCAAAATCAATTATTGTTTTATCCAAATCAGTTTCTTTTAAAATAATCCAAATTCCGATATAAATATTTTTATATTCAAAAATCCTTTTAATTCCTTCAAATTTAAAAATAATATTTATAGTATTTAAAATACCAAAATTAAGGCCAGTGCTACTATAGCATTCAACATTCAAATTATACAACAATCTATAACAGATTATTCAATTCTAACATATATCGCTATATATGAAAAACAATAAATATTTTTGAGGAACCTAGTTGGATCCCACCAACTTATTTTCCTGCATCCCAAGATGTTAGATAACATAAAATACCAATCCCACTTCGAGGGGGATATCGCGGTAATATAGGGTCATCCGCTATTATGCAGGGCACATAGGGTCTCATCCGCTCCAATCGACTGGAAATATATCCAACTACTAACATATATATATATATATACCAATATAAATAATTAGCATTCAACTGATATTAATTTATAAATTCAACCAATCATCCAGAATTAATTTTAAATCATTTAAAATTAATTGCAGAAATCCAAATGAGTGAGATTTACTCACCTTGATTTCTAATTCACTAATCGTTCTAATTTAAATTCTTTTGCTCAAATTCTGCAGCTCCAAACCTCACACGACCGATTTTGTTCGATTTAAACCTTGTATAAATGAATTATGAGGTTATTAACAATTCGAGATTTTAGAAATTTGTTTAATAACTTAATAATAGTTAAGTCAACTTAATTACGATTAATCCATCTTCAACCCAAAATAGCACATGCATCAACATAGAACTAAATAGCTAGTTCAGGCTCAACATCCTCCAGAGCACGTACGGCTTTAGCAAGAGCATCAAATGCAGGTTGTGAATCAAAAGCCATCTGCTCCTCTCTACATCGCCTAGCTGAGCCGACCTTACGCCCCAAGTCCGACCTCCTATCAACCATCCAGGATCGTGGTAGAAACTCTACTTCATGAACAGTCGCCCATCCTAATCTCGATCGCAACGTACTGAAGATGATGAAGACCTCCACCTATACATGCGAGCGCGCGTGCTCCACCATCGATTGACGTCACCATCACCATAATGCGCCCACATAGAGCAGTGAAACCAAATCGAACGCGACCCCTTGCCATCGCCATTACCGGTCACCGCTCCTTCCCCTCGCCACCGTGATACCTTGTGACGACCGCCCATGACCCCTGCACCGAATTTAGAGAAAGTGCGCTGTAAAGTGTGCCAGGCGACCATGGACGATTGTCAGGGTAAATTAAAACAACAGGATCTATCGTATTACTCACAGCGCATGGACAAAATACAATAGAACATATGTATAGTGAAGCTTTACAGAACAAAATGACATCATATAACACTCCATAATAGTTGAGTACAAGCATCCAAATAGTCAATACATCAAGCCTCACTACATATCACTCAGAGGTTATACAAACAGCGGAACATCCAGTACATATAATAAGAAGATAATATGCAACCCTCCAGCTCGTCTTCGATATCAGCATCGCGAGAAGAGAACAGCACCTGTCACCTGCTACCTAGTCTGCCCGTCCCAAAAATGGACGAACAGCCCAAGGCAATAAGAATAAAACATAAAGCCTTGAGTCAGACAACAGTCTTAGTGAGCAGTAAATTAACTAACAACATACCAAAAGAGCATAAAGGAAAAGGAATAGGAATACAACCCTCCCATTCCACCTCTTTCTATAGTGATAGCCCCCAGACACACACTAAGCAGAAGCAACATAGCAGAGCATACAATTTAAAGTAAAGTAATAATCATTCGAGTCAAGGGCGATGTTTTCCAAGTACCAAGGCCTAAATCAGATAAGCACGCAGAAAATACCGCTCTTGAGTCCGAATGACGATACAACCAAACATCCATGACTCTGGCTATCACTGTTATCGCTGCTTCGATATCACCGTTAATTGAATGACCGGCACATTCTTTCAGCCGTCCGTCAAGGGCTAATGGAAACCCCGGTTCTAGACATAACTCCCGCACGTCGTCGCAGCCCGTGCCTAGGACTATCGAATCTGCCCAGAGTACTCGACCATCAACAGTTAGTCGTTGGGACTATCGAATCTGCCCAAACATACTCTTGCTTAGAGCATGCTAGAACCTTCAACAACGATGCTATCCAAGCCTCCTAATCATCCTCCTCGACGACTATTCTCATATCCATTCATTATCCTCAACTCGAATCATATCACCAAGTTATCAACATGCTTGGAATGATCCCGTCTGGATTAGACCAAGTCTTCATTACATGATTGCCTCGCTTCATCACATCCTCGCAAAGCCTCATCTTAACATCACATCATCAAATCTATGCATAAGAGCTTCATCATCCCGCTACATATGCCACGAGCAGCTTTCCCAATTCAAGAGCCTTTCCCTTAGCTTTTGAATCGTCTTCGGTCTAAATCAAACCATCAATCATTTAATTCATAACAATCAATCAAATCAAACATTAATCCAAACAATCAAGCATTTAAACAAGATCTAAATAGACAATTATCACAATAATGGCATTTTCGTAATTAAAGAGTTGAAAGTCAAATAAGCATGAAAACATGAATTATATCCCTACAACTTGATGAATGAACTTGCATAGGTTAACATATGATAAAATGGATGTAACATCATCATGAACAATGGATCTATATGGATCTACACTTAGGATGAAGAAAATGCATGGAAATCACTATTTTAACACCAAATCGAGCCAACAATCCGATATACTCCTTTGGATCCGTGTGAGAGATAATCACCACTCACCAAATCACCTAAACAACCACAAATCTACACGCTTTAGATCTGGACAGCGAAGGATCAAGCTTGATCTATCACGAATCCGCTTCAAACGAAGAAATCTCTCTTGAAAAGATGAAGATCTTCAATCTAAGCTCTTGAATCTTCAATCTTGATCTTCGATATGGATGGAAGGAATCACTAGATTAGAGTAGAGAAAAGAAGTAAAGAATGTAGAAGTCGAGCTCTCAAAATGGCAGCACTTCGTCGCTTCGAAATCCGGATCCCAAAAATGAAGCCAACCCCCTTCTATTTATAGGCGAAAATCTCTCTAAGTCGCTCGGAGTTAGGTCGTCCACGACCTACGACCTAAAACCTACCGACCTAAAGACTTACCAACCTACGACTTAACAAAACCCCCAGCCTCTACGACCTAACCTAACGCGCAGCTGCGACCTAGCGCTTAAGCACATCTTCGACCTAACTGTTAAGCCTTACACGACCTAACAAATAACTGGGTTACGACTTAACAGCTAACTCCTAGGTCGCTCGCGACTTAAAACATAGGCTACGACTTACGACTTAACGGTTATCTCCTAAGTCGGTTACGACCTATAGCATGCGCCTATGACCCAACTGAGAAGCGACCTAACAACCTAACACCTCAACGACCTATCTGTTATGTCCTTACGCGACCTAACATAAGTCGCAAACAACTGGACTGCGACCTAACTACTAAGCCAAAGCCCAGCGACCTAACAACTCGCGCGACCTACGACTTAACAAGTGCGCGACTTACGACTTAGAAATCACGCGACCTAACTCTTAAACTATCCCCTGCGACCTAACAACCCATACTACAAAACTACTCACGCGACCTAACTGGGTTATGTTCTAACTCCTTAAGTCGCCTAACTCTTAGGTCGCCAACACGCTAACCTTCTTAGGTCGCTAACCTATAGGTCGCTCCAATATACTAAGTCGCTAACCCGGTAACCATTAGGTCGCTAACTCGCCCTGCCGACCTAACACTTAGCTCACCAAAACTCTTAGGTCATCAACTTCCTTAAGTCGCTGCCGACCTACCCCTTAGGTCGCCAATTCTATAAGTCGGTCATGACCTATCACTTAGGTCATTCACGACCTAGGACTTAGAACAACTTATCAACAATACAACCAATTGTTAATTATTTTACGATGTTTCGATCCGTAAAATACGGGTCGTTACATACCTCCCCTTTGCGATTTGGTTCGCTCGCAACTTGCTGTTGATTTTTTATTACTATTTCGAACGAATTCGATTTCGTATTGAAGAAGATGGAAAGGAGAACGCGATTTTAAATTGGAGAAGGCAGCTTGTAGTACTATTTAGGGTGGCTGTATATAGGCCAGGTCGGCTTGAATTGAAAGAATGTGGGCTGAAGGTTAAATCGATATAATTATATATTATTTAATTTCAAAATATCAGCCTATCAAATTCCAAACCCCGATCAAGCCATGCCGCCTGGCGTTCCTAATGTTATAACCCTATTCTAAACCTAGTGGAATAAGTTTTGAGACCCAATTCAATCGTATAGAGAAGATAGCTTTTTAAGTCGACTATTTAAATTAAATTCAATGAAATTATTTCTAGTCATTTTCAGATCGCACGACAAAACGGTAAATCCAAACGCTATGAAAATTAAAATCAGACAATAATACACTATTACGAATCCAATGGAACTAGTTTCGTCAAATTCCGAGACTATGCTCCGGATCGCTATTTTAATGCGTCAATTATATCGACATTTTCAAAATTTTGTGAAATCCCTTAAAATTACAGTTTTAAAAATTTACTAACTTAATTCAAATTCAGATAGCATTTATATCCACATTCGAAACCATTTTAATTTATATTCAACTCCAATTTCAATTTTTGCCATTTCCGTATTACGATAAATCGCTATATTTGGAATTTAAACTCATTCTATAATTTCAACCAAATCTTCATATTCAAAACCCAATTTATATTCCAAATCCAATATTTAAAACCATTTAAATATTCAAAATTAAACGATGAAAAATCCGGGTCGTTATAAAATTTAACCAATCTAGTGTCTGTATATAATTTTCTATCCTATGGCCAAGTGATGAGTTATTTCAATTTTTAATTTCAGGGATGGATATTTATCATTTCAATCCAAATCAAAGTGTCATAGGTATATATCATTTCAACCTATTTCTTAGTTTATTCGAAATAATTCAAATAATAGTTTATTTATTGTCAAATGATATACAGGGTGATAACAAGATATATATAAAATAAATATCATCTATATATCAACTAATAGCATCCATCATGACCAACATTCAAATCAATCAAATATCATAACAATTAACTAGTTATTAATGTCGGATGTTTAAGTAGCATTTCCATTTCAATTTCAAATTGAACTGTCAAATTAAATTTCTATCAGTTCAATTCATATATCAATTTTAAATGTCAATTAAATTACCAAACAACAGTCAACAAAATTAAATTACCTCACAACTTTAATATAACTAACATAAAAATATTTTAGTATTTTGTGAGCGTTTAAAACACTCATCTTTATCTGAAAATGAAAATATTTCAGTTTCAAATAAATACCAATTCTACTCCAAGTCGTAGACGACGTCGATACGATTCCAATGCGACTTGTTTCGTTCGAAATGGACTTTGTATGCAAAAGTTACAATTTTTTTAGCATAATGATATAATTAACATTAAATTAACAAAATTAAATAATGAAATTTTTTTTAAACCTATACCCGTTCCCTCTCCCCTCACGCTACCTAGGACCGAACCCTGAAACCCAAACCCACGTGATCCACATCGTCGACGTGCGCCACCACGGCCATTAGAGCCTCAATCCATGCCCACCAGTGGATGCACCGCAGCCCTCTCCACAATCGTCTGAAGTCTCGCTCCATCTACGGCCACCATTCGCCCACGACCACCCAAAAACTGCGCTGACTTCGCAAGCACATCACGGCAATTTCTAGACGTATTAGCACGATCCAATCGTTCAAAGCGTAGATCCCATCGAGATCTACAATTTTCCTTTTGAAAATTTTTGATTTCATTGCGTTGATGAAGAGAAATCGAAGAGAGAAGTTCAAGAATTTTCGGCCATTAAATCGCTTTGAGAAAACGCGACTGCAATTTACGGCTTAGGTTTTAACGAAATGAACATGGCCTATTATATAAATATATGATGCTATTAACCTGCGAAATTTCTAAACTCTAAACGAAGCATGCCGCCTGGAATTTTATATGTTATACCCCTATTCTGAACATAATGGAATAGGTATTGGGAGTCAATTCCATCATATTCAGAAGATAGCTTTTCAAAATCAATTTATTTTAATTTAATTCTACGCGTTTCAAGCTCGCATGGCCAAACAATAAGTTCGATCGCTACGAAACTTAAAATCCTACAATATTTCACTATTACGAATCCGATGAAACTGGTTTCGTCGAAATCCGAGACAATGGCCAAAATGGCTATTTTCACACGTCAATTAAAACAAGTAATTTTCCAAAATAAATTTAATCACTTTTAAATTCAATTTTAGAAGTTAACAATCTTCATCTTGTTTAAATAAAATTTAAAACAACTTTTGAAATTATTTTCATTCATATTAAATTCAGAATTTAATTATTTAAATAAATTCAAATATTAAATTTAAACAATTTAATTATCCAATAAATCACTATAATTGAAATATATGTTATTAACTTATAAATTTTAATTTTAAAATGGATTCAAATAAAAAAACTATTTCTATTTTACAGTAATTTAACATTATTATTCAATTTTAGCTATTGATTATAAACACATTCAATACATAGAATTTCATTTCAGTACTTATTATAGCTTAAATCTTCGAAATTGGTTATTTTAAAATTTTATCCAAATTCATATTAAATAAACTACATAAATAAAATATAAATTTTTATTTCTAATCATTTTTGTTCAATAATCGTATTAAATTCAATAATTTAAAATAGTTAAAAAATACGGGTCGTTACATTCTCCCCCACTCAAATCTTTTCGTCCTCGAAAAGGGGTTAAATAAGAAATCTAACATACGATATATTTTACTCAAAATAATCAACATATAAAACTTTAAAATATTATTTCAAAACATTTACTATGCTTCTACTATGCCACTCCGATATCTGCTTTACAGAAATTACAACTTATTTGTAAAACAAGTTACGAAAATTTTAAAATCTCAAAATTTTTCTAACACCCGAATTTTCGAAAAATTTCGGCAGGGTCTCCTTTGCGCAGCTCGATAGTAAAAATTTTACAATATAATATATAACACAAATATATACAAAATATACATCTCATCTCAATAATGAGGCATCCCATGGGAAAAAATATAAAAATGCGGTATGTAATCCGAGATATGTACCTTATTATTAATTAATATGAGCGAGTTCGCTCATATTAAGCAAGCAAAAGAAAATAAAATCCGAGTATACATCCAAACAGTCGTCATATGTACCTATGTCAACTCCAATTAGAATATTAGTCACATATTATAAGATATAGAAACATATATGAGTTTGATTGAATTATAAAACATGAATTTTGAATCCAAACCATAAACAAAAGCACAAATACACAACATAACAATCATATGCAGCCAAAAACAGTAATAAAAATGATTTACGACCAAAGAAACCATCCAACAAATAATATTCATCCAATTAATTCATAACTATCACAACTTACATTTTTCAATGTTATTAATTAAGTTATACACTATTATTTCTTATTAACATCCAATTTTTTTATTTATAGTTAATTGGTTTGTCTCCAATTTATTAACATTTAATTGTTTTACTTCCAATTTATTTACATCTATTTCATTTACATTCAATTTATTCAAATTTTAATTATTTCACTTTTTGTTTAACACAATTCATATAAATCCATTTATGAACCATTTTATAAATCATCTCATTTAACCTTATTTAAGTAAAATTTATTTCATTACCACTTAGTATATTCTCTTTAATACCAATCTCATTTATAAACCATTTCAAAAAACCATTTAAGTTTATTATAAACATTTTATATAACGCAACTCATGTTTATTATTACTTCATAACTTAAGTTTATATTAATTCATTGATTGACTTCATTAGTTCATTTCAAGTAATTAAAATATTAAATTAAATAAGATTTTGAAATTTAATATTGAAAGAAATTAAAATTTGTGATTTATTATTGAGAAAATAACTAGAATGTAATTTAATAATGTTGATTTAATTTAATTGATAACTATTTTAATGTAATTTCAAGTAATTGAAATTGCTTAATATAGAATAATTAATCAGTATGTGAACTTATTAGCTTTGTTTGTTAACAATAAACATAGAAATGTGTTTGAATTATTAATGTGTAGTAATTGTTATTTATCACCTTATTATTTAATCTGTTTGAAATAAATTGTAGATCAATTGAAATTAATCTAATTAAATATTGCAGTTAATATGAATTAAGATGATAACTGTAGAATTTTGATGTAATAAAATGTAAACCAATGTTAATTATATCCATAAGGTGATAGTTGATTGAATAATAAGATGTAAATCAAAATAAATGAATTTATTGGAATTTAAATTATAATTAATGAATTTATTGCAATTGAAATTGAACGCTGTAATAGTGCAATATTTAATTATTGGATTAGCATGGAAAATGTGTTTTAAAAGTTTATTTATTTCTATGTAATTAAGAAAGACTAATTGTTAACTTTTAAAAATTAAATTTAAAAGCGATTTAATTGATTTTTATATTAATAATTTAATTAATAAACGTGGAAATAGCCATTTTTGCCACTGTCTCGGATTTTGATGAAACCAGTTTCATTGGATCTGTAACAATGAATTATTATAGGATTTCAAGTTTCGTAGCGATCAAACTTGTCGTTTGATCGCGCGGGATAGAAACACATAGAAATCAATTTATTGAATTCAGTTAAAATAAGCTGATTTTAAAAGCTAACTTCTGTATACAATGGATTTTGGGTTTGAAACCAGTTCCATTGAGTTTAAAAATATCAAAAACATCTATTTTGATATATGGGATAACCTACTTTCATTTCGAAAACGAAACTGGCTTTTCGGGTCATTATTATCGTTGCGAACCAATTCGATATGTTCATTCATTCTTATCGGGCCTTGTCCATATAATAGTTTTTCCTAACCCTAGCAGCCTTTTATTTCTTATTCCTATACGTACAACTCTATCTGTCTGTTCCTATCTCATCTCTCAATGGCAGAAACCTATTTTCAATTCCAAAAACCCTAAATTGAATTTCAAAATTCAAACTCATCAAACCCTAGCAAATTGTATATTGTTGGAAATCTCTTGAAGAGCACAATCTACTGCAGCAATTCATTTTTCGATTTGGTGCATCGTTTGGCCAGAAATCGTCAAAAGAATCACGACCGTCGAAACTAGGGTTGTAACGACCCGGTATTTTCAACCATTCGCATCCGCACATGCCAGACTTGAATTGATCAAAATATCAGATTGCTAATTTAAAATTTGGCAAAACTCAGCATATACATTAAATAAATCAACAACAGAATCATAGACACAGAGTAAATAATATAAATGCAGCAGAATAGATAAATAGTAGTTCATGAAGCTACTATATAAACATCAGAGTTAGAAATAAAATACAACAGAATATCTCAAATCAGTGAAGTCTCCAGTACAAACAGATGACCTCTCTGAACTAATCAACTGGAAAGCTGAATCGATGGTTGGATCTCCAAACGAAGCTCCAAACTCCAAATGTGAGTCTCAAATGCTGTAACACTCAGTTTGACCCGAGAGTAAAGCAAAACACAAAACACTCGAGTCAGGATTAACATTCTTATATCAATAAATCCAACTCAAGTGAAATATCAACTGAAATACAAGCAACTCAAAGGATGTTGGGGATAACCATCCTCTAAGGATCCGTGGAATTTTCTACAAAGTAGAAATATACACTACAACACCGTGGCCATTTCAAATTAATTTATACTTCAAACCAAGATATCATTTTCATTTCAAATATATCTATTTTCTAAAATAGTATATTTATATTAAATAATTTTTAAAGTAAAGTATTCGCAATTTCCTCAAACTTTCAAAAATCAACTCAAATTCCAAATTCAAATTTATTCAAAGCTCAATTCATCAATTCAATTCGGTTCTCAATAGACCATTTAAAATTCAAATATATTTCCAAGCTTTAATATTCAACAATTTCAAAGTTAAATTTAACAGTTTCATATAGATCTTGATTTAACTTCATTATTATTTAGTTAGGGAATATCCACTTAATAAATTCAATATCATTCAACTAGCCTTAAATTACATTTTTACTAAATATTTCCTTAAATTTATTTAAACAAGAAATACTCATTAAATTACTTAAATCAAACCCAAGTTATAAATCATATCTTAAATCTCAATTCCAATAAGTTTCAAATCGGTTTAATTAAATAAAATTCTTTATTGAATACAATTTCAACTAGATTCAAATTATCTTCCCAACCTTAACTTATTCAAATTATTGCCAAAATCTATTTTGAAATATAAATTTAAATACTTAACCATATTATTTAGATTAAATCGATCTTAATTAAATTAAATATCATTATTAAATCTATATATATCATTACCATTTATATATAAAAAATTTAAGAATCAACATTTATTAAAACCATATATTTCTTTCAAACCCATAGAATTTATTTTCAAAATATTTATATATAGACCGACGGTGTCCGTATATAATTTCCTATCCTATGGTCAAGTGATACAGATATTTATCATTTCAATCCGTAATTTAAGTGTAACGACCCGTAAATTTTAGAGGTTTTATTTATTTAATTAATTGAAATTTTGTAAAATTATAAATAATAAAATTTAGAAATAAAAATTTGATATTTCGAATACGTCTATTTAAGCATAGCAGATGGTAAATTTTCATCAGATAATATGAAAGTTTATTTTCTTATGTAATTCTATTTCAATTTAAATCAGTTAAAAATCGATGGTAATAAAATGTTTTCCAAACCTGAATATTTTTATACAGAAAATTTGTAAATCATCTTCTGAGTGAGACGTCATATTTCGTTTCTTCAAATTTTGACTGTTATTGCTCCATCGATTTTATTTTCGGTGAAATAGCAGCATTTTCGGTACCGATATCGACTTTTGATAGGATGATCGTACCACTGATATTTGTATACCGTTTTGATCGTCACATCATGCCGATCTCTGCGGTATGTTCACTCTTGCGTTTCGATGTCCGGTTCGCTGCAGGATTGATAAAACAATTTGTAGTATCGGTACAATTTCGAACCTTTTTTAAATTCCCGTGTCAATTCAAATTTCCAACTGTTGAAGAACAAAACGCAAACAGCCGTTTGCATTAATTATTCACAGAATTCAGTTTTTACTTTAACTATTCCCTATACGTTGGCATAATTTTTGCAATCTGTTCATTACTTCTTCGGTTCATTTCCCTTCCACCTTACCTTGAAAAAAACGAAAAAAAAACTCGATTGCATTATTTTTTTTCGAATAAACTGCAGCTCCTTTTTCTCCCATACCATCATCTTCTCTCGATCGACCGAACTCTCCTTCAACCTCCACTCCAAACACCGCCTACCGCTCCACCATTGAACCGCCGACCACCAAACGCGCAGCAGCCACCCGTAGCCTAGCCGAACACCATGTGCAGCCTGCCTCTCTTTGCCGTCCAACTTCCAAGCACGAGCCGACCATCACCTTTCTCCTCCAAGCTTCCAACCATCGGCCAGCATCCGCAACCTCCTCGTGGTCGAAATTCATCATGCCCCTCACTTTCTCCGACTAGACCCGTAGCCGCTTCTTGCCTTCACATCCTTCTTCTCCTCTGCCGAGCTCGGCTCTTGTAACGACCCGGTATTTTGGACCATTCGCATCCATTATAAGTGTATAGGTAGACACTCATGCCGGAGTTGAATTGCTCAAAATGCCGCGTTGTTAATTTAAATTTGGCAAAACTGAACATATACAGTAAATAAATATAATCACAGATCACAGACACAGAGTAATAATTGCAGCGGAAATAAAAGAGATAGTAGTTCATGAAGCTACTATATGAATATATAAAATACATCAGAGTTTACAACAGAAGAGTAATACGATACATCAGGTACAAATCAGAATGCATCACTGGAATCATCGAATATCTGAAAGCTGGATAGATAGCTGGATCTCCAAGCGAAGCTCCAACTCCAAAGGTGAGTCTCGAAAGCTGAACCACTCATTCTGACCCGAGCGTAAAGCAAAAACACAAGACACTCGAGTCAGGATCAACATTCTCATATTAATAAATCAAACTCAAGTGAAATAGCAATTGAAATACAAGTAACTCAAAGGATGTTTGGAATAACCATCCTTTAAGGATCCGTTAAACTATCTACTATGTAGTAGTGTACGATAAGTAGATAATGTCTATCAGTAATATAAAGATATCAAAATAGCGTTAAGTCATGGCCCATTCCACCCTTAACACATTTTTATTCCCACAAGCATATACAAGACCGTAGTTTCCCCAAAACCGGAAGTCACCAGAGGGCAATCCATATACTCAAGGTACAAAACAAATTCGTAGTGGTCACGCATAAATGGAATACAAGTATGACAAGGCACATGAGGCAATACCCAAGGTAGTGATACTACCGTTCGCCTGATCCGGGCTGGTGAGAACGCAACGCCGCAGCGCCCGCAACACCGTGAGACAACACTCCCAAAATCAAGGGTGCACCAATCGACAACAAGTATAAGTAGTTCGAAGAAGTGTGTCCACTTGAGGTAGCTAATCCTCCATTGGCCCGGCACAGCTCCTGTTTTAGTCATTTCCAATTTGACACAAGTGTCAAGGCTATCCATTATCGTTCTCTTTCTTCAGTCATCACGTACATCATTCCAACCACTTCATTCTGGATCATCACTCCGCGTATAGTTAATAAAGTGGTTTTCGGTTTAGATAGAGAGTATATCCATAACCGAATTCCGGTCTCTTTAATAACTTCCGTAATTATTTCACCGATTGGTCGTTTATTTATTTCAAAACCAAATCAATTTCAATTTCAATTTCAATTCGTAAATCAACATTTCATTTGTCTTTCTAAACCAATTCCCAAAATTTACATTTCAAAACTTCCAAATTACCATTTCAAAAGCTTATAATTCAATTTCGATTTCTATTTAAAACAATTCAAATATTGATTCAAATTCGTATATAAATTCCATTCCGAAATCATTTAAATAAATTTTATTTAACATTCTAATCAATTTAAACTCATTTATCGATTTCATTCAATATTCGTTAAGTAAATTTTCCATTCAAAACAATTTTTATTAATTTCCAATTCATTAAATCAATTACTTAAGTTCAACTTCATTATCTCAAACTTACAAATTGAATTAATTTTAATTCATCAAATCAATTCTTTCAATTACAAGTCTTACATTAATTCCAAAAATATCACATTTTATTTCTTGTTAAAGAAATTCAATTCACTTATTTACTTACTTAAATAATTTTCCAAAACTTAATTAATAAAGAAACTCGATTTCAATTATTTACGAAGTAAAATTCACTTATTCAAAAGTTCAATTTTA
The DNA here is from genome assembly GCA_030737815.1 of Allium fistulosum. Classification (NCBI taxonomy): domain Eukaryota; kingdom Viridiplantae; phylum Streptophyta; class Magnoliopsida; order Asparagales; family Amaryllidaceae; genus Allium; species Allium fistulosum. The sequence goes on along the minus strand of CM060903.1, from coordinate 762,223,042 downwards.
CTTATTAAAGAATTCTATTTATTTAATTATTAAATAACCTCAATCTTATTTAATTATTAAATAATTTCAAAACTTAATTATTTAATAATCTCAAAATTTAATAATTTCAAACTAAATTATAATTTCAAACTTAATTATTAAATCATTTCAAAGTTTAATAATTTCAAACTTAATTCAATCATTTCTCAATTTAAACAACATTCTTCCATCAATTACATTGCTAACATTTTGTTTCAGATTAAATATTAACATTTTCTTTTCATTGAAAATTCAATTTCAACTTCATTTCAAAACCATATTATTTATTCAAATAAAACTTCGTTTTATTTTAAATCAAATTATTGACCAATCGGGTTTTATTTAATTTTCTATCCTAGGTCAAAGTTCAATTTGGGTATTTATCATTTCAACCTGATTCCAATTCAATTCAAAATCAAAGCATAACAAAGGGAACTTGCAGTGTGATAACTGGGATGGTGTTAAAGTAAATAAACAAGCAATCGCAACAATCAATATCAATCCAAAAATCAATTAAATAATCCCGAAATAATCGTATTAATTCGCATTGTTATTTGTACGAATTAATATAATTATTTCTAGAATCTACACTATCATTTCATGTAGATTAAAGATTATTACATTACGGTTTTTACTTGTCATCTATTTACAATTTCATACATCATCAATTTAACAACATACATTCAGTGATTCAAAATGTAATTAAACAAATCCTACGTGTCAATAAATTCAACAGTTAAAGGGGTCATATTATACAAATGTCAGTTAATCAAATTTAACATTTAATTATCCTATATCAAGTTCAATTTCATACTATTTATCATTTTAACATTAACAATTTAACATCCAATATAAATATTAACAATCAATCAATTATCAGCCAAACTGTATTATCATCGCATAAAAATTTAACAGATAATGGTGTCAGATGTCACAGGTGAACTGATACAGGCAATAACATATATAACAGGGTAATTAACTAACAGCAGTATATTTCAATTGTCGTTTCAATTGAAATCAGATTTAATAAATAAAAGAACGTTAATCGTGAGTGAGTGCTCACCTTTCGAGGCTAGGGATATGAACGGAAACGGAAGTGAATTATGGATCCAAACACGAATTCCAAAACAACGTTAGACGGACACGGTTTCAGTGTAGCAAACAGGCACGACGGACAAAGCTGATAAATGGGAAATCGATGAGAACGGGTCAGACCAACTTATAAAAAGGCAGATATATATACAATATTTAAAACCAATAATTATAGAAGATCAATATAACTATATATATATATAAAAGCTATAGAATACACACACTAATATATATTTACATGTTTAAGCTAACGAAAAATGCAGCAGACCATTAAAATCTTATGATTGAAATATTATCATCCTATATATAATACTAGACAAAATTATATGTATATACTTTGTAGACATAACATCAGCTGTTAAATCAAACAAATATTTATAGTAAACTATATAATAAATGTACTATGAACTAATAGACCAAAATAAAATGTATTTTATATAACTTAATATACCAGAACCCAGCAAATCATATATTGGTTACATATATTATTATCAAAATCATGGTTTAAACAAACACGTGCAAGTTTAACAGTTCGTCGAAGTTTACATATTATAAACTATCATTATACCGTCATTTTAGACAGATCTATATACACGACATAAATATTTTTTTTTATAACATTCGAAAACTTTGTATTCAAAATATCTATTTTTTATATATATATATAAATACTATAAATCACATACCTATTTCAACTTTTAAATCAATGTTTCTAGTAAATCCATATATATACTTACATAAATTTGCAAAAGAACTAACATACATCCACTACTAACAACCTATATAACTTTTGAATGAAATCAATGGTAGAACAGCTAAAATGAAGTAAATAAATAAGATTTGCTACACAGAACAGTTATAGGAATTAGGAAATGCTATCAACTCAAACCGATACCCAAGCCAAGAGCAACCTATCACCCCACTGTTAAATATACGTAACTAACACGTACATGCAGTATTCAATATTCATACATAACTCAAAAATAGAAAATGCCATCAGACCTATTACATAAAACTGAATATTATTGTTCATTAGTACAACATCTAACTTGAATATAAACACTAATAGCTTGTATATAAACCTTGTATATAAACCTTCACTTAACAGTCTTGTATCTTTTTGTAAATGATGTATGTTTTGGATAATGCCTTATATATACAACAACACGTAATGCCTATTATAGATTAATATGTACAGATACAAACTTAACAGACCATAATATACACAATATATAGATATATTATATAAGCAACGAGTTATAAATTTATATATATACAACGCTTATATATATACTAATATGCAAATACCTTTAAACAAAATAGATTACAATAAAATCCTTTCATATAATAGACTTACAGTAAACTATCTATACATATATATCCTTTTATAAAAAAAAAATCAAAACGTACACACACATATATTATGAATAAATACGAATATATATACCCGAACCTTCATATACAACAGTCGAAGAGAAGACAGGCTATAAGCTTCGAGTGGCTGCGGAGGAAAGATGGAAGGCCTTCGGCTAACAGTCTATAGTTGGATCGGGTTTGGGGAAGGAGTCGGAGCAGCTCATAGATGGGAAGAGCGAGGTAATGTTGGTGGGTTAGGCTAGGTGAGATGCGAGCTACAGTGTCGGCGAGCTTGGGAGTGGTAGCTGAGTTCGTCCAAAGGGAAAGGGTGCGCAAACTGGCGTGGCGGAGAGGCGGAGGCGGTGTGGGCTTTGGGGTTGCGAGGCCGTACGGGTCAAGTGGAAACTGGGTTGCGGAACAGGGTCGACACGGGTTGGAGGCTTCGCCTCAGGTGGCGGGTCGCTAGTCGTCGGATTAGGGGGGGATGGACGAAAAGAAAATGGAGAGGTTCGAATGGAGATGGAGAGGCATTCGACCGGTGGGTTCAAGGCTGCGGCTGCTCTTCAGGTGGAGGAGGAGAGGCCGGGCGTGATGTGTTGGTCGATGATGGGCTTCGGTATACTGTCGACTCGGTTGGTGGTGTGGCACTTACGGCTGGAAGGGGATAGAAAGGTTTGATTGGTTGTAGCCGAGGCTGGAGAGAGGATGGACGAGAGTGTTTTGGGTTGGCGCTTGGTGTGGGCGGAGATGAAGGCATGAACGAAGTAAGGTGGAAGAGTGGCGGAGGCTAAGGGGAGTATTGGCTTCGGCCAATGGGAGGGAGGCAGTGACTGGCGAAAGAGGTGGGCCTGGGTGGTCGGGTCGAGTTGCGTGGCTGCTCGCGTGAGCTGGGTGGACGTGAACATGGGGTCAGCAGGTCATGGCATGGAGATGAATGGGTAGGAGGTGAGGGATAGTACGAACGTTGGTTTATATTTTTTCACAAAGTGAAATGAGAATTTGCAGAACAAAAGAATAGAAAGAAAGAAATGAATGAGCAGCTACAATATTGGAAACAGAAGAAAAATGAAACGACACACTTTGGAAAGGTAAGAATATCAAAAGGGATGAGCAGGTACATGAATTCAAGGAATTTAAAGCGAAACGCAGCTGGCTATTGACTTCTAGAGTAATAAAAGTTAGTAACCATTAGAATTCAACCGGTGGAAGTGAATGGTCACAGATAGATAAAAGGCTTAACGGTACCGATTCAGTTACTGTTTTCACGGATTTCGCGGTGAACCAGACTCTGAAACGTACGAATGAATATACCGTAGCGATCGGCATGACGAGACGATCGAAACGTTTTACAAATATCAGTGGTACGATCATCCGATAAAAAATCAATATCGGTACTAGAATGCTGCTATTTTGCAGAAAATAAGAACGACGGAGCAATAGATGTCCGAATTTGGAAAAACGACAAACTGAGATCTTGCTCAGAAGATGGTTTAGAATTTTTCTATGTAAAAATATTTAGATTTCGAAAAATTTTTATTTTCAACGCTTTTTAACTGATTAAACTGAAGTGAATTTACGCGCGAAATAAACTTTCATATTTTCGGACGAAAATTTACCAGTTGCTATGTTTAACTAGACGTATTCCAAATATTAATTTTTTTATTTCAAAATTTTATCGTTTAAAATTTCACAAAATTTCAACTAATTACGTTATTAAAACAGTTGAAATTTTCGGGTCGTTACACTCTCCCCCACTCAAAACTTTTCGTCCCCAAAAAGGAACGAGGTAGGAGAATAGAAATAACCAGAAAGAAAAACAGATTTGAAATACAAAATAATAATTAATTTAAACCATATAAATTCAAATTTAAAATTAATTTATATTCAATAATTGATTTAATCCATTTGATTTCTCTAAAATTAATCTCAACTATTTCTAAATCCATTATCTTATTATCCAATTATCTTCAATTTATAATTTCTAAAACCATAAATTTGAATAGCCTTTTATTATAATCATATTTTCTTCAACAATTTAAATTCTTCTTTATTCCAAATTACTGTTAAATTTTCTCTTAATATATCTAATCACATATATTTAACCCATATAATTTAATTTAAACCATATAAATTTCAATTTAAATAAATTTATATTCACTAATTGTTTTTAAATTCAAAGTATTTCCATAAGTTGATCAAATTTCAATTTATTAATTCTTTCAGAACAAAATTTATTATATTTATCTCATTCAATTAACTTATCATTCTATCATCTTTATTAGCAAAAAAAAAAATTTATAATTAAAATCTAAGTGTATAACATTTATAATAAACACCCAAATTTTATTTATAAAATAATTTTATTGTATATTATCCAATTACATTTTAACTTCTGAATAATTTAGGTAAGTTATACTGAAATGCAATTTAGTACTATACAAATAATATTTTCAAATTCAATTGTTTCAAGTTTAAATATTTATTCCAAATTTTGCCTTTATTTATAATTAAAATCATCCTTTAACAAAATTTAAGAATTAGATTTCCGATTAACTTTAAACAATTTAGAGATATATATAATATATTTATATCAAATCAAATTAATTTTTTTAAAATAAGATACTTATATATATATAAATCAAATTATACTGAAGAAATTCAAATCAAAATATTTTCAAACAAACCCGTAGCAAAGCTCGAAACTCGAAAATGAACGTCGATGATGCGGCCGCCATCACCGAAATTATTTTCCAGCGACAAAGAGAAGAGCACTGATTTCAACATTTAAAATTCTTTGAAAACGATTTCTATTCAAAAATACTATCAATAATATATACTTTAAAAATTTAAAACCAAAGTTTGAAATCACCGGAAACTAAATTCTCAAATTTCTGAATTAAATTCATTTCAAATTCCAAATCAATTTATAAACCAAGTTTATAAATTCATTTATTTATATTATGCAATAGTCAATGGTTTACAAAACAATAAATGAAAATCAATTATTATCATTTCTGACGACACATTCATTAACAACTTTAATTTCAGAAACTTATATTTATATATAATATAATCATTCAAAACTATTTTGTTTATCAAATTTGAAAACAACATTTTAATATAAATTTAGAAATACATTTCTTTGCTCGACGATACAGGAATGGATTTTCAAAATAAGGATAGGGTTTCAAATTTGATGGGCTCAAATCAAAGAGAATTTTGATTCGAAAATAAGTTTGAAACAGAAGATAAGATAATTCAATTACCACAATCAGAAGATGGATGAGTTTATTTAATTCACGGGCAACCTTAACCGAGTCGTCCGTAACTTCAAGAATAAGATCGATGCTAAATTCCGAGGTAAATCAACACTCGATCTCACGAGATGGAATTCAGGTATAGCATGGAATAGATAGCATCGTAAACCGAGGATACAGAAATCTCTGGTAAATCGATGCCTATTATAAAGGAGTTTTGCTCCTTTACGAATCATTCGAAGATTGGCGGGACTGCCGATCTATTATAGATATCATTCAAAATGGAGTTATGGGGTGCTCCAGAATTGAAAGAAGATGAATAGTGGGGACACGAATGAATTTCGGAACCGAGGGGAACGTTCCAAAATTAAAAGAAATCGAATCAAAACGGAAAAGATTGAAACTCGAAATGAAAGTGATTCTGTAAATACATTTACCCTATATGTTGAGTTTTGCCTAGAGCTACCAAAGCTCTGATACCAACTGTAACGACCCGGTATTTTGGACCATTCGCATCCATTATAAGTGTATAGGTAGACACTCATGCCGGAGTTGAATTGCTCAAAATGCCGCGTTGTTAATTTAAATTTGGCAAAACTGAACATATACAGTAAATAAATATAATCACAGATCACAGACATAGAGTAATAATTGCAGCGGAAATAAAAGAGATAGTAGTTCATGAAGCTACTATATGAATATATAAAATACATCAGAGTTTACAACAGAAGAGTAATACGATACATCAGGTACAAATCAGAATGCATCACTGGAATCATCGAATATCTGAAAGCTGGATAGATAGCTGGATCTCCAAGCGAAGCTCCAACTCCAAAGGTGAGTCTCGAAAGCTGAACCACTCAGTCTGACCCGAGCGTAAAGCAAAAACACAAGACACTCGAGTCAGGATTAACATTCTCATATTAATAAATCCAACTCAAGTGAAATAGCAATTGAAATACAAGTAACTCAAAGGATGTTTGGAATAACCATCCTTTAAGGATCCGTTAAACTATCTACTATGTAGTAGTGTACGATAAGTAGATAATGTCTATCAGTAATATAAAGATATCAAAATAGCGTTAAGTCATGGCCCATTCCACCCTTAACACATTTTTATTCCCACAAGCATATACAAGACCGTAGTTTCCCCAAAACCGGAAGTCACCAGAGGGCAATCCATATACTCAAGGTACAAAACAAATTCGTAGTGGTCGCGCATAAATGGAATACAAGTATGACAAGGCACATGAGGCAATACCCAAGGTAGTGATACTACCGTTCGCCTGATCCGGGCTGGTGAGAACGCAACGCCGCAGCGCCCGCAACACCGTGAGACAACACTCCCAAAATCAAGGGTGCACCAATCGACAACAAGTATAAGTAGTTCGAAGAAGTGTGTCCACTTGAGGTAGCTAATCCTCCATTGGCCCGGCACAGCTCCTGTTTTAGTCATTTCCAATTTGACACAAGTGTCAAGGCTATCCATTATCGTTCTCTTTCTTCGGTCATCACGTACATCATTCCAACCACTTCATTCTGGATCATCACTCCGCGTATAGTTAATAAAGTGGTTTTCGGTTTAGATAGAGAGTATATCCATAACCGAATTCCGGTCTCTTTAATAACTTCCGTAATTATTTCACCGATTGGTCGTTTATTTATTTCAAAACCAAATCAATTTCAATTTCAATTTCAATTCGTAAATCAACATTTCATTTGTCTTTCTAAACCAATTCCCAAAATTTACATTTCAAAACTTCCAAATTACCATTTCAAAAGCTTATAATTCAATTTCGATTTCTATTTAAAACAATTCAAATATTGATTCAAATTCGTATATAAATTCCATTCCGAAATCATTTAAATAAATTTTATTTAACATTCTAATCAATTTAAACTCATTTATCGATTTCATTCAATAATCGTTAAGTAAATTTTCCATTCAAAACAATTTTTATTAATTTCCAATTCATTAAATCAATTACTTAAGTTCAACTTCATTATCTCAAACTTACAAATTGAATTAATTTTAATTCGTCAAATCAATTCTTTCAATTACAAGTCTTACATTAATTCCAAAAATATCACATTTTATTTCTTGTTAAAGAAATTCAATTCACTTATTTACTTACTTAAATAATTTTCCAAAACTTAATTAATAAAGAAACTCGATTTCAATTATTTACGAAGTAAAATTCACTTATTCAAAAGTTCAATTTTACTTATTAAAGAATTCAATTTATTTAATTATTAAATAACCTCAATCTTATTTAATTATTAAATAATTTCAAAACTTAATTATTTAATAATCTCAAAATTTAATAATTTCAAACTAAATTATAATTTCAAACTTAATTATTAAATCATTTCAAAGTTTTATAATTTCAAACTTAATTCAATCATTTCTCAATTTAAACAACATTCTTCCATCAATTACATTGCTAACATTTTGTTTCAGATTAAATATTAACATTTTCTTTTCATTGAAAATTCAATTTCAACTTCATTTCAAAACCATATTATTTATTCAAATAAAACTTCGTTTTATTTTAAATCAAATTATTGACCAATCGGGTTTTATTTAATTTTCTATCCTAGGTCAAAGTTCAATTTGGGTATTTATCATTTCAACCCGATTCCAATTCAATTCAAAATCAAAGCATAACAAAGGGAACTTGCAGTGTGATAACTGGGATGGTGTCAAAGTAAATAAACAAGCAATCGCAACAATCAATATCAATCCAAAAATCAATTAAATAATCCTGAAATAATCGTATTAATTCGCATTGTTATTTGTACGAATTAATATAATTATTTCTAGAATCTACACTATCATTTCATGTAGATTAAAGATTATTACATTACGGTTTTTACTTGTCATCTATTTACAATTTCATACATCATCAATTTAACAACATACATTCAGTGATTCAAAATGTAATTAAACAAATCCTACGTGTCAATAAATTCAACAGTTAAAGGGATCATATTATACAAATGTCAGTTAATCAAATTTAACATTTAATTATCCTATATCAAGTTCAATTTCATACTATTTATCATTTTAACATTAACAATTTAACATCCAATATAAATATTAACAATCAATCAATTATCAGCCAAACTGTATTATCATCGCATAAAAATTTAACAGATAATGGTGTCAGATGTCACAGGTGAACTGATACAGGCAATAACATATATAACAGGGTAATTAACTAACAGCAGTATATTTCAATTGTCGTTTCAATTGAAATCAGATTTAATAAATAAAAGAACGTTAATCGTGAGTGAGTGCTCACCTTTCGAGGCTAGGGATATGAACGGAAACGGAAGTGAATTATGGATCCAAACACGAATTCCAAAACGACGTTAGACGGACACGGTTTCAGTGTAGCAAACAGGCACGACGGACAAAGCTGATAAATGGGAAATCGATGAGAACGGGTCAGACCAACTTATAAAAAGGCAGATATATATACAATATTTAAAACCAATAATTATAGAAGATCAATATAACTATATATATATATATATAAAAGCTATAGAATACACACACTAATATATATTTACATGTTTAAGCTAACGAAAAATGCAGCAGACCATTAAAATCTTATGATTGAAATATTATCATCCTATATATAATACTAGACAAAATTATATGTATATACTTTGTAGACATAACATCAGCTGTTAAATCAAACAAATATTTATAGTAAACTATATAATAAATGTACTATGAACTAATAGACCAAAATAAAATGTATTTTATATAACTTAATATACCAGAACCCAGCAAATCATATATTGGTTACATATATTATTATCAAAATCATGGTTTAAACAAACACGTGCAAGTTTAACAGTTCGTCGAAGTTTACATATTATAAACTATCATTATACCGTCATTTTAGAAAGATCTATATACACGACATAAATAATTTTTTTTTATAACATTCGAAAACTTTGTATTCAAAATATCTATTTTATATATATATATATAAATACTATAAATCACATACCTATTTCAACTTTTAAATCAATGTTTCTAGTAAATCCATATATATACTTACATAAATTTGCAAAAGAACTAACATACATCCACTACTAACAACCTATATAACTTTTGAATGAAATCAATGGTAGAACAGCTAAAATGAAGTAAATAAATAAGATTTGCTACACAGAACAGTTATAGGAATTAGGAAATGCTATCAACTCAAACCGATACCCAAGCCAAGAGCAACCTATCACCCCACTGTTAAATATACGTAACTAACACGTACATGCAGTATTCAATATTCATACATAACTCAAAAATAGAAAATGCCATCAGACCTATTACATAAAACTGAATATTATTGTTCATTAGTACAACATCTAACTTGAATATAAACACTAATAGCTTGTATATAAACCTTCACTTAACAGTCTTGTATCTTTTTGTAAATGATGTATGTTTTGGATAATGCCTTATATATACAACAACACGTAATGCCTATTATAGATTAATATGTACAGATACAAACTTAACAGACCATAATATACACAATATATAGATATATTATATAAGCAACGAGTTATAAATTTATATATATACAACGCTTATATATATACTAATATGCAAATACCTTTAAACAAAATAGATTACAATAAAATCCTTTCATATAATAGACTTACAGTAAACTATCTATACATATATATCCTTTTATAAAAAAAAAATCAAAACGTACACACACATATATTATGAATAAATACGAATATATATACCCGAACCTTCATATACAACAGTCGAAGAGAAGACAGGCTATAAGCTTCGAGTGGCTGCGGAGGAAAGATGGAAGGCCTTCGGCTAACAGTCTATAGTTGGATCGGGTTGGGGGAAGGAGTCGGAGCAGCTCATAGATGGGAAGAGCGAGGTAATGTTGGTGGGTTAGGCTAGGTGAGATGCGATGTAACGACCCGCAAATTTCAGTTGTTTTATTTATTTAATTAATTGAATTTTGTGAAAAATTAAACAGTAAAATTTCGAAATATAAATTTGATATTTGGAATGCGTCTAATTAAACATAGCAACTGGTAAATTTTCGTCCGAAAATATGAAAATTTATTTCGCGCGTAAATTTACTTCAATTTAATCAGTTAAAATTGGTGGTAATAAAATGTTTTCCAAACCTGAATATTTTTACATAGAAAATTTGTAAATCATCTTCTGAGTGAGACGTCATCTTTCGTTTCGTCAAATTTGGACATCTATTGCTCCGTCGATCTTATTTTGGTAAATGGACAACATTTTCGGTACCGATTATCGACTTTTGACCGGATGATCGTGCCACTAATATCTGTGTATCGTTTTGATCGCCTCGTCGTGCTGATCGTTGTAATATATTTATTTCTGTATTTTGAGGTCTGTAAGCGATAGAAAGCGATGAGAACGGTCCGTTGTAGCGGTACCATTAGCTATGACTTTTAACGTTCCTTCGGTTTCAAAAAAAAAAAAAACGTGCTACCCAAACCAAATATCAATTGCTTTAATAAATTTTCTCCGGAATCAAAGCTTTTGTCCATTGCTATTTCAATTCCACCATTTCAGTTTAGACCGATTCATCCTCCTATTTCCAAATTATTTTTATGTTGTTTTAGATCTGAAGCCACGCAATCATCTCCTCTCTTATATTTCCATCCTTCCTTCTTCCTTTGTTGCCTTCCTCCACCATGAAACCCATCATTCTCAGCCGACCTTCTTCCCCTTGCCTCTCCTCCGACAAAGAACAACCCAACACTGAGGTCAGAACCCAACATCCATACGCCATCGCCACCATACGACCATCCCCACGCAATACCACATCTCCTCCACCTCTGCTCCGTGCGCCCAGCCTCTGTCAGGCAACCGAGCCACCACGTGCAGGCCGTTAGCCATGAATGAGCAGCCACCTTCCTTCACGCGATCCACCCAGATCTTCCCTCTGCACCGCATGTTGTTTCCCACCAATTGCCGAAGCAGTGCCCACCTCCTCCTCCTGAACTTCCCCATGCCCCTAGCACGCGTCAGCACCACCCACTCATCAACCTCCTCTGCCATGAAGCCTTCCTCCATCGCCCACTTGTCTTCATAGCCACGCCGTACCCGACCACACAGAGACCCGCTTCCCTCCTCCTCGGCCTCTGCTCCCCAGCCGTGAACCGAGCTTGGCCTCCCCATCTCCTCCTTTTGCCGATCATTCCCTGTCTCTACTGCATAGATAGGTATATATATGTGAGTATTATATATTGTTTACAGTAAGTTATGTATGAATATATTTGGTCTGTTAGTTTGTTATGTAAATGACTTATATATATATAATTATATAAGTATATATAAGTTTATACTAGATTTATATTATCTGATTTAGTTCATATATGTGACTTTAACAGTTTTAACAAGGTATAGTTAAGAGTCTGCATATCTATAAATTTTGTCTACATAAGCATTTATATGTTAGTTTATATTTTACAGTTGTATATATGTTCATAAACATTAGCTTATATATTAGTATGTAAATATAGTATAATAACTATGATCTGGTAGATTTTATAAAGTATATACTTATGTATTGTTCAGTTAGTACATAATATATATAAAGTTATTTCCCTTATTATGTTCATATATATATATTCATTTATGTTTATAAAGCATTTGTTTACTGAGTATTTTACTGTTGTATATATAATAGTGTATAAGTCATATATAAAGTTGTTTACCTATTTGCTGTTAGTGATGTATAGGTTATACATAGTATTTATGTTGTACATGGATATATGTATGTTGGTGTACATATTGTATAATAGCTGTTTCGTATTTTAAGTTATAAAGTTATAAAAGTCAAATGCTTAGTTGCAATGTTATATCCATATTTACAGCTTGCGAATGTTAGTTACATATGTAGTTTATATTATGTTAAGTATTGCCATTTGACTGTTTATGGTATAAATATGATGTCAGTCTATATTGTGTTATGTAAGTTTCTATATAAATATATCAGCATAGTTATATTTGTAAGTGTACATATATATAAAGTTATGTTATGCTGAAGCTGTTAGTTTTACTTTATGTACTAAAGTATATTTGTATATATAGTATATGAGTAGTTACTGTATGTTTTGTTATAAAATTTGTTTTACTGTATATATGGATGGATGTTCAAAGTGTTAAAGTTATGTTATATATATTAGTAGGTGCAACAGATATTTTGATATATAGATATAGGTTCTGTTAGTTTAATTATAAATGAAGGGTGTATAATATTGCTATAAACTATAATATTTATATATACAAATTGTTGTGTTTCAACATATATATTTTTTACGATCTATATATTGCAAGCTGAGGTTATATTTGAAACTTTGAAAGTTGTTTGTTATATATATTAAGTCTAAGTTGGTCTGTTATTATATAGTTCATTTGAAATTTGGATATGATTTTGTATATAAATATAATTTCATATGTTTCATCTATAACAATTTACTTGTATAACTTACCTTTATCGATCACATTTTGATTCGTTCCATCAATTCGTGTTATCAGCTTGGTCATCAAACTCGTGCCAATTTTGCTTTGTTTCGAAGTTCGTGTTCAGATTCGTAACTCATTTCATCCTCGTTCGTCTCTAACCACGAAAGGTGAGCAATCACTCACGATTAATGTTCTTATATTTATTAAATTTGATTTCAATTGAAATGTCAATTGAAATATGCTGCTGTTAGTTATTTACATTGTTATATATATGTCATTATCTGTATCTGTTCACCTGTGACATCTGACACCATTATCTGTTATTTATACTGATGTTATATGCATGTTACTGTTGTTATATTATTATCATATCTGTTATCACTCTGCAAGTTCCCTGTTAGTATAGAATCACTATGGGTTGAAATGATACATACCCGAACGATCTGTAGAATAGGAGGAAATCATTATGGGTTGAAATGATAAACCCAAGCGATTTTCAATTGAATTGAATTTGGGATTTCGGGTTGAAAAGATATATACCCGAATATGATTTAAATTTCGGATTGAAATGATAAATATCCGTATCACTTGACCATAGGATAGAAAATTATATACAGGCACCGTTGGTCTATATATAAACGTTTTGAAAATGATTTCTACGGTTTTGAAAAAGAAATATATGGTTTTGATTAATATTGATTTATTAAAGTTGATTTAATAAAGTTGATAAATAATATGTTTAATATTTATTTAATATCAATATTTTTTAAATATAGAATTTATAATGATTAGAAATTGATTGAAATTGTATTTATTTAAGAATTATACTTAAATAAGTTTGATTTGAAATGTATTGAATTTGAAATTTAAAGAAATGATTTACAACTTGAAATTTTAAAGGTGATTTAAATGGATATTTCAAACGTATAAATATTTAAATAAGATATTGGATTTATTTAAATTGCAAATTTAAATTGTATTCAAATGTTATGAAAATGTTAAGTTAATGTTTCAAACTAAATAATTGTAAAATGAATCTGATATGTATATAAATTTATCGAACTTAGTTTTGAAATGTTGAATATTTAAAGCTTTGAAATATATTCAAATTGAAATGGCTTATTTTATGGTTCAGATATGTATTTGAAATCGATAATTTGAAATGGTTTATTTAGAAGCTGAATCGAGTTGAAACTGATAATTTGAGATTTGATTAAATTAAATTTTTGGAATTCGAGTAATTTGAATCGATTTGTGAAATTTGAGGAAATTAATTTATTTTATAACGAAATTTTAATATCTAAACTGTTTAAAAGAAAAGTGTTATGATTGCCAAAATACTGTGATTTCCAGACTATGATTTCGAAAGCATTATAACTTTGGAAAGTAATATGATTTTGAAAATGGATATTTGAAGTGAAATAATATCGTATTAAATTGGGTTTTGGAAATGATAATGATTTTGGTTTAAAGTATAAACTATTTTGAAACGACCACGGTGTTATAATAACGATTGGTTGGCAAAGAGACCGGGATCGGATATGGACATACTCTCTGTCGATACCGAAAACCACTTTGACAACCGTGTACGCGGTGGAGATTCCAGAATGAAGTAGGATGGTGGCGACGTTCTTAAGGTATGTTACGTGGACCCAACTCCCGTGAGTTGGCATAAGGTGGCTAAAACAGGAGCGATCTCGGACCAGTGAGGTAGCACCTCTTCTCGGACGCATTTCTTCGATATTATACTCTTACTTGTGATTTGACTAGATGGCCATCCTCCGATTTGGGAATGTTGTTCGAGGTGGAACGGTAGTGGCTGCTATGCGTATCCATCAGTCCGTGTGCGTAATTGGTATATCTACCCTGGCATTGCCTAGTTGTGCTGTGTCACCTACCATATCGAGCTTTACTACGATTATGATTTTAAGATCCGACCGCGTTAAGGTTCTCCATCCCCTTAACGCTATTTTCCGATATGATTATACTTTACTTATTTAGACACTACTGTATATAGCGTATATTACTACATAGTAAATAGTTTAACGGATCCTTAGGGGATGGTTATCCCAAACATCCTTTAAGTTACATGTATTTTAGTTGATATTTCACTTGAGTTGGATTTATTTATATAAGAATGTTAATCCTGACTCGAGTGTTTTGTGTTTTGCTTTACGCTCGGGTCAGACTGAGTGATACAGCATTGGAGACTCACCTTTGGAGTTGGAGCTTCGCTTGGAGATCCAGCTATCTATTGATCCTGCTTTCAGTTATTCCGTTGATTCCAGTGATGTATTCAGATCTGGTATTTGATTATTGTATTGAGACATCTATTGTATTCGAGACCTCTGTTGTATCTTGTTTAACTCCGTTATATATATATAGTAGCTTCATGAACTACTATCCTTTGTTTCCGCTGCATTATTGTTATATTACTCTGTGTCTGTGATCTGTAATTATTTTATTTACTGTATATGCTGAGTTTTGCCAAATTTTATTTACAACGCAGTATTTTGAGCAATTCAACTCCGGCATGAGTGTCTACCTATACACTTATAATGGATGCGAATGGTCCAAAATACTGGGTCGTTACATGCGAGCTACAGTGTCGGCGAGCTTTGGAGTGGTAGCTGAGTTCGTCCAAAGGGAAAGGGTGCGCAAACTGGCGTGGCGGAGAGGCGGAGGCGGTGTGGGCTTTGGGGTTGCGAGGCCGTACGGGTCAAGTGGAAACTGGGTTGCGGAACAGGGTCGACACGGGTTGGAGGCTTCGCCTCAGGTGGCGGGTCGCTAGTCGTCGGATTAGGGAGGGATGGACGAAAAGAAAATGGAGAGGTTCGAATGGAGATGGAGAGGCATTCGACCGGTGGGTTCAAGGCTGCGGCTGCTCTTCAAGTGGAGGAGGAGAGGCCGGGCGTGATGTGTTGGTCGATGATGGGCTTCGGTATACTGTCGACTCGGTTGGTGGTGTGGCACTTACGGCTGGAAGGGGATAGAAAGGTTTGATTGGTTGTAGCCGAGGCTGGAGAGAGGATGGACGAGAGTGTTTTGGGTTGGCGCTTGGTGTGGGCGGAGATGAAGGCATGAACGAAGTAAGGTGGAAGAGTGGCGGAGGCTAAGGGGAGTATTGGCTTCGGCCAATGGGAGGGAGGCAGTGACTGGCGAAAGAGGTGGGCCTGGGTGGTCGGGTCGAGTTGCGTGGCTGCTCGCGTGAGCTGGGTGGACGTGAACATGGGGTCAGCAGGTCATGGCATGGAGATGAATGGGTAGGAGGTGAGGGAGAGTACGAACGTTGGTTTATATTTTTTCACAAAGTGAAATGAGAATTTGCAGAACAAAAGAATAGAAAGAAAGAAATGAATGAGCAGCTACAATATTGGAAACAGAAGAAAAATGAAACGACACACTTTGGAAAGGTAAGAATATCAAAAGGGATGAGCAGGTACATGAATTCAAGGAATTTAAAGCGAAACGCAGCTGGCTATTGACTTCTAGAGTAATAAAAGTTAGTAACCATTAGAATTCAACCGGTGGAAGTGAATGGTCACAGATAGATAAAAGGCTTAACGGTACCGATTCAGTTACTGTTTTCACGGATTTCGCGGTGAACCAGACTCTGAAACGTACGAATGAATATACCGTAGTGATCAGCATGACGAGACGATCGAAACGGTATACAAATATCAGTGGTACGATCATCCGATAAAAAATCGATATCGGTACCAGAATGCTGCTATTTTGCAGAAAATAAGAACGACGGAGCAATAGATGTCCGAATTTGGAAAAATGACAAACTGAGATCTTGCTCAGAAGATGGTTTAGAATTTTTCTATGTAAAAATATTTAGATTTCGAAAACATTTTATTTTCAACGCTTTTTAACTGATTAAACTGAAGTGAATTTACGCGCGAAATAAACTTTCATATTTTCGGACGAAAATTTACCAGTTGCTATGTTTAACTAGACGTATTCCAAATATTAATTTTTTTATTTCAAAATTTTATCGTTTAAAATTTCACAAAATTTCAACTAATTACGTTATTAAAACAGTTGAAATTTTCGGGTCGTTACAGCTCTTCTCTGCATAGTGCAGCGTATGTATATATGATTTTATATAATGTAAGTCTATTCAAGCTATTTGATCTTCTTATTTTATATATAAATGTTTATATGAGTTACAAAAAAAAATTTGGTCTGTGTATATATAAATTTATACAAAGTGATATATTTACACAAGTCGTATGATTCATTTGTTTATATAAATAATTTACAACCTCGGTTGCATATATTTGTGTTATATATACTCAAAATCTGCATAGTTGGGTAACTTACATATGTTTTACATAGATATATTTGTTTATGGATTGCAGGTATATGAACTGCAATCTTTTGTATATATATAAAGTTACATAAAGTTGTATATCATTGATTGTTATAAAATATCAGTCTATTTAGGCATATATATGTAGGTGTACGTTGGTTTATAAAAGTAAGTGTATATTTGTATCTTCATGTATGTCGGCATTTTGGGTTTAGTGTACAGGTTAAAAGTTACATAATCAAGTTGTTGATTTTCGTTATGCAGTCGATGTATATAAAACTATATAGATTGTTGTTTTATTAATATATATAAGTTACATATGTTAAAATTTTATTGTGTTCAGTATATTATGAACAATATTATACATATTAGATGTGACGACCGCCCATGACCCCTGCACCGAATCTAGAGATAGAGCGCTGTAAAGTGTGCCAGGCGACCATGGACGATTGTCAAGGTAAGATTAAGACAACAGAATCTATCGTATTACTCACAGCGCATGGACAAAATACAATAGAACATATGTATAGTGAAGCTTTACAGAACAAAATGACATCATATAAAACTCCATAATAGTTGAATACAAGCATCCACATAGTCAATACATCAAGCCTCACTACATATCTCTCAGAGAAAACATAACAGCGGAATATCCAGTACATATAATAAGAAGATAATATGCAACCCTCAAGCTCGTCTTCGATATCAGCATCGTGAGAAGAGAACAGCACATGTCACCTGCTACCTAGTCTGCCCATCCCAAAATGGACGAACAGCCCAAGGCAATAAGAATTAAAACATAAAGCCTTGAGTCAGACAACAGTCTTAGTGAGCAGTAAATTAACTAACAACATACCAAAAGAGCATAAAGGAAAAAGAATAGAAATACAACCCTCCCACTCCAACCTCATTCTATAGTGATAGCCCCAGACATACACTAAGCAGAAGCAAACATAGCAGAGCATACAATTTAAAGTAAAGCTACTATCACTCGAGTCAAGGGCGATGTTTTCCAAGTACCAAGGCCTAAATCAGATAAGCACCCAGAAAATACCGCTCTTGAGTCCGAATGACGATACAACCAAACATCCATGACTCTGGCTATCACTGTTATCATTGCTTCGATATCACCGTTAATTGAATGACCGGCACATTCTTTCAGCCGTCCGTCAAGGGCTAATGGAAACCCCGGTTCTAGACATAACTCCCGCACGTCGTCGCAGCCCATGCCTAGGACTATCGAATCTGCCCAGAGTACTCGACCATCAACAGTTGGCCGTTGGGACTATCGAATCTGCCCAAACATACTCTTGCTTAGAGCATGCTAGAACCTTCAACAACGATGCTATCCAAGCCTCCTAGTCATCCTCCTCGACGACTATTCTCCTATCCATTCATTATCCTCAACTCGAATCATATCACCGAGTTATCAACATGCTTGGAATGATCCCGTCTGGATTAGACCAAGTCTTCATCATATGATGCCTCGCTTCATTACATCCTTGCAAAGCCTCATCTCAACTTCACATCATCTAATCTATGCATAAGAGCTTCATCATCCCGCTACATATGCCACGAGCAGCTTTCCCAATTCAAGAGCCTTTCCCTTAGCTTTTGAATCATCTTCGATCTAAATCTAATCATCAATCATCTAGTTCATAACAAGCAATCAAATCAAACATCAATCCAAGCAATCAAGCATTCAAATATGATCTATGTAGATAATTATAACAATAATGGCATTTTCGTAATTAAAGAGTTGAAAGTCCAATAAGCATGAAAACATGAATTATATCTCTACTAACTTGATGAATGAACTTGCATAGGTTAGCATATGATAAAATGGATGTAACATCATCATGAACAATGGATCTATATGGATCTACACTTAGGATGAAGAAAATGCATGGAAATCACTATTTTAACACCAAATCGAGCCAACAATCCGATATACTCCTTTGGATCCGTGTGAGAGATAATCACCACTCACCAAATCACCTAAACAACCTCAAATCAACACGCTTCAGATCTGGACAGCGAAGGATCAAGCTTGATCTATCACGAATCCGCTTTAAACGAAGAAATCTCTCTTGAAAAGATGAAGATCTTCAACTTTAGCTCTTGAATCTTCAATCTCGATCTTCGATTTGGATGAAAGGAATCACTAGATTAGAGTGGAGAAAAGAAGTGAAGAAGTGTAGAAGTCGAGCTCTCAAAATGGCAGCACTTCGTCGCTTCAAAATCCGGATCCCAAAAATGAAGAGAAACTCTCCTATTTATAGCAGAAAATACCCTAAGTCGTAACTCGTCTGCCTTCATGAGTCGTCTATGACTTACGACTCAACACTCTACGACTTAGCTTCTGGCTTCAACGACTTAACACACTTCTGCCTATGACTCACGACAAAACAGCTATCTCCTAAGTCGTCTCCGACTTATAGCATGCGCCTACGACTCACCAGACCCCCTGTCTACGACCTAAATGCGCACACGCCTTACTTGGTTAGACGACTCAACTACTAACTCGTATACGACTTATCACAAAGGCTACGACTCATCCACTTGCGCGAGTTATCACCTACGCGCGACTCAACAGCTTACGACTCATCCCTTAACTCGTCCACGACATAACTGGTTAGACGAGATAACCCATTCTACGACTTATCAAATAACTGGGATACGACTCATCAGATAACTTGGGTACGACTCATCAGATAACTGGGATACGACTCATCACCTAACTCGGTCACGACTTAACTGTTACAACTTAAGCCTTATCTCGCCCAGTCCTTAAGTCGCGCCTACCCCTTGAGTCGTTCAAACGACTTATCCTTACACCCTTAACTAGCCAAATCCCTGAGTCGCTCCTATCCCCTAAGTCGTATACGACTCACGACTTACACTAAGTCGTTCACGACTCAGGACTTGGCCATTTTTGCCTAAAATCTGAAATGGCTCAAAAACTCTAAAATTCCAGATTTTGTTGAACTTGTCGATCCGTAAAAATACGGGTCGTTACATTCTCTCCCCCTTAGGAATTTCGCCCCCGAAATTCCAAACAAACAAAGCAATCAAAGACTATTCTGTATGCCTACATCCATCGCAATCAACAAACCATGCATCCAATTCTAGCTTAGCGTACAAAATTCTAAAACTAGAACTAGTTACAATATCGCGAGATGACACGACACTTTAGGGCCATACCTTGAAGAGTTCAGGATGAGCTGCCTTCATCCTCTCTTCCTCCTCCCACGTGCAGTCGTTATCATCATCACTCCATTGTATCTTGAGCAACTTAACTACCTTCCTCCTAAGCTGTTTCGTGTCGGTTTCCACAACACGAAGCGGCTTACGAGGTCTTCTATCGACTGGATTAACTTCGAAATCTTCATAGCTATCAGCAGAAACCACCATATCCGAGTCATGCACATACTTCCGTAGATATGATACATGAAAAACATTGTGCACACCCGACATCTTCTCTGGCAACTCCAATCTGTAGGCGAGCTTTCCAATTCGCTCGATGATCGGGAATGGTCCAACAAATCTCGGAGTCAATTTTCCTTTCCTCCCGAATCGAATAACATTCTTCAGTGGAGAAATCTTCACAAAAACCATATCTCCTGCGTCGAATTCCAAATCCTTTCGACGCTTATCAGCGTAACTCTTCTGACGGTCTTGAGCTGCCTTCATTCGTTGCCGAATGATCTCTATACAATCTGAAGTCTGACGAATCATCTCTGGCCCAAGCATCAACTTTTCTCCAGTTTCCAACCAACATGTCGGAGAGTTACACGGTCTTCCATACAATGCCTCATACGGTGCCATACCAATACTTGACTGGTAACTGTTGTTGTACGCAAACTCCACCAAATGAAGGTGATCTTCCCATGATCCTCCGAAATCCAAAACACAAGCTCTGAGGAGATCTTCCAAAACCCGATTAACTCTCTCGGTCTGACCATCTGTTTGAGGATGATAAGCTGTACTCAAACACAACTCGGTTCCCAAGACTTCCTGGAAGCTCTTCCAAAATCCACTAGTGAACAACGGGTCTCGATCGCTCACTATACTTTTCGGAATACCATGGAATCGAACTATCCACTTAACATACAACTCAGCCAACTTTGATGCAGTCCTAGTCGATCGAACAGGAATGAATCGTGCACTCTTAGTCAGACGATCCACAATGACCCAAATCCCTTCATTTCCCGTTCTGGTTCTAGGCAATCCATCGATAAAATCCATCGACACTTGTTCTCACTTCCATGTAGGAACTTCTAATAGCTGAAGCAATCCACTTGGCTTCTTCTGTTCGGCTTTTACCATCTGGCAGTTCATACATTTGGAAATAAAATTTCCAACATCCTTCTTCATACCTTCCCAGTAGTAGATTCTCTTCATATCCCGATACATCTTATTTCCACCTGGATGAATTGTCAACTTCGAGTGATGACTTTCCTTCAGAACTTCACTCCTCAATTCATCTATATCGGGAACAACTAGTCGTCCTTGCTTTCGAAGCCAACCCTCTCGATCGACCTCGAATCCTTTACCCTTTTCTGGATCCAATCCAGATTCCAAATCACGGATAATCCTGACAAGCTTATCGTCTCGCTTTTGGCTCTCGCCAATCCTTTCCACAAGAGAAGGTCTTATCGATAAGTTTGCCAACATCTCAGGTTCCAATTCACATCTAGGCCTGAAGTCAAATCCAGCTAAATACTCGAGACTCTTCCATTCTGAAAACATGGCTCCCAATCCAGCATGTCTTCGACTTAACGCATCTGCCACTGCGTTACCTTTTCCCGGAGTATAAGCTATACCAAAATCATATGATGCCAAAAACTCTAGCCAACGTTGCTGCCGAAGATTCAAATCCTTTTGGGAGAAAAGATACTTCAACGACTTGTGATCCGTAAACAACTCGAATCGAACTCCCAACAAATAATGCCTCCACATCTTCAGAGCAAATACAATCGCCGCTAATTCCAAATCATGAGTTGGGTAATTCCTTTCATGCGGCTTCAGTTGTCGACTGGCATACGCAACAACTTTATCCTTCTGCATCAGCACTGCTCCAAGTCCAGTACCACATGCGTCGGTGTAAACCACCATCTCATCATTTCCACTAGGAATAGTCAAAACAGGAGCACTCGTCAATCTCTCTTTCAGGATTCCGAAAGCTTGCTCACACTTAGCATCCCAACTGAACACTTGGTTCTTTTTCGTCAATCCTGTTAATGGTGCGGCTATCTTGGAGAAGTCTTTGATAAACCGTCGATAATATCCTGCTAATCCAAGAAAACTTCTCACATCTGATGCATTCTTAGGTCTAACCTAATCCTGGATTGCTGCCACCTTAGCGGGATCAACCGCTATTCCATTCCCAGAAATCACATGGCCTAAGAACCTCACTTCACTCTTCCAGAAGTGACACTTCGAAAACTTAGCCTTCAGCTGATGTTTCCGCAAGATTTCCAAAACCATACGCAAGTGCGTCTTGTGCTCCTCTTCCGTTCTGTAATAAATCAGAATATCATCCACGAACACAAGTACGGACTTATTCAACTGATCTCTGAACACTCTATTCATAAGATCCAAAAAATATGCTGGCGCGTTAGTCAAACCAAACGGCATTACCAGCCACTCAAAGAAACCGGATGGTGTCCTAAAAGCAGTCTTCGGCACACTATCCTTAGCCACTCTCAACTGGTGAAATCCCGTTGCCAAATCCATCTGAGAAAACACCTTGGCTTCGTGAAGCTGATCAAACAAGTCATTTATTCTCGGCAATGGATACTTGTTCTTCTTAGTCACCTTATTCAGCTCACGGTAATCCACACACAATCTCAACGACCCATCTGCCTTGGTTGCAAACACAACTGGTGCACCCCACTCGGACACACTACGCCGAATGAATCCTTTCTGTAAAAGGTCATCAGCTTGCACTCTCAACTCCTGCTGTTCCCTAGGCGCCATCCGCCTAAGAGGCATCACAACAGGTCTGGCTCCTTCAACTAGATCTATACGAAACTCGATCTCTCTATGCGGCGGCAACCCTTTGACTTCGTCAAAGACATCCTTGAATCCATTAGCGATTGGCACTAATGACAGTCCATCCCATGGAACAACCAGCAAATACATGAAGCTCATGAAGACGCCTTCCTCATGCTTACATCGTATCACAACCTTTCGCCCCTCCACATTCTCGACTGTCACTTCCAGCCTTTCGCAATCAACCTTTGCCGCATACTTCCTAAGCCAGTCCATACCCAAGATAATTCCGAACCCCGCAAAGTTCAGAACAAAGCAATCACAAACAAAAGAGCAACCATGACTCGATACAACTAGACCACGGCATAACATACACAAACAAGACGAACCCCCAACTGGATTAGTCACAACCAATGGCCTATCAACAACATCCGGCTTCAAATCTAACCGGCCTACTAGTTCATTACAAACAAACGAATGCGACGCTCCAGTATCAAACAGAACTCTAACTGGAACACCACATAGGAAAAGAGTACCTTGAACAACCACACTCTTCCCTTTCTCTTCAGCAGTAGGAGCTTTCGAAGACGACGGAACAGCTCCCAAAGCATAAGCTTGCACAATCTGCTTGTCCCTCCTCGGTTCTGGACAATTCTTCCTGAAATGCCCCGGCTTGTCACAGTTGTGACACTTCATTGGCACCTTCGGATTCTTACAATCCTTCGAGAAATGGCCCTTCTGTTGACAATTGTAGCAAGTCACTTCGCCTTTCGGCTTCATCTGGCCATCCTTACCCTTCTGCTGTTGCTGCTTCCTCTTCTTGTTTCCACCCTGCTGGGGTTTAGACTCTTCCCTGGTCACAGCAACAGCAGATCCTTCCTTAGGAAACAGACTCTCATGCCTAAGGGCTTTCTCCACAAGCTTCTCAAATGAATCGTCCAAATGATCCACTAACTGTCTCCCAAGATAACTGTCCAAACCTGTCACAAACTTCTCATTCTTCTGATAAGTAGATTCAATATATGACCGGGCATACTTGGACAAAGCTTCGAACTCAGAAACATACTCAAGAACTGATTTTCCACCTTGCTTGATCTCCACAAACTTCTTGAATAGAACAGACTTCTGAGCTGTAGAAATGAACTTAGCTTCAAACCTACTTGGAATTGCTCCCAAGTAATCTCTTCCTCCGGAGTATCGATGGTAATAGAGTTCCACCAATCAGAAGCTCTCCCTTGAAGCTGCCTTGACGCCAACTTCCTCTTAGTTGCATCATCAATTCCCAAATCACCAAAGATCCTTCTACAAGCATCTATCCACCTTTGGACCTCAATAGTTGATTCTGTTCCTAAGAAAACCTTCCCTCCAAGAGCAGTATAGTCCTTGCACAACTTAGCAAAATCCACTGGTTTCGGAGTTTGGACTTGAACTTCAACATCAACTGCTGCCCCCGGAACTGGTATCCTTCTCATGATCGAAGTCATCATAGCTTCGAACCTGGCTGCATAATCAGCAGTCTCTTCAGTAGCACGGCCTTCCCTAGCAGCTGGTCTCCCTCTTCGACTCATTCTCAATATCTATAAAAAGGAATGATTAGAACATCTAGAAAAACAACTGCATAAAGGACTCAAACTCTACTAAGCTACTATATTATATATAGTAGTCATCCATCAAAATACAATTACGTCTCTCATACGTAGTTACTTCAGCGAGCGTTGGGTAAAATCGATTAACCTCGCTCTGATACCAAATGTGACGACCGCCCATGACCCCTGCACCGAATCTAGAGATAGAGCGCTGTAAAGTGTGCCAGGCGACCATGGACGATTGTTAAGGTAAGATTAAGACAACAGAATCTATCGTATTACTCACAGCGCATGGACAAAATACAATAGAACATATGTATAGTGAAGCTTTACAGAACAAAATGACATCATATAAAACTCCATAATAGTTGAATACAAGCATCCACATAGTCAATACATTAAGCCTCACTACATATCTCTCAGAGAAAACATAACAGCGGAATATCCAGTACATATAATAAGAAGATAATATGCAACCCTCAAGCTCGTCTTCGATATCAGCATCGTGAGAAGAGAACAGCACCTGTCTCCTGCTACCTAGTCTGCCCGTCCCAAAATGGACGAACAGCCCAAGGCAATAAGAATTAAAACATAAAGCCTTGAGTCAGACAACAGTCTTAGTGAGCAGTAAATTAACTAACAACATACCAAAAGAGCATAAAGGAAAAAGAATAGGAATACAACCCTCCCACTCCAACCTCATTCTATAGTGATAGCCCCAGACATACACTAAGCAGAAGCAAACATAGCAGAGCATACAATTTAAAGTAAAGCTACTATCACTCGAGTCAAGGGCGATGTTTTCCAAGTACCAAGGCCTAAATCAGATAAGCACCCAGAAAATACCGCTCTTGAGTCCGAATGACGATACAACCAAACATCCATGACTCTGGCTATCACTGTTATCATTGCTTCGATATCACCGTTAATTGAATGACCGGCACATTCTTTCAGCCGTCCGTCAAGGGCTAATGGAAACCCCGGTTCTAGACATAACTCCCGCACGTCGTCGCAGCCCGTGCCTAGGACTATCGAATCTGCCCAGAGTACTCGACCATCAACAGTTGGCCGTTGGGACTATCGAATCTGCCCAAACGTACTCTTGCTTAGAGCATGCTAGAACCTTCAACGACGATGCTATCCAAGCCTCCTAGTCATCCTCCTCGACGACTATTCTCCTATCCATTCATTATCCTCAACTCGAATCATATCACCGAGTTATCAACATGCTTGGAATGATCCCGTCTGGATTAGACCAAGTCTTCATCATATGATGCCTCGCTTCATTACATCCTTGCAAAGCCTCATCTCAACTTCACATCATCTAATCTATGCATAAGAGCTTCATCATCCCGCTACATAGTCCAAGAGCAGCTTTCCCAATTCAAGAGCCTTTCCCTTAGCTTTTGAATCATCTTCGATCTAAATCTAATCATCAATCATCTAGTTCATAACAAGCAATCAAATCAAACATCAATCCAAGCAATCAAGCATTCAAATATGATCTATGTAGATAATTATAACAATAATGGCATTTTCGTAATTAAAGAGTTGAAAGTCCAATAAGCATGAAAACATGAATTATATCTCTACTAACTTGATGAATGAACTTGCATAGGATAGCATATGATAAAATGGATGTAACATCATCATGAACAATGGATCTATATGGATCTACACTTAGGATGAAGAAAATGCATGGAAATCACTATTTTAACACCAAAACGAGCCAACAATCCGATATACTCCTTTGGATCCGTGTGAGAGATAATCACCACTCACCAAATCACCTAAACAACCTCAAATCAACACGCTTCAGATCTGGACAGCGAAGGATCAAGCTTGATCTATCACGAATCCGCTTTAAACGAAGAAATCTCTCTTGAAAAGATGAAGATCTTCAACTTTAGCTCTTGAATCTTCAATCTCGATCTTCGATTTGGATGAAAGGAATCACTAGATTAGAGTGGAGAAAAGAAGTGAAGAAGTGTAGAAGTCAAGCTCTCAAAATGGCAGCACTTCGTCGCTTTAAAATCCGGATCCCAAAAATGAAGAGAAGCTCTCCTATTTATAGCAGAAAATACCCTAAGTCGTAACTCGTCCGCCTTCATGAGTCGTCTACGACTTACGACTCAACACTCTACGACTTAGCTTCTGGCTTCAATGACTTAACACACTTCTGCCTATGACTCACGACAAAACAGCTATCTCCTAAGTCGTCTCCGACTTAT
Source organism: Allium fistulosum (assembly GCA_030737815.1). Taxonomy (NCBI): domain Eukaryota; kingdom Viridiplantae; phylum Streptophyta; class Magnoliopsida; order Asparagales; family Amaryllidaceae; genus Allium; species Allium fistulosum. Next base: position 762,195,692 of record CM060903.1, on the reverse strand, counting down.
AGCATGCGCCTACGACTCACCAGACCCCCTGTCTACGACCTAAATGCGCACGCGCCTTACTTGGTTAGACGACTCAACTACTAACTCGTATACGACTTATCACAAAGGCTACGACTCATCCACTTGCGCGAGTTATCACCTACGCGCGACTCAACAGCTTACGAGTCATCCCTTAACTCGTCCACGACATAACTGGTTAGACGAGATAACCCATTCTACGACTTATCAAATAACTGGGATACGACTCATCAGATAACTTGGGTACGACTCATCAGATAACTGGGATACGACTCATCACCTAACTCGGTCACGACTTAACTGTTACAACTTAAGCCTTATCTCGCCCAGTCCTTAAGTCGCGCCTACCCCTTGAGTCGTTCAAACGACTTATCCTTACACCCTTAAGTAGCCAAATCCCTGAGTCGCTCCTATCCCCTAAGTCGTATACGACTCACGACTTACACTAAGTCGTTCACGACTCAGGACTTGGCCATTTTCGCCTAAAATCTGAAATGGCTCAAAAACTCTAAAATTCCAGATTTTGTCGAACTTGTCGATCCGTAAAAATACGGGTCGTTACATTAGAAGTGTTGTCTCGGTTTTTTGTAAATATATGAATGTGTTTGCTAGCACATATAGATTATAGTATTTATGTTTTTCAATTTGTTAGTTATATACATTTGATCTATAAGTTTTGTTTTATATTTTATATAAGTGATGTTATACGATTGTAGTTTAAGCCTGTACGTATAATCAAGGGAATATACATATATATTTTAAGTGTTATATTATATACGTATTACCAGTTATATTATCTTTGGGTTTGGCTATATATTGATTGCATAAAATAGTTATATAGGCTGTTTACGTAATTGTTATAAGTATATATTCATTATTTTATTTTATACTATGCAGATACGTTGGTTTATATGTGTTTTGTCATATTCAAATTAATATGTGTTTAATTTAATATTGATTCCATGGAAAATAATAATAATAGTAAAATGTACATCATTGCTGTTCTACCAAAATTAATTCTGATTCGTTTCTCATCGATTCTCATCTATCAGCTTTGTCCATCAAATCCGCTTTCAACTTACTTCATTTTGAGGTTGTTGTTTGGATTGTTTGATTTTCTATATTGTGATCCAATTCGTAGCTGGTTGTGTTTCAAACTTCTCTAGCCTCGAAAGGTGAGCAATCACTCAAGATTAATGTCTTTTATTTATTAAATTTAATTGTAATTGAAACGTCAATTGAAATATGCTGCTATTAGTTATTTACATTGCTATATATATGCTGTTATCTGTATTTGTTTACCTGTGACATCTGACACCATTATCTATTATTTATATTGATGATATATGTCTGTTATATTATTATCATATCTGTTATCACTCTGCAAGTTCCCTGTTAGTATAGAATTCACTATGGGTGGAAGTGATACATACCCGAACGATCTGTAGAATAAGAGAAAATCGTTATGGGTTGAAATGATAAACCCAAGCGATTTTCATTGAATTGAATTTGGGATTGTGGGTTGAAAAAATATATACCCGTATATATATAAATTACGGATTGAAATGATAAATATCCATATCACTTGACCATAGGGTAGAAAATTATATACAGACACCGTTGGTCTATATAGAAATAATTTGAAATGATTTCTATGGTTTTGAAAAGAATTATATGGTTTTAATAAATATTGATTTTAAAGATTTATTAAAGTTGATTTATAAAGTTGATTTGAATCAATATAAAATATGTTTAAGTATTTATGTAAAATTTATATTTCCAAATATAGAATTTATAATGTTTCAGGTTGAAAGATAAATTTGAAATTGATTTGGAATTCTTAATTATTTAAGAATTATACTTAAATAAGTTTGATTTGAAATCTATTAAATTTGAAATTTTAAGATATGTTTTATAACTTGAATTTGATTAAAAAGTGGCTTAAATGAATATTTCAAACTTATATAAATTTAAATGGGATATTTTGTTTATAAAAATTTGTAAATTGAAGTTGTATTTAGATGTATTAAAATGATTAAAGAAATTCTCAGAAACTAAATGTAATGAAATTAAATTGAGATATAAATGGAATTATCAAATTTAGTTTTTGAAACGTGGAATATTTAAAGCTTTGAAATATATTGAAATTTAATGGTTTATTTTGTGTTTCAAATCTGTATTTGAAATCGTTATAATTTGAAATGATTTATTGAGAAATTGAATTGAGTTGAAATTTATGAATTGAGATTGAATTAAGTTGAATTTGGAAGTTGAGTTAATTTGAATCGATTTGTGAATTTGTGGAAGCTATTTTAACTTATAACTATTTTATATAAACTATTTTTATTTTATAAACTATTTTATTATATACACTAGTTTTAATATCTAAACTATTTAAGAGGAAAGTGTTATGAATTCCAAATTGTTACGATTTCAAACTATAGTTACAAAGTGTTATGAATTTCAAGGTTTTGATTTCCAAGGTGTTTTGATTTTAAAAGACTTACGATTTCGAAAGCGATATAACTTTGGAAAGTGATATGATTTTGGAAATGGATTTATTTATAGTGAAAATGATATCGTATGGATATGGTTTTGAAATAACAATGATATTTCAGTTTTGAAATATAAACTATTTTGAAAGTTTATTAAATGACCAATCGGTGTAATAATTACGTAGTTATTGAAGAGACCGGGATCGGTTAGAGACATACTCTCTGTCCAAACCGAAAACCACTTTAATAACTATTATACGTGGAGTGTGATCTAGAATGAAGTGGTTGGAATGATGATGTTGCTGGATTTGAAGAAAGAGAACGATAATGGATAGCCTTGACACTTGTGTCAAATTTGAAATGACTTACACAGGAGCCGTGCCGGGCTAGTAAGGTTAGCTACCTCTAGCGGACACACTTCTTCGTAAACTACTCATTACTTGTTTTTGATTGGTGCGCACCCTTGAATTGGGAGTGTTGTTTCGCGGCGTTGCGATCGTTGCGGCGATGCGTTCTCTCCAGTCCGGATCAGGCAAACGGTAGTTTCACTACCTTGGGTATTGCCTCATGTGCCTTGTCATACTCGTATCCCTATGCGCGACCACTACGATTTGTTTTGTGTTATACCTATGGAGTACTCCCTGATAGCCCACTAGTTTACGGTGGAGTTTACAGTGCTGTATAGACTATGACGCTTATATAAAATGTGTTAAGGGGAATAATGGTAACGCCTTAATGCTATTTTGATACTTTATATTACTAATAGGCATTACCTACTTAGCGTACACTACTATATATAAATAGTTTAACGGATCCTTAGAGGATGGTTATCCCAACATCCTTTGAGTTACTTGTAATTTCAGTTGTTATTTCACTTGAGTTGGATTTATTGATATAAGAATGTTAATCCTGACTCGAGTGTTTTGTGTTTTGCTTTACGCTCGGGTCAGACTGAGTGTACCAGTATTCGAGACTCACCTTTGGAGTTGGAGCTTCGCTTGGAAATCCAGCTATCTATCCAGCTTTCAGATATTCAGTTGATTCCAGTGATATATTCTAATTTTGTATTTGACTATTGTATTCGAGACTTCTGTTGTATTTTGTTTAACTCTGTTATATATATATATATAGTAGCTTCATGAACTACTATTCTTTTGTTTCTGCTGCACTATTGTTATATTACTCTGTGTCTGTGATTTTGTGATTATTTATTTACTGTATATGCTGAGTTTTGCCAAATTTAAATTAACAATCTGATATTTTGAGCAATTCAAATCCGACATGTATGGATGCGAATGGTTGAAAATTTTAGGTCGTTACATGTGCTATCAAAGCTTTGGTTTTAGGCAAAACTTAACATATAGAGTAAAATTCAGTTACAGAATCGCTTTCGTTCAAGCTTGAATCTCTTCCTCCTCGACTCAATTTTCTTTGAATTTTGGAATGTTCCCTTCGGTTCCAAAGTCCATTCTTGTCTCCCCTATTCGTGTCTCCTTGATTCTGGAGTATCCCATAACTCCACTTCGAATGATCTCTATAATAATTCGGCGGTCTTGCCAATCTCTGAATGATTCGTAAAGGGGTGAAACTCCATTAAAATCGGTATTGATTCGCCGAAGATTCCCATACCCTCGGTTTACGATGCTGCTATCTTCTGCTATACCCGAATTCTACCTCTGGCGATCGAATGTCGATTTGCTCCATAATTCTACCTCGATCTTATTCTTAAAGTCACGGTTGACCCGGTTAAGGTTGCCCGCGATTTATATAAGCCTATCCATTCTTTTCTCTCTCTGAAATCTATTTATCTCCCTATCGAGCCTATTTTTCTAGTTGAATTCTTTGGTTAGGATCCCTCTATAAATTGAATCTCTATCCTTGTTTTTGAATCCAATTCTGGAATCGTCGAGTGAGGGAGTGTATTTGTATTAATATTAAAATGTTTTATATATTGTGTTGTTTGAGTTGTTGATGTTGATTTGGGTTTTCGATTGATTCGTCTGATCAACACTATCGATAGGATTTCCAAAACACTTGAACAGAGCAAACTAACATAATATTATTTTCAAATTTTTTAAATGAAATAAATTTGTATGATTATATTATAAATATATAAGTAAATGTTTTTGGATTTTAATAGTTAATTAAAGTGGTTGTTTGAATGATAATATTTGATTATCATTTATTGTTCTAAATGAATTTATAAACATGGTTTATAAATTGATTTAGAATTGAAATGAATTTTAAAATCAGGAATTTGAGAATTTAATTTCCAGTGATTTCAAGCATTGTTTTTTTTAATTTTAAAGTGTATATTATTTAAAGTACTTTCAAATAGAAATCGTTTCGAAGGATTTTAAAATGTTGAAATCAGTGCTCTTCCTTTTGTCGCTGGAAAATAATTTCGGTGATGGCGGCCGCATCATCGACATTCATTTTCGAGTTTCGAAGTAGAGAGACCATTATGTAGCTTTGCTACGATTTTGTTTGGAAAAATATTTTGATTTGAATTTCTTAAGTATGACTTGATTTATATATATATATATATGGGTATATTATTTTAAATTTAATTTGTTTTAATATATATAGTATATACATAATTATCTCTAAAGGGTTTGAAGTTAAACGGAAATTTAATTCTTAAAATTATGTTAAAGGATGTTTTCAATTATAAATAAAGCTAAATTTTTGAATAAATATTTAAACTTGAAATAAATTGAATTGAAAAAAATTTACTTGTATAATACCCAATTTCATTTTAATATAACTTACCTAAATGATTCAGAAGTATAAAAAAATGTAATTGGATAATATACAATATAAGATGATTTTTATTAAGAAAATTGAGTGTTTATAATAAATGTTATACACTTGATTTTTGATTATAAAAATGTTAATTGAGATGAATAGGATAATAAGTTAATTAAATAATAGATGAAACAAATACATTTGTTTTGAAGGAATTAATAAATTGAAATTAGATCAACTTATGGAAATACCTTGAATTTAAAATCAATTATTGAATATAAATTAATTTAAATTGAAATTTATATGGTTTAAATTAATTTATATGGTTTAAATATATGTGATAAGATATATTAAGTGGAACAAATTTAATAATAATTTGGAATAAAAGAATTAAATTTGTTGAATAAAATATGAGTATAATAAATGAGTATACAAATTGATGATTTAAAAATTTGTTAACTGAGGATGACTAGATAGTGAGATAATGAATTTAGAAATAGATAGATTGATTTAACTTAGGTAAACAAATGGATTAAACCAGATTGTTGAATATTAATTAGTTTAATTTGAAATTCATATGGTTTTAATTTAATTATTTTATTTGCATTTCAATCTATTTTCTTTCCGGTTGTTCTATTCTCCTACCTTGTTCCTTTTCGGGGATGAAAAGTTTTGAGTGGGGGAGAGTCTAACGACCCGTAAATTTTAGTGGTTTTATTTATTTAATTAATTGAAATTTTGTAAAATTATAAATAAAAAAATTTAGAAATAAAAATTTGATATTTGGAATACGTCTATTTAAGCATAGCAGATGGTAAATTTTCATCAGATAATATGAAAGTTTATTTTCTTGTGTAATTCTGTTTCAATTAAATCAGTTAAAAATCGATGGTTATAAAATGTTTTCCAAACCTGAATATTTTTATATAGAAAATTTGTAAATCATCTTCTGAGTGAGACGTCATATTTTGTTTCTTCAAATTTTTACTATTATTGCTCCGTCGATTTTATTTTCGGCAAAATAGCAGCATTTTCGGTACCGATATCGACTTTTGATAGGATGATCGTACCACTGATATTTGTATACCGTTTTGATCATCACATCATGCTGATCTCTGTGGTATGTTCTCTCCTGCGTTTCGAAGTCCGGTTCGCTGCAAGATCGATAAAACAAATTATAGTATCATTACAGTTTCGAACCGTTTTAAATTCCTGTGTCCATTCAAATTTCCAACCGTTGAAGAACAAAACACAAACAGCCGTTTACATTAATTAATCACATAATTCAGTTTTTACTTTAACTATTCCCTATACGTTGGCATAATTTTTGCAATCTGTTCATTACTTCTTCGGTTCATTTCCCTTCCACCTTACCTTGAAAAAAAAAGAAAAAAAAACTCGTTTGCATGATTTTTTTCCGAATGAACTGCAGCTCCTTTTTCTCCCAGACCATCATCTTCTCTCGATCGACCGAACTCTCCTTTAACCTCCACTCCAAACACCGCCTACCGCTCCACCATTGAACCGCCGACCACCAAACGTGCAGCAGCCACCTGTAGCCTAGCCGAACACCATGTGCCGCCTGCCTCTCTTCGCCCTCCAACTTCCAAGCACGAGCCAACCATCACCTTTCTCCTCCAAGCTTCCAACCATTGGCCAGCATCCGCAACCTCCTCGTGGTTGAAATCCTTCACGCCCCTCACTTTCTCCGACTAGACCCGTAGCCGCTTCTTGCCTCCACAGCCTTCTTCTCCTCTGCCGAGCTCGGCTCTTCTCTGCACAGTGCATTATATGTATATATGATTTTATATAATGTAAGTATATTCAAGCTATTTGATCTGTTTATTATATATATAAATGTATATATGAGTTACATAAAAAAAAATTGGTCTGTGTATATATAAATTTATACAAAGTGATATATTAACACAAGTCGTATGATAAATTTGTTTATATAAATAATTTACAACCTCGGTTGCATATATTTGTGTTATATATACTCAAAATCTGCATAGTTGGGTAACTTACATATGTTTTACATAGATATATTTGTTTATGGATTGCAGGTATATGAACTGCAATCTTTTGTATATATATAAAGTTACATAAAGTTGTATATCATTGATTGTTATAAAATATCAGTCTATTTAGGCATATATATGTAGGTGTACGTTGGTTTATAAAAGTAAGTGTATATTTGTATCTTCTTGTATGTCGGCATTTTAGGTTTAGTGTACAGGTTAGAAGTTACATAATCAAGTTGTTGACTTTCGTTATGCAGTCGATGCATATAAAACTATATAGATTGTTGTTTTATTAATATATATAGCTTACGTATGTTAAAATTTTATTGTGTTTAGTATATTGTAAACAATATTATACATATTAGAAGTGTTGTCTCGCTTGTTTGTAAATATATGAATGTGTTTGCTAGCACATATAGATTATAGTATCTATGTTTTTCAATTTTTTAGTTATATACGTTTGATCTATAAGTTTTGTTTTATATTTTATATAAGTGATGTTATACGATTGCAGTTTAAGCCTGTACGTATAATCAGGGGAATATACATATATATTTTAAGTGTTATATTATATACGTATTACCAGTTATATTACCTTTGGGTTTGGCTATATATTGATTGCATAGAATAGTTATATAGGCTGTTTACGTAATTGTTATAAGTATATATTCATTATTTTATTTTATACTATGCAGATACGTTGTTTTATATGTGTTTTGTCATATTCAAATTAATATGTGATTAATTTAATATTGATTCCATGGAAAATAATAATAATAGTAAAATGTACATCATTGTTGTTCTACCAAAATTAATTCTTATTTGTTTCTCATCGATTCTTATCTATCAGCTTTGTTGAAGTGACCCACTTTTCTTCACCTATATTTTAATGATTTTTAGTTGATTTTTTTAACAAGGGATCACTTCTTTTCTTGCCTCTTTTATATCTTTTAATTAATTTTCCCAAGATCCAGAATTTACTAATATAAAAATATCAGTATTTAAACCAAGTTATATCATTTATATATGTGAAGATATATAAATGTTTCTTTGCCTATCAGAGTGTTAAAGTAGCAAAGAAATTTAATCACACAATATTTTCCATAATTGAGAGGTTTTGTGTCACATAGCTATTTCTACACTTTAATCTTTTTATTGACTCAAGATTGACTAATACATGATTCAAGTGTTACCACCTTAAAATGGCTCAAGATCGATTAATACATTTTCAGGTTTTATCACCTTGGAATGACTCAAGATTGACTAATACATTTTTCAAGTATTAGCATCTATTATTCTCTTCTTCATTTTCCAGATTATTCTATAAAACAGGTTGATTAATTTGTGGATTTATAACCCATGTATTTGATCTTTGGGATTCAGGAATTCATACATGTTGTTTTAGAATGATAAAACATATTAAAACTTGGTTTGATCTATGGATCACTGGTTAGTCTAGCCCAGATTCAGGATTCAAACATAAACATGCACAAAGCATGCACAAACATGCATAAGCAATTCGTGTCAAGCAAAAATGCTCATATCCAGGTTCATAAAGCATGTAATGATCATGTGAGTAATAGAGTTGTAAACTAATTTAAAGGTCATACAGATTCTGATATTTTGATTGGAAATACTATTGAATATGATTTTAGAAAGATCTTTGCATATTTCTGGCTAAAAGCATATAAAGTGTGATATTCTGGATTTTTAAACACTTAACAAAATTACTCTACATTCTTGTTTGAGTCTATATTGTCTATCCCTATTTCTGGCTTGCAACTTCAGTTTCATATTGAAGTCAGTTCCAGATTTTACCAATTCCAATTCCTAAATCCTTATATACTTATGATTTTCAGGTTTTATGGTATCATAATCCTACTCTTGCTCTAGACATATCATAGGATTTAGTTGCATTTCAAATTAGTTTACACTATGGTCTTGTTTGCTTCAGGAATCTGAAGACTATGACTTCAAGCTTTTGCATGTACTTGTATCAATTACAAGACATGTACAAGCCTTACTGGTTGGCCAAGACCATGTTCAACCCATCTACTTAATACTTTGGCACATATTTATTCAAAAACAACTTTAACTTTATAACTGAAATATAACAAACATGCCAAGGAGAATATATCCACATATCAGATTGTATGGCATGTTCTCCTTCATTATAATCCACTGGATAATTTCCAGAGTCTGCTACTTAAATCAACAACTCACAAGCACATATAATACTTAAGTTTTTTATACATGTTCTTTTCAAGAAAACAAAGCAAGTATCAATCCTGGAAATACACAAGACATAAGAGAGTTTGCCTAGATTATTTATTACAATTAAACTTCTACTTCTCTAAAGCATTTTAAAACCAGCAAGTTCTTCAAACATCCATACAAGCAAGCTACTCAAGCATCTTTCCCTGCAGCAACACTTTGAACTGCCTCAATGAAAATGAGACACCCCAAAGATTGCAAAGGCAACAAATAGGGTCAGAAAATACATTCTGGTGTGAGTGAAATCATAGATTATCAATAACTTGTAATTACTAAATACTCTGCAGAGATTGATATGTTTGATGCTTATTTAAATTCATACTAAAATCTGAGTATATATATACATATATAAGTTCTTACTAACATACATGCACACAAGCATTCATTCATCAACACAATTCAGTTATATGTACATATACCCCTATGCATTAACTCCCTTAATTCCATAGCTCAATTTCTCAATCCCCATTTATCATTTATTTGGTCTTAACTCTTGCCATTGAACACTATGTGTGCATTGCAAAGGGGCTCAATTCTGTTAACCCTTTACACAGAGGCCTACAGGACTTAAACAAGTCATGCACATACCCATTATCCACCTAATGATGAATAGATCAAGGCACTACTCCTAGATTAGCTTTATAATCTAGAGACCATTCTCATTTTCTTTCAGGAGACTTTTATTAATTCTTGAAATGCTTTATATTCTTTTCTTCCTTTCATAAATCAAAGAGTATTAAGCTCACTCAGGGATTTCAGCCAGACATACAAAGCATTCATGCAAAACACCACATCCCATTTTAAGGTCATTTTTATTCAATCATATTTTCTAAAACTTGCATATATTTATTTCCAAAAATATTCCCATTTCTTACATAAATCTGGTGAAGTCATATAAAACATTACATTTATTTTATTGTTAACATAGGGTAAGGTTTTTTTTTGAGAAAAACCCATAAAAACATATTAACTTGTGATTTGAACAAATCAGCACATATATATATAATATTGCATTATTCATATCATTTTTAAAATGAACTAGACACAAGCATGAATCTCCTTATTCACACTGCCTACTTCATTCTTCATTAATACCCTATTTCTCAGTAAAAATATTTAACTCATCTCCATATAAAAACTGGATTATAAGTTATAGAATCCATTTCTGTGATCGGGGTGTTTGTCTTTTCAAAGCATTAATCAAAACAATCAAAACAGATCAAAACATCAACCAAAGACTCAGCCAAAACACCAACCATAATCAACATTTATTTATTCAGAGAATAAAATTAAACAAAAACATGATATGATTTTATAAAAGTAATATGGCTGCCCTTAACTTGGGTCTTAATGCCTTAAATCTCATAAGATGATTAATCACTCACCTTCCTTCTTCTTTCCTCGAGAATGCTCTAACTTGAAAACAGTGTGTGTTTGCTCTTCTTTTTATTTTCTAAAATATCTTTCTGTTTTCAAAAATAAACTGCTGCTTATCCTTTGATTTTTAAAACATTTAGCTAGGGTTTTAGTGGAGTGAAAAACCCATTTTATCCCCACAAAAATAAGAGAATTCTGTATATGTGTTTATGCTAAATAAGCCATTTTCTTTTTTGATTCCATTTCGGGTATTACAGTTGCTTTTCTTCTTTTTCTGTGTACATGCCATTTGCATGTTTCACATACACACTATTTTCATGTGACTTATCTACATTATTTATTTTCTTAAGAAAAATCTGTAATGTTCACATATATATATCTTTTTATCAATTAATTCCTTGCTAATGTTTCAAACCATTTGTTTTCTCTTGATTTTAAAATGTATTTATACATATATAATACTAAACTGGTTTCATATATTTTAATCGTCATAAGAGTTTATTTTATCACTCTATACTCCTCTGGCTACTTATATACAATATATATATGAGATATGTGAATATAAAACTCATTCATACTTAGTTATTTTCTTCTCATTATTATTTACTGAAAACAACTATCCTCTTCCTTATTTATTTCACTCATTCTTGATATTTATTTTCAAACTATTTTATTATTTGAATATTTTCCATTAACTGATTTTTATAAAATTATTTTCATCTCAATAATTTGGGTTTTCACATACTCTTCTCCTAAAAGGAATTGTGTCCCACAATTATTTTTCTCATACATTTCCATCCAAATGTATACAAAGCATAATTTCATTTCAGAAATTTCAGAAACTCATGCATTCAAAACCAATCAAACATACATAAGTAATGTTTAAGTTTATCATAATTTTAGGCATACCTTTAAGCAGAAAATAGATTAGGATATTTATCCTTCATCCTATCTTCAGTCTCCCATGTACAATCATTCTCATCTAAACTCCACTGGATTTTAACCAATTTAATTATTTTATTTCTCAATTTCTTTTCTTCTCTAGCCATAATACCCACTGGTTCCTTCTTATAAACCAGATTTTCTTGAATTTCAACTTGTGTAGGAGATTCCAGAATGGTCTCCTTATCATGCACCCATTTTCTTAATTGAGATACATGAAATACATCATGTATATTACTCAATTCCTCTGGCAATTTCAACTTATAAGCCAAAGTTCCTACTCTTTGAATAATTTCATATGGCCCTATATATTTTGGTGACAATTTTCCTGCCTTGCCAAACCTCAATATTTTTCTCATTGGTGAAACTTTGAGAATTACATAATTTCCCACTTCAAATTACAATGGCCTTCTCCCTTTATCTGCATAGGCTTTTTGTCTCTCTTGTGCTGCTCTCATTCTCTGCCTTACAAGTTCAATCCTTGTAGAGGTCTCTTTCACATGTTCTGGTCCAAGCAACACTCTTTCACCTGCCTCCATCCAGCATGCAGGAGATACACAAGGCTTCCCATACAAAGCCTCAAATGGATCCATACCTATAGTGGACTGATAGCTATTGTTATAAGCAAATTCAGCTAAATAGAGATGATCTTCCCAGTTGCCTCCAAAATCAAGTATACATGCTCTAAGCAAATCCTCTAAAATCTTGTTAACAATCTCAGTTTGCCCATCTGTTTGTGGGTGGTAAGCTGTGCTCAAGCTTAATTCTGTCCCCATAGCCTCTTGAAAGCTACCCCAGAACCTTGAGGTAAACTAGGTATCTCTATCACTAATGATAGTCTTGGGGATTCCATGTAATCTCACTATCTCCTTCACAAATAATTGAGCTAATTTGTGAGCATTTCTATTTGAATTCACTGGAATGAAGTGAGCTATTTTTGTGATTCTATCAACCACAACCCAAATACTATCATTGCCTCTTCTTGTTCTTAGCAAACCATCCACAAAATCCATTGAAATGATTTCCCATTTCCAGGTAGGCACTTCCAAAGGTTGTAGTAGGCCTGAAGGTCTTTGATAATCTGCCTTGACTTGTTGACATGTTAAACACTTTGCCACATATCTTGCCACTGCCCCTTTCATTCCTGGCTACCAATAGTTTCTTTTAAGATCATGGTACATTTTTGTACCACCTGGATGTATAGTGTACTTTGTCTTGTGATGCTCATCCATAACCTCTTGCTTCAGTTCTTCTACATTAAGTATGCAGAGTTTCCCTTTCTTTCTTAAGTAGCCTCTATTATCAACTTCATAATTTTCCACTGACATGCCTTGTGATATCATGTTCTTCTTTCCTTTTAAATTAGTGTCTTGATTATGCATATTTCCTATTTTATCAACCAGGGTTGATCTTAAGGAGATGAGACTTAATTTTCCATATTCAATCATGTCACTATGTACATTGTCTGATGCACCAATTTCTTCCTTCATTTCTACTTCACTAAGGATTGTTAAATCCTTGAATTCAGTCATCATTAAGCTTGCCAATCTTGCTTGATGTCTACTCAAAGCATCTGCTACCTTGTTAGCTTTTCCAGGAGTATATAATATATCAAGATCATAGGCAGCTAAAAACTCTACCCACCTATGTTGTCTCATATTCAAGTCTTTTTGAGAAAACAAATACTTAAGTGATTTATGGTCTGTAAATAATTCAAATTTAGTACCTAACAAGTAGTGTCTCCATAGCTTCAATGCATAAACAATGGCAGCAAGCTCTAAATCATGAGTGGCATATCTGGATTCATTTGGCTTGAGTTTCCTTGATGCATATGCTATGACTCTTCCATGTTGCATGAGTACTGCTGTAACGACCCCGGATTTTAATTAAATTTAAATTGAAAAATTTATTGTAAATTGATTCGAGTTTCCCCACATCCAAATAAAAATATATTAAATCATTTTAAATTTAGAAATTATATATATATGGATTATAAAATAAATATATAGAGAAATACAATATAATTAGTATTAAAGATAAAATAATAATAAAGATTTAAACTAGAAATAGAAATAAATAAAGAATAAATAAGAAAAAAATATAGATAGATATATATATATATATAGAAACATACAAAATTATAAAAATTTAAGTTAGAAATAAATAGAAAGGAAAAAAAATAAAAATAGATGTGTATAAGGTAACAATATAAAGCAAACACATAGATAAAATATAACAACATAAATTCATTTATATTTCAAAGTAACAAGACCAAAACAAATAAAATGTATTCACGTATGCAAATGAAAGAAGACAGTAAAAACAAGCAAAAAGATAAGTCTGTAGGCTTAGACAACAAGAAGAAAAATCTAAATATCTTTGTACAAACAAATGAACTAAGTATAGGCTGGTAAAGCAAGAAATAAAACTGTATATGTGTGCTTGCAAAAGAAGACACCACAATATCTTCATAATGGTACAAACGAAATAAAGAAAATAAGGTAAGTGGTACAACATATTAAATGCAGCACGAATTGGTATCATATCAGCCTCCAACCAAAGAAAATATCCTTGTTCTGCTTTTTACAAAATAATATTACATTGTACAAAATATTTATCACCTGTAAACCCATGTTTATCAAACCCCTCCGTTTATTTTGCTTCGTCCATTCCAAGCTAAAGAAGAAAAAAAATATACTGAAGCAAATATCTTTAAAACTCAAACAAAACTTCAGTTTAAGGAAACAATATAAATCAATACAACCAGAGATCAAAGAGGAGCTTCAGTTTTGCAATCTTCACAAGCCTATTTCAAAACAAAAAGGAAAGCTCTGTTTATCTTTGGAAACAAGGTGAGCAACTCCTATTTTTAGAAGCTTAACCTATTTTGATTTCTTGATGTTTGTGAGTAAACCTGTTTTTTTATCTAAGTCTTTAGTTTATAAAATCTTGGGCTTTGCTGCATATTAAAGAAAAACTTGTCCTATATGTTTTTGTCTGTGATTGCTGGAAATCTTTATATAGTTGTTCTTCAATATTTTGTATCAGAGAAAAGTGAATTAGAAAAAAAATCAAATAAACCTTCATCCAAACATCTTTAGCTTAGGATTCTTAAACAAAACAAGTTCGTTTCAACTAGAATCATAGCCAAAATTTTTTATTAAGCTTGATCATGAAGAGTTAACTCTGTAACCAAAATTTTATAGTAAAAAAAATTTTTATGATAAATTCAAGTGTCTTAAATCATTATTTTGATTATATAACCTGAATAAACACACAAAGAGATGATGTTTAAAATTAATATGGCGATTTTTATTTGAGTGTTTCAAGAGCAGTTCACAGTTGAACAAATTTTGTTTTTTTCCATTTGCTGATGATCGATCAAATAATTGCTGATGAAAATTGATGTGAAGCTAGTATGTTGATCCATGATCTTAGGAAAATTGTCGGAAAAATTTCTACTGCGTAAATTTGTGGGACGAGGTGAATTTAGGGTTGCGTTTGCAGTTTCACAGTGGGTTGGAAATGAGGTGATTTCATCACCTCGGAGGCATCGAGTTGCACGAGTATGAGCAGGATGGTAGTGCAGGGGGGTGACGTGCTGTGGCCGGAGTGGAAGCACTTCCGATGATCTGAGACGTGGTGGCGAGGCGATTTAGTTTGGGTGTGTTCGTGTCACAGTGTCGAGCAAAACACTCATTTTCGATTTCGAGATTTTTGTGTTGAATCGACCCTCGATTTCGAGTAGGGGGATGAATCGCGACTTGCCGAAGGTCGCGATGGCCACCGGAGAGGCGGCACGGTGACGTGCACGTGCACCGTGCATTGTCTGGTAATCTGGAAACATTGTTATGTAATTGGGGATGGAGCTGGGTTGTTCGCGAGTTGACTCGAGTATTTACTCGAGGAAATTTAGTTTTAGCTCGAAGCAAATTTTCGTGGCTTGGGTAGAAGCTTGCCCAGGTTTTAAAACAGAACCTGTTATGTTGTTTTTCTGAAAATTTGGAATTGAATTTAAATTTCAAAGCAAGTTTTAAACTGAGTTGATGAATCAGAGTTAATGATGAATTCAGATTTAGTTGAAGCTTAGTTTCGGAATAAAGTTTTAAAAATTTAAATTGTTTTGATGACTAAAAGTTTAAACAATTAAGTGAATTTAAATGGAAGTTGAAATTTGTAAAGTAAGAAATTAAACAAATTTTAAATTTGAATTGTTTTAAATAAAAGTGTTTAAGAAATTAAGAAGGGAATTTTCAAGAGATTTGAAATTTAAAAGGAAACTTGAAATCAATGTTTCAAAACAGATTGTGAATGATAATTAAATTATAGATATGGATGTGTTGACTTTAATTAATGAAGATTAATGATTTATGATTCATTAATTTATGAGTTCTTAATGGTTAATCAATTATAATCGATAATGATTAATATGAGAAAATTTCTTTAGAAAAGTAATAAAAGAAATTCAATAGTTAATGATGGTAATTAACTAAAATTATTTGAACAATTAATTGACGTGATTAAATTTTAACAATAAATTAGATTAATTAATTTAATGATAATAAATTGTGGAACTATTAAGTAAAATTGCTTAATGACAATAATTGGGCAATTAATTATTCAGTATAATTAATTGAGTTAATCGAATCTGTTCAAATTAAATTTCTTAAGTTCAATTCAGAAAAATCACTTGATAACTTCGAAAAGTATAATTACTTAGAGAAGTAACTAATAGATAATTACTGAAGGTAATTAATTAAATGATGATTTAAAATCTAAGTATAATTATTTGTGAAAAATTAAAGGATTAATTAAAAATGGTGATTAATTAAGATTTATTTAATAATTAAAGATTAATTGATTCATTGATTTAAAATGATTAGTTAATAATTAGGGTTAACTAATAAATTTGAAAGAGAATTGATTTCATTAATTTGTAATTAAATTATGACAATTAACCCAGATTAATAATTGATACATCTGATTTAAATTTATCAGTTGATTAATAAATTCACTTGTGAATATTTGGATTTGACTAAATGATTGAATTATTTGACATCTCTGATTTGTAACGCTTTGTGATATATTCTGATTTGTGTGTGATCTGTACTGTAGTTATTTATCTGGATGAATGTAAATTATTATCTGTGATTTATATATCTGTGATCTATGATCTGTAAATGAACGATAAGCGTTATGATATACCGCTTATCAACTATATTTCTGTATTGTGATCTGTGATGATTGAATGATGTTGCACTACTGTGTGAAACCCTGGACTACACCATACACACACAAATATGGATTTCACGTGGAAATCGGTTAAGTCACAGATGATTTAAAAATTATTTTTTTTGAAATTGAAATTTTTATTTCAATTGATTTTGGAAATGAATTTGGGTTAAATGTTAAGCTTTTGAAAAGGAGTTTAAGAATAAAGTTATTTTGAATAACTTGGTAAGTTTTCTAATTTAAATAATTTAACTTGAATTTTTGAATTCAAAATTTGGAATTGAATTTCATAATTGGAAATTATGGTTAAAGGTATTATAAATGTGTTTATATGAATTTAAACCATTTTAAAAGTATAATTTTGGGAATTTGAATTTAACCCAAGGATTGTAATTCGTATAAATGAATCAGATTTCCGAAATATAAAAACTGTTTGTTTTCAAATGATAAAAGCTTTCATATAAGAAATGAAATTCCAATTTAAGTTAAAGGAATTTCAAGTTTGAATTGAAAAATGGTTTTCCAAATTATGAGTGAATTCTTTTTGAAAGCTATGAATTGAATCTGTTATTTTTAACAGATTTAAAATGGCGATTTGTTTAAACCATTCAAAATGGATTTGTTTTGAAAGCTATAAGTTAAATCTTGATTTAAAGATTTAACGAGTTAATCCAATTGAAATGGAAATCGATTTGGAAAATCTATGAATAGATCTTTGTGAAACTGGGTGAACTTTGTGAATGAATCTTTTCGTGTAAAAGTTTAAAATGGTAATGTGTTTAAACCATTTGAAAGAAAAGTTTTGGGTAATAAGTTGTGACTTAACTGAAATCCCAATATCCATATGTTTTAAAATATTACGCTCACTATTCGGTTTAGCCGGGAGAGGACCTTTGTGTCGCATAACCCGTTCCGAATAATGATACGTCGTATATGGATCGCATTTGAAGACCGGTGTTAAAGGCCGGGTATTTGCGAGAATGATAGGATAACCTATCGATTGTCTCTGCACCGAGTGGCCCCGGTATAGAATTTCCCTAAGTGATGGGAAATCCGATCGGGATTGTGAATACCCGGATTGCAAGGGCTTCTTTGGAAGTGCCTTCTGTTCTGTTCGAAGCCGGAACAGACTTGTATGGTTACATGTCTGACATTACATTTTGAGATATAAAGCTGATTTCTTTCAAATACATTTTTGTTGGTGGAGGAGAATTTATTCTCTTAGCTTAACACCCTTTTCTGAGACGTACGAGCTCAGAGGTTATGTAGTTGAAGGTTATCAGCGATATACTCCCAATTTGGTAATGTGGCATGCTGAGTGTTGCTGTGTGTTGATCATTTATTGATCATTTGTGATCAAAGCGTGGCTTTGTGAAAAAGCGTAGCTTTGTGGACGAGACCTCTTCGGACCTCACAACCAGGAAATGGTCGAAATAGGAATATGCGGCAAGGTTATGAGGGTCGCGCCCTTTAGGGTATGTCATTTCCTTCTGGAAAAGGGTGGTATCAGGTATGGAGCCCTGGTATTTAACTTATGTGGATACTTCGATCTCATTTATTGTGTGATTGTGTGTTTATCGAGGCGCCTCGGATAAAGGTCCCAAAGGACCGGGGGATGGCATACTCGAGAAGTAGTTACCTAGTTACAGAGGTAACCCGGCCTTGTGTTGGCAGAGAGCCGGGTAGGTTCTCGGGACGTCCATCCAGAGGTGATCCCATTGACAGTAGGAAGTTCCTTAGCCTGACCATTTGTTGGCAATCCATCTTCCAATACGAACCGTGTACGGTATTAGTTGTAGAACCTGCCATTTACTTATGGTGGTCACCACTGTTTAGATGGTAGCTATAGTAGGCATAGTGTGAAATGCCTATGTTGGCTAAGATTAATATTATACTTTCAAAATGTTTTCCACTATGCACTAGTAATAATATCAAAAGAGTTTTGTTTACGTAGTAAGCATATTTGACTATCATAAGAAGAAATCTCCTCCAATTCTGCGTTTGCATTGTGTGTGTGGCGGGAGGTCTTATGGTAGTTTCATTTTCCAAAAGCATTGCGAGTTTCAATGTTTAAAATTCTTTTGTTGTTGTTTAAAGATAAAATGTTTTTGTTACTCACACCAGTCTCACGACCGACTCGGAGTTTATTGTTCCCTTCCTAAACTCTGGGTGCCCATAATTTTTCACACGGGCAGTCTAGAGTTGGGTTTTTCAGATATTCAGGTTAGTAGATTATCTGGAGCTAGTTCAGTTCTTGGAGTCCATTTATCGGAGTTGCTTATCTTGGAATTGTGGACTCATTCTTGTCTGAAGATCATTTTGGAGTTATCACTCCTATTGATATAGTTCTGCTGCTAATGTTATCTATTTTCTTTCCGCTGCTATTTCTTGTATCATATCTCTGATGTATATTGATATCTGTTGTATCAGATTTTGTATCTGTCATTGTATCAATGTTATGTATATTGATATATTCTTTTTCTTCCGCTGTGTTGTTGTACTTAATGGTGTTATAAGCTTCGGAGAACCAGATTCAGCGTTTGAATCTACGGCATTTTGAGTACAAGTGAAGTATGGATGCCGATTTTCGAATGCCGAGTTTTTGGATCTTTACAACGTGGTATCAGAGCTGAGGGTTAAAACTTTAGCTCAGGAGTATAACACATTAAGTAGCTCATTAGAGATAGGGTGAAGTATGCCCTAGAATGAGTAATCCTTAAGATATCTGTCCGTATGCCTCAGTAAATTCTCTTACTATCCACTGATAGTAAGTACGAGTGCAAGAAGAGGATGAGATAGGGGACAGGGGAGTATCACTACGAATAGTCAATACCCTGTAACAACAAGGAAACAATCTTTTCTCTATCAATCTCTTTTATTCAGCATCTTTTCTCAATTCTTTGGTAGTTCCTGGTAGATCCAGGAAGAGATTCGATATATTAATATGGGACATAAACTCCGGATGGACCAGAATTATTTGTTTGGATGAATTGGTTGCTTTGGTTGTTATGGTTGATAGGTGTACTTTAGTTTCTAAACTAAAAGTTTTGAAATCGTATCCGTATATCTATCTATTCTGTAGGTGCGGATATATTCTACGAATGGTTAATTATCCCTTCGAACTAACCAATCCCCCTGCATATTTCGTAGATCCAGATAACCCGAATATTTGTGAAGTGTTAAAACAGATTCGTTCTTGTATCTATTATCGATATTTTGATTTAATAAGCCAAATGCAGAATAGATGCTCAGTTTGAGTTGATGAAATATTCTTCGTCTATCTTTGTGTCTCCTTGACAATTTCGAGGACGAAATTCTTTTAAGGGGGGAAGTCTGTAACGACCCCGGATTTTAATTAAATTTAAATTGAAAAATTTATTGTAAATTGATTCGAGTTTCCCCACATCCAAATAAAAATATATTAAATCATTTTAAATTTAGAAATTGTATATATATGGACTATAAAATAAATATATAGAGAAATACAATATAATTAGTATTAAAGATAAAATAATAATAAAGATTTAAACCAGAAATAGAAATAAATAAAGAATAATAAGAAAAAAATATAGATATATATAAGAAACATACAAAATTATAAAAATTTAAGTTAGAAATAAATAGAAATAAAAAAAATAGAAATAGATGTGTATAAGGTAACAATATAAAGCAAACACATAGATAAAATATAACAACATAAATTCATTTATATTTCAAAGTAACAAGACCAAAACAAATAAAATGTATTCACGTATGCAAATGAAAGAAGACAGTAAAAACAAGCAAAAAGATAAGTCTGTAGGCTTAGACAACAAGAAGAAAAATCTAAATATCTTTGTACAAACAAATGAACTAAGTATAGGCTGGTAAAGCAAGAAACAAAAGTGTATATGTGTGCTTGCAAAAGAAGACACCACAATATCTTCATACAGGAACAAACGAAATAAAGAAAATAAGGTAAGTGGTACAACATAATAAATGCAGCATGAATTGGTATCATTTTAGCCTCCAACCAAAGAAAATATCCTTGTCCTGCTTTGTACAAAATAATATTACATTGTATAAAATATTTTATCACCTGTAAACCCATGTTTATCAAACCCCTCCATTTATTTTGCTTCGTCCATTCCAAGCTAAAGAAGAAGAAAAATATACTGAAGCAAATATCATTAAAACTCAAACAAAACTTCAGTTTAAGCAAACAATATAAATCAATACAACCAGAGAACAAAGAGGAGCTTCAGTTTTGCAATCTTCACAAGCCTGTTTCAAAACAAAAAGGAAAGCTCTGTTTATCTCTGGAAACAAGGTGAGCAACTCCTATTTTTAGAAGCTTAACCTGTTTTGATTTCTTGATGTTTGTGAGTAAACCTGTTTTTTTTATCTAAGTCTTTAGTTTATAAAATCTTGGCCTTTGCTGCATATTAAAGAAAAACTTGTCCTGTATGTTTTTGTCTGTGATTGTTGGAAATCTTTATACAGTTGTTCTTCAATATTTTGTATCAGAGCAAAGTGAATTAGAAAAAAAATCAAATAAACCTTCATCCAAACATCTTTAGCTTAGGATTCTTAAACAAAACAAGTTCGTTTCAACTAGAATCACAGCCAAAATTTTTTATTAAGCTTGATCATGAAGAGTTAACTCTGTAACAAAAATTTTACAGTAAAAACAAAATTTTATGATAAATTCAAGTGTCTTAAATCATTATTTTGATTATATAACCTGAATAAACACACAAAGAGATGATTTTTAAAATTAATACGGCGATTTTTATTTGAGTGTTTCAAGAGCAATTCATAGTTGAAAAAATTTTGTTTTTTTCCATTTGCTGATGATCGATCAAATAATTGCTGATTAAAATTGGTGTGAAGCTAGTACGTTGATCCATGATCTTAGGAAAATTGTCGGAAAATTTTCTACTGCGTAAATTTGTGGGACGAGGTGAATTTAGGGTTGCGTTTCCAGTTTCACAGTGGGTTGGAAATGAGGTGATTTCATCACCTCGGAGGCATCGAGTTGCACGAGTATGAGCGGGATGGTAGTGTAGGGGGGTGACGTGCTGTGGCCGGAGTGGAAGCACTTCCGATGATCTGAGACGTGGTGGCGAGGAGATTTAGTTTGGGTGTGTTCATGTCACAGTGTCGAGCAAAACACTCATTTTCGATTTCGAGATTTTTGTGTTGAATCGAGCCTCGATTTCGAGTAGGGGGATGAATCGCGACTTGCCGAAGGTCGCGATGGCCACCGGAGAGGCGGCGCGGTGACGTGCACGTGCACCGTGCATTGTCTGGTAATCTGGAAACATTGTTATGTAATTGGGGATGGAGCTGGGTTGTTCGCGAGTTGACTCGAGTATTTACTCGAGGAAATTTAGTTTTAGCTCGAAGCAAATTTTCATGGCTTGGGTAGAAGCTTGCCCAGGTTTTAAAACAGAACCTGTTATGTTGTTTTTCTGAAAATTTGGAATTGAATTTAAATTTCAAAGCAAGTTTTAAACTGAGTTGATGAATCAGAGTTAATGATGAATTTAGATTTAGTTGAAGCTTAGTTTCGGAATAAAGTTTTAAAAATTTAAATTGTTTTGATGACTAAAAGTTTAAACAATTAAGTGAATTTAAATGGAAGTTGAAATTTGTAAAGTAAGAAATTAAACAAAGTTTAAATTTGAATTGTTTTAAATAAAAGTGTTTAAGAAATTAAGAAGGGAATTTTCAAGAGATTTGAAATTTAAAAGGAAACTTGAAATCAATGTTTCAAAACAGATTGTGAATGATAATTAAATTATAGATATGGATGTGTTGACTTTAATTACTGAAGATTAATGATTTATGATTCATTAATTTATGAGTTCTCAATGGTTAATCAATTATAATCGATAATGATTAATATGAGAAAATTTCTTTAGAAAAGTAATTAAAGAAATTCAATAGTTAATGATGGTAATTAACTAAAATTATTTGAACAATTAATTGACGTGATTAAATTTTAACAATAAATTAGATTAATTAATTTAATGATAATAAATTGTGGAAATATTAAGTAAAATTACTTAATGACAATAATTGGGGAATTAATTATTCAGTATAATTAATTGAGTTAATCGAATCTGTTCAAATTAAATTTCTTAAGTTCAATTCAGAAAAATCACTTGATAACTTCGAAAAGTATAATTACTTAGAGAAGTAACTAATAGATAATTACTGAAGGTAATTAATTAAATGATGATTTAAAATCTAAGTATAATTATTTGTGAAAAATTAAAGGATTAATTAAAAATGGTGATTAATTAAGATTTATTTAATAATTAAAGATTCATTGATTCATTGATTTAAAATGATTAGTTAATAATTAGGGTTAACTAATAAATTTGAAAGAGAATTTAGTTCAAATAATTTGTAATTAAATTATGACAATTAACCCGGATTAATAATTGATACATTTGATTTAAATTTATCAGTTGATTAATAAATTCACTTGTGAATATTTGGATTTGACTAAATGATTGAATTATTTGACATCTCTGATTTGTAATGCTTTGAGATATATTCTGATTTGTGTGTGATCTGTACTGTAGTTATTTATCTGGATGAATGTAAATTATTATCTATGATTTATATATCTGTGATCTGTGATCTGTAAATGAACGATAAGCGTTATGATATTCATTTCAATTGTTAATACTTGGCTTAAGTTTCTACGGTTGCATTTCATTTACTCTTCCGTTACTATATTAATAATTAGTAACGCTTATTATGAATAATATCATCCTAATTACTTAATATTTATATGAACTTTAATTCCAAATAAATTCATTGACCAATTAAAATTGGAAATTTGTAATAGTTGTTATTCTACCCTTAAATTTATTTCTACCGGTATTAATTACACAATCAAACTTAATTAACCAATTATAATGGTTCCTACTATTCCTTCAATTGGATTTCATTCAAATTTGTCAAGAGTTTATTATATTTACCAATGCAACATTTAATTTCTAACATTCGCTCCAATATAAATTATAAAATTTTCATTTCTTTTTACATTAAATTACAAAAATCAATTTAAATCAACATATTCAAATGGTCGAAATTTACGGGTCGTTACACTCTCCCCCACTCAAAACCTTTCGTCCCCGAAAAGGAAAAAAGAAGGGAAAGAAGGATTAAGGAATCAATATATCATACTAAATTATTAAATTTATAAACAAATAGATTTTTAAAAAATTAATTAATAAAATATACCAATTTATAACCATTAAATCTTTTTATACTCAAATTAATAAAGTTTGGAAAACATTTTTCAAAATATTTTCTAAGTCCAAAATTTGCGGAAAATTTTGGCAGAGTCTCCTTTGTACGGAGAGGCTCGGGGAAAAATATAATATAAATATAACAATATATAACATATAATTTCCAAAATAATATATATCCCAGCACGGGAAAATGATATAATAGCGCTATAAAACGTAACCCGAAAACGTACCTATTTGTCGAGGAATAACGCTCAAATTATGAAACCAAAAAGCAGTAGTGATTGCTTCCATAACCTGTATTTCACTTATATAATCCAAAAGAGTTAATAATTATATAAAATGAAATATTTAGCGTTGTTTCAATCAATAACAATCAATACCACAACAATCACCTGCAACAAGGCATACAACCATCACATAGAATCAACACAAAACAATCATTCATTTATATCAAACAAAACAAACAGTTGTTTGGGTTCAACCTTCAAATTGTACCGAATGAAAAATAACTACTAAGTGTACCCTTCACTCAACAGTCTTAGGCGACCTAAATAGATTATTCGTTCATCCAAACAATATTAAAGTATCCTTGCCCAACAACCATAAACCAAACAAACAACAAATCCAAACAATAAACTAAGTTTATTCTTGTCAATTTCATTTCATACTATTGTTGTTTGACTTCTTTTTTCTTTTTTTTGTAGTATTCATCTTCCTGCTTATTTTATCAATAAATAGCTTCAATCATTTACTTACGTTTATTATCTTTCCTTTATACTACTTAATTTCATTTAGTAGTCTTTTCAATTACACTAAAGATTACAGTATTACAACATCAAATTCTTATTTATTAAGGGATTTCATTAATTACTTTCATTACTTTCAATTTATTACTTGTATAATATCTATTTCATTTCTTATTAACATTTCAACTTTTAATATTTGGTAAGTTATAAATATGCTTTTTAAGAATGTAATTGAAAGTTATACAAGTTTCCTTAATTCTCTTAATTAATTTAATGTTCAATAATTATATCCTTTATTTCATAGGTTAAAATTTCAAATTTCATTTAATACCATTTATAACCTATCATTCAATCTCTTATTTCCTTTAGAGGTTTCACTTTAATAATTACCTACGTTCCAATTCACTACACTGATTGAAACTATTAATTAACAGAAACTTAAGAATTAAATACCGGGTTTTAATTAAAATCATTTTAAAATAATCGATAAACATATACTTGCAATTTATATATCCAATTATATTTAAAACAATTTAAAATATATATATATATATTTTTCTTATCAAAATAAATCTTGTAGTAAAACAACTACAATGGCCTTTCCCCATTGAAACTCGAAAATGAATGTCGATGATGCGGCCGCCATCACCGAAATTATTTTCCAGCGACAGAGAGGGAAGTACAAAACTTATTTTTCCAAAATCTTCCTTACAACAATTCTTCCAATCATATTGAAATATTTATAGAAAATACTTATAAACAATATTATTATATTCCAAAATTATTCGAAAGAATATTCCAAAAGCCCGGAACTTAAGTTTTAAATTTCCAAATTTTCACTTATTTTATCTTAAATCTTATTTCAACTATTATTTATAAATTTCATTACCTAACAACCAATCTATTTCAACCAATATATACCTGTATAAAATATTTTACTTTATATATAGAAAATATAATAGGCAAAATTATTTCATTCACCTATATTAAAAACAAATATTATGTCGGTCTGTCCTATTAAGTGTTTAGAAATCCCTATTGATGTCATAGCGTCCCATGCACCAACTAGAATTTATAAATACAAAACGGAATAGATTAACACAATATTAAAACATTTTTATAACACTAACAAATACGCTCTCTCATATATATACGCTCAACGACTCCAATAGGGTATTACTACCCTATTAATAAAGAGTCAGACCCCACAAAGCTAAGGTTTATCGCTAAACCAAAGCTCTGATACCAACTGTAACAACCCACCTTTTTGTACGCTTAATCAGACACA
The DNA here is from genome assembly GCA_030737815.1 of Allium fistulosum. NCBI lineage: Eukaryota > Viridiplantae > Streptophyta > Magnoliopsida > Asparagales > Amaryllidaceae > Allium > Allium fistulosum. The sequence continues at coordinate 762,169,295 of CM060903.1, read as the reverse complement.
CGTGCCAACTTAAACCATACAGAAGGGTAGATTGTTATGGGGTAAATAAGAAAAAGTGGAGAAATAAAAGAAACCAAATAGAATCTTGCAGCGGAACGATAAAATATAATAATCAAATAACAGTTCATGAAGCTGTTTTACAAAACATTTGATTATACTTATACAATACATATCAGAGTTACACATACTAGAGAATGATAATTATGCAGCGAAATACAATGGTGTAGTGGAATATATAACAAATAGTAATAATAAAATCTTCGTCTTCGTCCTTCAGAAATAGGGCCTTCAACTACTGAAATGCTCAGGCTGATCCGAGCGAATTGAAAAGACAAAACACTCGAGTCAGATTTAATAGATCTTATGTAAGTTAAATCAATGAAATAAATATGAGTGTAAATGGCGTCAGAGATGTTTACGGGGTTTGACATCTCCTATCCCGTGTCTAACGTGAGTGCAGTAACTTAAGAATTGTTCGGGATTCACATCTCTTAAGGATCCGTTAAACTATCTACTATGTAGTAATATTCGCTATTATAATAATGTCTAATATAAAATAAACATACTTTTAAATAGCATTAAGGAGTGACCCAATATTCCCCTTAACACGTAATAGTCCTAGTAGTCTATCCAGTATTAGCATACCCCCAAAAATGGGGGCTACCCTCGATACTCCACAGGCTACGGGAGAAATCACAAATCGTAGTAAAGATCGATATGGTAGGTGACACGGCACATAAGGCAATGCCAGGGTAGATATACCAATTACGCACACGGACTGATGGAACGCATAGCAGCCACTACCATCCACCTCGAACAACACTCCCAAATCGAAGGGTGGCCACCAAAAATCACAAAGTAATAGAATGGAATCGAAGAAGTGCGTCCGATAAGAGGTGCTACCTCACTGGTCCGAGATCGCTCCTGTTTTAGCCACCTTATGCCAACTCACGGGAGTTGGGTCCACGTATATACCTTAGGATCATCGCCACCATCCTACTTCATTCTGGAAACTCCACCACGTACATAGTTGTCAAAGTGGTTTTCGGTATCGACAAAGAGTATGTCCATAACCGATCCCGATCTCTTTAACAACCAAACGTTATTATAACACCGTGGTCATTTAAAAATATATATACTTTTAAAACACAATCATTGCCCTTTCAAAACATATTCTTTGTTTCAAATAGTATATACTTAAAACCAAATTATTTTTTTCCATTTCAAAACATATCCTTTACTTCAAAATAGTATATACTTTAAACCAAAATATAATTACTATTTCAAACCCAAATTATCAATGTATTATTTCCATTTCAAAACCCAATTCAATAATATATCATTTCCATTTCCAAAACAATTCAATAATATCTTATATAAATAAAACCCAATTTCCAATCACTAATCTTTCTTTAATTTATATAAACTTGAAATATTCTTTTAAATCATCTTAAACCCAAACCCCATTTTGAAGTCATATTCTAAATTTTCAATTTCAGTAGGTTTCCAATCAATATATTCACAGATAATTCTTAAATAAAATTCCATTTCAAATAAATTCATTTTTCAAACCATATTACTTTCAAAGTTATAACAATTTCGAAAACCAATACCTTGAAAACAATAATACCTTAATTTCAATAAAACATTTCAATTTTTATATATTTCAAGACTTTAAATATTCCAAAATTCCCAACCAAATCTGATAATCTTATATATACCTTAATTCAATTTACTATTATTTAGTTTAGAAATATTTATTTAATAAATTCAATATCACTTAAATAAAGCTCAAACTTGAAATATTCGTAAATCAAACTTAAAACATCATCAAGTTATACATAGCTTAAATTTTGGAATTTAACCATATATAAAATAATATTTATATAATATCAAAATTAGTATATATATAAACCCTTATTTTCCAAAACCCATAGAAAATCACTTTAAAATATTTTATATATAGACCACGGTGCATGTATATAATTTTCTATCTTATGGTCAAGTGATACAGATATTTATCATTTCAATCCGTAATTTTAAAAACAAAAGTTTACGGTTATATATCATTTCAAACCGCAATCCCGAATGGAATGAAAATGCATAATAACTTGTAGTTTATACAATATAAAATATAGCATCCATTCATCCAAATATCAATAAACAACCATTAATTACAATCATCAACCAATTTAAACAAAACATCAATATAAAGCATATAAAATATAACAGGCATCAACGAATAGTTTATATTCAATAAAAATTAATAACTGTTTAACTGGCAGTTTATATGCAATAATAAATAAATTTAACTGTCATATTATATGCAATAATAAAATTAAATAACAATTTAATTTAAATAAATGCTATCTAACTGAGATGATGATTAAATATATGCCCAAACAATCATAGATAAATTTTAAATCACATCAAAATTTAATTTAACAAACATAAGAAATCTTAGAAGTTGTGAGTGGGTTAAAACACTCACCTTTTGAATTTAAATTGAATTTAAATTCAATTCAAACCCAAAAATTTGACCGTCTCGGAATTCGTCCAAACCAGCGTCATCAAGTCCGGAATTTCAATACGATCCTAACAAAAAAACCGCGCGTGAAATGGAGTTCGTATGTGAAATTTATAGCGAAAAATGTGATTGGAAGCAATTAAAAAAAATAATATAAAGAATGGAACACATTTGCTTGCCACCTCATCGTATTTCTTCCATTCTATTGCACGCACGCAGGCTACTGTAGATGACAGAAAACGCACGCCACCCCACTATCGTTCGTTCGCTTCTGCTTGACCCAGAACGCACGCCATCTAATGAAACCGCGACACCACCACGCCCTCCACGCCGACGTCGGCCAACGCCTCCCCCTTGACTACGCGTGCTCGACCACGTGGCCACCATCGGCCTTAACTTTTGCAGTCGCCGCCTACCCTGCCTAACCCTAATGAATTTTCCACGAAGATCTGACCGTTGATTCGTGAAACAAACTGCATGGATGAAGTCCCCTCGGTCCTCTCTTCAAAACCCAGAAAGGGTTTTCCGATCCAACGAAGTTCATCATCGAGCGATGAACGGCCGAAACTTCTTCGATTTTTACTGGTCAGACGATGAACCAAAATGAAAAACAAATTACACCAGAAAATTACGCTTGTCGAGTGCTTCAACATATATAATTTTTAGATTTTTCTGAGGACTTTGAATTTTTGACTTTGATTTTGAAATGGATCTGGACCTGAAATTTTGTCTGCCATTGAAGAGGAGAAGGAGCAGATGAAAATTTACGCGTAGACAAATGAGAATAGGCGGAGGCTAGGGTTTAGCGAGGTATTTATAGAGAATGTTGAAAATAGAATAGATGGATAAAACAGGTGTAAGCGCTAACGCCAACGTGGCCCCAAAAACCCGTTCTGACCCCGGAACGAAATTTGGTAAACCCATATATCAAAATAGGTGTTTTAAAATATTTTAAACTCAATGGAAAATGTTCCAGGTTCAAATTCCATCGTATGAAGAAGTTATGCTAAAAACAATATTTTCCAAATTGATTTCAATTGATCTTAATTGCATAAATTTCAAGGCGTTTCGAGTCCGTACGATCAAACGATAAGTCCGATAGCTACGAAACTTGAAACACTATTATAATTCACCGTTACGGATCCGATGAAACTTGTTTCATCGAAATCCGAGTCAGTGGCCAAAATGACTATTTTTCCATCAATTAAATAAATTAAAAATTTTTCTAATAAAATCCAACTTTTAATTTAAATCTTAAAATTTACCAATTTTAACCCTTTTATATTTCTTAGTAAATTACAATGTTTTAACCAAATTAAAATTAAATTTAAAAATTGATAAATTTAACAATTTCAGTGTTTATCTCAAATTCATTGAATTTAGAAATTGTAAATTAAATTTTCAAGATTTCATTTAATTACCTTTCATTCTATTATTCAATCTATTATTATCAAAAAGATGCAATTTACATTGGCTCACTATTGTTTACATTTATTTTCTTAGATTTCCTCTACACCTCCTTCAACGTAAAATTTAACTGTTATATTTCATTTATTCACAATAATTTCAAAGAAAGTAATTAAATTTTCCAATTAAATAAATAAATATAGCTTTCTATTCTGTAGATTAGCCAACTGTCATAATCTAAATAGGGTTAGTATTAATTTCATCTTATAAAATTTACTAATTTCAATAAATTAGAACTTCACAATTTGCTTACATAAATTTGGATTGTACTACACTTATTATATTTCTACCAAATAGATACATTAATTCCAATTAAATATTCTCTGTAACTATTTCTTGGTTTCATACTTTTTATTTCCCTAAATTACTATCTTGTATTAAGTTTACGTTTCTATTTTACTTTATATTCAATTATAACCTAACAGTCGTTACAATCAATTGGATTGTATTGAATTTGGTTATCCATCAACTGCCATTTACACTACTACCTAAATTTACACAGTCACTATTAGAAAATCTTACTACATTGGTAAATTATGTTTGCTTTAAATTACTTATTTAAATTTGTATGCTCAAGAGCAATAATTAACACTTTCCATTATTATACAAATTTGAATCCCATTCTAGTTATTCTTTATTAATAATTCACACAATATTATAACTTCGTACAATACATCCAATTACTATTTATTATTATAACTTTACAATCTATATAAATTCAATGATTGATTTACTATTTGCCTTTGTTTCCTTATATTCAATTCTTAGCTTAGTATGACAATTTATAGTACTCCATTTAAACGACATTTCATTTCAATTGTTAATACTTGGCTTAAGTTTCTACGGTTGCATTTCATTTACTCTTCCGTTACTATATTAATAATTAGTAACGCTTATTATCAATAATATCATCATAATTACTTAATATTTATATAAACTTTAATTCCAAATAAATTCATTGACCAATTAAAATTGGAAATTTGTAATAGTTGTTATTCTACCCTTAAATTTATTTCAAATTTATTTCTACTAGTATTAATTACACAATCAAACTTAATTAACCAATTATAATGGTTCCTACTATTCCTTCAATTGGATTTCATTCAAATTTGTCAAGAGTTTATTATATTTACCAATGCAACATTTAATTTCTAACATTCGCTCCAATATAAATTATAAAATTTTCATTTCTTTTTACATTAAATTACAAAAATCAATTTAAATCAACATATTCAAATGGTCGAAATTTACGGGTCGTTACAAACGGAGACTAGGGATTTATGCCAAGCGACAACCCAGCCTTATAGGCTCTTCGATACACCCCAAATATCATGTCCAAACATCCATAGAAGAATTTTCATAAAATTGGACTTCAAAACCAAAAATTGGAAAATTCACCAAAACAATTCAAATCAAAAGCAAATGAACATGAATAGATGTTAGGAATTCATACCTAACAACAATGAAAACTATAGACATAGATGTGAGTTTAAAAACTCACCTTTAAACACAAAAACAACGAATGAGAAGCTTTTAAAACAAAGGAAAGATCAACTACTCTTCAACTTAAACTCTAGATTCTCCAATCTATGATCATAAGCAAATATTTCCTAAGTTAGGTTATAGGAAATTTCTGAAATTGGAGAGAGATTGAGGTGGAGAAGAAGAAGGGGATGCTTACCTAAGCTTCTCTTTGATTTTGGACTTGAATTTGTATTTCCTAATTCAAACTAGGGTTTAGGAATTTTAATTTCCTATCTTGTCCCCCATTTTTACTTTAGCTTGAGAGTGTTAGGAAATGGAATGAATGAATGAAGAGGAGTGGGGTGGAGTTAGGGTATTATGTTGGGTTAGTGGGCTAAAACCCAAACCCAAAGCCCAAAATGAAAAATAGCAAAATTCCACTCAACTCCAAACATATCGACGTTTATACTCAAAAAAGTTGTAAACGCCATTTTGGACTCAATGGAAGTAGTCTCGAGTCCCAATTCGAATGTTTACAAAAAGTAGCATTTTAGACTTTAATCCGACCAATGATGCTATATTTAAATAAAACATTTAAATATACAATCGTGAAATATGCGGGTTGTTACAGAATCACACACGCATGAACACACATGAATGCAAAGCAACAATCAAGTTCAGTTTCAACACAACTATGGTAAGTGCATATGCAAGGTCAGATATCAACATGTAATGCACCAGTTCTATAAACATGAAACAGAGGACACTTCAAAGCATGAACACACATAAATGAGGCCAGAGAATACAAGTGCATATGTACAAAGTTTAGCATCATATCACACACATATATACATACATATATGTATGTATATACATGGAGACAACAGATTAAAATCGAGCAACTAACATCCAAGACTCCAAGTCAAGATCAAATAAATGGCCAAACGAAAAACACTGTTGAAGTGTTCAAAAATTTAATAATTATCATTCAGCAGTTTGAACAAAGTCAAAAGAATTCAACCAGAGGTCATAAGAAACGTATTTCAGAAAATGGAACAGCAAATCATGGTGAACAAGTCAGCGAACGATAAACAAGTCATAGGCAGCAAAAAAAAAGAACGAGCAAATTCGAATTCATCAGAAATATATGGAGTAACATGTATACAATGAACAAGTCAGAATTCATCACAATCATTCAATCGAGAATCGAATGGCGAAGGGCAGAAATTGACAAATTCAAACAAAAATATACAAACGAAATAATAGGGTTTTGATCCCTATAAATTAACCCTTTATCATCATCGGCAAATCATTCGAGTTCGTGACAAAAATTTAGAGCTTACTTAGAACAAATCATAAACAAATCAAAAACTCGAATCAAAGTCGAGCATAATCAAAAATTGAAAAGGGGCAAATCACGTACCAATTCAAAGTACCATTCGAACTCGACATTAAAGCAGCCATAAGCAAATCGAAGAAGCAGCAGTAATCAAATTGAGGAACGTAGGTATCAAGGCAATCAATTCGAACTTCTAATTCTAAGCGGCAGCTTCAATTCAAACGAAACCCTAGTTTTGAAGAATAACAAAAGATCGGCCGAAGAGATTACACTAAATAACGGGGAGACAATCTTTGCTATTATATTTTTACTTGGGCCGTATTTTATGTATTGGGCTTAATTTTAAAATAGGGTTTTGTTTTTTCGAGTTTTATTTTTATCTGTAATTTTCTCTTTTAAGTTTGGTAAATTTCTAGTTGTGTAACTAGGTACAAACTAGGGGGCGTAGTTTGAGAATTCGCAACTCAGTGGCTGAGTTGTGGCAGGGTTTTGAGTTTTGAGTTAGGTTAATCAAGTTAGCACGTATCGCAAGTTTACGTGTCGTTGTAAGCGTCTGATTACTTAATTTCTAGTAGAAACCTTGGGGGCAGCACGCAGGTATGTTTTTGCCGAAGCTGGGTAAAACTGTGTGTGATCTTCACTACATTACTTTCTGTTTTTATTTTTATTTCCGCATTAATTTTTAGTAAACCCTATTCACCCCCGCACTCTAGGGTGAAAACAATCCTACAACAACTTGTTTTCCAACAAGATAAATTTTAATAAAATCCATTCATGGAATCAAAAATCATGGACAATACACTACAAGATGTTTCTGGATGGTCATCGTATTCATTTCGGCTTGAGAATCTACTCGACTTTGCAACTCAATTTCAGTTATGAAACGTTCGAATTTGGTAAAGGCGTAAAAATAAAGGTTGTAGATCCTTGATTTAGCTTTCTAGAACATTAAATAAACCTAAAATCCATGTAAATTTGCAAAAATTATGGCAAATTACTGAGAGGTGTTCAAACAATTTCGAGCTACCACTATCGTTGGATAACAATTTTTATTATCACATCTTGAAATAACACTAAAACATATACTTAAATAGCTTTTCTTACCTCATTATTGTGTGAGTGTAGTCTTTAATTTAATCCTCTTAATGTTCCTTATTTTCCTTAGCTTTGTGTGCCTTTACTAAATTTATTTTTGTGATGGAAATCGTTTAAAACTAAGATAAAAGAAGAGATGTAAGGTGATTTAGAAAATGAAGTGCTTTTCTACATTTTACAAAATAGAGAGAATGCTCCCTTATTTATATGTGTAATATTTTTCATTTATAACCCTTGATAATGCTATTTGCAACAAAGCCCATTCTTCCATCTTAAGCCATTTAATTACTTCCATTAAAGCCACTTATCTCCTTCCATTATAAGCCACTTTTCACCTTCCATCTTATGCCACTTCATTCCTTTCATCTTAAGCTACTTCATTCCTTCCATCTTAAGCTTATTCTTAAGATGAGAAATGTATGCATATGTTAATTCTTAAGCCATTTCATTCTGGATAATCTTTACGAATTTCTGACTCGACCTCCCAAGATGCTTTGTCTTCATTATGATAGTTCCATAGTACTTTTACTAAGGGAATTTTCTTCATTCGTAACTTCTTAACTTGCCTATTAAGAATTTGATCTGGTCTTTCAATGTGCTTGGTACCCTTTTTAACTTCAATGCCACTCAAATCAATCACATGAGATGGATCAGGAATATACTTCAACAACATTGATATATGAAAAACATTATGAATATTTGACAATCTCTTAGGTAAATCGAGTCGCCATGCAACCTTGCCAACTTTCTCAGTAATATGAAATGGTCCAATAAATCTAGGCGACAACTTTGCCTTCTTCTTTCCAAATCACATCACCCCTTGTACTAGAGAAACCTTTGCAAGAACATAATCCCCTACTTCGAATTCCAAATTCTTTCTTCTATTATTTGCATAAATCTTTTGCCTACATTGTGCAGCTTGTAATCATTCCCTTATTATTGAAATTATTTGTTATTGTTTCTTTTACCAAATCTACGCCGAGAACTTCACTATCTCTAACTTTTTCCCAACATACTGGTGAATGACAAGGTCTTCCATACAGAGCTTTATATGGGGCCATACCAATACTAGCATTATAACAATTGTTATATGCAAATTCTATAAATGGTATGTGAGTTTCCCATGTGTTTTCAAATTACATTATTGTAACAACCCGCTTTTCCATACAGTTCAATTTGAAAATAAACCACACATGTCGAACCTAAAATTGAATGGAAAGACGGATAGTCATGAGAAAGAAAGAAGAAAGAAGAAAGAAGAAAGAAGAAGAGAAGAGAAGAAGAGAAAAGGAAACTAAAAAACAACATAGAATCTCACAATCGCAGCGGAACAACATATAATATAAAATCAATGATCTTTACACAAGAGAATCTATAATATACACATGTCCATCAAAGTACAACAACAAATCACACTCATCGGAGTGAATAGTTATAACAGCCTATTCTCACAAATGCTGATGATTTCAACAACAAAGCAGCGGAAAATAAACATGTACGTGCATATGACTTGAAGACCTCCAACTCGACTCCTAAGCTCCAATGAATCCAAAGCAATCTGTAAATATGCTCTGTCTGACCCGAGCATTATAATAAAATAACACCCGAGTCGGTCTAGAAAACCAGCGTGAGAAAACACACCCAACTGGATTTTAAAGTTAAAAAAATCTTTGAAAAAAAAGGAATCTCGTAAGACAACTCCGCAAATAAACACAGACAGGTTTTTACCTTACGATAACCAAAACATTTTCTAGATGAAACTCTGATATTATAATAGTGTCTAGTACCAATTACTTATTAATCATAGCTGAAATTGTTACATTATTAAATTCCAGCATAATAGATTTACAATCAAGTCTGAAAGGGTAAGGGTCTACCTGCCGGATCCGTACGCCTCAAGATAAAATGTAAGGAAGGCTACAAAACATTGCACCTCAACTACTCAGGACGGGCCCTACCCTTACTGGATAACGCCGAATATGATCATCCCATGGTTGCGATCAATCAACCATAATGGGCCCCGAAGCATACATAGAGATATCGACACCAAATCTTAGGATAATCATACCCTAATGGGAGCGACCCACATAGCCTTGTTGCACATCCCTGCTTTAGTCATTTTCCCGATTGATGAGGCTTGAGGCTACGTTTACCTTTTAAATTGCACTTTCCACTTGGAATGCTAACACGGCCCACAGGCAACAATGCAATGCCATTATTCATCAATACAAGTTCATTCTGGGACTGAACGAAACACTTTAGAGCTCCATCTCTGAATTCCCATCATCCTCAAGATGTCTTCACTTCGGAATGCTTAAGTTGGATCAAAGTGGTTTTTGGATAACAGATCCAATCCCGATCTCATCGAAACAACATTCGATAGTTTTCGGTAAACTCAACCTCAATTCTTTAGGAAATAAACAGCCAAAGATATGAGTGGAGATCACCTCCTAACCGTTAGTGGATGGATTTCCTTATCATTGTCCTAGGAGAGCGAAACAGGATTTATATGCATAGTACAGCATCGTCGGAGATGACTTTGCCATACAATTCACGTGTTTCTCCTAGATATTTCCAAAGTTACGTTAAGGTCCAAATTCGATAGTCGGTTATTTAGCTATCGAGTAACAAACATTCAATCAGGGATTTAATTCCATATGGAAAACCAACATTTTATTAAGCACCAAACAACACTAAGCCTCTTTTAATAATATTTCATTTATTAAATTCACATTGTAACTACTCGAATAAAATCCTTTTACAAAGATATATATATACACAACACACATATATATTCACTAATCCCCATTTCACAATACTTAGAAAAATATCCATGCACTTATCTCAACACTATAAGTATATTCACAAAACTGAGAAAGATTTCCTTTCTATACAATTCAAAAAAAATCATTTATAAATCCCTTACCAATCTAAAACATTTATAAGACCATTTATAACCTTTAAAACCATGTATAAGTATCAATTTTCAAATCATTTATAAACCTTTTTATAAATCCATGCAACTATTTATAAGGCTCTTCTTATAAACCTAAAAACCCATTTATAATTTTCCTTTATAATTATCTAAAACCATTTGCAAAGCTCTTTTCATACATTATAAATGATTCTCTCTTTTAAGTCTCCAAAACATTCTATAAACTTCTCTTATAAGCCCAAATCTGTTTATAAAACTTTATTTATAAATCTCGAAAACATTTATAAATAAATAATAATCATTTAATTTAAAAAACTATTATATAATAATAAGCATAATTAATAAATAAGTATTAACTTTAAAACATCTTACAAATAATAATCGATAAATTTCAAAACATTTTAATAAACAATAATAACCTTATCTTCAACATTTTTATAAATAAAAATAATTAATTTCCAAAACAATATTGATAAATAATCATACTTAGTTTCAAACCATATTAATATTTAAATAGTTAACTTCCAATTATTTAAAATACTGATAACCCATTTTAAGACAATATTTGTATAAATAACCAACTTTTAAAACATAAATGTTTTACTTTGATAAAATCCATACTTAACTTTCCACATAATCGTTCCCATATTTATAAAGCTATATTTATAAATCTCTTATATTTAATGAAACTTCCTTTCATAAAACCCCTTTATTGATGAACGCCATTTATAACTCCATTCCTTTATAAATCTCACTTATTCATAAATTCCATTAAAAATATCGATACCATTTGTTTTAATGTTGCCCCTAGATGGATAAATTCCTTTTATGAATTCCATTCTATTTATAAAATATCGTTTAACATTCCCAATTTTACCCTCACCTTCGATTCTAAAATCGAGTCAACTATTTTCCAAAACAAACTTCCATATCATATAATAAATCCACCATTTGATTTATTTCACCAATTTGTTAAATGATAATAATTTCCTTTGATTTATAACACCATTTACAAATCCATACTTTTATTAACAAAACATGATTTTACAAATCTTTACTTCATTTGTAAAAAATGACTTTATACAAAATGATTAATAATATTTATATCAAATGTTTTCTAATTTCTTTTAAAACCATATCCCTTTATTATAAAAGACGGACTTAATTTAAGAGTAAAAATCTTTATCCATAATTCAAAAATCTCTATCTAAACGATTTTTAAACTATTAATTATAGTCTCCAAAAATCATACCTTAAATTTTGTTTAAAATTAAATTCCTTCTCTTAGTAATTCAAGAATTTTTTTATATGAAAACATGTATATTTTTGAATCACTCAAATCCCTTTATAAAACTAAATCTTCATTTTAAAATATTTCATAATGTTAAAAATATGACCCAGTATTACTATAGCACTAATTAGCGAAAACTATCCACACCATCATTTATGGCATCCAACACATCATATATCAATTTATATAAAAAAATAAAATCAACAGTGTGAGGAATCCCGTTAGATCCCTCTAACATGTCCCTTTGTATCACATATAGTATATAATCATAAAAATAAAAATCAACCGCTTCAAGGTGGGATCCGTAAACAAAGGGACATCCGCTCTTATACGGGAATGTAATAGGGTCTCATCCACTCCAATAGGCGGGAATATATCCAAACCAACAATATAAACTAGTAAATCATCCAAACAGTCAATAACGATCAACAATAAAATATCCATGCATTATTGACTATATAATATTTTCTGATTAACCAAAAAGGAGAGATTAACTCACTTTGATTTTCAGTCTTGCCAAATGTTCCGTTTGAATTAAAATTGAATGGTCGTTCAATTTAACCAAAATTTCCACTAGCTCCAAATCCATCAAATCCAACTCCATAGCGTATCCTTCATCAATACGATTACAACGCAACTCGTCGCGCTCAAAACCGACCTCTTACGAACAAGTTATGAATTAATTAACGTATGAGATAATTAATTTTTAATTAACATAATTAATTAACGAAAAAAACTTAAACCTTTCTTCTTCCTTCATCCCTCACGTGCATTTATACCAGGTCGTGCTTTTATTTTAATTTTTTTAAATCGATGCTCGTGAACCAACGCTCGCCGCTGCTGCCACGATAGTGCCGCATGTGCCGCCACCATCGTGCCGCCTGTGTCGCTACATCCTAGTCCACCCCCTTGCCACCCAGCCGCACGTGCCACGCGCGCGACAACATGCGAAACCTAAACTATACTTGAACAAAGGGAGATTTGCAGCTCCTATCGTCGACGATAGCATGATCTAGTCGTTGATTGCATAGAGCTCGCCGAGCACTCCAACTTTCATGTTGAAGTCGAAGGGTGAAAGTGAACGTGGTGGCTCCGATCGTTGTTGGCCGTTGGATGAAGTTCCTTTAATTGCGGCTGTAATGGCCCATTTTTTTCGTACCCTTTGAATCGACAATAAACCACATGTCCAACTCAAATTGCATGAAAAGACGGATCATTAAGGGTAAAAAGAAAATAAGACAGAATAGAATCTCACACGAATGGAATAATATATAATATTGAACAAATATCTTTACAATGGAAAATTTTTGAAATACAATATCAGAGTCTAACCTAGATTCAGCCTGGACAGTTATAAACGTCTGTCTTTACAATTGCTGACAAACATCAAACTAAAACAACAAACCATAGCGGATAATAGAATATGTCAATACGTAGATGAATATCTCCAGCTCTCCTCTGGAAACTCCAACCGTATTCAACTAAACCTGAAACTACTCGGATCTGACCCGAGTATTGAAAATACCTAGATCGTGCTTGATAAACCAGCATGAGAAAACTCAATAATAAATGACAGTGTCATATATCTGCCTTTGAATAAAATCCTTTGAAAAGAAAGAGTATCTCATAAGACCACGGGCAAACATAAACATGGACGGTTTTTTACCTTATGGTAACTAAAACACTATTATATATCAAAACATTTGATATTATTTCTAATGACATTCTTTGAAAACATTTGCAAATAAACTTATCAATCTTATTTGAAATGGTTACCCATATAGCATTTCGAGGCTATTTATTACGCCAATACAAACAAAACCGCAGGTTCTTATTGGAGAATGGGTTTCCATACAAATGACCAGGTGAAGGGACTACCTTCCGATGGGTACACCTCTAGATGGATTTCCCGAGGCACAAAACATCTGCCCTCTACCAACACAAGACCGGCCTACCTCTGTAACTAGAAAGTACCGAATATGTCATCCTCCGGTCGTTACCGACATTTAACCGAGCGCGCTCTAGCATACAAACCACATTAATTTACATCCTGAACGTCATAGCGGGAAGAAATATATCTAGAAGGGATTGATCATACCATAATTGGGAATGACCCACTTAGCCTTGCTGCATCTAACCCTGATTCGGTCATTTCCGGTTGATGAGGCTCGAGGCAACGATTACCTTATAACACATATTCTTTAACTTTGAATGCCACATTGGCCATTTCCATTGACTACTAATTGCCTTTCACAAAAATACAACCCTTGAGCTCATACATCTCAAGGAAGGGTGTTAAGCTAAGAGAAGTTGCCTTCTCCGCCACCAAACAGATGTACGTTTGTAAAAACCAATGTACGTGATCTTTAGAAATTCAATGTTAGACAAACGTCCATACAAGTTGTCCAGGAACAGGACAAACCGAAGGCACTCTCATACTACCACTAGTAGCGGGTAGTCCTTGCAATTCGAAAAAAATCTCCACAACAAAGAGACCACTGCTATAAATAACTCTATAATGGGAGCGACCTAGAGCATGTCAACAAACAGTCCTAACGCTATGAAGATCAACGGTCTTCAATAATCATCATCTTTAACATGTCTTCACTTTCGACCATATACATTGGTTCGAAGTGGTTTTCGAATAGGAATCACCCAAATCCGTCCATAGTTCCTTTGAAGCCAATTATCGATAAAAAGATGTTAAGTTCATATGTGGATATCAATCATCAATCAATTACTTCATCTTTTATTTAAAACAAATATCTTTCTTAGATATATTCTTTTCAAGTTATTCCATTTTCTTTTCAAATGTATATGGAACATTAAGCCTCATTTATTAAATCATTTGGTTTATTTAAACTTCTTTAGATCTTGGAATAATTCCAATCATTTTCTCTTTTACTTAGGAAAACCTTTCCAACATTCATTAAATCTTAATCAAAGATTTCTTTCTTAACTTTTAACTTAGGGAAAATATTCCCTTTTTATAATATCACTTTCCAAAACATCCATTTAATTTAAAGGATTATTCACTGTCCAAAATCGCGAATATAATTCCTTTTCCAAATTCATTACTTCTAAATATATAATTTAAAGGATTATTCACTATCCAAAATCGCGAATATAATTTCTTTAATAAACTTTCATATTTAACTTATCAATTTAAATTAATTTCAGATTTACAAAACAGTGTTTTAAATTCCATTTATATTTTATAAACTTCCATATACAAAATTTCTTTACTAACTAATTCCATTTATATCTCATTTATAAGTCAAAATCCAATTATAAGTTGATTAGTTATAAATCTCTTATTTACAAATTGATTCCTTTCAAATCTTATTATTTATAAAATCCATTATAAATTCTTTTTTAAATTTCAATTCCAAATCCATATATAAATTTGATTACAATCCCATTTCTAATATTTAAAAAACACTTTTATAATTCCATTACTTTTATTTATAAAATATCAATTTTATAAATCTTATATATAGATCATTTATAATAAATTCAAAGAATTTGTTTCTTTTCTTTTATCTTGGAAAAACTTAAATATGATCTTTTAGATCATCCGGGCTTTCCTTTCGATCTGTTCCACCCCTAGTCTAAAAGATAAAATGAAGGCCAGGTAAGTTCAGGGCACTGGTTGCTCCATTCCTAACCTTAGTTACACATCTTGTTTTACCGTTTAGATCTCACAAACGGGACAAATGTACTAGTCATTTCTGCATACTCAGTTTGTTATTACATTCAATATTCTTTACTTTTGTGTAAGTGGTATAAACAATTCGTCTTAACCATTTATTCAAACTCTTATTAAAACTTCCAAATCAACTTTACATTACTTAATTATTCCTTTAAAATCATTCACAAAAGATTTAGGAAAGAATTGTTAAGTTTAAACTCATATTCAAAAGGTTATAGAATTCGCAGCATAAAAGTGCTGTGGAAAGTGCTATATAAGCTTATTCGATTTAAACAACTTTTAAAGATTTGATAATTCATATTTTCCATTCCAAATCTCTTTTAAACCATTTTAATAGATTTTTCGAATTTATTTCATATATTTTTATCATTTAAAAATATCATTTATAAAGAAATCTCTTTTCGGATTCCGAACTGCAAAACCGCGATGTTTTTAGAAAATTATTTTGGACATATTTCAAACTCTACTTGATGAAATTTCAATTTTGTTTCTTCGTTGGAAAACTATGGATATAATAGATCGGAAAATTCTTATCTCGAAGAATTCCGAGCTATATTCCACTTTGTACACTCATTTAACTTTTATGGTGCGAAATCGCGAACTACCGTTACGCGACGCGCATAGTTTTGACTTGTTTTTCAATTTCTTCTCAAACTTCTTGGAAACACTTTTAAATGTTTATAAAACATTTCTAAACCCTTTTGAACTCATTTTAAACAACATATCCATCATTTCAAACTCATTTTTCATTTCATTTCATATTATAATATCATATTATTATAATATCATTTTCAACTTTCTTGTTAGAATCATTTAGAGGCTAAATCACTCCACACATATTATTATGGATTTAATTTCCATTAAATTAAATATGGTTAATTACTAACCATTTCTTTTATCATTTATCAAATAAGTTATCAACCACATAAACAATCATATAAATCAACCAATTTTGCAATCAAGTTATCAAACATTTAATCATTCAACATATAACAAACTTTTCATATAATTAACTTGAAATATTTTATGGATTTATTAGTAAATAAAAGTACTCACCTTTTACCAAAAGATTAACTTCCTACCAACATTCTTTTTAATCCAACACTTCACTATTTTTTTATGTAGATCCCCGAATCGATTCCGGCAGCACTTCCTTCTCTTTTTCTTGCTCCGGAGCTCCTTGAACTTGCTCCTCCTCCTCCATAGGTTCGGCCACACCATGATCCTCCCCTTCCTCCATCATTTCTTCACTTCTTAGATTCTAAACCATGTTTTAATGGTATTCTAACGTCTTTGGAAAAGTTTGGTTGTGTTTTAACTTTGTTTGATATGGTTTTAAGAAAAGTTAGTAAGGAAATGGAAGAGAAGATGTCATTAGAGAGTGGAAGAAAAGCTTGAAAAGGGAAGAAGAAGTGAAAAAAAGTGAGAAAGTGGATGTTTATTTATAGAAAAAAATTTGGATTAAAATAATATTATGTAAAAGGCCAAAATACCTTACTTACTTATTAAGTGATCTTATTTTTTTTCAAAACTTACCATCACCATTTCAAATCATACTTTATGTCATTTTCACTTAAGTATTAAGTAAAGAATATAATAATTATGTTTGGTTTGATTTGATGTTTTACTTTTTGACTTTTGTACTTTTTTATCTTTTTATGCTTACTTTTTGTTAATTATATTCTAGAATTTTCTAAGTGTGTTTAGTAAAAGTAAACTTGATTGGTGAATTAATTAATACTTATACTATTTGAATATATGTTCCTATATAAGAAAATAAAGGTGCGACAACGTTGCGGCAACTTTCAATCGACAAAACGTTGATTTTCGACAAAATGTTTTACGTTAACATTTTGACGTTTTAGTTAAAATATTTATTTATGTAAACCAAATTTAAAAATAAATTTGTATAATGTTATTTAAAATTATAAACACTCATAAATTAATTAAAATAATTTATTTAACCATTGAAACTTACTTTTCTGAAATTAGCATTTTGTCACTTTTGTCGATATACGCAAATGTTACTATTTTTGTGTATACTTCTCTTTCCAAATCCTATCTAATTTTGTTTGAATCATATAACCTTACTTATTTTATATTTAAAATCACTTTAAATAGTATATTTTAAAGTGGTCAAATTCTGGGTCGTTACAGCGGCTCTATTAGTTTTTAGGTTTTGGTTTTCCAAATAAAAAATTTCATGTCCTTTTATAGCAAATTTTCCACGGCACTATTCACACCTAAAAATATCGAACTCCAAACGAAACGTGCACCCTAACATTCTATAAGTTATACCCCTATTCCAAATACAATGGAATATATATCAGGAGCCAATTCCATCATATACATAAGTTAACTATCAATATCAAATTATATTAATTTAAATTCCTTTAAATAATTTCTATGCATTTCGAACTCGCACGACCAGACGATACATCAAATCGCTACGAAATTCGATGGCATATAATAATTCACTATTACAGAACCAATGAAACTGGTTTCGTCGAAATCCGAGACAAACCCCAGAAGGCTATTTTTACACGTTAATTAAAACGAGTAACTTCCAAAATCAGTTTTGTGACGCCCCACCTCAATACCCACGCTAGCCAAGGACACTACGATGTAGTGCTGTCAACTAGCACGGAGAATAAGGCTGTTGAGGAGCGACCATCCATGTAATTGGTTATCACACGGTGGCTATAAAATAATCTTCGGAAACAAACATAGAAATAAACATAACACAAAGCAGTCACAGACATCCATATCACAAAGGCGGAAGAAGATATGAATATATAACTAACACATGAAAGTGTACATCAGAGTAGTGGTCAAAAAGTTCCACAATAATACAAAAGAATAGCAACATGTGCTATACAAAAAGAATACAACTATGAGTCCATATCTCAAGTGTATACAACAAAAACTGCTAAACTAAATAGTCAGCCAAAAGTCAGAGTAGCAAATCCCGGAAGGAAGTCAAGCAGAAGCACCTGTAACATCTCGGTCTGACCCGAGTATTATTTAAGAAAATAATAAACGGATCAGTCTAACTATAAATATCAGATGACATGATATATAATAAAAGACATGGCATAAACATAGAATATCCATACTGACATACTACTATAAGTATGAAAATGATGATCAACAGGAGATCAACCGATGAGAAATGATCAATATCACGAGAATCTTCTCAAAGATCCAAAGAGGGCATCATACCCTAAACTTGTACTCATAACAAGTCAATGACATAAAAATCCAGAAATCAAACAAGAAATCCAGAAATCATAAAAGAGAGAAAGAGGCCTATCACATGATGGTCCGAAGACCTTGGGGAGCTACCCCATATGTGTGAGTCGGAATCACACTGATTGAGGCCTAGGCTAACCAAAAAGCAAAAAGGTATGTGTGAATGGAATCACACAAGTGGTGTCTAGCCTAACCTCGCAAACAAAAAGATATGTGTGAGTCGGAATCACACTACTGCGGCCTAGACTAACCTTGCGGACAAAGAGATGTGTGTGAGTCGGAATCACACTACTGCGGTCTAGTCTTACCTTGCAAACAAAGAGACATCGCACAATTGCTAGTCTAAATCATAAAATGATCATCATGATCAGCGAGAAGTGTCAATCACACCAAGCTAGTAAATATATGAGTTTAGCTTCATGTCCCATAACCACTTGCTTAACTTAAATATTTACGAACAAGCTGTAAATCTTCACTAGGAAATTGTCACGAAAGGGATCAATCGAACAAGTCCAAGAGCTAACCGACGAAGTGAACGCAAGTGTTTCATACCACTCGTTTTACTACGTCGTTTAAGTCGATTTCTCATTCGAGTGAAGTAAAGGCTTGTATATACTAGTAGATTGAAAATCGGTTTGAGAAAACGAACTTTAGATATTTAAAATAGTGTTGAAAGCGCTTTGATGAAAGAGTTTTGATATTTACTATTAGTATTGAAACCTTCATATATCTTTAAAGTGACAAGTCATAAAACGATTGTAGAACAAATCAATTCACGTTCGAAGACGTGAGTAAAGTCCAAAGAAGTCAATCCCAAAACCATCAAAGTAGAAATTCTGATAAATGTTTTTCAGAAGAGATTGCCTACGCAGAGTAATACGGGGTTTGACCTGCCCGGTCAGGTCGCGGGGGTCCAAGGGGCAGCGCCCACGGCGGGGTGCGGGGCAGCGCCCCGTCACGGTACGACTTAATGAGGACAAGCGACCAAAGGATGCAGGACGACCTAATAGCCGAACGTCTCAAGGACGCCGAACGATCGAAGGAGGCTGAATGACTTAAGGAGACCGAACGACAAAAATGCCGAACGCTCTAAGTGTGCCGAACGACTCAAAATTGCCGAACACTCAAATATGCCGAACGCTCGAATATGCCGAACGCTCGAATATGCCGAACGGCTTTAGGATGCCGAACGCTCGAAAATGCCGAATGCTCGAATATGCCGAACGCTCGAATATGCCGAACGGCTTTAGGATGCCGAACGCTCGAAAATGCCGAACGCTCGAATATGCCGAACGGCTTTAGGATGCCGAACGCTCGAAAATGCCGAACGCTCGAATATGCCGAACGCTCGAATATGCCGAACACTCAAAGATGCCGAACGACTCAACAGCCGAACAACTCGAAAATGCCGAGCGTTCAAGAGACCGAACGACTTGAAGATGCCGAACGCTCAGGAGGCCGAACGTTCAGGAGGTCAATCACTCAGGAGGCCGAACGTTCGAAGATACCGAACACATAGGAGGCCGAACGTTCAAAGATGCCGAACACTTAAAGATGCCGGTCGACTAAATGATGCCGAACAACTTAAATAGGCCGAACCGATCGACTCAACGATGCCGAACAGCTCTAGGGGGCTGGAAAATTCGTCAAAACGCTCAAAAATGGTGTTTTTCGCCAATCCAATCCAAACCAAATGCAAATATTCATACAAACGCAATAGGGGATCATTCCCAACAGTCCAATGATAATATAAGCAAGATGTGAGATCAAAAATCTCACCTTTTCCACGAAATTGATGAAAATGAAGATTGAAAGCAAGGAGAAGCAATCCAAAGCTTGAATCCACAATCTTCTACTTGAATTTGATGTTGAATCTCGGATTTGCAATAGAATTTGAGTTGGGAGTTTTAATTTCTCTTTCCCACCACCATTTTTGACAAAGCTTGAAGTGTTTGAACAAATGAGGAAGAGGGTTGGGCTGAACTAAAGGGGTGTAGTCCAAACCAAAGTCAAAGGCGGGAAAAAATGTCGAAAATTTCACTATCTCCAAACATATCGAAGTTTACACTCAAAAAGATCGCAAACGTCATTTTGAACTCAATGGGGGTGGTCTCGAGTCCTAATTTGACCGTATGCAAAAAGTAGCTTTTCGGACTAACATCCGACTAACGATAAAATATTTAAATAAAATATTTAAATATAGAATCGATAGATATGCGGGTTGTTACAAGTTTAATCACTTTTAAATTCAATTTAAAAGTTTACTATCTTCCTTCTTATTCAAAAAGATTTGAAATCAACTTTGAAATCATTTTCATTCATATTAAATTCAAGATTTAAAATATTAAATAATTTAAAATATTAAATAATTTAAAATATTAAATTAAGCAAATATAATTATCAAATAAATCGCTATATTCGAAATTCGCATTATTTAACTTACAAAGTTAACTATTTAATATTTAAAATCAATTAAATATTCCAAATTCAAATGACTAAAATTCTAGGTCGTTACATTCTTCCCCCTTAAAAGAATTTCGTCCTCGAAATTTCAAAGGCAAGAAAAATGCCCCAAACCCATTAACTTTCCAAAACCAATTAGTTGTAATAGATTTCCAAATTCGTTTAAGTCTTTAACTTTATTCACCAATACTAACTAATACCATGCAATGTATAGCAATATCAAATTTTAGTTATCAAATTTTTTCCAAAATTTTCAAAAAATTTCTAACTCTTAAATTTACGAAAAAATTCCCCAACGTCTCCTTTGCGCGGCTCGATCGTAAAAATTTACAATATATATATATTCACAAATATACATCTCATCTTCGAGGATGAAGCATCCTATAGGGAAAAATATAAAAGTATGATATGTAATTCGAGATGTGTACCTTATTTTAGCATTAGCAAAGCATATATAACGAATTATAATGCGAAAGCGAGCTCAAACGCGAAGCATAAGCTCCAATCACGAAGCATAAGCCATATGCACCTACTAATCACTCGACAAACAATGAGAATAAGTATAGGGGAAGTAATATCAATATATAGCATGTACTAATACAATATCTATATGCAAATGCAATAGAAATCATAAAACAAATAATATCCATTCAATTGATTCATAACCCTATCAATTTACATTTTCCAATGTCAACATTTAATTTATTAAAGCCCACACGATGTACATATACCATCCGTATGAAAAACTATACCTGATCACTCGCTTGATCACATAATTTCACTTCTGAACTATTATCGTTCACACGACCACTCTAATGCAGACTCAGATCCAGTTACTTGATTAGAAACTGCCATTCTCCTTGCATAGCCATATACTATGATAGAGAATATAAGAATCAATCAAAAATCCATATCCAGTGTTCGTCATCAAGAATTGAGTAAAAAATCCTAACTCGGAACGGTGTAAATCACCTCGAAATCGTATATTCGAATCTGGACCAAATAGTTATGTGAATAAAATAATATACGTAGAACTTACGTATTTATTTCAATTGATTTCTTGTTATATCCCATTGCTTTTTTTCCACAATTTTTTATTTACATTCAATTCCTTTTACATTCATTTGATCCGCATTCAATTTAAATCAAATTCCATTATTCATATTAGTTTCACTTACATTCAATTCATTAATATTCAGTTATTAATATTCACTTTAGATTTACTTTATGTTTAACAACATTTCATTCCATGTTCAATTTACTTAGTATGTTTTCTTTAATACTAACAGCACTTAACAACCATTACATAAAATTATTTACTTAAGTTTATTATAAACAATTTATACAACCACTAATGTTTATTTTCATTTTACAACTCAAGTTCATATTTATTTATAGCAAACAACATTCCAAAACATATTCAATTCATTATACAACTTAAGTTGAATTTTATTTTATAACTCAAGTTCATATATATTTTACTAATTTATTTCATTAGTTCATTCATTAATTCATTGCACATCAAGTTCAAATTCATTTAATTCATTCCGTTACCCCACTTGGGTTAAATTTTATTTCAAAATTATCTTATTTAACTTAACTTAAGTTAAATTTAATTACCTATCTAAGTTTATGATTTTCACTCCTTAACGTTCATATCCAACAAATTTAGAAATTTGTTTTTAACTTGCCCCTTTCAAATTCATAAGTTATAAAATTATCTCTTATCCATACCATTTTCAAAGTTCAAAAACTCATTATCTTATGTTTCTAACCAAATTATACCTCTGAATTTTAAACCTTTCAAATCATTTTGAAATCCTATTTCAAATCATTTTGAAATCATACATACATACATATATATATATATATATAACTCCTTTATATATCAAATTACACCTCTGGAATCTAAAACAAATTTGTTTTACCAGAATAAAACTTCAACGGTAGCAATTCCTCGCATAGAAACTCGAAAATGAAAGCCGATGATGCTGTAGTCATCACCAGAATTATTTTCCAATGGCTGAAGTGAGTTTAGTGCACTCTATCTCTTTGAAATCCTATTTCAAAGTATTTCTAAACAAAATAATTTCAAAATAATACTATTATTATTTTTCTAAACCTTTCGAAAACAATTTTCAAATTCAATGGGTTTCAAATTCTCAAATTTCTTGTTTAAAACCCATTTTTATTTATAATTCATATTATAAATACTTAGGCAATTTCCTTTACTTTCCATTTATAAATCACCTTTATAAATCATATTTATATAATCTCACTTCTTATGAAATATCATTTCGCAAATGTTGATTTATTTTAATCATAATAAATACTTCATAATTCATATTTACACATTCACTTCCTTATATAACTCGTTTTACAGATGTTTATCTTTGTTCAAATTATGATAATAACAACTTCTATTAGAACAACAACCAATAAATGATAATAATCAATATTATCATTCACTAATCAACCAAACATACCATATATAACTATAATAATTTTTTGAAAAATTATTTTTTTATATATATAAAATATAATTTAGGTAAGATTATTTCATTTACCCAATTCTCAAAACAATATTGTGTTGGTTTGTCTTGTTTAAGTGTTTAGAAACCCCTATCGATATCGTGGGGTCCCACGTACCCACCAGAATTCATAAGCCACTCAACAGATAAATTAACACAACATAAAAATATTTTAATAATCACTAACAAATATGCGCTCATATATATACACTCAAACTCGTCCTAGGGTCTCGCTTACCCTATTTCAAATGAGTAAGTTACCACCAAAGCCAAGGTGTTTGCTCAACCTAAGCTCTGATACCACGTGTAACAACCTGCTTTTCCGTACAATTTAAGTTGACAATAAATCACACATGTCCAACTCAAAATTGAACGGAAAGACGGATAGACATGAGAGAAAAAGAAGAAAGAAGAAGAGAAGAGAAGAAGAAGAGAAAAGGAAACTAAAAAATAACAAAATCTCACAATCACAGTGGAACAACATATAATATAAAATCAATGATCTTTACACAAGAGAATCAGTAATATACATATATTCATCAGAGTACCACAACAAATCACAATCATCAGCTTGAACAGTTATAACAACCTGTCCTCACAAATGCTAATGATTTCAAGAACAAAGCAACGAAAAATAAATATATACGTGAATACGACTTAAAGACCTCCAACTCGAATCCTAAGCTCCAATGAATCCAAAGCAATCTGTAAATATGCTCCGTCTAACCCGAGAATTATAATAAAATAACACCCGAGTCAGTCTAGAAAACAAATGTGAGAAAACACACCCAACTGGATTTTAAAGTTATAAAAACCTTTGAAAATAAAGGAATCTCGTAAGACAACGCCGCACATAAACACAAACAGGTTTTTACCTTACAATAACCAAAACATTTTCTATATGAAATTCACTGATATTATAATAGTGTCTAGATCCAGTTACTTATTAATCATAGCCAAAATTGTTACATTATTAAATTCCAGCATAATAGATATACAACCAAGTCCGAAGGCACTTATTGGAGAATGGATTCCAACTATGAAAGGGTAAGGGTCTACCCACCGAATCCGTACACCTCTAGATAAAATGTACGAGAGGCTACAACATGTTGCACCTCAGCTACTCAGGACGGCCCTACCCCTTAATGGATAGTGCCGAATATGATCACCCTTTGGTTGCAATCAAACAACCACAATGGGCCCCGAAGCATACATAGAGATGTCGACACTAGATCTTGGGATGATCATACCCTAATGGGAGCGACCCACATAGCCCTACTGCATGTCCTTGCTTTAGTCATTTTCCCGGTTGATGAGACTTGGGGCTACGTTTACCTTTTAAATAGCACTTCCCACTTGGAATGTTAACACTGCCCTCCAAGCAACAATGCAATGCCAGCATTCATCCATACAAGTTAGTTCCGTGACTGAATGAAACACTTGAGAACTCCGTCTCTAAATTCCCACCATCCTTAAGATGTCTTCACTTCATAACACCTATGTTGGATCGAAGTGGTTTTCAGATAACAGATCTGATCCCGATCTCTTTGAAACAACAATCGATAGTTTTCAGTAAACTCAACCCCAGTTCTTTAGGAAATAAATAGTCAAAGATAAAAGCAGAGATCACCTTCTAACCGTTAGTGGACGGATTTCCTTATCATTGTCCTAGGAGAGCGAAACAGGATTTATACGCACAGTACAACATCGTTGGAGATGACTTTGCCATACAAATCACGTGTTTCTTTTAGATATTTCCAAAGTTACTTTTGGGTCCAAATTCGATAGTCGATTATTTACCTATAGAGTAACAAACATTCAATAAGGGATTTAATTCCATATGGAAAACCAACATTTTGTTAAGCACCAAACAACACTAAGCCTCTTTTAATAAAATTTCATTTATTAAATTCACATTGTAAATACTCGAATAAAATCCTTTTACAAAGATATATATATTTATATATATATATATATATTCACTAATCCCTATTTCTCAATAATTAGAAAAATATCCATAAACTTATCTCAACACTATAAGTATATTCACAAAACTGAGAAAGATGTCCTTTCTATACAATTTTAAAAATATATATTTACAAATCCCTTACCAATCTAAAACAGTTATAAGACTATTTATAACCTTTAAAGCCATTTATAAATATCATTTCTCCAATCATTTATAAACCTTTTTATAAATCCATGCAACTATTTACAAGGCTCTTCTTATAACCCCAAAAACCCATTTATAATTTTCCTTTATAATTATCTAAAACCATTTGCAAAGCTCTTTTCATACATTATAAATGATTCTCTCTTTTAAGTCTCCAATACATTCTATAAACTTCTCTTATAAGTCCAAATCTGTTTATAAAACTGTAACGACCCAGAATTTCAGTCATTTGAAATTCGTATATTTAATTAATTTTAAATATTCACAAGTTAATTTTATAAGTTGAATGACTTATATTTCAAATATAGTGATTTAATTGGATAATTAAATGGTTAATTCAATATTTGAAATTACAGAAATAATAGGAATTTGAATTATATATGAATAAAAATGATTTATAAAGATGAATTAAATCTTGTTTGAATTAGAATGATGTTAGAGAACTTTAAAAAAATGGAATTAAAATTTAATTTGTAGAAATTGAATATTTTAATATTTAATTGACGTGTAAAATAGTCATTTTTCAAACAGTCTCAGATTTCGATGAAACAAGTTTCATTGGATCCGTGATGTTATATTATTTTAGTATTTCAAATTTTGTGTCAATCGGACTTAAGGTTTAGTCGTGGCAAGCTGAAACACGTAGAAATTTGTTAAGTGAATTTTAAATTTAAATAAGTTGATTCGAAAACCTATCTTCCAAATATGATCGAATTGGCTTCCGATATATATTCCATTGTGTTCGGAATAGGGGTAAAACATTATAAACACCAGGCGGCATGCTTTGTTTCGAGTTCGAAATATTTTCGGATGAATAGTGCGTGAGAATTTTCTATAAAAGGACCTCAACATTCACTTTTTTCACCCAAAAACCTAACTAGGGTTACAGCCGCCACCCGTATCTTTAATGGCTGAAAACACTCCTCCTTCTTCCTCAATTTCTACTCGATCCATTCACTTTCACGAAAAACATTCAACTTCAAAATCGAAGGGCATGTCGAGATCTAGGTATCCAACGGTTATGATCTAAATCAAAGTGACGTGGAGGGAGGAAAATGGTCTCGTTCATCACGCCTTTGGAGGTTGATTTCTCGGCGATGGCGTGACCGAGCTTCTAACGGTTATGGGCGATGGTGCGCATGCGTGGGGGTTTCAGCGTGTAGGTCTCTGATCGTCGAATAGTTGGTCGTAGGAGTCGCGATGGAAGATGGCGGCCGATTGGGTTTCGTACGTGAGTTGAACGAAGAGGGAGAAGAAAAAGAAGCGGCGGCCTAGATCTGATGCAAGGAAATAGAATGGCCACGATTAATTGTAGGGTTTTAAAATAAAAAAGAATAGAAATTAATTTATATAAATTCGTATAAACTTCTAAATGCTATAACTTTTTCATACGAGGTCCGTTTTTGACGAAACAAATTGCGTTGGGATCGTATTGACGAGCACTACATTATAGAGCTGGTTTGGAGTTGATTGGAGCTAGTGTAAATTTTAGGTAAAATCAAATGGCTGTTTAATTTTATTCGGAATAAAACACTACAATTGTTATTGGAATCAAAGTGAGTACAACTCACTCTTTCTGACGCACTGATATTTTTATATAAGTGAGAACAAATTTATTTTGTGCTGATTGATGATTGTTTGGATGATATATGATATATTATATATATATATTGATTGGTATTTGGATATATTTCTTGCATATTGGAGCAGATGAGACCCTATACGTTCCTGTGTATGAGCGGATGACCTTTTGTACGCACGTCTGCCTCTAAGTGGACATTGTACATATTTTCTAATACGTATATTTGTTGCAGGTGACAGGTTGGAGGGATCCAACTGGATTCCTCACCTGTGTTGATTTTATATGCAGATATTGTGATATATGTTGTTATCATATGATATATGATGTTTTGGATGCCAGGATTGATATGATTTATGTGATCACCTTATTTAGCATTTTTGCAGCATTGGGCCTATTTTTGGTAATTTAAAAATGTTTGAGTGATGATTTCAATTTAAAAAGGATTTTCAAGTGATTTTGAAAATGGATGTTTTGTTGATTTTTGAATTGTTAAGGAAATGGATTTATTTCAAATAAATAAAGTTATAATTTTTATGTTATAAAAATTATGATTTTGTGAAATATAATCAGAATGTGAATTTTGAAATATGGAGTTAACTATTTTGTAAATAGTTTAAATTGAGATTTTGAATTTATTATAAATGGTTTATACATAAGATTTATAAAATTGAATTTTTATAAATCAAAATAATGGAATTAAAAGGGAGTTTTTATAAGTGTTAAAATGAAGCTATAATTGAATTTTATAAGTAAATAAGATTTATGAATTTGTGAAGTTATAAAAAGAATCAATTTGGAAATAAAATGATTTATAAGTAATTAACTTATAATTGGGAGTTTGGCATGTAATTGAGTTATAAATGGAATTCGTTGGTAAAGGAATTTTATAAGTGGAAGTTTTTATAAAATAGAAATGTGATTTATAAACATTTGTTTTATAAATCCGAAATCAATTGAATTTGATAAGTTAATTTTAGAAGTTATTAAAGGAATTATATTCACGATTTTGGATAGTGGATAATCCTTTAAAAAATATGTAGAAGCAATGAATTTGGTTAGAGAATTATATTCATGATTTTGGACAGTGGATAATCCTTTAAAAAATATGTAGAAGCAATGAATTTGGTTAGGGAATTATATTCACGATTTTGGACAGTGAATAATCTTTTAAATTAAAAGACAGGTTTTGAAAAGTGATATTCTAAATGGAGTTAAACGGTTTAAAGATGTTTTAAAAGATGTGAGCATCGAATACATATATTTCAACATTCATTGTTGAAATAGACATTTTTGAGAAGTAAGGAAATGATGGACTATAACACTATTGTTATAGTAAATGATTTTCGAAATGAGATGTTTTGTATAGTATATGGGATTTATATATCTATCTAATTATCGAATCCCTATACTAATGATTTTGGGTTGTCGTAACGATGTTTTACGCAACATTCGTTTTGACCCAAATAAGTATGTTTAAGAGAATGGTTTTCTTTAAAGAATAAAATATATACTTAATCGTGATTTAAGTATATGTAATATTTTCTAAGTGTTGAAAATAAATTGATTTGTGAATTACTTATTATTAAATAAGTATATGGAAATGTTTTCCAATATAGAATGTTGAAATGGTTTGAAATATATCTTTTTAAAGATAATTTGAAGTGAATTTTTGGCAAGTGATTTAATTAATAAATGATTAATTAGAAGGGCCTAGTGATTGCTTATGGTGCTAAATATTTGTTTGTTGCTTTGATAGTTAAATAACCGACTATCAAAATTTGGCCATTTTAGTTCCTCGACTTGATGTGAGAACTATTTAGTCGTACACTTAGTACGTAGCCATCTATGTAGGCTTGATTATTGTTTGTTGAGGATGTTGATTCGTGCAGTGCAAAGTATTACTCCAATCTATTGAGCTTCCTTCTTGGCCGAAGGATAGCAAGTTGAAAGTTGGAGACGTGATAAGTCTATGAGACTTAGTTTCTGTGTGAGGTTGAGAAATGCTTTTGCGTTGTTAGTGCGAAGAGACTGGGATCGGTTTATCCAAAAACCACTTCGGACCAACATTTATGCGTTCGATTGTGTAGATTGTGATGATATTGATATTCAGGATTTTCATAGTGGAGGACTTCTTGTTGATCGTTTGAGGTTAAAATTCCAATATACATATAGTAGCAGTGGTCTCTTCATTATGAAATATCCAATGCAAGGACGATTCACTAATAATCCTAGGGATTTCCCAACAGGATGTGGTAGGAAAGTACCTTCGGTTTGTCCTGTTCTTGGACAACTTGTATGGATGTTTGTCTGACATTGCATTTCTAAGATTACATACATTGGTTTTTACAAACCTACATCAGTTGGTGGCGGAGAAGGCAACTTCTCTTAGCTTAACAACCTCCTTGAGACGTACGAGCTCAAGGGTTGTATTTTTATGGAAGGCAATTAGCAGTCAACGGAAATGGACGTATGGCATTCAAAGTGATGTGATATGTGATATGTTAAAGGTAATCGTTACCTTAGGCCTCATCAACTGGAAATAACCGAAACAGGGTTATATGCAGTAGGGCTAAGTGGGTCGCTCCCATCAGTATATGATTATCCTCTTATAGATATATTTCTTCCCGCTATGACGTTCGGGATGTAAATTAATGTGGTTTGTATGCTATGAGGGCCCTCGGAAAAGGTCGGTAACGACCGGGGGATGACATATTCGGTACTATCTAGTTATAGAGATAGGCCGGTCTTGTGTTGGTAGAGGAACTTTGTGATGGTTTCTCGAGGCATCCATCTAGAGGTGTACCCATCGGAAGGTAGTCCCTTCACCTAGTCATTTGTATGGATTAACTCCGCTATGTGCTTGCCATTTTGATTTTATTACCCACTTTGGGCTATATGTTGGAATTTAATCAATGTAACAATTTCGGCTATGATTAATATTATTTGTATACTAGACACTAGTATAATATCAGATGATTTGATATGAATGTTTTAGTTATCGTAAGGTAAAAAAATGTCCATGTTTATGTGTGGGCGTGTCTTACGAGATACTTTTGTTTTTGAAGGAAAAGTTTGGTAATTTAATAAATTCATTTAAGTGTGTTTCTCACGCTGGTTTACTAAACTGATCCGGGCGTTCTTCCCTTTCAATGCTCGGGTCAGACCGAGTATATTTACAGGTTTAGATTGGTGCTTTTGGAGTTTCAGCAGGAGAGCTGGAGATCTTCATTTTCGTATACACGTATCTATGTTGCTTAGTGATGTTTATTATCCGCTTTGCGCTTAGTTGTTGTATATTTTCAGCATTTGTGAGGACAGGTTATTATAACTGTCCAGGCTGATGATTAGTGATTGATTGTTGAACTCTGATTGATGTCTGTATATACAGTTTCTGTTTTTTAAAGATCATTGATATGATATTATATGTTTTCCGTTATGATGTGAGATTCTGTATTGTTCTGTTTGGTTCTCTCTTCACCCTTTCTTCTCTTCTCTTCTTCTCTCTTCTTTTCTTTCTCATGACTTTCCGTCGGTCTGTGCTTCTTGGGTCGGACATGTGTGGTTTATTATCGATTCAAAGGGTATCGGATTTGTGGGTCGTCAACAAAACTTTGTTTATAAATCTTGAAAACATTTATAAATAAATAATAATCATTTACTTTAAAACATTATTATATAGTAATAACCATAATTAATAAATAAGTATCAACTTTAAAACATTATTATATATTTTTGAATCACTCAAATCCCTTTATGAAACTAAATCTTTATTTTAAAATATTTCAAAATGTTAAAAATATGACCCAGTGTTACTATTGCACTAACTTGGAAAAAATTTCCATGTCATCATTTATGGCATCCAACACATTATATTTCAATTTATATGAAAAATTAATCCAACAGTGTAAGTAATCCCGTTGGATCCATCCAACCAGTCCCCATGAATCACATATAGTATATAATCATAAAAATATAAATCAACCGCTTCGAGGTGGGATTCGTATACAAAGGGTCGTCCGCTCTTACATGTGAACGTAATAGGGTCTCATGCGCTCCAACAGGCGGGAATGTATCCAAACCAATAATATAAACTAGTAAATCATCCAAACAGTCCATAACAATCAACAATAAAATATCCATGCATTATTGACTATATAATATTTTCTGATTAACCAAAAAGGTGAGATTAACTCACTTTTATTTTCAGTCTCGCCAAATGTTCCATTTTGAATTAAAATTGAATATTCATTCAATTTAACCAAAATTTCTACTAGCTCCAAATCCATCCAATCCAACTCCATAGCGTAGCCTTCATCGATACGATTGCAACGCAACTTGTCGCGCTCAAAACCGACCTCGTACGAACAAGTTATGAATTAATTAACGTATGAGATAATAAATTTATAATTAACATAAATAACTAATGAAGAAAACTTAAACTTTTCTTCTTCCTTTATCCTTCACGTGCGTTTATACTAGGCCGCACTTTTATTTTTATTTGTTTTTTTAATCGATGCTCGTGAACCAACGCTCGCCGTTGCCGCCACCATCGTGCCGCATGTGCCACTGCACCCTGCTCCACCACCTTACCACCCTGCTGCGCGCACGACACCACGCGAAACCCAATAAACTACGCATTAAAGAACAGAGATTTGCTGCTCCTATCGTCGACGATTGTGACGACCCAAATTTTGGCGCTCGAAAATCGACATCCATACTTCACGTGTATTCGCATGCCGCAGATGCAAACGTCAAAATCCAGTACGCCGGAGCTTATAACACATTAATTACAACAACACAGCGGAAGAAAAACAATATATTAATACACAATAGTTGATACAACAATGGATAAAATATCCGATACAATAAGATACAACAGATCCATAAATATCAGAGCAGAATACAACAGCGGAATATGACACAGCAGCAACAGCAGCGGAAAACAACATCTTCAATGCCAAGCTCCAAACTTCAAGCTTGCACCACCATCACGTTGTAATGAAGCAAACTGGGTAACCATGAATGTGATCGCCAAAATCCAAAGACTCCAAAGAATTCCAAACAAAAAGCTGAAGGATACCGAATCTATATCTACTAGCTGATTATCTGAAAAACTAACTCTAGGCTGCCCGTGTGGAAAATTATGGGCAACTAGAGTTTCAAAAGGGAACAATAAACTCCAGGTCAGTCATGGGACTGGTATGAGCAAACAAAAACAGTTTATCTTTAACAAAAGAAGTAAAAAGAAATTCGCTATGCTTTTTGGAAAATGAAACTACCATAAGGCCTCCCCGCACACACAAAATGCAAGCGCACAATTGGAGGAGATTTCTCCTTATGATAATCAAACATGCTTGATACGCAATATCCTTTTGATATTATTATTAGTGCATAGTGCAGAAAACATTTCGAAAGTATAATATTAATCTTAGCCAGCATAGGTACCATTATACTATGCCTATTATAGCTACCACCTGAGGTGGCAGGTTTGCAACTAAAACCGTACAGGGCGCGTATTGTTTCTTTGGATTTCCAACAAATGGTCAGGCTAAGGAACTTCCAGGGACACATGGGTACGCCTCTGGAGGGACAACCCGAGAACCTAACCGGATCTCTGCCAACACAAGGCCGGGTTACCTCTGTAACTACGTAACTACTACACGAGTATGCCATCCCCCGATCGTAACCAACCTTTATCCGAGAGCCCTCAATACCAACAACCACAAAGCAATAGATTTGCAGCAACCATATAAGTTAAGTATCTTGGCTCCATACCATGATACCACTTTTTATCCAGAAGGAAATGGACATACCCTAAGGGGCGCTACCCCCAATAACCTTGCTGCATCCTTCCTGTTTCGACCATTCCGGGTTGTGAGGTTCGACGAAGTCTCGTCCCACAAAGCTACGCTTTTCACAAAAGCCATGTTTCGATCAACAAATGATCAGCAGCACTCAGCATGCCACATTACCAAATTGGGAGTATATCACTAATAACCATCAATTACATAACCTTTGAGCTTGTATGTCTCAGAGAAGGGTGTTAAGCTAAGAGAATAAATTCTCCGCCACCAACAGAAATGTATTTGATAGAAACCAGCTTTACATCTCAAAGTGTAATGTCAGACATACAGTCCATACAATTCTGTTCCAGGTTCGAACAGAACCGAAGGCACTTCAAAGAAGCCCTTGCAATTCGGGTATTCACAATCCCGATCGGACTCCCCATCACATATGGAGATCTCTATACCGTAGCTACTCAGTGCAGAGTCATTCGACGGGTAATCCTTTCGTTCTATAAAATACCCGGTCTTCAAATGATATCCATTTCGTTGTATCATTATTCGAAATGGGTTATATGACATGAAGTCCTCTCCCGGCTAAACCGAATAATGAGCGCTTAATTTTAAAACCATATGGATATATGGGATCTTAGTTAAGTCACAACTTATTACCCAAAACCTTTCTTTCAAATGGTTTAAACAAATTACCATTTTAAATCTTTTAAATAAAAGATTAACCTTTTAAGGTCACTATCAATTTGAAACAAAGTTCACCATCTTTCGCAAAGATTAATTGGTAGCTTTCAAAACTATTTCAATTTTTAAGATCCTCTTCAATTCAAAAACAAAATTCACCAATTTTTAACAAAGATTCATTCATAACTTTTAAAACAATTCCATTTAAAACTTGAAATCTTTTCAAAAACTGGAAGTTCTTTCGTTTTATTAAAGCCATTATCATTTGAAAACAAATACTTTTCGTTTTGGAAAAATCCGATCAAATATGCACAAGTTATAGCTTTTAAAGTATAAACTTGGGTTAAATTTAAATTCCCAAAATAATACATTTTAAAATACTTTAAAGATGGTTTAAAAATCCATATATATATTATATAATTTGTATAAACCTTTCAAACCGAATTTCCAAAACAATTTCAAAACATAAACAAGATATATTATATACAAACTAGATTTCAATTTCAAATTTCCTTTTCAAAAGCTTTTCATATTCAACTCAATTTTACTTCCAAACCAATTGGATTTAAAATTCAACTTTAAAAAACAAATATTTAAATTTAAAATATCCGTGACTTAACCAATTTCCTCGTGCAATCCATATTTGTGTGTGTGTGGTATAGTCCAGGGGTTTTACACAACAGAACAATATCATCAATCATCACAAATCCAAGCACAGAAATATCGATAAGCGGTATAATCCTATAACGCTTATCTTTATTCACAAATTCACATACAAATATGTAAATTCAACACAGATAAATAAATTACACATCAATAATTCACATCACAGAGCATCATACATCAGGGATATCAAACAATTCAAAGCATTTCATACAATTCAAACATCCATAAGTAAGATCAATCAATCACTTGATTAATTTAAACCAGATTAATTACTTATGAATAAATTACTAATCCTGGTTAATTAATATTAATTAATTACAAACCATTTTAATTAATTATCCTTTAATAATTTATTAATTAACCTTTAATAATAAATTAATTAACTTTTAAATTATTAATTAATCAATCTTAATTAATAAATCATCCCTTAATCACTTTCATTAATTAATTAACCTTTAATTAATTAATTATTCTCCAATAAATTATCTTAATTAATTAATCACATAAATTAATTATCCTTTAATTAATTATTTTTTAAACACTTGATTAATCAACTTTAATCATTAATTAATTACTTTTAATTAAGTAATTATCTTTAAGTAATTAATTATCCTTAAATAATACATAAATTTACCTTTAATTAATTACCTTAATTAATTAATCAATAAATTATTCTTTTAATTATCCACCTTAATAGATTAAAGATAAACCTTTTTATCTAAATTCATTACTGAATCATTTAAATTAAATGCTTGAAATCATTTTATACAAAAATATTGATTAATTAAAGTTTAATACACTTACCCTAATCACTTCTTAATTACATCATAAATCACTTTTGAAAATACTCAAGCATTTAATTACATAATTAACCTAATATGTAATTACTTTTAAACAAAACAATTTATAAACCTCTAAAATTAAATCTTTGAAATTTGTTTTAAAAACTTGATCAATATCTTGCTTTAAAACTTTGTTTAAAAATTTGTTTTGAAAACTTATCAAAATTTTACGATTGCTTTTACCTTTAAACCTGATTAATTCATGCAAAGCAAAAACCCGAACCATTTCAAATTTTTCTCGAGCAAAACTCGTAAATCCCCGAGCTAACCTTATATTTTTTCTTTGTTTTTGTTTTAAATTTTAAAACCTGTTTTTATACTTAATCTCCTGCCCTGATTCAAACAACGAAATTCCCGAGCCAAATTCATATCTCCTTGAGCACGACTTCGAGTCTTTTTTCTTCCTCGATGCCAAAACACCCAGATACTCACACACCCACGTGCACGTGCACGAGAGTTCGTCGCCGTTCTGATCATCGATGCCATATCCGGCAAGTCGCCGATGACCCTATTAACTAGCCTGACCTTCCAGATCAACGAAATCGCTAGGATATCAAAATTGAGCAACTCAAAACTACTGAAACCCAAACACTGATCGACAAATCCACCTTACGCCGACGATCTCGACCACTAGCATCCACGCTACCTCGTCCAGAGCAGCGCCACCAACCCAAACTTCGATCCCACCACCTCCGATTCGTTCCGATTCTCTCACTATGTCACACGAGCTCGAGGAACATCGACGACTAAATAGCATGATAAAACCCTAAGTCGACGTTTCCTGGCCACTCCGACCACCTGAAAATCCTCCAAGTATTTTTCCCTCGATCCCCGTCACACGATCCTTCCCCAGACCCAAGCGCGATGTCCATCCATCACCGATCGTCGCGAAATCAACGAAAATACGTTTCCTGTTCAATTGAGGATTCTCGACATACCCAACACTAAAAATCATGATCTTCATATCAAAATTTCTTATTTTCGCATGCGAATCAGCTTATATAATTCAAACTTGAAATTAACATGGTTGGGTTTTATGATATTATACATTTTGACTGTGATTTTAGATTTTCCAGTAAACCTTTAACTAATTATACTTATAATTATTTTTAGTATTAAGTTTACACTCCTACCATCATCTTTTATTTAGAAATCAAAGCCTAAAATTGATTGTATATAGAGAAATTGAATTTATTTTGAGTGTGCTTGAGCCTGTGTACAACAAAAACATGTGTATATATGTATATACAGACATGCACAAGTTATATCATATTTATATACATACAACCTTATTAAATTTCATCCATGCAAACACATCTATAACATTACTTCAATCATTCATCACATCCATCAAGATATAAACATATTAAGGTTTTTAAAAGTGATGTTTGCTCACATAGAATGTTAAAACAGAGGACTGGAAGTTGATTTTGATTTTATAAAACTGGAAACTTTGAAAACTGGAAATTGTTTTGGACTTTGATATGCAAACTTGCTTTATCTTTGATTTGCTTCAGGTTGAATTAGTTGTTGTGGAATTAGATCTGATCTGTTTGTATCAGGATTTTGAGATGAATTTGAACTTGGAAAAACTAGAACTTGATTTGATTTTGAAACTTGGAATTTGCTTTGATCAGGTTTATGGCTTTCAGGCTTTTGAATTTGAAAAGAGGTTGTTGTTTGATTATTTATTTCCTTTTGGATTTTCATTTTTCAGGTTTTCATTTGTTTTATTTCTCAAGTTTGGTTTTGAATGAATCAAAGAAAAATGAGAAAGAAGAGTAATGATGTATATATATAATCTTGTTTTCCTTTTACTTATTATTTTGAAAAATAAAGAAACAAAAGACACTTGTAATATTTTCATGTTAAAAATGATTACACTTGTTCAATCTTATGTTATATGGTTTACATTTATTAAATTTATTTTAAAATCTTTACACTTGTCTTTTGCATGTTTAATTAATGTTTAAATAGGGTTTATTATATTTTCAATTTAGATAAATCCATTTCCTTTTACATATATATTTATATAACCTTAAAGAAAATAATTTGAAACTAAATTATACATTAATAAATAATTACATTCACATATATATATTCAAAATATATAATTCTAAATCCAATTTCATTTTAAGATTTTTATTTTAGAATTCCAAAACCAAATTCTATTTACAACATATATAAACAAATACATATATATTTATTTAGAAAATTTCAAATTAGTTCACCAATTAATTCACAATTTAATTCCAAAAATTAAATTAATTACTGAATTAAATTCGGCTTAAAAACGAGACCGTTACAACGATAGCATGATCTAGCTATTGATTGCGTGAAGCTCGCCGAGCTCTCCAACTTTCATGTTGAAATCGAAGGGAGAAAGTGAATGTGGTGGCTCCGATCGTTGTTGGCCATTGGATAGAGTTCTTTTAATTGCAACAGTAATTGGGATTGTACAGACGATCAGGATTATACCTGGGAAATGGAGGAGAGCATGCGTGCTTCGAATCCTGAATTGTTCGAATCATGTACTATACGTTTCGAATCTATCTTATCTTTTCTACTTGTTTCTATTCTCTTTTTATGTTCCTTTTCGGGGACGAAAAATTTTGAGTGGGGAGAGTGTAACGACCAATAAATTCAGTCAAATTTTATTGAATTTTGAATTAAATATTTTAAGATTTTAAATAAATTTGAATTTAAATAACGATTTTTGGGTATTGAGTAATATATTTTTCCAAATTAAATAAATTAGAAAAAAATTTGAAAACTTAAATTTTGGTCAAATTTGGTCAAAGTTTGACTTTTGGTTGAAAACTTAAATTTTGAAATTTATTCTTTTTTTACGATACTAGACTGAATTCTAATCTCCACTCCACTTTTTGTTTCGTTAAAATCTGATTCCTACATGTTTAAATCTGCAATTTTCAACGTAAAAACGCGCGTTTATTTGTGTGTATTTTTCTATTTTCTTTTATTTGGGTTTTGGGTTTTGGGCTTGATTCATTGGGCTTTATTGTTGAGCTAGAATTTGGAAAGGTTTCCTGAATAGCTACATACCTTTTCACCAACGGATGTATCTGTTGGAATGAAATAAAGTACGTACTTTTTCCTTCCCATCTCTCTTCCTCACTTCCTTCTGTCTGAAATAATCTACAGTAACTTACAGTAAACTTCTCCTTCCTACTTCATCTCCATCTCCAACCCAACTCCTAAAGCCCTAACCATAGCCTCTCCCTCTCTCTCCTATCTCTTAACCTCTTTTTCCGTCGCCTACCCTCCTCCTACACACCCACCTACCTCGGCCAAAAAGCCAACACCCCTCCTACCCACACTCGGTTGTACCCCTAGGCCTCCACACACCCACATACCCACGGCCTACCCTCCTCCACACCCTTGCTGAGCACACACACACCACACACCCTACCTATCTTCGGCCTACTCACACACTCCACCCCAAGCTACACCCACTCACCTACACACTTCGGCCATACCCCACCCAAGCCGTGTGCACCCTTGGCCGAGCCCACCAATCTTAGGGACGAACCCATCTTTTCCTTGTCCCTCTTCATTTTATAAAAAAAAATTCAAAGTTATTGGATTTTGGATCTTGGATCGTTCGTGTTCGTGTCTTTGTTTGGATCGTTGTTGCTTGACTTGTGATCTTCGTGTCGTACCGCTTCGTGTCCATTTGTGAATTTGTCACCTTCGTTAGCCACGAAAAGAGAGCAATCACTCACGACTAATTTCTTATAATTAAGTGAATGGCCGCCAATTGAAATACTGTTATAGTTAGATTTGCTTAGTTAATATTATATTATATGATATGATGCTCACTGGTGACACGATATGATATGTTATATGATATGTACTAATATGTTATGTTATTTATTTATTTATATTACACTGCAAGTTCCCTAACTATAGGTTGAAAAGATACATACCCGAACGATCTTTTAGATTAGAAAAATCATTATAGGTTGAAATGATAGACCCAAGCGATTTTATTGATTTGAAACTATTAATTTAGGATACGGGTTGAAATGATATATACCTGTAAATTTAATTAAAATTGGGTTGAAATGATATATACCCAATCACTTGACCGTAGGGTAAAAAATTATATATAGACACCGTTGGTTGGTTTTAAATTATTTTGAAATTATTTTTTAAATTATAAAGTATGTTTTGATTTAATAAATTTGGTTTTTAAAATTTAATTTAATTTAATGATTTTATTTAAAAAATTAATATTCGAAAAATAATAGTATTTTATATGTTTAAAGTTTAAATTATAAGCTAAATATGATTTAAAGGAAATTTTAAGCTTTTAACTTATAATTTTTAATTGGTTTAAATATATAATTTAAATAATTTTAAAAGTTAATTTTATAAAATGTTTAATATAGTTTTAATTTAATATAATAAATATAGTTTTGATTTAATATAATTAATATGGGTTTAAAATAATATATATATATATATAATTTTATATAATAATTTTAATAAATAAAATTCAAGAAGTTAAGTGGAGAATAATTTATAATTAAATTTTTAATTAAAGGATTTAAAATTTAAAGAAGAATTAATTTAAGTTTTAAAGATATGATTTTTGGAATGTAATAATTTGATTTAATATGAATTGTAAGATAACTTTTTTAAATCTAAAATATAATTGAAGTTAAATATTTTAGTATTGATTCAAATTATAATTTAAGATTTATTATTTAAATGTTTTATAAAAATGACCACGGTGTGAAAAATATACGCGTTTGGTTGTTAAAGAGTCCAGGGTCGGATATTGTCATACTCTCTGTCAATTCCGAAACCACTTTAACAACTGTGCATGTGGTGGAGAATCCAAAAGGAAGTCGGATGGTTTGGCAAATGCTACTGTTATGAGGTAAGAAACGCAGCCCTGACCTTCTGGTCAGCTTAATAGGACTAAAATAGAAGCTATCCTAGGCCAAGTGAGGACGCTCCTCGGATCGAGCACACTTCTTCGAAACCATCTCTATTACTTTGTGATTTGATTTGGTGCGCACCTTTGATTATGGGAGTGTGTCTCGAGGTGGGCGGTAGTAACTGCTATGCGTTACCACCAGTCCCGCGTGCAAAACGGTAGAATCCTACCCTGGGCATTGCCGCGCGTGCCTTGTCATATGCCTTCTTGAGCCCACTACGATTTTGTTTTGTGTCGCGCTTATGGGGTACTCCCTGATAGCCCACCAGTTTGGTGGAGTTTACAGTACTGTATAGACTACAGCATTTATAAAATGTGTTAATGGGGATATGGGTAACGCCTTAACGCTATTTTCAATATATTATACTTTACTGCTAGACATTACACATATAGCATATATTACTATATATGTAAATAGTCTAACAGATCCTTAAAGGATGAGAATCCCAAACATCCTTTGAGTTATTGTTGAATTTCATTTGTTATATTTCACTTGAGTTGATGTACTTACATGAGAATGTTAGTCTTGACTCAAGTGTTTTGGTTTACTTTATGCTCGAGTCAGTATGAGTTTCACAGCATTCAGGACTCACCTTTTGGAGCTGGAGACTTTGCTGGAGATCTATCTATCTATCTATCTACTTAGCTATTTCAATTATTTTAGTTATTCCTATTTAGACGTTTGTCATTTGCTTATGTATTAGCGAACTACTATGTATTTGGATTTCTGTTGTATTTGCTTCTGACTCTGTTGTTTCTCTAGTAGCTTCATGAACTTCTATTTTTTATTTTATTCCGCTGCATATTTTGTATCTATGATTGATTCTATTTACCCCAAAAATAATTAATAATTTGTTGTTTTGAATGATTCAAGTCTGACATGTGTGGTTTTATTGTCGATTTGAATGGTTCAAAATAGCGGGTCGTTACAGTTGGTATCAGAGCAAGGTTTAGGCAAACCTTAGCCTATAGGTTAAAAACCCATTAGAGATAGGGTAGTAATATCCTGGAATGAGTAGAATTAATTACGGAATCACTCTAGTTTCAGCTTGATTCTTTGTTAGAATTCTCTTTGATTAGGATTCCCTTGAATTTGAATCTCTTCCTTTGTTCTAAAATCCATTCTTGAACCTTTCAGATGAGTACTCGTAGGAATGCCAATGGTAGGGGTCGTGGATATGCCCCAATTCCACCTGTTGTTGCACGAGTTGCTTCGCCAGCTCAGCCAGTCAGGTTCACCACTCTTTGTAAGGAGTTCACTCAGCTTGGTGGTACCAAGTTTACTTGAGCAGAGAGTATCACTGAGGCACAGCAGTGGCTGAGGAGTTTAGAGAGGATTTTCACAGGTCTTGAGATCACTGACGCTTAGAAGTGTCAGTTGGTCGCTTGGCAGTTGCAGGAGGCTGCCCAGGATTGGTGGGAGTTTGTTACGGCCCACATTATTGAGGCAAATATCACTTGGTAGCAGTTTAGGTATAAATCTTGAGTTGGATTCAAATTTGGTTAAGTTATCTCTTTGGAATCTACCTTAAGTCTTGAATACCATATTTTAGGGATGCTTTTGTAGTTAAGTGGATACCCGAAGCTGGGAAGTCTCAGTTATATAAGGAATTTATGGTTCTTAAGCAGAGGAATATGACATTTTCTGAGTATGAGAGGAAGTTTAACGAACTATCCAAGTTTGGCCCTAGCTTGATTGATACCCCTCTTAAGAAGAATGAGAAGTTTATAGCTGGAGCTCGCCCAGAGTATTATGATCATTTGATTGCTTATTTGCACATCCCTTTTACTGGATTGATGGATATGGCTATTAGATATGAGAACCCCACTTCTAAGGAAGCATCTTTTGTTCGTGCACCTCCATCTTAGCCTTCTTCCAACAGCTCCAAGAAGAGGAAGTCCAACTTCCTTCAACGGAAGAAGAAATGGCAGAATTCTCAGAGTTTAGGATCTTCTTCTCAAGGGTAGCCTGTTGATTTATCTTCTATTACTTGCTTCAAGTGTGATCAGAAAGGACACTATACCAACAGCTGTCCGGGTTCAGTCGGAGCTTCTGTCCCACCAGTTCAGATGACTAGGCATGATCTATGCCATATTTGCTTGCAGCCAGGCCACTTCAAGAAGGACTATCCCACTAAGCAGAAGGGCAAGGCATCTGCAATCTTCACAGTTACCTCTTCCACTCCTCCTACTCCTAATGATACCCAAGGTACCCTCCAAGGCCCTTTTTCTTTAGTTAATTTTACTGTTCGTGTTTTATTTGACATGGGAGCCTCTCATAGCTTCATTTCTGTTGATCTTTGTAATAAGTTTGAACACATCTTGCAACCTCAGTGTGCATTAAAATCCTTATGTGTATCTAATCCCATCGGCGGTCCCGCCAACCTTAGTATGATTTGTAAGAGGGTGAAACTCTTTTACAATGACCATCGTTTTTCTGGAGATTTCTATGTTCTTGGTTTCGATGCTTTCGACATTTTGCTTAGAGGTGATTGGCTGAAGAAATCTGAAGCTGTTATCTCTTGCAAAGCCCGAACTATTTCTTTAGTTGATGATAAGGGTAATCCTTTAGTGATCCAATGCCGTATGCCTCAGGATTATGCTGGCAG
Source organism: Allium fistulosum (assembly GCA_030737815.1). Lineage (NCBI taxonomy): Eukaryota > Viridiplantae > Streptophyta > Magnoliopsida > Asparagales > Amaryllidaceae > Allium > Allium fistulosum. The sequence continues at coordinate 762,125,902 of CM060903.1, read as the reverse complement.
TTTTATCTTTTCTCTTGATGCCCATCTTAGCAATCTTGATTCTACTCTAGTTGTCCAACTCTTTCCTGATATTTTTGGTGAAGTCTCTTCTCTTCCTCCTAAGTGGGAAATTGAATTCCGCATTGATCTTATTCCTGGTGCACGGCCTGTAATTCTTCCTCCTCATAGGATGGATCCTAGAGAGAAAGTCAAGTTGAGGAATCAGATATAAGAATTATTTTCCAAGGGTTTGATTGGGTCGAGTCATTCAGAATGGGGAGCAGCTGTGGTATTTGTCACTAAATTTGACGGTTCTTTGAGAATGTGTGTTGATTATAAAAAGCTGAATAAGCTTACTATAAAAAACATATATTCTATGTCTCGTATCAATGACATGTTCGATCAGCTCCATGGAGCTAAAGTTTTCTCCGAGCTTGACCTTGCCACCGGTTTTCACCAGCTCAGAGTTACTGAGGAGAGCATTCCTAAAATGGCTTTCCGTACTGAGAATGGTTTCTATGAATGGTTAGTTATGCCTTTTGGTTTGACTAATGCCCCAGCTTTCTTCATTGATCTTATGTATCGTGTTTTCCGTGATGTTCTTAACATGTTCGTTCTTGTCTTCGTCGATGATATCCTTGTCTTTTCAAAGTCCAAGACGGAGCATGAATTGCACTTGAGTTTTTTTCTTGAAACCCTTAGGAATCATCAATTGAAAGCTAAATTTTCCAAATGTCATTTCTGGAAAGATGAAGTCTGCTTCCTTGGACATATTGTTTCTAAAAATAGAGTTTTGGTTGATCCAGTTAAGATCGCTCTGATCAATGTAAGTCTATCCATCTTTATCCTTTTGTAACTTAATTATCTTATCTTTCTTTGAATTTAGACAGCATATTCTGTTTCAGGATTGGGAAAGACCTAAGACTCCTTCTGATATCCATAGCTTCTTAGGCCTTGCTGGTTATTATTGAAGGTTTATTGAGAATTTTTCTCGAATTGCTACACCTCTCACTGCTTTGACTCGTAAGAATGCCAAGTTTATATGGAGTGATAAGTGTGAAGCTGCATTCAATGAGTTAAAGCGCAAGCTTACTTCCGCACCAGTTCTTACCGTTTAGAATGGAAGTGAAGGATTAATGGTATACACCGATGCTTGTCGAGAAGGTTTGGGAGCTGTCTTGATGCAGAATGGGAAGGTTATTGCTTATGCCAGTCGTCAGTTGAAGACTCATAAAGAAAATTATGCAACTCATGATTTGGAATTGCTTGTTGTAGTGTTTGCTTTGAAGTTATGGAGGCACCTTCTTTTGGGAACTAAGTTTGAGCTCTTTATAGATCACCAACCGTTGAAGTAAATATTCAACCAGAAGGATTTGAACCAGAGGCAAGTTAGATGGCTCGAGTTTCTAGCTTCTTAGGACCTCGACATCAACTACACTCCAAGGAAGGCTAATGTGGTAGACAATGACTTAAGTCGGAAAAAGGCAATGTTATGTCAGATTGTGGTTTCTTCGTCCCTTATGCAGTGCAAGAAAAACTATTTTTAGTTGCATATCTTAGTAGTGTTAAACACAAAGTGCTACCACTAATCATATAAAAAGGTAAAAGTAAATAACTAAACGCGACCAAAATACCCCGCCAACAATTCGTCCTGAAATTTTTCGTGGCCACTCAAATCTCTTTTTCTTACCTCTAGCAAAATACCTCGCCAACATTTTTATTTCCCATCTCCTTCCGAAGAAGGAAGATTACCCTAAACAATTCTCTTCAATCAGTTCCATACCTCCCATATTTCCTCTCTAAAACCCTTAAATTTCTCTCATAAAAGTAACAATCGCGATGATAACACCAAAGAATAGCAGGTCTCCGTTCGTCAAAGATGATGAGATCGGGTCACTCAAAGAGATCTACCTCCATGGACTCGCTGTCAAGGATTACAAAATCATCATTCTGCTCTGTCTCGGCCTAAAGGATAAGGTCATGAAAATCATGTCGGTACAAAAGCAGACACACGTTGGTCAGAGAATCGGGTCAAGGTATTCGTGGTCGTCGATGATGGTAATGGACAGGATGGTTGTCAATGAAGTTGAGGTTATAATTGATAGAACATAGTCGGATATTCTTGTAGGTCAAAATGAATCTAAACCTAGTATGCCTTGTTAAAATTAGAAAGGGTATGATTTATTGACATTGTTTCTTGAGTTTTGATTGTTTTAAATTTAATCCATTGTAAAAGGTTGTTTATAGACTCACAATTTCAAAATTGCACCTTTCTTGTTTGTATAGTTGGAGAGGGCATTGTAGCATAAATTTTGTTATTTCTTTGATAATAGAAGTCTGAAATCTAAATGATTAGACACAAACATTCTAGGGTAAATAGTCTTGATATTAAACATGAGTTTAGTTTACAAATACCACCCTTTGCTTTTGTAAATAGACTTGGTCCATGTTACCAAATTGACTAAATTGCATATGACATTTGGGTTGTGAGTGCAAATTCAGTATTATGATAAAGAAATATTAATCAAATAGCATTTCCAGCTTTTGATTGGTATTTAATAAAAAAATATTTGTGTAGAAATTATGGAGAAAACCATGATATTGTTGTATCAAAGTTTGATGCAAATGTGAACTATGTATCATAGTTAATGCATGAAATTAGTGCTCACAAGTATACCTGCCAATTTATCAGATACTATCTAGATAGATTAAAATATGGATCTGAGACTATGTGCTAAAATCATAATCTGAGTTTGGTTCGAGCCTGGGTGTTTCAAATTCATTGCCCAAGTAAATCTTCTTCGTAGAAACTGAATATATATCTGAAAATTTAATAACACATCACTTTAATTCATGAAACTTAAAAACTATGCATAAACATAGTTTACAAACAAATTGGATAGTGATAAAATTTTACAAATTACCTCCAAGGCAAATATCTTAGTTTTCAAGTGAATATGGTAATCGGTAGCCTTCCTATCCAACTTTCTTTGGTTTTCTTACATCCCATCATCCATAACTTATCTTATCCTCGATACTATCTGTTAATTTAGTTCAAATTTAAAAACTATTCTTCTTTGGATGCATATTTAAGTACAATTTTGAGTCACCCTATATGGTGGAAAGAAATGAGGCACCTGAGATGCACAAACGCGATGACAGAGCAATATTTTCTTGGTTATATACACATGACATATTTATGTTTCATCTGTTCGTTATCTTTACGCAACTATGATCTGCAAAATACATCGGATCCTTATTCATAATATGTAACTTTGTTATATAGGCAGGACATGAATATAATAAACAAATGGTAAATTTAAGTGCATCTGTAAGCTGTGCTCTCTAATTGTTCATAGGAAAATATACCAGTGACATGTACAATGTATATTATCATGCTGTGAAATTCATCACTTCCTTTTTACTGATTGTGCATTTTTCACTTTTTCCTTCCGATCCATTTCATCGATGTATTTCTATCATTTTTGTTCCACAAGTCTGTAGGAGCACAATATCATTTATGCCAAATAATATATAATATGGAAAACATGTGAAGTAGGTAAAATAAAAAAATTATGAAGAGAATTTTCTTTTAATCACAATTCTTAATGCAAGGAACATTGAATTACTGATATTTTTAATCTCAGAAGGAGTTGATGTGGAGTTTCAAAGTGATGCTGGCACTCCACTAATTTGGGTAGCTGGGCATGTGCACAAAGAAGTTGTTTAGGTTCTATTGGAGCATCGTACTAATGTAAGAATTCTATTTACCACATTAATTAGGCATAACTAGATTGTTTTGTAGGTTTGACTTTCTTAAATACATCACAAAAGTCCATGTGATATTTTAACATGTAATGAAGAATGGATAAATAAAATAAAATAACATAGACATAAATGGTGATTTCTAGTCATCCCCCTTTTAATTAAGCCAATGAAAACTTGTACATATATGATTTGAATGGAAACACTAATTGCCACATTTTGCACAATCAAGAAGATATTGAGATATATTGAATCAAAGTTAGATGTTACATTTGACCCTACAAAATACATAATTAATTTACACAAAGTTCACATGAAAAACATATATATAAACATTCATCGAACATAAACCCAAAATAAATGAACTATATTAAGCACAGAAGAAACCATCAAATGCAGCAAAACCCAAAGCACTTTTGGGTTCAAAAGTCATCTTTACATCAATGGCTATCCTCTTTAGATTTGAAATTTCAAGTTAATACGCTAGTTAGTGATCAAGGAAAAGACTAGTGGAGGCCGAGGCCTTCGCAAATGGGCATGGTATCGCTGTTTTACATAGAAGTGCCTAGCACTGTAGTGTAAACAACAGTGTTGCATTGTTGTGTCATACAACAGTGCATAGTACTACTGTTTACTCAGTAGCGTATGTCGAGCATGTGTCGAACCTTGCTGCGTGGGAAGTGTAAGGTGTTTTGCGTATGATGACTGTGCCCGTGTGAGTTGTAGGTGTGTATATTATGAGTGTTATTGTGTTGAGGGCTAGTGTTCTGGGTGCGTGGCTGTGTGAATTTGTGGTGTACGAATATATATGTGTGTGTTTTAGCTGTGCGTGTTATTTCTATGTGAATTGCTGTTTTTATGTACTTCGTTAGTTTTATATGTATAGTTTAGCTATAAAATCTAGTTTGTGCTAGGCTTGGTATATTTATGATCCTGAGATTGAACATGTTTTTAAAGCTCTGAGAAAATTTGGTGTGAAAACAACCGTTGTCATTTGTCTTGGTTAGGACCAATTGCAAAATATATACAAGAACATGCACATTCATGATCCGCATGTAAATGTGCATATTTTTACTTCCATACTTCATCGAATTTAATTAAATAAATGATCGTATAAGTGTTTTAACATGTTTAAACCAAAATTCATATTATTTTCAAATCGTCACATATTCATCTTCATATAAGGGCAAAATGGTCATTTTTGTGCATATATTAATTTGAGAAAAATTACTTGGACATTTTTATGATTTTTTGTAGGTATTTGGATTCAAATGCAAGTGGTTTCTTGAAGATATATGCATGCACAAGATTGAAGAGAAACAAATGAAGATGAAAATAATTCATTTCATGTATTATGGAGGACTCCATCTACCCACCTACCTTGATATACAAATTAGGAGCTAATGCACATGCTAATGGCCATTAGAGTTTCATGCACACTTAATGGATGATTATCTCATCCTAATGCTAACTTGGTAGCCACACTTCCTGAGGGATAGTTTGGGTAGTTCCCAAAAAATGGATTAGGGTTTTAAAACATGTATAAATACCCCATATGTTCATGTAACCATCTCTTCCTCTTAGCTCTTTAGTTTAGGATCAAAAATAAAACAAAGCTCTCTTTCTTTTCATGGCTACCTAGCCATTTCTTTTATGTAATTCTTTTCTTATGCAATGTTAATTAATGTTCTCATTTATTTACATGCTCTTTTCTTTCATGCCAGTAGTGTAGATTTTATTTTATGCAATTAGATTAGTTCTCTTTTTCATTAGCTTTCATTTTCCTTTTCTTTTTGTTTCATGTTGCTTTCTATATTTGTTGATATGATAACAAATATGAGAGGCTAAACCCCTTCAATTTAGGGGTAATGAAGCTTTCTAGTATGTAGATTCAACATTTTGATCATTTATGTTCTCCTTTTGTGCTTAATGGAAGTATTTGAAGTGGTTTAACTTGTTGTTTTTGCTTTGAATTTGATAGTCTATATTATTCACACCAAATAGGCTATACTTAAACAAACAACAAACACAAATTACCTCTTTATCTACATATGATGTTGGTAATGAAGTGAATTCTTAAATCAAAATTTGATGGTCTATATTTCTAATCAATAGTTAATAGGCCATACTTAAAATAGATTTTACTTTCAACTTTATTGTCATTTTCATAAGAGTTAAATAGTGGTTTCGTGGTTGTGTTATAGTTTGATGGTTTATATTGGGCTAATTAATAGCACAAATAGGCCATACTTATGATAAACACATCAACTAATTTCACTAATGACCTAAAGATAGATCATAACTTGATTTTGTTGATTTATGTGATCTAGAGAGTGGAAATTACGTCAAAATTGCCTTCAAACTCTCATATTTTTATCAATTAGCTTTTGTTAGTTTGTTTTTACATTTTTTCTAGCTTAAATACACCTCAAATCTTGGTTAATTTGATTGAATAGAATTTTAAAATCTAACAATTCCCTACTGATCGACCCGTACTCGCCACGTACTATTATTGTATGCCGTGCGCTTGTAGTTATTTTTATTATAAATTCGATCGGTCGTTTTCTAATAAGATAGGAAATTGGCCGACGCGAACAAGCTTTTGGCGCCATTGCCAAGGAATTGATTTGATTTTGATTTTCTATTCTTTGAATTATTATTTTTTTGCTTGATTTCATTGTGTGTTGAGTGCATTTAACAAAAATTATTATTGTGTGTTTTTTGTGTGAATTTTGCTTTCATTTGTTTGTGTTTATTGTGTGCTTGTTTTCTATTTGCATTTACATCTCAAAAAAAATTTACAATTCCATTTGAAAACGAAAACAAAATAATATCCTTTTCAATTTCATTTACAATTTTTAGTTTACAATTACAATTTCAAAAAAAAACTGCTCTGTGACTCTTCTTCTTCCACCGTTATGTGCACCTGCTCATCACAGTTCTGTGCATTTTCCATTGCCTCTGCCATTCATACAAACTGCTCTTCCATACTCATTCCAACCACAACAGCCACATTCCCATGCCAACCACTTCAGTTCATCAAACTTCCACCTGACCTCTGACCAGTCACCACTTATTTACCATCCTCTTCACTATTCACATCAACAAGTAACCACTCAACCATCACCTACTGTGCCCGCAACAGTGATTTCAACAATCACCTATACCTTGCCAAAACTGCTTCACATCTCCTCCACAAACACCCTACTGAAACCAACTTTCAACATCTCGTCACCACTGAAATCTCTTCATAAACATCCATCAACACTTCCTACTCCATCCCACTTCAACTACTTAATCTCTGCCAAGTTCACCCATAGTCGAACCAACTGCAACACTCACCATCATCAAATACATTCTGTTATTCCATCCTTCCCTGCCATCTCCTATTCGAACACGAACCATCTCCAATAAATCGATATTGATAACAGCCACTGCCTCATCCTACCTCCACCAGAATAAGCCACAATCAACTCCACTTCACCACCATCTCAACACAACTACCCCCACTGCCTTCTCCATCACTGCCCTCTCCACCCACCATTCCAACCAACCATCTCCACTACAAATACAACCTGCAATTCAACGAAACCACCAACCTTCATTCCATTGCCTCCACCACTTATAATATACCAGTGCACTGACCAAATATCTACAAGTTCAACTACGTACCTTGCATATTGTGCACGGACTACTCCAACCCAACCCAACCCAACTGCTACATCAGTCAGCAACGACCTATCATCCACTTCAACATACAACAGCCACCTGACTTCCATTTTCCAATAGCCTAATCCTTCTTACAACCCAAATCCAACCTCTGCAATCGCCATCCCCAATCACCACCGTCAACTCACACTGCTCCACAACATCGAACACTGAAACACCAGTTCAACAAAACCGTTGCCAAATCCAAGACATCGATCACTGCCTCTCCTCATATAAGCAAACCATCCTCTGTTGCGTGATACCTCAAACCAATCAACGTGAACAATCGAAACCTCCCAAATCGACCGCGAGCAACCCAAATCCCCAATCCTCTTGAAGCCGCAATTAATTGTATTAAGTCGTGAGGGTTTGATTTTGATTTCGAGTTAAGATTCAATTTTGTAAATTGGAATTGAGATAGGATTTTATAAATTGAGATATGATTTCTCGAATTGAGACAGTGCGAAGTATATAAAGTAGGAAGCTGTTGACTTTCGTAAAAAAAAGAGAAAGTAAGTTGTAAGCTTCGCCGCTATTTGGGCTGGGTTGAACTAAAGGCTGATATCATTAAAAAAAGGTACATTCTTTAAGATTGTTTTCTTTTGTTTAGATTGTTTTCTTTTAATTTTATCATAAAAAAAGTTGCTCAATTTGTTTTCTTTTAGTTTTGCTTTGATTCGGTCTTAAAAAAAGTTGTTTTTGTTTTGTTTTGTTTGTTTTATTTCTTAATAAAAAAACGAAAAGTTGTTTTTCCATTGTTTTAGTTCCATTTGTGTTGATTTTCATTTTTTTAGTTTTTTATTAAAAATATATTTGTATATATCTTGTTTTTATTTTCAGGTTGCAGAAGCAGATAAGGAAGAAGTAGCTTGATTTGCTTAGCTTGCCAAAAAAATAACTGCTTGCTCGCTTATAAAAGAAATTTGCTGCTTTTAACCCCTATCTGTTGTTTTTATTTGCCTTGCATTGTTGTTTGCTTGCATTTAAAAAAAATTCAAAAAAAACAAAAATCCCTTCGTAGTCGCATTGTTAATACACTTTAATTTCTGCTTTGCATTTCAACCTAGAATTTTGATTAATAACAACGGTTAAACAACGATAGCTCTTAATTGTATATTGACAAGTTGTCTTCTTTCGACAATTTAATTTCTTGGTGTCTAGGCTACAGCAGAGCAATAACCATTTATAAATATTATGGTGATTCGTAAATATTATAGTGGTTGTTTCTCTGAAGGTACTTAAACCTTCGGCTGCATTGCTACGGTAATTCGTGGTGCACCGATAAATCATGTCCATTACCTAGCTGGGAACTATCTTATTGGATTAAGACAAAGTGTGATTATACAATTTTGGGTTAGGAGCTATTTAGGATAAATAATTCATAATTAAGTCCTTGCATTCATTTAGTTGCATTAGTTCATGCATATTTAAAAAAACAAAATCCAAAAAAATATATTGTGAATTTGACTTAACTTAGTTTTAAAATTCAAAAAAAACAAAAAAAAACTTTTCCTTTTGTAAAGATATTTTTCTTTTATCCTTATTTCTTTAAAAAAAATCAAAAATCTAAAAGAAAAAAAACATTCTTGAAAATATCCGAATTTCTTACTCGCCAGAATTTTATGATATTTGTGAAAATCAATATAATCCATATAATTGCACACCAAATTCTTATGGATATTTTAATAACAACTATTGTACAAACAATTCGGATTTTGCACTATAAAATTTTCAAAATAATGGTCAACCCTCAACTCTTGAAAAGTGTATTGAAACTATTGAATCTTTACTTGAACAACAAAATCACATGAATGATTGTTTAATTCATATATGTGCAACAATTCAAGTCAAAGTTTTTAAAATAATCAAAATTTGAATTCACTTCCAAATCTAATGATTTTGATTATAACCCATGCCAATTTAACTTCGAACTCCAAAATGAATTTCAATATCACAATGGAAATGTGAATCACTTTTCAAATGATTTTGGCAATGGGAATAGTTTCAATTTTGGTGCAATTGACAATTTTTGTTCTCAACAAATTCGAATTGAAAATTCTCAAATTAATAATCATGAATTTGATTTAGTTGAGAAAATGGAAAATGATTACGAGGATTTGTTGCGTGAAACCTACAAAAAAATTCGTGAGCAACAAAAGCAAATCTCAACTTGTGACGAGTCAAATAATAATCCATATTTTACCAAAATTGACGATTTTCAAATAACAACTTTGGAAATTGAAAATGAAATCTTAATGAAGTTGTTGAGAATGTGGTAAGATAGTTGGATTTTAATTCTTTTGAGAGTGTGGAACCAAATTTAAAATTCGATCTTCCTTTCTCTGATTTTGAAAAATTAAATGAGACATCTTTAGACTTTGAAAATGATACATGCAATGAAGTTGTTGATAATTCAACAAAGGAAGATGAATTTGATGAACACAAATTTTTTGGACTTTTCGAAGATGAGTTGTCGAATTTTGATGGGGAAGATTTAAATCACCATTTTGATTTTGAAATCAATTATTCTAAAAATGTTTTTAATGATAAGTTTGGATTTCAATTTGGTGAAAATAAACCTAAACTTCAACCAATTTTTCTATCTACCCTGAAAATCATCGAAAATAAAACAACTCGTACGATTTTTAATAAAACAACATTCGTTTTTCCAAATCAACATTCAACTCCGAAATATTTTATGATTTGGTTTTCTGCGCTTAAGCTGTGTCTCGCGTATTTGACGAGATAAATGAATTGGCCTCTAAAAGACCGGTTCATTTACTCTTTAACTGTATATTTTTTGATCTCTTGTAAATAATAATCTTTTCATGTAAATAAAGGTCATTTTTATTTTTTTTCTCCTTCCACTTGGGTTGACTGTTGGGACACAGTCAAAATCAAGTGTGGGGGGAGCCTCATCTTCTTTTATAGTTTTTTATTTTTCATTGTTTATTTTTACATTTTCTTTCCCAAAATTTTAAAAAAAAATCTCAAAAGCAAAAAAAAAATTAAGCATTTTGATTTATTTTTTAAAAAAAAGCTATAGGATAAACATATTGTTTTGGCTAATTAAATTGAAATTTTTGAAAAGTTATCTGTCTCAACAAAAATAAAATAAAATTTGATTACAAATAATGATGGTTTAACTAGTATATAGAAAGGTTCATACGTGTTAATTATGAAGTACATCCTAATTGAAAATCTTTATTTGAAAAAAGTGGTGGATTTAAAGTAAAGGATATAATATTTTTATCTTCTAAGTAAAATGATGCTAAGATGATTTTGCAAAACTCTCTTTACAAAAAAAATTTCTTGTATATATTTTATTAACACCTAGAGTCATGTGTTCACACTTGTGTGTTCACTCGCCATGCTCTGTACCCTTCTCACGTAAGCCCGAAAGGCAGTGCATGATCGGTATATCTAGCCTCAGTTTATCTGAGTTAGGTGTATCTATATAAAAATTATACTATTAATAACGCCTACAGTCGATAGGTGTTCACACTTGTGTGTTCACTCGCCACGCTCTATATTCCCCTCACATGAGATCGAAAGGCAGTGCATGGGTTATATATCTGACCTCAGTTTTCTGAGTTAGGCATATGTAAATATTGTTAATATCAATAAAACTATCAAAAATAAAGAGAGAGTAAGCAATTGAAATCCAAGCACTATTTTGACTTGTTTGATTTGACTTGTTATTTAAAAGAAATGAAAATACTACTTTGATAAACTTTGAAAATCAACTAAGGATCCATTTCATAGTTACAATATGTTATCGACCGAAACAATGAGTTAAACTATAGTCTATTTGTTATGATAACTTAATTTTTGCTGGAAATTCTGACAAGTAAAAGGACTTAAACTTTCAAGATAATGACCAAAACTTATATTTAACTTATTTGCGTCAATTTGAAAGAAAATTCTTCATTTGTAAATATTTTCAAAAACTTGCATCCATATCTTTGTAAATAAATCTTGCATTCTATAAATATTTTCATGTTGCATTTGGATTTTGTGGGTAGTATCCGCTGAAAACCCTCACGAGACAACACTCGTCCTACTAGGGACACCTAGAGGTTTAACGGCTTGTTGCATATGGTCAATGCAATCGTGCTCCCTACGAAAATGGATTTACCTTAGTTTTTTTTCATTATTCGAGGATGAATAAAAAGATAAGTGTGGTGGTATTTGATGTGCACGTAAATGTGCATATTTTTACTTCCATATTTTATCGAATTTAATTAAATAAATGATCATATAAGGTGTTTTAACATGGTTAAACAAAAATTCAAATTATTTTCAAATCGGCGCATATTCATCTTCATATAGGGGCAAAATGGTCATTTTGTGCATATATTAATTTGAGAAAATTACTTGGACATTTTTATGATTTTTTATAGGTATTTGCATTCAGATGCAAGTGTTTTCATGAAGATATATGCACGCACAAGAGTGAAGAGAAACAAATGAAGATGAAAATAATTCATTTCATGTATCATGGAGGACCACACCTACCCACCTACCTTGATGTACCAATTAGGAGCTAATGCACATGCTAATGGCCATTAGAGTTTCATGCGCACTTAATGGATGATTATCTCATTCTAATGATAACTTGGTGACCACACTTCCTAAGGGGTAGTTTGGGTAGTTTTCAAAAATTGGATTAGGGTTTTAAAACATGTATAAATACCCCATATGTTCATGTAACCCTCTCTTCCTCTTAGCTCTTTAGTTTAGGATCAAAAATAAGACAAAGCTCTCTTTCTTTTCATGGCTACCTAGCCATTTCTTTTATGTAATTCTTTTTTTTATGCAATGTTAATTAATGTTCTCTTTTATTTACATGCTCTTTTCTTTCATGCAAGTAGTGTAGATTTTATTTTATGCAATTAGATTAGTTCTCTTTTTCATTAGCTTTCATTTTCCTTTTCTTTTTGTTTCATGTTGCTTTCTACATTTGTTGATACGATAACAAATACAAGAGGCTAAAGCCCTTCAATTTAGGGGTAATGAAGCTCTCTAGTATGTAGATTCAACATTTTGATCATTTATGTTCTCTTTTTGTGCTTAATGGAAATATTTGAAGTGGTTTAACTTTTTGTTTTACTTTGAATTTGATTGCCCATATTGTTGACATCAAATATGCTATGCTTAAACAAACAACAAACATAAATTACCTCTTCCTCTACATATGATGTTGGTAATGAAGTGAATGCTTAAATCAAAATTTGATGGTCTATATTTCTAATCAATAGTTAATAGGCCATACTTAAAATAGATTTTACTTTCAACTTTATTGTCATTTTCATGAGAATTAAATAGTGGTTTAGTGGTTTTGTTATAGTTTGATGGTTTATATTGGGCTAATTAATAGCACAAATATGCTATACTTATGATAAACACATCAACTAATTTCACTAATGACCAAAAGAGAGATCATAACTTCATTTTGTTGATTTATGTGATCTAGAGAGTGGAAATTACCTCTAAATTACCTTCAAACTCTCATATTTTTATCAATTAGCTTTTGTTAGTTTGTTTTTACATTTTGTCTAGCTTAAATACACCTTAAATTTTGGTTAATTTGATTGAATAAAATTTTAAAATCTAATAATTTCCTACGGATCGACCCGTACTCGCCACGTACTATTATTGTACGCCATGCGCTTGCGGTTATTTCTACTATAAATTCGATCGGCCATTTTCTAATCCGATAGTAAATTGGCCGACGCGAACAATTCATGTGCAACCAAGCAAGAGCATTCATTCACACTGAATTTTATTACTATATCTCAGTGTAGATGAAATACATTTTGATCGGTTTGATATTTTATCAATTCCATTTCCTTCCATCTATGGAGATTTTCTCATATGCATTGTCAATATAATAGGATTACATTTAGCCTGGAAGTGTATAATATTGGTTTGAAGTATACTTCAGCAACAGTGGGCTTAGCAACCAATAATTCCATACTAGTCATCACTTTCTTCTTAGCACTTTTTCTCAGGTATGTACATATATACTTCAGTTATTTTCCTATACTTGGTAAGTTTGGTCATCAATATAATTTTAAATGTTCACTTTTCAAAGGATGGAAATGTTGAACATGAAGAAACTTTCGAGGATGGAAAAAATCGTTGGAGTAGTGTTATGCATTTCAGGAATAATGACTATTGCTTTCTATACCGGACCTCATCTGAATTCTTTAATCCATCATCAGCTTTTTCGACATAAAACATCACCACATATTTCCACTGAATCCTCGAAGTCTACATGGGTTAAAGGAACCTTCCTTTTAATCACCTCAAACACTGCTTGGACCCTCTGGATTGTTTTGCAGGTTTTTCCTCTTCTTTTTTGTCCTTTTTTTCCCCTTTTTCCTCTAAAAAAAGATAAATAAGATTAAAAAAATCTGTGATGATGCATCAAAAAATATCGTGTAGGGATTGTTGCTTAAAGAGTATTCTTCGAAGCTTCTGCTTACGACTTTTCAGTGTCTGTTTAGCACCATTCAGTCATTTTGTATTGCCTTCGCTTTTTAGAGAGATGCATCAAGGTAGTATTTGGCTGGAATATGGGCTTGTTAGTAGTTGCATATTGTGTAAGTACATTCAGGCTTTGCATGTGTTTTCTACAGGTAAATTAAGTCTTTAGCATTTCACAATTGCATTGGGGCAAATAATAGTATATTCATGCTTTAAAAATTAAAAAATCGAATAAATCAATCTGAGTATGTTGTGTGTTATCCTGCCTTTTGGCAAGGCCGTGACACCAAAAAATTGACTAGAAATCAATGATAGTCCATCCTGTAGGACGGTTACATCACAAGTTCACCATGGATATCGATGAATTTTTTCCGAGTCCGAATTAGGCTACAATTGATAAGACACGTCAAGGAAAGCCATAGGAGCCAGCATTCCAAATCTCGAGTCAATTCGAGTTCGTACGCCCAAGATATCATCGATGCAAGTGAAGGACATAGCCTTGTGTTCGTCTCCATATGGTTCGTATCCATCAAGGTCGACTCCATCAAGATTGACTCCATCCCCTTCGTATCCCTCAGAACAAACCCTTAGCTCGAATCCATCGAACTTCCCTGCATTACTTCGAATCCATGAGAAGTACCATTGCTTCGACTCCATCTAAGCAGCCTCGACGTTCGAGTCCATCCAAAGCCTCCCTTAGTTTGAATCCATCAGAGTATTCCCACCTTCGAGTCCATCAAGGGGAAACCCTTCGAATCCATGTAGTTGTAGGGACTTCGACTCCATCTGATAACTATCTTCGAATCCACCCTGAAGCAAAATTCGAATCGATCAGTGGTGGCATACCCTGATCGATTCGAACGAACGCTGGTCCAATCGATTCGAAGGAAGCGCGTCTTCGAATCGATCACCTCGAATCCACCAAGTCCACACAGCTAAAACCAAGGAATAGACCCAGTAAACTCGGAGCACAACTCGGGTCGATACGAAGAAGGCGCGCCACGTCATCGCGAAAACACACTGAATTGAGTTGAGGCAATCGATTCGAAGTACTCGAGTCGAAAAGGATCGATTCGAAGAGACGTTTCAGCCGAGTATGCAATCTTAAATCGGTCATATCTCGAGATCTACAAGTCCAAATGCTATGAAATTTTCATAGAAGCTTAAGCACATGATGAAGAATGTCCATGCCAAATTTCAGCTCGATTGGATGATTTCTTGATCGATTCGAACCAAGGGTCGAATCGATCCCAAAGTGGGCCCGGATCTCCAGATTTCGGCCATGTGGGCCCCCTGACGTACAAGAACTGGTCTCCCCTCATTTTAGGCGAAATATCAGCCTCCTACACCTATAAATAGAGCCCCTAGTCATTCAGAAAGGGGGTTGGATAATTCGAAGTACTGAAGAGCGCCCAGATTCTGCCAGATTTACTCCAGAACACCACCGCTACCTTAGATTGAGACTTAGAATATAATTTCAGTTGTACTACATTAGAAGAGATTGTAATCATCGAGTGAACATCAATAAAATCATCAACTTCAGAGTGGACGTAGGCAAGATCGCCGAACCACTATAAATCTCGTGTTTCTGTTCATTATTTCTGAATTGTAATACTCTGTTTGCTTAGATTTGAGATTTGTGTGTGATTATTGTTGATTTATATTCATACACTGGTGCTTTCACAACATTCGGGGTTTGTGACCAATTTTGGCGCAAACACTTTGGTGCTTTCACTGAGAACTGAACTCAGGAGTTCTATCATTTGGAAGTTGAATCAGAAGGCTAAGAGATTCAGATCCGAAGAATCATGACAAGACAAACAAGTAGAAGGCAGAGGCCAGAGCGAAGTCAGCACGAAGGGAGGCAAGAGGCTTCCTCGGGAGCAAACCAAGCTTTAGTTTTCATCACTAGGGATGAGATGGAGACAATGATGAAGAGGCAGGAGGAAATGATCCAGAATTTGCTTCAACAAATTGGACAGCTTGGAGCGCAAAATCAAGGAGCAACCAGAATCCAGAATGGAGCAGGACCATCTAACGCAGCGCCGGAGCTGGGGGGCACACACTTAGGACATGTTGATCCGAACCTGGGAAGAGAGACAAGGACATCCGAGCAACCTGGCGGCAATAGAGGGATGAACGCTCAGCCAGGGGGGCAGACACCCGAAAGCTCACACGGACTCGGGGGGCAGATCGAAGGTAGCGAACAAGGACTACAGCTTGGAGACAATGATAGATTGGCAGAGATGGTCAGGCGAGCCATGAGAGGCGGATTAGTAAACAAAGATCTTGAAGACGTGAACAAGAGTCCCTTTTCTCCTGCGATTAGGTTGGCTAGGAACCCACCAGAATTCAAGCTGCCAACAGTAGAAAGGTATGATGGGAGGACAGACCCTGCGGTCCATCTAACAAGGTATATAAGGCACATGGAAGTGCTGGGGGCATCACACGAAGTCATGGCCCGATGCTTCCCATTATATTTGACAGACATAGCAGCTTTATGGTTCAGACAGCTAGAGAGCGGCTCCATCGGGACATGGACCGATTTGATTGAGAAATTTATGAGGCAATTCAGGGTTCACATTTCAAGACCCAAGAATGTGATGAGTTTGGCAACGCTAAAACAGAAAGCTGGAGAGTCTTTGAGGAATTTCCTGACGCGATTCAATGCGGCAGCAGCATCGGTGTATCGGCCAGATCCATCCATGGTTATGATGGCGGCTGTGTCCGGAATAGCTGACGGCACAGAGTTCAAAAATTCATTAACTAAGAATCCGCCTATGGATATAGGGGAATTCTATCACGAGGCAGAAAATTTTTTGCGATTGGAAGACGCTAATGCTGAAAGAGAAGAAGGAGAGGGAATAGAAGTTTATGCACTTAAAGACAAAAAGCCTCTCGAAAATGATTCAGGCAAGGATAAAGGAATACGAAAGGCTGAGGACAATGGTGACAGGTCAAAGAGACTGCGAAGAGAGCCACGATTCACCACTTATTCAGAGCTGAATGAGAGTTTGGAGCGAATCTACCAAGATACACGAGAGCAAGTTCCCTACCGTAGGCTAATATGAAGGGATCCCACTGTTGACGAGAGGAAATCAGACAGATACTGCTTATTCCACGAACTGAATGGTCATAACACTAACGACTGTAGACATCTGAAGGATGAGGTGGAAGGGCACATCAGGAACGGTATGCTACTTCAGTATGTGAGAAGGCGAGCTCCAGCAGTGGAGCCAGAGCAACCACCGTCTACATCAGCCAGGGGTGCCCCCGAGCCAGGGCATCGTATGATTATCAATTAGTTGAAATAACGATGGACAAGTCGTAAACCTCTCACCAACACGGGTAAGTCATTTACACATGTGCGAGATCACGAGCGGTCCATAGGCATGCTCTGAATGACTATTAACCCTATCGTTGTGGGAGTTTACACTTCGACATCCTTGCTTTGTTTTTGTTTCATCTTGATTTGAATATTTGAACTTGATTTTGTTTAACATTTCTGCTAAAGACTTATTTTCAATGAAAAAATGCTACTTGTGATTTCATAACGGCTAAGCCACTTACACATGTACGGGATCACGAACGGTCCCTAGGTATGCTCTAAGATGGCGATAAACCATTGCAACAAACAATCCGGGAATTCACCCGAACGTGAAACCTGGTATTGATGATACTAAGTCCCTCCTCGGGCACACTCAATTCGCCTCGAACGGCACCCGACCGCGAACGGTCACAATTCGATCACGAACGATCACACTTCGCCACAAACAGCACCCGACCTCGAACGGTCACCATTAGCCTCGAACGGCACTCGACCACGAACGGTCACAATTCACCTAATACGACATTCGATCGCGAACGATCACATTTTTGCCTCGTACGGCACACGATCGCGAACGATCACATTCCTCTTTCCACGTCACCCGACCTCGAACGGTCATCATTCGCCTCGAACGGCACCCGACCTCGAACGGTCATCACTCGCCTCGAACGGCACCCCTCACCTCAAATGGCTTGATCACGAACGGTCGTCATTTGGGGCCATGTAGAAATGCTAGATCGCGAACGGTCGCATTCCACCTCAAATGGCTAGATCACGAACGGTCGTCATTTAGGGTTATACAGAAAATGCTAGATCACGAACGGTCGCATACCACCTCAAATGGCTAGATCGCGAACGGTCGTCATTTAAGGTCATATAAAAACTGTAAAACTCTTCGCAGGTTGTACCACAGGTCATCAACAGGATATGAACATCCAACTTATGGAACTACAAAACACACCTCCCTATCGCAAGGCATGTTTTGGGGGGCAAATGTTATCCCGCCTTTTGGCAAGGCCGTGACACCAAAAAATTGACTAGAAATCAATGACAGTCCATCCTGTAGGACGGTTACATCACAAGTTCACCATGGATATCGATGAATTTTGTCCGAGTTCGGATTAGGCTGCAATTGATAAGACACGTCAAGGAAAGCCATAGGAGCCAGCATTCCACATCTCGAGTCAATCCGAGTTCGTACGCCTAAGATATCATCGATGCAAGTGAAGGACATAGCCTTGTGTTCGTCTCCATATGGTTCGTATCCATCAAGGTCGACTCCATCAAGATTGACTCAATCCCCTTCGTATCCCTCAGAACAAACCCTTAGCTCGAATCCATCGAACTTCCCTGCATTACTTCGAATCCATGAGAAGTACCATTGCTTCGACTCCATCTAAGCAGCCTCGACGTTCGAGTCCATCCAAAGCCTCCCTTAGTTCGAATCCATCAGAGTATTCCCACCTTCGAGTCCATCAAGGGGAAACCCTTCGAATCCATGTAGTTGTAGGGACTTCGACTCCATCTGATAACTATCTTCGAATCCACCCTGAAGCAAAATTTGAATCGATCAGTGGTGGCATACCCTGATCGATTCGAACGAACGATGGTCCAATCGATTCGAAGGAAGCGCGTCTTCGAATCGATCACCTCGAATCCACCAAGTCCACACAGCTAAAACCAAGGAATAGACCCAGTAAACTCGGAGCATAACTCGGGTCGATACGAAGAAGGCGCGCCACGTCATCGCGAAAACACACTGAATCGAGTCGAGGTAATCGATTCGAAGTACTCGAGTCGAAAAGGATCGATTCGAAGAGACGTTTCAGCCGAGTATGCAATCTTAAATCGATCATATCTCGAGATCTACAAGTCCAAATGCTATGAAATTTTCACAAAAGCTTAAGCACATGATGAAGAATGTCCATGCCAAATTTCAGCTCGATTGGATGATTTCTTGATTGATTCGAACCAAGGGTCGAATCGATCCCAAAGTGGGCCCGGATCTCCAGATTTTGGCCATGTGGGCCCCCTGACGTACAAGAACTGGTCTCCCCTCATTTTAGGTGAAATATCAGCCTCCTACACCTATAAATAGAGCCCCTAGTCATTCAGAAAGGGGGTCGGATAATTCGAAGTACTGAAGAGCGCCCAAATTCTGCCAGATTTACTCCAGAACACCACCGCTACCTTAGATTGAGACTTAGAATATAATTTCAGTTGTACTACATTAGAAGAGATTGTAATCATCGAGTGAACATCAATAAAATCATCAACTTCAGAGTGGACGTAGGCAAGATCGCCGAACCACTATAAATCTCATGTTTTTGTTCATTATTTCTGAATTGTGATACTCTGTTTGCTTAGATTTGAGATTTGTGTGTGATTATTGTTGATTTATATTCATACACTGGTGCTTTCACAACATTCGGGGTTTGTGACCAATTTTGGCGCAAACACTGTGCCTACCCATATAACTTGTAAGAAACATTATTTTTCATATATCTAGTTAGTTTACAGTTAATTGTGAATACATTATATTGCATGTTGTTTTATGTGTGCTCTCGGGTATGATAGTTGGTGTCTCCGATTTTGGTGCAGTTGCTAAAGTCATTGTAGAAGAGTCATTGATTAGTTTGAAGTGGTCAAGTCTTTGGTTGAGGTGGCTGGGGTAAATGGCAATATTTTAAATGCCAAGCATATATTAATCTTCTAGTGTGTGCACGCGAATGGGATTAGCGTGAGAAGAAATTTGCTAAAGTCAAAGGAATTATTAAGAGGTGGAAACAGGTTTCAGTACTTTCAAGTAGGTAACCCTTTCACGTGATAACATATCCTACTGATCCTATTCTTGCATTAGAAATAAGGTCTGGCATAGAAGTTCTCTAATGCCATCCATTCATTTAAAATTTTGGCTCTTAGCATTATGCATCTATTGACTGTTGTTACACTGTCCAGGAAAATTGTTAGTAGTTGATGCTCGTGTAGTCTTGATAAGCATCATATTTTGATAACTGCTTTCATTTATTCATTACTAGCTGTTCTTTTACATCAAATTTGGCTCATTAAACCTATTGGTTGTAAATGAGAAATGGTAATAAATTAACAATAATAATAATAAATTAACCAAGCTAATAAAAATTAACTAAGTTTTGTTAAAATAAAATAACTTTTATAAAATTAACTGAGTTTAAGTTAACTAAAATTTATAAATAACAATAATATAACTAATTTAACATAGTTTTATAAATGATGATGATGATGAATTAACTAAGTTTATAAAAATTAATTAAGTTTGTAATATAACTAAGTTTATGTTAACTAAATTTTATAAATAATAATACTATAACTAATTTAACAAAGTTTTATAAATAATAATGATGACAACGATGATGAATTAACTAAGTTTATAAAATTAACCAAGTCTATATTAATAATAATAATACTAATAATAGTGATGCAATTAAATTAACCTTGTTTTTTTAATAATAATAATAATAATAATAATAAATTAACTAAGTTAACCAAGTTAATAAAAATTAACCAAGTTTTGTTAAAATTAAACAAGTTTTTATAAAATTAGTTAAGTTTAAGCTAACTAAATTTTATAAATAATTACATAACTAATTTAATAAAGTTTTATAAATAAGAACAATGATTATGATGATGATGATGATGAATAAACCATGTTTATAAAAATTAACAAAGTTTATAATAATAATAATAATATAATTGAATTAATCGAGTTTTAGTAATAATAATAATAAATTAACTAAGTTAACCAAGTTAATAAAAATTAACTAAGTTTTTAAAATTAATTAAGTTTAAGTTAACTAAATTTTATAAATAATAAAAATATAACTAATTTAACAAAGATTTATAAATAACGATGATGATAAATTAACTTAGTTTATAAATTTTAACTAAGTTTATAATAATAATAATAATATAATTAAGTTAACTAAGTTTGAATAATAATAATAATAATAAATTAAGCTAACCAACTTAAAAAAATTTAACTAGGCTTTGTTAAAATTAAACAAGTTTTATAAAATTAACTAAGTTTAAGTTAACTAAATTTTATAAATAGTAATAATATAACTAATTTAACAACATTTTATATATAACTGTAAGATTGGACTTTATTTATTTAATTTCGTTTATAAATTTGATTATTTATATGACATTATTTATAATATGATATACTCGAACAATGTTGTAGATGTTTGATATTAGATTTGAAGTCCTACGACTTAACATAATTGTTTGACTATTTGTTGTGCTTTCACTTGTGTAGGCATTAGATTTCCGAAGAGAGCAAGGTTGGACTTTTATGGTGCTAGCTTTCACTTATGCATGCAACAAAGAATTATGGGTAATCAAGCATTTTGTTAGCACCAGTTTGGTATAGCATTTTATTAGTACTGGGTGTGTAAATTTTTATACGAATGGTTATTGTATGTGAGTTTGGTCAATTTATCGAAAAACTATTGTATTAGAATGGTTATGGATATCTTATTTGATTATATGATTAATATGTTTTTTTAATTGTTTGAATATGATGATTATGTGAGTGATTGTTGATTGATATAGTAGAAACAACATAGACCATCAACAGGAAATAATAGCATGAAAAAATGGTGCAAAATGATCAACAACTTTTAGTAGTGTTTCAAAAACGCTACAGAAATACATATATTGGCGTTGAGTAAACGCAACCGTAAAGTAGGGAGAAAAACCTTTTGGTGGCATTTTTTAAATGCTACAAAAGATTTATGGTGGAGTTTGAAAAACACTGCAATAAAAGGATTTATAGTGGCATTGAAATAAATGCAACTAAAAATCATAGATTTTTAGTTGCGGGCTTTATCACGGCGTTTATCGAAATTCTACCATAAGTTTTGGTTGCGTTTTTTGTGCCCCACCAAGAATAAAATTTCTTGTAGTGATGGATCGTATTGTTACTAAGCAAGATGAAGATGAGATGCTAAGGCTTATTAAGGAGAATGTTTGTAATAGGGAAGGTAGTAACCAAGATGGAATGGGAGCATAGATTGATAATAAAGGAATTCTAAGGATTAATAATCGGATTTGTGTTCCGAATGTCGATGGTTTAAGGTAAGAAGTGCTTAAGGAAAATCATTAGTCTAGACTTTCTATTCATCCTGGAGTTACGAAGATGTACCAGAATATGAAAAAGCTATGTTGGTGGAGTGGTATGAAGCGAGATATCTCCCTTTATGTCAGTAGATGTGCCACTTGTCAACAGGTTAAGGCTGATCACAAAAGACCGCTGGATTGTTGCAACCTCTCGAGATTCCCAATTGGAAGTGGGAACAGGTTTCTATGGATTTTATTGATGGATTACCGAGGACTAGAAGGGTTAATGAGAGTATATAGGTGGTTGTTGATAGATTGACCAAGTCAGCTCATTTCATTCTGGTCAGGTCGAACCGCACTGCTTCGAGTTTAGCTGAGATTTATACGAGAGAGGTTGTCAGGCTTCAAGCTGTTCCATCCTTCATTGTTTGTGGTCGAGATCCTATCTTTGCCAGCTAGTTTCTGAAAGCATTTCAGGAAGCTCTGGGTACTCGTTCGAATCTGAGCACAGCTTATCATCCGCAGACCGATGGTCTGACGGAGAGAGTTAATCAGATTCAGGAAGATCTTCTTCGTGCCTGTGTTCTTGATTATGGAGGATCTTGGGAAGATCATCTCCATCTCATTGAATTCACTTATAGTAACAGCTATCAGGTGTAATCTTAATTTTTAAATTAAGGTTACTGTAAGCATCAATCTATTTAATTTCATTTTTTGAATTCAGGCTAGTATCGCAATGTCTCTGTTTGCCGCTCTTTACGGATGACCTTGCAAATCTCCATCTTGCTGGATTGAATCCGATAATCGTTTGGTTCTTGGACCGGATATGATTCAAGAAGCATCCAAGAAGGTTGAGGAGATCAGGAGGAAGATGAGGATTGCTCAGGATAGGCAGAAGAAGTATGCTGATAGGCGAAGGAGGAGTTTGGAATTTGCAGTGGGTGATCGGTTTTTCTAAAATCTCACCGCTTAAGAATGTGATTCACTTTGGTTGGAGAGGGAAGCTTGCTCCTATATTCATTGGTCCTTTCCGCATCTTAGAGAGAGTTGGTCCTTTAGCTTATCATGTGGATTTGCCTGAGAAGCTATCTGGAGTGCATAAGGTGTTCCATGTTTCGCATCTTCGCAAGTATCTTCATGATCCATCTTTGATTGTTCAGCCTTCTTTACTCGAGAGTTTGGATGTTGAGCCGAATCTCACTGTCGAGAGGAAGCCACTTCGTATTGTCGATAGAGGTATGAAGTAGCTGAGGAGGAAATTTGTCAACCTGGTCAAGGTATAATGGAGTACAGACGATCGGGTTTGTACTTGGGAAACGGAGGAGAGCATGCGTGCTTCGAATCCTGAATTGTTCGAATTAGGTATTATTCGTTTTGAATCTATCTTATCTTTTCTGCTTATTTCTATTCTCTTTTTCGATCCTTTTCGGGGATGAAAAGTTTTGACTGGAGGAGAGTGTAACGACCCGTAAATTCAGTCAAATTTTAAAGGAAATTTTATTGAATTTTTGAATTAAATATTTTAAAATTTTAAATAAATTTAAATTTAAATAACGATTTTTGGGCTTCGAGTAATATATTTTTCCAAATTCAATAAATTAGAAATTTTCTTAAATTTCAAATTTTGATCAAAGTTTGATTTTTGGTTGAAAATTTAAATTTGAAATTTTAAAATTTATTCTTTTTTTATGATACTAGACTGAATTCTAATCTCCACTCCACTTTTCGTTTCGTTAAAATGCGATTTTACATGTTTAAATCTGCAATTTTTGCGTAAAAACGTGTGTTAATTTGTGTGTATTTTTCTATTTTCTTTGTTGGGTTTTGGGCTTGATTCATTGGGCTTTGTTGTTGGGCTAGAATTTGGAGAGGTTTCTTAAATAGCTACGTACCTTTTCACCAACAGAAGTATCTATTGGAAAGAAATAAAGTACGTACCTTTTCCTTCTCATCTCTCTTCCTCACTTCCTTCTACCTGAAACAATTTACAATAACTTACAGTAAACTTCTCCTTCCTCCTCCATCTCCATCTCCAACCCAACTCCTAAAGCTTTAACCCTAGCCTCTCCCTCTCTCTTTCCTCTTTCTCTCCCTCTTTCCCCTCCGCCTACCCTCCTCCTACCCCCACCTACCTCGGCCAAAACCCCACACCCTTCCTACCACACTCGGCTGTACCCCCTAGGCCTCCACACACCCACATACCCATAGCCTACCCTCCACCACACCCTACCGAGCACGCACAGACACACACACCCTACCCATCTTCGGCCTACACCCACATGCCACCCAAAGCCACACCCACTCACCTACACACTTCGGCCATACCCCACCCAAGCCGTGTGCACCCTTAGCCGAGCCCACAAAGCTTAGGGTCGAACCCATCTTTGCCTTGTCCCTCTTTATTTATAAAAAAAATTCAAAATTATTGGATCTTGGATTTTGGATCTTGGATCGTTCATGTTCATGTCTTTGTTTGGATCGTTGTTGCTTGACTTGTGGTCTCCATCTCCGTGTCGTATCCACTTCGTGTCCATTCGCGAAGTTGTCACCTTCGTTATCCACGAAAGGTGAGCAATCACTCGTGACTAATTTCTTATGATTAAGTGAATGGACACCAATTGAAATGTAAATTGAAATGTTGTTATAGTTAGATTTGCTTAGTTAATATTATATTATATGATATGATGCTCACTTGTGACACGATATGATATGTTATATGATATGTACTGATATGTTATGTTATTTATTTATTTATTTATATCACACTGCAAGTTCCCTAACTATGGGTTGAAATGATACATACCCGAACGATCTTTTGGATTAGGAAAAATCATTATGGGTTGAAATGATAGACCCAAGCGATTTTATTGATTTGAAATTATTAATTTGGGATACGGGTTGAAATTTATACCTAGAAATTTAATTATAATTTGGGTTGAAATGATATATACCCAATCACTTGACCATCGGGTAGAAAATTATTTACAAACACCGTTGGTCGATTTTAAATTACTTTAAAATTATTTTCTAAATTATAAAGTATGTTTTGATTTAATAAATTTGGTTTTTTAAATTTAATTTAATTTAATGATTTTATTTAAAAAATTAATATTCAGAAAATAATAGTATTTTATATGTTTAAAGTTTAAATTATAAGCTAAATATGATTTAAAGGAAATTTTAAACTTTTAACTTATACTTTTTAATTGGTTTAAATATATAATTTAGATAATTTTAAAAGTTAATTTAATAAAATGTTTAATATAGTTTTAATTTAATATAATAAATATAGTTTTGATTTAATATAATTAATATAGGTTTAAAATAATAATAATAAATATAGAATTTTATATTCTAATTTGAATAAATAAAATTCAAGAAGTTAAATGAAGAATAATTAGTAATTAAATTTTTATTTAAAGGATTTAAAATTTAAATAAGATTTTATTTTAGTTTTAAAGATATGATTTTTGGAATGTAAGAATTAATTTAATATGAATTGTAAGATAAATGTTTTAAATCTAAAATATAATTGAAGTTAAATATTTTAGTATTGATTTAAATTATAATTTAAGGTTTATTATTTGAATGTTTTATAAAAATGACCACGGTGTGAAAAATGTAAGCGTTTGGTTGTTAAAGAGACCGGGGTCGGATATTGTCATACTCTCTACCAATTCCGAAACCACTTTAACAACTGTGTACGTGGTGGAGAATTCAGAACAAAGTAGGATGGTTTGGCGAATGCTACTGTTCTGAGGTAAGAAACGCAACCCTGACCTTCTAGTCAGCTTGATATGACTAAAACAGGAGCTATCCCTGGCCAAGTGAGGTCACTCCTTCGATCGAGCATGCTTCTTCGAAACCATCTTTATTACTTTGTGATTTGATTTGGTGCACACCTTTGATTATGGGAGTGTGTCTCGAAGTGGGTGGTAGTAGCTGCTATGCGTTACCACCAGTTCAGGCATGTAAAACAGTAGAATCCTACCCTAGGCATTGCCTCGCGTGCCTTATCATATGCCTTATTGAGCCCACTACGATTTTGTTTTGTGTCGTACCTATAGAGTGCTCCCTGATAGCCCACCGGCTTGGTGGAGTTTACAGTACTGTATAGACTACGACATTTATAAAATGTGTTAAGGGGGATATGGGTAACGCCTTAACGCTATTTCAATAAATTATACTTTACTGCTAGACATTACATATAGAGCGTATATTACTACATATGTAAATAGTTTAATGCATCCTTAAAGGATGGGAATCCTAAACATCTTTTGAGTTATTGTTGCATTTCATTTGTTACATTTCACTTGAGTTGATTTACTTACATGAGAATGTTAGTCCTTACTCGAGTGTTTTGTTTTACTTTATGCTCGGGTCAGTCTGAGTTTCACAGTATTCAGGACTCACCTTTTGGAGCTGGAGACTTTGATGGAGATCTATCTATCTATCTGCTTAGCTATTTCAGTTATTCCTATTTAGACGTTTGTCATTTGCTTGTGTATTAGCGAACTTCTATGTATTTGGATTTCTATTGTATTTACTTCTGACTCTATTGTTTCTGTAGTAGCTTCATGAACTACTTTGTTTTATTTTATACCGCTGCATATTTTGTGTCTGTGATTCTATGATTGATTCTATTTACCCCAAAAATAATCAACAATTTGTTGTTTTGAATGATTCAAGTCTGACATGTGTGGTTTTATTGTCGATTTGAATGGTTCAAAATAGCGGGTCGTTACATCAACTATTACCTTATGAATATAATTAACATTAGTTTACATTTTATTACATTCATATTGTATAGTTATCATCTTAACTCATATTAAATGCAATATTTAATTACATTAATTTCACATTGATCTCCCAATTAATTTCAAACGAATTAAATAATAAGGTGATAAATATAACAATTTGTTATGCATTAGTAATTCAAACACATTTATCAATTTGTTGTCTACAACAATGATTATAAATTATTTACCACATAACCGATTTCATATTCTATATTAAAACCACTTCCAATTAAA
Source organism: Allium fistulosum (assembly GCA_030737815.1). Lineage (NCBI taxonomy): Eukaryota > Viridiplantae > Streptophyta > Magnoliopsida > Asparagales > Amaryllidaceae > Allium > Allium fistulosum. Next base: position 762,098,497 of record CM060903.1, on the reverse strand, counting down.
TAACATATAGTTGCACTATTAATTCTTCATTTATTTTATTCCTTATTAAACTTGCTATAATTTGAATTGATTGAAATTACATTAAAACAGTTGTCAATAACATTCAACAACATTATTAAATTATATTCTAGTAATTTTTCATTTATAAATAATTAATTTAATTTCTCACAATGATAAATTTCAAAATCTTATTTAATCGAATATTTTTAATTATCAAAAATATGGGTCTTTACAATCTCCCCCACTCAAAACTTTTCGTCCCCGAAAAGGAATAAGAAAGAATCAAGAGGTTTGATATATTTTGTTTAAAACAATCAATTTACAAAAAATTAAACTTACATATCTAAGTTTAATAAAATTTGAAAATAACTCAACTTCCACCCAAAAATTTTCTAAGTCCTAAATTTACGGAAAATTTCAACAGAGTCTCCTTTGCGCTGATAGGTCCGGAAAAATAATAATATCAATAATTACAAATATATATATATCATATTTCAATAATAAACATCCCAAACCATGAGAAAAACAATAAAATACCACTATAAACCGTAATCCGAAAAAGTACCTATTTGTCGGGCAAACAACTTTATTTTATGAAACCAAAAGCAACAGTTATTGCTTCTATAAACCTGTATTTTACTTACATAACCAAAAGAGTTAAAATTATGTAAATGAGTAATATATTAGTTGTTTCAATTAATAGTACAACAACACAACATATGTAACAACCATATGCAAACAAAAGCAATACAACCATTATATGCAACAAAAGAATCCATCATACATCCATAGCAATCAAAACTAATGGTTTGTTCAGTTTCAGAAACTTTTCATCATACAAGTGTGATAAATAAACTACTAAGTGTACCTTACACTCAACAACCTTTGGCGATTACTCAATAGATTATTCATATAACCTCAAACAACTTGAAGTATCATTTCCCAAACATCCCATAGCCAAACAACAAAGAATTTTAAATATTATTTAAGTTTATATTGGTTTCTTTAACATATCATTTACTTTCCATTTATTTTTTCAATTCGCATTCATTCATACAAGATTATCTTTTGTTGTTTTACATTCATTTACTTACATAGATTATTTTCCTTTAAATATTTAAAATCATCGATGAATAAATTCTTAAAGTATTACATAATTTTCTTGCATTTTAATTCACATTTATTTACTTATATAACTTGATTTCCATTTAATATTAATATTCATTCATGAATCATTTCATACTTATGTTTCTCTATTCTTTGATTCCCATTTATTATTTCATATATAGTATCATTTAATATTAAAACTATTTATGAATCATTTCAACATTTTCTTAAGTTTATTATCATTTACTTAAATAGTATTCACTTTTTACTATTCAATTTAATTATCAACCATTTCAAAACATTAACTTAAGTTTATAACATTTCTTGTACATCTTAATTTTCATTTATAAACATTGTTCATTTTGAAGCATTTTGTTATTAAGCTTTTACTTGTATAATATTCTATTGCATATTAATATTTAACAGTACAACTTTTTTTTAAATCTCTGGTAAGTTTTATATATGTTTCTAGAATGTAATTGAATGTTATACAAATTTATTTTATTTATTTTGATTAACAAAAATGTTCAGTAGTTTACATCTTCTTAATTTTCTTTATCCTTTAATTTACAAGTGACGAATCTCCAATTTCTTATATTTTCATTAAACATCTAGCTTTTAATTTCAGATCTTAATTTGGAAGATTTTGAACATTAAAATAGTCAAAATTCCATTTTTATTTCAATAACTAAAATCACTAATTAACAGAAAACTTAAGAACTAAATACCGGATTTCATTTCAAATCTTCTTGAAATAATATATATCCTTGGTATATCAACTCATAATTAGGATGGAAAGAGCTTTCCATGTCGCATTGGATAACGAATCTGTTATCGATCATTGATCGACATCAGGTAAGTGTGGAAGAAAAGGCATAAACAACTGACAAGGATTGCTTTTTCCAATGTGAGCGAGCCATCTACGCAGAATCGTCCACTTGCAGCATTCAGGATGCCATGCCCGTTCTCGCATAGATTACACATCGCACACACTTATGGTTAATGCTTGGAGTCTAATCAGTGATTGATACACATCGATCATCTCTTGAATTCCAAGTATCATCTGTGTTAAGGGTTTATAGTTTAAAAATTATGTGCACCTGAATGTTTTGAACACGAGCTTTCTTATATAGAATGACGCGTAAATCTTCCCGTCGCAAGTCAATCGAAGGGAATTCACCTGCTTCCGAAGCGGAGTCCTCGTCGATCTCGGCTGGACCTGCTACCTTTGTAACTTCAAGACAGTATGCCTGCCTAATTTCGGTTGGCCCCATTGTCGACCGCACTCCTCCCAACTTTGGGGTTCTGATGGATCCCCCAGAGAAAGCTTCCTCGATTCTTGCACATGATGCGTTGCAAAGCATTTTCTCGCAATATGGCATTCTGGAGGATGATGTACTTCTGCCATCAAGATGTCAATTCGCTCATCGGCCGCCTTATGGATATGTGGCCCGCCATCGTTACATGTGCATGTATCATGCGGTGCACTCGTTTAATCATTTTCTGATGGAGAGCCTTCATAATATGGGGCTGGTCCCATTTCAAATTCTCCTGAATAGCTACGCCATGCTTACCTGTCTATATGTTCTATTCGTGCGAATGTTCAGTCGCACTCCGAACTTCGCCGAGCTACAATATCTTCTTCTATTTAAAATGTGGGAGGTCGGCCCATCTCTTATTTACATTGAGACACAACATGGCCAAAAGCTTTTACTCGATCTCCTTAGCAAAGTCCCCTCAATCAAAAATCAATTTTTCTTTGTCAAGTGTCCCGAGGGGTTCACCCGTCAATGGACCACAGGGGGTAAGTTTCTCTCACATGGCATAAAATTTCCTTTAGCTGCTAAAAGGTCTTCTGAGCGATCATCTATTCTTTTGCAGTCATGATTTGACTTGTCCTCCTCTCATTGTATTGCTTTTGATTACCTTTTATACAAGTGCAAAGTCTGTGCTTATTATTCTTTTGTTGTTGTCATAGCAAAACTTTGTATTTTCCATTTTGTTGGCTGATATTGTGTGGGTACGAACCCCACATTTTGGCTTTGTATAGAAAATGCTGTAAGTAATACAATGTTGACGTTTTGATTGTAACTTTACTTGTGTTTCACACACTTATGCCAATTTTATTTACTGCTATTTCATTTTATCCAGTCCTATAGTTACCACCAAAATTCTTCGTTTGGAGTAACAAAACTGTGAAGTACTTGGTTTTTTTATTTTTGAGTATCGGCATGTGTGTGCCCCTAGTTCACGGGGATGTTTACTTCAAACACTTGACGAATGACCAGTTGATCCAGGTGACTTTTTGGCTATCTGCCATCAAGTCTATTTTGCAATTCCTATCTTTGGGAACTTGTGATTTGGACGCCTCGATTCTAAAAATATTGTTGTTTAACAATCAGATTTTTCTGCCTATTCATGGTTGTTTGACATTGTTGGATTCATACCTGTTACTCTCGATTGTGGGAGTGGATTGATTCTTGTTATTCCTGAAATGGACGAGTTTCCCGGTATTGCTGAGGCAATACCGGTACTTAAGAGTGCGCGCGGTTTATGAAATGCACGGCTTCTAAGAGTGCGCTTGGGTTATGGGATGCGCGGGTTTTGGGATCGATATGACCCATCGATCCGGAACGGTTTGGAACTTCTCGATGTTACCAATCTTCAGGCAACATGAGGAGTTTATGCTTCGAGAGCATGGTTCTACATTGAGGAAGTAATGTGCGGCTTATGGAAGTGCGCGACTTTTAAGGTTGTGCTTGCCTGGATGTGATTCCACATTCCAAGACGTGATGCACGACTTGCGGAATGCACGGCTTCAATTGGGCCTTCCTAGTGTCATGGGAGCAACACCAGTTCTTAGAAGGTGGGGATCAGGTTCCGCCGATCCAACGGTTTGAGTCGATTTGCTTCTGTCGACCCAGCGGGTAAGTGGAGCATACTTGAGCATGGTTCCACTATCTCAAGCAGTGATTGGATGATTTTGAGCCGATTTGACCCCGTCGACTCAACAGGTTACTTTTATGAACACGGTTTTATTGATTCAGAAAGTAAAGCAAATTTATTAAGAAAAGTTGGGTAAGTTCTGCCTGTTTACAATGCCCTCGGTATTTCGAGATGGCTTTTTTGCTGAAAATAAGACGTACATAAGATGGTTTTAGATAAAGTAACGATGTAGCGATTCATTATTCCATGCTCGGGGAATTTGGATTTCGTCAACGGTTGTCAGTTTGAATGTTCCATCCCCTAGCTTTTGATTGATCACATATGGCCCTTCCCAGTTTGGTCCAAAGGTTCCAGGTGCGGGATAGAGTCGTTTGAGGATGAGGTCTCCTTCTTCGAAGGTTTGGTTGTGAACTTCAGAGTTGAAGTACCGTGCGACCCATTTTGGTTAGAAGCAGTCCTTAACTCGGCTTCTTCCCTCTTCTCATCGATGATATCAAGCGACTCGGGTAGGAGCTGCTCGTTTTGCCACTGATTGAAATTCCTCCTTCGATGATAGTGTAACAACCCGAGCATTTGTGAGAATTTAATATCGTCCTTAAACGATTAGAATGCTAGTTAATTGCTCGATTGAGTTTTTGATCGATTGGAATCCTTTGATAAAACGGTTAATTAAAATTGCAAGTGGAAATTATAGAGTTAAATCTCTTTTATAATTTGTTGATTTTTGATGGGCTTTTAGAAATTTAATATGGCCCATATCTCTTTATTTTGCCGAGATAGTAATGAGAAACAACCGGTTCCCTTTACCGATGATTCATTTTTAAAAACCCTAACAAAATATACGAGATAATGGTGGCGGCCTCATTCGTTTTCGTTCACCTCCAAAAGAATTAGGGCTTCACAAATTAATGGCGGCTAAAGAATTTTCTCGTTCGTTCCCCCAACAGTTAGGGCTTTCATGAATTCGAAGAATGGCGGCCTCGTCTTCTCCGATGTAGGGTTCCGATCGACTCGTGACGCCACGACTTCGAGTCGTTCGAGCGAACAAGATCATCGCTCGACTTCAGCCCTTCGATCAACGCTCGCAAACAAAGGTGAGTGGTTTCCCCCCCCCTCTCACATCTAATTCATTCTGCAATCGTTGAATTTGTTTGGCATTTTGTTATCTTTGATTTGAAAAACAGTTTTGTTGTGAAACGATTTACTGGTTCACTTGTTTCAAATCCCTGGCAATTGAATTTATATTGACTTCGGTCGCTTCGATTTTGTTTCTGGCGATTTCCTTTATGTCGAATTCGGCATTGTTTTGATTTTGACCTTGGTAACTTGAGATGATTGAGTCGCTGTCATTATTGTTGGCGCTGACTTTATCATGTTGGTATTCTTTTATCTGGTGGTTGTTGACCCTATGTATTTCGACTCTGGCCATCTTCTCTGTTGCTTGTATGTTGTTGCAGTTTACACTATGATAAGTGTAGCTTCTGTCTTTGAATGATCATGATTGTAGTTGTATTGGATTTTGGCACTGGGTTGTTTATTCTTGCATACTGATGTGCTTTGTTGACATTTTATTCATCCCTGTGCATTCATTGACTCTGTTTTGAGTTCGAGACTTGTTCTTTCTACTTGTATCTCTACTGTTTTGGACTGTAGCTTGTGGATTTGAGTATGATTCACTTGCATTAGCGTAGTTGCCATGATTTGTGTTTGAGCTCTTTACCCGCTGATGCATTATTATTTCATCCATGAGTCACTTGTTCACTTGAATCATTCATTCTAGTCTCAGTATTATGTGTCTGCACCCACTTCTGAAATTACTTGAACCTGATCTCATGATGCATGTGTACTGTGATATTGAGTCTATGCTTTGTGCACTTTTCTGGTCTGCACTGATGTTCATCTGTAGTAGTTCATGTCGGCACTAATTTTTGTAGTTGCTCTGATATCCTAGTCTTCACTTTGAAGTTTCAATTGAACATCTGTAGTATCCACTGGTCATTTGAAGTTGCATTCATTCCAGTAGTCACTTGAACTGGCATTCTGGTTCATGCATTCACTGTTGCCATTTCTTGAATCTCTGTTTACTTGTAGCTTGATACACTGGTCTCCAGTTGTATCTTTTGCACACTTGTAGCTGTTGTGTTCACAATCTTTGTCATTTCAGTAGTTGCAATCACTGTTGTCTTTTTATAACTGCTGTACATTTTAGTCATTCACTAGACATTTGGTTCCTGTCTGCATTGCATACATGCAATTGCATTTGTTGTAGATAAGTTGAAGCTTGGTCTGATGAACTTGAACATGTTGGACTTTGCACTTTGGTGCTGCAGTTTCATGTTGTTGCATTTAGCTTTGAATTTCCCTCTAGTCTCTGATCATGTTATACTGGAACTTGTTGCATTGCTGCTGTCCTGTAGCTTTTGTAATTTTCTTGATTCAGTTGCCATTGTGGTCTCTTTGTAGACTAGTCTGCATTGCACTGTTGGTGTCTGGTCTGGTTGCTTGGTATATTCCTGTAGCTTCATTGCGCAGTGTTCTTGACATTGTGATGTACACTGTTATACTTGTTTGAACTGATTGTTGACCATGGCTTTGACATTGATATGTTGATACCTCCTTGCTTCGGACTACTATGGCACTGAAATGTTTGATTCGACCTTGTGCACTCGAGTTGGCGAGGCAGTGCACGTTAGCGTGTACTGCAGCCACCCAGAATTGACAGTTTTAAATTGATATTTCTTTTGTGTCTGGATGCATTGATCTTTTATGCCGTATTGCCGAGGCCGTACACGCGTGCGTGTGCGGCAGCCAATCGAACTCTGATGGTTTTAAAGTGACAATTTCAATTGTTTTGAATTGATTTAGTCGATTTGATAAATTGTTTATTTATCTCTATTGATGATTTAAATCTGCTGATTTATTGTTAAACACTGTTAAGTGTTATATTTTCATTATCCGATTTCTTTGTTAAAAGAGTCGGATAGACGAGAATTATTGTGATCGTCATCTATTTGAGATTGATTATTATTGCTTCTATGCACTAATAACTGAGTTTGAATTAGATTGACCCGTGTATTATTTTCTTTTGAATGTAATACTTGGGTCAGACCCGAGTATTTCAGGTTGTAGATTTACTGCTTTGAGTTGCTGTTGAGCTGTGAAGACTTTTCATATCATTTGAAGTGGTCTACGTCTTTTTGTAGTAGTCAGTGTGTCTGTGTTAAGTTGATATTTATACATGTATATTAGTCGATAATGTACTTGTATATATAACTTCTTGGGTCGACAGTTGTAGTTGTATCATATGTATTGTGTCAACTGTATTGTAACTGACATCAGTTATATATATGAGACTTATGTTTTTATCTGTGTTCCGCATTCTTTGTGTATCTGTGTTGTTTTTATATATATTGTCCTGAACCATTATGAACCATCGTAGTTCGTTTTATACTGGAATTGGGTATGTCGATGGGAGTGAATAAATAAGAGATGAAAAATTTAAAATATATATCACTCCTATCGAGGTAACCAATACTAATGTAAGGCCAACTACGGATGGCTGCTCCTACCCAACCTTATTCTTCATAATAACAAACAGTATTTCTTTTAATACTCTTTTTATTGTGAGTATAGAGGTGGGGCGTCACAGTTGGTATCAGAGCTTGGGGTTTATGGACATAATATAAAACATAACTTGGATGGAACATGTGTTACAACTATCAGTCGACGTTTTATTTGTGCTTTGAGTCAAAACTAAAGATTAAAATTTTTGATGAAAGTTTTTAAATATCATTATTTAAAAATAAAAAGTGAGTTTGTGTTCTGATGATTTGATTGATTTGAGTACTGTTTATCAAAGTGCGCAGCGGAAACAGTGAAGCTGTCTTCGCTGAGTACAACTGATAATCTATTTGATTTAAAAAAAAATTGAAATATGAAATTTAAAATTTCATTGGTTGTTTTCATAGCTGTAATTATTTTGTTTCTTTGAGAATTTCGAATCCGAATTGAGGATTCGAAGAAATTACAGTTATGTGATTTTTGTTGAAATTTCCGCTGGCTTTCTTTTGTACTAATCATCTATTGATTAGATTTTGCTGTTTTGAATTGTCTTCATTGAAGATATATTCGAATGATTTCTTTGTTCATTTTGTAGTACGTGCAAATTTGAGTTGCACGTTACTGCATTAATTTTACGTTGAACTGATGCTTGGTTATGAAACGTATTTTGTTGCCGTTACCTTTATAACAGGATTTTTACACTAGTGCTATATTTTGAAGCACGATGTTTAGTTGAAAATTTTATGAATGAAAATTCACTGGTGTTACATTGTGGGGTAAATTATTTTGATGAGATTTTGACGTTTAAAAATTACTGTCGCTTTGGCTTCAGTAACCGTCAAATTTTGAAAGTGGATTTTCAAACGGTTATACCGCAATGCTGATTTGTGACCCGTTTTTACGGTATTTTGAGAAGTACAATTTCCATATCGAAATTGTTACTAATATTGCTGCTTTAATCACGTGATTGGAAATCGTTTTAAAATGAAAAAAATTGTTTTATAAAATTTTTAACAGTTTGCACTTTCAAAAGAAGAGGAAGGTGAGTGATAATCACTTATGAGATTTATGGCATTAAGACCCAAGTAAGAGCAGCCAATTATTTTATATGAAAATCATATTACGATTTCTGTTAATCTTTATTTCTCTGAATAAATATATGATGATCATGAATGACATTTTGGTTGAATTTTTTGTTGCTGTTTTGATTTTGCTTTTGGCATCGACTAATTTTGTTTTGAAAATTGTTTAATCAATTATATAACCCGATTACAGAAATGAGTTTGTAACTCAGTTTTTATAAGAAAATAATTTGATTAATTTACTGAGAAATATGGTATTGAATAATAATAATGGATTAGGCAGTATGAACAAAGAGGTTTATGCTCATGTCTAGTTCATTTAAAAATTGATATGAACAAAGCAAAAAAGAAAAAAAAATGTGCGATCAAGCAGAAATGACTTTGAAATGGGTTGTAAAATTTGGCTTGAAAGTTGGTATGTTTAGATATGATTTTTAAGGAAATTGAATTCCCTACTTATGAAATGAAGAAAGGATTACAAGAGTATTTCCGGAGTTAAAAAGGAAAATTCCTTAAATAAATAAATATGTATGGTCTCTAAATTACCAAGTAATTTAGGAGAGGTGCCTTGATCTACTCATCATCAGGTGGATGATGGGTATGTGCATGACTTGTTAAAGTCCTGAAGGCCTCTGTGCAAAGGTTAACAGAATTGAGTCCTTTGCAATGCACACTTTGTGTTCAAAGGCAAGAGTTTGGACCATATAAAAATGTAAGATGGAATTGGAAAATAACCTAGGCAGTGTGAACAAAGGAGGTTCATGCTTATGTCTAGATTGTTTTAAATTGGAGATGAACAATGCAATAAATTATTTTTGTGCTGATTTGTTCAGATCTAAAGCTAAAATGTTTTATAGGTTTTTCTTTAAAACCTTACCCTATGTTCACAATAGAACTGAGTATAAGAAATTTTATAGAATTCTACTGGATTTGTTTAAGAGAACATGACATTCTTGAATATAGGAGATATGCAAGTGATAAAACAAATTTTGAATGAGACAACTGGAGAAATGAAATAAAGCATTATTTTCATGAATGAAAGTATGGACAGTTGAGATTTTCTGAAATAAGAAATGAGACTGGTCACTAGATTATAAAACTAATCTAGGAGAGAAGCCTTGATTTATTCATCATAAGGAGTATGATGGATATGTGCATGACTTGTTTAAGTCCTATAGGCCTTTGTGCAAGGGTTAACAGAATTGAGTCCCTTGCAATGCACACATGGTGTTCAATGGCAAAGAGATATGACCAAATTAAATTGATAAATCGAGATTTAAAGCTGAATTATGGAATTAAAATGAGTTAATTTCATGAGAGTATGTGTACATGTATACTGTATTGAATATTTGTTGATTTGAGATTCGATTATCGTTTTTGATAATTGAATATTTGTTGATTTGAGATTCGATTATCGTTTTTGATAATTGAATATTTGTTGATTTGAGATTCGGTTATCGTTTTTGATAATTGAATATTTGTTGATTTGAGATTCGATTATCGTTTTTGATAATTGAATAATTGTTGATTTGGGATTTCTAATTGTCGTTTTGATAACTAAAGATTATCGCTTTGATAATTAGACAATTGCTAATTTTGCTGATTGTAAGATTTTCTAGTCTCTAATTGATTCTAGATTATGGTGATTATATTAAACTGCTGTTTTCTATCTATCTCTGTTGATAGTTATAGTTTGCTGGTTATGAAGTTCGTGTTTTCTATTTATCTGTTGGATAACTAGATATTTGCAGTTTTGCGATTTGCAAATTTTGTTTTCTATTATCTTTGTTGATAATTAGATATTGCTGTTTTGTGATTTCTGTATTCTAATTATCTAATTGATCATTGAATATTGTGGATTTTGACCGAGTTTGAGTATTGAGTTGCCTGGTCCTTGCATTTCCATTGTACAATCTCGTAGTTTCTTTGATATTGCAGTCTTCATGATTCGTAGACTTGAGTTTTACCTATCAAGTTCACTTGAATTTTGATACATTGTTTTATACAATGATGGTTACTTTCGCACTGGGCCTGGTGTCACGTCACTGACCTGATGCACTTGAGCCCTTGCCTACCTTATATATACTCTGTTTCACTTGATAGTTGTAGTGATGTATTCCATAGAGTAACTGGACTGACTTGAGTCTGGTTCACTCGAGTTGCCTTCCTTGATTTACACTGAACTTGTATACATTCATTTGGTCATTTGGGGAGTTGGTTCTGCATTTTTGTTGTACCTGTACCTGTAGTTGTCCAAACCGATTCTTCTGAAGTTTCAGCTTGTAGATCTGTTGTTCGTATGTTGCATACATTGTTGTTGAGTCGCTTTGTTACATCACTTGATATTTGTGGTATTTGCAGTTATATCACTTCGAGCTGCATGTTTAATTGTTTATAGGTTGGCAACTGGTATCTGTAGTTCATGTTTCATTAAGTTTGATGTGCTCGTGATCACTGTAGTCTGTCCCTGCAGTCTATCTGGTCACTGTAGTTGCATTCCATTCATTTGCAGATATCAGTGCTCGTCCCTTAGTTGTTCATCTTGTAGTTCATTATGAGTTTGTGGATGACATGAGAACTTTTGTTCATTTTGTTCTGATTGCACTCCGCTGTCAGTATCACTGCATTGTTTTAGGTTTCAGATATAGTTGCTTGGTCCCTCATTTTGTTTCAGGTGTACTCTGTATCACTTTTGATGTAGTTTGCATTTCAGTGTATCCTGGCGGTTACTGTTTTGACCTGAATTTGATCATTTAAGCGTCCCAATCTCTAGTGCTCGAACTCTGTCCATACTTGCACACTGATTCACTATTCTCTGTATAGTATCTAGACCTTATTATATGCACACTTGGTTCGTGACCTTTGTGCTCGAGCTTGATCTTGCAATTTCCAGTTTCATAATTGCTTCATGTAATTGGGTAGTTTGGTCTTCATTTTGCTAGTAGTATTGCTCCATGTAAATAGGGTGTGTTTGTTTCACTTGTCTGGTTGGTCGTGAGACTATAGCATGCATTATTCATGTCAATTTCTTTGGCGTTTGTATTCCCGACCTTTATTTTTCTAGCTTTACCAATTTATGTTAGAAAATTTATTGTTAGTGATGACCTTAATTATGAAAATTGCGGGGACATAATTTCTATAAGGAGGGGAGTCTGTAACAACCCGAGCTTTTGTGAGAATTTAATATCGTCCTTAAACGATTAGAATGCTAGTTAATTGCTCGATTGAGTTTTTGATCGATTGGAATCCTTTGATAAAACGGTTAATTAAAATTGCAAGTGGAAATTATAGAGTTAAATCTCTTTTATAATTTGTTGATTTTTGATGGGCTTTTAGAAATTTAATATGGCCCATATCTCTTTATTTTGCCGAGATAGTAATGAGAAACAACCGGTTCCCTTTACCGATGATTCATTTTTCAAAACCCTAACAAAATATACGAGATAATGGTGGCGGCCTCATTCATTTTCGTTCGCCTCCAAAAGAATTAGGGCTTCACAAATTAATGGCGGCTACAGAATTTTCTCGTTCGTTCCCCCAACAGTTAGGGCTTTCGTGAATTCGAAGAATGGCGGCCTCGTCTTCTCCGATGTGGGGTTCCGATCGACTCGTGACGCCGCGACTTCGAGTCGTTCGAGCGAACAAGATCATCGCTCGACTTCAGCCCTTCGATCAACGCTCGCAAACAAAGGTGAGTGGTTTCCCCCCCCCCTCTCACATCTAATTCATTCTGCAATCGTTGAATTTGTTTGGCATTTTGTTATCTTTGATTTGCAAAACAGTTTTGTTGTGAAACGATTTACTGGTTCACTTGTTTCAAATCCCTGGCAATTGAATTTATATTGACTTCGGTCGCTTCGATTTTGTTTCTGGCGATTTCCTTTATGTCGAATTCGGCATTGTTTTGATTTTGACCTTGGTAACTTGAGATGATTGAGTCACTGTCATTATTGTTGGCGCTGACTTTATCATGTTGGTATTCTTTTATCTGGTGGTTGTTGACCCTATGTATTTCGATTCTGGCCATCTTCTCTGTTGCCTGTATGTTGTTGCAGTTTACACTATGATAAGTGTAGCTTCTGTCTTTGAATGATCATGATTGCAGTTGTATTGGATTTTGGCACTGGGTTGTTTATTCTTGCATACTGATGTGCTTTGTTGACATTTTATTCATCCCTGTGCATTCATTGACTCTGTTTTGAGTTCGAGACTTGTTCTTTCTACTTGTATCTCTACTGTTTTGGACTGTAGCTTGTAGATTTGAGTATGATTCACTTGCATCAGCGTAGTTGCCATGATTTGTGTTTGAGCTCTTTACCCGCTGATGCATTATTAGTTCATCCATGAGTCACTTATTCACTTGAATCATTCATTCTAGTCTCAGTATTATGTGTCTGCACCCACTTCTGAAATTACTTGAACCTGATCTCATGATGCATGTGTGTACTGTGATATTGAGTCTATGCTTTGTGCACTTTTCTGGTCTGCACTGATGTTCATCTGTAGTAGTAGTTCATGTCGGCACTAATTTTTGTAGTTGCTCTGATATCCTAGTCTTCCCTTTGCAGTTTCAATTGAACATATGTAGTATCCACTGGTCATTTGAAGTTGCATTCATTCCAGTAGTCAGTTGAACTGGCATTCTGGTTCATGCATTCACTGTTGTCATTTCTTGAATCTCTGTTTACTTGTAGCTTGATACACTGGTCTCCAGTTGTATCTTTTGCACACTTGTAGCTGTTGTGTTCACAATCTTTGTCATTTCAGTAGTTGCAATCACTGTTGTCTTTTTATAACTGCTGTACATTTTAGTCATTCACTAGACATTTGGTTCCTGTCTGCATTGCATACATGCAATTGCATTTGTTGTAGATAAGTTGAAGCTTGGTCTGATGAACTTGAACATGTTGGACTTTGCACTTTGGTGCTGCAGTTTCATGTTGTTGCATTTAGCTTTGAATTTCCCTCTAGTCTCTGATCATGTTATACTGGAACTTGTTGCATTGCTGCTGTCATGTAGCTTTTGTAATTTTCTTGATTCAGTTGCCATTGTGGTCTCTTTGTAGACTAGTCTGCATTGCACTGTTGGTGTCTGGTCTGGTTGCTTGGTATATTCCTGTAGCTTCATTGCGCAGTGTTCTTGACATTGTGATGTACACTGTTATACTTGTTTGAACTGATTGTTGACCATGGCTTTGACATTGATATGTTGATACCTCCTTGCTTCGGACTACTATGGCACTGAAATGTTTGATTCGACCTTGTGCACTCGAGTTGGCGAGGCAGTGCACGTTAGCGTGTACTGCAGCCACCCAGAATTGACAGTTTTAAATTGATATTTCTTTTGTGTCTGGATGCATTGATCTTTTATGCCGTATTGGCGAGGCCGTACACGCGTGCGTGTGCGGCAGCCAATCGAACTTTGAAGGTTTTAAAGTGACAATTTCAATTGTTTTGAATTGATTTAGTCGATTTGATAAATTGTTTATTTATCTCTGTTGATGATTTAAATCTGCTGATTTATTGTTAAACACTGTTAAGTGTTATATTTTCGTTATCCGATTTCTTTGTTAAAAGAGTCGGATAGACAAGAATTATTGTGACCGTCATCTATTTGAGATTGATTATTATTGCTTCTATGCACTAATAACTGAGTTTGAATTAGACTGACCCGTGTATTATTTTCTTTTGAATGTAATACTCGGGTCAGACCCGAGTATTTCAGGTTGTAGATTTACTGCTTTGAGTTGCTGTTGAGCTGTGAAGACTTTTCATATCATTTGAAGTGGTCTACGTCTTTTTGTAGTAGTCAGTGTGTTTGTTTTAAGTTGATATTTATTCATGTATATTAGTCGATAATGTACTTGTATATATAACTTCTTGGGTCGACAGTTGTAGTTGTATCATATGTATTGTGTCAACTGTATTGTAACTGACATCAGTTATATATATGAGACTTATGTTTTTATCTGTGTTCCGCATTCTTTGTGTATCTGTGTTGTTTTTATATATATTGTCCTGAACCATTATGAACCATCGTAGTTCGTTTTATACTGGAATTGGGTATGTCGATGGGAGTGAATAAATAAGAGATGAAAAATTTAAAATATATATCACTCCTATCGAGGTAACCAATACTAGTGTAAGGCCAACTACGGATGGCCGCTCATACCCAGCCTTATTCTTCATAATAACATACAGTATTTCTTTTAATACTCTTTGTTATTGTGAGTATAGAGGTGGGGCGTCACAGATAGGCGACTTCTAGTTCGATGGGGATCATTTCTTTTGAACCATATGCCAAGGCGAATGGGGTATGCCCGATTGGTGGTTTGTGTGTTGTTTTGTAAGCCCATAGTGCAAGTGGAAGTTCACCAACCTAATTCCCTTTAGCTTTAGTTAGCCATTTTTGATGGTGGACTTGATGATCTTGTTTATTGCTTCCACTTGCCCGTTTGCTTGTGGATGAATGACCGTGGAAAAGCTCTTCTCGATTTGGAAGCGTTTGCAAAAGTCTTTGAACTCCGCGCTTTCGAATTAGGTCCCGTTATCAATAATGATTTTCTATGGCACACCAAACCTACAAATAATTTTTTTAGTAACAAAGTTAATGACTTTCTTTGTGGTAATGGTGGCCAGTGGTTCCTCTTCAGCCTATTTGGTGAAATAGTCAATGGTAACTATAGCATATTTATCCCCTCCTTTTGCTATTTGCAATACGCCAATTAGATCAATTCCCCATATTGCGAACGACCATGGGCCAACCATCTGTGTTAGCCCTATTGAGGGAGTTCTTTTGATCTTGCTGAATTGGCATCGGTTGCACCGTCTGGCGTAATCTGCTGCATCGCGGTTTACTGCTGACCAGAAATACCTATATCGGAGGATTTCTTTGCAAGGGTTTGTCCCCCAGTTTCGTCTCCGCAGTCGCCTATGTGAACTTCTCACGGGATCCTTTGAGCTTTGTTATGGGTCACACATCTGAGCAAGGGGATAGAGAACCCTTCGGTAGAATATCCCATCCTATATTATAAATCGCGGTGCCTTTTGAAGAAGCTTTTTCCATCGGTTCCTATCAGCGAGAAGAATTCCTGTAAGCAAGTAGTCTTTGATTGGCATCATCCAAGTTTCTGAATCAATGGTGGTTTCAAAAATCCAGTTGATATCCATTTCGCTTATGATTGGACAGGTCAAGGTTTCAATTGGGACTAGTCCTAACGATTGAGCTTCTTCGTAACTGGCCAGTTTAGCTAAGTAGTCCTTCATGTTCTGCTATATCGGAATGTGAGTTATGGTGTAATGTTCGATGTCGTTCAACAACTCTTGCACTTTAGATAGATATCGGGCAAAGTTCTTCCCACAAGCCTGGTATTCGCCTTTCACCTGACAGACGATTATCTGAGAGTCGCTATAGATGTGTATGGATTTTATCTCCAGCTCTTTCATAATTTTTAGCCCAGCTATCAATGCCTCATATTCTACTTCATTATTTGTCACTAGAAATACTAATCGTAAGGCATAGCAAATGGCTCGTCCTTTAGGAGTTTCAAGCACTACCCCTGCTCCCGAGAAGAAGTTATTAGATGTGCTATCGACGAAGAGCTTCAATCATGTCTTCACTTCCGGTGTAATTTCTTCTTCCTTATCCCGTATGTTAAATTCGGCGATGAAATCTGCCAATGCTTGCCTATTGATTGCCCTTCTAGGATGGTAAGTGATTTCTTATTGACTCAATTCGATGTTCCATTTGATGAGCCGCCCAGCAGTCACGCGGCGGTACAATACTTACTTCAAGGGTTGGTCGATCAATACTTTGATCGGGTTTGCCAAGAAATACGGTCATAACTTTCTGGATGCGATCAAGAGACAATATGCTAGATTTTCCAATTTTGGATAATTTTTCTCGGCCCAGTGAACTGTTTACTAGCGTAGTATATGGGTTACTGGATCCTAGCTTCTACACGTTCAAGAGCAGCATTTAATGCATTAGGTAAGACTGCTAAGTAGATGAAAAAGTCTTCTCCATCTACTGGCTTTGATAGGATTGGCGGGGTTTCCATATCTCACAGAAACTCTTCAAACGCGGTTTGACAAGCCTCGTTCCATTCGAAGTTCTTCTTTCATTATTTAGTGCATCAAAGAACGATATACATTTGTTGGTGGCTTTTGAGCCAAACCAACTTAGTGCTACGACTTTACCATTTAGGCTTCGTAACTCCTTCTTGTTCTTTGGGGCTTCGACTTCTCGTAGAGCATTAATTTGCTTTGGATTTGTTTCGAGGCCTCTGGCACTCACTATGAATCCTAAGAACTTTCCCGAGGCTACCCCAAAGTGACATTTGAGTGGATTGAGCTTCATCCCATACTTTCAGAGTAATTCAAACATTTGGGCGAGATTATCTACGTGATTGGCAGCAATTTGTGATTTAACCAACATGTCATCCATATAGACTTCCATCGTTTTTCCGATCTGACGCTTGAACATGGCGTTTACTAATCATTGGTAGGTTGCCCTGGCATTCTTTAAACCGAATGGTATTACCCAATAGCAGTTTAATCCTAGATCGAGATGAAGCTGGTGTTTTCCCGATCAGGTTCGTGCATCAAGATCTGGTTGTATCTCTAGTATGCATCCATAAATGATAGCAATTCATGTCCATCAGTCCTGTCTACAAGCTGGTCAATTTTGGGCAAGGGAAAGTAGTCTTTCGGGCAGGCTTTAGTCGATACAAGTCATTTCCCATTGGACTTCTTGACTAAAACCGAACCGTTGGCCATCAGCTAGTCTACTTCTTCTCTCAACGCCTTGGACCGTTCGGGGCCCAGGCTACGCCTCTTCTGCTCTACCGGTGTATACTTGGGATCGATGTTGTGTGCGTGACATGCAATTTTCGGTGATACCCCACACATATCAAAATGTGTCCAAGCAAACACATCCAAGTTGGCGTGAAGAAATTTAGTGAGTTCCAATCGCATTTTGTTTTCAAGGTGCGATCTAATTTTCAAGACCCGCGTTGGGTCATCCATTTCGACTGGAACAGTGTTATCCCGCCTTTTGGCAAGGCCGTAACACCAAGGAATTAACTAGTAACCAATGACGGTCCGTCCTAGAGATCGGTTATACACAGGCTCACTATGGATATCGACGAATTTTTTCTGAGTCCGGATCGGGCTAAAATTGATATGACACGACAAGCGAAGCTATGAGAGCCAACGTTCCAAATTTCAAGTCAATCCGAGTTCGTATGCTCAAGTTACGATCGATGCAAAATTGAATAAAAAGAGCCTCTGTTCGACTCGCTCCGCTTCGCATCCATCAGAGAGCCTATGTTCGACTCGCTCCGCTTCGCATCCATCAGAAAGCATCTGTTCGAATCGCTCCCCTTCGCATCCATCAGAGAGTCTCTGTTCGACTCGCTCCACTTCGCATCCATCAGAGAGTCACATTTCGACTCGATCATCCAATGTCCACTTCGTATCCACATAACAGAGCATAACCATCGATGCGAACTGTGCACCTTTCATCGATGCAAACAGAGCAGAATCATCGATACGAACAAACCACCTCCATCGATTCGAACAAGGCGTGCTACAGATCGATGCAAAGGAGCAAGCTATTGATCGATTCGAACTGGACAACAAACTTCGATGCGAATAAGGCGAGGTCCAAGAATGACTCGGCCAACTCAGCAAAGAAAGTGGATCAACATGAGGAAGGCTCGCCACGTCACCTCCAGATTGCGCGCGCCCATCGATTCGAAGTGATCGAGTCGAACAGGACCGAGTCGAAACAAGGGAGTCGAACGAAACAGCCAACCGAAGATCCTAATTCGTATCGATCATATCTCCTAATCTACAAGTCCAAATGATATGAAACTTTCACAGAAGCCTACGTACATGCTAAAGAATGTCCACGCCAAATTTCGACTCCATTGGATGAAATCTTGATCGATACGAAATCTGTTCGTATCGATCACGGATCGGGCCAAAACTTCACGGGCTTGGGCACGCGGACCTGGTCACGTTGCAGAGAGGGTCTCCCGAGATCTGAGCGAAATACCAGCCTCCTACACCTATAAATAAAGCCCAGGGCATACAGAAAAGGGGCTTCTTCTTCTTTGAATTCTCCAACGCCCAGACTCAGCCGGATCCAGTTCTAAACTCCATTGCTGCTGCCACCAACGAATTTCACTGCTGTGAATCACTATTATCTGCTGTAACCCGTTGAAATCAATTGTAATCATCATAGAAACATCAATAAAGTAATCAACTTCATAGTGGACGTAGGCAACACGCCGAACCACTCTAAATTCTTGTGTTTCTGTGCGTTCTTATTATTTTCATTATCTATTCTTGGAGTTTTTGTTAGATAATCCTCTTTTTCCATTTAATCTCTTCATTTTATCTCTTCAAAAACTTCTGAAGGGTGTTGTGCCCAATTTTGTACAAACAAACAGACACCGTCAATTCTGTCAGTGCTGCTCGATCCTCCCCTCAACTCTTCTTTCTAAGGTCCAAAGCCTTGTCGAATCGGCTATAGTCCCCAACCCAGGGGTGGCTCTGTAGTTGCTATTCTCCAGGTTTGCGAATGTGGAGAGTTCTCCCCTCATTCTTTCCCATTTCCTTCCTTTTTGATTCGCGCAGTTCTGCGATATAACACTCCCTGGTGGCACTTTGGTCTCCTTTGATCACTCCAACTGCATTCTCCATAGGGAATTTCATGGTAAGGCACCACTGGGCTAAAGCAATTCTGAAATCTGCTAGTGCGGGCCGTCCCAAGTAGGCATTGTATGCGGAGGCTTCATCTATGATCACAAAAGTTTGGATGAGGGTGACTCTTCGATCGCCTTCTCCAAGTTCTACGGGCAAGTCAATCATTCTGACGGGTTGTTTGTGTTCGCCGATGAATCCTTGAATTTTTGTTTGGCAGGCGGATACATCTTTCATGCCAATCTTCATCTGATCAAAGGTGCGTTTGAAAAGGATATTCATAGAACTGCTGCTGTCAACCAATACTTGTCGGACCATGGCGGGTCTGATCCCTACTGTCACGACCATAGGATCGAGAGTTGGAGCTTCAATCTCTTTGCTGTCTCGATTTTGGAATACTATATCATCGTTCAGGGTTCTCTACTGCTTGGCAGGGGTTCCATCTTTGATCGTGAGGGACGAATCCTTCAGAGCATGTTTTAATGAGCTCGCATACTGCTCCATTTCTCGCCAACTCCTTTGTGCGGGATGAAGTCCTCCAAATATCGTTCCAATGATGACTCTCTGATCAGTTCGTCTAGATCTTTCTTCGCTAGTTCCAGCTTGGTTTTCTTTGACCTCTAGGAGCTTGGGGAGTCGCGGGTTGGTAGGATTTTGCGATTTTCTCATGTATTGCTGAAGCTTGTTTTCACGGGTCAGCTCCTCAATCAAGTTCTTTAGGTGATGGCACTCGTTCCTGTTGTGGCCATGCGTTTTGTGGAAGTAACAGTACTTCCCAGAATGCTTTTACCTTTCAGTTGCTTCCTTTTAGGGGGTTTCTTGTACTCCTCTGTCCCTTGTGTTGCGAGATAGATGTTTTCCGGATTATCATTGAGCAGGGTGTAATCTTCGGGCCTAAAGCCTTTAAGCCACTTATTATTACTATTTCATTTGTTGGAATTTTGATTTTTCCTTTTCTGATTTCTGCCTTATAACACCCTTAATTTTTGATAACATTATTCAGGAGATTTAATTAGATAAATTAAATATAATAATGTAAATAATTAGAGTAATAATGCGATTGAGATATGAAAATAAAATTAAGGTCGTGCTTAATAAATTAAATGGGCTTAAGAATGGTTTGTAAGCTAATTAAATTACATAAGGGTATATTGGGAAATAGCCGCACATAAACCATCACCTATATATATTCCTGTTTCCTTTTATTCACGCTCATTTGTGCAAAATAAAATAAAATGCAAACATAAAAGAGGAGCCGACCATTGCTAAGGAAGAAAAGAGAAATTCAAATCAAGCGAAGGAATTGAAGTAAGGGGAATAAATAATGATCTTAATCCAATCACCTTATCTTAATCAAAGTGAATAATAATTTATACCATCACTATTTTGTTTCTAATCATTTGTTTATGGGTTTAAGTTTAAATCCCTTTTTATGATGATTTGGATGATGATATGTTTGGATTATAACATGTTAGATTTAAACAAGATTGTTTAAATATGGTTTTCATGGTTTTAAGGGTAAAACTGATTATAATTGATTTTGAATGCCATGAGGAATTTATATGTTATGTAAAACATGATTTCGGAGTTGGGTTTTAATTTTGATAATTTTCCAAGCTATGGAAAGATTATTATGACTTTTCAAAGGAAAATATGGTTAATTAGGTTTAGAAATTTATTTCAGAAATTATATTGAGAATTTGGATCTGAAATTTAGATATGTTGGATAACAGGTTAAAAATGAATTTCTATGATTTTTGGGGATTTTTCCTAAGTGATTTGCTATGGAAATTAAATTATTTTAAAAGGACTTATTAGCATATTGGTTTTGCTTAATGGAATGGCTTATTTGTTAAATTAATCTTGATTTAGATATGAAATTATGCGGCATTTCTTTTGGTAAAGAATTCGAAAAGTTGAGGCAACCAATAACATGTTTACACTTAGGCAGGTTAGTGAGAAAGTGTTTTTTTAATTGGCATTAAATTAGATTTACCCAAAAAAGTGGGTTTCGCCTCTTTCAGAAGTGCCTTTCGACTCCAATCGAAACCAACCTTGGCTGAAACCAATACACATGGTATCAATGATATTGGTATGAAGTGGACTGGAGAAAAGCAGATGGCATGGTATCGAAAGCTTTGCTTTCGATGGGGTCGATACCTTTGCTTTGTTTTAAAATGTTAAGCGTTTGCCTTTGTTTTACTAAAGCTTTCGAAGAAGTCGAAGCATATGCTATCGAAAGGGGTTTTCTAAATAGCTTTCGAAGAAGGTTGCCTTCTTTCATTTTTAAGTACAAGCTTTCGAATGTGTCCCTTGATTATAAAACAATGCTTTCGACAGTGGTGGTTCCAACCTAATCGAAACCCTTCTGCCGTTCTTTTACCTTTCGAGTGTATTGAAGTCATCAATGCTTTCAAAGGGTAGCTTTTGTTTTAAAGGTGTACTTAGCCACTTCCTAAATGCTTTCGAAAGAGTTCAAGGGTTTCGAAGGCAATGGCTTCGAAAGAGGGTTTTCGATGCTATCCTTCAAAGTTTTTCTTAAATGTTCAGAAGCTTTCGAAAGGATGGTGCCGATGCCATCAAACTTGCCCCAAACAATTTAATAAGAAGTTTAAAGGTTTCGAAAGGGATACTTTCGTATATATTCACTTTAACCCAATAGATGTTTTTGAGTAAATCCAATGGTTTTGAAAGGGGTACTTTCATTGGTTTCGATGCTATGTTTCTAAGGATTGTTAAGTAATGTTTTGATACTTTCGAAAGGTAGATTTTGGTTTCGAAAGAGATGATTTAAAGATCTTTGAAAGGTTTATATGTAATGTTTTGAAAAGAAGTTTTCTATGCTTTTGAAGGAGGTTATCTAGAGGTTTTGAAAGTAATGTTTTAAGGTTTCGAAAGCCTTGGTTTTCAAAACAAATAACTCAATCTCATTTTAAAGGAAAACCATGGCATAAATAAAGAGTTTTGGAAATGATTTTAAGTATGGAGTTTCTAAAGAAGTTTTCCCTGATTAATAGGTTAAAGGGATTAACCAAGTTGTTATGTTTGTTTCTTCATATATGTGTATATATATATATTCACATTGTAATGGACCCATAACTGAATTTTGGGGAAGGGCAGAGTATCCAGCTAGGTTGACCCAGTAGTGAATATAAACTAAGTAAACTCCTGAATGAGTAGAATTGCATCCAGGAGGTCAGGAAGACCAGAATATAGAATGCTAAAACATTAAATATTGAAGTTGTCAGATAGACAGGTTCATTGTAAACCCATGAAAACTATGTTTGGGAAAAGTTATTGGTCGGGGCCAATAGGTTCATAGTAAACTCATGAAAACTATGTATAAAAGAAGCCGTTATGGAGACATGTTCATAGTAAACCCATGAAAACTATGATTAAAAAGAGTTATTGGCAGGGGCCAATAGGTTTGTAGTGAACCCATGAAAACTATATCTGGATTAAGTTATTGATAGATGTCAATAGGTTCCTAGTCAACCCATGAAAACTAGGATAAGAGGGAAGTTATTGGAGATACCAATAGGTTTAGGGAGAACCCATGAAACAATGATGTTATTGGCAGGGGCCAATAGGTTCTTAGTGATCTCATGAAAACTATGAAATAGGGCAGGGAGTCTATAAATTTAAACAGGTTAATAGTAAGCCCATGAAAACTATGAAATTGGATAGGGAGTCCATATGTATTAAACAGTTTATTAGTCAACCCATGAAAACTAATAGGTTAATAGTAACCCTAGAAACTATAACAGAGATAGATAGTCAAAATGAATAGAGACGGGTAATCCAGAATTGATGTACTTGTTTAGCATATCATCATATTATTTTGAGATGTTTTAACCATTGTGGATGCAGGAGCACAGTAAATGGTTTTATAAAGATTTTAGGATACTAGTGAGGGGAAAGCCCGTTCCGCTAAGCGGCGTGGTCTCACTAGATATCCAAATGGTTTGAGATGGTAGATTATTATTATTCATTCTAGGCTTTATGTCTGACTCGAAGTTTATATTTTCCCCTTAAACTCTCGGATAATCAATTGATTTTGAGTAGTTTGAGAGTTGAGATTATCAGGTACCTCTTTAGACGAATAAGCTTTCGAAGACGTGCAGGATGCATGATAGCTACTTAGAGTTCTCTTTTATTTTGATTCCGCTGTGTTGTTGTTGTAAAGGCAAAGTTGTTAATTGCCTATATATACTCTGATCATCCAAGGGGGCATCTTCATATGTCGCTATTGGCGTATGTTGTAATAAATATATTTTCTCTGAAAGTGGTTCTCGTATTAGGATTATGTAATGAATTTGAAATGATTTGAAATGGAATGTGAAAGTTGTTTTGTGATTTTAATTTTTTTACATATCCATGTGTTTCTGTTATATCAATGTATCTACATTACCGTATTTGGTAGCCAAGGATTAATAACTATGGATGACTGCAGCATCCGTAGCCGTTAGTTTTTTGCCTCCAAGTAGGGGATGTAACAGTTGGCATCGGAGCATAGGTTTATGAAACTTAAAAGAAATTTAAACCCAAAAGATTTCAAACATAATCCAATGAATCTGAAAATTAACGCTATAGTAACATACTTGTATTTGATATATATATATATATATAAGTCTGTATTCCCCTCTCTCTTAGACCATTCTTCTATATCTTACTATGGCTCGTATGTAGATTTACGAGAAAGAAGATATGTGGATAGGAAACGGAAGAGGAAATCTCGGTGGAGGAAGCACCACAACCAATGGAAATGCTCGACCCACCAGGAGGAACCTGGGTCGACAGGCTAATGCTAAGCAAAATACTGATGCTAATGTGGGTACTGGAAATCCACCAGTAGTATGGGGGCGATGTATCAGTTCTTCATCAATATGATGCAAGCAAGTGTTACAGCTGGAGTTGCTGGAAATGTTGGAGGAGCTAATCTTGTGGCTCCAGTTAGGAATAATTATGCTAAGCTGAACATAGATTACACCAGTCTTGATGGAAAGCCATTTATGGGGACAGAAATGCCATAGAGGTAGAGAATTGGATGTTGCATTGTGAGAGAATATTCCCTGATCTAGGTTTAGATGATGAGCAGAAGAGAAGGTTGGCCTCTAGGAAGTTGCAAGGGTTAGCACTTCATTGGTGGAACAGTGTTGCTGTTGGAGTTTCGGAGGAGGAATTGACTTGGGCTGATTTTCGAAGGAGATTTGAACAGAGGTTTATGTCTGAGGTTGCTAAATCAGCGCTGCTGAAGAAGTTTTTGGATCTGGAGCAGGGAGAGATGTTGGTTGTTGAGTATGCCACTAAGTTTAATGAGTTACCCCATTATGGATATAATACTATAGACACCATCATTAGGAGAAATGAGAGGTACATTCGGGGGTTGAGACCTGAGCTTGCTAGGATGACCCTGACACATTTCCATGATCCTAGTAATGTAGTGATGGAGATGGCAATTTGCCATAAAGAGATGCTTGATGTTTGTGCTAGAGAGAAGCCAGTTGAAACCTAGGTTCTCATGGAAAGAAGAGGAAGTTCTTTAAAAAGAAGGAAGCCCAAAAGGAAGATGCTACCAAGAAGGCAAAGGCTGATTTAGTTTGCTTCAAGTGTGACAAGAAGGGTCATTATGCTCATGAGTGTCGGTCAGGCAAGGGGAAGAAGGCTGCAGATAATAAAAACGTGAAGTGCTTTAACTGTGAACAGGTTGGGCATTATAAGAACCAGTGTCCAGAGCCAGTCAGGGCGGACAAGGGAAAGGCTTTTGCTGTTGGACCATCATTTGCTAGGCCAACTGCAGCTAAAATAGAGAAAACGGTGATGGAAGGTACATTATTGATTCAGAGTATACCAGTTAGGATACTATTTGATACCGGTGCATCACATTCATTAATATCCCAGTGTTTGGTTGATAGGTTATGCTTAGAACCGACATACATTGTTACTTCCGTAAGGGTTGTGAATCCAATATGAGGGTATGCAACTCTGGGGATGAGATGTGACCAGTTAGAACCTGATTTGTTAGGTCATAAGTTTGCATGCAGTCTGTATGTTTTCGATTTCGTAGATTTCGGAATCATTTTGGGTATGGATTGGTTGAGCAAGTATGAGGCTAGGATATTTTGCTAGGATAGGGAGATATCACTGGGACACCCAGATAGTCATAACCGAATCATATTCTCAGTGGAGAATTCTAACCGAAGTAGTTGTGCTTTGTTAAGTGCCATGGAAGTGAGAGAAGAGTTAAGTCGGGTTCAAGTAATAGAGAGTTTGCAGATGTCTTTGAACCGGTCACAGCATTACCACCAAAACGAGCTGTTGAGTTTCGGATAGATCTTGTGCCAGGAGCTAAATCTGTGAGTAAACCACCTAGCATGATGACACCTACTAAGATGAAGGAATTGAAGGTGTAGCTAGTGGATCTAGAAGGAAGGAATTTTATCAGACCAAGCAGTTTGCCTTGGGGAGGGCTGCGGTATTCGTGAAGAAACCAGATGGGTCATTAAGGATGTGTATCGACTATCGTTAGTTGAACGAGGGGACGATCAAGAATAAGTATCCTTTACTAAGAATTGATGATCTATTTGATAAGCTTAGTAGAGATGGAGTGTTTTCCCAGTTGGATTTGGCAACAGGTTTCCATCAGTTAAGATCGGAAATCACCTCCTAACCGTTTTGTGGATGGATTTCCTTATAAACGTCCTAGAAGAACGAAATGGGTTTATACGTACAGTATAGCACCTCGAACAGTAACTGTACCATATAATTCCCGTACTTCTTTTAGATATTTCCAAAGTTATATTTGGGTCCAAATTTGATAGTAGGTTATTTAACTATCAAATAAACAATCAAGTCAACAAAATACTTCAATTTCACCGAAAAACACCAAGTCTTATTTAAATTAAATCTCTTTATCCAAAAGTCATGTACTTATCTTATCGAAATTAGTATCAAAATTAGTATATTCACAAAGTATCCTTTCAAAAATATTTGAAAACCTTTTTTAAAATAATGATGAAAGTGTCACTGCGGTATCAAACCATGGATCACAGCTCAATGGTTACGTCTCCGTCCCAGAGAAATTCAAGACTTAGCTGCAGGCACTCACTGCCTCCGATTTATGCCACACAAGTATACCATTATTTCCCGAAAACTTTATTTAATAATTATCTCAAAATAATGCTTGTAAGTTCTTAAAAAAAAATTCAAGTTAAATCTAGTCAAATATACTTAAATCAAAGTTATTATACAAAACCATATTAATATTTAATAATTTATCCTTTTAAAAAAAATGTTGATTAGTTCTTAAATAATAATAAATCTTTAAAATCATTATAAAGTAACTATTTAATAATTAAATATGCTTAACAATTTAAAATAATTTAATAACTAATTTTCCAAAATGTTTTAACACTTTTAATTTTCCCTAATTAATAATTAAAAATCCTCTTTTAAAACAAGCTCCATTTTCTGATTCTAATTTCATTTCACAAATTTGGAATCCTACTAGAATCCAGTATAACCCATTTATACTTGTTTCCAAAATTCACCTTTATCCTTTCAAATATTTAAAATCTCGATTTTAAAACCTCCTTTTATTTTTAAACAAGTGCCGCTTAAGAATTTATTGTTTAAAAATTCTTTTATAAATTTTATTCCAAAATCTCTTTTCAAAATACCCGATTTAGCTAAGTACAAATTTCAAAACCATTAATTTTATCAAATTTATTAACCTAAAACTCTTTATAAACATTTTACTTCAAAATCCCTTTTTAACATTCTTCCAAATTCAAACCATATTTTTATTGGTATTTAACAACACCAAAACCCAGGTTAACTATCACAACATCCCATCAATCAAAATCAGACAATAACCTATCGCAGATTATTCAACCAAAAAAACATATATCACTATATTTGCAATTAAATTTAACATTTTTGAGGAATCCAGTTGGATCCCTCCAACCTGTTTTCCCTGCATCCACAGATGTTAGCATAACAATAAAATACCAATTCCACTTCGAGGTGGAATATCGCGGTATATAGGGTCATCCGCTATTATGCGGGGCGCATAGGGTCTCATCCGCTATATATATGTGGGAATATCAACCGCTCCAATATATATATACTACTATATATAATATCACATCCAAGTGATAAAATGCATCAATTTAACCAATCAATCATTTATTAATTTTAACTCTTTAAAATTGATAACGGCAGTCCAAAATTGAGCGAGATTAACTCACCTTGATTTTTAAATCGCCAAACGCTTCAATTTTAAATTAAATCGAGCACGTTCAATTTAATCTAAAATTTTCACTAGCTTTGATCGCCTCCAAATCTACACCACAGTGTAGTGCCCGTCGCTGCGATTCCGGCGCTGCTTGTTTCGTCCGATTCCGACAACATATGAATGAGATATGCAGTTTTAAACTTCGTATATACAAATTAATATAAATATATTTTTTTATTAAGCAACCATATCTGTCGTTCGAGAATCCTAGCCGCACGTCTCTCTCTCTCTTCACCTTCACGTACGCAAGCTATAGGAAGACCCAACCCAACACACCGCCTCGTCCTTGATCACCGCTACCTCCATTGTCGTCGTGACAACGATCGGACAACACCGCCGCGTGCGCCTCCACGCTGTGCACCCCCGACTCAAACACCGCTCAACTCGGTCCTACATCGACCTAAAAAAACGCGAACGAACGGCGGCCCGTCTAGCGAAAACTGACGCTGATCCATTCAATAATATATGATCGTAGCCGTTCAAACTGTAGAGCTCAACTAGCTCTTCGATCTTTCAGTTGGGAGTTTTCAAAATAAAAGAATGGATTTGGTCCAATATTATAATTCAAATCCAAATAGAATTTAAATAAATTTTTAGAAATCATTTTCATATACATTTATTTCCAGATTCACCTATATACCCAATTTTAAATATTAAATTATATTCCCCCAAATTCATTAAATTGCCATATTTGAAATTATAAACTATTTCACTAATACAACCTAATCCTTCATATCCAAAATCATTTAATAATTCAAATTCAACATTTAAAATAAATTAAATATTCAAAATTAACGACCAAAATTCCGGGTCGTTACATCTGTAGTTTGGATCATGGGTTGTTTGGAAGTTGGAAGTAGTAGAAACTTTTTTATTGATTCGTGTTCGTGTCTAAGCTTTATTGGGTTTGCTTTGCATTTGGATCTTTGCTAGGAATCTCCATATTGCTCCATTTTTATCATCACCTTTGTAGCCACGAAAGGTGATTAAACACTCACAACTACTAGATTTTCATATGTTAGTTAAATTGAATTTATGATGTGATTAGAAATTGATTGGTTGCTGTTTAATATATTTAAATTGTCATTCAAATTAAATCTAACTTTTATTGAATTTAATTGACATTTAATTTAATATTGATATTTAAATCGCAAGTTAAATACCTATTAATGATAACCAGTAAATTGTTGGTTGTTATTGGTTGATTTCAATGATGATTGTGTTGTATGTTCAATTATTGATATTTGGGTGATTGGATGGATGTTATTGGTTGACATTTTGGATGATTGGATGTTATTTATGTCTATATCTCTATTATTCCTATGGGTTGAAATGACACATACCCGAACGATATTATAGATTAGGGGAAAATCGTTATGGTTGAGGGGTTGGCCGGTCTTGTGTAGCAGGGGATCCCAGCGTTGTCCTCGGTACATTGTTCTAGAGGTGTACTGTGGTGGGCGGTACCCCAGTGGCCCAATCATTCGATGGAATCCATTCTCCAATAAGCGCCGTACGGTTTTGATTGTTCCCAACTATGCTGAAACGTGAGATGCAAGCATTTCAGCTATTTTCTATTTACTTTCTATAGACACTATTATAATATCAAACGGATTTGATAAAAATGTTTTCGGTTATCGTAAGGTAAAAACCCATCATGTTTATGTGTGACGTGGTCTTATGAGATACCTTTGTTTTCAAAGGATTTTGATAAAAGTTAATAATTTTGAATTGAGTGTATTTTCTCACACTGGTTTTCCAGACTGACTCGGGTGTTATTTTATTATAATGCTCGGGTCAGACCGAGTATTACAGATTCAGGAAAGAATGCTATAGAGATCAAGAGACAAGCTAGATGGGAAGGCGTACTTCCGTACTTGATTATTATTCCGCTGTGTAAGGACAAGTTATTAAACTGTCTAGATTGATGTATTAATTGAAGTACTCAGATAATGATATGTATATTAACAGTATAGTTCTTGTATTAAATATCTGTTATTATATATTATATTTTTGTTCCGCTGCGATTGTGAGACTCTCTTGTTGTGGCTCTATTTCTTCATCTATCTTTTCTTCATTACACTAAAGATTTGTATTTCCGTCCAATTTGAGTTGAGCTGATGTGAAATATTATCGACTCAAAGAGGTACAGAACAGCAAGTCGCTACATGTTCGCCAATCCAACCACTTCATTCTATATCATCCACCACGTACATAGTTATTAAAGTGGTTCCAGTATTGATAGAGAGTATGTCAATATTCGGCATCGGTCTCTTTAACAACCAAACGTCATTTTTCACACCGGTTGGTTCTTTAAAATTTCAAGAACAAGTCATACTTAATATCAAAATATCGAATTCACTTTAATAGTGTAAATCATACTTCATATCAAAATATCGAATTCACTCCAAAATCATTCGGAATTTAAAAATAGGTTATGCCTTTATATCAAAACATTCGTATTTAAATCTATGATTTAAATCTAAATAGTTCCCCTTTAAAATAGTTTGGATATTCAAATTGGTTTTGAATAATTAAAATAGTTTGAATATTGAAAATAATTTGAATAATTAAAATAGTTTTAATATTGAGAAATAGTTTGGATAATTAAAATAGTTTTAAAGATTGAAAGTAGTTAGAATAAGTAAAATAGTTTATATTAAAACTATTTCTTCTTCCACAATAATATTAACTCATGTTCCAATTCTAAATCATAACCAATTAATTTTTTTGGCTTCCAATTCAAATCAACTTCATATTCAAATTTCAATTTAAATCAGCTTCAATTCAAAACGATTTCAGCTTTACTTCAAATTCAATTTTAACGGTTCTAATCGAAAGGTTGACAGTTTCAATTCAGATTCTCATTTAAAATAAACTAGTTGAAATCAATTTCAAATCCATGGCTCGAAATATAATTTAAACCACTTTGATTTAATAAATTTCAGAGTTAAGTTCAAAAATTTTAACCCTTTAAAATAATTCAATTTTGATAAATTTACATTATATTTCAATTTCAACTTTAAGATTCAGAATTAAATTCTATAATGATTTCATATAAACAGTTTCAATTTCAACATTTCAAATCTCAAATTAGAAAATAATTTAATTCGTATAAATCAAAATTTTATTTTCTTTAAAAAATATCATTTAAACCAATTCAAATTTAAGAATTGTAACCATTTAATTTAACCAAATTCGGTGTCCGTATATAATTTTCTACCCTATGGCTAAATGACTAGTTATTTCAATTTTTAATTACATGGATGGATATATATCATTCCAACCCATAATTAAGTGACATAGGTATATATCATTCCAACCTATTTCTTAGTTCATTCAATTTATTACTAGTGACAATTTATAAGATGTCAAATAATAAATAGGGTAATAATAGGAATATGTCCAAATAAATAACAACCATTCATCTAACATATCAAGCAATAGGCAACCAATTGCACTCAACATCCAAATCAACCAATATCACAACAGTTATTAAGTATCAATTGTCGGTGTTTAACTAGCAATTAAACCCCAATAACAATTTAAATGTGAATTCAATACTAACATCAATTTCAATATAAATGTAAATTTTAAATTACCAAAATACAACCAATAAACTTTTATCACTTCATGATTTCAATTTAACAAACATCGGAAAATTTATTATCGCGTGAGTGTGTTTAATCACTCACCTTTGATTTATAGCCCACTGAAAATTCAATAGAAGCCCAAAATCTAAACAGTCTCCAAATTTAACCAACCAGTTTCATATTGTCTAGAATTTCGAAAGGAGTCCAACAAAAGAAACCGCACGCGAATCCGAGTTCATATGTAAAAGTTATTCACGTTAGAACATTTAAAATTTTAAAATTTAATTAAAATAATAAAGGGCGATATCGTAAATTACCTTATCACCCTCAAAACCTAAATGGCACGTCAGATCCATAGGCCACCACATTTGACCGTCGACCGCCGATCGCCACCGTTACACATTGCTTCGCCAAGATCCGACCACACCACTCGCCTCGCCATGGCCTACCGCCACTACGCCGAGCTTGCGGCCACTTTCGCTGCCACGAACGAGCAGCCATCACCGCGCCCTTCCATCGCCAATCCTGATGAACTCGTGCACCTATGCGATGATCGGACCCCATGGATTGAAGCTGTGCCTCCTTCTCTACACGCCAATGCATTCCGATCGTCAAATGGTCGACTTTTCGCCATTGAACGACAAACCCTAGAATGAACGACCGAGAATATTTCATCAATTTTTGATCAAACCGAGACTTAATTGCAAAACCGAACTGCAGATGGTGATTCCATTCATCGAGAGCTTCACGACGATATATTATATGATAGGGTTTGAACAGTTTGAATTTTTCAATTAGATTTGAAATTGGAATTTAGGGTTTTAGGATATTCACCATTGAACATAAATAAGTTAGATCTAAAAGTACGTATAGAAAATAGAACAAAAGGCTGCTAGGGTTTCATAACAACATATATATAGACAAAGATGGAACAGGAATATATGGAACAGATATGGATTGGGCCAAAGCGATAACATAGGCCCGAAAACCCGTTTCGTTCCTGACATGAAAATAGGTCATCCTATATATCGAAATGTAGGTTTTTAAAATTTTTAAACTCAATGAAACTAATTTCAAATCCTAATTCTATTGTGTATAGAAGTTAGCTCTAAAATCAAATTATCTTTATTTTTACACGTTAACTAAACGAACTATTTTTTAAAACTGATTTAATCACTTTAAATTCTAAATTAAAAGTTTTCTATCATCATTCTTGATTAAATAGAATTTTTAATAATCTTTTGAAATTCAATTTTTCATGTTAACCCAAGATTTAAATATTAGATTATTTCCAACATTTAATTACAATAGTAATAAAATCCTAGTTCATTATATTTTAAATTTCAAACAAATTCCTTTATTTTGATTTACATGATCTTTATATTAGCTCAACAATTCCATTATGTATAAATTAAACATAAGTTTCCATTTATTACACTCATTACTCCACAGTTAACGTCTTTTCTCATATTAATTGAAATATTTAATTACATTAAATTTCCCATTGATTACCAAATTAATTTCAAACGGATTTAATAATAAGATGAGAAATAAAAACAATTGTTACAACTTAGTAATTCAAATATCTATAAATTTATTATTTACAACAAGGATTATAAATTACTTACCAAATAAATGATTTCTTATCATGTGCTTAAACCAATTTAATTTATAACATATAATTTCACCATTTGATACATCATTTATTTTATTCCTCATTTACCTATATTATTACAATTGATTAAAATTACATTAAAATAGTTGTCAATTACATTCAATCAATATTATTAAATTATATTCAAATACGTGTTACCGCCTTCCATTTCATTAAAATCATTTGTTTTTAGGATTTTATCTTAAGGTCAAAATCATAATCTATTAAAATTCACGTTAATAAATCATAAATTTTAAATTCTGGCAATATTAAATTCCAAAGTCTTATTTAATTTAATATTTTTAATTATCTAAAATACGGGTCGTTATAATCTCCCCCCACTCAAAACTTTTCGTCCCCGAAAAGGAACAAGAAAGAATCAAGAAATTTGATATATTTTATTCAAAATAGTCAATTTATAAACAATTAAATTACATAAGTCTAGTATAAATTTGAAAATAACTCAACTTCTATGAAAAATTTAAGTCGTAAATTTACGAAAAATTTCGGCAGCATCTCCTTTGCTTGGATAGGTCCGAAAAAATAACAGTATCAATAACTACATTGTATATATCATATTTCAATAATAAATTATCTCAAACCATGAGAAAATAATAAAAACCACTACAAAAACCATAATCCAAAAACGTACCTATTTGTCGGGCAAACAAAGCTCTATTTATGAAACCAAAAGCAACAGCTATTGATTCCATAAACATGTATCTTACTTACATAATCCAAAAGAGTTAAAACTATGTAAAAAGAGCAATATATTAGTTGTTCCAATCAATAGCACAGGCAACGCAACATATATAATAATCATATGCAAACAAAAGCAGTAAACCATTATATGCAATAAAAGAATCCATCACACATCCATAGCAACCAAAACTAATGGTTTGTCCAAGTTCAAAAACTTTTCATCATACAAGATTGATAAATAAACTACCAAGTATACCTTACGCTCCACAACCTTTGGTAACTACCCAATAGATTATTCATACAACCTCAACAATTTGAAGTGTCTTTTCCTAAACTTCCATAAGCTAAGCAACATAGAATTTAAATATTATTTAAGTTTGTACGATGCACACATATCATTTGTACACAATTTCAATTCTTGATTAGAAATCTCTGTTTTCATTGTATAGCCATAAACTATGATAGAAAACTTGAAATTCATATCAAAAATTCGTATCAAATGCTCGCCGTCAAGAATCAAGCGAAAAATCCTAACTTGGACTGGTGTGAATTACCTTAAATCATGTATTGAATCTGAATCAAAACTGTTATGCGAATAAGATGATCTACGCATAACTTACATATTGTATTCTATTGATTTCTTTTTACACATTATTTACTTTTCATTTATTTTCAATTCTCGTTCATTCATACAAGAACATCTTTTATTAATTTGCATTCATTTACTTACATAAATTATTACCCATTCAATATTTGAAATCATCAATGAATAAATTCTTAAAGTATTACATATGTTTCTTTTTTTGCAGTTTAATTCGCATTTATTTACTTATATAACTTGATTTCCATTTAATATTAATATTCGTTGATGAAGCATTGTTTAAGTTCATCTAAATTTAATTCACATTTATTCCTACATATATAATATCATTTAATCTAAGATTTATTTATGAATCATTTTGTAACAGCCGGGCGATTTTCAACCCCCGAAAATCGACACTAATATGTCCACTTTATAGAGTGCCGAGCAATCGAGTGCCGGAAATTCCAGGTTGTTAGGGTTTAAGAAGAAAAAGAGATAGAATAAGAAACAGCAGCACTGAATCTCACAACCGCAGCGGAACAAAATATAATATACAATAACAGCATTTATACAAAGAAAACCTGTAACTGTTGATATATACAACAAATTATCAGAGTACAATTACCAATATAAAAATTTGGACAGTTATAACAACTTATCCCTAATGCTGAATATACAGCTTACAATACACAGTGGAATATAGTCAAATACGTGAAATACGTCTCTGCCATCCAGCTCGTCTCCTGTGCTCTAAGCGTCCTAACTTGAAATTCCGTAACACTCGGTCTGACTCGAGCACTACAATAAAGTAATACCCGAGTCAGGCTGGAAACCAGCGTGAGTAAACCCACTTAAATTGAAATACTTAAGTTATAAAAATCTTTGAAACCAGGGTAACTCGTACGACACGACGAGTTTTTATCTCATTATAACCAAACACTTTTCCGAAATCTGTTAATATTTTTAACCATGTCTAAGTACAATTACTTATTTGAAATAATTGAATTAGTACAACTAATCCAATTCCCACATATTAACTTTATAGCCAAAAACCCGTAAAGGTTAGTAGTGATTTTTAGATCGAAGTGGTTTCGAATAATACTGGTATCCGATCCCGGTTTCTTCGAATCCAAGTGATAAATTTGGAAGGGTAAATTTGTTTAAAATAAATAATTTATATTTTAGGGTGATAGTATTCAAATATGGGAATTTATTACAGATTTTAATTTCAATTAAATACGTATCATGTAACGACCCGTATTTTTACGGATCGAAAAGTTTGTCAAAATCTGGAATTTTAGTGTTGTTGAGTCATTTCAGATTTTAGGCAGAATATGGCTAAGTCCTAAGTCGTTCACGACTTAGTATAGGTCGTAAGTCGTATACGACTTAGGGGATAGGCGCGACTTAAGGATAGTGGCGAGTTAATTGTTACCGAGTTAAGAAGCAGCGAGTTAAGAGTTAAGTCGTGACCGACTTAAGTGGGTTAGGCGACCTAAGGAAGTATTGGAGCGACCTATAGCTGTTCGCGACCTAGGGATGAGCGACCTAGTGGTTCCGAGTTAGCATTGTTAGGTCGGCAACGACCTAAGGAGTTTGGAGATAGTTGTGTAGCGACCTAGTATCTTGGTATGACCTATAGGTTAGCGACTTAAGGAGTATACGACCTATGGGAGTTAAGTCGTACGAGTTAAGTCGTAAGGTTGTATTAGGTCGTATACAGTCTAAGTTTGTTAGGTCGCGAGGTAGTATACCTGTTAAGTCGTTGGGTGACTGTAGCATGGTTCTGGATTAAGTCGTAGGTCGCAGGACTACTAAGTCGTGAGGTTTTAGGTCGCGTGAAGACTTAAGGTGTTAAGTCGCTGGGTTTTAGCCTTTGTGTTAAGTCGTAGACGACTTAGGGAAGTTAAGTCTTAAGTCGTAGAGAATTGGTCTGTTAAGTCGTAAGTCGCTAAGTCGCACATAGGCTAAGTTGTTAAGTCGAACTGTTATGTCACGCGCTATGTTAAGTCGGAGACCCAGTTGAGTCGTAAGTCGTAGGACTGCTAAGCCGTTAGGTCGTGAGCGACCTAGGAGTTGGGGCGCGCGTGCATATCTGTTAGGTTGGAGGCTTTGTTAAGTCGGAAGTGTCTTAGGTTATAAGTCGGAGACGACTTATAGAGGCGGACGAGTTACGACTTAAGGGAATTTTCTGCTATAAATAGGAAGGGTTTTTCTCACTTTTTGGGATCCGGATTTCGAAGCGACGAAGTGCTGCCATTTTGAGAGCTCGACTTCTACACTTCTTCACTTCTTTTCTCCACTCTAATCTAGTGCTTCCTTTCATCCAAATCGAAGATCAAGATTGAAAGATCCAAGAGCTAAAGTTGAAGATCTTCATCCGTTGAAGTGAGATTTCTTCGTTTGGAGCGGATTTGTGATAGATCAAGCTTGATCCTTCGCTGTCCAGATCTGAAGCGTGTTGATTTGAGGTTGTTTAGGTGATTTGGTGAGTGGTGATTATCTCTCACACGGATCCAAAGGAGTATATCGGATTGTTGACTTGATTTGGTGTTAAAATAGGGATTTCCATGCATTTTCTTCATCCTAAGTGTAGATCCATATAGATCCATTGTTCATGATGATGTTAGATCCATTTTATCATATGTTAGCCTATGCAAGTTCATTCATCAAGTTTGTAGAGATATTGTTCATGTTTTCATGCTTGTTAGACTTTCAACTCTTTAATTATGAAAATGCCATTATTGTTATAATTGTCTATTTAGATCTTATTTGAATGCTTGATTGTTTGGATTAATGTTTGATTTGGTTGACTGCTATGAATTAGATGATTTATGATTTGATTTAGACCGAAGACGATTCAAAAGCTAAGGGAAAGGCTCTTGAATTGGGAAAGCTGCTCGTGGCATATGTAGCGGGATGATGAAGCTCTTATGC
Organism: Allium fistulosum; assembly: GCA_030737815.1. NCBI lineage: Eukaryota > Viridiplantae > Streptophyta > Magnoliopsida > Asparagales > Amaryllidaceae > Allium > Allium fistulosum. The sequence goes on along the minus strand of CM060903.1, from coordinate 762,061,326 downwards.
ATAGATTTGATGATGTAATGTTGAGATGAGGCTTTGCGAGGATGTAATGAAGCGAGGCATCATGTGATGAAGACTTGGTCTAATCCAGACGGGATCATTCCAAGCACGTTGGTAACTCGGTGATATGATTCGAGTTAAGGGTAATGGATGCTTGAGAGGCGCTTGAGCTAGTATGGAAATAGTCGTCGAGGAGGATGACTAGGAGGTTTGGATAGCATCGTTATTGAAGGTTCTAGCATGCTCTAAGCAAGAGTACATTTGGGCAGATTCGATAGTCCCAACGGCCAACTATTGATGGTCGAGTACTCTGGGCAGATTCGATAGTCCTAGGCACGGGCTGCGACGACGTGCAGGAGTTATGTCTAGAACCGGGGTTTCCATTAGCCCTTGACGGACGGCTGAAAGAATGTGCCGGTCATTCAATTAACGGTGATATCGAAGCAATGATAACAATGATAGCCAGAGTCATGGATGTTTGGTTGTATCGTCATTCGGACTCAAGAGCGGTATTTTCTGGGTGCTTATCTGATTTAGTCCTTGGTACTTGGAAAACATCGCCCTTGACTCGAATGATTATTACTTTACTTTAAGTTGTATGCTCTGCTATGTAGCTTCTGCTTAGTGTGTGTCTGGGGGCTATCACTGTAGAAAGAGGTGGTGGAGTGGGAGGGTTGTATTCCTATTCCTTTTCCTTTATGCTCTTTTGGTATGTTGTTAGTTAATTTACTTCTCACTAAGACTGTTGTCTACTCAAGGCTTTATGTTTTAATTCTTATTGCCTTGGGCTGTTCGTCCATTTTTGGGACGGGCAGACTAGGTAGCAGGTGACAGGTGCTGTTCTCTTCTCGCGATGCTGATATCGAAGACGAGCTGGAGGGTTGCATATTATCTTCTTATTATATGTACTGGATGTTCCGCTGTTTTGTATTCTCTGAGTGTGATGTAGTGAGGCTTGATGTATTGGCTATTTGGATGCTTGTATTCAACTATTATGGAGTTTTATATGATGACATTTTGTTCTGTAAAGCTTCACTATACATATGTTCTATTGTATTTTGTCCATGCGCTGTACGTAATACGATAGATTCTGTTGTTTTTAATCTACCCTGACAATCGTCCATGGTCGCCTGGCACACTTTACAGCGCACTATCTCTTCATTTGGTGCAGGGGTCATGGGCGGTCGTCACATTTGGTATCAGAGCATTGGTTAACCGATTTTACCCAACGCTCGCCGTCGTAACTACGTATGAGAGACGTAATTGTATTTTGATGGATGAATACTATATATAATATAGTAGTTTAGTTGAGTTTGAGTCCTTTATGCAGTTGTTTCTCTAGATGTTCTAATCATTCCTTTTTATAGATATTGAGAATGAGTCGAAGAGGGAGACCAGCTGCTAGGGAGGGCCGTGCTACTGAGGGGGCTGCTGATTATGCAGCTATGTTCGAAGCTATGATGACTTCGATCATGAGAAGGATACTAGTTCCGGGGGCAGCAGTTAATGTTGGAGTTCAAGTCCAAACTCCGAAACCAGTGGATTTTGCTAAGTTGTGCAAGGACTATACTGCTCTTGGAGGGAAGGTTTTCTTGGGAACAGAATCAACTATTGAGGTCCAGAGGTGGATGGATGCTTATAGAAGGATCTTTGGTGATTTGGGAATTGATGATGCAACTAAGAGGAAGTTGGCATCAAGACAGCTTCAAGGGAGAGCTTCTGATTGGTGGAACTCTATTACCATCAATACTCCGGAGGAAGAGATTACTTGGGAGCAATTCCAAGTTAGATTTGAAGCTAAGTTCATTTCTACAGCTCAGAAGTCAGTTCTGTTCAAGAGGTTTGTGGAGCTCAAGCAAGGTGGGAGACCAGTTCTTGAGTATGTTTCTGAGTTCGAAGCTTTGTCCAAGTATGCCCGGTCATATATTGAATCTGCATATCAGAAGAATGAGAAGTTTGTGACAGGCTTGGACAGTTATCTGGGGAGGCAGTTGGTGGATCATTTGGATGATTCATTTGAGAAGCTTGTGGAGAAAGCTCTCTGGCATGAGAGTCTGTTTACTAAGGAGGGATCTGTTGTTGATGTGACCAGGGAAGAGTCTAAACCCCAGTAGGGTGGAAACAAGAAGAGAAAGCAGCAGCAGAAGAGTAAGGATGGCTAGAAGAAGCCGAAAGGCGAGGTGACTTGCTACAACTGTCAGCAGAAAGGCCATATCTCCAGGGATTGCAAGAATCCGAAAGCACCGGCGAAGTGCCACAACTATGACAAGCCGGGGCATTTCAGGAAGAATTGTCCAGAACCGAGGAGGGACAAGCAGATTGTGCAAGCTTATGCTTTGGGAGCTGTTCCGTTGTCTTCGAAAGCTCCTACTGCTGAAGAGAAAGGAAAGAGTGTGGTGGTTCAAGGTACTCTTTTCCTATGTGGCGTTCCAGTTAGAGTTCTGTTTGATACTGGAGCGTCGCATTCGTTTGTTTGTAGTGAACTCGTAATCCGGTTGGGTTTGGAACCGGATATTGTTGATAGGCCATTGGTTGTGACTAATCTAGTTGGGGGTTCGTCTTGTTTGTGTATGTTATGCCGTGGTCTGATTGTGTCGAGTCATGGTTGCTCTTTTGTTTGTGATTGCTTTGTTCTGAACTTTGCGGGGTTCGGAATTATTTTGGGTATGGACTGGATTAGGAAGTATGCGGCAAAGGTTGATTGCGAGAGGTTGGAAGTGACAGTCGAGAATGTGGAGGGGCGAAAGGTTGTGATACGATGTAAGCATGAGGAAGGCGTCTTCATGAGCTTCATGTATTCGCTGATTGTTCCACGGGATGGACTGTCATCGGTGCCAATCGCTAATGGATTCGAGGATGTCTTTGACGAAGTCAAAGGGTTGCCGCCGCATAGAGAGATCGAGTTTCGTATAGATCTAGTTGAAGGAGCCAGACCTGTTGTGATGCCTCTTAGGTGGATGGCGCCTAGGGAACAGCATGAGTTGAAGGTGCAAGTTGATGATCTTTTGCAGAAAGGATTCATTCGGCGTAGTGTGTCCGAGTGGGGTGCACCAGTTGTGTTTGCAACCAAGGCAGATGGGTCGTTGAGATTGTGTGTGGATTATCGTGAGCTGAATAAGGTGACAAAGAAGAACAAGTATCCATTGCCGAGAATAGATGACTTGTTTGATCAGCTTCACGAGGCTAAGGTGTTTTCTCAGATGGATTTGGCAACGGGATTTCACCAGTTGAGAGTAGCTAAGGATAGTGTGCCGAAGACTGCTTTTCGTACACCATCTGGTTTCTTTGAGTGGCTGGTAATGCCGTTTGGATTGACTAACGCACCAGCATATTTTGTGGATCTTATGAATAGAGTGTTCAGAGATTAGTTGAACAAGTTCGTACTTGTGTTCGTGGATGATATTCTGATTTATTCTAGAACGGAAGAAGAGCACAAGACGCACTTGCGTATTGTTTTGGAAATCTTGCGGAAACATCAGCTGAAGGCTAAGTTTTCGAAGTGTCACTTCTGGAAGAGTGAAGTGAGGTTCTTAGGCCATGTGATTTCTGGAAATGGAATAGCGGTTGATCCCGCTAAGGTGGCAGCAATCCAGGATTGGGTTATACCTAAGAATGCATCTGATGTGAGAAGTTTTCTTGGATTAGCAGGATATTATCGACGGTTTATCAAAGACTTCTCCAAGGTAGCTGCACCGTTAACAGGATTGACGAAAAAGAACCAAGTGTTCAGTTGGGATGCTAAGTGTGAGCAAGCTTTCGGAATCCTGAAAGAGAGATTGACGAGTGCTCCTGTTTTGACTATTCCTAGTGGGAATGATGAGATGGTGGTTTACACCGACGCATGTGGTACTGGACTTGGAGCAGTGCTGATGCAGAGGGATAAAGTTGTTGCGTATGCCAGTCGACAACTGAAGCCGCATGAAAGGAATTACCCGACTCATGATTTGGAGTTAGCGGCAATTGTTTTTGCTCTGAAGATATGGAGACATTATCTATTGGGAGTTCGATTCGAGTTGTTTACGGATCATAAGTCGTTGAAGTATCTTTTCTCCCAAAAGGATTTGAATCTTCGGCAGCAACGTTGGCTAGAGTTTTTGGCATCGTATGATTTTGGTATAGCTTATACTCCGGGAAAAGGTAACGCAGTGGCAGATGCGTTAAGTCGAAGACATGCAGGATTGGGAGCCATGTTTTCAGAATGGAAGAGTCTCGAGTATTTGGCTGGATTTGACTTCAGGCCTAGATGTGAATTGGAACCTGAGATGTTGGCAAACTTATCGATAAGACCTTCTCTTGTGGAAAGGATTGGCGAAAGCCAAAAGCGAGACGATAAGCTTGTCAAGATTATCCGTGATTTGGAATCTGGATTGGATCCAGAAAAGGATAAAGGGTTTGAGGTCGATCGAGAGGGTTGGCTTCGGAAGCATGGACGATTAGTTGTTCCCGATATAGATGAATTGAGGAGTGAAGTTCTGAAGGAAAGTCATCACTCGAAGCTGATAATTCATCCAGGTGGAAATAAGATGTATCGGGATATGAAGAGAACCTACTACTGGGAAGGTATGAAGAAGGATGTGGGAAATTTTATTTCCAAGTGTATGAACTGCCAGTTGGTAAAAGCCGAACAGAAGAAGCCAAGTGGATTGCTTCAGCCATTAGAAGTTCCTACATGGAAGTGGGAGCAAGTGCCGATGGATTTTATCGATGGATTGCCTAGAACCAGAACGGGAAATGAAGGGATTTGGGTCATTGTAGATCGCCTGACTAAGAGTGCAAGATTTATTCCTGTTCGATCGACTAGGACTGCATCAAGGTTGGCTGAGTTGTATGTTAAGTGGATAGTTCGATTCCATGGTATTCCGAAGAGTATAGTGAGCGATCGAGACCCATTGTTCACTAGTGGATTTTGGAAGAGCTTCCAAGAAGTTTTGGGAACCGAGTTGTGTTTGAGTATAGCTTATCACCCTCAAACAGATGGTCAGACCGAGAGAGTCAACCGAGTTTTGGAAGATCTTCTTAGAGCATGTGTTTTGGACTTCGGAGGATCATGGGAAGATCACCTTCATTTGGTGGAGTTTGCGTACAACAACAGTTACCAATCAAGCATTGGTATGGCACCGTATGAGGCATTGTATGGAAGACCGTGTAACTCTCCGACATGTTGGTTAGAGACTGGAGAAAAGCTGATGCTTGGGCCAGAGATGATTCGACAGACTTCGGATTGCATAGAGATCATTCGGCAACGAATGAAGGAAGCCCAAGACCGTCAGAAGAGTTATGCCGATAAGCGTCGAAAGGATTTGGAATTCGACGTAGGAGATATGGTTTTTGTGAAGATTTCTCCACTGAAGAATGTTATTCGATTCGGGAAGAAAGGAAAATTGACTCCGAGATTTGTTAGACCATTCCCGATTACCGAGCGAATTGGAAAGCTCGCTTATAGATTGGAATTACCGGAGAAGATGTCGAGTGTGCACAATGTTTTTCATGTATCGTATCTACGGAAGTATGTGCACGACTCGAATACAATGGTTTCTGTCGATAGCTATGAAGATTTCGAAGTTGATCCAGTCGATAGAAGACCTCGTAAGCCGCTTCGTGTTGTTGAAACCGACACGAAACAGCTTAGGAGGAAGGTAGTTAAGTTGCTCAAGATACAATGGAGTGATGATGATAACGACTGCACGTGGGAGGTGGAAGAGAGGATGAAGGCAGCTCATCCTGAACTCTTCAAGGTATGGCCCTAAGGTGTCGTGTCATCTCGCGATGTTGTAACTTGTTCTAGTTTTATAATTTTGTACGCTAAGCTTGAATTGGATGCATGGTTTGTTGATTGCTATGGATGGTAGGCGTACAGAATAGTTTTTGATTGCTATGATTGTTTGGAATTTCGGGGGCGAAATTCCTAAGGGGGAGAGAATGTAACGACCCGTATTTTTACGGATCGAAAAGTTTGTCAAAATCTGGAATTTTAGTGTTGTTGAGTCATTTCAGATTTTAGGCAGAATATGGCTAAGTCCTAAGTCGTTCACGACTTAGTATAGGTCGTAAGTCGTATACGACTTAGGGGATAGGCGCGACTTAAGGATAGTGGCGAGTTAATTGTTACCGAGTTAAGAAGCAGCGAGTTAAGAGTTAAGTCGTGACCGACTTAAGTGGGTTAGGCGACCTAAGGAAGTATTGGAGCGACCTATAGCTGTTCGCGACCTAGGGATGAGCGACCTAGTGGTTCCGAGTTAGCATTGTTAGGTCGGCAACGACCTAAGGAGTTTGGAGATAGCTGTGTAGCGACCTAGTATCTTGGTATGACCTATAGGTTAGCGACTTAAGGAGTATACGACCTATGGGAGTTAAGTCGTACGAGTTAAGTCGTAAGGTTGTATTAGGTCGTATACAGTCTAAGTTTGTTAGGTCGCGAGGTAGTATACCTGTTAAGTCGTTGGGTGACTGTAGCATGGTTCTGGATTAAGTCGTAGGTCGCAGGACTACTAAGTCGTGAGGTTTTAGGTCGCGTGAAGACTTAAGGTGTTAAGTCGCTGGGTTTTAGCCTTTGTGTTAAGTCGTAGACGACTTAGGGAAGTTAAGTCTTAAGTCGTAGAGAATTGGTCTGTTAAGTCGTAAGTCGCTAAGTCGCGCATAGGCTAAGTTGTTAAGTCGAACTGTTATGTCGCGCGCTATGTTAAGTCGGAGACCCAGTTGAGTCGTAAGTCGTAGGACTGCTAAGCCGTTAGGTCGTGAGCGACCTAGGAGTTGGGGCGCGCGTGCATATCTGTTAGGTTGGAGGCTTTGTTAAGTCGGAAGTGTCTTAGGTTATAAGTTGGAGACGACTTATAGAGGCGGACGAGTTACGACTTAAGGGAATTTTCTGCTATAAATAGGAAGGGTTTTTCTCACTTTTTGGGATCCGGATTTCGAAGCGACGAAGTGCTGCCATTTTGAGAGCTCGACTTCTACACTTCTTCACTTCTTTTCTCCACTCTAATCTAGTGCTTCCTTTCATCCAAATCGAAGATCAAGATTGAAAGATCCAAGAGCTAAAGTTGAAGATCTTCATCCGTTGAAGTGAGATTTCTTCGTTTGGAGCGGATTTGTGATAGATCAAGCTTGATCCTTCGCTGTCCAGATCTGAAGCGTGTTGATTTGAGGTTGTTTAGGTGATTTGGTGAGTGGTGATTATCTCTCACACGGATCCAAAGGAGTATATCGGATTGTTGACTCGATTTGGTGTTAAAATAGGGATTTCCATGCATTTTCTTCATCCTAAGTGTAGATCCATATAGATCCATTGTTCATGATGATGTTACATCCATTTTATCATATGTTAGCCTATGCAAGTTCATTCATCAAGTTTGTAGAGATATTGTTCATGTTTTCATGCTTGTTAGACTTTCAACTCTTTAATTACGAAAATGCCATTATTGTTATAATTGTCTATTTAGATCTTATTTGAATGCTTGATTGTTTGGATTAATGTTTGATTTGGTTGACTGCTATGAATTAGATGATTTATGATTTGATTTAGACCGAAGACGATTCAAAAGCTAAGGGAAAGGCTCTTGAATTGGGAAAGCTGCTCGTGGCATATGTAGCGGGATGATGAAGCTCTTATGCATAGATTTGATGATGTAATGTTGAGATGAGGCTTTGCGAGAATGTAATGAAGCGAGGCATCATGTGATGAAGACTTGGTCTAATCCAGACGGGATCATTCCAAGCACGTTGGTAACTCGGTGATATGATTCGAGTTAAGGGTAATGGATGCTTGAGAGGCGCTTGAGCTAGTATGGAAATAGTCGTCGAGGAGGATGACTAGGAGGTTTGGATAGCATCGTTATTGATGGTTCTAGCATGCTCTAAGCAAGAGTACGTTTGGGCAGATTCGATAGTCCCAACGGCCAACTGTTGATGGTCGAGTACTCTGGGCAGATTCGATAGTCCTAGGCACGGGCTGCGACGACGTGCGGGAGTTATGTCTAGAACCGGGGTTTCCATTAGCCCTTGACGGACGGCTGAAAGAATGTGCCGGTCATTCAATTAACGGTGATATCGAAGCAATGATAACAGTGATAGCCAGAGTCATGGATGTTTGGTTGTATCGTCATTCGGACTCAAGAGCGGTATTTTCTGGGTGCTTATCTGATTTAGGCATTGGTACTTGGAAAACGTCGCCCTTGACTCGAATGATTATTATTCTACTTTAAATTGTATGCTCTGCTGTGTTGCTTCTGCTTAGTGTGTGTCTGGGGGCTATCACTGTAGAATGAGGTTGGAGTGGGAGGGTTGTATTCCTATTCCTTATCCTTTATGCTCTTTTGGTATGTTGTTAGTTAATTTACTGCTCACTAAGACTGTTGTCTGACTCAAGGCTTTATGTTTTAATTCTTATTGCCTTGGGCTGTTCGTCCATTTTTGGGACGGGCAGACTAGGTAGCAGGTGACAGGTGCTGTTCTCTTCTCACGATGCTGATATCGAAGACGAGCTGGAGGGTTGCATATTATCTTCTTATTATATGTACTGGATGTTCCGCTGTTTTGTATTCTCTGAGTGTCATGTAGTGAGGCTTGATGTATTGGCTATTTGAATGCTTGTATTCATGGAGTTCGACGTTGGTGATATGGTTTTTGTGAAGATTTCTCCACTGAAGAATGTTATTCGATTCGGGAAGAAAGGAAAATTGACTCCGAGATTTGTTGGACCATTCCCGATTATCGAGCGAATTGGAAAGCTCGCCTACAGATTGGAGTTACCAGAGAAGATGTCGAGTGTGCACAATGTTTTTCATGTATCGTATCTACGGAAGTATGTGCACGACTCGAATACAGTAGTTTCTGCTGATAGCTGTGAAGACTTGGAAGTTGATCCAGTTGATAGAAGACCTCGTAAGCCGCTTCGTGTTGTTGAAACCGACACGAAACAGCTTAGGAGGAAGGTAGTTAAGTTGCTCAAGATACAATGGAGTGATGATGATAACGACTATACGTGGGAGGTGGAAGAGAGGATGAAAGCAGCTCATCCTGAACTCTTCAAGGTATGGCCCTAGGATGTCCTCTCATCTCGCGATATTGTAACTTGTTCTAGTCTTAGAATTCTGTACGCTAAGCTAGAATTGGATGCATGGTTTGTTGATTGCTATGGATGGTAGGCGTACAGAATAGTCTTTGATTGCTATGATTGCTTGGAATTTCGGGGGCGAAATTCCTAAGGGGGAGAGAATGTAACGACCCGTATTTTTACGGATCGAAACATCGTAAAATAATTAACAATTGGTTGCATTGTTGATAAGTGGTTCAGGATTTTTTCTAAGTCCTAGGTCGGTTTGGACGAGTTAAGGGATAAGTCTGGGTCGAGTTGCCGACTTAAGGAATTAATCGAGTTAAGGAAGTGAGGTTGACCGACTTAAGAGGTTTAGGCGACCTAAGGAAGAGTAGTAGGCGACCTAAGTATTCTTGGGTAGAGTTAGGTCGGCAACGACCTAAGGAAACTGTTGTAAGCGACCTAAGAGCTTTGGTGAGTTAAGTGTTAGGTCGGTAGGGCGAGTTAGCGACCTAGTGGTTACCGGGTTAGCGACTTAGTATCTTGGAGCGACCTATAGGTTAGCGACCTAAGGAGGTTAGTGTGTTCGCGACCTAAGAGTTAGGCGACTTAAGAAGTTAGAACATAACCCAGTTAGGTCGCGTGAGTAGTTTTGTAGTACGGGTCGTTAGGTCGCGAGGAAAGCTTATGTGTTATTTCGCAAGAGGGCTTAAGTCTTAAGTCGCGGCATTGTTAGGTCGCGTGGGTTGTTAAGTTGTTAGGTCGAAGCCTATGTTTTAAGTCGCGAGCGACCTAGGAGATAGCTGTTAAGTTGTAACCCAGTTATTTGGTAGGTCGCATGGAAGCGCATCTGTTAGGTCGCTTGGGTGCGCTGATGTGCTATGTCGTATCCTGTTAAGTCATAGGTTGGAGGAGCTTAAGTCGCGACATTGTTAGGTCGTAAGGGTATGGCCTGTTAGATCGGAGATGGTTATGTCGCGCGGAGTGAAGTTCTGGTAGGTCGTGAGTTGTTAAGTCGTTAGACTTAGGTCGGAGGGGAGTCTTAGGTCGTAGGTCGGAAACGACCTAATACCGAGTTACGACTTAAGAGATTTTCTACCTATAAATAGAGGGGGTTGGCTTCATTTTTGGGATCCGGATTTCGAAGCGACGAAGTGCTGCCATTTTGAGAGCTCGACTTCTACACTTCTTCACTTCTTTTCTCCACTCCAATCTAGTGCTTCCTTTCATCCAAATCGAAGATCAAGATTGAAGATTCAAGAGCTTGGATTGAAGATCTTCATCTTTTCCAAAGAGATTTCTTCGTTTGAAGCGGATTCGTGATAGATCAAGCTTGATCCTTTGCTGTCCAGATCTGAAGCGTGTAGATTTGGGGTTGTTTAGGTGATTTGGTGAGTGGTGATTATCTCTCACACGGATCCAAAGGAGTATATCAGATTGTTGGCTCGATTTGGTGTTAAAATAGGGATTTCCATGCATTTTCTTCATCCAAAGTGTAGATCCATATAGATCCATTGTTCATGATGATGTTACATCCATTTTATCATATGTTAACCTATGCAAGTTCATTCATCAAGTTTGTAGAGATATAATCCATGTTTTCATGCTTATTGGACTTTCAACTCTTTAATTACGAAAATGCCATTATTGTTATAATTGTCTACTTAGATCATATTTGAATGCTTGATTGCTTGGATTGATGTTTGATTTGATTGATTGTTATGAACTAGATGATTGATGATTAGATTTAGATCGAAGATGATTCAAAAGCTAAGGGAAAGGCTCTTGAATTGGGAAAGCTGCTCGTGGCATATGTAGCGGGATGATGAAGCTCTTATGCATAGATTTGATGATGTAATGTTGAGATGAGGCTTTGCGAGGATGTGATGAAGCGAGGCAATCATGTGATGAAGACTTGGTCTAATCCAGACGGGATCATTCCAAGCATGTTGATAACTCGGTGATATGATTCGAGTTGAGGATAATGAATGGATATGAGGATAGTCGTCGAGGAGGATGACTAGGAGGCTTGGATAGCATCGTTGTTGAAGGTTCTAGCATGCTCTAAGCAAGAGTACGCTTGGGCAGATTTGATAGTCCCAACGGCCAACTATTGATGGTCGAGTACTCTAGGTAGATTCGATAGTCCTAGGCACGGGCTGCGACGACGTGCGGGAGTTATGTCTAGAACCGGGGTTTCCATTAGCCCTTGACGGACGGCTGAAAGAATGTGCCGGTCATTCAATTAACGGTGATATCGAAGCAATGATAACAGTGATAGCCAGAGTCATGGATGTTTGGTTGTATCGTCATTCGGACGCAAGAGCGGTATTTTCTGGGTGCTTATCTGATTTAGGCCTTGGTACTTGGAAAACATCGCCCTTGACTCGAATGATTATTATTCTACTTTAAATTGTATGCTCTGCTGTGTTGCTTCTGCTTAGTGTGTGTCTGGGGGCTATCACTGTAGAATGAGGTTGGAGTGGGAGGGTTGTATTCCTATTCCTTTTCCTTTATGCTCTTTTGGTATGTTGTTAGTTAATTTACTGCTCACTAAGACTGTTGTCTGACTCAAGGCTTTATGTTTTAATTCTTATTGCCTTGGGTTGTTCGTCCATTTTTGGGACGGGCAGACTAGGTAGCAGGTGACAGGTGTTGTTCTCTTCTCACGATGCTGATATCGAAGACGAGCTGGAGGGTTGCATATTATCTTCTTATTATATGTACTGGATGTTCCGCTGTTTTGTATTCTCTGAGTGTCATGTAGTGAGGCTTGATGTATTGGCTATTTGAATGCTTGTATTCATGGAGTTTTATATGATGTCATTTTGTTCTGTAAAGCTTCACTCTACATATGTTCTATTGTATTTTGTCCATGCGCTGTGAGTAATACGATAGATTCTGTTGTTTTAATCTACCCTGACAATCGTCCATGGTCGCCTGGCACACTTTTCAGTGCACTTTCTCTAGATTCGGTGCAGGGGTCATGGGCGGTCGTCACATTTGGTATCAGAGCATTGGTTAATCGATTTTACCCAACGCTCGCTGTCGTAACTACATATGAGAGACGTAACTGTATTTTGATGGATGATTACTATATGTAATATAGTAGCTTAGTAGAGTTTGAGTCCTTTATGCAGTTGTTTCTCTAGAAGTTCTAATCATTCCTTTTTATAGATATTGAGAATGAGTCGAAGAGGGAGACCAGCTGCTAGGGAAGGCCGTGCTACTGAAGAGACTGCTGATTATGCAGCCATGTTCGAAGCTATGATGACTTCGATCATGAGAAGGATACCAATTCCGGGGGCAGCAGTTGATGTTGGAGTTCAAGTTCAGACTCCGAAACCAGTGGAATTTGCTAAGCTGTGCAAGGACTATACTGCTCTTGGAGGGAAAGTTTTCTTGGGAATAGAATCAACTATTGAAGTCCAGAGATGGATTGATGCTTGTAGAAGGATCTTTGGTGATTTGGGAATTGATGATGCAACTAAGAGGAAGTTGGCATCAAGGCAGCTTCAAGGGAGAGCTTCTGATTGGTGGAACTCTATTACCATCGATACTCCGGAGGAAGAGATTACTTGGGAGCAATTCCAAGTTAGGTTTGAAGCTAAGTTCATTTCTACAGCTCAGAAGTCTGTTCTGTTCAAGAAGTTTGTGGAGCTCAAGCAAGGTGGAAAATCAGTTCTTGAGTATGTTTCTGAGTTCGAAGCTTTGTCCAAGTATGCCCGGTCATATATTGAATCTACTTATCAGAAGAATGAGAAGTTTGTGACAGGTTTGGACAATTATCTTGGGAGACAGTTAGTGGATCATTTGGACGATTCATTTGAGAAGCTTGTGGAGAAAGCCCTTAGGCATGAGAGTCTGTTTCCTAAGGAAGGATCTGCTGTTGCTGTGACCAGGGAAGAGTCTAAACCCCAGCAGGGTGGAAACAAGAAGAGGAAGCAGCAACAGCAGAAGGGTAAGGATGGCCAGATGAAGCCGAAAGGCGAAGTGACTTGCTACAATTGTCAGCAGAAGGGCCATTTCTCGAAGGATTGTAAGAATCCGAAGGTGCCAATGAAGTGTCACAACTGTGACAAGCCGGGGCATTTCAGGAAGAATTGTCCAGAACCGAGGAGGGACAAGCAGATTGTGCAAGCTTATGCTTTGGGAGCTGTTCCGTCGTCTTCGAAAGCTCCTACTGCTGAAGAGAAAGGGAAGAGTGTGGTTGTTCAGGGTACTCTTTTCCTATGTGGTGTTCCAGTTAGAGTTCTGTTTGATACTGGAGCGTCGCATTCGTTTGTTTGTAATGAACTAGTAGGCCGGTTAGATTTGAAGCCGGATGTTGTTGATAGGCCATTGGTTGTGACTAATCCAGTTGGGGGTTCGTCTTGTTTGTGTATGTTATGCCGTGGTCTAGTTGTATCGAGTCATGGTTGCTCTTTTGTTTGTGATTGCTTTGTTCTGAACTTTGCGGGGTTTGGAATTATTTTGGGTATGGACTGGCTTAGGAAGTATGCGGCAAAGGTTGATTGCGAGAGGTTGGAAGTGACAGTCGAGAATGTGGATGGGCGAAAGGTTGTGATACGATGTAAGCATGAAGAAGGCGTCTTCATGAGCTTCATGTATTCGCTAGTTGTTCCACGAGATGGACTGTCATCAGTGCCGATCGCTAATGGATTCGAGGATGTCTTTGACGAAGTCAAAGGGTTGCCGCTGCATAGAGAGATCGAGTTTCGTATAGATCTAGTTGAAGGAGCCAGACCTGTTGTGATGCCTCTTAGGCGGATGGCGCCTAGGGAACAGTAGGAGTTGAGGGTGCAAGTTGATGACCTTTTACAGAAAGGATTCATTCGGCGTAGTGTGTCCGAGTGGGGTGCACCAGTTGTGTTTACAACCAAGGCAGATGGGTCGTTGAGATTGTGTGTGGATTATCGTGAGCTGAATAAGGTGACTAAGAAGAACAAGTATCCACTGCCGAGAATAGATGACTTGTTTGATCAGCTTCACGAAGCTAAGGTGTTTTCTCAGATGGATTTGGCAACGGGATTTCACCAGTTGAGAGTGGCCAAGGATAGTGTGCCGAAGACTGCTTTTCGGACACCATCTGGTTTCTTTGAGTGGCTGGTAATGCCGTTTGGATTGACTAACGCGCCAGCATATTTTGTGGATCTTATGAATAGAGTGTTCAGAGATCAGTTGAACAAGTTCGTACTTGTGTTCGTGGATGATATTCTGATTTATTCCAAAACGGAAGAGGAGCACAAGACGCACTTGCGCATTGTTTTGGAAATCTTACGGAAACATCAGCTGAAGGCTAAGTTTTTGAAGTGTCACTTTTGGAAGAGTGAAGTGAGGTTCTTAGGCCATGTGATTTCTGGAAGTGGGATAGCGGTTGATCCCGCTAAGGTGGCAGCAATCCAGGATTGGGTTAGACCTAAGAATGCATCTGATGTGAGAAGTTTTCTTGGATTAGCAGGATATTATCGATGGTTTATCAAAGACTTCTCCAAGGTAGCTGCACCGTTAACAGGATTGACGAAAAAGAACCAAGTGTTCAGTTGGGATGCTAAGTGTGAGAAAGCTTTCGGAATTCTGAAAGAACGATTGACGAGTGCTCCTGTTTTGACTATTCCAAGTGGGAATGATGAGATGGTGGTTTACACCGACGCATGTGGTACTGGACTTGGAGCAGTGCTGATGCAGAGGGATAAAGTTGTTGCGTATGCAAGTCGACAACTAAAGCCGCATGAAAGGAATTACCCGACTCATGATTTGGAGTTAGCGGCAATTGTTTTTTCTCTGAAGATGTGGAGACATTATCTGTTGGGAGTTCGATTCGAGCTGTTTACAGATCATAAGTCGTTGAAGTATCTTTTCTCCCAAAAGGATTTGAATCTTCGGCAGCAACGTTGGCTAGAGTTTTTAGCATCATATGATTTTGGTATAGCTTATACTCCGGGGAAAGGTAACGCAGTGGCAGATGCGTTAAGTCGAAGACATGCAGGATTGGGAGCCATGTTTTCAGAATGGAAGAGTCTCGAGTATTTAGCTGGATTTGACTTCAGGCCTAGATGTGAATTGGAACCTGCGATGTTGGCAAACTTATCGATAAGACCTTCTCTGGTGGAAAGGATTGGCGAGAGCCAAAATCGAGACGATAAGCTTGTTAGGATTATCCGTGATTTGGGATCTGGATTGGATCCAGAAAAGGATAAAGGATTCGAGGTCGATCGAGAGGGTTGGCTTCGGAAGCAAGGACGACTAGTTGTTCCCGATATAGATGAATTGAGGAGTGAAGTTCTAAGGGAAAGTCATCACTCGAAGCTGACAATTCATCCAGATGGAAATAAGATGTATCGGGATATGAAGAGAACCTACTACTGGGAAGGTATGAAGAAGGATGTTGGAAATTTTATTTCCAAGTGTATGAACTGCCAGTTGGTAAAGGCTGAACAGAAGAAGCCAAGTGGATTGCTTCAGCCATTAGAAGTTCCTACATGGAAGTGGGAGCAGATATCGATGGATTTTATTGATGGACTACCTAGAACAAGAACGGGAAATGAAGGGATTTGGGTCATTGTAGATCGTCTGACTAAGAGTGCAAGATTCGTTTCTGTTCTATCGACTAGGACTGCATCAAAGTTGGCTGAGTTGTATATTAAGTGGATAGTTCGATTCCATGGTATTCCGAAGAGTATAGTGAGCGATCGAGACCCATTGTTCACTAGTGGATTTTGGAAGAGCTTCCAGGAAGTTTTGAGAACCGAGTTGTGTTTGAGTACAGCTTATCACCCTCAAACAGATGGTCAGACCGAAAGAGTCAACCGAGTTTTGGAAGATCTTCTTAGAGCTTGTGTTTTGGACTTCGGAGGATCATGGGAAGATCACCTTCATTTGGTAGAGTTCGCGTACAACAACAGTTACCAGTCAAGTATTGGTATGGCACCGTATGAGGCATTGTATGGAAGACCGTGTAACTCTCCGACATGTTGGTTGGAAACTGTAGAAAAGTTGATACTTAGGCTAGAGATGATTCGACAAACTTTGGATTGTATAGAGATCATTCGGCAACGAATGAAGGCAGCCCAAGACCGTCAGAAGAGTTATGCTGATAAGCGTCGTAAGGATTTGGAGTTCGACGTTGGTGATATGGTTTTTGTGAAGATTTCTCCACTGAAGAATGTTATTCGATTCGGGAAGAAAGGAAAATTGACTCCGAGATTTGTTGGACCATTCCCGATTATCGAGCGAATTTGAAAGCTCACCTACAGATTGGAGTTACCAGAGAAGATGTCGAGTGTGCACAATGTTTTTCATGTATCGTATCTACGAAAGTATGTGCACGACTCGAATACAGTAGTTTCTGCTGATAGCTGTGAAGACTTCGAAGTTGATCCAGTTGATAGAAGACCTCGTAAGCCGCTTCGTGTTGTTGAAACCGACACGAAACAGCTTAGGAGGAAGGTAGTTAAGTTGCTCAAGATACAATGGAGTGATGATGATAACGACTATACGTGGGAGGTGGAAGAGAGGATGAAAGCAGCTCATCCTGAACTCTTCAAGGTATGGCCCTAGGATGTCCTCTCATCTCGCGATATTGTAACTTGTTCTAGTCTTAGAATTCTGTACGCTAAGCTAGAATTGGATGCATGGTTTGTTGATTGCTATGGATGGTAGGCGTACAGAATAGTCTTTGATTGCTATGATTGCTTGGAATTTCGGGGGCGAAATTCCTAAGGGGGAGAGAATGTAACGACCCGTATTTTTACGGATCGAAACATCGTAAAATAATTAACAATTGGTTGCATTGTTGATAAGTGGTTCAGGATTTTTTCTAAGTCCTAGGTCGGTTTGGACGAGTTAAGGGATAAGTCTGGGTCGAGTTGCCGACTTAAGGAATTAATCGAGTTAAGGAAGTGAGGTTGACCGACTTAAGAGGTTTAGGCGACCTAAGGAAGAGTAGTAGGCGACCTAAGTATTCTGGGGTAGAGTTAGGTCGGCAACGACCTAAGGAAACTGTTGTAAGCGACCTAAGAGCTTTGGTGAGTTAAGTGTTAGGTCGGTAGGGCGAGTTAGCGACCTAGTGGTTACCGGGTTAGCGACTTAGTATCTTGGAGCGACCTATAGGTTAGCGACCTAAGGAGGTTAGTGTGTTCGCGACCTAAGAGTTAGGCGACTTAAGAAGTTAGAACATAACCCAGTTAGGTCGCGTGAGTAGTTTTGTAGTACGGGTCGTTAGGTCGCGAGGAAAGCTTATGTGTTAGGTCGCAAGAGGGCTTAAGTCTTAAGTCGCGGCATTGTTAGGTCGCGTGGGTTGTTAAGTTGTTAGGTCGAAGCCTATGTTTTAAGTCGCGAGCGACCTAGGAGATAGCTGTTAAGTTGTAACCCAGTTATTTGGTAGGTCGCATGGAAGCGCATCTGTTAGGTCGCTTGGGTGCGCTGATGTGCTATGTCGTATCCTGTTAAGTCATAGGTTGGAGGAGCTTAAGTCGCGACATTGTTAGGTCGTAAGGGTATGGCCTGTTAGATCGGAGATGGTTATGTCGCGTGGAGTGAAGTTCTGGTAGGTCGTGAGTTGTTAAGTCGTTAGACTTAGGTCGGAGGGGAGTCTTAGGTCGTAGGTCGGAAACGACCTAATACCGAGTTACGACTTAAGAGATTTTCTGCCTATAAATAGAGGGGGTTGGCTTCATTTTTGGGATCCGGATTTCGAAGCGACGAAGTGCTGCCATTTTGAGAGCTCGACTTCTACACTTCTTCACTTCTTTTCTCCACTCCAATCTAGTGCTTCCTTTCATCCAAATCGAAGATCAAGATTGAAGATTCAAGAGCTTGGATTGAAGATCTTCATCTTTTCCAGAGAGATTTCTTCGTTTGAAGCGGATTCGTGATAGATCAAGCTTGATCCTTTGCTGTCCAGATCTGAAGCGTGTAGATTTGGGGTTGTTTAGGTGATTTGGTGAGTGGTGATTATCTCTCACACGGATCCAAAGGAGTATATCGGATTGTTGGCTCGATTTGGTGTTAAAATAGGGATTTCCATGCATTTTCTTCATCCAAAGTGTAGATCCATATAGATCCATTGTTCATGATGATGTTACATCCATTTTATCATATGTTAACCTATGCAAGTTCATTCATCAAGTTTGTAGAGATATAATCCATGTTTTCATGCTTATTGGACTTTCAACTCTTTAATTACGAAAATGCCATTATTGTTATAATTGTCTACTTAGATCATATTTGAATGCTTGATTGCTTGGATTGATGTTTGATTTGATTGATTGTTATGAACTAGATGATTGATGATTAGATTTAGATCGAAGATGATTCAAAAGCTAAGGGAAAGGCTCTTGAATTGGGAAAGCTGCTCGTGGCATATGTAGCGGGATGATGAAGCTCTTATGCATAGATTTGATGATGTAATGTTGAGATGAGGCTTTGCGAGGATGTGATGAAGCGAGGCAATCATGTGATGAAGACTTGGTCTAATCCAGACGGGATCATTCCAAGCATGTTGATAACTCGGTGATATGATTCGAGTTGAGGATGATGAATGGATATGAGGATAGTCGTCGAGGAGGATGACTAGGAGGCTTGGATAGCATCGTTGTTGAAGGTTCTAGCATGCTCTAAGCAAGAGTATGCTTGGGCAGATTTGATAGTCCCAACGGCCAACTATTGATGGTCGAGTACTCTAGGCAGATTCAATAGTCCTAGGCACGGGCTGCGACGACGTGCGGGAGTTATGTCTAGAACCGGGGTTTCCATTAGCCCTTGACGGACGGCTAAAAGAATGTGCCGGTCATTCAATTAACGGTGATATCGAAGCAATGATAACAGTGATAGCCAGAGTCATGGATGTTTGGTTGTATCGTCATTCGGACCCAAGAGCGGTATTTTCTGGGTGCTTATCTGATTTAGGCCTTGGTACTTGGAAAACATCGCCCTTGACTCGAATGATTATTATTCTACTTTAAATTGTATGCTCTGCTGTGTTGCTTCTGCTTAGTGTGTGTCTGGGGGCTATCACTGTAGAATGAGGTTGGAGTGGGAGGGTTGTATTCCTATTCCTTTTCCTTTATGCTCTTTTGGTATGTTGTTAGTTAATTTACTGCTCACTAAGACTGTTGTCTGACTCAAGGCTTTATGTTTTAATTCTTATTGCCTTGGGCTGTTCGTCCATTTCTGGGACGGGCAAACTAGGTAGCAGGTGACAGGTGCTGTTCTCTTCTCACGATGCTGATATCGAAGACGAGCTAGAGGGTTGCATATTATCTTCTTATTATATGTACTGGATGTTCCGCTGTTTTGTATTCTCCGAGTGTCATGTAGTGAGGCTTGATGTATTGGCTATTTGAATGCTTGTATTCATGGAGTTTTATATGATGTCATTTTTTTCTGTAAAGCTTCACTCTACATATGTTCTATTGTATTTTGTCCGTGCGCTGTGAGTAATACGATAGATTCTGTTGTTTTAATCTACCCTGACAATCGTACATGGTCGCCTGGCACACTTTTCAGCGCACTTTCTCTAGATTCGGTGCAGGGGTCATGGGCGGTCGTCACATAGGTGGTGTAACATTATGGACAAATTTATTGGTTACTTAGTTTTGGTAAAATCTAATTTTACTTCGTTAAGTGTTACCCGATTGTGACAATTATTTTGTAACTACATATAATTTAATCATTTTGAATTTGAATATCTAATATATTTTTAAATATTTAAATAATGGATTTTATAACTCAAATAAACCGCTTTTAAGTAATAACTAATGATGGTGATGTTTTTTTAAAATTTGGTTTGCAAAGATAATTAGTTCGAAGAAAAATAGAAAATATGACCAGAAATCGTTTTCCGAATTTTCGGGTTTTCATCGTCTAAATGTTGACAGAAACATTATGCACATTTTAGTAAACATATGCCCACATATATTTCTGTAAATATAAGTATGATAAGTTAAGTAATATTGTAAAAATATAATTACTTAAGTAAATATAAGAAGATGTGACATCTTTTCAAAAGTTTAAATAAAAATAGATTAAGAATGAAATGTTACATTACCACTTACACATCATGGTACAAAGAAATGTTAAACATGGAGGATAAGAGGGGGGCTTTCTTGGGTTGCGTGTGTAATGGCTAAGGAGGAGGGCAGGGATGATGTGGAGAAATTTGAGTGGAGGGTATTTAAGGAAGGGCATTATAGAAATTCTCTTATTCCACTTTTTATAATAAAAAAATCTCTAATCGTTCCTTCTCATTTTTATCATTTCATTTTCTTACTTTTCAAATGCTCCATCACCTTCCTTAAGTTTACAAAAACTTGTCAATGGCTTTCAAGATTTTCAAATTTAAAAATCCATTCTTTTTAATTTCTTCCTTAAGCAAAATCACTAAAAATCACTTCTTTCTCCTCTACATCTCCTAACTAACCAAAATAAGACCATATCTCCTCAAAACAACCATTGTCTTAGCCCATGTAGCACATGGTATAACCCATCTAGCCCATTTAGACTCCAAAAAACAAACTTTTAAGAAGACAAACAAAGATCGGGTGTTAGTACAAGGCGTAGTGTTAGTTTGACTTGGTTTGGTTGCCTTTTGGGGAGAAAAATCTCACCTTTATAGCTAAATTTTTATCCTTTATTATTGTGGTAAAAATATATGTTATTCCCTTATGTTTTTATGTGGTTAATTAAAGTGTTGGATTTGTTGGCTTAGTGATCACTTTAAAAAGTTGACATCTTGGTGTTTAGTAAAGTAACTTGAAATAGTCGGAAAAATGTTTAGATGCTCTCTACATGATGTATAGTTGTTACTTGCCTTGTATTTGTGCTCATACTTATGTTATGTGATGTTTGGTTGAATAAGTGATATATGGAAAGTGTTTATGAAAGTGCCTGTATAGCGACTATCGCTATATCAGCACTCTAAAAAATGTTACCCTTCGAAATCTTTTAGTTTAAACATGTGCTTGGATTTTACAAAGTCAATTAATTGTTCTAAAATGATATTTAAAAATTTAATTAATCGTTTTAAATAATGATTTTTAAATTAATTAATCATTTTAAATAATGATGATTAAGGTTAACTAATTATTTAAATAATGATGTATTTGGTATTAATTAATCATTTTATTAACTATGTTTAAAATTAATTAACAATTTAACTAATGATTAAGGTTAATTAATTATTAAATAATGATGTATTAAATTTAATTAATCATATTATTAATGATGTTTTAAAATAAATTAATCACTTAAAAAATAATGTTTTAAAAATTAATTAATCATTTTAATAACGATGTTTTAAAACTAATTAATCGCTTTAATAATGATGTTTAAGGGTTAATTAATCATTTTAAATAATGATGTTTTAAATTAATTAATCATTTAAACAAGGATGATTAAAGTTAATTAATCATTTTAAATAGTGTTGTTTGAAGTAACTAATCAGGATTAAAGCTAATTAATTATTTTAAATGAGCATGTTTGATGTAATTAATCATTGGTTAAGGTTAATTAATCATTTTAAATATTGATACTGAAGAAATTAATTAGTCTTTAAACTTAACATATCATTTTTATAAAGTTGTTTAAATTTAATATTTGTAATGTGAAATCCCAGCACAAGATTGGTTAAGTATGATTCGGTTACGAAAAGGATAAGAAACCTAATTTTCCATAATCCATTATCACTTATATGGAAAGAATTTAGTCATACTCTTGGCACTAAACATCGATGTATGGAAACTTGTCACTATCTCGAAAGTTAAAAATGTCGTCAAGACAATGCCCGAAGGTAACACTACCTTCACTTGCCCGACTTCATTTTTAACTAAGAAATAGTATAAGTTTGAAATCGACGAGTAGTGGTAGGAATATGAGATTTACTATCCATATACGATCATTTTTAATTATTCTTGATAGTTGATTTTTTGGCTATTGATTCGGCTTTTTTTGTGTATCGTCAATTTAAGATGATTTATTGCTCATTTGAGCATTGTTATCCTTTATCGGAAATGACTAACCCTAAAGCATGGGTCGGGGCCAAGCTATGTGGGGTTGCTCTCATAAGGGTATTATCACATTCACTCTAGATTGGGATCGGTTATATGCGCACTGAGATGTGATATATTCGAATTCTCCAAAAGGTTAGTGGGGTCCGGCTTGGAGTTTTTGAGACATTCACAGAGTATATGGCTCTCTTGAGTATATATTCTAGAGGTATACTTTTGGTAAGGTTGGCGCACCCTTCTAGTCATTTTTTCGAAAATTTCTCTTCCTTTCTTTTGATTCCAAATTTCTAAATTTACCTTTTTCTTAATTGCATTGGGAAGTGTCATGAGCACTTCACGATGTTTAATTATTTGTATCCATTGCTTGTGGTTGGATGTTGTTGTAAGGGGAAACCCGTTCTGTAGATGGCGCCGTGGTCTCACACATTGTTGTATATTTCCATCCTTTTGTTCAGAGATTTACTCATACAAAACTTATTGTTTGACTTGAGTTGTTTGTTTTCCCTAAACTCTTGGGTACTCAATTATGTTTGAGTAGTCAGAGAGCAGATGGTTCTTTGGGCACTTTGAAGACAATGGACGAGCATATGGCTCCTTTATCTATCTAGTTATCTATTTCCATTATTTGTTTATGTATATTTGTATTTTGTATCAGCAAGTGTAAAGGCAGAGCGTATAACTACCCAGACTGATTGTAGTAGTACTTTTTTGTAACTTTGATAACACCAAGTTAAGGATTAACTTGTGTAATATATTATTATTGTATTATATTTAACCGTTTCGATGTGAGGCTCATCTATTCTGTTTTGTTCTGATCTATTCTTTTATTTTACCCCATGACAACTTGCTTTTCGAATGTTTGGGTAACGGCACATGGATACCGAGGATGTATTAAGTGTCATTCCTATAGGTCAGAAAGGTGGGTCATCACAGTTGGTATGAAAGCTTTGGTTGAGCGAACACCTTAACCTGATTGGGGTACAACTCATTAGAGATAAGGTAAATAATGTCGTAGAATGAGTTAATCTTGAAAGAGCGTATTTGTAATTTTTATGATAATACTATCCTCCAAACACTTGTTCCAGATCCTTTGGTGTTATTTTCCTTAAAACTATTTTGATCTTATTCTTGTGTTCTAAAGATACTTGTTATTTGTCCAGGCAATAGAAGATGAATACAAGAAGGGTGGATCTAGAACTAGCACACTACTAATGGCATAGCAATTAGAAATGGGCCAGTTGTAGGTCCAGTAGAGGAAGTAGTAGCGCAAGTTCAGCCCCGCGGCTTTGCATAAGAATTACACCATATTGGATGGGAAACCTTTCTATAGTACTAAAGATATTCTTGAAGTGCAAACTTGTCTTAGATCTTGTGAAAGGATATTTGGAGATCTTATGTTGGAAGATGCATAGAAACGTCTGTTGGCATCGCGACAACTTCAAAAGTCGAGGATGGACTTTTGGGATTCTATAACAGCTAATATTCCAGAGGAGGAGTTCTCTTGGGCATAGTTTAGAGAAGTATTTGAAGCATGGTTTGTCTTAGAAGCCGGAAGGATGCAGTTGTTTAAGATTTTCTTGGATTTGAAGCAAGATAATATGACGATGGCGCAGTATGAGCACTAGTATAATGCATTATCCCGTTTTGGACTTGGATTGATAGACACACCGCTCAATAAGAATGAAATGTTTGTGAATGGAATGTGACTAAATTTCTAGAGAGAAAAGACTAATCATCTTATGGGTACACTCACCAACCTTATCATTATGGCTTCAAGGTTCGAAGCTTTGGATATTAAGGAAGGACTCCAGAAGGGAGTAGTGCCAGCAATCAATACCAAGCCTTTATCAATGATACTAGTCGAAGGCAAGCTAAATTTCAAGCGCAAGGGAAAGAAGTAATGGTCATGAAAGAAACCTAGAGGTGGAGCTCCAGCATAGAGGAAGCAGCATGGTTTGACCAATATACTTTGTTTCAAGTGCAACAAAATGGGCCACTTTGCAAGTCATTGCCTAGACCCCACTAGTGGACCAATCTGCTTCAACTGTCACAAATAAGGACATATGAAGAATGAGTGCCCTTTTTCGAATAAGGGGACGCAAGGACAGGATTTTTCTATTGAAGAGATGCCATCCACTTCTTTAAGACAGAAGAGAAAGCATGTGTTGTAAAAAGTACACTATCCGTCCATGATCTTCCTATTAGGATATTATTCGATATGGGTGCTTATATAGTTTTATTTCAATTGATCGTATTGACATATTTAACCTTAAACTCATCCTTTTAAGTAATCCCCTTTATGTGTCGAGCCCTATTGGGAGTTCGACAAATCTTGACACTATGTGTTTACATGTTCCTATTTCTTGTTGAAATTATTCCTTCCCCTTTGATTTGTTTGTTCTCGGGTTTATCGATTTTGGAATGTTGTTAGGGATGGATTAGTTATCTATGTTTAAAGCGATCTTGGATTGTGATTGAAGGATTGTCAAAGTTAGAGATTCTGGAGATGTTGGGGTAGATATATATTGTGAAGAGCCTAACATTTGATGAGTAGTTTTCTATATTTGGTCGAAGTAGCTAAGAAGACGCTTAAGGATATACTGATTGTTCGAGATTTCATTGATATTTTTGATAAAGTGCAAGGTTTACCTCCCCATCGTGAAGTGGAGTTTCGTATTGATTTGATTCTAGGAACCAAACCTATTATACAGCCTCGTCGAAGGTTGGCCCAAAAAGAGAAGAGATAGTTGGAAAGCCAGACGTTTGACTTGATGTAGAAGGGATTGATAAGACGTAGTACCTCAAGTTGGGGCTCACCAGTCATATTTATCACAAAGGCGGATGGTTCTTTAAGATTATGTGTATTGGGAGTTGAATAAAAGGACTATAAATAATAAATACCATTTACCAAGGATCGATGACATGTTTGATTAGCTCAACGATGTTTGGATATCTTTCCAATTGGATCTTGCCACCAGTTTTCACCAATTAAGGGTAGTAGAGGTGAATGTGCCATTAACAGCTTTTAAGACTCCAAATAGTTTCTACGAGTGGTAGTTATGTCGTTTAGGCTGACTAATGCACCCGCTTATTTTGTGGACTTAATGAATCAAGTATTTCGAGATATTCTTAATCAATTTGTTCTTGTCTTTATTGATGAAATTCTTGTTTATTCGAAAATGGAGGAGGAGCATAGGTACCATCTCCGAGTCATACTCGATACCCTAAGAAGCCATGTGTTGAAGGCTAAGTTTTCTAAGTGCCATTCTTGAAAATCTAAAGTTAAGTTTTTATGGCATAATGCCTCGGGGGAAGGCATATCAGTTGACCAAGCTAAAGCTGTTGTAACTCAAGACTGGAAGAGACCGGAAAATGCGACGGAAGTTAGAAATTTCCTGGGATTGGCTGATTTTTACCAAAGGTTCATCAAAGATTTCTCAAAGATTGCATCTCATCTAACGAAGCTAACAAAGAAAGATGTTAAGTTCGTGTGGACGTCTATGTGTGATCAAGTATTCAATGAATTAAAGGAGAAGTTGACCAATGCTCCTGTTTTGACCATTCCAAATGGGAGTGGAGGTTTAACAGTGTATACAGATGCTTGCAGTACTGGTTTGGGAGTAGTTATGATGTAGCATGGAAAGGTTATTTCCTATGGGAATTGACGATTGAAGCCACATGAAAAAAATTATGCTACGCACGATTTGGAGTTATAGCTATTATCTTCGCATTAAAAATGTGAAGGCGCTATCTTCTGGATGAAAAGTTCGAGTTATGGATCATAAATCCTTAAAATATCTTTTACCTAGAAAGATTTGAATTTTAGGCAATAGAGATGGCTAGAGTTTCTCGCCTCTTATGATTTGGAAATTCTTTATACCCTTGGGAAAGCAAATGTTGTTGTAGATGCGTTGAGTAGGAATGTTGCGATGGTTCCAAACTTA
Organism: Allium fistulosum; assembly: GCA_030737815.1. NCBI lineage: Eukaryota > Viridiplantae > Streptophyta > Magnoliopsida > Asparagales > Amaryllidaceae > Allium > Allium fistulosum. Next base: position 762,035,344 of record CM060903.1, on the reverse strand, counting down.
GAATTCGAGCCAGTATTGATGGAGAGGATTGCGGCTAGTCAAGAAGAAGATCCTATTTTGGCTCGACTCAAGAAGGATGTCCAAGAAAGTATTGTGCCTAGTTTTGAGTTGATCCTCGAGCTGTATTAAGAATGAATGGGTGTGTCTGTGTTTCAAATGTTAATGATCTTAGAAGAGAAGTGTTAGTCGAGTGTCACCGTTCAAGGTTATCTTTCCATCCAGGAGTGACTAAGATGTTCAAGAATATAAAGAGAGTATTCTGGTGGAAGGGGATGAAGCAAGATGTTTCGATCTTTGTGAGTCAGTTTTCAAACTGCCAGCAGATTAAGAGTGACCAACAGAAGTTAGTTGGACTGCTTTAGCCACTTGAGATCCCGAAGTGGAAGTGGAAGCATATCTCTATGGATTTTATTGATGGACTTCCTAGGTCAAGAAGAAGGAACGAAGGCATTTGGGTTATCGTCGACCGACTGACCAAGAGTGCTCATTTCATTCTGGTTAAGCTAACTAGGACTGCTGCAAGTCTGGCGAGTTTGTATGTGAAGGAGATTGTGAGACTTCATGGTACCCTTGGAGTATTGTAAGTGACCAAGACTCGATATTCACTAGCAGGTTCTAGGAGGGACTGCGAACTGCCTTAGGGACCGGGCTGAGTCTAAGTATAGCTTACCATCCCCAGACAGATGGGTAGACGGAGAGAGTGAATCGGATCTTGGAAGATTTATTACAAGCATGCATTCTCAACTTCGGAGCTTCATGGGAAGATCATTTATCCTTGGTCGAGTTCACTTAGAACAATAGCTATCAGGCAAGTATCGGCATGGCCCCTTTCGAAGCTCTATATGGTCGTCGGTGTCGTTCTCCTTTATGTTGAGTTGAGTCTGGTGATAGAATTGTCCTTGGGCCTGACATGATTTTAGAAGAAAGTGAGAAGGTAGCTGATATCAGAAGGAAGATGAATGTGATATCCCGGGTTTTTGGACAATTTAAATTTAATAATCGGTATTGATAATTTAATTGGATTGATAATTTTCTTTCTAATTTTAATTTAATTTGGTAATTTAATCCTTTATAGGCTAATAAATATTTAATTTGGTAATATTAGATCTTTTCTAATAATTTAAAATGGATAAAATTTATCTTTCAAAGCTAATAAAAAAAATAGATTCTATTTATAATGTATATATTGATATATATATTGTGAATAGAGAATCTTTTGTTTAAATAAAAGATGAATTTTCAAATTTTAATATATATGTATGTATATGTTATAATTTGGATTGTTTTGAATTTAATTTAATCTATTGATAATTTAAATATGTATGAATTGTGATTTAAAGCTTTGTTTTAAAATTAATATTTTTCAAAGGTTAGTTTAGATTAATTCAATTGTTTTCAAAATATAAGATAATTGTTTATTTTAAAAATGATAGTTTAAATAAAGTTTTATTTTGTATTCTTTAAAGTGTTTAAATTTAAAAGGTTATAAAAATACATGTATAAGATATATTTGAATTATAATTAGTTTTAGAATAATTTCTTTTAAAAGTAATTTATTTATACATATGTAAATTTTATTTATTAAGAGAATTAAAGTATGTAAGTTTATCTTTACATTTAAATTAAATAAAAATTTATTAAAAATACTTAAGTAACATGTGTAACCATATTAGCCATCTTAACAACATTTGTAAGATAATGAAACATGCATTAACATTTGTATATGCATGCAATAAAACAAGTGGCAACATTATCTTCATTTAAAATTTTATTTTATAAATATTGTAGTTGTTAGAGAAACCTGGTCATTTTCTTTCCCGTTCAAATTTTTTCCAGTTCAAATCTTTTTCCTCTCTAAAACATTTTCTTCTTCCTAAACTAAAAGCTGAAAACAAGAAACTCCAACCTGAAATTCAAATTAAGCAAAGTTCTTCACAACTTTTTCAAACTTCAACCTGAGATACTTCAAAACAAGAAATCAATGCTAACAGCAACTTCAACCTGGAAACTAAATTCAAATCAAAGAAAATCAACAAATCTGTAAGCATGCAAAGGCATTCAAATTCAACAGCAAATTCAACATCAGTTTGTAAGCATGCAAAGATTTTCATCAACAAAACACTTCAGATATTCAAGCCTGGAACATGCTCACTGTTCTCTGCTTTATTATCTGGTGAGTAAACTCCATTTTTAAAAACAGTATTTAATCTAATGTTATAATTAATATCAGTGATCAATGTTGCTGTAACATAGATTAAAAATGTTTATATGAAGCTGATGTGAATGCATGTATGTATATATAGATGAAAATGTGATGATCCCTGTGCATATATCTCTGTTCTTGTTTCAGGCTTTGGTTTTGATTTCAAAAAATTCAAAATATCTCAATCAAATTAATATTAGACTTTGATATATAAATGAAAGTTGTTTGTTAGGATGTGAAGATAATTTTAAAAATAGTTTCAGGGTTTTAAAATGCAACAAATAATTTTTTAAATTGGAAAATACAGTAAATCTTGATTTATGTCAGGAAATCAATAATCTTAATTCTTGCTTTGGATTTTATAATTGGATTAGTTGTTAGAAATGATGAATTTTAACATGCATTTCTTAATTTTTAAGTTGATATTCAATTGGGAATTTGGGAATGAAGGGTTTCAGCAATTTGATCAATTGCCAATGATAAACTCCATGATTGAAGCTAGAATTTGGATCGAAGCTTGCTTTAGTGTTGTGGATGATGGGAAAAATGCAATTGAATTTTTCCAATTGCTGATTTGTTCGAATTCGAACGATTTAGGGTTTTAGCATGTTTTTATTTCAGCTTGGCTGTAGAGGCATTCGCGACTTGGATAGTGGACCGGGGGTGTTCGCTTTTGGGGAGGATGAAGCTCGTGACGTGGCGTTTCGATGGTGGGGTCGGCGAGGTCTAACGGTGTCTTGGTGTTCGGCCGTGGGTGGTTTTGTGGAAGTGGGTTCTGCAGATTTTCGAGCTTAAGGTTCGAATTTTGTTTCGCATGTATGTTGATGGATCTGGGTTCGTATTCTTGCTCGCGTGTGATATTGGGATCGTCGTCGATGGTCGCGACGACCTTGGTTGGCCGGAGGCGTTTGGGTAGGTGCACGTGTGCACGTTCGTGTGCACAGGGGAATGAGAGATGGGGAAGAAGCATGGACTTAGGGTCGTTCTCGGGTAGTTGTCGTGTGTGACTCGAAGTAAGTGAAGAGATAGCAAGTGATGGGTTGACTCGGGGAAACTTAGGGTTGGGCTCGGGTTTTATTGGGTTAAGTATCTGATTTTTTTAAGGAAAACTTGTACCAGTTTGTAGTGCTAAGATTTCAAAGTTTAAAGGCAAATTAAAATAAGTTTTCCAAATTAAAATAATTCAAAACAAAGTTTCAAAGTTATTTGTTTACAAAAGGAAAATGTTTTTCAATAAGTTTTAAGATTTAAAAGGTTAAAATTTAAATGTTTAAATCGTTTTGTTCTTAAGTAAAATATATTTAAAATATATATAATTGATTTCTAAATTGGTTTTAATGAAGTTTAAATGATAGAAATAAGTATTTAATTTAAATGAATAGTTTATCTTTAAAGATTGAGATTAATTAAGGATAATTAATTAGTAAAATAAATTAAAAGTTAATTACTTATTTGTAATTAAGGATAATTACTAAATGAAGTAATTAGTGGAAATGAATGTAATTAAGAAATAAATTAATTAAAGATTAAGTGATGATTAATTGATTAATTAATTAATGTAATTAATGTTAGGTTAATTAATTAGTCTAATTAATTAAAGATAAATCACTTATTGATTAATTGAATATAATTACTTAGTCAAGTAATTAATGGATAATTACTGAATGTAATTAAGAAAAGAGAAATTAATTATGAAAGTAATTAAATGGAAGTGATTAAGGGTTAATCATTTGATGTTATTAATTAGAGGATTAATTAATATAATTGATTTGAAATTAATTAATTAAAGAGTAAATAATTAATTAAAGTATAAGGTTAATTAAAAATGTGAATAATTATTTGTTAAGGTAATTAATTAAAAGTAATTAATTAAGGAAGATAATTAATTAGAGTTAATTACTGGTTAAGTTTAATCAAAGGTGATTAATAAATTATGGTTTAATTCAAGGTTAATTACTTAATGTAATAAAAAAAAATTAAAGGTGTAATTAGGAATCATTAGTTTATAATTTATTAATGATTAAGGGTTGATTAATTAAGAATTAATAAAATGATAAATGATTATAGAATAACTAATTAATTGTAATTAATTAAGGATTAAAGTAATTGATTTTAATTAATTAATTAATGAAGTAATTAAAGGTTAATTACTGTATTGGATTAAGGATAATTAATTTGTGAAATTAATTAAAGATAATTACTTAAATGTAATTAAGGAATGATTAATCAAGGTGATTAATTAAAGTGGATAATTAGAGAAAGATTAATTAATTTATTTGTAATTAATTAATGATTATATAAGTAAGATTTATGATAAGTAATTAATTTAATTTACTTTAAATTAATTAAGAAATGAAGTAATTAATTTAATTCATTTTAAATTAATTAAAGATAAAGATAGTTAATTTAATTCATTTTAAATTAATTATGTTGTGATTAAGTAAATCATTACTTATATAAGAATGGATGACATTGATTTGTCTTGAATGAATGTATCTCAGAAATGAGATAAGATGTTGTGTAGTATGAATGTTTGGTTGCATTATGATGGTAATGTAGATTAACTATTGTGATGTTGATATGGATTACCTACTGGTTATGAATCATCTGTTTAATTGATAATGTGATTATAAATTGTGGTTTGTGAATTATCTATCTGTATGAATATAGATAAGTAAAATTGTTTAAACCTTTAAACAACTTGGCCTTAAAAGATACGTTTTGGATTTCGATGAGACCGGGATCGGGTTTCCGTATACCGGGATTCCAGGTCTGGAGACCCGAATACCACATCGATCCAAATTAACGATAGGTCGTGAATCTCAAGTGAAGATGAAGATTCAGAGTGCAAGGGTTATTGTCGTTAACTCTGAGGGTGATTCCAAAACGAGTGTAACGAGATAATGCCTTCGGTTTCGTTCAAACCCGGAACGAACTTGTATGGATTGAATGCTTTCAGCACATCGTCAGGCGGACGATGAGCATTCTAAGTGATATGTTCTGATTAAAGGTAATCGTAACCTCAAGCCTCATCAACCGGGAATGGCTAAAACAGGGGAGGTGCAGCAAGGCTTCGTGGGTAGCACCCACTGAGAGCAAGATAGATCCCTGTCTAGAGGTCCCTTTTCTTTTATTCGGCTTAGTGTGTGGTTGGTCGCGCCAACTACGGGGTTATCTTGTTCGGAATTATCCAGTAAGGGATGGTTCCGGCTTTGTGTTGCAGGGGAGCGGGCGTACTCCTCGGTACGGTGATCTAGGCCACGTACTGTGACGGGCGGTACCCCAGTAGCCCTGCCATTGTATGGAATCCAAACTCCAATAAGTGCCGTACGTATTAGTTGTGCCCAACTATGTTGGAATGTGAGATGTAAGCATTTCAGCTATTTCTGTATTTTACTTGAAAACCCTAGACACTATTATAATACAATCAGATTTCCTATCAAACGTTTTAGTTAGCGTAAGGTAAAAACTTACCCATGTTTATTTGTGGGGAGTCTTACGTGATACTTTTGTTTTCAAAAGTTTTCAAAGTTAAGCAATCTAATCGTTTACTCACACCAGACCCATGTCTGACCCAAGTGTTTATTTTCTGTTTTATTAAACTCTTGGGTACTCAAATTTTTACGAGTAGCCAAGGGATTCAGGTTTAGCTTTGACGAATATTCTGGAGGAGCAATGGAGCAGGAGGCTTCGGCGTTCGTAGATATAGTATTCCGCTGTGTTGATATCTGTGATAGTGTCTTGTCTTGTATTTGAGTTGTAATGTCTAGACAGATGTTTATAACTGTCTAGTAAGTGATGTATATGCTGTGTAACTCTGTAAATTGTTGTATACTATGTAATAGTTTATGTTATTAATATAATTTATTCGTTCCGCTGTGAGATCGTTGTTGTTGTTTCTTTCTTTCTTCTTTTCTTTTCTATTTTCTACCCCTTTCTTTCTTCATAATGATGCGACTTTCTGGGCATAGAAAGTCGGGTCGTTACATATGGTATCAGAGCTGTAGGTTGAGTGGATACCTAGGCTCTGAAGTGGTGTCTATCTTGAGAGCGCGTAATTGTTAGTTATATAAAAATGGTTTTATATTGTGTTAATTGATCGGTTGAGTGGTATATGGATTCTGGTCAATACGAGTAGCTAACGTTATTGATAGGGATCTCTAAACACTTGAACCAGGCCAACGGACACAATATTGTTTTAAAGAGGTAGATGAAATAATTTTACCCAAAAATAATTTCTATATAAAAAAAAATATCATTTTAAATATATATATTTATGTATTTCTACCTATTTATTGGGTTACCTGTTCGGGTTTTCCAATATAAGTTATAAAGGTAGATAAGGTGGTAGTGTGTGTAACACAATTACCAATAGTTGGAGTTTGAATGTTTGAGGTTGGAAGTATATATCGAGACTGTAGACCCAATACCGTCTCGAGTAAGTTGGCAGTATGGTGTAAGGATGTCTCGGATCCCTGAAGAAAATCCTTTTCAAGATTCGGAGTCCATTATTGGAATGTAAGATTGGTTGAGCTCGGGTGAGCAGATTTTCTAGAGTTGAATCTATCAGTTGTGCAGAAGTAAGTGATGGTAGCTTGGCGACTTCAGGAAGGAGCAGTTGTGTGATAAGACGCAGTATCTATGGATGTTCCCGAAGGAGATTTTCTTTTGGAACAAGATTAAGAAGGTATTGGAGGAACAGTTGATGTCTACCGCAGGAAAGACTCGACTGTATAGGAATTCTCTGATATCAAGTAAGAGAGTTTTGTCTATTTTGAAGTATGGGACTAAGGTCGATTAGTTGTTCTTCGGACATGGTCTCATTGTTCCCTTAAGAAGAGTAAGTTATTGGCGATTGGTTTGGAGCCCGAGTTTCTTTTGGATGTCGCCATCTCGGAGATTCGTTATGAGGTTTGTTGATGGTCTTAGTTTGAGAAGCCTTTGGATCAGAAGTTTTTGGTTAGCTGTGTTAGCAGTGCAACTCGAAGTGTTCGGTGTGCTGACGAGGAGGTCTTTGGCTTAGCAGTGTTCTAGAGATAGAATTTGGAAGCAGCAGTGTGGCTCGTTTCTCCGATGGTTCAAGAATCTTTGTGGTTTTTCTATCAACAGTCCGGGAAGATGGTGAAGGCTTTCTTGAAGGGTTAACCTTGTTTGAAAAAGTTTAAGGCTGTTTTAATTGGTAAAGAGAGAATAGTTTCTTTGGAATCCGAACTAGGTAGGATCGCAAAAGTGACTTGCGATTAGTTTGGGAATTTATCTTGGGTAATCATTTGTGTGAGATGGAGGTTTCTCATGTGGAAGTAGGAGCTACTGAAGTAGTCAGAGATTTTTCTGGATGTCTTCGAGGAAGTAGAAGTTTGTCTGCGTCTAGAGTTTGAGTTCTGTATCGACTTGATTCCAGAAGCGATACCGGTGGTTATTCTGGTAGTAGGATGGTTCCTAGAAAGAAGAGTTGGTGTAGCAGCTCAGAAATTTTTAAAATGGATTGGTCATATCTATTTTTCAAGTTTGGATTTCAGCAAATTTTGGAAGGATCATCTTGTTGATAGGATCTAGAGATCATTTTGTTCTTGGTCCAGAATTGTTTCAAGAAGCATCAGCGAAGGTTAAGCTAATCAGGAAGAGATGAGGTAGCCCAGGAATCGTCTAGTGAGTTATGCAGATATGAGACAAGGAGTTTGGAATTCGGAGTGGGAGATTGGAAATTGTTTAAGTTTTTCTCCAATTAAAGAGCTATAAGATTTGGTAAGTCTGGAAGTTAGCACTGAAGTATTTTGGATTTTCCTGTGTTCTCGAGAGAAGTAGTTCTTTGATCTACAGGATTGAATGGCCAGTTTGGATAGCTGGAATTCATTGTATTTCACGTATCTCTGAGGGAGTACGTGTATGATTCATCGCTGGTTATAGGATCTGCAGTTCAGATGGATTTGGAAGTTTGAGCTGGACTTGGGTGTGATCTGATATTCTGTTCAGATTAGTGGATCTAGAGATAAGGAAAGCTCTGGATTATGGGGTGTAGTTTGTTTAGATTCTGTAGAGCGGGTCTCCCGGTGATTTATATCCGGGGAAACTCTAGATAGTGTTAGTAAGATCTATCCTGATTTGTATTAGGATAGTTAGTTAGGTTTGTTTGATTGTTTGATTGGTTGCTTTGGTTGTTAGGAATTGGATGATAGGTATGCTTTGCTGTTTTAAAATCTTGGCTGGATTATTAAATTAACTTTTCTTTTAATTTCGAGGACGAAATTATTTTAAGGGGGGAGGAATGTGATATCCCGGGTTTTTGGACAATTTAAATTTAATAATCGGTATTGATAATTTAATTGGATTGATAATTTTCTTTCTAATTTTAATTTAATTTGGTAATTTAATCCTTTATAGGCTAATAAATATTTAATTTGGTAATATTAGATCTTTTCTAATAATTTAAAATGGATAAAATTTATCTTTCAAAGCTAATAAAAAAAATAGATTCTATTTATAATGTATATATTGATATATATATTGTGAATAGAGAATCTTTTGTTTAAATAAAAGATGAATTTTCAAATTTTAATATATATGTATGTATATGTTATAATTTGGATTGTTTTGAATTTAATTTAATCTATTGATAATTTAAATATGTATGAATTGTGATTTAAAGCTTTGTTTTAAAATTAATATTTTTCAAAGGTTAGTTTAGATTAATTCAATTGTTTTCAAAATATAAGATAATTGTTTATTTTAAAAATGATAGTTTAAATAAAGTTTTATTTTGTATTCTTTAAAGTGTTTAAATTTAAAAGGTTATAAAAATACATGTATAAGATATATTTGAATTATAATTAGTTTTAGAATAATTTCTTTTAAAAGTAATTTATTTATACATATGTAAATTTTATTTATTAAGAGAATTAAAGTATGTAAGTTTATCTTTACATTTAAATTAAATAAAAATTTATTAAAAATACTTAAGTAACATGTGTAACCATATTAGCCATCTTAACAACATTTGTAAGATAATGAAACATGCATTAACATTTGTATATGCATGCAATAAAACAAGTGGCAACATTATCTTCATTTAAAATTTTATTTTATAAATATTGTAGTTGTTAGAGAAACCTGGTCATTTTCTTTCCCGTTCAAATTTTTTCCAGTTCAAATCTTTTTCCTCTCTAAAACATTTTCTTCTTCCTAAACTAAAAGCTGAAAACAAGAAACTCCAACCTGAAATTCAAATTAAGCAAAGTTCTTCACAACTTTTTCAAACTTCAACCTGAGATACTTCAAAACAAGAAATCAATGCTAACAGCAACTTCAACCTGGAAACTAAATTCAAATCAAAGAAAATCAACAAATCTGTAAGCATGCAAAGGCATTCAAATTCAACAGCAAATTCAACATCAGTTTGTAAGCATGCAAAGATTTTCATCAACAAAACACTTCAGATATTCAAGCCTGGAACATGCTCACTGTTCTCTGCTTTATTATCTGGTGAGTAAACTCCATTTTTAAAAACAGTATTTAATCTAATGTTATAATTAATATCAGTGATCAATGTTGCTGTAACATAGATTAAAAATGTTTATATGAAGCTGATGTGAATGCATGTATGTATATATAGATGAAAATGTGATGATCCCTGTGCATATATCTCTGTTCTTGTTTCAGGCTTTGGTTTTGATTTCAAAAAATTCAAAATATCTCAATCAAATTAATATTAGACTTTGATATATAAATGAAAGTTGTTTGTTAGGATGTGAAGATAATTTTAAAAATAGTTTCAGGGTTTTAAAATGCAACAAATAATTTTTTAAATTGGAAAATACAGTAAATCTTGATTTATGTCAGGAAATCAATAATCTTAATTCTTGCTTTGGATTTTATAATTGGATTAGTTGTTAGAAATGATGAATTTTAACATGCATTTCTTAATTTTTAAGTTGATATTCAATTGGGAATTTGGGAATGAAGGGTTTCAGCAATTTGATCAATTGCCAATGATAAACTCCATGATTGAAGCTAGAATTTGGATCGAAGCTTGCTTTAGTGTTGTGGATGATGGGAAAAATGCAATTGAATTTTTCCAATTGCTGATTTGTTCGAATTCGAACGATTTAGGGTTTTAGCATGTTTTTATTTCAGCTTGGCTGTAGAGGCATTCGCGACTTGGATAGTGGACCGGGGGTGTTCGCTTTTGGGGAGGATGAAGCTCGTGACGTGGCGTTTCGATGGTGGGGTCGGCGAGGTCTAACGGTGTCTTGGTGTTCGGCCGTGGGTGGTTTTGTGGAAGTGGGTTCTGCAGATTTTCGAGCTTAAGGTTCGAATTTTGTTTCGCATGTATGTTGATGGATCTGGGTTCGTATTCTTGCTCGCGTGTGATATTGGGATCGTCGTCGATGGTCGCGACGACCTTGGTTGGCCGGAGGCGTTTGGGTAGGTGCACGTGTGCACGTTCGTGTGCACAGGGGAATGAGAGATGGGGAAGAAGCATGGACTTAGGGTCGTTCTCGGGTAGTTGTCGTGTGTGACTCGAAGTAAGTGAAGAGATAGCGAGTGATGGGTTGACTCAGGGAAACTTAGGGTTGGGCTCGGGTTTTATTGGGTTAAGTATATGATTTTTTTAAGGAAAACTTGTACCAGTTTGTAGTGCTAAGATTTCAAAGTTTAAAGGCAAATTAAAATAAGTTTTCCAAATTAAAATAATTCAAAACAAAGTTTCAAAGTTATTTGTTTACAAAAGGAAAATGTTTTTCAATAAGTTTTAAGATTTAAAAGGTTAAAATTTAAATGTTTAAATCGTTTTGTTCTTAAGTAAAATATATTTAAAATATATATAATTGATTTCTAAATTGGTTTTAATGAAGTTTAAATGATAGAAATAAGTATTTAATTTAAATGAATAGTTTATCTTTAAAGATTGAGATTAATTAAGGATAATTAATTAGTAAAATAAATTAAAAGTTAATTACTTATTTGTAATTAAGGATAATTACTAAATGAAGTAATTAGTGGAAATGAATGTAATTAAGAAATAAATTAATTAAAGATTAAGTGATGATTAATTGATTAATTAATTAATGTAATTAATGTTAGGTTAATTAATTAGTCTAATTAATTAAAGATAAATCACTTATTGATTAATTGAATATAATTACTTAGTCAAGTAATTAATGGATAATTACTGAATGTAATTAAGAAAAGAGAAATTAATTATGAAAGTAATTAAATGGAAGTGATTAAGGGTTAATCATTTGATGTTATTAATTAGAGGATTAATTAATATAATTGATTTGAAATTAATTAATTAAAGAGTAAATAATTAATTAAAGTATAAGGTTAATTAAAAATGTGAATAATTATTTGTTAAGGTAATTAATTAAAAGTAATTAATTAAGGAAGATAATTAATTAGAGTTAATTACTGGTTAAGTTTAATTAAAGGTGATTAATAAATTATGGTTTAATTCAAGGTTAATTACTTAATGTAATAAAAAAAAATTAAAGGTGTAATTAGGAATCATTAGTTTATAATTTATTAATGATTAAGGGTTGATTAATTAAGAATTAATAAAATGATAAATGATTATAGAATAACTAATTAATTGTAATTAATTAAGGATTAAAGTAATTGATTTTAATTAATTAATTAATGAAGTAATTAAAGGTTAATTACTGTATTGGATTAAGGATAATTAATTTGTGAAATTAATTAAAGATAATTACTTAAATGTAATTAAGGAATGATTAATCAAGGTGATTAATTAAAGTGGATAATTAGAGAAAGATTAATTAATTTATTTGTAATTAATTAATGATTATATAAGTAAGATTTATGATAAGTAATTAATTTAATTTACTTTAAATTAATTAAGAAATGAAGTAATTAATTTAATTCATTTTAAATTAATCAAAGATAAAGATAGTTAATTTAATTCATTTTAAATTAATTATGTTGTGATTAAGTAAATCATTACTTATATAAGAATGGATGACATTGATTTGTCTTGAATGAATGTATCTCAGAAATGAGATAAGATGTTGTGTAGTATGAATGTTTGGTTGCATTATGATGGTAATATAGATTAACTATTGTGATGTTGATATGGATTACCTACTGGTTATGAATCATCTGTTTAATTGATAATGTGATTATAAATTGTGGTTTGTGAATTATCTATCTGTATGAATATAGATAAGTAAAATTGTTTAAACCTTTAAACAACTTGGCCTTAAAAGATACGTTTTGGATTTCGATGAGACCGGGATCGGGTTTCCGTATACCGGGATTCCAGGTCTGGAGACCCGAATACCACATCGATCCAAATTAACGATAGGTCGTGAATCTCAAGTGAAGATGAAGATTCAGAGTGCAAGGGTTATTGTCGTTAACTCTGAGGGTGATTCCAAAACGAGTGTAACGAGATAATGCCTTCGGTTTCGTTCAAACCCGGAACGAACTTGTATGGATTGAATGCTTTCAGCACATCGTCAGGCGGACGATGAGCATTCTAAGTGATATGTTCTGATTAAAGGTAATCGTAACCTCAAGCCTCATCAACCGGGAATGGCTAAAACAGGGGAGGTGCAGCAAGGCTTCGTGGGTAGCACCCACTGAGAGCAAGATAGATCCCTGTCTAGAGGTCCCTTTTCTTTTATTCGGCTTAGTGTGTGGTTGGTCGCGCCAACTACGGGGTTATCTTGTTCGGAATTATCCAGTAAGGGATGGTTCCGGCTTTGTGTTGCAGGGGAGCGGGCGTACTCCTCGGTACGGTGATCTAGGCCACGTACTGTGACGGGCGGTACCCCAGTAGCCCTGCCATTGTATGGAATCCAAACTCCAATAAGTGCCGTACGTATTAGTTGTGCCCAACTATGTTGGAATGTGAGATGTAAGCATTTCAGCTATTTCTGTATTTTACTTGAAAACCCTAGACACTATTATAATACAATCAGATTTCCTATCAAACGTTTTAGTTAGCGTAAGGTAAAAACTTACCCATGTTTATTTGTGGGGAGTCTTACGTGATACTTTTGTTTTCAAAAGTTTTCAAAGTTAAGCAATCTAATCGTTTACTCACACCAGACCCATGTCTGACCCAAGTGTTTATTTTCTGTTTTATTAAACTCTTGGGTACTCAAATTTTTACGAGTAGCCAAGGGATTCAGGTTTAGCTTTGACGAATATTCTGGAGGAGCAATGGAGCAGGAGGCTTCGGCGTTCGTAGATATAGTATTCCGCTGTGTTGATATCTGTGATAGTGTCTTGTCTTGTATTTGAGTTGTAATGTCTAGACAGATGTTTATAACTGTCTAGTAAGTGATGTATATGCTGTGTAACTCTGTAAATTGTTGTATACTATGTAATAGTTTATGTTATTAATATAATTTATTCGTTCCGCTGTGAGATCGTTGTTGTTGTTTCTTTCTTTCTTCTTTTCTTTTCTATTTTCTACCCCTTTCTTTCTTCATAATGATGCGACTTTCTGGGCATAGAAAGTCGGGTCGTTACAATGAAGGAAGCGTAGGATTGACAGAAGTGTTATGTAGATCGAAGGCGCGGGGATCTAGAATTCTTAGTTGGGGATTCGGTGTTTGCGAAGGTCTCTCCATTGAGAAGTGTTGTGAGGTTTGGGAAATCAAGGAGGCTAGCCCCTCAATTTATTGGCCCTTTTCCCATACTGGAATGGAGCGGTAGATTTGCTTATAGAGTGAAGTTACCAGATAGACTATCGAATGTGCACAATGTATTTCATGTATCTTATTTATAGAATGTACGTACACGACCCTTCAACGATAGTAGAACCGGCACAACAAGAGGATTTGGAAGTTCAGCCTAACCTAACCATTCTTAGGTGGTCTATTCATGTCATCGCTCGAGATAAAAAGTGTTCGAGGACGAAGAATGTGAATCTTGTTAAGGTTTAGTGGAGCGGGGATGATAGGGATTGTACTTGGAAAACCGAGGATTATATTAAGGATTCGTATCTCGAGTTTTTGTCGTAGTTGTTTGTATGTTGTAGTATCTTTTAGTGCACTCACCAGTTGAAGCGGAGTCACTTTCTTTGTACTTTTTTGATTGAATGATATCGGTTGGGTTTCTTTTGGTATCTATTGTTGTATGTGATAAATTTCGAGGAAGAAATTTCCTACAAGGAGGGAAGGATGTAACAACCCGTAATTTAATCATTTTGAATTTGAATATTTAGACTATTTTTAAATATTTAAATAATGGATTGTATAACCCAAATAAATCTTTTTAAGTAATAACTAATTATGGTGATGTTGTTTTAAAATTTGGTTTACAAAAATAATTAGTTTGAAGAAAAACAGAAAATATGACTGGAAATAGTTTTTCGAATTATCAATTTTTCATCATCTAAAAGTTGTTGGAAACGTGTGTACATTTTAGTAAAAATATGCCCACATATATTTATGTTAACATAAGTATGGATAAGTTAAATAATATAGTGAAAATGTAATTTCTTAAGTAAATATAAGAAGATGTGACATCTTTTCAAAAATTTAAATAAAAATAAATTAAGAATGAAATGTCATGTTACCACTTACACATCATGGTAAAAAGAAGTGTTAAACATGGTGGATAAAAAGAGGGGCTTTCATGGGTTGCATGTGTAATTGCCAAGGTGGAGGGTATTGTTGATGTGGAGCAATTTGAGTGGAGGGTATGTAAGGAAAGGCATTGTAGTAATTCTCTTATTCCACTTTTTATAAAAACAATTCTCTTATTTTCCTTCTCATTTTTATCATTTCATTTTCTTACTTTTCAAAAGTTCTATCACCTTCCTTAAGTTTTTAAAAACTTGTTAATGGCTTCCTAGGTTTTCAAATTTAAAAATCCATAATTTTTTACTTCCTCCTTAGGCAAAATCACTAAAAATCACTTCTTTCTCCTCTACATCTCCTAACTAACCAAAACAAGACCCATATCTCCTCAAAACAACCATGGCCGAGCCCATATAACCCATGGTCAAAAGTATCTATCCCATTTAGACTTCAAAAATACAAACTTTTAAGAAGAAAAACAAAGATCGGGTGTTAGTACAGGGTGTGGTGTTAGTTCGATTTGGTTTGGTTGCTTTTTGGTGAGCAAAATCTCACATTTATAACTAAAGTTTTGATTTTTATTATTGTGATAAAAATATATGTTATTTCCTTATGTTTTTAAGTGTTAAAAGTATTGGATTTGTTGGCTTGGCGATCACTTTAAAAAGTTGACATCTTGGTGTTTAGTAAAGTAACTTGAAATTAGTCGAAAAAAGGTTTAAGTAAATAATATTAGGATGCTCTCTACATGATGTATAGTTATTACTTGCCTTGTATTTGTGCTCACACTTATGTTATCTGATGTTTAGTTGACTAAGTGACATATGGAAAGTGTATATCTAAAGTGTCCGTATAGTGACTATTGCTATATCGGCACTTTGAAAAATGGTATACCCTTTAAAATCTTCTGGTTTAAACTTGTGCTTGGATTTTACAAAGTTAATTAATTTTTCTAAAATGATATTTAAAATTTTAATTAATCATTTTAAATAATAGGTTTTAAATTAATTATTAAATAATGTTAATTAAGGTTAATTAATTATTTAAATAATGATGTGTTTAGTATTAATTAACCATTTTATTTACTATGTTTAAAATTAATTAATCATATTAACTAATGATGATTAAGGTTAATTAATTATTAAATAATGATGTATTAAAGTTAATTAATCATATTATTAATGATGTTTTAAGATTAACTAATCACTTAAATAATAATATTTTAAAAATTAATTAATCATTTTAACAATGATGTTTTAAAATTAATTAATCATTTTAATAATGATGTTTAAGGGTTAATTGATTATTTTAATAATAATGTTTTAAAGTTAATCATTTAAACAAGGATGATTAAAGTTAATTGACCATTTTAAATAGTTTTGTTTAAGTAATTAATCAGGATTAAAGCTAATTAATTATTTTAAATAATGATGACTGAAGTAATTAATAATTGATTAAAGTTAATTATCAATTGAAATAATGATACTAGAGAAATTAATTAGTTTTTAAAGTTAACTAATCATTTTGATAAAGTTGTTCAAAGTTAATATTTATAATGTGAAATCCTAGCACAAGATCGGTTTTAAAAAATAAAGTTTGATTTGGTTATGGAAAGGATAAGAAATCCAATTTTTGTAATCCAATATCACTTGTATGGAAAGAATTTAGTCATACTCTTGGCACTAAACGTCGAGGTATGTAAACTAATCACTATCATGAAAGTTAAAAATGTCATTGAGGCAATGCCTGGAGGTAACACTACCTTCACTTACCTGACTTCATTTCTAACCAAGAAATAGTACAAGTTTGAATTCGACGAGTAGTGGTAGGAATATGATATTTACTGTCCATATATGATCATTTTTAATTATTCTCGACAGTTAATTTATTGGCTATCGATACAGATTTTTCTTTGTGTATCGTCAATTTAAGATGATTTGTTGCTCATTTGAGCGTTGTTATCCTTTGTCGAAAATGACAAAACCCAAAGCGCAATTGGAGGCTAAGTATGTGGGGTTGCTTCCATTAGGGTATTATCACATCCACTCTAGATTAGGATCGGTTATATACACACTAAGATGTGATATACTCGGAATCTCGTTAAGGTTGGCGGGGTTTGACTTGGAGTTCCCGAGAGAGTCACGGGGTATATGACTCTCTCGAGTATATATTCTAGAGGTATACTTTCGGTAAGGGGGGTACACCATCCTAGTCATTCATTGGAAAATTTCCCTTCCTTTCCTTTGATTCTAAATTTCTAAATTTACCTTTTTCTTAATTGCATCAGGAAGTATCGTGAGCACTTCGCGATGTTTAATAATTTGTATGCATTGCTTAAGGTTGGATGTTGTTGTTGTAAGGGGAAACCCGTTCTACAGATGGCAGCATGATCTCACACATTGTTGTTTATTTCCACCCTTTTGTTTAGAGATTTACTCATACCAGACTTAATGTCTGACCCAAGTTGTTTGTTTTCTCTAAACTCTCGGGTACTCAATTATATTTGAGTAGTCGGAGAGTAGCAGGTTCTTTGGGCTCTTTGAAGACGATGGACGAGCAGAAGTCTCCTTTATCTATCTAGTTATCTATTTCCACGGTATGTTTATGTACGTATTTTGTATCAGCAAGTGTAAGGGAATAGTGTATAACTGCCTAGACTGATTGTAGTAGTACTTTTGTGTAACTCTGATAACCCTAAGTTAAGGAGTAACCATATGTACTATATTATTGTTGTATTATATGTAACTGTTCCGATGTGAGACTTGTATATTCTATTTTGTTCTATTCTTTTATTTTACCCCATGACAACTCACCTTTTGGATGCTTGGGCAACGACACACGAATACCGAGGATGTATTAAGTGTCCTTCCCAGGGGTCAGAAAGATAGGTCGTCACATATTTACACCAATTTTCTTCGTCAAAACTATGTCACTTTGGACTTATATAATTTGGTAATGGTAAAAATTCTAATATCGTCCATATTAAAATCTATAGTCCAAACACAAAGTCCTTGATTCAATAATAGCAATTATTATTAACCGAAAATACTCTAGCCAGAACTCTGACTTTGAGTTGACTTCATTTGACCGTGATACTAACCTCATATAACCGAGGGGACGAATCCTCTCTTGAATAGTGTTTCACTTCTAATGCTTCCACTCAACCCAAATGTAGACATTTAATGGACGTCGTACCACGACTTAAATATAACCAAAGCAGAGCTTCCATATAAAGATCAACGGTATTCTTAAGTCAAGATAACTATGTAATTTTGTCACGTCAATATTTTTGGTTTGACCTTAGTTATATTAACCAATAGAAAAATATCAAGTAATTTATTCCATAGTTATCCAATAACTATCAATACGTAACCCATTGGTACCCTCAGCAACCATGAGTAATACACTGCCTAATATTTGGAGAGCTTTACATACTCCAGTTTCAACAGTTGTATCGATATCCAGTCTTGATATATCTTGACTAGGAATATTTAAAGTGGTATATTTATTTTTGTTATGATAAATTACTCACGGTCGCAACACTTTGTAACTACTATCAGAAAACATACCATTTATGGATTTTCCATTAAATATATTTTAATTTAATTAATTAATTAATATAACACATTATATCAAGTATAGAGTAGAAAGAAAACGCCTTTTATTTCGAACAAGATTGGTTATCGAGTTAGATGTATAACAAATTACATAATTGCCCCTAGGGCATACCGTAACTCTATCATATAATAGGTGCCATGATCATGAAGTGAATACTGCCTAATCCAGATCTAGAGGACAAAACATTGACTGGTATAGCTCTCATGAAAGGCAAGGCGATCGATCTAGATCCCATGATAGGATTGCCGATGGATGTTGCACTCCTGCTAGAGCCATGCTCCTACTAGAGCCATGCACGACACTTGGCTTGGGCAAGGATCATGCTCCGCTTCTAAAGAAGCAAAAATTCAATGCGCTGAGGACAAAGCATCCGTGATGAGGTGGTGGGGCACAAGAGAGAAATAAATTATGTCCACACACATAAAAGAACATGAAAGGTTCTTTCCAATAGCGAGAATGGAGATCCACTCTCAAAGGAGATCCTCAAGGCTTACATACCTCGTCGATGTCTAATGACAGGCATGCAAAAGCATGATGGAGGTGCTAACCCCTCGGGTCACATCATAGGTTTTAATGAAAACATGAGAATAGGCTGCATCGGTGACCTCTCCAAGTGCACTTTGTTCTCCACCACACTCAAAAGGGAAGCATCTCGTTGGTTCCTTAATTTGTGGATCAACAACATTAAATCCTAGGAGCAAATGTTTAGTGAGTTCTAATAGAGTTAAGGGTCTGCCTTAGGGGCAATCATGTAGTTTGTTACATATATCTTACTCTGTGGTCAATCTTATTCAAAATAAAATGTGTTTTTGTTTCTATTATATACTCGCTATATAGTGATATAGATAACTAATTAATTAATTTAAAGTATATAAGCGGACAATCCTTAAATGATATGTTATGTGATAGTAATTACAAAGTATTATAATCATGAGAATTTTATCACATTGAAAATAACATATTGTTTTAAATATTCCTAGTCAAGATGTTTCAAGTAAGGGTATTGATTCATCCTTTGAGACTAGAGTACGTAACACTCTCTAAATGTTAGGCAGTGTTTTCTTATGGCTATTTGGGCACTAAGGGGTTACATACTGATATTTATTAAATAACGATAGAATGACTCACTCGAGAGTTTTTTTGTTGGTTAATATAACTATGGTCAAATAAAGAATCTCGAAGTAACGATGCTACATAGTTCTCTTAACTTGAGAACACCGTTAAACTTCAATGTGGACATTCCACTTTGATTATAGTTAAATCATGGCATGATGCCCATCAAACGACTGTAGTTAGGTCAGAGTTGAAGTATCGGAAGTGAAACACTATTCAATAGAGAATTTGTCTTCTCGGTTATACGAGGTTAGTATCATGGTCTACTGTAGTCAAATCAAAGTCAAAGCCTCTGACCAGAGCAGTACGGTTAATAAAAATTGTTATTATTGAACTAAAGACTTTGTATTTGGGCTAAGTAATTTGAATGTGGATGATGTTGGAATTTTGACCAAAACCAAATTCCATACGTCTTTACGTGATATAGTGTCAGAGATTGATATAAATAATCGTTACTATTTGACAATGCTAATGATTAAAATTGGATTGTGCCAAAAAGATATGTAAGCGATAAATTCGGTCAAAATGTCACTTCACTAGCTAAGGTGACGAGTGAACATTAATATTTGAATAGTTCGATAGTAATCCCTGACTGAATTTACACCTACAAGTCGTACAACCTCATTAATAGATTCTCCAAAATACCACATGATTTAATTGCTTTATAAATCGTTATTAATTAATTAATATTTTTGGAAATATTATTTATTTATTTGATGTATTTGATGTCATTAGTACATTTTTGGACGTCTTTAGTATTTACTCTGTTGCATATATAAAAGTTGTATATGTAAAAATTTATATAAGATATCAATAAGTATTTAAATTTGATTTAAATGTAACTATTTGCTAAGTTTTATTGAACAAATTGAATGGATATCCCACCTTATTCATTAACAATCATAGGAAGAAAAAGAAGTGCTGAGGCCAAAAATGGAACAATACCCAAAAACTTGTAGAATATAGAGATCTAGTAGAAAATATCAAGAAAGTAAAGAACATATAAGAATTTTTATAGTGGTTTGGCAATCTCTGGCCTACATCCACTTTATATTTTCATTGATTATGGGTTTGAGAGATATTTAAATCACAAGTACAAGAAATTGACATGTTCTTAAGCTTAGAACTGCCTACAATGTTTGCCTTGATGACTATTGTGAAGTGAGATAGGAGATGAAGAAGAAGAGGTGTCAAAAGTCCAGAAAAGATCCATTTTTGTTGCCATAGGGCTGGTATTTATAAAGAAACTACTCTGCAGGTCAGTTGAGTTGTACAAGGTCCAAATGCAAGCCCATAGGTGAAGGTAAGAGCATGTCGGTCTATTTCCCGATATGGACCTCTCGGTGCCGAGAGGTTTATATTGGTGAGAACTTCTCCTTCTTACTTACTTTTCCTCCTATCTCTGATTAGATGTATTCTAAACTCTTTTCCACTGAGATTGAGTAGTTCCCAATGATTTGCTTGACAACACTTGTATTACCTTGCTTTCTTTACTTTCTTCTCATTAATCATGAGAACTGCTTGTCCATCCTTAGGAAGAAGCGCTTGGTTATGGTCTCTCGAGGTAGTACTTAAGGTATATGAAGTTGAGTTGGTTCAAGTTGGAGAAAAGACCTCTCGATACAGGGAGGTTCCTCTCGGTACCGAGATCTTTCATTTGCTCCAATTGACTTGTAACTTTTCCAGTTTCATCCTCTAATCCTTCTAAGTGTTTTTTCAAGTTCATGAGTTGTTTAGCCTTCATTTTGGCCTTTTACTTCCAGTTGAAATCTGCTTGGCTAAAAACCCTGTTTGTAACGACCCGCCATTTTGGACCATTCGCGTCCATTATAAGTGTATAGGTAGACACTCATGCCGGAGTTGAATTGCTCAAAATACCGCGTTGTTAATTTAAATTTGGCAAAACTGAATATATATAGTAAATAAATAATCACAGATCACAGACACAGAGTAATAAATGTGCAGCGGAAATAAAGAGATAGTAGTTCATGAAGCTACTATATGAATATATAAAATACATTAGAGTTTACAACAGAAGAGTAATACGATACATCAGAGTTAAACCAGATACAACGGAAGAGTAACAGATACAAATCAGAAAACATCACTGGAATCTTCGAATATCTGAAAGCTGGATAGATAGCTGGATCTCCAAGCGAAGCTCCAACTCCAAAGGTGAGTCTCGAAAGCTGATCTACTCAGTCTGACCCGAGCGTAAGGCAAAACACAAAACACTCGAGTCAGGATTAACATTCTCATATTAATAAATCCAACTCAAGTGAAATAGCAATTAAATACAAGTAACTCAAAGGATGTTTGGAATAACCATCCTTTAAGGATCCGTTAAACTATCTACTATGTAGTAATGTACGATAAGTAGATAATGTCTATCAGTAATATAAAGATATCAAAGTAGGGTTAAGCAGGGCCCATACACCTCTTAACCTGTTTATTCCCAAAAGCATATACAAGACCGTAGTTTCCCCAAAACCGGAAGTCACCAGAGGGCAATCCATATACTAAAGGTACAAATCAAAATCGTAGTGGTCGCGAATAGGATAATCAGTATGACAAGGTACATGAGGCAATACCAACTAGGATACTAGTAGTTGCGTGATCCGGACTGATGTTGGGCATAGCAGCTACTACCCCAACACCGCGAAACAACACTCCCAAATCAAGGGGTGCACCCAAATCGAATCACAAATGTAATAGATATGGTATCGAAGAAGTGTGTCCGCTAGAGATGGCGAACCTCAATGGCCCGGCGCGGCTCCTGTTTTAGTCATGTCAGGGGTCATCCAAAAATCGTTCTCTTTCTTCAGTCAACGCGTTCACCAAAACCATCCACTTCGTTCTGGATCAACACTCCGCGTATAGTTATTAAAGTGGTTTCGGTTTAGATAGAGAGTATATCCATTACCGATCCCGGTCCCTTTAATAACTTTCGTAATTATTACACCGATTGGTCGTTTATATATTTCAAAAAAACCAAATCAATTTCAATTTCCAATAGAATTCGTAAATCAACCTTTCATTTGTCTTTCAAAACCCTTTCCATAAATTTTCGTTTCAAAACTTCCAAATTACACTTTCAAAGTCTTACAATTCAATTTCAATTTCTATTTAAAACAATTCAAATATTGATTCAAGTTCGTATATAAGTTTTATTTCGAAAATCATTTGAATTAATTTGATTTAACATTTAAATCAATTTAACTTCATTTATCGACTTTATTCAATATTCGTTAAGTAAATATTCTATTCAACAATTTCTATTAAATTTCCAATTCATTAAATCCATTATTCAAATTCAACTTCATTATATCAAAACTTACAAATTTAATTAAGTTAAATTTGTCAAATCAAATTCTTTAAATTTCAAGTCTTACATTGATTTCAATAAATCACATTTTATATCTTGTTAAAGAAATTCAATTTCACCTTTTTAATTACTTAAATAATTTTCCAAAACTTAATTAATAAAGAAACTCAATTTCAATTATTTACGAGGTAAAATTCACTTATTCAAAAGTTCAATTTCACATATTAAAGAATTCAATTCAATTTAATCATTAAATAATTCAATCTTATTTAATTATTAAATAATTCAAAACTTAATTATAAAATAATTTCAAAGTTTAATAATTTCAAACTTAATTCTAATTTCCAACTTAATTATTAAATCATCTCAAAGTTTAATAATTTTAAACTTAGTTATAGTTTCAAACTTAATTATTAAATCATTTCAAAGTTTAATAATTTCAAACTTAATTCAATAATTTCTCAAATTAAACAACATTCTTCCATCAATTTCATTGTTAACCTTTTGTTTCAGATTATTAAATATTAACATTTTCCTTTCATTAAAATTCAAATTTCAACTTCATTTCAAAACCATATTATTTGTTCAAATAAAATCTTCAATTATTTTCACATCAAATTATTGACCAATCGGGTTTTTATTTAATTTTCTATCCTAGGTCAAGGTTTAATTTGGGTATTTATCATTTCAACCCGATTCCAATTCAATTCAAAATCAAAGCATAACAAAGGGAACTTGCTGTGTGATAACTGGGATGGTGTCAAAGTAAATAAACAAGCAATAACAACAATCAATATCAATCCAATAATCAATCCAAATAATCCCGAAATAACCGTATTAATTCGCATTGTTATTTGTACGAATTAATATAATTATTTCTAGAATCTACACTATCATTTCATGTAGATTAAAGATTATCACATTACGGTTTTCACTTGTCATTCAATTTACAATTTCATACATCATCAATTTAACAACATACATTCAGTGGTTCAAAGTGTAATTAAACAAATCCTACGTGTCAATAAATTTAACAGTTTAAAGGGGTCATATTATACAAATTTAACTAATCAATTTTAAACATTTAACTAATCAATCAATTAACAACCAAACTGGATTATCATTTCATATATATAACAGATAATGGTGTCAGATGTCACAGGTGAACTGATACAGATGTAATTGCATATATAACAGTGTAATTAACTAACAACAGTATATTTCAATTGTCGTTTCAATTGAAATCAGATTTAATAAATAAAAGAACGTTAATCATGAGTGAGTGCTCACCTTCCGAGGCTAGAGAGAGATGAACGAGATGAGACGAGTTACGGATCCAAGCACGAATTTCGAAGCAAGGCAAGATGGATTCGAGTTCGGCGGACAATGCTGATAGATAAGAGTCGATGAGAAACGAATCAAAATAAATTTTGAAAGAACAGCAATGCTATATATATATTACTATTATTATCATTTTCCACGTAATCAATATTATATTAACACATATTACTTTGAATATAACAAAACCATATAAAACAACGTATATGCATAGTATAAAAAAAATAATGAATATATACTTACTTTTATAAACCAACGCACACCTACATATATATACTAGATAAAACTTACTGTAACACCATAAACTTAACATTTTAACCACATTAAAATATACTACATATATACAAACAGAATTTGTAACATATATAAATCAAATACCCAGATAGATTGCAGGTTTTACTTTAAAATATACATATATAGCTAGCACATTATACTTATATACACAGCAGATAATACTCGTTATATCCTTATACTTGCAACTCAGATTACTAAGATAACATAACAACATCTATATATTTTGATCGATCAAAATACCCATTATAGCATAATATATTTCAGACTATAAATACACATACTACTGCAATCATATTTATAATGCCTCCTTTAAAATAGACCCTATACTATAAACAGTTTATTATAATATGTATATAGAACTAAAATAAACTGAATACGTAAAAGTATATCAAAACAGTTATATATATATATATGTAAACTCAGTGTATGAGTATTACTCACCTAACCAAAAGTATACGAACAGCATATACATTAAAATGATTTTCCAACCTATACCTAAATAAAAGATTTATATAAATTGATTTACATATACAAAGTAACTGGAAAACTTATATGCCGTAACAATACTATACATAATATATAACTTACCTTACTAACTTTATAACTAATATTTACACACTAACAGTTCAAATATATGTCACAAACGAAATCATTGTCATGCGAACAATATAAACATGAAGACAAATGCAGCAGATCTATATAACTAACAGAGTATACATTGTAAAACAAAATACAATTTTATATATATTACTTATATAACCAATATACATGCACTGCTATCAAAATAAAATGTATACCTCTATATAAAGAACGGATGAGAAAAGATGGTGCTAAGGCTGGTGGGGCCGAAGGGGAGGGAGTGGAACTTGGACGTGGTGGTCTGAGAGGCGAGGGAAGGCAGTGGGTGTTCGGGCGGTTGTCGGTCATGTTGGAGGCGCAGAGCGGATTCGGGTTGTGGGTAGGGAAGGAGGCATTTATGTGAGGGGCGAAAGTGGAACAGGTGGGTGAACAAGTTCTCATACAAAAATATAAATTATATGTACAGGTTTCTACATTTTTTTTAGGAGGATGCGTGGGTAACAGGTTGAGGGTGGAGGAGAACTGCTGGAAGCTTGGGAAGAGAGGTTCGGCCACGCAAGATATCTGGAAAAATATGTGAACTTGAACGTTTTTTTTTATATGAAGCTGCTACAAATAAAGAAATATAGCAATGTACTGGCTTTGCAAATTTCTTTCTCAAAGAGGCAAAAGAATTGAACAAGCTATGCTAAAGAATGCAAAAGTAAAGAGAACGTACAGGTGGTTGGAAATAAAGTATTGGGACTTGTATAATTTAATAAATTATTGGGACTTGTATAATTTAATACAAGTATTCAGAGAACCAAAGTGAGAAAACGAAGAGACTGAAAATAAATTGACGAACCAGAATAAAAGTATGAACCGACAAAAGTAGAATCACAAAAGTCCAATATTAAATTAGGGAGAATTTATATGAAGTGGCGGTTAAATTTAAAAAGGTGGACAAATGAAAGGTTACGGAATGTCGAAAGTTTGAAAAACGGTTACTGATACGGTAATCATTTAACTAATTTCGTGGCGTGCCAGATCCTGAAATATGCAATTGAATATACCGCGATGATCAGCATGACGAGACGGTCATAACGGTATACAGATATCAGTGGTTCGATCATCCGATAAAAATCGATATCGGTACCAGAATACTGCTATTTTGCAGAAAATAAGAACGACGGAGCCAAAGATGTCCGAATTTGGAAAAACGACAAACTGAAATCTTGCTCAGAAGATGGTTTAGAATTTTTCTATGTAAAAATATTTAGGTTTCGGAAACATTTTATTTTCATCGCTTTTTAACTGATTAAATTGAAGTAAATTTACGCGCGAAATAAACTTTCGTATTTTCGGACGAAAATTTACCAGTCGCTATGTTTAACTAGACGTATTCCAAATATTAAGTTTTTTTTATTTCAAATTTTCGTTTAAAATTTCGTAAAATTTCAACTAATTACGTTATTAAAACGGTTGAAATTTACGGGTCGTTACACTCTCCCCCACTCAAAACTTTTCGTCCCCGAAAAGGAACGAGGTAGGAGAATAGAAACAACCAGAAAGAAAAACAGATTTGAAATACGAATAACAATTAATTTAAACCATATGAATTCAAATTTAAATTAATTGATATTCAATAATTGATTTAATCCATTTGATTCCACTAAAATCAATCTCAACTATTTCTAAATTCATTATCTTATTATCCAATTATCTTTAAGTTACAATTTTTAAAAACAATAAATTTGAATAGTCTTTTATTATAATCATATGCTCTACAACAATTTTAAATTCTTCTTATTCCAAATTACTGTTAAATTTATCCTACTTAATATATCTACTCACATATATTTAATCTATATAAATTAATTTAAACCATAAAAGTTCCGATTTAAATTAATTTACATCTATTAATTTCTTTTGAATTCAAGGTATTTTCATATGTTGATCAAATTTCAATCTATTAATTCTTTCAAAACAAATTTATTAAATTTTTCAAAACAAATTTATTTCATTATTAACTGGGTTTTACTAATTATCCTATCTAACTTTGTTAACATCTTTACAATCAAAATTTGGTGTTATATTAGAATTTTATTTACACATTCAATTTATCTTATATATTATCCAATTACATATTCAACTTCTGAATGATTTAGGTAAGTTATATTAGAATGCAGTTGAACAATATACAAATAAATTTTCCCAACTCAATTATTCAAGTTTAAATATTCATTCCAAATTTTAATTTTATTTATAATTAAAATCATCCTTTAACAAAATTTAAGAATTAAATTTCCGATAAACTTTAAACAATTTAGAGATATATATAATATATTTATATCATATCAAATTAAATTTAAAATAAGATACCTATATATATATAAATCAAATTATACTGAAGAAATTCAAATCAAAATATTTTTTTCAAAACAAAACCGTAGCAAAGCTACAGAATGGTTTCTCCACTTCGAAACTCGAAAATGAATGTCGATGATGCAGCCGCCATCACCGCAATTATTTTCCAGCGACAAAGAGAAGAGTACTGATTTCAACATTTTTAAAAATTCTTTGAAAACGATTTCTATTCGAAAATACTTTCAATACTATATACTTTAAAATTTTAAAACCAAAGTTCGAAATCACCGGAAACTAAATTCTCAAATTTCTGAATTAAATTCATTTCAAATTCCAAATCAATTTATAAACCGTATTTATAAATTTATTTAGAACAATAAATGATAATCGAATATTATCATTTCAAACAACCAATTTAATTAACTTATTAAATTCCAGAAAATTTTACTTATATATTTATAGTAAAATCATACAATTTCATTTATCAAATTTGAAAAATAATATTGTGTCAGTTTGCTCTGTTCAAGTGTTTTGGAAATCCTATCGATAGCGTTGATCAGACGAATCGATCGGAAACCCAAATCAACATCAACAACTCAAACAACACAATATATTTAAAACATTTTAAATATTAGTTTTACAAATACACTTCTTTGCTCGACGATACAGGAATGAATTTTCAAAATAAGGATAGGGATTCAAATTTTTGTTGACTCAAATCAAAGAGAATTTCGATTCGAAGATAGGTTTGAACAAGAAGATAAGATAATTCAATTACCACAATCGGGAGATGGATGAGTTTATTTAATTCACGGGCAACCTTAGCTGGGTCGTCCGTAACTTCAAGAATAAGATCAATGCTGAATTCCGAGGTAATTCAACACTCGACCTCTAGAGATGAGATTCAGGTATAGTAGGGAATAGATAGCATCGTAAACCGAGGATACAGAAATCTCCGGTAAATCAATGCCTATTATAAAGGAGTTTTGCTCCTTTACGAATCATTTGAAGTTTGGCGAGACCGCCGATTCATTATAAGGGTTCATTCGAAGTGGAGTTATGAGATGCTCCAGAATTGAAAGAAGACGAATAGTGAGGGACACGAATGAAATTTGGAACCGTAGGGAACATTCCAAAATTCAAAGAAATCGAGTCGAAAGGAAGAGATTGAAACTCGAAATGAAAGTGATTCTGTAAATACATTTACTCTATATGTTAAGTTTTGCCTAGAGCTACCAAAGCTCTGATACCAACTGTAACGACCCGCCATTTTGGACCATTCGCGTCCATTATAAGTGTATAGGTAGACACTCATGCCGGAGTTGAATTGCTCAAAATACCGCGTTGTTAATTTAAATTTGGCAAAACTGAATATATATAGTAAATAAATAATCACAGATCACAGACACAGAGTAATAAATGTGCAGCGGAAATAAAGAGATAGTAGTTCATGAAGCTACTATATGAATATATAAAATACATTAGAGTTCACAACAGAAGAGTAATACGATACATCAGAGTTAAACTAGATACAACGGAAGAGTAACAGATACAAATCAGAAAACATCACTGGAATCTTCGAATATCTGAAAGCTGGATAGATAGCTGGATCTCCAAGCGAAGCTCCAACTCCAAAGGTGAGTCTCGAAAGCTGATCTACTCAGTCTGACCCGAGCGTAAGGCAAAACACAAAACACTCGAGTCAGGATTAACATTCTCATATTAATAAATCCAACTCAAGTGAAATAGCAATTGAAATACAAGTAACTCAAAGGATGTTTGGAATAACCATCCTTTAAGGATCCGTTAAACTATCTACTATGTAGTAATGTACGATAAGTAGATAATGTCTATCAGTAATATAAAGATATCAAAGTAGGGTTAAGCAGGGCCCATACACCTCTTAACCTGTTTATTCCCAAAAGCATATACAAGACCGTAGTTTCCCCAAAACCGGAAGTCACCAGAGGGAAATCCATATACTAAAGGTACAAATCAAAATCGTAGTGGTCGCGAATAGGATAATCAGTATGACAAGGTACATGAGGCAATACCAACTAGGATACTAGTAGTTGCGTGATCCGGACTGATGTTGGGCATAGCAGCTACTACCCCAACACCGCGAAACAACACTCCCAAATCAAGGGGTACACCCAAATCGAATCACAAATGTAATAGATATGGTATCGAAGAAGTGTGTCCGCTAGAGATGGCGAACCTCAATGGCCCGGCGCGGCTCCTGTTTTAGTCATGTCAGGGGTCATCCAAAAATCGTTCTCTTTCTTCAGTCAACGCGTTCACCAAAACCATCCACTTCGTTCTGGATCAACACTCCGCGTATAGTTATTAAAGTGGTTTCGGTTTAGATAGAGAGTATATCCATTACCGATCCCGGTCCCTTTAATAACTTTCGTAATTATTACACCGATTGGTCGTTTATATATTTCAAAAAAACCAAATCAATTTCAATTTCCAATAGAATTCGTAAATCAACATTTCATTTGTCTTTCAAAACCCTTTCCATAAATTTTCGTTTCAAAACTTCCAAATTACACTTTCAAAGTCTTACAATTCAATTTCAATTTCTATTTAAAACAATTCAAATATTGATTCAAGTTCGTATATAAGTTTTATTTCGAAAATCATTTGAATTAATTTGATTTAACATTTAAATCAATTTAACTTCATTTATCGACTTTATTCAATATTCGTTAAGTAAATATTCTATTCAACAATTTCTATTAAATTTCCAATTCATTAAATCCATTATTCAAATTCAACTTCATTATATCAAAACTTACAAATTTAATTAAGTTAAATTTGTCAAATCAAATTCTTTAAATTTCAAGTCTTACATTGATTTCAATAAATCACATTTTATATCTTGTTAAAGAAATTCAATTTCACCTTTTTAATTACTTAAATAATTTTCCAAAACTTAATTAATAAAGAAACTCAATTTCAATTATTTACGAGGTAAAATTCACTTATTCAAAAGTTCAATTTCACATATTAAAGAATTCAATTCAATTTAATCATTAAATAATTCAATCTTATTTAATTATTAAATAATTCAAAACTTAATTATAAAATAATTTCAAAGTTTAATAATTTCAAACTTAATTCTAATTTCCAACTTAATTATTAAATCATCTCAAAGTTTAATAATTTTAAACTTAGTTATAGTTTCAAACTTAATTATTAAATCATTTCAAAGTTTAATAATTTCAAACTTAATTCAATAATTTCTCAAATTAAACAACATTCTTCCATCAATTTCATTGTTAACCTTTTGTTTCAGATTATTAAATATTAACATTTTCCTTTCATTAAAATTCAAATTTCAACTTCATTTCAAAACCATATTATTTGTTCAAATAAAATCTTCAATTATTTTCACATCAAATTATTGACCAATCGGGTTTTTATTTAATTTTCTATCCTAGGTCAAGGTTTAATTTGGGTATTTATCATTTCAACCCGATTCCAATTCAATTCAAAATCAAAGCATAACAAAGGGAACTTGCTGTGTGATAACTGGGATGGTGTCAAAGTAAATAAACAAGCAATAACAACAATCAATATCAATCCAATAATCAATCCAAATAATCCCGAAATAACCGTATTAATTCGCATTGTTATTTGTACGAATTAATATAATTATTTCTAGAATCTACACTATCATTTCATGTAGATTAAAGATTATCACATTACGGTTTTCACTTGTCATTCAATTTACAATTTCATACATCATCAATTTAACAACATACATTCAGTGGTTCAAAGTGTAATTAAACAAATCCTACGTGTCAATAAATTTAACAGTTTAAAGGGGTCATATTATACAAATTTAACTAATCAATTTTAAACATTTAACTAATCAATCAATTAACAACCAAACTGGATTATCATTTCATATATATAACAGATAATGGTGTCAGATGTCACAGGTGAACTGATACAGATGTAATTGCATATATAACAGTGTAATTAACTAACAACAGTATATTTCAATTGTCGTTTCAATTGAAATCAGATTTAATAAATAAAAGAACGTTAATCATGAGTGAGTGCTCACCTTCCGAGGCTAGAGAGAGATGAACGAGATGAGACGAGTTACGGATCCAAGCACGAATTTCGAAGCAAGGCAAGATGGATTCGAGTTCGGCGGACAATGCTGATAGATAAGAGTCGATGAGAAACGAATCAAAATAAATTTTGAAAGAACAGCAATGCTATATATATATTACTATTATTATCATTTTCCACGTAATCAATATTATATTAACACATATTACTTTGAATATAACAAAACCATATAAAACAACGTATATGCATAGTATAAAAAAAATAATGAATATATACTTACTTTTATAAACCAACGCACACCTACATATATATACTAGATAAAACTTACTGTAACACCATAAACTTAACATTTTAACCACATTAAAATATACTACATATATACAAACAGAATTTGTAACATATATAAATCAAATACCCAGATAGATTGCAGGTTTTACTTTAAAATATACATATATAGCTAGCACATTATACTTATATACACAGCAGATAATACTCGTTATATCCTTATACTTGCAACTCAGATTACTAAGATAACATAACAACATCTATATATTTTGATCGATCAAAATACCCATTATAGCATAATATATTTCAGACTATAAATACACATACTACTGCAATCATATTTATAATGCCTCCTTTAAAATAGACCCTATACTATAAACAGTTTATTATAATATGTATATAGAACTAAAATAAACTGAATACGTAAAAGTATATCAAAACAGTTATATATATATATATATATATATGTAAACTCAGTGTATGAGTATTACTCACCTAACCAAAAGTATACGAACAGCATATACATTAAAATGATTTTCCAACCTATACCTAAATAAAAGATTTATATAAATTGATTTACATATACAAAGTAACTGGAAAACTTATATGCCGTAACAATACTATACATAATATATAACTTACCTTACTAACTTTATAACTAATATTTACACACTAACAGTTCAAATATATGTCACAAACGAAATCATTGTCATGCGAACAATATAAACATGAAGACAAATGCAGCAGATCTATATAACTAACAGAGTATACATTGTAAAACAAAATACAATTTTATATATATTACTTATATAACCAATATACATGCACTGCTATCAAAATAAAATGTATACCTCTATATAAAGAACGGATGAGAAAAGATGGTGCTAAGGCTGGTGGGGCCGAAGGGGAGGGAGTGGAACTTGGACGTGGTGGTCTGAGAGGCGAGGGAAGGCAGTGGGTGTTCGGGCGGTTGTCGGTCATGTTGGAGGCGCAGAGCGGATTCGGGTTGTGGGTAGGGAAGGAGGCATTTATGTGAGGGGCGAAAGTGGAACAGGTGGGTGAACAAGTTCTCATACAAAAATATAAATTATATGTACAGGTTTCTACATTTTTTTTAGGAGGATGCGTGGGTAACAGGTTGAGGGTGGAGGAGAACTGCTGGAAGCTTGGGAAGAGAGGTTCGGCCACGCAAGATATCTGGAAAAATATGTGAACTTGAACGTTTTTTTTTTATATGAAGCTGCTACAAATAAAGAAATATAGCAATGTACTGGCTTTGCAAATTTCTTTCTCAAAGAGGCAAAAGAATTGAACAAGCTATGCTAAAGAATGCAAAAGTAAAGAGAACGTACAGGTGGTTGGAAATAAAGTATTGGGACTTGTATAATTTAATACAAGTATTCAGAGAACCAAAGTGAGAAAACGAAGAGACTGAAAATAAATTGACGAACCAGAATAAAAGTATGAACCGACAAAAGTAGAATCACAAAAGTCCAATATTAAATTAGGGAGAATTTATATGAAGTGGCGGTTAAATTTAAAAAGGTGGACAAATGAAAGGTTACGGAATGTCGAAAGTTTGAAAAACGGTTACTGATACGGTAATCATTTAACTAATTTCGTGGCGTGTCAGATCCTGAAATATGCAATTGAATATACCGCGATGATCAGCATGACGAGACGGTCATAACGGTATACAGATATCAGTGGTTCGATCATCCGATAATAATCGATATCGGTACCAGAATACTGCTATTTTGCAGAAAATAAGAACGACGGAGCCAAAGATGTCCGAATTTGGAAAAACGACAAACTGAAATCTTGCTTAGAAGATGGTTTAGAATTTTTCTATGTAAAAATATTTAGGTTTCGGAAACATTTTATTTTCATCGCTTTTTAACTGATTAAATTGAAGTAAATTTACGCGCGAAATAAACTTTCGTATTTTCGGACGAAAATTTACCAGTCGCTATGTTTAACTAGACGTATTCCAAATATTAAGTTTTTTTTATTTCAAATTTTCGTTTAAAATTTCACAAAATTTCAACTAATTACGTTATTAAAACGGTTGAAATTTACGGGTCGTTACACTGTTAAAACTTGCCCCTAAAAGTATGCCTTATGAATGTAAAGTATCTTTGCTTAGTAACAAGTTTCAGTGGTAGTCGACTTCTGACATCAAGCATCCAATTATCCATTGATCGGAGTTGTGGTGAATCATCCAATCCACAGGCTTATTAGCTAAATGGCAATTGGCGCATACAATTCGCCCGGTTGCTTCTCGTGGATTTTCATAACTTTTCTGCGCAAAAATGGGATACGCATTTGAAATAGATGCTCGAGTTATTACATATATCATGATCGATACAGAAATAAATTGAGTCATCTGTTCCTTTACCCAAGAAAAAGTATTTCTATTTTGCATGATCCAATCATTGATCCCGGAATTTCTACAATAAATTAGATAGGTAGCTAGTATAGTTCCCTATCTACGAGTCTGCCATTGTACTGAAAAAATTCAATGAAAAAAGGACGAAGGCTTTGAAAAGTATAAAGAATGAAAAAAATGCCCTTTTTTACGTGAAAAAACTTTTTGATTGATATCAGGAAATCAAATAAGTTTATCATTCATTCATTGAATGATAAATGACTACAAGCGAAGGAGATACGCGATTTAAAAAACGGAAGATCCAATATTTCTCAATTGTATCTAGAATAACTGGAAAAGTGGAAACAAGACCAGATATAATTTGCTCATTATGCGCCAATCCAAAATCATTGTAGATCGAACCAATCATTAGTTCCCAACCATGGGTTGAGTGAAATCCAATCCATAAATCAGTAACTAAAAGAATAGAAAAAGCTTTTATTGTGTCACTTAAGTTATAGAAGAATTCCTGAATCCAAGAATTCAGAATAACAAGTTCTTCATTACCCAGAATAAAATAACCACTTAGAATAGTAAAACAGATTATATTTATCGACAAATGCAAAATGATATGGAGATGATATTCATTATGTGTTTTGACCAATTGTATCATTTCTTTGTGTATTCCTATACTAAGCTTTTTTATATGTGTCTCTGGGTATTCTTTTATCATTTCATCCAACAAGAATAGTTCTTCTAATTCTAGGAATTTTCTAAAACATTTTTCTCTTGAATATCATTAAAAAAAATTCTAATTGCCTAGTATTCCACCAATGAATAATCCAAGGTTCCAGACTTTTTTGAAATGAGAGAGAGATCCACCAGGGCAAAAATATTATAGATGCAAGATACGCGAGGGAAGCCAATGCTTTCTTTTCAAAAAAAATATTGGAGATTGTGTAATGCTTACTCTCAAACTCTTTGTTTAAACAATAGTCATTTTTTTTGTTTCTCTCTTCATCTTTGGATTCTTATCTAATGATCCGGTCCGTAATCCTGGACGTAAGGAATAAAAAAAAGATTTTGAAAGTCTGAAGCGATCGAGGGGAGCGGAGAGAGAGGGATTCGAATCCTCGGTACAAATAACTCAAACAACGGATTAGCAATCTGTCGCTTTAGTCCACTCAGCCATCTCTCCCAATTCAAATTGAAAATTTTTATGTGGTGTGACAGGCGAAGTAAAAAAAATTAAATTGAAAAACCTTACTTCCTTGATTTTCATTTTGTAAGAAAAGTCCATTCCCCCGGCCAGTACTTAACTAGGTCGGGTTATTACATTACTTCTGATGAATCAATCATTTCATAGATCAAATGATTTCATTTTTTGTTTTTATTATATCAAATCAAAGATACTTGTTATTGAAGTTATTGAAGTAACAATAAAGACAATTTTTATCTCCATTCCAAGTGTAATTTCTTAGTATTAGTAATATAATACTATAGAAAATACTATGGGGTTGCTTTTTCCAATAAACGTTGGTTACATTTCATTATGTTATTTGTGCCAGTAACCGGTTTATGGATGAGTGCTCTTGGGGTAGTTGGTCTGGCTTTGAACCTACGTGCCTATGACTTTGTTTCCCAAGAAATCCGCACAGCGGAGGATCCTGAATTTGAGACTTTCTACACCAAAAATATTTTATTAAACGAAGGTATTCGTGCTTGGATGGCAGCTCAGGATCAGCCTTATGAAAACCTTATATTCCCTGAGGAGGTTCTACCCCATGGAAACGCTCTTTAATGGAACTTTAGCTTTAGCTGGTCGTGACCAAGAAACCACCGGTCGGATTCTTCTAAAAACCAAAGGCCGTTCTAGACCTGTTATAGCTAAGGACTTCAGCCCTTGCTTTAGTGTCAACCACGAATCATTATCAACCTGTCATTATCCGAGGTATCATATTGTATATCAGAATAATCCCATGTTCACTCAGGATTTATCTATTTTACTCTTATTATAAGGCATTCAAATCTTTATATTAGGTCAATATTCATTCCAGGGTTCGATCTCACTAGGTCGTTTATCATCCAACTAGAGTTCGATCTATCTGGGTCGTTTATCATCCAATCTAGGGTTCAATCTCTCTAGATTGTTTAACATCCAATCTAGGGTTCGATCCCTCCGGATCCTTGCTAATCCCAATCCGCTCGCTCTCCGACGAGGGGACTCAATGACGGGTAAGTCCGTCTGCACACTCTCTGGTGAAAGGACCTACTCTTAATCTCTCCGGATCTTTGATGAGCCTAACCCACTCGCTCTTCAGCGAGGGGACTCAATGACAAGCAAGTTCATCCACTTACTCAGAGGACTTACTTCCTACGGTCACTGCCATGATCAACATCAGTCATCATGTTCAAGTGGATTTCAAAAATCAATATTCAAATCAAAGCAAGCAAGAAAACATCCTAAATATTCATCTCATACATTCGCCTCAGAGCGTGACTAGAGACCAATCGAGGTCTTATGCACGTGTAAATAGTCTGAGGTTATTTTCATCTTAACTACTCAAAAAGGAAAGCAAAGCAGAGGAAACGAACCTAACTTGCGTCCATCCTGATTATGGGAATACCATCCTTGACCCAGATCCCTGTTCGTATTTTAATGCATTTGCTACAAATGGTGGCTACTTCAGATGCACCATCATAGTTCAGTTCCATACATACTATTGGAGTTAGTTGCTCTGAACCAATTCTTCTATCAAATTGCAAAGGTGTCTGCACTCGTTCGTTTCGTGTCCGTCTAGCTCGTGGAACAGGCAAAACTTTTCATATCTTCTCTCCTGATCTGTGGGTTCCCTCTTAGTTGGCCTCCGTTAGGAGATCTACCACTAGCATCTAGGTATATCCTCTTCGGGGTTTCAGTTAGGTCAGTGTAAGAAGAGAACTTCAATTCCATCCTCTGCCGTTTCGGTCCATCAAAATTGTTATCAGCTTTTCGCTTCCCCTTATCTTTCCCATATCATGCTCCTGACAATTCTCCGTCATCCACAACATTAATATTAGCATCATCAGCTTTAGCATCCTTTTGACAGATATCTTTCATGTTCATGGTAAAATTCCACGATATCCATCAGTGGATCTCTTTCTAATGCAATTTTGAAGTCGGTCTTGCTTATGAGTCTAGACACTACCGCTATTAGGATTATCGATGGATCCGGCTTATCCACTACGGTGCAGGCCATGTTGAATCTCATCAGATAGCCTCATAAGGTCTATCTGCCCCTTTGCTTTACTCTTGATAGCGCCGTCACATTCTTTGGTCAAGAAATATGAACCTTGAACTATCTCAGGAACCTATTCACTAACTCGGTCCATGTGCATATAGAACCATTCTCCAACCGTCTAAACCACATTGATGCTAAACCTGTCAAATATAATGGGAAGCATCATCCCATCACCCCTTCAGAAGCGTCCAACACCTCCATATGTCAGATGTATCTCATTAGATGAACCATTGGATAGTTTGCCCATCGTACATTTCCAACGTTAGAAGTTTGAAATCGGGAGGATTACTCGCATTACGGATGTTATGGGTAAATGGATTCCTATTTACGTCCTCCAAACTCTGGTCTGGAGGTCCACCTCTCGCTATCCTTCTGAACAACTCGGCTTTTCGGTTGTTTCCCTCCAATGAAGGCCTTCGATCAATGCTGCACTCTACCTCCAACTCCTATTAGGGAATTTCGACACATACTCCTCTGGCTGCATTCTTGCATTCTAATCTATACCGTTGGCTTCATTTTTCCCTTATTCCTGCATGGAAACTGACGTAGCGGATAATTCAAAACGATCTTCAATCGATGAAAGTAGCAGTCGATGGATTGATGAATGCTGAATTGCCCGAATTCGTTGATCCGAAGATATCGAACTCTAGCTATCTCGAACTCGTTGATCGCGCACGATACCGGGTTCAAAGATCTTCAATTCTTCAAGCGTTGATCAAGCGCACTTGATTCCGCGAATCGGCTTCTACAATCGTTGAATCGAGCGCACTCGATTATCCGAAAGAGGAGATAGGAGATTACACTCAACTACCAATTTGGAATGAAAGCACAAAGCAATCAAAAGAGAATTTTATTCAATATTCAACAACCTTTACAAATGAAACAACTCGCCTATTTATAGGCTACAACACGCAAGCAGAAAAAAATTCAACTCCTAAGTCGGCAATTGGATGGGGTAGGTCGCTGAAATTAGGTCGGAGGTTGTAGCTTAGGTCGTAGATCGGCATGGGAATTGGAGATAGGTCGTAGGTCGGCAGGAAGGTTGAGGATAGGTCGTAGGTTGCGATTGAGGTGGGAGTTAGGTCGGAGCCTCTGGTCTTCGAACCTAGGTATGCTGCTTCATCATCCTCCCCTTGTTGACAAAAATTCGACCTCGAATTTGTACTTCTCTCTTTTTCAACAAGCTCATCTCCATGGTACGGAATCAAATGTTTAACGTTGAAAACGTCAGCAGTGTGAATGTGATCTGGCAACTTTAACTGATAAGCATTGTCATTGATTTTCTTCAAGATTTCTACTGGTCCAATCTTTCGAGCTTTCAACTTGTTGTAAGTCCCAACTGGAAAACGATCTTTCGTCAATACCGCGTAAACAAAATCACCCTCTTTGAAGACTACACTCCTTCGTTTCTTATCCGCCATTTGTTTGTACTTCTCATTTGTCTTTTCCAATCGTTCCTGAACGATTCTATGGCACTCCGTCAACCCTTCAACAAAATCAGCAGCTTTCTTAACTGTCTTCTTTGATTGTGGTATTACCGTTAAATCCAACGGTCCCTTCGGTAAGCTCGAATAAACAATCTGGAATGGACTGAACCCAGTACTTCGATTCACAGCATGATTATGGGCAAATTC
Organism: Allium fistulosum; assembly: GCA_030737815.1. Lineage (NCBI taxonomy): Eukaryota > Viridiplantae > Streptophyta > Magnoliopsida > Asparagales > Amaryllidaceae > Allium > Allium fistulosum. The sequence goes on along the minus strand of CM060903.1, from coordinate 761,996,320 downwards.
TGCCTGACATAACTTCACATCCCAACTCTTTAGATTATCTTGAACAAGACACCTCAACAAGTTTCCCAACGATCGATTAACCACCTCCGTTTGTCCATCAGTTTGCGGATGATAAGCACTACTAAACTTCAGCTTTGTTCCCACCATTTTCCACAAACTCAACCAAAAATGACTCAAAAATCGAGTATCTCGATCTGACACAATAGATTCTGGCAATCCATGAAGTCGATAGATCTCCTTGAAAAACAACTGAGCAACATGAACAGCATCTGCCGTTTTCTTACAAGCAATAAAGTGTGCCATCTTCGAAAATCTGTCAACCACCACATAAATGGAATCATTACCACGCTGCGTTCTCGGCAATCCCAACACAAAGTCCATGCTGATATCAACCCATGGTTTGGTAGGCACCGGTAACGGCATATATAGCCCCGCATTCGTCGCTGTTCCTTTTGAAACCTGACAAATATGACACCTTTCCACAAACCTTTCCACCTCTTTCCTCATTGATGGCCAAAAGTAGGACTGTGAAATCAACTGCAAGGTACGGTCTCTCCCAACATGTCCCTCTTCGTGTAACTCCTTGATAATCTTCATTCTCAGACTACCATCCGGGATGCACAATCGACTTCCTTTAAAAAGAAAACCATCTACCATCAAAAACTCATCCGTATTTCCTTCCTTTACTTTTTCAACAAATTTCACAAAGTAAGGATCTTCTTCAATCAATTCTGGCAATAATTCAAAACCTGTTACTTCCACTTTCATTGTTGTCAACAAATGATTCCTCCTACTCAAAGCATCAGCCACACGATTGGTTACCCCTGACTTGTGCTTAACGACAAAAGTAAACTGTTGCAAATAAGCAATCCACGATGCATGTCTCGCTGAAATCTTGTCTTGTCCTTGTAAATGTTTCAACGCCTCGTGATCAGTGTATAAAACAAATTCTTTCTGGAATAAGTAATGTCGCCAGTGCTTCACCGCTTGAACAACAGCATAAAATTCCACATCATAGGTACTGTATCTCATCTTTGCTCCTGACAACTTCTCGCTGAAATATGCAATAGGACGCCCATTCTGACTCAACACCCCTCCAATTCCAACCTTTGACGCATCAGTATGCAGTTCAAACAATAACTGAAAATCTGGTAATACAAGAATTGGTGCAGATGTCAGCAACTTCTTGATCTTCCCAAAAGCACTCCCTGCTTCCTCTGTCCATGCAAACTGTTTACCTTTCATGCAATCTGTAACAGGCGCCATCACACTACTAAAGTGTGGTATAAACCTTCGATAGAATGAAGCCAACCCATGAAAACTACGAACTTCCGTTATCGTCTTGGGCTGCGGCCAATTTCGGATCGCCTCAACTTTACTTTGGTCAACCTGTATTCCTTTCTCTGAAACAACATACCCCAGAAATAACACGCTATGCGTCATGAACACGCACTTCTTCGTTGCAGCATAGAATTGTTCTTGTCGCAATACCATCAGCACTTCTCTAAGATGATTCAAATGTTCCTCTGGACTCCCACTGTAAATAAGAATATCATCGAAATACACCACCACAAATTTCCCAATGAATGGTCGAAAAATCTGATTCATCACCCTCATGAAAGTACTTGGTGCATTGGATAAACCAAATGGCATGACCAACCATTCGTATAGACCCTCCCTGGTTTTAAAAGCAGTCTTCCACTCATCTCCTGGTCAGATACGAATTTGATGATATCCGCTCTTCAAATCAATCTTCGAAAAGATAGTAGCTCCGCTTATTTGATCTAACAAGTCATCCAACCTCGGCATTGGAAATCTATATCTCACAGTAATCTTATTCAATGCTCGACTGTCAGTGCACATCCTCCATGTCCCATCCTTCTTGGGTACCAATAAAGCTGGTACAGCACAAGGACTCAGACTCTCCTGCACACGCCCCTGCTCAAGCAATTCCTCTACCTGCCTCCGTAATTCTTCATGTTCCGTCGGACTCATTCGATAATGTGGTCGGTGTGGCAATACAGCACCTGGAACAAGATCTATCTGATGTTGTATGTCCCTCAACGGTGGCAACTCCGTTGGTAATTCCTCTGGAAATACATCGTCAAATTCTTTCAAAACTGGTTTAACTTCTTCAGGAATTTCAGCTTCTTCACTGCTCTCACGCCCAATCAACAAGAATACTTCTGGTTCTTCCTCAACCTCTTTAACAAACTCTTTTTTTAAGTCAATAAAGTTTTCAGCTCTTCAATTTCTTCTGATTTACTTTCTTCTTGTGATCTCTTCTTCGGAACTAAGATAATCTTCGTGCCTTTAAACATAAAACTGTAGCTATTGGTCCGACCGTCATGTTGTACTGCTCGATCATACTGCCATGGTCTTCCCAATAATAAGTGGCAAACGTCCATCTCTACTACATCACACCATATTTCATCTTTGTATTTCTTCCCAATAGAGAATGGTACACGAACTCGTCTATCCACTTTCACTTCTCCTCCTTTTCTCAACCATGCTAACTTGTATGGACTCGGATGTTTCTCTGTCTTCAATTTCAACTTTGTCACAGCTTCGGTTGAAATAATATTATCACAGCTTCCTGCGTCGATCACAAACTTACACACCTTCCCCAGAATAGTACATGTTGACTGAAAGATATTACTCCTCAACCAACTAGCTTCCTCCTGCTTCGGTGTTAAACACGATCTCCTCAGCATTAGGTTACAACCTTCATCCCCTGACGCAATATCTTGCTCATCCTCCTCAACTGGGCTAGAACAATCTCCATCACCATCCTCATCCTCAACTTCTGCAATCATGGTTCTCTTCTTTGGCTTTGGACACTCACTGCTTTTATGACCCAATTCTTGACAATTGTAACATTTAAACCCATTGTTAACTTTCGCCTTCTCAACCTCCTTCACCACTGGTCTACTGATAGGTTTAGAAATGTTAGAACCTCCACCAACACCCTTCGCTTGGTTGTTAGAATTAGTAAACACACCACTTCCTCGTCTCCCTTGTTTTTCCCAAGCCAACGCTTTCTGATGTGCTTCTGCCACAGATCTTGGATCGAACATATTAACCATATCCTGAATCTGCATTCTCAATCCTCCAATGAACCTAGATGTCAGCTGCTCTTCTGTTTCCATAATATCATTCCTTGCAATGAGTTGATAGAATTCATCAGCATAGTCATTAACTGTCTTTGTGCCCTGCCTCAAGTTCTGCAAACGTTGATACATCAAAGATTGATAATTGTATGGTAAGAACGTTGCTTTCATTAATTTCTTCATCTTCTCCCAAGATTCAACTTTTGACTTTCCCATTCGTTCACGTGTAAGCTTGGTCTGCTGCCACCATGCCAAAGCTCTACCCCTCAGCCTCGTAGCAACCAACTTCACTTTACGATGTCCTGGAACTTCCTTGAAGTCAAAAATCTCCTCTACATTAGCCACCCAATCTAGAAACTCCTCCGCTTGCATACCACCCTTGAATTCAGGAATTTCTGTCTTCATCCCCGACTCCCACTTGTGATCATACTCAGAATAGTTTCTTCCTTGACCTCTTCCTTGAATACTACCACCATCATACTCTTCTTCAAAATCAGATGCATAACGATGTCGATTATGACCACCAACATCTCTACTATCATTGCGTCTTCCACCTCCATCCCTTCTATCGACATTCCTCCGTTCACGATCATTCACGTTCCTCCCACGCCCTTGATCATTTTCAATACTTCGGTCTCGATTGGAATGTGGCGAGACTCTACTACCTCCATGATTAGATTCTGGTGAAACCCTTCTCCGATTTTGATTCATCTCCGTCATAAGTTTTCTAACCGGCCAATTCCTTCGTTAAGCTTTTCACTAAAATTCTCATTGATTCTTTGCTCCATCTCATCAGCTTCTTCTCTTCGATACAAAGCGTCTACGTTTTGGTGGCGATTAGCTCTTCTTGGCGGCATGATTGAATACTTCCCAAATTCCAAAACACTTCAAATTCAAACACTTTTCGAACTTTGATCCAAAATGAAATGGATTGAAAACTCCAACTTTGTTGCAAAATATGATGAACACGATGAACACAACCTCAACACTTCAAATTCTCGGCTCCAAGACTCGATTTAGCTATGATTGGCTAAAACAAGCTCTGATACCAAAAACTGACGCAGCGGATATTTCAAAATGATCTTCAATCGATGAAAGTAGCAGTCGATGGATTGATGATTGCTGAATTGCCCGAATTCGTTGATCCGAAGATACCGAACTCTAGCTATCTCGAACTCGTTGATCGCGCACGATACCGGGTTCAAAGATCTTCAATTCTTCAAGCGTTGATCAAGCGCACTTGATTCCGCGAATCGGCTTCTACAATCGTTGAATCGAGCGCACTCGATTATCCGAAAGAGGAGATAGGAGATTACACTCAACTACCAATTTGGAATGAAAGCACAAAGCAATCAAAAGAGAATTTTATTCAATATTCAACAACCTTTACAAATGAAACAACTCGCCTATTTATAGGCTACAACACGCAAGCAGAAAAAAATTCAACTCCTAAGTCGGCAATTGGATGGGGTAGGTCGCTGAAATTAGGTCGGAGGTTGTAGCTTAGGTCGTAGATCGGCATGGGAATTGGAGATAGGTCGTAGGTCGGCAGGAAGGTTGGGGATAGGTCGTAGGTCGCGATTGAGGTGGGAGTTAGGTCGGAGCCTCTGGTCTTCGAACCTAGGTATGCTGCTTCATCAGAAACTTTGGTACATACTCCTTCAATCGTTGTGCATATGCATTCTAACTTGCGTTTATGTATCCTCAGTTACATTCGCTCTTGGCATTCCAACTCGTCCCAAGCCTGAACCGACATTTCCCCCAAGTGAATTCCCCTCGGTATCGAGAGGATTGAGGTCGGCACCGAGTGGTCCTGGTTATGGGGGAATTGTTCTTCTTTTCTCTCCTCCAACTCTGGTGCTCCTACATTAGTATATGGTTCTTGGTTCGGAATTCCAGCAACTCTAGCTTTTCCATGCTGCCCTAACCTTTGGAAAAATCCATGTAACATCTCCTGTTGTCAAGCCATTATTTCATCTTGCATTTCTTTCATCATTCTCTCCATCTCTTCTTTGGTCACATAGATGGAATCATTAGAATTTGAGGACACCACTTGGTTGCTCCATGTCTTGGTTGACTCCCTTCAATCCTATATCTAGTGTTAGGCCTCTTCATCTTCTCCAAACTGCAGATCCAATCTTTAGGTTGTAAACTCTAGCTCTTTCTTAGTGAAAGCACCAAAATGTTAATACCAAAAGTTCCATAACACCCAAAAACCTGTATAAATATAGAGATATAGCAAAAAATAGCAAGAAAGTAAAGAACACACAAGAATTTTTATAGTAGTTTGGCAATCTCTAGCCTATGTCCACTTTATATTTTTATTGATTATGGGTTTGAGAGAGATTTATATCACAAGTACAAGGAATTGATTGGTTCTTAAGCGTATAACTACCAATAATGTCTGTCTTGGTGACTATTATGAAGAGAGATAGGGGATAAAGAAGAAGAAGTGTTAAAAGTTCAAAAAAGATCCATCTTTAGTTGCCATAGGGCTGGTATTTATAAATATATCGCTCTGTAGGTCTATAGGGTCGAGTTGTACAAGGTCCAAATGCACTCCTACATGTGGAGGTGAGAGCACACCGACCTATTTCCCTATATGGACCTCTCGGTACCGAGAGGTTCCCCTCGATGCCGAGAGCTTTATATTGGTAAGAACTTCCCCTTCTTACTTACTTTGCTCTATTATCTCTGATTCGACGTATTCCAAACTCTTTTCCACTGAGATTGAGTAGTTCCCACTATTTGCTTGATAACACTTGTGCTATCCTGCTTTCTTTGCTTTCTTCTCATCAATCTTAAGAACTACTTGTCCATCCTCCGAGAGAAGCACTTCGTCATGATCGCTCAAGGTTGTACTTGAGGTATATGGAGTTGAGTCAGCTCAAGTTGGAGAAAAGACCTCTTATTACTGAGAGCTTTCTGTTTCCCCAATTGACTTGTAACTTTTCAGTTTCATATTCTAGTCCTTCTAAGTGTTTTTCCAAGTTCATGAGTCATTTTGGCCTTCTACTTCCAATTGAAATCTGCTTTGTTAAAAACCCGATTAACACTAGTGCTATAACCAAAATTTGCACAATCTTCTAACGGACGTAAACAAGCGAATTGGACTATAAACTGATGAAGGAATGAATTCAGAAGCTTAAAGACTATCAAGGATAACAAAATGAAGGAACTCAATAATTTTTAAGCTAAGTGTTAAATATGCAAAACCTCTCATCGAAGAACTCTCGTCGAAAACCTCTCATCGAAAACCTCTCGACGGAAACCTCTCGTCAAAAATCCAAAACTTTTAGATTGAGCAAGTATAAAGAAAGACTGAGAAAGCAAGTAGATAAAACCTCTTGGCATCAACCAAAACCAGTCGGTACCGAGAGCTTTTATTGATGTTTGGGCGTTGATGCTCACTTCTGCATACTTGACTTGGATCTAGACTTGATATTTCATGGGCACCTGGTTCTACTATGCAGCTTCCTTATTAATAGAAGACCTACAATAATTAGAGAAGGACTTTTTGGCACTTGGTATCTCTTCTATATTCTTCTTCGCAAATACTCCAAACACTCATAAATCCGAGATCCACTAGATTGTGGTCGAATTTGTGTTATAATCATTGTATTCCAGAGAGAATCAATCAAATAATAAGATTAAAGTGGACGTAGGCCAGAGCGTTTGCCGAACTACTATAAAAATTATGTCTTTTCTATGGCTTTTACATTTGCTTTAATCGATTCTAGGGTGTTTATGCCATTTTTAGTTTAAACATTTTTGGTACTTTCACTGAGAAAGAGCTAGATTTGACAACTTAAAGCTTGGATTTAAAGTTTGGAAGAGATGAAGAGGCCTAACAGTAGATCTATGATTGGAGGAAGTCAACGAGAGCATGGAGTAACCAAGAGGTGTTCTTAAGTTCTAATCAATCCATTTACGTCACCAGGGAGGAAATGAAGAAAATGATGAAAGAGACGCAAGATGGAATAATAGCTCGATGGTAGAAAATGCTAGGGAGACTTTTCAGAAGGATGGAACAATAAAGAACAGTCGAAGCGCCTGGAATTCAAAACCCAAGGCTAGAAACCAATGCAGGAGCATTTGGAGTTAGTGCAAAGCAAACTGCAACTTAGCTCCCACGACCAAAATAGGTCGGTACTGACTTGAATCGAGTAGGTACCAAGATGAATTTACTCGAAGGCATAGTCGATTTGGATCTAGGATGAGCTCTAATGCCTGTAATGGGTGATGTTAGAGCCAAACACGCATGTCGGAATGCGAATGCACGGCATCAGGAGCTGGAACCAAAAGCTCACTGTAGGAACAAGGGGCAAAATGAAGTTACAATCAGAGACTTCCATTGGATGATAACCCCATAATCGGTAAGGATTGGAGTCGAGTTCAATTCCTTTATCTCGTCTTTTGTTTTAAATGAATGATGTAATATTACTATCAAACTGCTTAAATGTTTATGAGATCCTGATCAGTTTCTAGGCACGCTATGAGTTGGAAGTTTGAAGGTAATCCTTGATAGGATTAAATGTTTTGATGTTTGCCAGATGTTTTGACTTGGGCTTTACAAGTGATGACTAACACCAATTAGGAAACACCAATGAAAATTGATGATCCCCTAAAATTGTTTAGGACTTTATGAACTACTTGAATGTGATGGATGATACTGATTGATCATGGTAGTCTCGACTAAGGAGATGGGGCGATGACCATAAGATGCAAGTCCTCTTGTCAGAGAGCGAGTGGATTGGACTTGTACGAATAGTTAGCTCTCTTACCGAAGAGGGAGTGGATGGGCTAGCTAAGAAAGTAAGACCCCTCACTAAAGAGTGAGCAGATAGACTTGCTTGGACATTGAGTCCCCTTGCCGAAGAACAAGCGGATTGGACTCAGCAAGGATCTGGAGAGATTGAACCTTAGAGTGTATGTTAAATGATCCAAAGAGATTGAAACCTAGATTAGCTGTTAAACGATTCGAAGAGATCAAACCCTAGATTGGATGTTAAATGATCTAAAGAGATCGAACCCTAGATTTGACGTTAAATGATTCGGAGAGATCGAACAATCCAGAAAGATTTAACCCTACATTAAATGTTAAACGATCCGACGAGATCGAACCCTAGATTGGATGTAAACGATCCAAAGAGATCGAATCCTGGATTAGATGTTAAACGATTCAGAGAGGTCGAACCCTAGATTGGATGATAAGCAATCCAAAGAGATCGAACCCTAGAATGGACGTTGACTTGACCTTAGGATTTAAACACCTTGTGAGTAGACTAGAATAGAAAAATCTCGAATGACACTAGACAATTTTGATTATTGATATGATAACTCTGGATGTAAATAGTTTGATTATGATTTATGAATAACACTTAAGCAAGGACTAGAGTCCTTAGTTATAATGGTCTAGAATGACCTTTGGTTTGCAGGTGAATTTGAAGGAACCGAATGATTTACCATAACTTAGATCGATAGATAGCCGGAAAGCTTGATTACCAGAAGTCGACTTGTACATAAACTTATCTTGAGCAAAGCACACCTTATATTCATAAAGTGTACTTTGGAAGGGGCAAGTGTTATAACCAAATTTTTCACCGTCTTCTAGCGGACTTAAACGAGCGAATTGGAATACAAACTGATGAAGGAATGGATTTAAAAGCTTAAAGACTATCAACAATGACAAAATGAAGGAACTCAATGATTTTTGATTAAATGTTAAACATGCAAAACCTCACGTCGAAAACCTCTCGTCGAAAATCTATCATCGAAAACCACTCATCGGAAACCTCTCTTGGAAATCCAAAACTTGTAGACTGAGCAAGTATGAATAAATATTGAGAAAGTAAGTTGATAAAACCTCTCGGCATCAACCAAAACTAGTCTATACTGAAAGCTTTTTATCGATGTTTGGTCCTTGATGCTCACTTCTCCGTACTTGGACTTGCACCTGGACTTGATATTTCATGGGTACCCGGTTATATTAGGCAGTTTCCCTATAAATAGAAGACCTAGAGCAACTAGAGAAGGACTTTTTGGCACTTGATTTCTCTTTTATCTTCTTCTTCCCAAATACTCCAAACAGTCCTAAATCCAAGATCCACTAGATTATGGTTGGATTTGTGTTATAATCACTGTATTTCAGAGAGAATCAATCAAATAATAAGATTAAAGTGGATATAGGCCAGAGTATTTGCTGAATCACTATAAATATTGTGTCTTTTCTATTGCTTTTACATTTATTTCATTAGATCTGGTGCTTTCAATCGATTCTAGGGTGTTTGTGTCATTTTTGGTGTAAATAAGAGGCTTGAAATCCAATGGTTGGACCTAGAAATGAAGGGAGAAGGTTAAGGAAGGTTAACTCTATAAATACATTGTCTTTCATTCACATGCCTCTATTAATCACTCTCTTTCATAACCCTAGCCTCCGTCTTCTTTCATCCACTCTCATGGCTGAAATTTCATAGAAATAAAAGAAAAAAATTATTTAATGACATCCAATTAAATCAATCAAATAAAAGGCGGTACTCCAAGCCATTGCAAAGCTAGGAGATCAGATCTAGGATTGAATCTATCGATCAAGGTGAATTTAAAAAGGAAACATCAACAAGGTATTTTACATTTAAAATTATTTTACAATAGGCATTTTTATAAGAAAAAAAAGGATTATACACACACATAGATATATATATAATCTTAGTGTATAAATATACATAAATTAACATCCTAAACTTGTTTGATAAAACTTTTCTTTTGGATCAAAAATGAAAGGTTATGGTTTTGGCAAATAAATATTATTTACAAAATCTCTCTATTTTCATTTTATATTATTTTGGATTATTGACATTTATTTTGAATTTGTAGATCCAAATCTATTTTCTTATTGTATTACCAAATTAGACGGCATAATATTTTGGGAACAAGATTTTGAATTTAGATCCGTGCAGTTAAAGTGCTTAGCGGTTCTGTAGTGGTGGAGATGCAAAATGTTATGGCAGAGATAAAGCGGGGATATAGCGGAAAATAGCTGAGGTGCAAAAAACTTCATTAAGTATAAAACCAAACATTCATTCTCACATCGTTTGTGAAGGAAAAAATATTGTTTAATCTTATATAATTAAACCGAAGAATATCATGATTTATAAAGTCCATATTTGGTGATTATAACATATTTCTAACTTATGTCGAGTACTTGTGCCTTAAAATTAGGTCTTTACCCTAACTTTGTTGATTTGGTTTAAAAGAGAACTAGTCAATCAATCATTTTACATTAATGTTGCTAAAGTAGATGCTAAAAAGCCTTGATTTAGTTGGTTTAGCAGGAAATAGCATGGCTTAAAGTGGATCTACCATCTAATAGCGCTAAATCGAAAAGACATAGCGATCAAAAAGCGCTACAGGCTATAGTGGGAATTTTGCAGGACTTTAGCGGGGTTTAACTGCACAGATTTAGATTTGTTGATTTAGTCAAGATCAACTTAGATTTATTTAGAGATTTAATTAAAAAGAAAACTTTTGAAATATTCAAATACATACATCAAATTATATGTCAAAACTCAATGTGTCTGATACCCATCAAATTATATATCAAATTCAAAATCTCAACAAGGGGAATTAATGGTAAATTATCGCTTAAAAATGCTTAGATTGACCAAAAATGATGGTCAAATGTGGCAGGTGCAGAATAATGTTTGGACTTAGGGCTTTTTGATTTGATGACCAATTGATGAGATTGACAACATAGATTTGTAGGTGTCGACAAGATGAACTAGGATTTGGATTAGATTTAATGAATTGTTTAAGTGGGCGATGAGAATTTGGTCTAAAAGCTTGGCGGCGGTGGATTTTGGGATGCAACGAGGCGGCATCATAGGCGGCATGGCTGGGTCGAGGAGCAGGTCACAACGAGGGGCGATGTTCATCGAATGGAGGCACGAGGCAACAACTATAATCGGTTAAATTTCGACCTAGGGAGGGGGAAGCGTAGGTTCGGGTGCACTATAGAGGGTAAGAAAATCTGTAGATAAGTTCCCTATTATAATTAATTACAAATTAGACCTGAAACTTCTAATCAATGTACTTAAGAACTCCGATTCACGCGCGATTTGTTCCTTTGAACTCATGGAAAATTTCTGAATGATTTAGCACATGGTCTCTGGAGTTTTGAGGATGTTTGCAAAAGCATGTTTCTATGACTACTTAATTTAATTATTTGAGTTGCATTTAAAAATATTAAATTCTTATCCATTGATGAAATTGATATTTGTTCGTATGTGTTGTGTTATATTGATGTTGTTGGATATTGTGAATGTTTTTGATTTGTTGTGTGTTGGTGTGATTACCTATTGTTGATTGTCGTATTATTGGATGTCTAATTGTAATCGATTTTAAATTTAAGATGGAAAAATAATTAATTAAAAATAAAATATATGAAATTGGATAATAATGGGAAAATAGATAAATAAATGAAAGATAAGGTTATTCAAAAAATTTGAGTGATATTTGTAAATAACATTTATACAATACATTTTACCAAAATTAAACAAGGAATTTAATAAGGTTATTATTTATGAATTTCTACGTAGATTCGTAAATAATAACGAAAAATCTATTTTAAACTGAAAATTGGAAAGCTTATTATTATTTATAAAATAAAGTGAGATTTTATATATAATAATATGATATCTGAGTAAATGATGATATAATTGATTTTCACGGAGTTTATTGAAAATATTATTATTATTTGAGTAATAAAATAAAAGGTCTTTGGGAATAATATAATAGCAGTAGTAGTAATGATGTGTCTTTAAGAGTATTTGAACTAAATTATTACTATTTTTAGACAAATAGCAACAAAATGAGTTTGGAAGTTTAAAATAAAATATTTTTATTTTTAAGATAAATGGTATTAAATTATTTTTAGAAGCTATAAAGTGGTTTAAGTATATATTATTATTTTGACATATAATAATATTATAATTATTTTGAAAAGTAATTTGACGTGAATTACTATTTTGTATTAAAATACGACAATTTTAAGGTATTTGAAAAAATAAGATATAATAAAGGATTTTTGAAATATTTTATTTTTTGGAAGGGTTATTGTTACTTTGAGATAAATAAAGGTTTTTTTGTAATAAACAATAATAAAACGATTTTTATACTTAAGAGCAAATAATGGTTGTAAATACAAATGTTTAGATTGATGTAATATATGATTAATTGTTGATTTGAATTATGACATATATTATTTTCTAACGACGAACTTGCATTTGGATGTGTGTACAATATTTTGCCATTATTACTATGTTGTGAGTATTACTACGGTTTTATGTGTTGATGTTCGTGTTACTAATAGTGGTTTATTACACATATGATGATTTTGTTATTAATATAGTGAATTGGTACAAAATTGATGAGTTGATGTTTGTGTTACCAATATAATGGATTAGTACACATTTGTTTGATTTATGCTAGCATTAATCATGCATACTAATAGTTGATAATTAGCACGTATGTGATTATATTTGTTGTCGTTGGTTTGTTTACTGTTTAAGGTTGACATTAAGTGTTGCTTAATGTATGTGATGTTTATTGACTGTTGTTACCCGGCTACTTGGCCCGGCTACAAGGCGATAGTTGCAGAGGATAGGGTTGGACCTAGACGGGACTCAAGCCAAGAAAGGATTGGAAATATAGAGGGTCGGTGTAACTTAACTAGATCGACATACTTGTGTATGTTTCGGCATATATGTATGGCTCGGCCTATCTTCATGGTTCGGTGTTGGGACAAGATCATATGTGGGTCGGCAATGATGGGTCGGCCTTGTTGGAACAAGATCATATGTGGGTCGGCAATGATGGTATCAGCCTTGTTGGGACAAGATCATATGTGGATTGGCTGATAGTGGTTCGGCTTATGTGGATCGGCAAGGATGGGCTCAGATTCGATACGATCGGCATGGACGGCTCGGTCATCATGGTTCGGCATACTTGGGTCGTTGCACCCTGGCGGAAGTTGCCAAGTTATCTAGTCTACAACAAAGTAGTGCAGCCAGCATTTCATAGCTTTGAGTCACGCCACTATTTGCTTTGAGTCGTGCTACTATTCGCTTCGAGTCACTTGAGAAGTTGCTTCGATTCATCTAAGAGGAAACCCTAGCTCAGCATTGATGGTTCAACCATAGTGGTTCGGAAATCACTAGATCAGTTATGGAGGGTCGGCATACCTGGGTCGGTCAACTTGAATTGTCACTTGTGGGCCGAGCTATTTTAGTCATGGGCCTATATAAGGAAGCCAGGCTAACTTCGTCTATAAATAGAGGGGCAGGGGTCCAGTTGAAGGGACCTTTTTTCGAGAACTCCAGGGAAACTCTGCCATTTTCTGTACTCGCTTCTTTTCTATTCAAACTTGTATTCAAGTGGTTTGTTTATGAATTGCATCTGTATTCAAGTGATTGGAAAAGTAATAAAGATTCTATTCAAAGTGGACATAGGCAATTACGTCGAACCACTATAAATCTAGTGTTCTCGTTTCTGTTGTTCTTGTTGCACTCAATTGCGTTGTTTTTCTATTTTAATTTACTTTCTTCATTAATCTCTCTACATAACTCTATTCAAGGATGTTAGTGACCAATCTTGGTGCTAACATTTTGGTGTCTTCATTGAGAATGTGCATTCTCAGGCTGTTAGGATCTACTTTGTGCTACTGGATTAAGGAAATTCCCCGCAGGAGATCTGAGTTCAGTCTCAAGAGTTCATAGATTCTACTCAGAGTTCCTACCGATAACTCTAAGATGGCAAGACCACGTACCAGATCCGCCTCCCACAACGCGGATGCTAATGAGACCGCCAACGTCCAGAAAGTGGGACCTAGCAATCAGCAAGTTAATGCAGGTGCAGAGCCCACCACCATCCCAAACCAACCAGAAGTTGTCACCAGGGCAGAGTTCAATGAGCTGTTGAGTGAGCTCGTGGAGAGTAGGAGACAACTTAATGAGCAGATTCAAACAAACGCCAACCTGATGACCCAGATCGCTTAACAGTAGCAATCAGAACGCTGGAGGATCCGACAGCTCCGCTTCGTCAGATGAACACCCAAGGCGTAGAGGCCGTAGGAACGAGACGGCTCAAACTGGTGCTAACATTTTGGTGCTTTCACTAAGAACGTGCATTCTCAGGTTGTTAGGATCTACTTTGTCGTTACTGGATTAAAAAAATCCCCCGAAGGAGATCCAAGTTCAGTCTCAAGAGTTCGTAGATTCTACTTAGAGTTCCTATAGATAACTCTAAGATGGCATGACCAAGTACCAGATCCGCCTCCCACAACGCGGACTCTAATGAGACCGCCAGCGTCCAGCAAGTGGGACCTAGCAATCAGCAATCTAATGCGAGTACAGATAAATGGAATTCGAGTGCATGATGGAGTGTAAGTGTGTGTGTGTGTGTCCTAGTGCAACCCCTCTACGGACCAGTGTTTTTCGCTTTACTCATTGGAGTTACCTCTCCCTGATGATGAGTCTGAGCGCCTTCATCGCTTCTCATGGGCGAATTAAATCCCATAGCCTCAGGGTTATTGAAACCATAATTCAGTATATCGTCAAGAATGGTCAAGTCAGATAGGCCCTTTAATGAGTCTTCTAAGTTTTGGGAAGACGACTTCTTTTTGATCGAAGTTATCATAACCTTTGAAGTTCCGCCAACTTTTTTCTTTTTTAGCTTGTAAGCTAGACTCTTTTTCTTTTTCGAAGGAGACAGTGGTTCGTCGGTGCCGGGTGCATCAGCTACTGGCGCTTCGCCCTCTCGTCAGTCGCCGTTGGCACCTCAATTTCTTTAATCTCGCCTTCCTCGGTAGTATCAGGGGCGCCTTCGGTAGGGGGCACCGAAGGTCCCGCTTGTTCTTTGCCCATTTCCGCAGTCGTTCTTGCTATAGTGGCTCCAATTGGAAGGCTAGTCCGGTGGCCCTCTTCGAGTAACCCGAACTTCGAGAGCAGTTCGTTGGTAATTGCAGATTTAATGTCCTGATCTCCCACAGGAGTAGCTCGGATAGCCTCGACGGCCTCAAAATACCCAGCACCTTCGGGTCATGGGCGGATATCTATAAGAGTTGAAAGATGTATTAGAAAAGATGCACTTCAAGCCTTAAGACAAAGATTGGGATAAAAATGAGACTTACTCCCTTCTAGCCATCTTCTCGTGAAACTGGGAGGACAGCGTACGTAGAACCACTCTTTTTTATACTGAGAAAATTTGCTCCATTTACCCATTGGACTTGACATTTGGGGTGTGGCTCAAGGAATATGTAAGATGGACTGTCGGTATGTCTCTTTAAGCGGTAAATATAACGGATATCCTCGGGAGTTGGGGGTCTGAATAAGATGCTCATGAAAAGAACGCATGTACCATGAATAAATGCATGGCTATTAGGGTGTAGCTGTGCTGGAGCAATCCCAATATACCGCAACACTTCACGGATGAATGAATTGAAAGGTGGCACAATTCCGGCCCAGCACATAAATTTGTTGCACGCAGTATAACTGGCTAGGGGCAAGTGAGGCCGATCTTGTGCCGACGGAACCAGAACGTCTTCGAAGGGGATTCCGTGGATAAAACATAATCGACGGAGAGAAGATTCACCGAACTTTGAGGTTTGAGATTCGATGGGGTGATCCAGAACGACGGCCCCGTCTACAGCATCGGGACCCAGGCCTACAACCGTGACAGGTGGATCCAGGATGCCAGGTGTGGAGGCCGACGATGGGTTTAGAGTCCCCACTGCCTCTTGCCGAGAACTTGGCTCGGGCTTGTCAGAAACAGTAACGGAGCTTGATTTTTTGGACATCTCCAAAGAGCGATGGGTTTGAATAGATACCTGTTTAAACTATACTTGAAAGATAATAGATATCAGATATAACCACAAGATATTCCCCCCGTGTGGTGTGTGGACTAATGCAACCATTCAAGCATGAGTACAAAGGAATTAAAGATTTAAAGACAGGTGAAGCGTGATTAAGCTTTAAACTATCATCTTCGAAGACCGTCATCACTGACCGTCTCCGACAGCTTGTCCTATGTTCGGTAGTAGGGGTTGTTGGAATCTCAATTTAACATTGTTTTGATTAATGACAAGCTATATAAAATATTTTGTGTATACTAATCATTTATGCAGGAGATTTATTGCAGATTCATATTCAGAGTGTTTTGAAGCTGTTAGTTCCTAGTCTAGAGTCTGTATATCATTTAGTAATTTGTTAAAATCTCTCCTGAATTGATATATATATAATCGTATACACACATGCACAACTATGCACAGCAGGCTGAAAACAGCCGGCTGAATGCATTCATTCAGCCGGTTGAATACTGAAACAAATTTATTGTTTCACAATATTCAGCCGGCTGAATGAATAAATTCTGTCGGCTGAATCAGGCTAAAACTAGCCTATTTCCTTGCTGTCTTCGATTTAATTCAATTCAGAAGGCTGAATTAATATATTCAGCCGGCTGAAATTTTCCAACTGCTATTTTCATGAATAGACGCTTCTCTTCATCGAAGAGTAACGTCTTCAAAATCAACGGTTGCGCCTGTTTCTTTTTAATTTAATTTTTCATCTATGGTTGCAACCTTTTAAACTCTATAAATAGATTACAGAATTCAACAAACGACTTACTGAAACTAATTTTAATATTCTTGAATTCTTATCTATTCTCTATTTTCAAACTGCACACAAACTGCTTACATTCTCTGATCGTAGATCACTCTATCTTCCACAATTCTCAAGCACATTACACTACATATCATAAAGGAGAAGATTGTAGGAAGATTGTACTTAATTGACTTATCAGTGCTATTCAAAGAGCATACTGCAGTCAGATACTTTTGTTATTTGTAAAGAAGTCCTATTCGGTTGCAGGCGGTAGAAGTCCTATTCGATTGCTTAGGCGGTAGAAGTCCTGTTCGGTTGCTCAGGCGGTGTAAACCTATTCCTCCGGGTTAAGTGAGGGTTGCTAGTTTAATTCCAGAAGGAGGCTGGGACTGGACGTAGAACGGGAGTTTGAACCAGTATAAAAAACTCTGGTGTCATTTACTTTACTGCTTTTACTATTTACTTACGTATTCTGCATAAGTAGTTTATCCATATTACACGATCCTAGAGCACAGTCACTTTCATTTGGTATCAGAGCATGGGAATCTAAAGATCATAAAAACATCCTAGAATAAATGGCTATAAAGAGATCTAGTCAAGGCAATAGGAAGAGGAAGAGCAGTAAAGAAGAATCAAAGGAGAAAACAAACAAATGCTTCATGGCTAAACTCAGATCACAATCGATATGCTTAGATTCTTTATATAAAGATCTTCTGTAAGCACATGATGAATTATTAAAAGATTGTAAAAACTTGAATAAAGTTAATAGAATTTCTTTAGATAAGTTAAAAGATTGTGAGTAAGAAATTTCCAGTTTAAAAGAGGAAAATAAATTTTTGATAAAACAAACTAAATGTTTTGAAAATATCGTAGAAGAACTTTTTTCACAAAAAGATTTCCTACAAAATGAATATAAGCAGTTAGAAGATAAAAACAATGATCTTTTGGAAGAAATCAATGTTTTGCAAAATAAAAATACTATATTTGAAAAAGAAAAAGAAATTTTTTCAAAAGAAATTACGGATTTGAAAAGACAAAATGATTTATTACAATCATCTTTAGATAATTCAGAATCTCAAATTTTTCTTCTCAAAAATGAGAACTGTACGATAAAAAGGGAGAATTCTGAATTAAACAAGCAAATTGATATTTTGAAAAACAATAATATTTCTTTTGAAAATAATAATTTTGACTTCTAAGCTAAATTTGATAAACTTAACACTGAAGTCACAAAATTTAATAAAGGTCAAAACGATTTAAACATGATTTAATCTAGTTCTAGACCTTTACATGACAAAAGTGGTTTAGGATATAATAAAACTGATCGTAGAAATAGCACTAGAGACGCTTTCATGTATAGTAAAAATGTTAGTGCTAGTACTAAATTTCGAGTAAAGTCTAAATTCAATTTTTATAGAAATTCAAATACTGCTATGACCAATCATGTTTATAATTTCTCTAGAAGTACAAAATCATTGAACGGAAATATGAATAAAAATTATCTAAGTATCTGGGTTCCTGTTAATTGGAAAAATAGAGAAAAATACATTGATGATTATTTTGATATGGTAGTTAATAATGAAAATTATATTTATAAAGGTTCAACCACACCCAAATGGGTATGGTTTTCTAAGACCTAACCCCCCGGACCCTAACATAGTAAGTGGGTACCGAAAATGATTATTATTATTACAGGTACTCGGAGAAACAAAAGGAAAATGATAGATTTCGAAATTTTAAAGAATGTTCCATACGTTTAATAAAATTACGTGCTTACAATGAAATATGGACTTCAGCAAATATGGTAAAATCTATTTTATTTTTCCTCCATAATTAATATTGAGTTTATCCCGCTATTTACAAGATATTTTATAAAATTTATTATATTCCCTTATTCTTTTTTATAATTACAAAGGGAGAGAAAGTTAGTTAAATATTTGTGCATATTGATAGGGGGAGTAACAATGTTAAGGTAAGTACTTCTATAAATATATTATTTCTACTTATATAGTTGTCATCATCAAAAAAAGGAGAATGTTGGAATCTCAATTTAACATTGTTTTGATTAATGACAAGCTATATAAAATATTTTGTGTGTACTAATCATTTATGAAGGAGATTTGTTGCAGATTCATATTCAGAGTGTTTTGAAGCTGTTAGTTCCTAGTCTAGAGTCTGTATATCATTTAGTAATTTGTTAAAATCTCTCCTGAATTGATATATATATATATACAAATAATCGTATACACACATGCACAACTATGCACGGCAGGCTAAAAACAGCCGGCTGAATGCATTCATTCAGCCGGCTGAATACTGAAACAAATTTATTGTTTCACAACATTCAGCCGGTTGAATGAATAAATTCAGCCGGTTGAATGAATAAATTCAGCCGGCTGAATGAATAAATTCAGCCGGCTGAATCAGGCTAAAATTAGCCTATTTCCTTGCTGTCTTCGATTTAATTCAATTCAGAAGGCAGAATTAATATATTCAGCCGGTTGAATTTTTCCAACTGCTATTTTCATGAATAGACGCTTCTCTTCATCGAAGAGTAACGTCTTCATAATCAACGGTTGCGCCTGTTTCTTTTCAATTTTATTTTTCATCTATGGTTGCAACCTTTTAAACTCTATAAATAGATTACAGAATTCAACAAACGACTTACTGAAACTAATTTTAATATTCTTGAATTCTTATCTATTCTCTATTTTCAAACTGCACTCAAAAGGCTTACATTCTCTGATCGTTGATCATTATATCTTCCATAATTCTCAAGCACACTACACTACATATCATAAAGGAGAAGATTATAGGAAGATTGTACTTAATTGACTTATCAGTGCTATTCAAAGAGCATACTACAGTCAGATACTTTTGTTATTTGTAAAGAAGTCATGTTCGGTTGCTCAGGTGGTAGAAGTCTTATTCGGTTGCTTA
Organism: Allium fistulosum; assembly: GCA_030737815.1. Lineage (NCBI taxonomy): Eukaryota > Viridiplantae > Streptophyta > Magnoliopsida > Asparagales > Amaryllidaceae > Allium > Allium fistulosum. Next base: position 761,976,618 of record CM060903.1, on the reverse strand, counting down.
GGCGGTAGAAGTCCTATTCGGTTGCTCAGGCGGTGTAAACCTATTCCTCCGAGTTAAGTGAGGGTTGCTAGTTTAATTCCAGGAGGAGTCTGGGACTTGACGTAGAACGGGAGTTCGAACCAGTATAAAAATCTCTGGTGTCATTTACTTTACTGCTTTTACTATTTACTTACTTATTCCGCACAAGTATTTTATCCATATTACATGATCCTATAGCACGGTCACTTTCAAGGGTCTCGAAATCGGACGTTGGCATCATATATTGAAGGCTGTTATTTGCTTTTGTTGAGTTAGATTTGTGTTTATAATTACTTGAACTATGGAATTGTTAGTCCGAATTAAGTCCATGGATTCATGTGCTTTGGATCTTGTCATTGTCCATTGTCTTATGCTTAAGCATGGGAATATGATCCTAATGTATGTCGTGTTCAAGTTAAAATGGTCCTGACTGCCAATGCCGACCCCAACACTCCATGCCGATCCAAACAATAAAATATATATACACCGATCGTCCTTTAAAAACTAGATTACCGACCCACTCTCCTGCGGGCTACCGACCGCCTCTCTAGATCAAAGGAAACCGATCCACTTACCTATGGAATACCGACCCACTCGCTCACTCAACCTATGCCGAACCAGACTCACTCAACTTATACCGATCCACTCACCTATGGAATACTGACCCACTCGCTCACACAATCTATGCCGATCCACTCTTCTTCTAGGCTCCTACCGATCTGCTCTACTGATAGAATCCTACTGACCCAGACCTCCTTGGACAATCTACTGACCCACTTTCATTCAGAGTGCCAAACTCCTCTCTCTCACAAAACACTAACTCTCTTCTCTTATACACCACCGACCTCCATTCCTATCAACACCTATGCTAACTCCTCTCAACCTGGTGCAATCCCACATCAAAAACTCTCTGTTGTCTATGCATTTCCCCTCACTCACCATGTTTCTCTCCTCTTCCATTCATTTCATAGGGCTGTATGCACTTACGGTCCTAATCTAGTTCGAGTTCAAGAAGGCATGGCCTAGAAATTTAAGTTAATTCATGGAATCTCACCTATGTATCAATTCGAGGTTGAGGCGAGTGATTCTTAAGGCTTGGAGTTGAGGAGAATAGGGCAGCAAATTTGGAAGATGATGGAACGAGGTGGGAAAGCAGTTCGGTAGAGGGAAGGAGTTTGGGTTTGGAGCAATGTTGGAGAAGATAAGAAATAAAGTGAGAAGTGAGAGGAAAAGAACAAAGGTGTGAGTTTATATATGGTGGAGGGGAGACGAACGAGCATTTTCCTGTAGACCCGGTCACCACACATCACTGGATCGGCAAGTGAACATGCCGACCGTTGGCAGGGGAACCGACCGTGTGGATCGGCCTTCGTATGCCGATCCACCTCTTGTAAAAAAACCAAATGAATAATAAAAATAAATATAATGATAATAGAATAAAATGTGTATACATGAGCATATACACATATGATGGTAATAGAGGATGGTAGTGTGATAAAGAGACGGATACTACCGGGTAAGTGGAAAAGCATGGGTTTTGAAAACCCACCGTAATTCTACTTTCGAAAGGTTATATACATTCAGGTTTTTAAAAATTAAAATAGGATTTTAAGAGCCTCTTCGAGATTGAGCTAGTACGTTCAAACACGAAGCTTCGTCGAATGCCAATGAAAAGCGACAGTCAGTTATCATTCTGAACGAGCTTTCCTCTGAAAGCAGGAATTGCTTGCTGATTCAAAGCATGTCATGTTGATTCACACAACGCACTTTGGGGGGGAAATGTTACCCGGCTACTTGGCCCGGCTACAAGGCGATAGTTGCAGAGGATACGGTTGGACCTAGACGGGACTTAAGCCGAGAAAGGATTGGAAATATAAAGGGTAGGTGTAACTTAACTGGATCGGCATACTTGTGTATGGTTCAGCATGTATGTGTGGTTCGGCATATATGTATGGCTCGGCCTATCTGCATGGTTTGGTGTTGGGACAAGATCATATGTGGGTCGACAATGATGGGTCGGCCTTGTTGGAACAAGACCATATGTGGGTCGGCAATGATGGTATCATCCTTGTTGGGACAAGATCATATGTGGATCGGCTGATAGTGGTTCGGCTTATGTGGATTGGCAAGGATGGGCTCGGATTCGATACGATCGGCATGGACTGCTCGGTCATCATGGTTCGGCATACTTGGGTCGTTGCACCCTGGTTGAAGTTGCCAAGTTATCTAGTCTACAACAAAGTAGTGCGGCCAGCATTTCATTGCTTCGAGTCATGCCACTATTCGCTTCGAGTTGCGCTACTATTCGCTTCGAGTCACTTGTGAAGTTGCTTTGATTCATCTACGAGGAAACCCCAGCTCGGCATTGATGGTTTGGCCAAAGTGGTTCAGCAGTCACTAGATCGGTTATGGAGGGTCGGCATACCTGGGTCGGTCAACTTGAATTGTCACTTGTGGGCCGAGCTATTTTGGTCATGGGCCTACATAGGGAAGCCAGGCTAACTTCATCTATAAATAGAGGGGCAGGGGTCCAGTTGAAGGGACCTTTTTTCGAGAACTCCAAGGGAACTTTGCCATTTTCTGTACTCGCTTCTTTCCTATTCAAACTTGTATTCAAGTGGTTTGTTTACGGATTGCATTTGTATTCAAGTGATTGGAAAAGTAACAAAGATTTTATTCAAAGTGGACGTAGGCAATTACGCAGAACCACTATAAATCTGGTGTTCTCGTTTCTGTTGTTCTTGTTGCACTCAATTGCGTTATTTCTTTGTTTTAATTTACTTTCTTCGTTAATCTCTCTACATAACTCTATTCAATGGTGTTAGTGACCAATCTTGGTGCTAACAGCTGCATGCGTTATATTGTTGTTACCCATGGTTATGATGATTGATTCTGATGACATAATGGGAGTGGTGTTTCATTGGTTGCATGGATTCTATGGTTATTATGTGCTAACAAGTATTTTGATAGATGTCTGTCGCATAGTGACAGACGTCTGTGACGTTTTTTAGCCTATTTTCAGCCCGGGTTTTGGTGTGAAGATTTTTGATATTCGCAGGGGCAATTCTGGAACTTGCCTAGGTTTTCTACTCTCCTATATAAGCTATTTTCAAGATTCAAAGACGGGATGAATGAAGCAGAGATTAAAGGGTTTAATCAAGGGTTTTAGCCTCCATTAATTAGGGTTTATCTAAACCTAATTTTCTTCAATTCTCTTCTCCACAAATCAATTCTATTAGAATTTTGATCATTGTAATCAATCTCTTGTACTCTTCTCATTGGTATTAATAAAGGCTCTCTCTCAAAGTGGACGTACACTAACAAGATGTTAGTGGAACCACTATAAATCGGTGTGTGATTTATTTTATCATTATTTCTTTGATTATCTATTGCTTGTTTGGAGATTGTGATTAGTTTTCGACTAGATCGAGTTTTGTATTGAGCTATTGATTTGTTGTTTTTGCACTTCTTACCACGATCTCATTTTCTGTTGTGCTTTGGGGTTTTTATTTGAGTGGTCTCAGGTTAGAATTTCTCACAACATTTGGTATCGGAGCTTTGGCATTGGTAGATGGTTGTAGAAATGCCGGAATCTGATAATACCTCAGGTAGTTCCTCAATGGTTAATCCAAGTGGTGTAGCGCCTTATGCACGTGGATCGTATGCGGCTTTGGGACCACAGTTGGTTAAAAACAAGTGGAATGGCGATAATGATTTTAAAAAGTGGCAATGGAAGATGAAAGTGGTTCTAAGGAGGAATCAGGTGCATCGGGTAGTGTTTGACACACATTTGTTGCCAGCGGACATCTCGGATGTTGAGAGAGAGGAAATGGAACAGTGGGCATTTACTACACTTTAACTTCTATGGTGGAGAATGTTATCCATGAAATTAGTGGTGAGACTACAGCTAAGGATATTTGGGACAAGTTGGAGGAGTTGTATATGAAGAAGTCATTAACTAATCGTTTGATCTTGTTGCAAACGTTCTTCACCTATAAGATGAAGGAAGGTACTTCGTTAAAGGCGCACTTGAATACCTTTAATGATTTGCTAATGAAGATGAAGACGGAAGATTTGAAGATTGAGGAAGAGCAAAAGGCGATGATATTATTGTGTTCGTTGCCGGACCATTATACGGGTTTCTCAAATAGTTTGATCTATAGTCGGGATACTTTGACTCTAGATGATGTCAAAACGAGTCTTCTTGGCAAGAAGTTGCGGGATCAAATGAAGGAGTTGGGTGATGGAAGTAGTGGTTCTAGTAGTGGTCATGGTTTATTTGTGGAGAAGGAGAGATATGCGAAGAGGAAGAACCGTGGGCATTCAAAATCAAGGAACCCCAGTTGGAGAGGAAAGTTGAAGGAAAGAAAGGGCAAGTGCTATATTTGTAAGAAGCTCGGTCATTGGAAGAATGAGTGTTCGGACAAGGAGAAGGCAAAGAAGGAAGTAGCATCTTCATCCATAGTGATGGAGAGTGGAGTTGGTGAGGGAGACGTAGATGTGTTGACGGCGGTAGCATAAGATGTTTCGGGTAGCGAATGGGTGCTCAATTCGGGGGCATCTTATCATATGATGCCGAATAGGAATTGTTTTTCTTCTTATGTCAACAAAGAAGGAAATTCAATTATAATGGGTAATGGTTCTATTTGTAAGTCAAAAGGCAATGGTTTCGTGCAAATTCGGATGTTTGATGGAGTGGTTCGTACTCTCACTAATGTACGCAAGTCTCTTATCTCTTTGAGGCAGTAGGATTCTTTAGGTTGTAATATCACTATTGAGAGTGATAGTTTGTGGGTTTCGAAGGGTGCGCTTGTGGTGATGAAAGGTGCTAGAACTCATGGTATTTATTTGCTTCAAGGAGTGACTGTAGAAGGTTATTCTTGTATGGGAGTTAATAGTTATCGTGGCTTGGATGCGACTAGGTTGTGGCATTTGAGGTTAGGTCATGTCTCGGAGAGGAGTTTTGATATTCTTCGAAAGAGGGAGATGATCGATGGAGAGAGTTTCAACAAACTAGAGTTCTGCGAGGAATGTGTCATGGGGAAGCAAACAAAAGTTTCATTCGGTGAGGGAAAACATGATTCGAGAAGAGTTCTTGTGTATGTTCACACGGATGTTTGGGGACCAGCACTGGTAACTTCTTTAGGGGGAGCTCGCGATTATATTTCTTTCATAGATGATTTTTATCGAAAGGTATGGGTGTATGTAATGAAGGCCAAGTCGGAGGCATTTGCAAAGTTCCAAACATGGAAAGCTCTTGTTGAGAATGAGAGTAGCAAGTCTTTGAAGGTTCTAAGGTCCGACAATGGCGGAGAGTATGTTTCTGGAAAATTCTTAGAGAGCATCATGGTATTTGGAGGCATTTTACTACACCGGGAGATCCGCAGTCGAATGGTATTGTGGAGAGGATGAACCGTACTCTACTAGAGAAAGCTCGTTGCTTGAGATTGACATCAGGTTTGTTTAAGGGATTTTGGGCCGAAGCTTTGTCAACCACGGTGCATATTATTAATCGAATTCCATGCTCGGCTATTGGTAACAAAATTTTGGAGGAAGTGTGGAAGGGAAAGAGCATTGACTTGAGTTATCTTTGTGTGTTTGGTAGTCCAGTTTATGTGCATGATCCGAGAAATGATAAGCTTGAACCTAGAGCTTTCAAAGGGGTCCTGCTTGGCTATATGGACGGCGTAAAAGGCTATTGGATTTGGAATCCGAAAACGAAGAAGGTTGTGAATTCTCATCATGTTACTTTTGATGAGTCGGCTTTGTTCAAGGAGAATGAGATCTCATCGGATGTTCCGGATTTGGTTCATGGTGAATCAAAGGAGAAGGAAGCTATTCCCATCTTTCGTCCAAGGAGTAGAGTAGTTGGAGATGCTTGTGAGGAGGAAGTGGTTGATGTAACATCACATAGTCCACAGGGTTCCTCTAGTAGTGTTGGTGATGTACATGATTCTAGAGAGGATTCGGTTCAAGGTGGAGTCGAAAGTAGTTTGGGTGATGGTATTGCTAGTCGGGTGGGTCATCGTGCTATAAGGCCATTTGATACATATGGTGATTGGAACTATCATAGCTTTTTTGATAATTTGGACTATGCACTTTACGTAGTTCAAGATAAGCCGATGAACCTTGATGACGTCATGGAGTTGAATGATAGCTCGAAGTGGATTTGTGCCATGGAGGAAGAGATGCAATCGTTGTTGAAGAATCGTACTTGGGATTTGGTTCCACTTCCTAAAGGAAACCGTGTTATTGGATGCAAATGGATATACAAGGTGAAGTACGATGGGAGATACAAAGCTAGGCTAGTGGCTAAGGGTTTTGTACAAAGAAAGGGAAAGGTGTATGATGAGATATTCGCACCAGTTGTGCGCCATACTTCAATCCGGATATTACTTGCTATAGTTGCTATTCACGACTTGGAGTTGGAGCAACTTGATGTGAAAACCACCGTCTTGCATGGTGACTTGGATGAAGTACATGTAGCAACCAGAAGGTTTTGTTGTGGATGGTAAGTCAAATTTGGTTTGCAAGTTAAAAAATCACTATATAGTTTAAAGCAATCACCAAGACAATGGTGCAAGAGATTTGATCATTTTATGCTTGAAAATGGTTTTGATAGAAGCATCAAGGATGCTTGTGTATATTTCAAAAAGTTGAAAAAAGATTGTTAGGTGTATTTACTCTTGTATGTGGACGACATGCTCATTGCTTCTAAGGATAAGAATGAAATCAACAAGTTAAAACTGAGTTTGAAATCTGAGCTCAAAATGAAGGATCTTGGAGAAGCAAAGTTTATATTGGGCATGGAAATAGAAAGGGATCGAAAGTGATTTGAGTTGAAATTAACTCAAAAGGAGTACATAGAGAAAGTGCTTTGCCGGTTTAGTATGGAGAATGCAAAGGCGTCAAATACACATTTACCTTTACATATGAAGCTTTCGAGTAAGGGACACCTATCTTGGAGAAAGACAAGGCTTATATGGCAAAGGTGCCATATGCTAGTGCGGTTGGAAGTTTAATGTATGCTATGGTGTGTACAAGGCACGATATTGCAAATGTCATCGGAATGGTTAGTCGGTATATGTCTAATCTGGGGAAATCGCATTGGAAAGCTGTGAAGCTTATATTGAGATACCTTAGAGGTACATCATCTCATGGTCTTGTTTTGGCAGTAGTAAGGGGATGAATTGCAAGCAAGGTTTTAAATCTCCCCGAGATCAGCCGAGATGAAAATCCGAGATATTAGCCAAAATCCGAGATTTGGCAGCTTGGTTAGTTATAAGTCTTTTAAATATCGCCCGAGACAGCCGAGATATTTGCCCGAGATATTGGCCAAAATCCGAGATTTGAAACCTTGATTGCAAGTTGGTTGGTTATTGTGATTCGGACTACGCCAGTGATAGGAATCGAAATAAATCAACTTCAGGATATGTCTTCACACTTGGAGGTACGGCCATAAGTTAGAGATCGAGATTGCAGACCATAGTTGCTTTGTCCACTACAGAGGCGAACTTGATAGCCGCGGTGGAGGCGGCAAAGGAGGCACTTTACTTGAGGAAATTATTGTGTAACTTGGGATTCAAGCATGATAGCATTGATGTTCGATGTGATAGCCAGAGTGTTATTCACTTGGCAAAGAATTCGGCGTTTAGCTCACGGACTAAGCATATTGAAGTGAGAGAGTCATTTTTAGTATCCATGGATGAGGATAAGCAAGTATTTTCAAATATAGAGTTTATAATGTTTCAGGTTGAAAGATAAAATTGAAATTGATTTGGAATTCTTAATTATTTAAGAATTATACTTAAATAAGTTTGATTTGAAATCTATTAAATTTGAAATTTTAAGTTATGTTTTATAACTTGAATTTGATTAAAAAGTGGCTAAAATGAATATTTCAAACTTATATAAATTTAAATGGGATATTTGTTTATATAAATTTGTAAATTGAAGTTATATTTAGATGTATTGAAATGAGATGAATATAATAAATTTTGTTCTGAAAGAATTAACAAATTGAAATTAGATCAACTTATGGAAATACCTTAAATTTAAACCAGTTATTGAATATAAATTAATTTAAATTGAAATTTATATGGTTTAAATTAATTTATATGGTTTAAATATATGTAATAAAATATATTAAGTGGAATAAACTTAATAATAATTTGGAATAAAAGAATTAAATTTGTTGAATAAAATATGAGTACAATAAATGATTATACAAATTGATGATTTAGAAATTGTTAATTGAGGATGACTAGATAATAAGATAGTGAATTTAGAAATAGATAGATTGATTTAACTTAAGTGAACTCAAAGGGATTTAACCAAATTGTTAAATATTAATTAATTTAAATTGAAATTTATATGGTTTAAATTAATTGTTTTACTTGTATTCCAATCTATTTTCTTTCTGGGTGTTTCTATTCTCCTACCTCCTTCCTTTTCGGGGACGAAAAGTTTTGAGCAGTGTTTTAAATCTCGGATTTTGGCCAATATCTCGGGAAAATATCTCGGCTATCTCGGGCGATATTTAAAACACTTATAACTAAATAGGCTGCCAAATCTCGGATTTTGGCTGATATCTCGGATTTTTCATCTCGGCCATCTCGGGGAGATTTAAAAGCCTGGTTTTGAGTGGGGGAGAGTGTAACGACTCATAAATTTTAACCGTTTTAATAACGTAATTAGTTGAAATTTTGTGAAATTTTAAACGATAAAATTTTGAAATAAAAATTTGATATTTGGAATGCGTCTAATTAATCATAGCAACTGGTAAATTTTCATCAGATAATTTGGAAGTTTATTTTCTAGTGTAATTTTATTCCAATTTATATCAGTTAAAATTGATGATAATAAAATGTTTTCCAAACCTGAATATTTTTACATAGAAAAATTCTAATTCATCTTCTGACTAAGACGTCATTTTTCGTTTTTCCAAATTCGGACTTCTTTAGCTCCGTCGATCTTATTTTTTTGCTTTTTTGCTGCATTTTCCGCTAGTAGAAAATTCGAATTTTTATAATTCAATCATACCACTGATATTTGTATACCGTTTTGATCGTCTCGTCGTGTTGATCCCTGCGGTATATTCGATTCTGTGTTTGAAGTCCGATACGCCGTGGAAGCTGTGAATTGGTCATATGTGTCGGTACCGCTTCGAACTTTCTGAATTCATTTGTTTATTCGTTGAGCCAGTGTGTAAATTCCAATGGTCACTTGTATTTAATTTTCTTGAATTCAACGTACAAGACGATTGCAATTTCCAAGTTCTTAATTTATTTTGCCAGATCATTTTTACCTATTCATTTACCTTTTTGTTTTGCTTTGAAATCTTGTTTCGTTCACATCTCTATCTCTACCCATTCTTTAAAAAAAAGAATACTTCTTTCATCTTGCCTCTGTCAACTATCTCACATTTCTTCTTCAAGCCATACTCTCCTCTGCCGAAACCCACCATTTCCTCACATCAGCTCTTACCTTCGCCCAAAGCCATGCCACGTCTCTGCCTTGCCACCTTGACCCGCCGGCCTCCGACCACCTAGTTGCCTCAACACCAATCCTCACCGCCGAACTCGCCCTGACCGTCCCTATCGTACACCGCCTAGCAGACTGCAAGCACGCAAGCTATCAACGCAGACCACCCTCCTGCCTCACCGACATGTGACACCTTCCAATCCCATCCAAGCCTTGGCCGAACATTATTTCCTTATTCCCCTCAGCAGCCTCTTTCATTTCTTTTATACAAGGTGAATATATATTCATATGTATGTTATATTTTATAAAAAATTTAAGTACATCAACTGCTATATAAAGGCACTGGTACTATATATATTCCAATCTAGAGGCCACTTTGGTTCATTGTTTTATATTTTATTTTATATGCATTTCTTATATAGTGGTCTGCATGCATATTGTTTGAAAGCTATTTCAAACTACAATGTACATTTTAGCTGTGTTATATGCAGTGCCAAGGAGATTTTGAAATGTATGCATTTCGATCCGTGTGTATATTTATATTTTGTTAGCTATATACAAGTGCATATGAGTCGTATATTAGCTTATATATGAGTTTATAGTATATCTGTGGCCATTGTTTTTGTTTTTGTTTTTTTACAGTATATTTTATATATATATATATATATATGTTTGACACATTTTTGGTTAATAGTTTGATCTATAGACTTTTTATAAATGAAAGCTACAAACAGGTATATATATACAGTATTATATGTAAATTTTTGCACTGTGTTGTTATATATAGCATTATTTGGTTATATCATTTTATACATGACTTTTGTATAATATTTTGGTTGTACGTAAGTTTTATATACATGTTAGATTTTATATTTTTATATACGTACAGTATACTGATCTAATGTAGGCTGTTCTAGCCTAGATTTTTAAGTATATGAATACGAAGTATATATATATATATAAGATATATTTATATATAAGTTTGTATTGCTTTGCTGGTATATATGTATAGTTTTAAAAAAATAATTGTTGTGGTTGTATAGATAGGTGAGTGTGTGCAAAGACCTTGTACTATTATATATATTGGGTTTTGTATCTTGGTCGAAGTGTCAACTTCCTGTATAGTCAGTATATATGACAGTAGTATTTATTTGTATAATATATAATATATTAGTTTTTAAAATGATTCATGTAATGTAATATCATATGTTATATATATATATATTAAGGGTATGGGTTAAATTTAATAATGAACTTGGTATATATATATATATTTATTTCGAATATATTATGATTATACGTTTGATTTTATATATATATATATATTTAAAATCTAATATTGATTTTTAGTATAATATTTTAAAGATTTTATTTGGAATACGTGTTTAAATTTTTATTTTGATATATATGGCTATATATTTCATCCATCTCTTGTCCAAATTGACTGGCATTCTCAATATCGATTTATCGCAGCAAACTCCTAACTTGTTGTTGTCCCGCTAGCTTGATCTATACGCTTGTCTATGTATATTCGCTTCCATTTTTATTTTGTTGTCTCTCTAGCCTCGAAAGGTGAGCAATTACTCACGATTAATGTTCTTATATTTAATAAATTTTATTTCAATTGAAACGACAATTGAAATATGCTGCTGTTAGTTATTTATATTGCTATATATATGCCATTATTTGTATCTGTTCACCTGTGACATCTGACACCATTATCTATTATTTATATTGCTATATATATGCCATCATCTATATTTGTTCACCTTTGACATCTGACACCATTATCTGTTATTTATATTGCTATATATATGCCATTAGCTGTATCTGTTCACCTGTGACACCTGACACCTTTATCTGTTATTTATATTGATGATATATGTCTGTTATATTATTATCATATCTATTATCACTCTACAAGTTCCCTGTTAGTATAGAATTCACTATGGGTTAAAATGATACATACCCGAACGATCTGTAGAATAGGAGAAAATCGTTATGGGTTGAAACGATAAACCCAAGCGATTTTCATTGAATCGAATTTGGGATTGCGGGTTGAAAAGATATATACTCGTATATATATAAATTACGGATTGAAATGATAAATATCAGTATCACTTGACCATAGGGTAGAAAATTTTATATAGACACCGTTGGTCTATATATATAAATATTTTGAAAAATGATTTCTATGGTTTTGAAAGAAATATATGGTTTTAAATAAATATTGATTTTAAAGATTTATTAAAGTTGATTTAATAAAGTTGATTTGAATCAATATAAAATATGTTTAAGTATTTATGTAAAATTTATATTTTCAAATATAGAGTTTATAATGTTTCAGGTTGAAAGATAAAATTGAAATTGATTTGGAATTCTTAATTATTTAAGAATTATACTTAAATAAGTTTGATTTGAAATCTATTAAATTTGAAATTTTAAGATATGTTTTATAACTTGAATTTGATTAAAAAGTGGCTAAAATGAATATTTCAAACTTATATAAATTTAAATGGGATATTTGTTTATATAAATTTGTAAATTGAAGTTGTATTTAGATGTATTGAAATGATTAAAGAAATATCTCAGAAACTAAATGAAATTAAATTAAATTGAGATATAAATGGAATTATCAAATTTAGTTTTGAAATGTGGAATATTTAAAGCTTTAAAATATATTGAAATTTAATGGTTTATTTTGCGTTTCAAATCTGTATTTGAAATCGTTATAATTTGAAATGATTTATTGAGAAATTGAATTGAGTTGAAATTTATGAATTGAGATCGAGTTAAGTTGAATTTGGAAGTCGAGTTAATTTGAATCGATTTGTGAATTTGTGGAAGCTATTTTATTTTATAAAGTATTTTTAAACTATATCTACAACTATTTATATTTTACTTTATAAACTATTTTAATATAAACTATTTTATATAAATCATTTCAATATATATTATTTTATTATAAACTATTTTAACTTATAACTATTTTATATAAACTATTTTATAAACTATCTTATTTTATACACTAATTTTAATATCTAAACTGTTTAAGAGGAAAGTGTTATGGATTCCAAAATGTGACGATTTCAAGCTATGGTTTCAAAGTGTTATGAATTTCAAGGTTTTGATTTCCAAAGTGTTTTGAGTTTAAAAGATTACGATTTCGAAAGCGATATAACTTTGGAAAGTGATATGATTTTGGAAATGGATTTATTTGAAGTGAAAATGATATCGTATGGATATGGTTTTGAAATGGCAATGATATTTGGGTTTTGAAATATAAACTATTTTGGAAAGTTTATTAAATGACCAATCGGTGTAATAATTACGTAGTTATTGAAGAGTCCGGGATCGGTTAGGGACATACTCTCTGTCCAAACCGAAAACCACTTTAATAACTATTATACGCGGAGTGTGATCCAGAATAAAGTGGTTGGAATGATGACGTTGCTGGATTTGAAGAAAGAGAACGATAATGGATTGCCTTGACACTTGTGTCAAATTGGAAATGACTTAAATAGGAGCCGGGCCGGGCCAGTGAGGTTAGCTACCTCTAGCGGACACACTTCTTCGTAAACTACTCATTACTTGTTTTTGATTGGTGCGCACCCTTGAATTGGGAGTGTTGTTTCGCGGTGTTGCGATCGTTGCGGCGATGCGTTCTCACCAGTCCGGATCAGGCAAACGGTAGTTTCACTACCTTGGGTATTGCCTCATGTGCCTTGTCATACTCGTATCCCTATGCGCGACCACTACGATTTGTTTCGTGTTATACCTATGGAGTACTCCCTGATAGCCCACTAGTTTACGGTGGAGTTTACAGTGCTGTATAGACTATGACGCTTATATAAAATGTGTTAAGGGGGATAATGGTAACGCCTTAACGCTATTTTGATACTTTATATTACTGATAGGCATTATCTACTTAGCGTACACTACTATATATAAATAGTTTAACGGATCCTTAGAGGATGGTTATCCCAAACATCCTTTGAGTTACATGTAATTTTAGTTGTTATTTCACTTGAGTTGGATTTATTGATATAAGAATGTTAATCCTGACTCGATTGTTTTGTGTTTTGCTTTACGCTCGGGTCAGACTGTGTGACGACCGCCCATGACCCCTGCACCGAATCTAGAGATAGAGCGCTGTAAAGTGTGCCAGGCGACCATGGACGATTGTCAAGGTAAGATTTAAAACAACAGAATCTGTCGTATTACTCACAGCGCATGGACAAAATACAATAGAACATATGTATAGTGAAGCTTTACAGAACAAAATGACATCATATAAAACTCCATAATAGTTGAATACAAGCATCCACATATTCAATACATCCAGCCTCACTACATATCTCTCAGAGAATACAAAATAGCGGAATATCCAGTACATATAAGAAGAAAATATGCAACCCTCTAGCTCGTCTTCGATATCAGCATCGTGAGAAGAGAACAGCACCTGTCACCTGCTACCTAGTCTGCCCGTCCCAAAATGGACGAACAGCCCAAGGCAATAAGAATTAAAACATAAAGCCTTGAGTCAGACAACAGTCTTAGTGAGCAGTAAATTAACTAACAACATACCAAAAGAGCATAAAGGAAAAAGGAATAGGAATACAACCCTCCCACTCCAACCTCATTCTACAGTGATAGCCCCCAGACACACACTAAGCAGAAGCAAACATAGCAGAGCATACAATTTAAAGTAAAGCTACTATCACTCGAGTCAAGGGCGATGTTTTCCAAGTACCAAGGCCTAAATCAGATAAGCACCCAGAAAATACCGCTCTTGAGTCCGAATGACGATACAACCAAACATCCATGACTCTGGCTATCACTGTTATCATTGCTTCGATATCACCGTTAATTGAATGACCGGCACATTCTTTCAGCCGTCCGTCAAGGGCTAATGGAAACCCCGGTTCTAGACATAACTCCCGCACGTCGTCGCAGCCCGTGCCTAGGACTATCGAATCTGCCCAGAGTACTCGACCATCAACAGTTGGCCGTTGGGACTATCGAATCTGCCCAAACGTACTCTTGCTTAGAGAATGCTAGAACCTTCAACAACGATGCTATCCAAGCCTCCTAGTCATCCTCCTCGACGACTATTCTCATATCCATTCATTATCCTCAACTCGAATCATATCACCGAGTTATCAACATGCTTGGAATGATCCCGTCTGGATTAGACCAAGTCTTCATCATATGATTGCCTCGCTTCATTACATCCTCGCAAAGCCTCATCTCAACATCACTTCATTGAATCTATGCATAAGAGCTTCATCATCCCGCTACATATGCCACGAGCAGCTTTTCCAATTCAAGAGCCTTTCCCTTAGCTTTTGAATCACCTTCGATCTAAATCTAATCATCAATCATCTAGTTCATAACAATCAATCAAATCAAACATCAATCCAAGCAATCAAGTATCTAAAATGATCTAAGTAGACAATTATAATAATAATGGCATTTTCGTAATTAAAGAGTTGAAAGTCCAATAAGCATGAGAACATGGATTATATCTCTACAAACTTGATGAATGAACTTGCATAGGTTAACATATGATAAAATGGATGTAACATCATCATGAACAATGGATCTATATGGATCTACACATAGGATGAAGAAAATGCATGGAAATCACTATTTTAACACCAAATCGGGCCAACAATCCGATATACTCCTTTGGATCCGTGTGAGAGATAATCACCACTCACCAAATCACCTAAACAACCTCAAATCAACACACTTCAGATCTGGACAGCGAAGGATGAAGCTTGATCTATCACGAATCCGCTTCAAACGAAGAAATCTCTCTTGAAAAGATGAAGATCTTCAATCTAAGCTCTTGAAAATTCAATCTTGATCTTCGATTTGGATGGATGGAAGCACTAGATTAGAGTGGAGAAAAGAAGTGAAGAAGTGTAGAAGTCGAGCTCTCAAAATGGCAGCACTTCGTCGCTTAAAAATCCGGATCCCAAAAATGAAGCCAACCCCCTTCTATTTATAGGCAGAAAATTCGCTAAGTCGTAACTCGGCTAACTCCATAAATCGTCTCCGACTTATCCCTATTATCGACCCAACACTCAGCCGACATACGACTTAACAGATCCAAGTCCCTACGACTTAAGACAACGCTATCTCCTTAACTCGGCCACGACTCAACCAGGTTACGACCTAACTGGGTCTCCGACCTACGACTTACGAAGGAGAACGACTTACGACTTAACTCTTTAAGTCATCTACGACCTAACACTTTGGCCTAACCCAGCGACCTAACAAACTTACGATTTAACACGTAACTGGGTTACGACTTACCCCATACGACTTAAACAACTGCCGACTCAAAAACTCACTTGTCTAACTTCTAACTCGGTCACGACTTAACACAGCAGCCTTGCCGATCTATCAGGATAAGACTCAACTCCTAAGTCGTCCAGGTCTTAAGTCGACCACTACCTTAACTCGTCAGCCGACTTAACACTTAACTCAAAACCTTAAGTCGTCTAAAATAACTTAAGTCGGTCACTTCCTTAGGTTGTCTATCCCTTAACTCGGCAACGACTTACAACCTACGACTTAATACTTGCCGAGTTAACTTCGACCTACTAACTTAGCCCAGCTACGACTTATCTCCTTAGGTCGTCGCCGACTCACCCCTTAAGTCCTTAACTCGCCCAGACTCATCACTAACTCGTCCAGAACTCATAAGTCGGCTACGACTTAGGACTTAACCAAAATTCTTCCCAAAATCTGAAACAACCTAAAATGTTGAAAATTCCAGATTTGAACGAACTTTTCGATCCGTAAAAATACGGGTCGTTACATTCTCTCCCCCTTAGGAATTTCGCCCCCGAAATTCCAAGCAATCAAAAACTATTCTGTACGCCTACCATCCATAGCAATCAACAGACCATGCATCCAATTCTAACTTAGCGTACAGAATTCTAAAATTAGGACAAGTTACAATATCGCGAGATGACACGACACCTTAGGGCCATACCTTGAAGAGTTCAGGATGAGCTGCCTTCATCCTCTCTTCCACCTCCCACGTACAGTCGTTATCATCGTCACTCCATTGTATCTTGAGCAACTTAACTACCTTCCTCCTAAGCTGTTTCGTGTCGGTTTCAACAACACGAAGCGGCTTACGAGGTCTTCTATCAACTGGATCAACTTCAAAATCTTCACAGCTATCAGCATAAACCACCGTATTCGAGTCGTGCACATACTTCCGTAGATATGATACGTGAAAAACATTATGCACACCCGACATCTTCTCCGGTAATTCCAATCTATAAGCGAGCTTTCCAATTCGCTCGATAATCGGGAATGGTCCAACAAATCTCGGAGTTAATTTTCCTTTCTTCCCGAATCGAATAACATTCTTCAGTGGAGAAATCTTCACAAAAACCATATCTCCTATGTCGAATTCCAAATCCTTTCGACGCTTATCGGCATAACTCTTCTGACGGTCTTGGGCTGCCTTCATTCGTTGCCGAATGATTTCTATACAATCCGAAGTCTACCGAATCATCTCTGGCCCAAGTATCAACTTTTCTCCAGTTTCCAACCAACATGTCGGAGAGTTACATGGTCTTCCATACAATGCCTCATACGGTGCCATACCAATGCTTGACTGGTAACTATTGTTGTACGCAAATTCCACCAAATGAAGGTGATCTTCCCATGATCCTCCGAAGTCCAAAACACAAGCTCTGAGGAGATCTTCCAAAACTCGGTTGACTCTCTCGGTCTGACCATCTGTTTGGGGATGATAAGCTGTACTCAAACACAACTCGGTTCCCAAAACTTCCTGGAAGCTCTTCCAAAATCCACTAGTGAACAATGGATCTCGATCGCTCACTATACTCTTCGGAATACCATGGAATCGAACTATCCACTTAACATACAACTCAGCCAACTTTGATGCCGTCCTAGTCGATCGAACAGGAATGAATCTAGCACTCTTAGTCAGACGATCCACAATGACCCAAATTCCTTCATTTCCCATTCTGGTTCTAGGCAATCCATCAATAAAATCCATCGACACTTGTTCCCACTTCCATGTAGGAACCTCTAAGGGCTGAAGCAATCCACTTGGCTTCTTCTGTTCAGCCTTTACCAACTGGCAGTTCATATACTTGGAAATGAAATCTCCAACATCCTTCTTCATGCCTTCCCAGTAGTAGGTTCTCTTCATATCCCGATACATCTTATTTCCACCTAGATGAATTGTCAACTTCGAGTGATGACTTTCCTTCAGAACTTCACTCCTCAATTCATCTATATCGGGAACAACTAGTCGTCCTTGCTTTCGAAGCCAACCCTCTCGATCGACCTCGAATCCTTTATCCTTTTCTGGATCCAATCCAGATTCCAATTCACGGATAATCTTGACAAGCTTATCATCTCGCTTTTGGCTCTCACCAATCCTTTCCACAAGAGTGGGTCTTATTGATAAGTTTGCCAACATCTCAGGTTCCAATTCACATCTAGGCCTGAAGTCAAATCCAGCTAAATACTCGAGACTCTTCCATTCTGAAAACATGGCTCCCAATCCTGCATGTCTTCGACTTAACGCATCTGCCACTGCGTTACCTTTTCCCGGAGTATAAGCTATACCAAAATCATATGATGCCAAAAACTCTAGCCAACGTTGCTGCCGAAGATTCAAATCCTTTTGGGAGAAAAGATACTTCAACGACTTGTGATCCGTAAACAACTCGAATCGAACTCCCAACAGATAATGCCTCCACATCTTCAGAGCAAATACAATCGCCGCTAATTCCAAATCATGAGTTGGGTAATTCCTTTCATGCGGCTTCAGTTTTCGACTGGCATACGCAACAACTTTATCCTTCTGCATCAGCACTGCTCCAAGTCCAGTACCACATGCGTCGGTGTAAACCACCATCTCATCATTCCCACTAGGAATAGTCAAAACAGGAGCACTCGTCAATCTCTCTTTCAGGATTCCGAAAGCTTGCTCACACTTAGCATCCCAACTGAACACTTGGTTCTTCTTCGTCAATCCTGTTAACGGTGCAGCTATCTTGGAGAAGTCTTTGATAAACCGTCGATAATATCCTGCTAATCCAAGAAAACTTCTCACATCAGATGCATTCTTAGGTCTAACCCAATCCTGGATTGCTGCCACCTTAGCGGGATCAACCGCTATTCCATTTCCAGAAATCACATGGCCTAAGAACCTCACTTCACTCTTCCAGAAGTGACACTTCGAAAACTTAGCCTTCAGCTGATGTTTCCGTAAGATTTCCAAAACAATACGCAAGTGCGTCTTGTGCTCTTCTTCAGTTCTGGAATAAATCAGAATATCATCCACGAACACAAGTACGAACTTGTTCAACTGATCTCTGAACACTCTATTCATAAGATCCACAAAATATGCTGGCGCGTTAGTCAATCCAAACGGCATTACCAGCCACTCAAAGAAACCGGATGGTGTCCTAAAAGCAGTCTTCAGCACACTATCCTTCGCTACCCTCAACTGGTGAAATCCCGTTGCCAAATCCATCTGAGAAAACACCTTAGCCTCGTGAAGCTGATCAAACAAGTCATCTATTCTCGGCAATGGATACTTGTTCTTCTTTGTCACCTTATTCAGCTCACGATAATCGACGCACAATCTCAACGACCCATCTGCCTTGGTTGCAAACACAACTGGTGCACCCCACTCGGACACACTACGTCGAATGAATCCTTTCTGTAAAAGGTCATCAACTTGCACCCTCAACTCCTGCTGTTCCCTAGGCGCCATCCGCCTAAGAGGCATCACAACAGGTCTGGCTCCTTCAACTAGATCTATTCGAAACTCGATCTCTCTATGCGGCGGCAACCCTTTGACTTCGTCAAAGACATCCTCGAATCCATTTGCGATTGGCACTAAAGACAGTCCATCCCGTGGAACAACTAGCGAATACATGAAGCTCATGAAGACGCCTTCCTCATGCTTACATCGTATCACAATCTTTCGCCCCTCCACATTCTCGACTGTCACCTCCAGCCTCTCACAATCAACCTTAGCCGCATACTTCCTAAGCCAGTCCATACCCAAAATAATTCCGAACCCCGCAAAGTTTAGAACAAAGCAATCACAAACAAAAGAGCAACCATGACTCGATACAACTAGACCACGGCATAACATACACAAACAAGACGAACCCCCAACTAGATTAGTCACAACCAATGGCCTATCAACAATATCCGGTTCCAAACCTAACCGGCCTACGAGTTCATTACAAACAAACGAATGCGACGCTCCAGTATCAAACAAAACTCTAACAGGAACACCACATAGGAAAAGAGTACCTTGAACAACCACACTCTTTCCTTTCTCTTCAGCAGTAGGAGCTTTTGAAGACGACGGAACAGCTCCCAAAGCATAAGCTTGCACAATCTGCTTATCTCTTCTCGGTTCTGGACAATTCTTCCTGAAATGTCCCGGCTTGTCACAGTTGTGACACTTCATCGGTGCCTTCGGATTCTTACAATCCTTAGAGAAATGGCCCTTCTGCTGACAATTGTAGCAAGTCACCTCGCCTTTCGGCTTCTTCTGGCCATCCTTACCCTTCTGCTGCTGCTGCTTCCTCTTCTGGTTTCCACCCTGCTGTGGTTTAGATTCTCCCTTGGTCACAGCAACAACAGATCCTTCCTTAGGAAACAGACTCTCATGCCTAAGAGCTTTCTCTACAAGCTTCTCAAATGAATCATCCAAATGATCCACCAACTGTCTCCCAAGATAACTATCCAAGCCGGTCACAAACTTCTCATTCTTCTGATAAGCAGACTCAATATATGACCGGGCATATTTGGACAAAGCTTCAAACTCAGAAACATACTCAAGAACAGATCTTCCACCTTGCTTGAGCTCCACAAACTTCTTGAACAGAACAGACTTCTGAGCTGTAGAAATGAACTTAGCTTCAAATCTGACTTGGAATTGCTCCCAAGTAATCTCCTCCTCCGCAGTATTGATGGTAATAGAGTTCCACCAATCAGAGGCTCTCCCTTGAAGCTGCCTTGATGCCAACTTCCTCTTAGTTGCATCATCAATTCCCAAATCACCAAAGATCCTTCTACAAGCATCTATCCATCTCTGGACTTCGATAGTTGATTCTGTTCCTAAGAAAACCTTCCCTCCAAGAGCAGTATAGTCTTTACACAACTTAGCAAAATCCATCGGTTTTGGAGTTTGAACTTGAACTCCAACATCAACTGCCGCCCCCGGGACTGGTATCCTCCTCATGATTGAAGTCATCATAGCTTCGAACATGGCTGCATAATCAGCAGTCTCTTCAGTAGCACGGCCTTCCCTAGCAGCTGGTCTCCCTCTTCGACTCATTCTCAATATCTATAAAAAGGAATGATTAGAACATCTAGAGAAACAACTGCATAAAGGACTAACTTACTGCTAAACCACTATATATTATATATAGTAATCATCCATCAAAATACAATTACGTCTCTCATACGTAGTTACGACAGCGAGCGTTGGGTTAAATCGATTAACCAAAAGCTCTGATACCAAATGTGACGACCGCCCATGACCCCTGCACCGAATCTAGAGATAGAGCGCTGTAAAGTGTGCCAGGCGACCATGGACGATTGTCAAGGTAAGATTTAAAACAACAGAATCTGTCGTATTACTCACAGCGCATGGACAAAATACAATAGAACATATGTATAGTGAAGCTTTACAGAACAAAATGCCATCATATAAAACTCCATAATAGTTGAATACAAGCATCCACATATTCAATACATCCAGCCTCACTACATATCTCTCAGAGAATACAAAATAGCGGAATATCCAGTACATATAAGAAGAAAATATGCAACCCTCTAGCTCGTCTTCGATATCAGCATCGTGAGAAGAGAACAGCACCTGTCACCTGCTACCTAGTCTGCCCGTCCCAAAATGGACGAACAGCCCAAGGCAATAAGAATTAAAACATAAAGCCTTGAGTCAGACAACAGTCTTAGTGAGCAGTAAATTAACTAACAACATACCAAAAGAGCATAAAGGAAAAAGGAATAGGAATACAACCCTCCCACTCCAACCTCATTCTACAGTGATAGCCCCCAGACACACACTAAGCAGAAGCAAACATAGCAGAGCATACAATTTAAAGTAAAGCTACTATCACTCGAGTCAAGGGCGATGTTTTCCAAGTACCAAGGCCTAAATCAGATAAGCACCCAGAAAATACCGCTCTTGAGTCCGAATGATGATACAACCAAACATCCATGACTCTGGCTATCACTGTTATCATTTCTTCGATATCACCGTTAATTGAATGACCGGCACATTCTTTCAGCCATCCGTCAAGGGCTAATGGAAACCCCGGTTCTAGACATAACTCCCGCACGTCGTCGCAGCTCGTGCCTAGGACTATCGAATCTGCCCAGAGTACTCGACCATCAACAGTTGGCCGTTGGGACTATCGAATCTGCCCAAACGTACTCTTGCTTAGAGCATGCTAGAACCTTCAACAACGATGCTATCCAAGCCTCCTAGTCATCCTCCTCGACGACTATTCTCATATCCATTCATTATCCTCAACTCGAATCATATCACCGAGTTATCAACATGCTTGGAATGATCCCATCTGGATTAGACCAAGTCTTCATCATATGATTGCCTCGCTTCATTACATCCTCGCAAAGCCTCATCTCAACATCACTTCATTGAATCTATGCATAAGAGCTTCATCATCCCGCTACATATGCCACGAGCAGCTTTTCCAATTCAAGAGCCTTTCCCTTAGCTTTTGAATCACCTTCGATCTAAATCTAATCATCAATCATCTAGTTCATAACAATCAATCAAATCAAACATCAATCCAAGCAATCAAGTATCTAAAATGATCTAAGTAGACAATTATAATAATAATGGCATTTTCGTAATTAAAGAGTTGAAAGTCCAATAAGCATGAGAACATGGATTATATCTCTACAAACTTGATGAATGAACTTGCATAGGTTAACATATGATAAAATGGATGTAACATCATCATGAACAATGGATCTATATGGATCTACACATAGGATGAAGAAAATGCATGGAAATCACTATTTTAACACCAAATCGGGCCAACAATCCGATATACTCCTTTGGATCCGTGTGAGAGATAATCACCACTCACCAAATCACCTAAACAACCTCAAATCAACACACTTCAGATCTGGACAGCGAAGGATGAAGCTTGATCTATCACGAATCCGCTTCAAACGAAGAAATCTCTCTTGAAAAGATGAAGATCTTCAATCTAAGCTCTTGAATCTTCAATCTTGATCTTCGATTTGGATGGATGGAAGCACTAGATTAGATTGGAGAAAAGAAGTGAAGAAGTGTAGAAGTCGAGCTCTCAAAATGGCAGCACTTCGTCGCTTAAAAATCCGGATCCCAAAAATGAAGCCAACCCCCTTCTATTTATAGGCAGAAAATTCGCTAAGTCGTAACTCGGCTAACTCCATAAGTCATCTCCGACTTATCCCTATTCTCGACTCAACACTCAGCCGACATACGACTTAACAGATCCAAGTCCCTACGACTTAAGACAACGCTATCTCCTTAACTCGGCCACGACTCAACCAGGTTACGACCTAACTGGGTCTCCGACCTATGACTTACGAAGGAGAACGACTTACGACTTAACTCTTTAAGTCATCTACGACCTAACACTTTGGCCTAACCCAGCGACCTAACAAACTTACGATTTAACACGTAACTGGGTTACGACTTACCCCATACGACTTAAACAACTGCCGACTCAAAAACTCACTTGTCTAACTTCTAACTCGGTCACGACTTAACACAGCAGCCTTGTCGATCTATCAGGATAAGACTCAACTCCTAAGTCGTCCAGGTCTTAAGTCGACCACTACCTTAACTCGTCAGCCGACTTAACACTTAACTCAAAACCTTAAGTCGTCTACAATAACTTAAGTCGGTCACTTCCTTAGGTTGTCTATCCCTTAACTCGGCAACGACTTACAACCTACGACTTAATACTTGCCGAGTTAACTTCGACCTACTAACTTAGCCCAGCTACGACTTATCTCCTTAGGTCGTCGCCGACTCACCCCTTAAGTCCTTAACTCGCCCAGACTCATCACTAACTCGTCCAGAACTCATAAGTCGGCTACGACTTAGGACTTAACCAAAATTCTTCCCAAAATCTGAAACAACCTAAAATGTTGAAAATTCCAGATTTGAACGAACTTTTCGATCCGTAAAAATACGGGTCGTTACAGACTGAGTGTACCAGTATTCAAGACTCACCTTTAGAGTTGGAGCTTCGCTTGGAGATCCAGCTATCTATCCAGCTTTTAGATATTCAGTTGATTCCAGTGATGTATTTTGATCTTGTATTTGACTATTGTATTCGAGACTTCTGTTGTATCTTGTTTAACTCTGTTATATATATAGTAACTTCATGAACTACTATTCTTTTATTTCCGCTGCATTATTGTTATATTACTCTATTTCTGTGATCTGTGATTATTTTATTTACTGTTTATGCTGAGTTTTGCCAAATTTAAATTAACAATCTAATATTTTGAGCAATTCAAATCCGACATGTGTGGATTTACTGTCGATTTGAATGGTTGAAAATTTTAGGTTGTTACAGTTGGTATCAGAGCTCTGGTTTTAGGCAAAACTCAGCATATAGAGTAGATTTAATTACAGAATCACTTTCGTTCGAGCTTGAATTCCTTTTTCTTCGATTCGGTTTCCTTCGAATTTTGGAATGTTCCCCTCGGTTCCAAAGTCCACTCTTGTCTCTCATATTCGTGTCTTCTTGATTCTGGAGTACCCCATAACTCCACTTCGAATAATCTTTATAATAAATCGGCGGTCTCGCCAATCTTTGAATGATTTGTAAAGGGGTGAAACTCCTTTACAACAGGCATTGATTCACCGGAGATTTCTGTATCCTAGGTTTAGATGTTGCTATCTTTTAATTTACCCGAATTCTATCCCTGGCAATCGAATGTCGATTTGCTCCAGAATTCTACCTTGATCGTATTCTTAAAGTCACGGTTGACCCAGTTAAGGTTACCCGCGATTTATATAAATTTATCTATTTTCCAATTTGAAATTCAATACTCTTATCTCCCTATCGAATCTATCTTTTAGTTGAATTCTATTTGATTAGAGTTCCTCTACTGTGAATCCCATCTTTGCTTTGAAATCCATTCTTGAATTATCGAGTGAGGGAGTGTATTTGTGAATTAATATTAAAAATGTTTTATATTGTGTTGTTTGAGTTGTTGATGTTGATTTGGGTTTTCGATCGATTCGTCTGATCTACGCTATCGATAGGATTTCCAAAACACTTGAGCAGAGCAAACTGACACAATATTGTTTTCAAATTTGGAAAATAAAATAAATTTTGTGTGATTATATTATATATAAGTAAAATTCTAAATTGTTAAATGAATGGGTCAACAAAATGGTAATATTTGATTTTATTTATTGTTTTGTAAACCATTGACTATTCCAATATGATAAATAAATGAAATTATAAAACATGGTTTGAAATTTTAATTAGGAATTAAAATGGATTTAAATTAGAATTCGAGAACTTAATTTTCGGTGATTTCAAACTTTGGTTTTAAAGTTTTAAAATGCATATTATTTAAAGTCTTTTAAAGTAGAAATTGTTTCAAATAATTTTAAATGTTTAAATCAGTACTCTTCTCTTTTGTCGCTGGAAAATAATTTCGATGATGGCGGCCGCATCATCGACATTCATTTTCGAGTTTCGAAGTGAAGAGACCATTCAGTAGCTTTGCTACACTTTTTTTTGGAAATTGAATTTGATTTGAATTTTTGTGGTATGACCTGATTTATTATATATATATATAAATTATTTAATTTTGATCTCATATATACTATATATCTTTATCTCAAAATTATTTGAAGTAAATCAGAATTTAAATTCTTAAGTTTATGATTTAAAGATGATTTCAATTATAAACGCAAGTGAAAATTTAGGATAAATATTTAAACTTGAAATAATTGAATTTGAAAATTTTATCTGTATAGTACTAAATTACATTTCGATATAACTTACCTAAATTATTCAGAATTTAAAATGTAATTGGATAATATACAATATAAAATGATTTAATAAATAAAATTTGAGTGTTTATAATAAATGTTATACACTTAGATTTTAATTATAAAAAAATGCTAATAAAGATGATAGAACAATAAGTTAATTGAATGAGATGAATATAATAAATTTTGTTCTGAAAGAATTAACAAATTGAAATTAGATCAACTTATGGAAATACCTTAAATTTAAACCAATTATTGAATATAAATTAATTTAAATTGAAATTTATATGGTTTAAATTAAATTATATGGTTTAAATATATGTAATAAAATATATTAAGTGGAATAAACTTAATAATAATTTGGAATAAAAGAATTAAATTTGTTGAATAAAATATGAGTACAATAAATGATTATACAAATTGATGATTTAGAAATTGTTAATTGAGGATGACTAGATAATAAGATAGTGAATTTAGAAATAGATAGATTGATTTAACTTAAGTGAACTCAAAGGGATTTAACCAAATTGTTAAATATTAATTAATTTAAATTGAAATTTATATGGTTTAAATTAATTGTTTTACTTGTATTCCAATCTATTTTCTTTCTGGGTGTTTCTATTCTCCTACCTCCTTCCTTTTCGGGGACGAAAAGTTTTGAGTGGGGGAGAGTGTAACGACTCGTAAATTTTAACCGTTTTAATAACGTAATTAGTTGAAATTTTGTGAAATTTTAAACGATAAAATTTTGAAATAAAAATTTGATATTTGGAATGCGTCTAATTAATCATAGCAACTGGTAAATTTTCATCAGATAATTTGGAAGTTTATTTTCTAGTGTAATTTTATTCCAATTTATATCAGTTAAAACTGATGATAATAAAATGTTTTCCAAACCTGAATATTTTTACATAGAAAAATTCTAATTCATCTTCTGACTAAGGCGTCATTTTTCGTTTTTCCAAATTCGGACTTCTTTAGCTCCGTCGATCTTATTTTTTTGCTTTTTTGCTGCATTTTCCGCTAGTAGAAAATTCGAATTTTTATAATTCAATCATACCACTGATATTTGTATACTGTTTTGATCGTCTCGTCGTGTTGATCCCTGCGGTATATTCGATTCTGTGTTTGAAGTCCGATACGCCGTGGAAGCTGTGAATTGGTCATATGTGTCGGTACCGCTTCGAACTTTCTGAATTCATTTGTTTATTCGTTGAGCCAGTGTGTAAATTCCAATGGTCACTTGTATTTAATTTTCTTGAATTCAACGTATAAGACGATTGCAATTTCCAAGTTCTCAATTTATTTTGCCAGTTCATTTTTACCTATTCATTTACCTTTTTGTTTTGCTTTGAAATCTTGTTTCGTTCCCATCTCTGTAACGACCCCAGATTTAAATTTATTTAAATCAATAATTTATTGAATTTTTGAATAAAAATTGTAAAATTAAATTGATAAATTGAAGCGAGTTTCCCCGAATTAAAAATTGAAATAGAAATATATACATATAGATATAAGATAAACTATATAAAATATAGAGTGAACAAATTTGTAAAATTATTACGAATAAAATAAAAATAGAACTTTATTTCATTTCAAAGTATTAAGGCCAAAACAAATAAAAGAAAATATGTGTACATTTCTAAAGGCTAAAACCAGACTTAATTTTCATGTAACAAAAATAATAAGGCAAAGCAAATATAATCTTAGCCGAAATCAAAATAGCATATTAAAACAAAGTTAAATATATATATACTATTAACATGTGTATATGTAAGTAACAAGTCTCAAACAAAATAAAATACAAAGCAAGATAAAGATATGTACTATGGCAATTGAGACTTGCAGGCAAAGAAAAGAGGTAAGGAAACATAAGTACTTAAAACATTAAATGCTAGCACACTTATGTCAATTCGAAATGTTGGAAATCATCTCAGCCCCAAAACCAAACCTGCCTAATAAGCTAAAGAGATAAAAATCTCTGAAAATTTGTACAAAGTGTACACTGTTTTGCATAAGAAAATGATACCCTGTTTCATTTTATATCAGCCTGTAAGCATTTTTCTCCATATCAGCTTTCGTTTTCATTCGAACTAAGTAAAAACTAAAAATAAAAACTTCATTACAAACCTAAGCAAACATCTACTATATTAAGCAACTCAACAAGATAGAGATCAAGAGGAGCTTCTGTTAGCAAATCCAAAACTGTTTTCAAAAGCCTGTGCTAAGCAAAACTAGATTGCTCTGTTCTTTTACAATTCTGGTGAGTAACATTTTATTTAAAGTTTATAACCTAAGTAAGATGGAGCACGTTCCTCTGTGATGATATATACCTTGTACATATGTATGATTATGCAAACCTAGATATATCTGTTTCCTTGCTCTGTTATCTGTTGGCATTTCTTTGTGTAGATGAGTAAACAAACCTTCTTCTCATGATCTATTATTTGTTTGAAGATAAGATGTAAACAAAAGCTGTTTGATTTGCTATAATCTAAGTATTAAAATTTATTTAAGATTGAATTAACTTGTATTTATCTCTGGAAAACAAGAAAACAAAACTCAACTTCAAACAAGTTTAAAAACAAATTTCTTGTTTTAAGTATTCAGGAGTATAGAGTGAAACTACATACTAAAATAGTATTTTTAAAACAAGTTTCACAATTTTTAAGGCTAGGGGTGAAGAGCAGTTGTAGTTTACTGTTTTGCACATTCTGAGTTGCTATGGTCGATGTAGTTGACTGGTGATGTCGTGGTTCGGTCTGGAGATAGAGGAGTGACCAGGGGTTCACGGAAAATTGTCGTGATGGTCGGCAGATGAACGCGGTGGCGGCGAGAAGCGTGTAAAGTTTGGTGACCTAATTTTGAGTAACCTTGGATTTTCATCTCGTTCGAAGCCATGGATTGATCGAGCTTTGAGATACTTTGGGAAGTTGAAGCTCAGGTGTGGTCGAAGTCGTAGCCGAAGTAGGGGATTTTTTGGTGGTCAGAGTTTGGAGTACGGCGAGGTTTTCCAGAAATGAGCGATGGGTTCTGTTTTCGTTCCAGGCGGTGACGTACTCGAATTCGATCGAGAAATGGAGAAGATGATCGGAGGCTGGAAATAGGGTGTCGAGGTGGTCGCCGTGATGTAGGAATGGTCGTGGTCGACCGGAGGTGGCTGATGGGAGCGTGCACGTGCACAGTCGAATGTTTTCTGGTGGCTGTGGTTTTCTTTGATGATGGCAGGGAAATGAAACTCGAGATTTGCTCGAGTAGAATCGGTTTTGGCTCGAGTGGATCCTCATTTTTCTCGAAGTAAATATAGCTGAACTCGGGTGACTTTGTTTTTCTCAGTTTTAACAGTGTCCAGTTTGACTTGAGTATATACTCGGGTAAAATACATTTTGGCCCGGGTAGATTTATAATTTCCTCGAAGTAAAACCACGAAGTCTCGGGTCATTTGTCCAAGTTTAAACAGAACAAGATTTTTAAACAGTTTTTAATTGTTAGTTTTTAAATTTGTAACCAATGTAAAGCTGAGTCTAAATCAAATGTTTAAAATTTCCAGACTTTTGAAATAAAATAAAGTTTTAATTTAAACACTTTAAAAAAATTTAAAGAGATTTAAATTAAGTAAATTCGATTTAAACCCCTTCATCACTAAGTATTGTTTTAATTTGTAATTTAAAGTTTTAAAAGTTAGTTTATAAAGTGATTTAAAGTTAAATTAATGATCGTTTGAACTTGGAGTTTAAAATGAAAGTTCAAAAGGAAATTTGAAATAAATGTTTCCAACATATGGAAGTGAAATTTAAATAAATAAATGAAAAATGGGTTTCTTTAAGTAATAAAGATTAAAGCCTTAAATTCATTAACCATTAAAGTAATTAAAGTTGATAATTGATAATTTGTATTGATAATTTATAATTATAAGTTTAAAAGTATTAACTAAGGTTTAAATTAATAATCACTTGACGATTTGGAAAATAAAAATTACTTAGAGAAGTAATGAGTAAATAATTACGGAATGTAATTAATTAAATGATAATTTAAAATTTGAGTTAATTATTTGTTAATAAATCAAAGGATTAATTAATAATGGCAATTAATTGAGATTAATTCAATAATTAAAAGTTAATTGATTCATTAATTTAGATTGATTAGTTAATAAGTAAAAGTTAACTAATAAATGATGAAAGGGAAATTATTTCAAATAAATTGTAATTCACTTATGATAATTAACCCGGGTTAATAATTGATACATCGGATAAAATTTAATCAGTTAATTAATAAAATTTACCGGTGAATGTTGGATTTGACTGAATGATTGAATTGTTTGATATCCCTGATATACGATGCTTTGTAATACATCCTGATTTATGTTGTGATCTGTAATTTACTTATCTGTGATATATATCTATGATCTGTACGATGAGCGTTATAGTTATATCGCTTATCAACTATATTTATGTATTCTGATATGTGATGATTCATTGTGCTGCACTATTGTGTGAAACCCCTGGACCACACTGTTACACACACAAATATGGATTTCACGTGGAAATCGGTTAAGTCACAGATAATTTAAATTTGATGTTTTTTGAGATTGAAATTTTAATTTCAATTGATTTTGAAATTAGAAATTTGGGGTTTTATATGAAAAGCTTTTGAAATAGAATTTCAAAGATAAAAGTTATTTTGAACAACTTAATCGAGTTTTGAAAATTTAAATAATTTGATTTAAATTTGAATTCAAGTTTGAAATTGAATCCTATGATTTGAAACTAGGGATTAAAGATGATATAAATGTGTTTGTATGAATCTAAACCATTTAAAAGTAAAATTTTGGGAATTTGAATTTAACCCAAGGATTCCAACTCGTATAAATGAATCAGATTTTCCGAAATGAAAACTGTTTGTTTTCAAATGATAAAAGCTTTCACATATATAAGAAATGAAATTCCAATTTAAAGGAATTTCAAGTACGAATTGAAAAATGGTTTTTCCAAGTTATAAATGAATTCTTTTTGGAAAGCTATGAATTAAATCGGTTTATTTTAACAGATTTAGAATGATGATTGTTTAAACCATTTGAAATGGAATTGTTTTGAAAGCTATAAGTTAAATCTTTGTTTTAAAGATTTAACGAGTTAAACTGAAATGGAAATTGATTTAGAAAATCTGTGAATGAATCTTTTATTTAAAAGATTTAAATGTGGAAATTGTTTAAACCGATGATGGTTGTTTAAAATGAATCTTTTTGTTTAAAGATTTGAAAATGGTAATTTGTTAAACCATTTGAAGAAAGATTTTGGGTTTTAAGTTGTGACTTAATTGAAATCCCATATCCATATGATTTTAAATATTTCGCTCACTATTCGGGTTAACCGGGAAAGGACCTTTGGGTCGTATAACCCATTCTGAATATGTGATACAACGTATATGGATGGCATTTGATGACCGGTGTTGAAGACCGGATATTTTTGAAAACGGAAGGATTACCGTCGAGTTACTCTGCATCGGCTGATCCCCGATATGGAGGTTTTATCACCCTTAGTGACGGGAAGTCCGGACGTGATTGGAAATTATCCGGATTTGCAAGGGCTTCGTGAGAAGTGCCTTCGGTTTTGTTCGAACCCGGAACAGACTTGTATGGTTACATGTCTGACATTACACTTTGAGATATAAAGCCGATTTCTTTCAAATACATTTCTGTTGGTGGCGGAGAATTTATTCTCTTAGCTTAACACCCTTCTCTGAGACGTACGAGCTCAGAGGTTATGTAGTTGAAATTTATCAGCGATATATTCCCAATTTGGTAATGTGACATGCTGAGTGTTGCTGTGAAATGATCATTGTTTGATCATTTGTGATATGATCATTCGTTTGATCTTATATCTTTGTGATCATTACTTTGATCATTTGTTTGACCCGAAGCATGGCTTTGTAGAAAGCGTAGCTTTGTGGACGAGACTTCGTCGAGCCTCACACCCCGGAAATGGTCAAAACAGGAAGGATGCAGCAAGGTTCTAGGGAGTAGCGCCCCTTAGTGTATGTCATTCCTTCTGGATAGAGGTGGTATCATTGTATGGATCCCAGATACTTAACCTATGTGGTTACTACATTATTATTATTATGTGGTTGTTGCGAATCGGGGATCCTCGGGAAGATCGGTTACGATCGGGGGATGGCATACGCGTGTCAGTAGTTACCTATTTTTGCAGAGGTAACCCGGCCTTGTGTTGGCAGAGATCCGGTTAGGTTCTCGGGACGTCATTCCAGAGGCGTTTCCATGTGGCAATGGGAAGTTCCTTAGCCTGACCATTTGTTGGAAATCCATCTTCCAATACAAACTTGTACGGTTTTAGTTGTAGAACCTATCATTCACTTATGGTGGCGCCCCACTGTTTGGATGGTTGCTATAGTAGGCATAGTTCGAAATGTCTATGCTGGCTAAGATTTATATTCTACTTTCGAAATGTTTCCTCACTATGCACTAATAATAATATCAAAAATGATTTGATTTTGCGTAGTAAGCATCTTTGACTATCATAAGGAGAAATCTCCTCCAATTCTGCGTTTGCATTGTGTGTGTGGCGGGAGGCCTTATGGTAGTTTCATTTTCCAAAAGCATTGCGAATTGACTTTAAATTCTCTGCTACTTGTTTTTAAAGATAAATTATTTTTGTTGCTCACACCAGTCCCATGACTGACTCGGAGTTTATTGTTCCTTTCCTAAACTCTGGGTGCTCATAATTTTCTACACGAGCAGTCTAGAGTTGGGTTTCTCAGATATTCAGGTTGAGTAGATTATCTGGAGCTAGTCAGTCCTTGGACGACTGACCTTGTTTTTTCGCTAGCTATGGATTGGAGCATTCTATTGGAGATATTCTATCCGTTGCTGATGTTATCTTTTCTTTCCACTGTTATTTCTTGTATCATATCTCTGATGTATATTGATATCTGTTGTATCACTCTGTTGTATCAGATATTGTATATCAATGTATTATTCATTTATTCCGCTGTGTTGTTATACTTAATGGTGTTATAAGCTCCGGCGACTCGGATTTGAACGGTCGAATCTACGGCATTCGAGTACGATGTAAAGTATGGATGTCGATTTTCGAACGCGAAAATCCAAGACGTCACAATCTCTATCTCTGCCCATTCTTTAAAAAAAAGAATACTTCTTTCATCTTGCCTCTGTCAACTATCTCACATTTCTTCTTCAAGCTATACTCTCCTCTGCCGAAACCCACCATTTCCTCACATCAGCTCTTACCTTCGCCCAAAGCCATGCCACGTCTCTGCCTTGCCACCTTGACCCGCCGGCCTCCGACCACCTAGTTGCCTCAACACCAATCCTCACCGCCGAACTCGCCCTGACCGTCCCTATCGTCCACCGCCTAGCAGACTGCAAGCACGCAAGCTATCAACGCAGACCACCCTCCTGCCTCACCGACATGAGAAACCTTCCAATCCCATCCAAGCCTTGGCCGAACATTATTTCCTTATTCCCCTCAGCAGCCTCTTTCATTTCTTTTATACAAGGTGCATATATATTCATATGTAAGTTATATTTTATAAAAAATTTAAGTACATCAACTGCTATATAAAGGCACTGGTACTATATATATTCCAATCTAGAGGCCACTTTGGTTCATTGTTTTATATTTTATTTTATATGCATTTCTTATATAGTGGTCTGCATGCATATTGTTTGAAAGCTATTTCAAACTACAGTGTACATTTTAGCTGTGTTATATGCAGTGCCAAGGAGATTTTGAAATGTATGCATTTCGATCCGTGTGTATATTTATATTTTGTTAGCTATATACAAGTGCATATGAGTCGTATATTAGCTTATATATGAGTTTATAGTATATCTGTGGCCATTGTTTTTGTTTTTGTTTTTTTATAGTATATTATATATATATATATATATATGTTTGACACATTTTTGGTTAATAGTTTGATCTATAGACTTTTTATAAATGAAAGCTATAAACAGGTATATATATACAGTATTATATGTAAATTTTTGCACTTTGTTGTTATATATAGCATTATTTGGTTATATCATTTTATACATGACTTTTGTATAATATTTTGGTTGTACGTAAGTTTTATATACATGTTAGATTTTATATTTTTATATACGTACAGTATACTGATCTAATGTAAGCTGTTCTAGCCTAGATTTTTAAGTATATGAATACGAAGTATATATATATATAAGATATATTTATATATAAGTTTGTATTGCTTTGCTGGTATATATGTATAGTTTTAAAAAAACAATTGTTGTGGTTGTATAGATAGGTGAGTGTGTGCAAAGACCTTGTACTATTATATATATTGGGTTTTGTATCTTGGTCGAAGTGTCAACTTCCTGTATAGTCAGTATATATGACAGTAGTATTTATTTGTATAATATATAATATATTAGTTTTTAAAACGATTCATGTAATGTAATATCATATGTTATATATATATATATATATTAAGGGTATGGGTTAAATTTAATAATGAACTTGGTATATATATATAAATATTTATTTTCGAATATATTATGATTATACGTTTGATTATATATATATATATATATTTAAAATCTAATATTGATTTTCAGTATAATATTTTAAAGATTTTATTTGGAATACGTGTTTAAATTTTTATTTTGATATATATGGCTATATATTTCATCCATCTCTTGTCCAAATTGACTGACATTCTCAATATCGATTTATCGCAGCAAACTCCTAACTTGTTGTTGTCCCGCTAGCTTGATCTATACGCTTGTCTATGTCTATTCGCTTCCATTTTTATTTTGTTGTCTCTCTAGCCTCAAAAGGTGAGCAATTACTCACGATTAATGTTCTTATATTTATTAAATTTGATTTCAATTGAAACGACATTTGAAATATGCTGTTGTTAGTTATTTATATTGCTATATATATGCCATTATTTGTATCTGTTCACCTGTGACATCTGACACCATTATCTATTATTTATATTGCTATATATATGCCATCATCTATATTTGTTCACCTTTGACATCTGACACCATTATCTGTTATTTATATTGCTATATATATGCCATTAGCTGTATCTGTTCACCTGTGACACCTGACACCTTTATCTGTTATTTATATTGATGATATATGTCTGTTATATTATTATCATATCTATTATCACTCTACAAGTTCCCTGTTAGTATAGAATTCACTATGGGTTAAAAT
Source organism: Allium fistulosum (assembly GCA_030737815.1). NCBI lineage: Eukaryota > Viridiplantae > Streptophyta > Magnoliopsida > Asparagales > Amaryllidaceae > Allium > Allium fistulosum. The sequence continues at coordinate 761,941,794 of CM060903.1, read as the reverse complement.
GATACATACCCGAACGATCTGTAGAATAGGAGAAAATCGTTATGGGTTGAAACGATAAACCCAAGCGATTTTCATTGAATCGAATTTGGGATTGCGGGTTGAAAAGATATATACTCGTATATATATAAATTACGGATTGAAATGATAAATATCAGTATCACTTGACCATAGGGTAGAAAATTTTATATAGACACCGTTGGTCTATATATATAAATATTTTGAAAAATGATTTCTATGGTTTTGAAAGAAATATATGGTTTTAAATAAATATTGATTTTAAAGATTTATTAAAGTTGATTTAATAAAGTTGATTTGAATCAATATAAAATATGTTTAAGTATTTATGTAAAATTTATATTTTCAAATATAGAGTTTATAATGTTTCAGGTTGAAAGATAAAATTGAAATTGATTTGGAATTCTTAATTATTTAAGAATTATACTTAAATAAGTTTGATTTGAAATCTATTAAATTTGAAATTTTAAGATATGTTTTATAACTTGAATTTGATTAAAAAGTGGCTAAAATGAATATTTCAAACTTATATAAATTTAAATGGGATATTTGTTTATATAAATTTGTAAATTGAAGTTGTATTTAGATGTATTGAAATGATTAAAGAAATATCTCAGAAACTAAATGAAATTAAATTAAATTGAGATATAAATGGAATTATCAAATTTAGTTTTGAAATGTGGAATATTTAAAGCTTTAAAATATATTGAAATTTAATGGTTTATTTTGCGTTTCAAATCTGTATTTGAAATCGTTATAATTTGAAATGATTTATTGAGAAATTGAATTGAGTTGAAATTTATGAATTGAGATCGAGTTAAGTTGAATTTGGAAGTCGAGTTAATTTGAATCGATTTGTGAATTTGTGGAAGCTATTTTATTTTATAAAGTATTTTTAAACTATATCTACAACTATTTATATTTTACTTTATAAACTATTTTAATATAAACTATTTTATATAAATCATTTCAATATATATTATTTTATTATAAACTATTTTAACTTATAACTATTTTATATAAACTATTTTATAAACTATCTTATTTTATACACTAATTTTAATATCTAAACTGTTTAAGAGGAAAGTGTTATGGATTCCAAAATGTGACGATTTCAAGCTATGGTTTCAAAGTGTTATGAATTTCAAGGTTTTGATTTCCAAAGTGTTTTGATTTTAAAAGACTTACGATTTCGAAAGCGATATAACTTTGGAAAGTGATATGATTTTGGAAATGGATTTATTTGAAGTGATAATGATATCGTATGGATATGGTTTTGAAATGGCAATGATATTTGGGTTTTGAAATATAAACTATTTTGGAAAGTTTATTAAATGACCAATCGGTGTAATAATTACATAGTTATTGAAGAGTCCGGGATCGGTTAGGGACATACTCTCTGTCCAAACCAAAAACCACTTTAATAACTATTATACGCGGAGTGTGATCCAGAATGAAGTGGTTGGAATGATGACGTTGCTGGATTTGAAGAAAGAGAACGATAATGATTAGCTTTGACACTTGTGTCAAATTGGAAATGACTTAAAAAGGAGCCGTGCCGGGCCAGTGAGGTTAGCTACCTCTAGCGGACACACTTCTTCGTAAACTACTCATTACTTGTTTTTGATTGGTGCACACCCTTGAATTGGAAGTGTTGTTTCGCGGTGTTGCGATCGTTGCGGCGATGCGTTCTCACCAGTCTGGATCAGGCAAACGGTAGTTTCACTCCCTTGGGTATTGCCTTATGTGCCTTGTCATACTCGTATCCCTATGCACGACCACTATGATTTGTTTCGTGTTATACCTTTGGAGTACTCCCTGATAGCCCACTAGTTTACGGTGGAGTTTACAGTGTTGTATAGACTATGACGCTTATATAAAATGTGTTAAGGGGGATAATGGTAACGCCTTAACGCTATTTTGATACTTTATATTACTGATAGGCATTATCTACTTAGCGTACACTACTATATATAAATAGTTTAACGGATCCTTAGAGGATGGTTATCCCAAACATCCTTTGAGTTACTTGTAATTTTAGTTGTTATTTCACTTGAGTTGGATTTATTGATATAAGAATGTTAATCCTGACTTGAGTGTTTTGTGTTTTGCTTTACGCTCGGGTCAGACTGAGTGTACCAGTATTCGAGACTCACCTTTAGAGTTGGAGCTTCGCTTGGAGATCCAGCTTTCAGATATTTAGTTGATTCCAGTGATGTATTCTAATCTTGTATTTGACTATTGTATTTGAGACTTCTATTGTATCTTGTTTAACTCTGTTATATATATATAGTAACTTCATGAACTACTATTATTTTGTTTCCGCTGCATTATTGTTATATTACTCTGTGTCTGTGATCTGTGATTATTTTATTTACTGTATATGCTGAGTTTTGCCAAATTTAAATTAACAATCTGATATTTTGAGCAATTCAAATCCGACATGTGTGGATTTATTGTCGATTTGAATGGTTGAAAATTTTAGGTTGTTACAATACTAAAGTTAAGCAGCCACCTAGCTATGGAAACAACCAATATGATGATAAAAATGTTTTCATATAGACATAAAACTATATATATTTTGAAAAATCTAATATCAATATATTTGTAAATATATATATATATACATAATAGAACCAATAACAAGGGTCAACATATAAATGTATAGCATGCGGAAAATATGCAGACACAGTTAAAAATAGTTTTTTATATATATTTATATAAGTCTCAATATAAACAGAACTTGTACACAGAATAACATATATACGAGAACTGTCATAACATATAAATGTATATATAACTTCATTTATAAAAATAATATATAGAAAACACTTATATAGAACAACCTATAGTAAAATAATTATATGCCTTAAACACATATACATGCAGACCAATATTTGTACGAAGGCTAAATATATATATGCATATGCAAGCTGATCAAAAACATATATGCCGACTCTTATATATATATGCATGACTTATAATATACTTTGCAACCATATTACTCTGTCTTTCAAAGTTTTATAAAAAATGGGTACAGACAAATATACTTGAACCTATTATAACACATATATATATAGTTAATATATATGAACTTACGTAAATTCTTAGAGATCCAAATATATGTACTAATGCAAGATATATATATAAGCTTTTGAAAAAGTTCCTCTTTCTTCCTTTCTTTATAAACAAGCAAGTATAAATATATATAAACCAATATGACATCTAACAGAACAACAGACTAAACTAACATATATATAATCTATGTATTTTTAAAACCAGTACCTATATATGTAGCAGAAGATTTTAAAACTGTAAGGGAGGGATGATCATGAGCGACCATTGCACGAGGCCTGGGTCTGGAGTGCGGCGCTCGGCCTAGGTGGCTGTTGCGTGGATGGCGAGGTGGTTCAAGCGATGGCTGGAAAAAAATAGGCGGAGGCGATGCGGTTGTGGGTTTGGGAGGAAAGGAGAGGCCGACGCGAGGCCATGGATCTAGGAAGGAGGCGCTGACAAGGCTCGGTGGAGGGGAAGATGATGGAGATGAGAGGGAGAGCGAGGGGTAGAAGAGAGAGGGGAAGGGCGAACGGCTGCTTGAGCCATGGGAAAATAAGGAGACGCACGGGAAACTCCTGAAAACAAAACAAACAAACAAAATTGAGATCAACCCTTTTATATATATATACGTTACTGTATATATATTGTTTTCTCAAATGAAAAGAAGGGGAAGAGATAGTGGCCGTGTGTACAAACCGGAAAGAATATTGGAACCAATAATGATATTGAATAGTAGGAGCCGATGGTTTAGAAAATATAAAAGGGAAAGCAAGTTTCAAGGCAACAATAAATATAAAAGAGTAACAATGGAAAGGAAAAAAGTGCAGAGAAAACGCACCAAAGTAAATATAAACTGAAATGATGGGAATGGTAACGTATGTCCATTGATTCAGCGAAAGTCATTAAAATAATTAATGGGTTGATTGGACAGTACGTTTCAAATTTTGAAACTGAAGGAAGAAATAAGTCACAATTTATGGTACCGTTACAACGAACAGTTTATTGTTTTCGTCGTGTACCGGACCTCAAAATACAGAAATGAATATACCACAGAGATCAGCACGACGAGATGATCAAAACGGTATACAGATATCAGTGGTATGATCATTCTACCAAAAGTCGATACGGACACTGATATATGTTGCTATTCCATACGGAAAAATCCAAACGGAGCTAGAAACGTTCGAAATTTGTGAAACGGATTATGCAGTCTTATTCAGAGTGTTCTAAATAAATTTTCTTATGTTGACATATTTAGGTTTCGGAATACTTTCAAATTCAACTGTTATTAAGTGATTTAAATTGAAATAAAATTACACAATAAAATAAACTTCCATATTATTAATTGAAAATTTATCACTTGGTATGTTTTTAAATACGTATCCCAAATATAAAAATAATTATTTCAAAATTCAATAACTAAAAATTTTCACAAAACTTCCAGTTAAATATATTTTAAAACTATTAAAATTTATGGGTCGTTACACTCTCCCCCACTCAAAACTTTTCGTCCTCGAAAAGGAAGAAGGTAGGAGAATAGTAACAACCAGAAAGAAAAATAGATTGAAAAACAAGGTAAACAATTAATTTAAAACTATATAAATTTTACTTGAAATATTCATTTGAAAACTTCATTTGCAAATCAATTATCTTTAATACTTTAATACTTTTCAAAACTCATTTGTAAAATTTCTTACTTCCTTTATAAATACCATTTATATGTTCAAATAACACCTTTATAAATATATGAAAACTATTTGAAAACAATTATTTACATCATTACTTATATTTACAAAGAAGCTATTTGAAAACATTAAATCCATAATTCATAAATTTATTAATTTATCTCAAGATACTTTTCAAATAAATCAGTAATCATTTACTTTAAATATGTTTGATATAATCAATAACTTCTAAAATATTTTTAACACTAATAATTTATTATTAAACCATGTAGTATATAAATAAACAATATTTTAAAAGGATATATTCAAAAAGGAAAAGAAGGTAGATTCGGAAAAACAGAATATAGGTGAATAAATAAAGCTGAGCAGATAAGGTAGATTCAAAAGAATAGTATCGGGCACGAATAATTAATTTAGATCCATAAGAATTTCAATTTCAAATATTAATACAGAATTCCTTTGTTGAAAAAAAAAATATATATATATACTTTTATAATACCCTTTATATCTGTAACGACCCATAAATTTGTAATAATTAAAATTGTTAAATTGATAAAATTTTGGTAATTTAATATGAAGAAAAATAAACTTTGTAATTAAGTAAGGAAGGAATGTTAAAGTGGAAATGCATATTTTATTCATAAGGTAATATAAAAGAATGAAACTTATCCGAATGAATTTATTTGTGGATTCAATCATAATAAATGTATACATTTAACAAATTCAATATAATTAAGAACAACTGTTAATACAAAGGAAAGAAATTAATTAAATCCATCAGGTCATTGCTTGATTTCTTGCCTTTTTCTACATGGCCTCTTTATTTGTTGCTTTAGCCATACAAACTCTTTTCCTAGCCGTGTATTTCTCATTTCAAAACTCTTCATTTTTCATTTGCATGTAAGAATAAAACATATATGCGTTTCTTTCTCCTTAACTTATGCCTTTTCCATTTCTTAGCATTTACTATCACTTTGCTTGCCATCCAAACTATCTATGTAACAATCCAAAAATTTTAATAAATAATTTATTTATTTACTTTAGATAATTTTGTTATTTTAAATATAAATTTTGGTGTGAATTAGAATTCCACAGATGAATACATAGAATATTTTTCGAAAATGTGAATTTTGGCAATATAGTCAAACTTCGACTTTTTAATTTAAAATTTTAAAAGTTTGAAAAATTGAATTTTATCTTTTATTTTGAAAGTAAATAAAATTTTAAGAATGCTGCTTTTTGTTTCATTGAAATCCGATTAATATTGTGAAAGTTATGCCCTTTTTAATATTGTGTGTAATTTGCTGTATTTAACAAAATTGTTTATTTTATTTTATATAAATAATATCTTTATTTTTCATATCATGTTACAATTTATGTTCACATGTGTAACATGACATGTTACGTACATATTTTATATTTAGAAACATTTTATGAGGGTTTAGATCTCTTATTTATTTCTTATTTCAATGGATATATGTTATATTGCCTTAAAGGCATATCTTTTTAAATTTTTATTTACATTAATGTTCTTGTGTATACTTTTTTATATTTTGTTTATTGAATGTTCTTTGGTATATACCTTTTTATTTAATGGAAAGGAAACAAATTATTTAGGTGTACGTTACTTTGCTTAATTGGTATACGTTACATTGTTTTATTTCTTGCTTCTTTATTTACCTTCATATTTCCTAAAACAAATTATTTATTTTCTTTTTCACTTTATTTCAGTTTTTTTTATTTTATTTACTGATTTTTATTTGTTTAAAAGTGTGGCAGAAATTTTTCCAAAGCTAGTGGTATTGTGTGTAATTTTTTTTTAGGCCTTGTTTCAATTTAATAAACTATTTCTTTAATTCTTTTCCATTTTTCTTGAAATCATTTATTTATTTCCTACCTTAACTTATTCCTCAAAATCCATAGCCGTTCCTTACATGTAGCCTATCAATTCACGTGAAGATAGGAAGAGTTCTCATTTTTCCATTTATTCTTTTTATTAAATATAAACAAATTCTGGAATTCTAGATTTGTGATCAAAGTTTGACTTTAATTGAAATTTTAAATTTTAAATTCTAACTTCCAAATATTTTATTTAAACTGTATATATTTGTACAACATTTGTTCCACTTTTGTTTCTTTTAATTGGTTATATACTTTTTAAATAATGTGTAAAAGGGAAATAAATTTTACGTTTCTTTTATACGAATATACATCCGTTTTCTTAGTTAGGAGATAAGCATATCAAATGGTTATTTAGAAAATCAAATGTTTAAATTAAGTAATAAATAATGTGTAAATAGCAATTAAATGGTACGTTATTTACTGAAATATTCTTTAGCATATATTTTATTAAATAAATAAGAAACGAATAAATTTAAATTACGTTACTTTGTTGATTATTTCGGGCATACGTTTTGACTTATCTCTTACCTTAAATACGCGCTCTTTTGAATTTCTTACCTTAGCTGTTAAAAATCAGCAACCTTGGATTTCTAAATGGGAAAGAAATAAATTCCTCTAGCCGTTCAAATTCATTATAACCTGCCTTGCAAAATTCACGTGTAAATTTTTCTACACTTCCCTTTTTGCTCCTTTGTTTTAATAGGAATAAAACCCATTGATTTCCCTAACGTTCAAATCATTTATTTCTTGCTTTTCTCCCACTAAATCAACGTGAGCATCTATGTTAAATACAACCCACGTACATAATTTCCTTACCACATCAATTTGTTTTCATCTTCTTCTCGCATGAGCTTCTCCCTTCAGGTAATGGCCGCATGCATTTTTTTTTTCTCTTTTCTTTTCTTTCTTTCATTTTCTTTTCTTTTATTTTCTTTCTTCTTTCTTGTTTTCTTTTGTTTCCATTGTTCCGCTCCAACCAGTGCTCGGCTCTTCACCACCAGCGACCAATCTGAGTGCGTGCATTTCAAGCCTTAAAACTGATCATGGCTGAGACTTTGAGACGTTGGTGAAGTCGTGTGGTGAAGGGTTGAGCCACTTTGTCCATATTTTCTTATTCAAATTTTTTTTTTTCCGGTTTGCTTTATTCAAATTTGATATTCGTATGTGTGATAGCATACTTAGTTTTTATTTATTTTGTTTCAAGGTCTGAATCTGGTTGTCGCATTCTCTAAAATCTGATCGTGCTTTCTTTGCGCTTTTCGATGTGGATATCGTTATTTGTGAATCAAATCTCCAACGTCGTAGAGGTGAGTATGCACGCTTGACATTCATACTTATAGAATTGTAAATTGATAGCAAGTGAAATTGTAGGATTGTTATATAATATTATACTTGCCTGTGATATGAATTTTATAATGTTAAACCTTGTTATAAATTTGTTACATCATTCACTATGTTATATGCTGTTATATTATATGATGTTTACTGTTTATTCACTCTGTTTATCACTGCAAGTTCCCTGAATAGTAGAATCACTATGGGCTGAAATGATAGGCCTGAGCGATTTTTATTTATTTATTTATTTAACTTGGGATTGCGGGTTTGAAATGATAGAACCCGGATTTTCTTTGTAAATTACGGATTGAAATGATATATTATCCGTATCACTTAACCTAGGTTAGAAAATATTATATAGACCCGTGGTTATTTTATATATTTTTCTGGAAATTTTTAAGTATTTTAAAATGTAAAAAAAATAATATGATAAATTGATTTAAATTGAATTTTTAAGAGATTTATTAAAATAGAAATGTTTTTCTATGTTTTAAATGTAAAATAAATGGATAGATAATGGTGATTTTAAAGTGTAACTTAAATTTGAAATTTGACTGATTTTTTTATGGAAATTTAAGTTAATTAAATTAAAAATGAAAATTAAGTTTTAAATGGTGAAAATGGAGATTTAAATTTAAGTGTTAAAGTAATTTGTTAAAAATGAAAAATGGGAATTAACACACTTGAATTAAATAAGTGAACTTTGGAAATTTTGATTATTATTTGAAAAAAAATCTTTATAAAAATCATAAGCTAAAGGATTTAAATGAACATTTTAATGTGGAAAAATATGATTTTTAAAAGTTTAAATGATTTAAATTGAAGTTTATTTATGGTTGGAATTGTATTTAAAACCTGGAAATTCAATTAATAGCACTTCAGAAATGCTATCATTTCTGGAAATGAACTAATTCTGAACTAAGTAGAATCTGCAGCACTTGGTAAGTGCTGTGGTTGCATAAATGAACATAAAGACTAAAATTTAACTAAGGCTATGTCAACACTTGGTAAGTGCTGTAGTGGCAGGAACTAAAATTTGACCTGAAATTAATGAGAAGGCTATCCATACAGTGACGGCATTTAATTATGAAAGTTAGCTAGGTAGCTGACCTTGTTAGTCCGTTCTTTCAAGAATAGGAGCATAACCTTTTTGTTGTTAAGTGCTGCAATAGACTGAAATATGATTTTTGTATATAACTAAACTTTTACAGCAGTTTTAAAACGTTATCTTTGCTGAATTGAATTTAAACCTTTAATTTGAAACCTGAACTATTACAGCAGTTCTGTAAATGCTGTCTTTTCTGAATTTAACTATTTTCCTTTAAAACTGAACTATTACAGCAGTTTATAAATGCTGTTTTTTTTTGAATTGAATTGTTTTCAAATATAACTTACCGCGGCACTTTTTAAATGCTGTGAAAGTTGGAATTTTAATGTTTTATTGTTTTTTAAGTGAATAAATGAACTCAGAAAAGGCTAAAATTTTGGGAATTTAATATTTGATTTAAAAGAATAATGACTTTGTTTTTAAATGGTTTAATTGAAGTATTTTGATTTGGAATATAAACTGTTTTTAAATTTATAACCACGGGTTATAATAACGATTGGTTGTTAAAGAGACCAGGATCGGATGTGGACATACTCTCTGTCGATACCGAAAACCACTTTGACAACTGTGTACGCGGTGGAGTTTCCAGAATGAAGTAGGATGGTGGCGACGATCTTAAGGTATATACGTGGACCCAACTCCCGTGAGTTGGCATAAAGTGGCTAAAACAGGAGCGATTGACGGGCCAAGGAGGTAGCATATCTGATTGGACACACTTCTTCGATACCATTCTATTACTTTGTGATTGATTGGGTGCACCCCTTGATTTGGGAGTGTTGTTCAAGGTGGGCGGTAGTGGCTGCTATGCGTCACCACCAGCCCGGATGCGTAATTGGTATATCTACCCTGCCATGCCTAGTTGTGCCGTGTCACTTACCATATCGAGCTTTACTACGAGTTATGATTTCTCCCATAGCCTGTGGAGTATCGAGGGTAGCCCCCATTTTGGGAGTATGCTAATACTGGATAGACTACTGGGACTAGTACGTGTTAAGGTGGAAAATGTAAAACCTTAATGCTTTTTAAAAGTATGTTTATTTATATTAGACATTATTATAATAGCGAATATTACTACATAGTAGATAGTTTAACGGATCATTAAAGAATGGGCAATCCCAAGCATTCTTTAAGTTACTTGTATCCTTATTACAGTTCACTTGAGTTGGTTTACATTGTATAAGTATGTATGTCCTGACTCGAGTGTTTTGTGTTTTGCTTTACGCTCAGGTCAGACTGAGTGATACAGCATTAGAGACTCACCTTTGGAGCTGGAGTTTTGCGTTGAAGAACCATATATCTATTCATTTTGTTATCCAGTTGATTCCAGTTGTATTCTGAGTTGTACCTGATTATCATACTGTTAAACTCTGATGTATTTATATAGTAGCTTCATGAACTACTATTTCTTTGTTTCCGCTGCATTATATTACTCTATGTCTGTGATCTGTGCTTATTTATTTACTGTATATGATGAGTTTCCAAATTTTTATTTACAACGCGGTATTTTGAGCAATTCAAGTCCGACATGTGCGAATGCGAATGGTTGAAAATATCGGGTCGTTACATGTGGTATCAGAGCTTTGGCTTTGAGGCAAAACTTAGAATATACGGTAAATTTCTTTACAGAATCACTTTCGTTCGAGTTTTAATCTCTTCCATTTTGATTCGATTTCCTTTGAGTTTTGGAACGTTCCCTGCGGTTCCAAAGTTCATTCGTGTCCCTCACTATTCATCTTCCTTCGATTTTAGAGTACCTCATAACTCCACTTCGGATGATCTTGATAGTGAATTGGCGGTCTTGCCAATATTCTAATAAAGGGGTGAAACTCCTTTACAATTAGCATCGATTCACCAGAGATTTATATTTATCCTTGGTTTAGATGCTGATATCTTTTATTATTCCAAACTCTATCTCTTGAGATCGAACGTAGATTTACTGTAACAACCCGTATTTTTACGGATCGAAACTTCGTAAAACAGTTGACATTTGGTCACACTGTTGATAAGTCGTTTATAGTTTAATTCCTAGGTCGTTTGGGTTTAGGTCGGCAAGGGGTTAAGTCGGAGAAGTCTGGTAGGTCGTAAGTAAGTTAGGCTTAGGTCGTAGCCGACTTAAGGAGAATAGGCGACCTAAGGATGTTGGGGTTGGCGACCTAAGGATTTGGAGTTAGGTCGTATGATGGATGGTAAGGGTTTAGGTCGTAGACGACCTAAGAGATAGGAGACTTAAGGGTTTTTGGCGAGTTAAGGTTTTGAGCGACCTAAGGGATAGGTCGGCAGCGACCTAAGGATGACCAGTAGTTAGTGTGGTTAGGTCGTAGACAACCTAAGAGTTAGGTCGTGGATGGGTTAAGTGTTAGGTCAGTTGAGTAAGTTAGCGACTTAAGTATTTTGGGTCGTATGGTAGGATAGGTCGGTCGAGCGACCTAAGTGTTGACGACTTATAAAGGTTAGTAGGTTAGCGACCTAGTGGTTAGCGAAGTTAGGTCGTTAGACGACTTAAGGAAGTTAGGTCGTAGCATAGTGAGTCGTAGAGTTGCTAAGTTATTAAGTCGTGAGCGACTTAGGGGTTAAGCCGCTAAGTCGTAAGTCGTATCTCCTGTTAGGTCGCGCATATTAGTTAAGTCGTAGGTCGTATGGATGCGGTTATTTACTAAGTCGTTAGGTCGTATGCGCATGTGTTAGGCGGAGCTGCTGTTAAGTCATAAGTCGTATACCCTGTTAAGGCGCGTGCTTTAGGTCGGGGATCTGCTAGGTCATAGGCTGGGAGATTTTTTTAGGTCGTAGGTCGGAAGAGATAGGTCATGGACGACCTAATTCCGAGTGTACGACTTAGGGGGAATTTTAGCTATAAATAGGAGGGCTTTGTTCCATTTTTGGGATCCGGATTTCGAAGCGACGAAGTGCTGCCATTTTGAGAGCTTGACTCCTACACTTCTTCACTTCTTTTCTCCACTTCAATCTAGTGATTCTATCCATCCAAGTTGAAGATCAAATTGAAGATTCAAGAGCTTGGATTGAAGATCTTCATCCTTTGAAGTGAGATTTCTTCGTTTGAAGCGGATTCGTGATAGATTAAGCTTGATCCTTCGCTGTCCAGATCTGAAGCGTGTTGATTTGAGGTTGTTTAGGTGATTTGGTGAGTGGTGATTATCTCTCACACGGATCCAAAGGAGTATATCGGATCATTGGCTTGATTTGGTGTTAAAGTAGTGATTTCCATGCATTTTCCTAATCACATGTGTAGATCCGTATAGATTCATTGTTCACGATGATTTGACATCCATTTTACTAAGTGTTAACCTATGCAAGTTCATTCATCAAGATTATAGAGACATTGTTCATGTTTTCATGCTTATTAGACTTTCGACTCTTTAATTACGAAATTGCCATTATTGTGATAATTGTCTACTTAGGTCATATTTGAATGCTTGATTGCTTGGATTAATGTTTGACTTGATTGATTGCTATGAATTAGATGATTGATGATTTGATTTAGACCGAAGATGATTCAAAAGCTAAGAGAAAGGCTCTTGAATTGGGAAAGCTGCTTGTGGCATATGTAGCGGATGGTGAAGCTCTTATGCATAGATTTGACGATGATGTTGAGATGAAGCTTTGCGAGGATGTGATGAAGCGAGGCATGATATGAGATAGTCTTGGTCTAATCCAGACGGGATCATTCCAAGCAGGTTGATAACTCGGTGATATGGTTCGAGTTAGAGGATAATGGATGCTCGAGAGGCGCTTGAGCTAGTATGGAGATAGTCGTCGAGGAGGATGACTAGAAGGCTGAGATCTCATCGTTGTTGAAGGTTCTAGCATGCTCAAAGCAAGAGTACGTTGAGCAGATTCGATAGTCCCTGAAGGCTACTGATTGGGTAGTCAAGTACTCTGGGCAGATTCGATAGTCCTAGGCACGGGTCACGATGACGTGCGGGAGTTATATCTAGAACCGGGGTTTCCATTAGCCCTTGACGGACGGCTGAAAGAATGTGCCGGTCATTCAATTAACGGTGATATCGAAGCAATGATAACAGTGATAGCCAGAGTCATGGATGTTTGGTTGTATCGTCATTCGGTCTCAAGAGCGGTATTTTCTGGGTGCTTATCTGATCTTGGTTTAGGCCTTGGGGGTTTGTACTTGGAAAACATCGCCCTTGACTCGAGTGATAATTGCTTTACTTTACATTGTATGCTCTGCTATGTTTGCTTCTACTTAGTGTGTGTCTGGGGGCTATCACTGTAGAAAGAGGTTGGAGTGGGAGGGTTGTATTCCTATTCCTTTTCCTTTATGCTCTTTTGGTATGTTGTTAGTTAATTTACTGCTCACTAAGACTGTTGTCTGACTCAAGGCTTTATGTTTTAACTCTTATTGCCTTGGGCTGTTCGTCCATTTTTGGGACGGGCAGACTAGGTAGCAGGTGACAGGTGTTGTTCTCTTCTCACGATGCTGATATCGAAGACTAGCTGGAGGGTTGCATATTATCTTCTTATTATATGTACTGGATGTTCCGTTGTTTTGTATTCTCTGAGTGATATGTAGTGAGGCTTGTTGTATTGACTATTCAGATGTTTGTATTCAACTCCTATGAAGTTTTATTGATGAGATTCTATTCTGTGAAGCTTCACTATATATATGTTCTATTGTATTTTGTCCATGCGCTGTGAGTAATACGATAGATTCTGTTGTTTTAATTTACCTTGACAATCGTCCATGGCTGCCTGGCACACTTTACAGCGCACTATCTCTAGATTCGGTGCAGGGGTCATGGGCGGTCGTCACATTTGGTATCAGAGCATTGGTTAATCGATTTTACCCAACGCTCGCTGACGTAACTACGTATGAGAGACGTAATTGTATTTTGATGGATGAATACTATATATAATATAGTAGCTTAGTAGAGTTTGAGTCCTTTATGCAGTTGTTTCTCTAGATGTTCTGATCATTCCTTTTTATAGATATTGAGAATGAGTCGAAGAGGGAGACCAGCTGCTAGGGAAGGCCGTGCTACTGAGGGGGCTGCTGATTATGCAGCTATGTTCGAAGCTATGATGACTTCGATCATGAGAAGGATATTGGTTCCGGGGGTAGCAGTAGATGTTGGGGTTCAAGTCCATGCTCCAAAACCAGTGGATTTTGCTAAGTTGTGCAAGGACTATACTGCTCTTGGAGGGAAGGTTTTCTTGGGAACAGAATCAACTATTGAGGTCCAGAGGTGGATAGATGCTTGTAGAAGGATCTTTGGTGATTTGGGAATTGAGGATGCGACTAAGAGGAAGTTGGCATCGAGACAGCTTCAAGGGAGAGCCTCTGATTGGTGGAGCTCTATTACCATCAATACTCCGGAGGAAGAGATTACTTGGGAGCAATTCCAAGTCAGATTTGAGGCTAAGTTCATTTCTACAGCTTAGAAGTCTGTTCTGTTCAAGAAGTTTGTGGAGCTCAAGCAAGGTGGAAGACCAGTTCTTGAGTATGTTTCTGAGTTCGAAGCTTTGTCCAAGTATGCCCGGTCGTATATCGAATCTGCATATCAGAAGAATGAGAAGTTTGTGACAGGCTTGGACAGTTATCTTGGGAGGCAGTTGGTGGATCATTTGGACGATTCATTTGAGAAGCTTGTGGAGAAAGCTCTTAGGCATGAGAGTCTGTTTCCTAAGGAAGGATCTGTTGTTGCTATGACCAAGGAAGAGTCTAAACCCCAGCAGGGAGGAAACAAGAAGAGGAAGCAGCAACAGCAGAAGGGTAAGGATGGCCAGAAGAAGCCGAAGGGCGAAGTGACTTGCTACAATTGTCAGCAGAAGGGCCATTTCTCTAAGGATTGTAAGAATCCGAAGGCACCGATGAAGTGCCACAACTGTGACAAGCCGGGGCATTTCAAGAAGAATTATCCAGAACCGAGGAGGGACAAGCAGATTGTGCAAGCTTATGCTTTGGGAGCTGTTCCGTCGTCTTCGAAAGCTCCTACCGCTGAAGAGAAGGGAAAGAGTGTGGTGGTTCAAGGTACTCTTTTCCTATGTGGTGTTCCAGTGAGAGTTCTGTTTGATACTGGAGCTTCGCATTCGTTTGTTTGTAGTGAACTCGTAGGCCGGTTAGGTTTGGAACCGGATATTGTTGATAGGCCATTGGTTGTGACTAATCCAGTTGGGGGTTCGTCTTGTTTGTGTATGTTATGTCGTGGTCTGATTGTATCGAGTCATGGTTGCTCTTTTGTTTGTGATTGTTTTGTTCTGAACTTTACGGGGTTCGGAATTATTTTGGGTATGGACTGGCTTAGGAAGTATGCGGCTAAGGTTGATTGCGAAAGGTTGGAGGTGACAATTGAGAATGTGGAGGGGCGAAAGATTGTGATACGATGTAAGCATGAAGAAGGCGTCTTCATGAGCTTCATGTATTCGCTAGTTGTTCCACGGGATGGACTGTCATTAGTGCCAATCGCAAATGGATTCGAGGATGTCTTTGACGACGTCAAAGGGTTACCGCCGCATAGAGAGATCGAGTTTCGTATAGATCTAGTTGAAGTAGCCAGACCTGTTGTGATGCCTCTTAGGCGGATGGTGCCTAGGGAATAGCAAGAATTGAGGGTGCAAGTTGATGACCTTTTACAGAAAGGATTCATTCGGCGTAGTGTGTCCAAGTGGGGTGCACCAGTGGTGTTTGCAACCAAGGCAGATGGGTCGTTGAGATTGTGTGTGGATTATCGTGAGCTGAATAAGGTGACTAAGAAGAACAAGTATCCATTGCCGAGAATAGATGACTTGTTTGATCAGCTTCACGAAGCTAAGGTGTTTTCTCAGATGGATTTGGCAACGGGATTTCACCAGTTGAGAGTGGCTAAGGATAGTGTGCCGAAGACAGCTTTTAGGACACCATCCGGTTTCTTTGAGTGGCTGGTAATGCCGTTTGGATTGACTAACGCGCCAGCATATTTTGTGGATCTTATGAATATAGTGTTCAGGGATCAGTTGAACAAGTTTGTACTTGTGTTCGTGGATGATATTCTGATTTATTCCAGAACTGAAGAAGAGCACAAGACACACTTGCGTATTGTTTTGGAAATCTTACGGAAACATCAGCTGAAGGCTAAGTTTTCGAAGTGTCACTTCTGGAAGAGTGAAGTGAGGTTCTTAGGCCATGTGATTTCTGGAAATGGCATAGCGGTTGATCGCGCGAAGGTGGCAGCAATCCAGGATTGGGTTAGACCTAAGAATGCATCTGATGTGAGAAGTTTTCTTGGATTGGAAGGATATTATCGACGGTTTATTAAAGACTTCTCCAAGATAGCTGCACCGTTAACAGGATTGACGAAGAAGAACCAAGTGTTCAGATGGGAAGCTAGGTGTGAGCAAGCTTTCGGAATCCTGAAAGAGCGATTGATGAGTGCTCCTGTTTTGACTATTCCAAGTGGGAATGATGAGATGGTGGTTTACACCGACGCATGTGGTACTAGACTTGGAGCAGTGCTGATGCAGAGGGATAAAGTTGTTGCGTATGCTAGTCGACAACTGAAGCCACATGAAAGGAATTACCCGACTCATGATTTGGAGTTAGCGGCGATTGTTTTTGCTCTGAAGATGTGGAGACATTATCTATTGGGAGTTCGATTCGAGTTGTTTACAGATCATAAGTCGTTGAAGTATCTTTTCTCCCAAAGGATTTGAATCTTCGGCAGCAACGTTGGCTAGAGTTTTTGGCATCATATGATTTTGATATAGCTTATACTCCGGGAAAAGGTAACGCAGTGGCAGATGCGTTAAGTAGAAGACATGCAGGATTGGGAGCCATGTTTTCAGAATGGAAGAATCTCGAGTATTTAGCTGGATTTGACTTCAGGCCTAGATGCAAATTGGAACCTGAGATGTTGGCAAACTTATCGATAAGACCGACTCTTGTGGAAAGGATTGGCGAGAGCCAAAAACAAGACGATAAGCTTGTCAAGATTATCCGTGATTTGGAATCTGGATTGGATCCAGAAAAAGATAAAGGATTCGAGGTCGATCGAGAGGGTTGGCTTCGGAAGCAAGGACGACTAGTTGTTCCCGATATAGATGAATTGAGGAGTGAAGTTCTGAAGGAAAGTCATCACTCAAAGTTGACAATTCATCCAGGTGGAAATAAGATGTATCGGGATATGAAGAGAACCTACTACTGGGAAGGTATGAAGAAGGATGTTGGAAATTTTATTTCCAAGTGTATGAACTGCCAGTTGGTAAAAGCCGAACAGAAGAAGCCAAGTGGATTGCTTCAGCCATTAGAAGTTCCTACATGGAAGTGGGAGCAAGTGTCGATGGATTTTATTGATGGACTGCCTAGAACAAGAACGGGAAATGAAGGGATTTGGGTCATTGTAGATCGTCTGACCAAGAGTGCAAGATTCATTCCTGTTCGATCGACTAGGACTGCATCAAAGTTGGCTGAGTTGTATGTTAAGTGGATAGTTCGATTCCATGGTATTCCGAAGAGTATAGTGAGCGATCGAGACCCATTGTTCACTAGTGGATTTTGGAAGAGCTTCCAGGAAGTTTTGGGAACCGAGTTGTGTTTGAGTACAGCTTATCACCCTCAAACAGATGGTCAGACCGAGAGAGTCAACCGATTTTTGGAAGATCTCCTCAGAGCTTGTGTTTTGGATTTCGAAGGATCATGGGAAGATCACCTTCATTTGGTGGAATTTTCATACAACAACAGTTACCAGTCAAGCATTGGTATGGCACCGTATGAGGCATTGTATGGAAGACCGTGTAACTCTCCGACATGTTGGTTAGAGACCAGAGAAAAGCTGATGCTTGGGCCAGAGATGATTCGACAGACTTCGGATTGTATAGAGATCATTCGGCAACGAATGAAGGCAGCCCAAGACCGTCAGAAGAGTTATGCAGATAAGCGTCGTAAAAATTTGGAATTCGACGTAGGTGATATGGTTTTTGTAAAGATTTCTCCACTGAAGAATGTTATTCGATTCGGGAAGAAAGGGAAATTGACTCCGAGATTTGTTGGGCCATTCCCGATCATTGAGCGAATTGGAAGCTTATAGATTGGAGTTACCCGAGAAGATGTCGAGTGTGCACAATGTTTTTCATGTATCATATCTACGAAAGTATGTGCATGACTCGAATATGGTGGTTTCGGCTGATAGCTATGAAGATTTCGAAGTTGATCCAGTCGATAGAAGACCTCGTAAGCCGCTTCGTGTTGTAGAAACCGACACGAAACAGCTTAGGATGAAGGTAGTTAAGTTGCTCAAGATACAATGGAGTGATGATGATGACAACTGTACGTGGGAGGTGGAAGAGAGGATGAAGGCAGCTCATCCTGAACTCTTCAAGGTATGGCCCTAAGGTGTCGTGTCATCTCACGATATTGTAACTTGTTCTAGTGTTAGAATTCTGTACGCTAAGCTAGAATTGGATGCATGGTTTGTTGATTGTTATGGTTGGTAGGCGTACAGAATACTCTTTGATTGCCTTGTTTGTTTGGAATTTCGGGGGCGAAATTCCTAAGGGGGAGAGAATGTAACGACCCGTATTTTTACAGATCGAAACTTCGTAAAACAGTTGACATTTGGTCACACTGTAGATAAGTCATTTATAGTTTAATTCCTAGGTCGTTTGGGTTTAGGTCGGCAAGGGGTTAAGTCGGAGAAGTCTGGTAGGTCGTAAGTAAGCTTAGGCTTAGGTCGTAGCCGACTTAAGGAGAATAGGCGACCTAAGGATGTTGGGGTTGGCGACCTAAGGATTTGGAGTTAGGTCGTATGATGGATGGTAAGGGTTTAGGTCGTAGACGACCTAAGAGATAGGAGACTTAAGGGTTTTTGGCGAGTTAAGGTTTTGAGCGACCTAAGGGATAGGTCGGCAGCGACCTAAGGAGGACCAGTAGTTAGTGTGGTTAGGTCGTAGACGACCTAAGAGTTAGGTCGTGGATGGGTTAAGTGTTAGGTCAGTTGAGTAAGTTAGCGACTTAAGTATTTTGGGTCGTATGGTAGGATAGGTCGGTCGAGTGACCTAAGTGTTGACGACTTATAAAGGTTAGCAGGTTAGCGACCTAGTGGTTAGCGAAGCTAGGTCGTTAGACGACTTAAGGAAGTTAGGTCGTTGCATAGTGAGTCGTAGAGTTGCTAAGTTATTAAGTCGTGAGCGACTTAGGGGTTAAGCCGCTAAGTCGTAAGTCGTATCTCCTGTTAGGTCGTGCATATTAGTTAAGTCGTAGGTAGTATGGATGCGGTTATTTACTAAGTCGTTAGGTCGTATGCGCATGTGTTAGGCGGAGCTGCTGTTAAGTCATAAGTCGTATACCCTGTTAAGGCGCGTGTTTTACGTCGGGGATCTGCTAGGTCATAGGCTGGGAGATTTTTTTAGGTCGTAGGTCGGAAGAGATAGGTCGTGGACGACCTAATTCCGAGTGTACGACTTAGGGGGAATTTCAGCTATAAATAGGAGGGCTTTGTTCCATTTTTGGGATCCGGATTTCGAAGCGACGAAGTGCTGCCATTTTGAGAGCTCGACTCCTACACTTCTTCACTTCTTTTCTCCACTTCAATCTAGTGATTCTATCCATCCAAGTTGAAGATCAAATTGAAGATTCAAGAGCTTGGATTGAAGATCTTCATCCTTTGAAGTGAGATTTCTTCGTTTGAAGCGGATTCGTGATAGATTAAGCTTGATCCTTCGCTGTCCAGATCTGAAGCGTGTTGATTTGAGGTTGTTTAGGTGATTTGGTGAGTGGTGATTATCTCTCACACGGATCCAAAGGAGTATATCGGATCGTTGGCTTGATTTGGTGTTAAAGTAGTGATTTCCATTCATTTTCCTAATCACATGTGTAGATCCGTATAGATTCATTGTTCATGATGATTTGACATCCATTTTACTAAGTGTTAACCTATGCAAGTTCATTCATCAAGATTATAGAGACATTGTTCATGTTTTCATGCTTATTAGACTTTTGACTCTTTAATTACGAAATTGCCATTATTGTGATAATTGTCTACTTAGGTCATATTTGAATGCTTGATTGCTTGGATTAATGTTTGACTTGATTGATTGCTATGAATTAGATGATTGATGATTTGATTTAGACCGAAGATGATTCAAAAGCTAAGAGAAAGGCTCTTGAATTGGGAAAGCTGCTTGTGGCATATGTAAAGGATGGTGAAGCTCTTATGCATAGATTTGACGATGATGTTGAGATGAAGCTTTGCGAGGATGTGATGAAGCGAGGCATGATATGAGATAGTCTTGGTCTAATCCAGACGGGATCATTCCAAGCAGGTTGATAACTCGGTGATATGGTTCGAGTTAGAGGATAATGGATGCTCGAGATGCGCTTGAGCTAGTATGGAGATAGTCGTCGAGGAGGATGACTAGAAGGCTGAGATCTCATCGTTGTTGAAGGTTCTAGCATGCTCAAAGCAAGAGTACGTTGGGCAGATTCGATAGTCCCTGAAGGCTACTGATTGGGTAGTCAAGTACTCTGGGCAGATTCGATAGTCCTAGGCACGGGTCACGATGACGTGCGGGGGTTATGTCTAGAACCGGGGTTTCCATTAGCCCTTGACGGACGGCTGAAAGAATGTGCCGGTCATTCAATTAACGGTGATATCGAAGCAATGATAACAGTGATAGCCAGAGTCATGGATGTTTGGTTGTATCGTCATTCGGTCTCAAGAGCGGTATTTTCTGAGTGCTTATTTGATCTTGGTTTAGGCCTTGGGGGTTTGTACTTGGAAAACATCGCCCTTGACTCGAGTGATAATTGCTTTACTTTACATTGTATGCTCTGCTATGTTTGCTTCTACTTAGTGTGTGTCTGGGGGCTATCACTGTAGAAAGAGGTTGGAGTGGGAGGGTTGTATTCCTATTCCTTTTCCTTTATGCTCTTTTGGTATGTTGTTAGTTAATTTACTTCTCACTAAGACTGTTGTCTGACTCAAGGCTTTATGTTTTAACTCTTATTGCCTTGGGCTGTTCGTCCATTTTTGGGACGGGCAGACTAGGTAGCAGGTGACAGGTGTTGTTCTCTTCTCACGATGCTGATATCGAAGACGAGCTGGAGGGTTGCATATTATCTTCTTATTATATGTACTGGATGTTCCGCTGTTTTGTATTCTCTGAGTGATATGTAGTGAGGCTTGTTGTATTGACTATTCAGATGTTTGTATTCAACTCCTATGAAGTTTTATTGATGAGATTCTATTCTGTGAAGCTTCACTATATATATGTTCTATTGTATTTTGTCCATGCGCTGTGAGTAATACGATAGATTCTGTTGTTTTAATTTACCTTGACAATCGTCCATGGCTGCCTGGCACACTTTACAGCGCACTATCTCTAGATTCGGTGCAGGGGTCATGGGCGGTCGTCACATTTGGTATCAGAGCATTGGTTAATCGATTTTACCCAACGCTCGCTGACGTAACTACGTATGAGAGACGTAATTGTATTTTGATGGATGAATACTATATATAATATAGTAGCTTAGTAGAGTTTGAGTCCTTTATGCAGTTGTTTCTCTAGATGTTCTGATCATTCCTTTTTATAGATATTGAGAATGAGTCGAAGAGGGAGACCAGCTGCTAGGGAAGGCCGTGCTACTGAGGGGGCTGCTGATTATGCAGCTATGTTCGAAGCTATGATGACTTCGATCATGAGAAGGATATCGGTTCCGGGGGCAGCAGTAGATGTTGGGGTTCAAGTCCAAGCTCCAAAACCAGTGGATTTTGCTAAGTTGTGCAAGGACTATACTGCTCTTGGAGGGAAGGTTTTCTTGGGAACAGAATCAACTATTGAGGTCCAGAGGTGGATAGATGCTTGTAGAAGGATCTTTGGTGATTTGGGAATTGAGGATGCGACTAAGAGGAAGTTGGCATCGAGACAGCTTCAAGGGAGAGCCTCTGATTGGTGGAGCTCTATTACCATCAATACTCCGGAGGAAGAGATTACTTGGGAGCAATTCCAAGTCAGATTTGAGGCTAAGTTCATTTCTACAGCTTAGAAGTCTGTTCTGTTCAAGAAGTTTGTGGAGCTCAAGCAAGGTGGAAGACCAGTTCTTGAGTATGTTTCTGAGTTCGAAGCTTTGTCCAAGTATGCCCGGTCGTATATCGAATCTGCATATCAGAAGAATGAGAAGTTTGTGATAGGCTTGGACAGTTATCTTGGGAGGCAGTTGGTGGATCATTTGGACGATTCATTTGAGAAGCTTGTGGAGAAAGCTCTTAGGCATGAGAGTCTGTTTCCTAAGGAAGGATCTGTTGTTGCTATGACCAGGGAAGAGTCTAAACCCCAGCAGGGGGGAAACAAGAAGAGGAAGCAGCAACAGCAGAAGGGTAAGGATGGCCAGAAGAAGCCGAAGGGCGAAGTGACTTGCTACAATTGTCAGCAGAAGGGCCATTTCTCTAAGGATTGTAAGAATCCGAAGGCACTGATGAAGTGCCACAACTGTGACAAGCCGGGGAATTTCAGGAAGAATTATCCAGAACCGAGGAGGGACAAGCAGATTGTGCAAGCTTATGCTTTGGGAGCTGTTCCGTCGTCTTCGAAAGCTCCTACCGCTGAAGAGAAGGGAAAGAGTGTGGTGGTTCAAGGTACTCTTTTCCTATGTGGTGTTCCAGTGAGAGTTCTGTTTGATACTGGAGCTTCGCATTCGTTTGTTTGTAGTGAACTCGTAGGCCGGTTAGGTTTGGAACCGGATATTGTTGATAGGCCATTGGTTGTGACTAATCCAGTTGGGGGTTCGTCTTGTTTGTGTATGTTATGTCGTGGTCTGATTGTATCGAGTCATGGTTGCTCTTTTGTTTGTGATTGTTTTGTTCTGAACTTTACGGGGTTCGGAATTATTTTGGGTATGGACTGGCTTAGGAAGTATGCGGCTAAGGTTGATTGCGAAAGGTTGGAGGTGACAGTTGAGAATGTGGAGGGGCGAAAGATTGTGATACGATGTAAGCATGAAGAAGGCGTCTTCATGAGCTTCATGTATTCGCTAGTTGTTCCACGGGATGGACTGTCATTAGTGCCAATCGCAAATGGATTCGAGGATGTCTTTGACGACGTCAAAGGGTTGCCGCCGCATAGAGAGATCGAGTTTCGTATAGATCTAGTTGAAGTAGCCAGACCTGTTGTGATGCCTCTTAGGCGAATGGCGCCTAGGGAACAGCAAGAATTGAGGGTGCAAGTTGATGACCTTTTACAGAAAGGATTCATTCGGCGTAGTGTGTCCAAGTGGGGTGCACCAGTGGTGTTTGCAACCAAGGCAGATGGGTCGTTGAGATTGTGTGTGGATTATCGTGAGCTGAATAAGGTGACTAAGAAGAACAAGTATCCATTGCCGAGAATAGATGACTTGTTTGATCAGCTTCACGAAGCTAAGGTGTTTTCTCAGATGGATTTGGCAACGGGATTTCACCAGTTGAGAGTGGCTAAGGATAGTGTGCCGAAGAAAGCTTTTAGGACACCATCCGGTTTCTTTGAGTGGCTGGTAATGCCGTTTGGATTGACTAACGCGCCAGCATATTTTGTGGATCTTATGAATAGAGTGTTCAGGGATCAGTTGAACAAGTTTGTACTTGTGTTCGTGGATGATATTCTGATTTATTCCAGAACTGAAGAAGAGCACAAGACACACTTGCGTATTGTTTTGGAAATCTTACGGAAACATCAGCTGAAGGCTAAGTTTTCGAAGTGTCACTTCTGGAAGAGTGAAGTGAGGTTCTTAGGCCATGTGATTTCTGGAAATGGAATAGCGGTTGATCGCGCGAAGGTGGCAGCAATCCAGGATTGGGTTAGACCTAAGAATGCATCTGATGTGAGAAGTTTTCTTGGATTGGAAGGATATTATCGACGGTTTATTAAAGACTTCTCCAAGATAGCTGCACCGTTAACAGGATTGACGAAGAAGAACCAAGTGTTCAGATGGGAAGCTAGGTGTGAGCAAGCTTTCGGAATCCTGAAAGAGCGATTGATGAGTGCTCCTGTTTTGACTATTCCAAGTGGGAATGATGAGATGGTGGTTTACACCGACGCATGTGGTACTGGACTTGGAGCAGTGCTGATGCAGAGGGATAAAGTTGTTGCGTATGCTAGTCGACAACTGAAGCCACATGAAAGGAATTACCCGACTCATGATTTGGAGTTAGCGGCGATTGTTTTTGCTCTGAAGATGTGGAGACATTATCTATTGGGAGTTCGATTCGAGTTGTTTACAGATCATAAGTCGTTGAAGTATCTTTTCTCCCAAAAGGATTTGAATCTTCGGCAGCAACGTTGGCTAGAGTTTTTGGCATCATATGATTTTGATATAGCTTATACTCCGGGAAAAGGTAACGCAGTGGCAGATGCGTTAAGTAGAAGACATGCAGGATTGGGAGCCATGTTTTCAGAATGGAAGAATCTCGAGTATTTAGCTGGATTTGACTTCAGGCCTAGATGCAAATTGGAACCTGAGATGTTGGCAAACTTATCGATAAGACCGACTCTTGTGGAAAGGATTGGCGAGAGCCAAAAACGAGACGATAAGCTTGTCAAGATTATCCGTGATTTGGAATCTGGATTGGATCCAGAAAAAGATAAAGGATTCGAGGTCGATCGAGAGGGTTGGCTTCGGAAGCAAGGACGACTAGTTGTTCCCGATATAGATGAATTGAGGAGTGAAGTTCTGAAGGAAAGTCATCACTCGAAGTTGACAATTCATCCAGGTGGAAATAAGATGTATCGGGATATGAAGAGAACCTACTACTGGGAAGGTATGAAGAAGGATGTTGGAAATTTTATTTCCAAGTGTATGAACTGCCAGTTGGTAAAAGCCGAACAGAAGAAGCCAAGTGGATTGCTTCAGCCATTAGAAGTTCCTACATGGAAGTGGGAGCAAGTGTCGATGGATTTTATTGATGGACTGCCTAGAACAAGAACGGGAAATGAAGGGATTTGGGTCATTGTAGATCGTCTGACCAAGAGTGCAAGATTCATTCCTGTTCGATCGACTAGGACTGCATCAAAGTTGGCTGAGTTGTATGTTAAGTGGATAGTTCGATTCCATGGTATTCCGAAGAGTATAGTGAGCGATCGAGACCCATTGTTCACTAGTGGATTTTGGAAGAGCTTCCAGGAAGTTTTGGGAACCGAGTTGTGTTTGAGTACAGCTTATCACCCTCAAACAGATGGTCAGACCGAGAGAGTCAACCGATTTTTGGAAGATCTCCTCAGAGCTTGTGTTTTGGATTTCGAAGGATCATGGGAAGATCACCTTCATTTGGTGGAATTTTCATACAACAACAGTTACCAGTCAAGCATTGGTATGGCACCGTATGAGGCATTGTATGGAAGACCGTGTAACTCTCCGACATGTTGGTTAGAGACCAGAGAAAAGCTGAT
Source organism: Allium fistulosum (assembly GCA_030737815.1). NCBI lineage: Eukaryota > Viridiplantae > Streptophyta > Magnoliopsida > Asparagales > Amaryllidaceae > Allium > Allium fistulosum. The sequence continues at coordinate 761,916,330 of CM060903.1, read as the reverse complement.
GCTTGGGCCAGAGATGATTCGACAGACTTCGGATTGTATAGAGATCATTCGGCAACGAATGAAGGCAGCCCAAGACCGTCAGAAGAGTTATGCAGATAAGCGTCGTAAAAATTTGGAATTCGACGTAGGTGATATGGTTTTTGTAAAGATTTCTCCACTGAAGAATGTTATTCGATTCGGGAAGAAAGGGAAATTGACTCCGAGATTTGTTGGGCCATTCCCGATCATCGAGCGAATTGGAAAACTCGCTTATAGATTGGAGTTACCCGAGAAGATGTCGAGTGTGCACAATGTTTTTCATGTATCATATCTACGGAAGTATGTACATGACTCGAATATGGTGGTTTCGGCTGATAGCTATGAAGATTTCGAAGTTGATCCAGTCGATAGAAGACCTCGTAAGCCGCTTCGTGTTGTAGAAACCGACACGAAACAGCTTAGGATGAAGGTAGTTAAGTTGCTCAAGATACAATGGAGTGATGATGATGACAACTGTACGTGGGAGGTGGAAGAGAGGATGAAGGCAGCTCATCCTGAACTCTTCAAGGTATGGCCCTAAGGTGTCGTGTCATCTCACGATATTGTAACTTGTTCTAGTGTTAGAATTCTGTACGCTAAGATAGAATTGGATGCATGGTTTGTTGATTGTTATGGTTGGTAGGCGTACAGAATACTCTTTGATTGCCTTGTTTGTTTGGAATTTCGGGGGCGAAATTCCTAAGGGGGAGAGAATGTAACGACCCGTATTTTTACGGATCGAAACTTCGTAAAACAGTTGACATTTGGTCACACTGTTGATAAGTCGTTTATAGTTTAATTCCTAGGTCGTTTGGGTTTAGGTCGGCAAGGGGTTAAGTCGGAGAAGTCTGGTAGGTCGTAAGTAAGCTTAGGCTTAGGTCGTAGCCGACTTAAGGAGAATAGGCGACCTAAGGATGTTGGGGTTGGCGACCTAAGGATTTGGAGTTAGGTCGTATGATGGATGGTAAGGGTTTAGGTCGTAGACGACCTAAGAGATAGGAGACTTAAGGGTTTTTGGCGAGTTAAGGTTTTGAGCGACCTAAGGGATAGGTCGGCAGCGACCTAAGGAGGACCAGTAGTTAGTGTGGTTAGGTCGTAGACGACCTAAGAGTTAGGTCGTGGATGGGTTAAGTGTTAGGTCAGTTGAGTAAGTTAGCGACTTAAGTATTTTGGGTCGTATGGTAGGATAGGTCGGTCGAGCGACCTAAGTGTTGACGACTTATAAAGGTTAGCAGGTTAGCGACCTAGTGGTTAGTGAAGTTAGGTCGTTAGACGACTTACCGAAGTTAGGTCGTAGCATAGTGAGTCGTAGAGTTGCTAAGTTATTAAGTCGTGAGCGACTTAGGGGTTAAGCCGCTAAGTCGTAAGTCGTATCTCCTGTTAGGTCGCGCATATTAGTTAAGTCGTAGGTCGTATGGATGCGGTTATTTACTAAGTCGTTAGGTCGTATGCGCATGTGTTAGGCGGAGCTGCTGTTAAGTCATAAGTCGTATACCCTGTTAAGGCGCGTGCTTTAGGTCGGGGATCTGCTAGGTCATAGGCTGGGAGATTTTTTTAGGTCGTAGGTCGGAAGAGATAGGTCGTGGACGACCTAATTCCGAGTGTACGACTTAGGGGGAATTTCAGCTATAAATAGGAGGGCTTTGTTCCATTTTTGGGATCCGGATTTCGAAGCGACGAAGTGCTGCCATTTTGAGAGCTCGACTCCTACACTTCTTCACTTCTTTTCTCCACTTCAATCTAGTGATTCTATCCATCCAAGTTGAAGATCAAATTGAAGATTCAAGAGCTTGGATTGAAGATCTTCATCCTTTGAAGTGAGATTTCTTCGTTTGAAGCGGATTCGTGATAGATTAAGCTTGATCCTTCGCTGTCCAGATCTGAAGCGTGTTGATTTGAGGTTGTTTAGGTGATTTGGTGAGTGGTGATTATCTCTCACACGGATCCAAAGGAGTATATCGGATCGTTGGCTTGATTTGGTGTTAAAGTAGTGATTTCCATGCATTTTCCTAATCACATGTGTAGATCCGTATAGATTCATTGTTCACGATGATTTGACATCCATTTTACTAAGTGTTAACCTATGCAAGTTCATTCATCAAGATTATAGAGACATTGTTCATGTTTTCATGCTTATTAGACTTTCGACTCTTTAATTACGAAATTGCCATTATTGTGATAATTGTCTACTTAGGTCATATTTGAATGCTTGATTGCTTGGATTAATGTTTGACTTGATTGATTGCTATGAATTAGATGATTGATGATTTGATTTAGACCGAAGATGATTCAAAAGCTAAGAGAAAGGCTCTTGAATTGGGAAAGCTGCTTGTGGCATATGTAGCGGATGGTGAAGCTCTTACGCATAGATTTGACGATGATGTTGAGATGAAGCTTTGCGAGGATGTGATGAAGCGAGGCATGATATGAGATAGTCTTGGTCTAATCCAGACGGGATCATTCCAAGCAGGTTGATAACTCGGTGATATGGTTCGAGTTAGAGGATAATGGATGCTCGAGAGGCGCTTGAGCTAGTATGGAGATAGTCGTCGAGGAGGATGACTAGAAGGCTGAGATCTCATCGTTGTTGAAGGTTCTAGCATGCTCAAAGCAAGAGTACGTTGGGCAGATTCGATAGTCCCTGAAGGCTACTGATTGGGTAGTCAAGTACTCTGGGCAGATTCGATAGTCCTAGGCACGGGTCACGATGACGTGCGGGAGTTATGTCTAGAACCGGGGTTTCCATTAGCCCTTGACGGACGGCTGAAAGAATGTGTCGGTCATTCAATTAACGGTGATATCGAAGCAATGATAACAGTGATAGCCAGAGTCATGGATGTTTGGTTGTATCGTCATTCGGTCTCAAGAGCGGTATTTTCTGGGTGCTTATCTGATCTTGGTTTAGGCCTTGGGGGTTTGTACTTGGAAAACATCGCCCTTGACTCGAGTGATAATTGCTTTACTTTACATTGTATGCTCTGCTATGTTTGCTTCTACTTAGTGTGTGTCTGGGGGCTATCACTGTAGAAAGAGGTTGGAGTGGAAGGGTTGTATTCCTATTCCTTTTCCTTTATGCTCTTTTGGTATGTTGTTAGTTAATTTACTGCTCACTAAGACTGTTGTCTGACTCAAGGCTTTATGTTTTAACTCTTATTGCCTTGGGCTGTTCGTCCATTTTTGGGACGGGAAGACTAGGTAGCAGGTGACAGGTGCTGTTCTCTTCTCACGATGCTGATATCGAAGACGAGCTGGAGGGTTGCATATTATCTTCTTATTATATGTACTGGATGTTCCGCTGTTTTGTATTCTCTGAGTGATATGTAGTGAGGCTTGTTGTATTGACTATTCGGATGTTTGTATTCAACTCCTATGAAGTTTTATTGATGAGATTCTATTCTGTGAAGCTTAACTATATATATGTTCTATTGTATTTTGTCCATGCGCTGTGAGTAATACGATAGATTGTGTTGTTTTAATTTAACTTGACAATCGTCCATGGCTACCTGGCACACTTTACAGCGCACTATCTCTAGATTCGGTGCAGGGGTCATGGGCGGTCGTCACATTTACCCCAAAAAATCAACATCGATCTTATTCTTTAAGTCACGGTTGACCCGGTTAAGGTTGCCCGCAATTTATATAAGCTTATCCAATTCCTTATTCTGTTATTTAATCATCGTATCTTCTGTTTCCAACTTATTTTCAAATCAGAATTCTCTTTGATTTGAGTCCATCAAATTTGAATCTCTATCCTTGTTTTGAAAAATTTATTCCTATGTTTGAAAAAAAATCAAATATTATATATAAGTATAATTTTCAGAATTTTTTTAACTAGTTGTTAAGAGATAATAGTCTTTGATTTTATTTATGGTTTTGTAAACCATTGGTTTTGTCTTATATAAATAATTGAACTGTAAAACATGGTTATAAATTTATTTAGAAACAGAAATGAATTTAAAACAAGAATTTGAGAATTTAATTTCTGATAGTTTCAAACCTTGTATTCAAAGTTTTAAATGGATATATTATTTAAAGTATTTTCGAATAGAAATTTGTTTTCTAAAGAATTTTAAAGTTTAAAAATTAGTGCTCTTCTCATTGTCGCTGGAAAATAACTTCGGTGATGACTACAGCATCATCGATATTCATTTTCGAGTTTTGAAGTGAAGAGACCATTTTGTAGCTTTGCTACAGTTTTGCTTTGGAGAATTAAATGGATTTGAATTTCTAAAATAAGATTGGATTTATAACATATATTGATATATGATTTAAATTTGAATGGATATATATATAGTATATGTGTATTTATTTATCTCTAAATGGTTTAAAGGGAATCGAAAATTTAACCCTTAAATTTTATCTTAAAGAATAATTTCAATTATAAATAAAAAAAAGAAAATCAAAATTTTGAATAAATGATTTAAGCTTGAAATGATTGAATTAGAAAATTTTATTTGTATAATACTCAATTGCATTCCAATATAACTTACCTTGATTTTCAGAAGTTAACAATGTAATTAGATAATATACAATATAAAAGGATTTTTATAAATAAAATTTGAGTGGTTATAATAAACGTTATACACTTAAATTTTAGTTATAAAAAGATTAATAGGGGTAAATAGAATAAAAAGTTAATTGGGATAGTCATAATAAGGTAAATATACTTAATACATATAATTGGATATATTAAGTGGAATAAATTTAATAATAATTTGGAATAAAGAAAAATCAACTTTATGGAATAAATTATGGGTATAACAAATGATTTTCAAACTTATGATTTTAGAAATTTTATTTTAAGATAATTAGAAGGTGAAGTAATGAAATTTGAAATAGTTAAATTTAACTTAAGTGAAATTAAATAGATGAAATCAATTATTAATTTAAATTGAATTTGTAAGGTTTAGATTAATGATTCTATTTTGAGTTTCAATTTAGTTTTCTTTCAGGTTGTTTCTATTCTCCTACATTCTTCCTTTTCGAGGACGAAAAGTTTTGAGTGGGGGAGAGTGTAACGACCCATAAATTTGTAATAATTAAAATTGTTAAATTGATAAAATTTTGGTAATTTAATATGAAGAAAAATAAACTTTGTAATTAAGTAAGGAAGGAATGTTAAAGTGGAAATGCATATTTTATTCATAAGGTAATATAAAAGAATGAAACTTATCTGAATGAATTTATTTGTGGATTCAATCATAATAAATGTATAATTTAACAAATAAGAAAAACTGTTAATACAAAGGAAAGAAATTAATTAAATCCATCAGGTCATTGCTTGATTTCTTGCCTTTTTCTACATGGCCTCTTTATTTCTTGCTTTAGCCATACAAACTCTTTTCCTAGCCGTGTATTTCTCATTTCAAAACTCTTCATTTTTCATTTGCATGTAAGAATAAAACATATATGCATTTCTTTCTCCTTAACTTATGCCTTTTCCGTTTCTTAGCATTTACTATCACTTTGCTTGCCATCCAAACTATCTATGTAACAATCCAAAAATTTTAATAAATATTTTATTTATTTAATTTAGATAATTTTGTTATTTTAAATATAAATTTTGGTGTGAATTAGAATTCCACACATGAATACATAGAATATTTTCCGGAAATGTGAATTTTGGCAATATAGTCAAACTTCGACTTTTTAATTTAAAATTTTAAAAGTTTGAAAAATTGAATTTTATCTTTTATTTTGAAAGTAAATAAAATTTTAATAATACTGCTTTTCGTTTCATTGAAATCCAATTAATATTGTGAAAGTTATGCCCTTTTTAATATTGTGTGTAATTTGTTGTATTTAACAAAATTGTTTATTTTATTTTATATAAATAATATCTTTATTTTTCATATCATGTTACAATTTATGTTCACATGTGTAACATGACATGTTCCGTACATATTTTATATTTAGAAACATTTTATGAGGGTTTAGATCTCTTATTTATTTCTTATTTCAATGGATATATGTTATATTGCCTTAAAGGCATATTTTTTTAAATTTTTATTTACATTAATGTTCTTGTGTATACTTTTTTTTATTTTGTTTATTGAATGTTCTTTGGTATATACCTTTTTATTTAATAGAAAGGAAACAAATTATTTAGGTGTATGTTACTTTGCTTAATTGGTATATGTTACATTGTTTTATTTCTTGCTTCTTTATTTACCTTCATATTTCCTAAAACAAATTATTTATTTTCTTTTTCACTTTATTTCAGTTTTTTTTATTTTATTTACTGATTTTTATTTGTTTAAAAGTGTGGCAGAAATTTTTCCAAAGCTAGTGGTATTGTGTGTAATTTTTTTTTTTAAGCCTTGTTTCAATTTAATAAACTATTTCTTTAATTCTTTTCCATTTTTCTTGAAATCATTTATTTATTTCCTACCTTAACTTATTCCTCAAAATCCATAGCCATTCCTTACATGTAGCCTATCAATTCACGTGAAGATAGGAAGAGTTCTCATTTTTCCATTTATTCTTTTTATTAAATATAAACAAATTCTGGAATTCTAGATTTATGATCAAAGTTTGACTTTAATTGAAATTTTAAATTTTAAATTCTAACTTCCAAATATTTTATTTAAACTGTATATATTTTTACAACATTTGTTCCACTTTTGTTTCTTTTAATTGGTTATATACTTTTTAAATAATGTGTAAAAAGGAAATAAATTTTACGTTTCTTTTATACGAATATACATCTGTTTTCTTAGTTAGGAGATAAGCATATCAAATGGTTATTTAGCAAATCAAATGTTTAAATTAAGTAATAAATAATGTGTAAATAGCAATTTAATGGTACGTTATTTACTGAAATATTCTTTAGCGTATATTTTATTAAATAAATAAGAAACGAATAAATTTAAATTACGTTACTTTGTTGATTATTTTGGGCATACGTTTTGACTTATCTCTTACCTTAAATACGCGCTCTTTTGAATTTCTTACCTTAGCTGTTAAAAATCAGCAACCGTGCATTTATAAATGGGAAAGAAATAAATTCCTCTAGCCGTTCAAATTCATTATAACCTGCCTTGCAAAATTCACGTGTAAATTTTTCTACACTTCCCTTTTTGCTCCTTTGTTTTAATAGGAATAAAACCCATTGATTTCCCTAACGTTCAAATCATTTATTTCTTGCTTTTCTCCCACTAAATCAACGTGAGCATCTATGTTAAATACAACCCACATACATAATTTCCTTACCACATCAATTTGTTTTCATCTTCTTCTCGCGTGAGCTTCTCCCTTCAGGTAATGGCCGCATGCATTTTTTTTCTCTTTTCTTTTCTTTCTTTCTTTTTCTTTTCTTTTCTTTTCTTTCTTCTTTCTTGTTTTCTTTTGTTTCCATTGTTCCGCTCCAACCAGTGCTTGGCTCTTCACCACCAGCGACCAATCTGCATGCGTGCATTTCAAGCCTTAAAACTGATCATGGATAAGACTTTGAGACGTTGGTGAAGTCGTGTCGTGAAGGGTTGAGCCACTTTGTCCATATTTTCTTATTCAATTTTTTTTTCCGGTTTGGTTTAATCAAATTTGATATTCGTATGTGTTAGCATACTTAGTTTTTATTTATTTTGTTTCAAGATCTGAATCTGGTTGTCGCATTCTCTAAAATCTGATCGTGCTTTCTTTGCGCTTTTCGATGTGGATATCGTTATTTGTGAATCAAATCTCCAGCGTCGTAGAGGTGAGTATTCACGCTTGACATTCATACTTATAGAATTGTAAATTGATAGCAAGTGAAATTGTAGGATTGTTATATAATATTATACTTGCCTGTGATATGAATTTTATAATGTTAAACCTTGTTATAAATTTGTTACATCATTCACTATGTTTTATGCTGTTATATTATATGATGTTTACTGTTTATTCACTCTTTTTATCACTACAAGTTCCCTGTAGAGTAGAATCACTATGCGCTGAAATGATAGGCCTAAGCGATTTTTATTTATTTATTTATTTATTTAACTTGGGATTGCGGGTTTGAAATGATAGAACCCGGATTTTCTTTGTAAATTACGGATTGAAATGATATATTATCCGTATCACTTGACCTAGGTTAGAAAATATTATATAGACCCGTGGTTATTTTATATATTTTTCTGGAAATTTTTAAGTATTTTAAAATGTAAAAAAAATGATAAATTGATATAAATTGAATTTTTAAGAGATTTATTAAATAGAAATGTTTTTCTATGTTTTAAATGTAAAATAGATGGATAGATAATGGTGATTTTAAAGTGTAACTTAAATTTGAAATTTGACTAATTTTTTTTATATGGAAATTTAAGTTAATTAAATTAAAAATGAAAATTAAGTTTTAAATGGTGAAAATGGAGATTTAAATTTAAGTGTTAAAGTAATTTGTTAAAAATGAAAAATGGGAATTGACACACTTGAATTAAATAAGTGAACTTTGGAAATTTTGATTTTTATTTGAAAAAAAATTCTTTATAAAAATCATAAGCTAAAGGATTTAAATGAACATTTTAATGTGGAAAACTATGATTTTTAAAAGTTTAAATGATTTAAATTGAAGTTTATTTATGGCGGGAATTGTATTTAAAACCTGGAAATTCAATTAATAGCACTTCAGAAATGCTATCATTTCTGGAAATGAACTAATTCTGAACTAAGTAGAATCTGCAGCACTTGGTAAGTGCTGTGGTTGCATAAATGACCTTAAAGACTAAAATTTAACTAAGGCTATGACAGCACTTGGTAATTGCGGTAGTGGCAGGAACTAAAATTTGACCTGAAACTAATGAGAAGGCTATTGTAGCACTTGTTAAGTGCTGCAGTAGACTGAAATATGATTTTTGTATATAACTGAACTTTTACAGCAGTTTTAAAACGTTGTCTTTGCTGAATTGAATTTAAACCTTTAATTTGAAATCTGAACTATTACAGCAGTTCTGTAAATGCTGTCTTTTCTGAATTTAACTATTTTCCTTTAAAACTGAACTATTACAGCAGTTTATAAATGCTGTTTTTTTTAATTGAATTGTTTTCAAATATAACTTACCGCAACACTTTTTAAATGCTGTGAAAGCTGGAATTTTAATGTTTTATTGTTTTTTAAGTGAATAAATGAACTCAGAAAAGGCTAAAATTTTGGGAATTTAATATTTGATTTAAAAGAATAATGACTTTGTTTTTAAATGGTTTAATTGAAGTATTTTGATTTGAAATATAAACTGTTTTTAAATTTATAACCACGGGTTATAATAACGATTGGTTGTTAAAGAGACCGGGATCGGATATGGACATACTCTCTGTCGATACCGAAAACCACTTTGACAACTGTGTACGCTATGGAGTTTCTAGAATGAAGTAGGATTGTGGCGACGATCTTAAGGTATATACGTGGACCCAACTCCCATGAGTTGGCATAAAGTGGCTAAAACAGGAGCGATTGACGGGCCAAGGAGGTAGCACCTCTGATCGGACACACTTCTTCGATACCATTCTATTACTTTGTGATTGATTGGGTGCACCCCTTGATTTGGGAGTGTTGTTCGAGGTGGGCGGTAGTGGCTGCTATGCGTCACCACCAGCCCGGATGCGTAATTGGTATATCTACCCTACCATTGCCTAGTTGTGCCGTGTCACTTACCATATCGAGCTTTACTACGAGTTATGATTTCTCCCATAGCCTGTGGAGTAGTGAGGGTAGCCCCCATTTTGGGAGTATGCTAATACTGGATAGACTACTGGGACTATTACGTGTTAAGGTGGAAAATGTAAAACCTTAATGCTATTTAAAGTATGTTTATTTTATATTAGACATTATTATAATAGCGAATATTACTACATAGTAGATAGTTTAACGGATCATTAAAGAATGGGCGATCCCAAGCATTCTTTAAGTTACTTGTATCCTTATTACAGTTCACTTGAGTTGGTTTACATTGTATAAGTATGTATGTCCTGACTCGAGTGTTTTGTGTTTTGCTTTACGCTCAGGTCAGACTGAGTGATACAGCATTAGAGACTCACCTTTGGAGCTGGAGTTTTGCGTTGAAGAACCATATATCTATTCATTTTGTTATCCAGTTGATTCCAGTTGTATTCTGAGTTGTACCTGATTATCATACTGTTAAACTCTGATGTATTTATATAGTAGCTTCATGAACTACTATTTCTTTGTTTCCGCTGCATTATATTACTCTATGTCTGTGATCTGTGCTTATTTATTTACTGTATATGATGAGTTTGCCAAATTTTTATTTACAATGCGGTAATTTGAGCAATTCAAGTCTGACATGTGCGGATGCGAATGGTTGAAAATATCGGATCGTTACAATATCGAAACAAATTTTCCTTTTGAAAATACTTTTATAACTCGATGTCTCAACAAGTTTTTATCCTCATTCCTGCAGACTCTGGCCATGCGTTGATCAGGCGCAAAGCTAGAATTCTCCAGGTACTTAGTAGACTTGTTTCGACACCCAGTGAAAATACTGGAAAAACTTAAAACAGATATGGAAAGTACAATCCAAACAAATCAACCAAATCATGTCAAATCATGGATCGCAGATACACAATGGTTACGCCTGGATCCCCCAGGAAACATCCGTATCCGTAGGCTATCTCAGCCCTGCGAATTACGCCATGATGACTAGTAGACCGCAGATACACAATGGTTATGCCTGGATCCCCCAGGAAACATCCGTACCTGTAAGCCGTCTCGGCCCTGCGGATTACGCTACTAAAATGACCATAGATCGCAGATACACAATGGTTACGCCTGGATCCCCCAGGAAACATCTGTACCCGTAGGTTATCTTGTCCCTGCGAATTACGCTATGCAGTCGAGTTCGTAAGACTATGGAGATCGCCATGGAATTCGATGGACACTCGAGTATCATATCCGGAAAACCCAAATCAGAGAGAATAATATCGATAGAATGAATCCACAATGTGGCCACAAAGCGGATATCAAGCAGAAGGCACTTTCCATATCTTTACTTCGAAAATATGTATCATATAGTACCTTTCAAATCAATTTCAAATATCATACTTATATAAAGTCCATTATATATAAGATTTCATTTTTAAGTCGAATACTTCCCAAAACCAAAAGTATATCAAATCACACTTATATATACTTCGATTATATAAGATTTCACTTTTCAAATTGAGTACCTTTCCAAATCAACAGTTTTCGAATCAACTTCATACTTAAACAAATCAATTTTATATAAGTTCGATAACTCCCAAATTAAGTATTTAGTAAAATAAGGTTCTCGATTTCTATTCGTTTCAATCTCAGTTCAGTTTCAAAATCATATGCGATTTCACAAAATTATTTCTTCCCAATTTACATATCTTTAGTTTCAAAGTTTCCAAGATAATAGGTTTAGAGAATAATCCAAGTTTCCAAACCAACATAATTTAAGTCAACAAACTCATTTCCAAAATCATCATATAATACTGGGTTTTTAAGTTCCAATCTATTTTCGAAACCAAATATTTTTCTAAAAATCAATTATACCCAAAATGATTTACCAAGTTTATAACCATCCCTTTAAAACCTTTAAACTATTTATTACTATTTGAAAAAAATCAAATTTACCCATTTGAAAATTATTATTCTATATATATATATGGTTTTATAAAAGATGATATTAAGTTAAAGCATTTAAAACTAAATTTATTCAAAACATTTCAAAACTAAATTTCATATTAGTATGATTCAAAATAGTCTTATTCATTTACTTAACAAAACAGTTTCAAATTTATTTAAATTATATTACTTTATACTTTAAACATACAAAACTAAACTTATATACTTTATCAAATACTTTATACTTTTCAAAATAACTTAGCTTTGAAAATTAAACCTCGATTTGGAAGTGTTCGAACCTTAAAAATAGTCGGAGAAATCAAGTTTTCAAATCCAAGAGTTGAAAATCAGCAACCAATCAGTAAATAAATTCTAATATATAGGGTCATACCAAAACAAATCCAAAACTCGAGGACAGAACATCGGCTCACTTCAAATCGTTTCAAATATATATACATATATCTTTCGAATATCAAATCATACTTCGGAATTTGAAATCAAAATTGGTTTCACAAAATCACTCGCATATCAAAGCTACTAAAGTGGCCTATCCCCCACTCTGAAACTCGAAAATCAATGTCGATGATGCGTGCACTCATCATCGAAATTATTCTCCAGCGACATAAGTGAGTTCTAGACTTCTATCTTCTTGGAAACTTCTTTGAAATTTCTTCGAAATCATTGGAACTCATTTGAAGTCATCTGAAACATTTCTTATTCGGAAAATACTTTCAAATCGTATTACTATATATTTTCAAAATGTTAAAACCAATTTCAAAATACCGGAGTTCAATTTCTCGAATTTCAAATTCAAAACCCTTCAGTTATAAATCATCTTTATATAAATCAATTTCTTATATAACTTTCAAATTTTCAAATCCTTTCAAAACTTCAAATTCTCATTTTTTTAAAGGGTATATATAATCCTTATCGAAAACATTTTCACTTTTATATATAGAATAAAACCATACTTATCAAATAATAATTTCAATATATAAACAATTTCTAAAATACAAACAAACCCGATTTTTCAATGGATTTCAAAACAAAGATCGAGATTCCAATTAGAGGAAACTCAAATCAAATAGAATTCTGATTCGAAGATAGGCTCAAACAAAGATGAGGTAATTAAATTACGAAATAGAAGATGGATATACTTATATAAATCGTGGGCGACCTTAACTGGGTCAACCGTGACTTCAGGAATATGATCGATGCAAAATTCTAAGGCAAATCGACATTCGATCGCCTGAGATAGAATTCGGCATAGCAAAAGATCAAGCATCTAAACCGAGGGTATAGAAATCTCCGGTGAATCAATGCCAATTGTAAAGGAGTTTCACCCCTTTACAAATCATCCAAAGATTGGTGGGACCGCCGATTTTTTTTTATAGAGATCATTCAAAGTGGAGTTATGGGATACTCCGGAATCAAAAGAATACAAATAGGGGAAGACAAGAATGGATTTCAGAACAAGCTAGGGTTCCAAAGTTCGGAAGAAATCCAAATTAAAGAGGAAGGAATTCAAGCTCGAACGATGGTGATTCCGTAATTAAATTTACTTTATATGCTGAGTTTTGCCTAAAACCAGAGCTCTGATACCAATTGTAACGACCCAATATTTTCAACCATTCGCATCCGCACATGTCGGACTTGAATTGCTCAAAATATCAGATTGTTAATTTAAAATTTGGTAAAACTCAACATACACAGTAAATAAATCAATCACAGAATCACAGACACAGAGTAATATAATAATAATGCAGCGGAATAGATAAATAGTAGTTCATGAAGCTACTATATAAACAACAGAGTTTGAAATAGAATACAACAGAATATCTCAAATACAGTGAAGTCTCCAGTACAAACAGATGACCTCTCTGAACAAATCAACTGGAAAAGCTGAAAGCTGAATCGATAGTCGGATCTCCAAGCGAAACTCCAAAGGTGAGTCTCAATTGCTGTACCACTCAGTCTGACCCGAGCGTAAAGCAAAACACAAAACACTCGAGTCAGGATTAACATTCTTATATCAATAAATCCAACTCAAGTGAAATATCAACTGAAATACAAATAACTTAAAGGATGTTTGGGATAACCATCCTCTAAGGATCCGTGGAACTATTAACAACCAAACGTCATTACAACACCGTGGTCATTTCAAAATAATTTGTACTTCAAAACCAAAATATCATTTCAATTTCAAATATATATATATTTCTGAATTATAGCACTTTCAAAACTAAATTGATAATTTCATATATATCTTTTAATATTATTTAGTTTTGAAATATTCACTTAATGAATCCACTATCATTTAAATCCTTAATTTATATTAAACTAAATATTTCCTTCGATTTATTTAAAACTTGAAATATCCATTTAATCACTTTAAATCAAATCAGGCTATCATATATTAAAACCCTCAAATTCAATAAGTTTCAAATCTATTTAATTAAACAAAATTTCTTAATTAAATACAATTTCGAATATATTCAAATTTATCTTCCCAACCTTAACTTCTAAAATCATTATAAAGATCTATTTTAAATTAAATTTTAAATAAATATTTAAACATATTGTGATTTACTTAAATCAAACTTTACTAAATTTAAAGCTTATTTTCAATTTTCTAATTTATATTAACTTATTCATATACATGATATTTTCAAATTTAAATAAACCATATATATTTCCTTTCAAACCATAGAAATCAATTTCAAAATATTTATATATAGACCAACGGTGTCTGTATATAGTTTCTATACTATGGTCAAGTGATACAGATATTTATTATTTCAATCCGTAATTTAAATATATACGGGTATACATCATTTCAACCCGCAATCCCAAATTCAATTCAAATGAAAATCGCTTGGATTTATCATTTCAACCCATAACGATTTTCTCCTATTCTACAGATCGTTCGGGTATGTATCATTTCAACCCATAGTGAATTCTATACTAACATGGAACTTGCAGAGTGATAGCAGATATGATAATAATATAAGAGGCATACATATCATCAATAACAATAAACAACATGATATGGTGTCATATCCCACAGGTGAACAGTTACAGATAATAACACATATAACAATTTAAATAACTAACAACAGCATATTTCAATTGTCGTTTCAATTGAAATCAAATTTAATAAATATAAGAACGTTAATCGTGAATGATTGCTCACCTTTTAAGGCTAGAGAGGATTTGACGATAAAAATGGGCTATGAATCCAGGCACGAATTTCAAAGCAAAGCACGATTGAACACATATCTAAGGAGCAGAACTGATAGCTCAGAACTGACGAAATCGAATCAAACTGGAGTGATGAAGATCAAAGGTATAAGTGAACTCATATATATAATATACATATATAGCTATTTATATGTATATAAAATCATATTCTAAATTCTAACACATATTAAATTAAATTTATATGCACTTTTAAAATCATTGTTTATACTTAAGGTCAATATGGTTTTACATATACACATATCATATAATATTTTTGGGAACTATCCTCATGTATGCCGATCTGGAAAAACTAATAAGCAAACATATACACTTCTCTACATAAAATCTCTATTTATTATAAGAATAAATAGAAATTTACTATATTATAACATATGTAAGCTAACATATTATAAAACTAACGTATAATATATAAAGCAAGCTACACAAAGACCTATATACATAACTATATATATATACACTAGTATGAATATGTGCACAGACAATACCTATAAGTACAATTGAACACGAAATATATATATAATAGGTGTATACTGCACGAAATCCCTTCTAAAGCCAATATTTAAAATCAAAGATATATATATATATATAAATCAATACTAATGTTAAGCAGCCTCCTAGCTATGGAAACAACCAATATGATGACAAAAATGTTTTCATATAGACATAAAACTATATATATTTTGAAAAATCTAATATCAATATATCTGTAATATATATATATATATAATAGAACCAATAACAAGGGTCAACATATAAATGTATAGCATGCGGAAAATATGCAAACACAGTTAAAAATAGTTTTTATATATGAGGCTTTGCACTGAAGGTCCCTATTTTCGATGTTGTTGTAAGAAAAGTCCCTATGATAATAAGTATGTAAATTAAGTCCCTGTTTTTTTTTCTAAATTAGAAAGTGCAAACTATCTTGCGCTTTCCTTATAGAAAATGCAAGTTAACTTGCACTTTTCAAAAATTTAAATTTTTTTGAAAATTTCAAAATTTTCAAAAAAAATTCAAAATTAAAAAGCGCAAACTAGCTGGCGCTTTTCTGATAAGTTAACTTGCACTTTTCAAACATTTTAAAATTTTCGAAAATTTAAAAATTTAAAAATAAAAAATAAAAAATCAGAAAGCACAAACTAGCTTTCGTTTTCCATCAAGTTAACTTGCATTTTTTAAAAATTTTAAAAATTTCAAAAATTTCTAAAAAATTCAAAATAAAAGCGCAAACTAGTTTGCGCTTTCCTGATAAAAAGTGATAGAAAAAGCAAGTTAACTTGTGCTTTTTAAATTTTTCAAAAGTTTTAAAATTTTCAAAATTTTCAAAAAAAATTCATAGTCAAAAAGTTGAAAGCTAGCTTGCATTTTCTGTTAGAAAAATGCAAAACACCTTGCCTTTTCTATTTTTCAAAAAACAGGGACTAAATTTACATATTATTATCTACATGGACTTTTCTTATAACAACATTAAAAACAGGGACCTATGACATTTTCCTTGTTTATATATTTATATAAGTCTCAATATAAACATAACTTGTACACAGAATAACATATATATGAGAACTGTCATAACATATAAATGTATATATATAACTTCATTTATAAAAATAATATATAGAAAACACTTATATAGAACAACCTATAGTAAAATAATTATATGCCTTAAACACATATACATGCAGCGCTAAATATATATATATATATATATATATATATATATATATGCATATGCAAGCTGATCAACAACATATATGGCGACTCTAATATATATATGCATGACTTATAATATACTTTGTAACCATATTACTCTGTCTTTCAAAGTTTTATAAAAAATGGGTACAGACAAATATACTTGAACCTATTATAACACACACACACACACATATATATATAACTAATATATATGAACTTACGTAAATTCTTAGAGATCCAAATATATGTACTAATGCAAGATATATATATATAAGCTTTTGAAAAAGTTCCTCTTTCTTCCTTTCTTTATAAACAAGCAAGTATAAATATATATAAACCAATATGACATCTAACAGAACAACAGACTAAACTAACATATATATAATCTATATATTTTGAAAACCAGTACCTATATATGTAGCAGAAGATTTTAAAACTGTAAGGGAGGGATGATCATGAGCGACCATTGCACGAGGCCTGGGTCTGGAGTGCGGCGCTTGGCCTAGGTGGCTGTTGCGTGGATGGCGAGGTGGTTCAGGCGATGGTTGGAAAAAAAACAGGCGGAGGCGATGCTGCTGTGGGTTTGGGAGGAAAGGAGAGGCCGACGCGAGGCCATGGATCTGGGAAGGAGGCGTTGACAAGGCTCGATGGAGGGGAAGATGATGGAGATGAGAGGGAGAGCGAGGGGTAGAAGAGAGAGGGGAAGGGCAAACGGCTGCTTGAGCCATGGAAAAATAAGGAGACGCACGAGAAACTCTTGAAAACAAAACGAACAAAAAAAATGAGATCAACCCTTTTATATATATATATACGTTCTTGTATATATATTGTTTTCTCAAATGAAAAGAAGGGGAAGAGATAGTGGCCACGTGTACAAACCGGAAAGAATATTGGAAGGTTTAGAAAATATAAAAGGGAAGCAAGTTTCAAGGAAACAATAAACATAAAAGAGTAACGGTGGAAAGAAAAATAAGTGCAGAGCAAACGTACCAAAGTAAATATAAGCTGAAATGATGGGAATGGTAACGTCTGTCCATTGATTTAACGAAAGTCATTAAAGTTGATTGCACAGTAAGTTTCAAATTTTGAAACGAAGAAAGAAATAAGTCACAATTTATGGTACCGTTACAACGAACAGTTTATTGTTTCCGTCGTGTACCGGACCTCAAAATACAGAAATGAATATACCGCAGAGATCAGCACGACGAGACGATCAAAACGGTATACAGATATTAGTGGTACGATCATTCTATCAAAAGTCGATACGGACACTGATATACGTTACTATTCCGTAGGGGAAAATCCAAACGGAGCTAGAAACGTCTGAAATTTACGAAACGAATTATACAGTCTTATTCAGAGTGTTCTAAATAAATTTTCTCATGTTGACATATTTAGATTTCGGAATATTTCAAATTTAACTGTTATTAACTGATTTAAATTGAAATAAAATTACACAATAAAATAAACTTTCATATTATTAATTGAAAATTTATTACTTGCTATGTTTTTAAATACGTATCCCAAATATAAAAAAATTTATTTCAAAATTCAATAATTAAAAATTTTCACAAAACTTCTAGTTAAATATATTTTAAAACTATTAAAATTTACGACTCGTTACATCTCTTGTAAGGAAGTGAAGGTTTATAATCTCGTATGCTGACACCAACATCATTATGTACACTAACACCAAGAAGCATATTAAAGTCAAGCGTGTAAACTCTTCCGAACTAGAAATGAAATGTGTGCTAGTCTTGTATCGTTAAAGAGGACAACATATAGCTAGATATCCATGTTTTATTAAAAAAGTTCACATCTGTACTGTTTTCATTTAATTTTAAGTCAATAATCCACTATACAATCGTATATAATTAACAGGAAATTATTGTTAAGGATAAAAATTTTCAGTATTTTAGCCTCAAGGACGGACCTTCGGTATTTTAGCCTGAATGACAACTTTCTTTAGGTATCAGTTTTTAAGTTTTTAGGTATCAGTTTGTAGTTATCGGTAGCAGTTTTTAGTTCGGTAGCAGTTTTGAAAAAATGTTTGTCCTTATGTATAATTTTGAAAGAATGTTTGTCCTTGTGAAAAAAATTTAGAAGAATGTTTGTCCTTGTGGGTAAAATATTGAGGTAATGTCCTTGAGGCTAAAAATATACAAATTTTTGTCCTTTAAATTAATTTCCCCTATAATTAAATACTTGTAAGATCTTACTTAACTAGAAATAATCGAAATTAAGACTAAGCCACGCTAACAACTTCAAGACCATGCTAAATGAACTATTTTTGTATGAAAATGTGAAACTCCAGAAAAGATCCACAACATTGGATATTATGAATTTTCTTTGAAAAGCACCCCTTATAGAATTCAAATTTGGATTTATACACATTTTCAATTGAATACAACTCTTCTACCATGCTAACTATAGAAAACTCCTAGGACATGGATTTGATCACCTTTTATGCTCATCACCAACTCTACAGCCCTCCTTGCCACAACAACCAGCAACTTCACTATTTACGTTGTTTTAACTATGATAGCTCTGTTAACGGCACCACTATCCTCAGCTCTACGGTTGTTTCCTTGATATTAATTTTCGGAATTCTTGAATAAAGTTGTCATCCCTCTGATTACAATCTCAATACTATTCTGTTCAATAATAAATTTTAAAATGGAAAAGTCAGGCACACATCTTAATAAAAAAATAAATTTTAAGTTTCTTCCAATTTTCTTTTAAAAAATACATTTTTATTTTCAAAATAATTTGTGAAATTCAATGGATATTTGAATAATTATACCAACCTCAACATGTGACTTCTAGGATATATGTTCATAAGTCATAACCGTCGTAATACAAGTTTTGACGATGATTCTTAAATTTGAAACGAGAGAAGTAAAAAAGAAAAAAATTGAAAAAAAAATGTATAAAATAGTTTCTAAAAGAAAGGAACGCGGGACAAATAAGTTTTGAAAAGAGACCTAATTTCAACTTTAAAAATGCGGTGGATTCCTTTTTACTTTTGCTTGTGGCTAAGTTAATGAATCTTGATGCATAAGCATTTTTCCATTCTAATAACCAATTATTTACAACTGTGAAGTGTACAATGATTTAAATTGCTGCATTTATCAACAATGATTGATTTTTTATGTTGGAATGTATTGCGATAGTTTTTTTTGTGGTTAGTAGGATATTTGTGTTGTGCTTAATGAGGTTTTCTATGAAAGAACTTATGATTGAATTGAACGTAATGTTGGAAGTATATAGGCTTGTACCCTTGTGTTACTTTTATTTTATTTATTATTGTAACTAGTCGTAGACCACTGGACTTTACATTCTAAGTCAAGATTTAATGTGCTGTTATATGCATCCTTATTTGTTCTTTCGAACACCGTGATACGGTAGTCAAAAGCACAAAACGTGGTGCATTTAGCTCCACCGGGAGGTGTGGTGCTAAATGCACCTCATTTTGTGCTTCTGGTCATCATATCATGGTGTTGGAAAGAACAAATTGGGGTGTATATAGCCATACAAAAGATTTATATCTTCTCTACTAATAAAAGAAAGTCCATAACCTAAAATCAACCGCCCGTCTTTTTGAAATACATATTCTGCCGTTTAATCTTCTCTTGGTGCATCACACATCATCTTCAAATTTGGTCTATCCCATCTTCAATTTCATTTCCTTTCGTGAATCAACTTTCCCAATTCACCCTAATTCATCCCTATTCACTTTCCCTTTTCAATTTGCTGTTACTGCATTAAATCTCCCGCTTCGTTGATTTCATCACGGTTGTTCGCGACCTGAATCGGCTTCGCCTTTGTCGTCAACAAGATTGTCGTCATTCATCTCTCCATGGCCACCACTCAGCTTCATTGTTGGATCTTTATTGAAGTCAAACAATCGTTGCTAGGGTTTTTTGATACGAAAGTATAATATTTACCACCTGCAACTACGTTGATTTGAATATAAGTTTTTACTCTAAAATTAAATAAGATTCATTAAACGAGTAATCTATTTTCATCATAGAAATTTTTTTCAACTTATTTTGTTAAATAAAAGATGTGGCTAATCAAGTTTAATGATAAATTAATGTTAGGATCCTATTACCACCTCACCAATTGTTTTTCCCACCCCCGTTAATTTAAAAATAAAATTCTCATCTGAACTTTTACTTTACATACCGTATATTCCAAAACTGTCTTTACCTCTTTATTACTTAAGTTCTATTTTAATATTTTAAACGGGGTGTGAACAGCAAATAAAGAAGTGATAATAGACGGATCCTTAATGTTATGGATTTCTATCATGTTTTATCTGATATAAGAATAAAAAATAGATTTCTAGTGTTTTATTTATCTCATATCGAGGTAGTTTGTTTTTTCAAATTCAGTTTTCCTTCTTCTATACAATATATACGAGAATTAGTATTATATTACATTTTAAAATTGAGATAGAGGGTAATTGTCTAGCCGATGCCTAACATTGTACGAATTATTCCTCCAATCCTTATTGTATAATAAATGTACGCTCTGCGTTCATTCTTACTTTACTTTATTATAATTGAAAAAAAAATGCGAGCAAGCTATTATTAATATTTAGTTATTTGATGGTGAACCATTGCACCATAATTATCCCTTCCAAAGTAGTAGTTCACTAACATAGACTTAGAACTGACATGTGGGTTTTTGTAAACTAACATGCTTTGGAATTTGGTTTGACCATATAAACTATATTGTTATGGAAATTATATTTTTACTTTTACTACTGCAAATTATTTTAATAGGAAATTATTGTCAATGATAAAATTTCTCAGCATTTTAATCTCAAGGACAGACCTTCAGTATTTTAATCTGAATGACAACTTTTTTTAGGTATCGATTTTTACAGTTTTTAGGTATCATTTTGTAGTTATCGATAGCAGTTTTTAGGTATCAGTTTTTAATTTGGTAGCAGTTTTGGAAGAATGTTTGTCCTTATGAATAATTTTAAAAGAATGTTTGTCCTTATGAATAATTTTTAGAAGAATGTTTGTTTTTGTGGTTAAAATATTGAGGTCGTGTCTTTGAGGTTAAAAATATACAAATTTTTGTCCAATAAATTAATTCCCCCTTATTTTAATGGGTTTAGACTGCAAAATTTAAAAATGCTAGCTGTGGAAAATACTAAATCAAAATGTTTCAGAACGCTTAACTGTAATAACTTATAGTTGGCACAAGTTTTATTTATCGTTTCCGGATCGATGATATATATTTGTATTTTCTTTATTTCGAGGTCCTTCTCACTTGGTAGACCATCTATACCTTTTAATCAACTAAAAAGTAAATTTTATTTCAGCATAAATATTGATGGGACCAAAATTACTGTTGATGAAGTACTTTAGCAGTAAATGTTAAAGTTCGTAGTTAATATGATTTATCATGAACACTGTATTAATAAAACATGTTACTGGCGATCATAATGTAAGACTATTCAGTTGCCAGGTATAACTAGTATTAAATAAATAAATGGCTAATATGCTTCCATATTTTACATGCTTAAAACATGAGAGCAGACAGTTGACTGCTTAACAAAATAACGTATCAAGTTTGGGTTTTTCTTTCCATCTTCTAAGTTGAATTTTTGAACTTTCACTTGTTGTATTATCTTCAATCCATGATTAATTTTAATATAATTTCAAACTGCATCAACAATTAAAAATTGTTTTTTTGCAATACTTTCTCCAATGCTAATGTAATTTATAATTCTAAGATAACATTGTACAGTGCAACGTCTATTTTTGAACACCGCCCGTCACAGTGTGAAGTATTATACGTAAATAATTATTAACAAATTATATAAATTACTTCAAT
Organism: Allium fistulosum; assembly: GCA_030737815.1. NCBI lineage: Eukaryota > Viridiplantae > Streptophyta > Magnoliopsida > Asparagales > Amaryllidaceae > Allium > Allium fistulosum. Next base: position 761,893,922 of record CM060903.1, on the reverse strand, counting down.
TGTCTACAAAAAACAAAATGATACATACGTAAAAGTTGATCATTTTTTACATTTACATTGAAGAAAAATTGTAAATGTCACTGTAATGCATGTAAACGTTGAATTAACATTGCTGCCGTCTATACGTTATTTGTGGAATGTGAGGGAGATGCTAAATTTGAGTGCAAAAATCTATTTCTCCCAACTCAAGTAAAATTCTTTGTCAAACTCAAACACCTATATAACTACCGATTATTTCCACAACTCACGGCTACAGTCCTTCCACTCGAGCCTTATCCCTACTCTCCACAAACTGTGTCTTAAAAAGAAAAACATCTCACGGCAAAAGCTCTGAAATCCTCAACAAAAAACAAAAGGAAGAAAAAGAATGAATTTAGGAGCAATAGGAGCAATCTCTTCTCCATCTCCAAACCTTAATCGGATCCGGGTTGATGCCTCTGCTGGTGGAAGTCCACCGGGTGCACAATTTGCCCCATTAGCAGCCGTATTCAGAAGACGTTTACTGACTGGCTTGAGCACTGCATCATTGGTCGCATTCGGGGCCAACTTCGGAGGTATTACAAGCTCCATTCTCAGTTTTACTCCTGAATTCGCACGTGAGCTCAAGCTTGATGTTCTGTATCCTATTCAGGGATTCACTAGATGCATCGATCTTGATAATGGCTTTGGTTAGTCAATTCTACATCTTTGTTCATCTTGTATGTCTTGGCTGGTTACTGCTGTTGAAATTAGTCCCTAAATAATAATACATAAATATCGCAGAGTTCATATACCCAGCTGCTTGGGTTGGAGACCAGACATTGTTGTATAGAGCAGCTGGAAATTCTGAATCACAAAGATCACTGGATCCACCGCCATTGAAAAGCAGGCCGAAACCACGCAGCAGTCTGAATGAACCTGCAGTTGCTTTTGGTCCTCCTGGATCAAACGGCGAACTCAACGTCAGTGTCATCGTATCCAAAGTTCCTCCTGATTTCTCGTCAGTACTAACCATCTTATAACCACTGAGAAGTTGATATCAACAGTATCAGTTTGGTTGACAGTTTCTTTTTTCACTATTCGTCACCAAGAGGAAAAAAAAATTGATGAAATATACCGAAATTTAGATTCGGCTACTTAGTCCTGAAACCAAACCGACACTGTCGATAAAAAGTTGCAATATTGAAAGTGCTAGTCAAAAGCCATTTGAATCGACCTACGTTGACAGTACTTATTCTATGTGCAGGATTGAAGCATTTGGAGGTCCGAGAGACATTGGAGAATCCGTACTTAAGAAAATAGCAGGTTCAAGAAAAGGAGTAGAAATTACAGCTACTTTAATAGATGCGAGTTTAAGAGAAAAGGATGGTATCAATTATTACAAATTGGAGTTCAAAGTAGAGAGTCCTACATTTTGCCGCCACAACGTTGCAGTTTGTTGCGCACGAGATGGGAAGTTGTACACATTGAATGCTCAGGCAGCAGAGTCGAACTGGCCACGAGTTAGAGAACAATTTTGCACAATGGCTGATTCTTTCATTCTTACAGACACGTGAAAAGTTGTATGCTAACGTGATATACCACAAAATTTTGTAGCTTAAAAGTCGTGTTCTTGCACTGAGAATATGTTGTCTGAAAACACTCATTTTTTATTATTATTTTCCATTTAAGGTGGTACAGTATCCAGTGTACAACATCATAAACTCCGAACAAAAATATTAAAGAAAAATCCACATTTACGGAAAGTAATACAAGGTTACATATCAGACTTCGTCTTTTTTCATATCACTGTTATTTTCAGGAGGCATGGATATAAACCGAACAATATTCTTCACTTGAGCTACATCTATTCTGAATCTTTCTGCGATGTCATGAACCGACATTGGACCTTGATGCGAATTTGATTTGCCTTGATGCAAGAGTATGATTTCTTGCAACTGCAAAGCTGTTAGGGTTCCTGAAGGAGTGGATTTTTTAACATCAAAATCAGTATCTGCTTTTGAGCTACGAACCTTTGGCAGAGGTCTTTTGTACTTCTCTACAATAAATGCCTGTCAAAAATACAATAAAATTAATTGATAAGTTATATTTCAAGGGTCATCAATTTGATTCAATCCAGATTTTCTTAGGCGGTGTTCTTGTACGTATAATGATCCAACAATGCATGGTGTTAGTGCATGTTCTTGAGTGGATTCTACACAAAAAAATGAAATAAGTCATAGTATTGTTGGTTTCATATCCTAACCTCGCCCATTTCTAGTTTTCCTCCTGGCTTTGTTGTGATTCTGCCCACCATCTTGTTAAGCATAGCATCAAAACCCGGATCACGTTCTTCGAGCACTGCACCTTCCTTCGTCATTTTGAGGATGTTATCTGCATAAAATATAGTATTCATCACCAGTAAAAAAAATATTTTTGGACATAAATATTTAAAAGTTTGCTTACACCAAATCTACAAAAGGGCTGCCCAAGCCACATGTATATCAAGTTTCCCTTATTTTGATTTTTATATCTAATGTATAAAACATTAGTCAGTTGGGATGGTATCGATGGTAAATTTGAACATAAATATAATACAACAATTCTACAAAGCCCGAAACTAAGGCCTGGGAATAATCCCGAAATGATCTCAGGCACCCAACAACAAAATTCTACCCTTAAACTCATTTTCGCATCTCCCGTAAGCATACTTTTCGGGCCCTATGGCACATCCCAATATAATAAATACCTTTCGGGCCCTATGGCACATCCCAATATAATAAATACCATTTTTCAATATCTCTAACAAATGACTATGACATCAATATGCGTATATAAAGCATCATTGATTTACACAAATCCTTAAAGAATAAGTACAATGATGTTAGAATCAAAAAAATTATGCAGATGAACTAATTTTTCACATTTCAAGTATTATGATCATAGAATGATAAAACTATGAAAGATAAATTTAATTTTTATATTTCAAGTATAAGAACATCTCCTTAAATGACATGCAATGTCAAATAAAGTCTCTGTATCATGATGTATAAGGCAATGTAAATTCAATGTACAAGAAGAAAAAAATTAGGCATAGCATTAAAAGCAAGAAAACCATTCCAAAACAAATTTCTTTCGACAAATAATTTTGTCCATTTGTAATCAATTCATTAGCAGACAAAAATAATATGGAGGAAAAATAATCCTCAATGTAAACATCTATTTGCTTCACATTGCGAAGTGCAATATCCAAAAAAGTAGACGTTGCACTTAACAACATCTAGTAATTTTTTACATTGCATTTAACAACATCCACTGATCTTTTTATCACATCAACATAACATTTAATATAATATTATTATTGGAGATGCTCTAATGTTGTTAGAGAAAAAAAAATTGATGGTAAGAGGAAATTTACTCATAGCAGCTACTTCAAAGAACAAATACTAATCACTTGATTACACCCTAGCTGTTGAAGAATTATATTTATATAAATTAAAAATACATCAGTATATTTTTCCCCCATTCCTATCGACTTGCCTGACCACTTGGTTTGAAGGGCTCCCCTCATGATCAACCTTGATTAACGATATGGTGGCAATGGTGCAAGAGAAAGGAAAGAAACATTCCATGAAGTTAGAGAAGTTTCATAATCCGTGGTTATTTACAGCACACACGATGCACAAAAGCAAAAAACTTTTCTGTAGTCTCCGCAGCACACAGTTGGACAAACGACACATGCCTTTTTGAATTGCTACGCAAGTATTGAAAAATTATATATTTATAATGTGTCCTAATTGATTAACCAAGACTAACATACTTTATATTTCTTTTACCAAAAGACTAATATTAAACAAAGATTTGTTTCGCTTTGCAAAAATATCATTATATTATAAGCATAAATTTTTAACTACAAATGTGAAAAGTCTGCTAAAAGTTAAAATTCAAAATAATGAATATATTACTCAAAAGCATAAAATACAATATTTTCCGACTGTCTAACAAATTTAGTATGATATGTTATGTTGGTACGAAAAGTAAATATTATATTATTATTCATTTGTCACAATTTATCAAAAAATAAATAAATAATTTTCTAATAAATATATCTTAGATGAAAATCATTTCATTTATTGAATAATATTCATCTTCGAAAACACAATATGTGTCAATATTATATTTCAAACTAATACGCATTTACAGTCATTCAATAATATTATACCATTAGAAGCTTAATAATTTTCTTAGAAATTAAGTTTCAAGTTAGAAGCTTATAATCATTGCTTGGTGGTTAAATTTCTAGTTATAAGCTTATAGTTGATTTTTTTGTTTTATTTTGGATGATGTTTTTTTTTTTGTTGGTGCAATTTTCCGAGGATTGCACCAATATATCACAAATGCCTAGAAGCAGGTTTGGAGGCTGAAAACAATGTTATGAATTTTAGTGTGAAACTCGAGGCAATAAAGCCGAGAATCGGCTAAGCGGTAGAAAGTAGAAGTTGAAAGCAAACGCCGAAATAAGCAATAATGAACACAAAATATATACCGGTTTGGGGGTTTCCGTACATCCACTGTAATTGTATCTTTATTGATCAGGTTTAGACTGAAAAAACTAAAATTATCCCGGTAGCCATTTCTATTCTCTTCACAAAACTTGGTGGTTTTAAAAGAAAGTTAAAAAATGAAGAAAAAGATTGGTAGCATTAGGTTGCAGTATTCTCTTATAGATCATTCCTTGGTGGAGTGCCCTTTATTTATAGCATTCTTGTGGTTCTGCCATTGATGGAGCACTTTTGGCTTTGGGTTGTTAACTTGGCTATTTGGAGAACTCTGACTGCGACAATTGTCGTAATATGGTGGCGCGCTGAATAATGGAGATTGATGATGTGTAATTTGGTGGAGGAGCATGCGGTTGAAGTTTGCTCTTCGTTTGAATTACTTTGTGGTGATTCTATTGGCTTAGCTTGAGGCATTATTAGTCTATTAATTGTTGATATGTCATATTTACTTTGAGATTTTTGTTCGCAAAATCACAGCATTGTTAGACCGAAGTTGATTGCTTGAGGTGCTTTTGATCTAAATTGACCCGATTTGTGAAGTTGAGTAGATAGGTGGTTATTCCGACGATTGATCCACGTGGCAAGCTAGCAGAGACTTTTGAACAATGATTCCGGTTATACACACTATTGTTTAACTGGAGCCGCTATGGAGCTCGTATCTTCAGGCTTCGGCATTTGTTTTGCTACTTTTTGGTTTTGACCGAGGTAGTTTATAATGAGTTGCAATAAAACTAAAATTATACATTTGTCTCGTCTGGGCTATTTTATCTTTTTTGATCTCTCTTTTTCCTTCTCATGAACTTTTGGAAAAACTCCTTTATGTGGAATTTGCACTGTTGTTTGGAACTACCGTCCATATCATCCCTGGCTAATACTGAATTGCATAGGCTATATAGTAAATGTTGAGTCAACAAGGCTGTCGATATTAGCATTTATAGACCGGTTGCTTTTGATATAGTCGGATGGATTAAACCCTTGGTCTTTAGAGGTTTAACAGTCTTGAATATAACAATTTATGCCGAAAGCACACTTTATTTATGTAAAATTATGGTATAACAGTGTTAGTCTGCTATTTTGCATTGCATTTATGTTTTTTTTAAATAATTTTCAGTAGTTATTTAATATATTATGATGGTCCATGCCACTAGAGTTACAATCAAAATTTTAATCAATTTTTTCATATATAAACATATTTAAATGAAACGGTTTTATCATATGAATAAAAAATAATGTATTCAAACATCAATATAAGTATATCAAAAATAATAAAAGTTATATTACAAGATAAAACAAGAAAGTACATAAACCTGTTTCGGGAGTACATGTATGTGTGTGTATTACATAAAAAACGTTAGTTTCTTCATATCATTTACCATATGTAATTATAAGTAAGCTTAGAGATGGTAAAAGAATATTGCATTTTTGGATCATGAAAAAAATATAAATAAAAAGAAAATAAACAAAATTAAAAATGTGCATCTTTTGGCATTGGCGTCGTGTATGTCTTGTGCACCATACGAATCATCTCATGTGCTCCGCACCATAAATGCAGAAGAATTAATCGCCATACAATGCCGCACCTTTCATTACATTGCATAAATCTATGTTGAACAACCATGTTGTTTAAAGCAATAAAACTACATAAGTAGGAGGCAACACTAGCATAATTTCTTGAAATCCTCAGGAACATATATACTTATAGAAGCACATGATATTATGGTTGGTAGAAGAAAATTGCAATATGGATTCTGCAATATGAAAATTGTAGCCAGTATCTTAGTTATTCTTTGATGAATCTTATATGTAATTTAGTGTATGAAAGAATCCTGACATTGCTAAAAATTAAGATTGCCAACACCGTATAGATAAAACTATATTAAAATGGTACAAAATATAAAGTCATGGCAACCTCTTCGAAACCCGACCCCACTCCCTAGCACACCCCTTTCATCCTCCTTTTCACCGCTAGCACACCCCCCTCCTGCTTCCTGCAGACCCTCATTCGCATCAAATTAACTCCATAGCCTTAAGATCACATTTGTTGGCATTTTTTTACCTCAAATCCAGGTGTCTCACTCGTCAACCACCCTAAACCCTACAACTTTGACCTTCACACCCTCCTTCACTTATTCTATGTCAACTACTGGAGCAATTTCTCAAGCTACAACATGCTCCTCACCTACCACCTTCTAACCCAACACTTAGGTCGTTACTTACCCTTTGGTAATCGATGTTCAAGAAACTACAACGCGGTGTTGAAGTCTACAAACCCCACTCCCTCAAGCTGGCGTGCTCTAAGGGACAAACTCAACTTTCATCTCGTCGAAGGAGGTTATTTAAGCTGGAAGACAACATTGGTGTAACCACCTCATCGGTTCTTTCTGAATAAAAAAACTATCGTACACAGTGGTTCTTCCACACCTAAAGCTTATATGGGGAACTTGAGTCTCGGATAGGATTCACATGAAATCGAATGGCTCTTTTTTCATTTTCGACTTTGATGACAAAGCTAGACGTCGTAGAGTGCTCGAACCTGATCCAATCAACATACGAGGTAGAGTATTCAACAGTACCACTTGGGACCCATCGATATAGAGCATCTATGAACAAGTCAAGTCTGTCTATTTCAATTCGATTCATCTGAGCAAGATTACATCGGTAGTTTGGTCGGTTGTTGACATTGACTAGCTAGTCAAGCTTTCAACAAATCCACCGGAAATGTGAAGCCAAGCTTTCAAATCTTGGTATTTCAAACAAAGTCTTGGTCGACATCTCGGTCCATATCTCATGTTAAAATTTTAAACAATTTAGATGAGATGAGTGTCGAACAAGGTAAAAATTATGTTTGAAATTTTGTCTCCTCCAAGTGCAAAAAGTGGTCCACATAAGGGAAATCTCGAGCAAGATGAAGATGATTTAAGAATTCAATTACAACGATTTGAATTTACAAAGGTTTTGGCTAACATTGAACCAACAAAGTTGTTGCCGAATCAAATAGTTGTTCAAGTTACCAGGGTATGCCAATGCGAAGTACTCCTTGGATGATGGATATATGTATCCACTGCAAGGTGTTTGGAAACATAAGTGAGGACTTTGTTGTGCATTTCGCTCAACAAAATGATAAAATGAATAGCCATATTCCTTCTTAGGAATATTAACTTTCCGTTGCAAACTTAGTTGACAAAAAATAGAAGAGCAAGCAAAATGATAAAATATGGATGCATAAATAAATACTTCTAAGCCAACAACATCAAGGCTTCCCGCTATTAACTCAACTGATCAATACTAATAAACCAAATGTTACAATTTCTCCTGCTATTAAGAACGGCAGTACAAACCTTCATGAAAATTGCTCTATTGTTGTGAAAAATAGCAATGAAAAACATGCTACGAAAAATTTGTTAATGAGGAAAATTTTATCAATGTTTATGACCAATTCAGTGTTCAAAGAGAGTTATGAAGACACATTTTGCTCAGATGTCGATGACGACTTTAACTATCTTCTTGTTTTTTGCATGAACACAACCTTATTCTTTCATCAAACCACTTCATTCAATAACTATGTATCAGCCTTCCCTAATCCCTACAACGGCATCACATTAAGACTGAAGCTCCACCTCACAACCAAACACAACCAACCAATCCACAATCTATGAATTCCACATAAACTACAACCAAATACAATCCCCTACCACCCACACTTTACCAACACAACCACCCTCAACTTCCTTGAAAACCATCTCATTCCACTCAAACTTTAACTTCTATTTCTATACCCTCTGATTCACCTTTGTTGTTTCATACTATGCAAGAATGGCTTTCTAAGCATTAGTAGGCACTAAATTTGAAACTCAAACAAGATTCACGAAATTCAAACTAATTTTCATTTATCACATCAAACAAACCATGCTTCATTCACAATAGTCAATGTCCCTGCTTTATCTAAAGACAAGTATGTATTCTCTCCTCCTCTAACTAAACAAATCTAAAGACATGTCGAAGGACGACAATGAAATTATTTATAAAAAAAGTTAAGTTCAACATTTAACAAGTACTATTTTAAACTTCAAATTAACTCCAAGTAAACACAACAAGAATAAAACCATCAAACTAGATGCTTCACCATAACCTCCAACCTCTCACAATATTTAACAACATGGAATGTGCATGAAGCCAATAAGATCTCTAAGAAAACTGAAATTACAAAATAAATACAGGATCACAATCTGCAACAGTTAGCTATATTAAAGAATAAACTAAAATAACAAACTACCATTAAAGCCACCGAATACATCAACAAAGACTGTCATATTACCATAATCTTAACCAAGCAACTTTTAGTTGAACCCTTGTTATGTACAATCTCTCCATCTTCAACCTTACACCCATCTTTCTCTAAGACAAGCCTGTTTCCATCATGTTACTTGCCTGCTAACTTTAGCGTCAAATGCACATTTTTGTATGCAATCAACCATGTGTGACATACTGCTCTTTCTCAACAATTTGCATCAATTTGAACCATCAAATCTTTCTTGTTTAACTTTAGAGGATCGGATTGTATTACCGTTCCATTTGACATGTTTGATTGTATTCATCTGACCACAAATGAAACTCTATTTCTAAGCAATACATTGTATTCGGCAGAATTGCAGAAGATCCAAAATACAAGGTTGTTCTACACTTGGAACGATCAATCAATGAGAAACTTAAATATGTGCAACCTGTAAAGCCTTTATGGATCAACAAACTAGCAACAAATGACCACCAAATATAAGCAATGAAATCACGCCATCGAGAATATATGATCATTCTCCCCAGGTCATCACTTTTGGATACCACAAGCAAACCCACCAGTTTTACGTAATTCAACGCTTGGCAAAACCGCTCACAATTTAATCACACTGTTACTGAAGCAAAGTGGCATTGTGTATGACAACCACGTGTACAAGCTACAACAAAAATCTAAAGCGACCAAACTTTCCCTAAAGGCATGGAATAAGGATGTTTATGTCAGTGGAAACAAAGTCTCTCTCTCTCAAAATAAAATATACTCTAATGCAAATATAAACCGATATGATAAATAATCTCGCTAATGTGTAGTTATCTTTGCATGAACACCAGTGCAGTGCTAATCTTGTTGAACCCCTTAAATATAAAGATCATACGATGATACAAAAGATAAGAGATAACTAGAATGTTTATGATGACGAAATACTATCTTTTTCCAATCTTCTGAAATATATAATCAACAAAACAAAAACTATATCTGTTATGGACAAAAACAAGCATGAAGATCAAGAAGCTACAAGCCAAGCCTTTGTTAATCATTTCTAATCAATTTTAGCAACAACTTCCAAACAACCGATACAACTATCCTTGATCAAATCCAAGGTTTTAAATCTCATTCATCTCATCCGAGATATCAACCTGAGATTCTCTTTGAAATTCGAGATTTCATTTCTTGGTTAGTTATCAGAAATTTAAATCTCCTTCAGTTCAGCCGACATATCATTCCAAGATTTTCTCTAAAATCCAAGATTTGAAACATTGATCAAATCTTACCTCAAACCTTGTTCTCTTACCAAGTTATCCTCCTTTAAAATGGCATTTCTGATTATGAAATTATCGATGTTCTTTTCCCAAATAATAAGGAGAGAGCTAGTAGGCAATATGAGTTTAACGTGGCCTTTTTCACGGCAGTTTAGCTTATTATCAAGGATAAATTCATGAAAGCAGCCCACAATCTTTTCGAAAGAAACGAAATGTTAAAAGGCATAAAACTACCACCATCAATCTATATCAAAAGTTCCTAATCCAACATACACAAGTGTATATCATACCAGTTAGCTATTGCAATACAATAAATTTACAAGTGTATATCCAATGTTTTAGACACCATACACAAGCTAGTTCTACCTACTATTATCTCTTACAATCAATCTACATTCTTAAGTGGTAGATGCACAGTGGAAAACATTATCCTGACATTTGAACTAATCGCGGGTTAATGATAGGAAGAGTACCTCCCTCAGATGTTGTTTGAAAGCGGCTATCATGAAATCATATGACACAACAAAATGGGAAGCTGTGAAAATATTTACTAACCAAATTTGGTTTCCTGGTTAATTTTCTAACTGGATAATGATAAGCATTATCGTCACGTATTTCACAATAAATTGGAGGTTGTGAAAATATTCTCCGTATGAAATGTTTGAGAATGCGGAGGAGATCGTGGAATGTTTGGGGACTTAATCTTCATATGCAATAGCAGACATGAATGCAGCGGCTCCATTTGTATGTGTACCTTGAAATATAATTTGTAGTAGATCTATATATTCTATCGGTCATCTTCGATACTTCAAAATACTAGTATCAAACTCCTAAATAAAAACTATTTAGTAGAATTTCTTATTAACGACTTATTTAAAATTAAAGAAAGGATATATATATATAAGATCAACCCACCATTCCTTTGTACCACATACGATTCTCTTAACAGGATTCTATCCAGACCTAGTTTTATAGAACGGACTTTGTCAAGCCAACCACTGTTTTTTGAACGTTTTGTACTTATGTCGGACGTGATCATCCGTCACCTCTGCTTCTCCAGGACATTCCTTCGAGACGTCGTTTAATGTTGTCGCTATTTTTTGAACTCCTTTCTTATTATTATCAATGGTCTCATATGCGTCAGCTGTGCATCGAAGAAAATGCTTTGTTGTTGTTGTAGATCATATTTTCAGGCTTTTTCGCTGTTTTTGCGGCATCTTGATTTGAATAAGGTAGTTGAAGAGGGTAAAAGGAGGAAAGAAGGTTTGATTTTGGTACGGAGGAGAAGGTAAGTGAAGTGTAAATTATATAGGGATGAGGAAAAGTGACCGGTAGAAATTTTTAACGTTGGCGTCACTCTGTGCCAAGTTAAGTGGTCTTGTTCAACGGTTGCCCCGTTACTGCGTCAAACGCAATGACGGGGCAAAAAACCCTGTAAACGCACCCTTAATGTCCAGTAATTTATCTATGTCCTACTTATAAACCAGTTACAAGCGTAATACTTAAGCAAATCATCGTAATCTGCTGCATATAAAGCCAAATCTAATTAATTAATATGATAAGAATTTTATTTTCAGCTCAATCAAACTTGTGTGTTCCATGGTTTACCTTGATCAGCGTTAATTGCGACATTGTCTTGACCAGAAATAACTGGCGATACTTCCTCCGTCTTGTTGGGTACTGCCGATGGCAACCGCCGCTCTAAATCACTCTTCGCCGATGACTCCACAGAAGGTGACCGGTTAACCGACGCTTGTACTCTCCGACCTGTAGCTCGCCGTAGAGCTTGCCCCATTTTAGTATTACTTTATCCGACAATTTATTCTTGCTTACTACTTTTAGGATGCAGATTATGAGTTTAAATTTTTCGTATAAATACACCGAAAATTAGCGATGAAACTTTATTGGAATTTAGGGTTTGAATTTTGAATCGTGAATGGATGAGCTTCCAACACGTTCTACTGGCTTTCGCTGAAGAGTGTGAGCTGCGCGAATTCCAACATGATTCTAATGGGCTCAAACTGTGGCCTAAGAGGAGCCCAACATCTCCAACGGCTAAAGTGTTGAATATTCAGTTATTTAGGTCCGGAGGAGCCCAACAGAAAGAAGCCTATTTAATAGGCGTTCAACGCTTGGATGTTTATTAGATAAGCGCCATTCTCTGGACGTCTATTTAATAGGCGTTCAGGCATTGGACGTCTATTAAATAGATGTCCGATGTTGGACGCTTATAAATATCGCATCCAACACTCTCTCTTGTCATAACTTACCTTTTAACTTCTGTTTTAATTCCAAAAAAATCGTCGAAATGCCGCATCGCGTTACCAAAATTGATAGTTCGACAACAGACAGATGAGCTAGTTGGTCCACTTCACATTGCTCCTACCCCGAGATGATGATTCACGACTTACGAATTCTGCACGATCTACCCGAGGGACACACGCATCACATGTGGACAACTTTTGATATGGTCGTGGTATAATTATAAATATTAAATAACTGTTAGTACATGAATGTTACGTTAATTGTATATTAATCATGAACTATTGTTTATTATATAGACTCGTTACTTACCCAGTATATTAATCGATGTTATGTCTATTGTACATTAATCACGAACATTGTTTATTTTTAGTCCCAGTACGTTAGTTACCAGGGCAGTTGGTCAAAGTGTATAGCACAGTACTACGATAGACTTCCTCAAGGTCAAGCAGATAGGCTACAGACCATTCCATTTGTCTTTTTCTTACCGATTCGACACCTTCAGTCATTTGATCGTTCACTCGTATCCGCCCTAGTCGAGAGGTGGTGGCCTATGAAACAGACTTTTCATTTTCTAGATTTTGAGCTTTGCATTACCCATGCCAATTTTTATATGTTGGTCGTTATTGAGATATGGGGCTCAGATAGATGATCATTTCTTTTTAATCATTCATACGAGAGTCTTGAGCATTTCACCGTATATCTACCACATTTTGACGGTGGTCATGTTTCTTCCAGCATTGTTCCCCTAACATATCTATAGGAGCATATTACAGCTTATATGGGTACCCATGCTATGAATGATGCTGTCTTTAGGCATTTCTCATACATTTATTTGGTTAGACATTCTTTTCGAACCAAAAAAGTACCATTAGATTATGGTATCTTGCAGCGATAGCAGATTTAGATCAGCTCCATAATATAGGCTGGGGGTCTTCTATACTTGGATGTTTGTACACCGCTCTTGATTCTTATGCTCTCGGGGAGGTAAGACAGATGTTTGGCTTCTGGTATATTTTGCCATGTTGATACTATGAGTACACGGCAAACATGCATCCATGTATTGCTATGACAGTTAGCTATGCAGCGGAGACATACCTCCTACACATGATACGTGGAAGCGTGTTCGGTTGGTTTCTCATGTGCCTATTGGGATTAGGCATGACTTTATGGAGGTCCGTTCTCATATTGATTTGAGGTGAATGGCTAATCTTTTACAAGCACCATGGGCTTCATATTGGATCGCCATGATACAAACTGGTCAGATTTATGACGATCGTCCTTTTTCTATTGCATATCACTTATGTTTATTGTGGATTGTTTTACATATACCATCTTTTCTTCCTATTTGGTATATAGGAGAGAGATGTTGTTATCAGACCACTGGGGAGTTATGTATTCCTAGAGATCCATTATCTTACGATGACATGTTCGGCAGACGTTAGAACAGTGGATCGCAGTATATAATGGGACTGAGATAGGTTAGATGGGTAGATGCTTCGACGTTTTTCCTAGCTGACGTGGATTTTGATGTATACTGGGTTATAGTTGCTCCTGATGCAACATGTTATCTGACTACACTCAAGGAGTGAACTATGATCATGTAGGTCTACATCTACTCACTTGTAGAGTTCAGACGCCTTCATTTTTTTATCCCACTCCATCCTAGTACTCGCAGCGGCATATGGACTTCGGTCTTGACACCTATTTCAGAGCATATGATATCGGCGGTACTCTTATCGAGCAGCCGATCGATAGTTTATCTATAGGATCAGGATATTGTTGGTATCTCTACTATAGGATTATACCCTCCTTTCGAGGTAATTCAATAAATTAATAATTCATTAAAGAGTATTAGTTAAGTAGAAGTATATTGATATATTATTTGTAACTACAGTATGCAGGTAGGTTGGACAAGCATAGACAATATATTGCCGCTATTCAGCATATGACACTCGTCCATACTTAGATGCTTAGTGAACAGGCTCAGTAGGCATAGATGAATGATTTGTAGGCTCAGTTGGCTGTAGTCCAGATTGATGATGGAAGTCCTTCTAATTTTGATGATGCAGTGGACGATAATGATGACTTTGATGACGACGACGATGATGGTTGGGTACACTTAAGACAACCATTATTTTTTATATGACCGTTATTGATTATATGTTCTTGGTGCGAATACTATTACAGTTGACATGATGTTTCGTGATATTGTTTATCTGACAGTTGTTTGATTGTACTATGTGGTCATTGTTGGCACGATGTACAACGATATTCGAAATATGATCGTTTTTTATTCTATTATGTTGGTATGATGTATATGTTATACTGTTTATTACTTTAAAACCCTATAAATATCACCATTGATGTTCCTTACTTCAAAATCACTTCTCAAGTTTATACAAGAAAAACTAAATTCGTTTATCATACAATGTCAACGAATGTTCATGCAACCCCTTATTATCTACGACCAACAAGGGCAGAGATAACGTGTTAGAAACAATAGCAAGAAGAGGTTATAGCGGGAGACTCAGCGACAATCTACTGTTTTTGTGTGTATGAATCTCCAGTGGCTGTTGTGAGATATGGTCTTGACCTTAGACGTCGTTATCTAAGGTGTCAATACTATAGATGTGGATTTCATAAGTGGATCGACGATGCTCTACTTCAACATGCAGTTGACTGCATAACAGAATTGTAAGGGGGATTGGCTTTACTACAAAATCAAGTAAGTCTAGCAATGGTTCATGAGTAAGAGTTAATTCTTGTCGAAGAGGGGAGACTCAACATCTTTTTCTACAACTGTGGTCTTGAGGCGTACATTGACATAGTGATAACAGTTGGTACAGATATCGAACATCGTTTCTATAAATATCTCGTAGGTCGGTATGAGGTCCGTTATTGGCTCGACTCGCCGCTCCCTAAAAGAGCTGAACAATTAGCCTCAGACTTAAGGAATGAGATTCTACTACTTAAAAACCAACTAAGTTCACCTTCTATTCAACGTAGTTATTAGTTTGTTTATATTATACAATTAATCATGTAATGTTTTCAATATCTATAGTGCAATTCATCATGTACTCTTTCATTTAAATGCAATTATTTGTCTGCCACTTGTTAAAGTTGAGATGATTGTACTCTGAATTTTTGTCCGCCATTTGTTAAAGTTGATATGACTACACTCTGAATTTTTTGTCTACCACTTGTTAAAGTTGAGATGAAAACACTATGAATTCTTTGTCTGCTACTTGTTAAAATTGAGATGACTACACTCTGAGTTATTTGCCTACCACTTATTAAAGTAGAGATGATCACACTTTGAGTTCTTTGTCTACCAGTTGTTAAATTTGAGTTAAGAACGCTCTGAAATCTTTGTTTGCCACTTGTTAAAGTAGAGATGACCACACTCTGAGTTCTTTGTTTGCCACTTGTTAAAGTTGAGTTGACTACACTCTGAAATAATGTTGTCCACCCATGTCAGTCTGCTACAGTTGAGTTAACAATACTATGAAATAATGTTATCCACCTATGTCAGTTTGTTGCAGTTGAGTTGAAAACACTCTGAAATAACGTCGTCCACCCATGCTAGTCTGCTACAATTAAGTTAACAACAATTTGAAATAATGTTGTCCACCCATACCATGTTGCTATGCACATACCAGTTCACTTATATAAGAACTTCAATATCCATCCTAAATATCACAATGTAAACTTCATTCTTTCCCTCTCAACAGAAAATTAAATACTAAAATGGATACATCATCTTTCCTTAAATGTGTTATGACGTTCGATAGTGATTCCGAAGAGGAAGATATCCTATGAGAGGAAGCTAAGGAAATGCAAGAAATATTATACCTATGCAATGAAGCTTATGCTTCCACATCCAGAAAACATGGTGGATCCGTCATAGGTCGGGAATACATAAATCGTAATTAATCTGCCTTTCATAAAATTCTCACACAAGACCGCTTCAATCCAAATTGCACGTATAGACCAGATATGTTTAAGAGAAGATACATAATGAAAAGAGATATATTCTTGAAATTTTTGACAGGTATTCAAAACATCAATAGATATTTTATTCATAAGCCAAATGCTTTAAAAACTCAGGGTCTTAGCGGTGAAAAAAATGACTACCACATTGAGGATGTTAGCTTATAGCACCCCTGCAGATGCACTGGATGGTGCATACCGAATTGTAGAGAGTACTGCATTAGAAACTCTTGACAAATTCTATCAATCTGTGGTAGTTGTTTATGACACTGAGTACCATACATCTCTAAATGAGGATGATGTGTGCAAATTAGAGAAATGCTTGAGAGTAGAGGATGGTCTGGCATGCTAGGAAGTCTCGACTATATGTATTGGGAATGGAAGAACTGCCCCCAAAGCATACCATGGAGCTAAAAATGGTAAAGAAAGAAGACCAACTATCTTTGAAAGCAGTTGCTTCGTACGATTTGTGAATTGGCATGCTTTTTTCGGAATGTCTAGATCTAATAATGACTTAAATGTCACTGAGAGGTCAAACTTATTTAATGATCTGATACTTGGCCAAGTAACTCCGATGGCATTTACTCTTGGACAAAACACTTATGACCACGGATATTATCTAGACAATGGGATTTATCCAAAGTGGAGCACCAATGTAAAAACATGTCCAAATCTAATAACAGCAAAGCAAGCAAAGTTTGCTGCGATGCAAAAGGGACAATGAAAAGATGTAGAAAGAGATTTTGGCGTCCTTCAATCAAGAGTTGCAATGATTATTGATCCTTTTCGATCGAGAAAAATGTCCACAATCTTGTTTACATATATTATTCTACATAATATAATTATCGAAGACGAAAGAGATATGGATGAAGAATATCATCACTACAGATATGATGGTGCAGCGCAAATGATAAATATATTCTGAGATGACATTCTTATAACTGAAGAAGCTTTCAACATTCACATGGAATGACAACTTTCATCTCGAGATGCACAACTTCACAGTAGGCTACAAAAAGACCTTATTAATCATATTTGAAATTACTTTGGAGACTGTTAGTTCAATTTTACATCTAATTAATCATGTGTGTATGCATTTGTGATGTATTTGTACTTTAGTTAACGTATCGTTGTATTGAATTTCCTTCAAAATACAATTTAACTTGGGTACACACTTTGTATGAATGGAAACAAAAATAGTAGAATATTAATTAATAACCAAATACAACAGATTTATAAAAACAAAAGGTACACTGAAAATAATACAAATTAAAAAGTGCTAAGATTAAAACAAACAACAGTTGAGGGAACCTAGATATAAGTATTTGTCTTTTGCACTCCACAAATATTGCATTTGAACTTGATCCATTCCCGTCAAATCTTTATCCATGATCAATTATTCTTATTTTTGTCGTTCAGTATCCAACATTATTGCTCAATATCTGTAAACTTATGCATTGCATTAATCTTCTCTTGTGCTTACGTGCTTCTATCTAGATATCTTCTTTTGCGAATTTCATGAGCGGCATTCACTTTAGCTTTCAAGCTGCTTTACGCATATTCTTGCTCTTTGCTACTTTGGCGTCCATTGGTCTATAATATTCATTGGGTCTCTGGATGAGCACATCCACCTCGTTTTCTCCCTCAAACGAGATTTCTCTACTAGATGAATCTCCCGGACTAGACAAGTATCTTGATTTTGATGCTTTATTCTTTCCCTTTCTCTTCGTTCGAACATCTCTAAGGCTCTTCGCATTATAAGAGTTCCACTTCAGTTGGCTCATCAGCAACTCATAACAATTCGAGAATTAATAATAATGTGGTTTTTTAGTACCGTTTTCCCTTGCAAAAAGCTTTATGAATTCCTCATTCGCCGTTCTTTTCTGATAACTAAATAAGAAATAAATTAATAACAAAATTATATACTAACGAAGTAATAAAATCAAGAAACATACCAGATGCTCTTCGCCTCCCATTCCACTAGGATTCGCTTTTTTATTTTATAAATCTGTGATTCACAAAATTGAGTTTGGCGATTGATTTTTCTGAATCGACCTTGAATCGTCGACAAAGAATGTGTGTTTTCAGGATGCTTTATGTTGAAAGTATTCATTATTTTCTTCCAAAATTTATCGCCGCTTTGGTCAGTACCCCTTATCGATTCTTGGTGTAATGACAGTAAATGTTGCATAGGTCGTCCTCATCACTTCGCCATGGGTTGGATGAAGACTGGCTCGGAGGAGTATCATGTTGTTACTCGTTATCGTCTTTAAAAACATAGCTTTGAAAGTGCGAAGGATGCATAAACTCTTCGAATGGTGAAGACATTACGAAGATCCACGTTGATTTGGAAATAATGTGGTTTAAAAGAGAAGCAGTGAAGAATTTTGTAACGACCCGGTAATTTTAACGGTTTCAATAACGTAATTAACTAAATTTTTCATGAAAAATAAATAATAAAATTTAGCAATGAAAATTTAATATTTGGAATGCGTCTATTTAAACATAGCAAATGGTAAGTTTTCATCAGAAAATATGGAAGATGGTTCTGTTGTGTAATTTTCAATTTCAATTTAAAATCAGTTAATTTGATGAAAATAAAATATTATTGAAATCTGAATATTTTTACATAATAAAAATGTAGACTATTTTCTGAGTGAGATGTCGTATTTCGTTTCGCCAAATTTGGACTGCTTCAGCTCCGTTTATCTTATTTTGGTGTTTTAGCAGCATTTTTGGCAGCGAATATAGACTTTTGATAGGATAATCGTATCGATCATATCTGTGTATCATTCTATTCATCTCGTCATGCTGATCTCCATATTATATTCATTTATGTGTTTTGGCGTGCGGTGCACGGCGAAATCTGCAAAATAGTTAGCCATATCGGTACGTAATTTTGGACCTTTTGTTTTCCCCGTGTCCTTTCGTTTACACACCGAGAGAGAACAAATAGACGTTTGCTTTTAATGTTTCAGAATCAACAGCTGGCTGTCACCATTCCCTATATTCAATATATTATTTGCTGGTACTCTCTCTTCGTTCCACTTTCATTTTCGTTGCTATTCTCTTTCATTCTGTTCATTAACCATGAAGAAATATATATATATATATATAATGTTATAAAGCTTTATATTATTACTTGTAGAGCATTCATCTCCTTTCAAATTGCCACACCTCACTGCCGAACTCCTCTCCTCTTCCCACGCCCTACCCTTAGCTACGAAGCTCCGGCCGTTTCTCCCGCCGCCTTTGACCTTCCCTTGCAAATTAGCCCACGTCAGCATCCGACCTCCACTTCACAGTAGTTCGCCTGTGCAAACCCGAGCTTGCTCGCCTTATTTTCGAAACCCCTCCATCATCGTCCACTGAACAGCATGGCATAGGTGCCACCCCTCAGCCAAGCACGATCACTGAACCCCGCCTCGCCTTGGAACAGCAGCCTATATATATGATCAAGTATGCGTATATTTATGTTTATATATATGTATGTTAATACTCTACATATGCTTGTATATATGTGGTTGTAAATATATTTGTTTATACTATATACACATCAAGTCTACATATATTTGTTTAAATATATATGTCTGCTTATCTTTGTTTATACATATCAAGTCTGTATATATTTGTATATGGTCTGCATTTGTTTATTTGAAGAAGCCTGCTCTTTTGTTTATACATGGGTATTGTTTAAATAAAATATATTGTTTTAAGTATTGTTATATAAAAAAAACGTAATATAATATGTTCTAAAGTATGATATGTTATGTCAGTATATATATTGATTATATATTAGATCTTGCTTTTCTCTTCTACTGTTTTTTTCTTCTTCACTGCTTTTTGGGAATTCGACTTCTATTTTTATATAATATATGTAATTAATATATATATTATATATATTGCATATGTATGTTTTGGTGTCTTTAATCAAAAGTTATATATATGTATGTAAGCTATCTTGTTTATAAATAATATGTTTAAAGAATTTTATATATATCTTTTTGGTAAGAGTTGTATTTATTTAAATTTATATTGTAATTTTAAAATCAATTTTGGCAGCAAATTTTATATAAATAATATGTTTAAATATTTATTGAAGTTATGTTATAAATTTTGTAATAATTCTATATATATACGATATGTTTAGAATATATATTTTGTTCCATTGAATCTAAGTTCAAATTGCTTTGTTTCGCCGCTGTCCAGATTTACAACAGCAGTTTCAACCTTGTCACTGTCTAGCTCGTTCGATCTGTGACGACCGCCCATGAGCCCTGCACCGAATCTAGAGATAGTGCGCTGTAAAGTGTGTCAGGCGACCATGGACGATTGTCAAGGTAAGATTTAAAACGAAAGAATCTATCGTATTACTCACAGCGCATGGACAAAATACAATAGAACATATGTATAGTGAAGCTTTACAGAACAAAATGACATCATATAAAACTCCATAATAGTTGAATACAAGCATCCACATAGTCAATACATCCAGCCTCACTACATATCTCTCAGAGAATACAAAACAGCGGAATATCCAGTACATATAATAAGAAGATAATATGCAATCCTCCAGCTCGTCTTCGATATCAGCATCGTGAGAAGAGAACAGCACCTGTCACCTGCTACCTAGTCTGCCCGTCCCAAAATGGACGAACAGCCCAAGGCAATAAGAATTAAAAACATAAAGCCTTGAGTCAGACAATAGTCTTAGTGAGCAGTAAATTAACTAACAACATACCAAAAGAGCATAAAGGAAAAGGAATAGGAATACAACCCTCCCACTCCAACCTCATTCTACAGTGATAGCCCCCAGACACACACTAAGCAGAAGCAAACATAGCAGAGCATACAATTTAAAGTAAAGCAATTGTCACTCGAGTCAAGAGCGATGTTTTCCAAGTACAAATCCCAAGGTCTAAAACCAAGGTCAGATAAGCACCCAGGAAATACCGCTCTTGAGACCGAATGACGATACAACCAAACATCCATGACTCGGCTATCACTGTTATCATTGTTGCGATATCACCGTTAATTGAATGACCGGCACATTCTTTCAGCCGTCCGTCAAGGGCTAATAGTAACCCCGGTTCTAGACATAACTCCCGCACGTCATCGTGACCCGTGCCTAGGATTATCGAATCTACCCAGAGTACTTGACCATCAACTTAGTCTTTTGGGCGTCCCCATGTACTCTTGCTTAGAGCATGCTAGAACCTTCAACAACGATGAGATCTCAACCTCCTAGTCATCCTCCTCGACGACTATTGCCATACTAGCTCAAGCGCCTCTCGAGCATCCATTATCCTCAACTCGAATCATATCACCGAGTTATCAACATGCTTGGAATGATCCCGCCTGGATTAGACCAAGTCTTCATCATATGATGCCTCGCTTCATTACATCCTCGCAAAGCTTCATCTCAACTTCACATCATCAAATCTATGCATAGGAGCTTCATCATCCCGCTACATATGCCACGAGCAGCTTTTCCAATTCAAGAGCCTTTCCCTTAGCTTTTGAATCACCTTCGATCTAAATCTAATCATCAATCATCTAGTTCATAACAATCAATCAAATCAAACATCAATCCAAGCAATCAAGCATTCAAAAATGATCTAAGTAGACAATTATAACAATAATGGCATTTTCGTAATTAAAGAGTTGAAAGTCCAATAAGCATGAAAACATGGATTATATCTCTACAAACTTGATGAATGAACTTGCATAGGTTAACATATGATAAAATGGATGTAACATCATCATGAAAAATGGATCTATATGGATCTACACATAGGATGAAGAAAATGCATGGAAATCACTATTTTAACACCATAACGAGCCAACAATCCGATATACTCCTTTGGATCCGTGTGAGAGATAATCACCACTCACCAAATCTCCTAAACAAACCCAAATCAACACGCTTCAGATCTGGACAGCAAAGGATCAAGCTTGATCTATCACAAATCCGCTTCAAATGAAGAAATCTCTCTTGAAAAGATGAAGATCTTCAATCTAAGCTCTTGAATCTTCAATCTTGACCTTCGATTTGGATGGATGGAAGCACTAGATTAGAGTGGAGAAAAGAAGTGAAGAAGTGTAGAAGTCGAGCTCTAAAAATGGCAGCACTTCGTCGCTTCAAAATCCGGATCCCAAAAAGTGAGAACAACCCCTCCTATTTATAGTTGAAAACTGCCCTTAAGTCGTAACTCGGCTATCTTCTTAAGTCGGTGCCGACTTAACACTTAAGCCTCTGCCGACCTAGCAACCTCCGACTCAACACATGCGCATATACGAACCCTGTCTACGACTTAATGCGCACGCGCCTTAACTAGTTAGACGACTTACGACTTACTGCTATGCCGAGTTAACCAGCCTATACGACCTAACGACTTAACTGCCTCGCCGACCTACGACTTAACCATAAGACCGACCCAACGAAGCAGACTCATCATACTGCCGCAAAACCCAAGTCCTAAGTCGGTTGACGACTCAACAACTTAACCCAGGAGACGACCTACCGACTCATAACTCAACACACACTGTCGACCTAACACTTAACACCCAAACACTTAGGTCGCTCACAACATGTCCTTAGGTCGTTGCCAACCTAACTCTACTCCAGAATACTTAGGCTGCCTACTATTCTTCCTTAGGTCGCCCTAACCTCTTAAGTCGGTCAACCCCACTTCCTTAACTCGGCAACGACTTAACAAATAACTCGTCAGACATGCTAACTACTAGGTCGCTCCAAAATACAAGTCTCCTTAGGTCGTCTACGACTTAACTGCTATACGACTTAAACAACTGCCGACTCAAAAACTCACTTGTCTAACTTCTAACTCGGTCACGACTCAACACAGCAGCTTTGCCGATCTATCAGGATAAGACTCAACTACTAAGTCGTCCAGGTCTTAAGTCGACCACTATCTTAACTCGTCAGCCGACTTAACACTTAACTCACCACTATCCTTAAGTCGGTTAATACTATAAGTCGGTCAACTTCTTAGATAGGCTACTCCCTTAAGTCGGTCACTCGACCTAAGCCACCCTATGACTTAACTTCCTTAACCCGGTTAATCCCTTAGGTCGTCCTAAACTATCAACCGACTTAAACCACTCCCCTATCTTCCTTAGGTCGTCGCCGACCTACCACTTAGTCATTAACCCGTCCAGACCTATTTCTTAACTCGTCCAAACTTCCTAAGTCGGCTACGACTTAAGACTTAAGAAAAATTCTGCTAAAACCTGAAATGACTTAACCACAATACAACCAAAGGTCAATCATTTTAGAATGTTTTGATCCGTAAAAATACGGGTCGTTACATTCTCTCCCCCTTAGGAATTTCGCCCCCGAAATTCCAAACAAACAAGGCAATCAAAGCTATTCTGTACGCCTATCATCCATAACAATCAATAGACCGTGCATCCAATTCTAGCTTAGCGTACAGAATTCTAAGACTTAGAACAAGTTACAATTTCGTTAGATGACACGACACCTTAGGGCCATACCTGGAAGAGTTCAGGATGAGCTGCCTTCATCCTCTCTTCCACCTCCCACGTACAGTCGTTATCATCGTCACTCCATTGTATCTTGAGCAACTTAACTATCTTCCTCCTAAGCTGTTTCGTGTCGGTTTCTACAACACGAAGCGGCTTACGAGGTCTTCTATCGACTGGATCAACTTCGAAATCTTCACAGCTATCAGCAGAAACCACTGTATTCGAGTCGTGCACATACTTCCGTAGATATGATACATGAAAAACATTGTGCACACTCGACATCTTCTCAGGAAACTCCAATCTGTAAGCGAGCTTTCCAACTCGCTCGATAATCGGAAATGGTCCAACAAATCTCGGAGTCAATTTTCCTTTCTTCCCGAATCGAATAACATTCTTCAGAGGAGAAATCTTCACAAAAACCATATCACCAACGTCGAATTCCAAATCCTTTCGACGCTTATTGGCATAACTCTTCTGACGGTCTTGGGCTGCCTTCATTCGTTGCCGAATGATCTCTATGCAATCTGAAGTCTGCCGAATCATCTCTGGCCCAAGCATCAGCTTTTCTCCTGTTTCCAACCAACATGTCGGAGAGTTACACGGTCTTCCATACAATGCCTCATACGGTGCCATACCAATGCTTGACTGGTAACTGTTGTTGTACGCAAACTCCACCAAATGAAGGTGATCTTCCCATGATCCTCCGAAATCCAAAACACAAGCTCTGAGGAGATCTTCCAAGACTCGATTGACTCTCTCAGTCTGACCATCTGTTTGAGGGTGATAAGCTGTACTCAAACACAACTCGGTTCCCAAAACTTCCTGGAAGCTCTTCCAAAATCCACTAGTGAACAATGGATCTCGATCGCTCACTATACTCTTCGGAATACCATGGAATCGAACTATCCACTTAACATACAACTCCGCCAACTTTGACAGTCCTAGTCGATCGAACAGGAATGAATCTTGCACTCTTGGTCAAACGATCCACAATGACCCAAATCCCTTCATTTCCCGTTCTGGTTCTAGGCAGTCCATCAATAAAGTCCATCGATATCTGCTCCCACTTCCATGTAGGAACTTCTAATGGCTGAAGCAATCCACTTGGCTTCTTCTGTTCAGCCTTTACCAATTGGCAGTTCATACATTTGGAAATAAAATTTCCAACATCCTTCTTCATGCCTTCCCAGTAGTAGGTTCTCTTCATATCCCGATACATCTTGTTTCCACCTGGATGAATTGTCAACTTCGAGTGATGACTTTCCTTCAGAACTTCACTCCTCAATTCATCTATATCGGGAACAACTAGTCGTCCTTGCTTTCGAAGCCAACCTTCTCTATCGACCTCGAATCCTTTATCCTTTTCTGGATCCAATCCAGATTCTAAATCACGGATAATATTGACAAGCTTATCATCTCGCTTTTGGCTCTCGCCAATCCTTTCCACAAGAGAAGGTCTTATCGATAAGTTTGCCAACATCTCAGGTTCCAATTCGCATCTAGGCCTGAAGTCAAATCCAGCTAAATACTCGAGACTCTTCCATTCTGAAAACATGGCTCCCAATCCTGCATGTCTTCGACTTAACGCATCAGCCACTGCGTTACCTTTTCCCGGAGTATAAGCTATACCAAATTCATACGATGCCAAAAACTCTAGCCAACGTTGCTGCCGAAGATTCAAATCCTTTTGGGAGAAAAGATACTTCAACGACTTATGATCCGTAAACAACTCGAATCGGACTCCCAACAGATAATGCCTCCACATCTTCAGAGCAAATACAATCGCCGCCAATTCCAAATCATGAGTTGGGTAATTCCTTTCATGCGGCTTCAGTTGTCGACTGGCATATGCAACAACTTTATCCTTCTGCATCAGCACTGCTCCAAGTCCAGTACCACATGCGTCGGTGTAAACCACCATCTCATCATTCCCACTTGGAATAGTCAAAACAGGAGCACTCGTCAATCGCTCTTTCAGGATTCCGAAAGCTTGCTCACACTTAGCATCCCAACTGAACACTTGGTTCTTCTTCGTCAATCCTGTTAATGGTGCAGCTATCTTGGAGAAGTCTTTGATAAACCATCGATAATATCCTGCTAATCCAAGAAAACTCCTCACATCTGATGCATTCTTAGGTCTAACCCAATCCTGGATTGCTGCCACCTTAGCGGGATCAACCGCTATTCCATTTCCAGAAATCACATGGCCTAAGAACCTCACTTCACTCTTCCAGAAGTGACACTTTGAAAACTTAGCCTTCAGCTGATGTTTCCGCAAGATTTCCAAAACAATACGCAAGTGCGTCTAGTGCTCTTCTTCCGTTCTTGAATAAATCAGAATATCATCCACGAACACAAGTACGAACTTGTTCAACTGATCTCTGAACACTCTATTCATAAGATCCACAAAATACGCTGGCGCGTTAGTCAATCCAAACGGCATTACCAGCCACTCAAAGAAACCAGATGGTGTCCGAAAAGCAGTCTTCGGCACACTATCCTTTGCTACTCTCAACTGGTGAAATCCCGTTGCCAAATCCATCTGAGAAAACACCTTAGCTTCGTGAAGCTGATCAACAAGTCATCTATTCTTGGCAATGGATACTTGTTCTTCTTAGTCACCTTATTCAGCTCACGATAATCCACACACAATCTCAACGACCCATCTGCCTTGGTTGCAAACACAACTGGTGCACCCCACTCGGACACACTACGCCGAATGAATCCTTTCTGCAAAAGGTCATCAACTTGCACCCTCAACTCCTGCTGTTCCCTAGGCGCCATCCGCCTAAGAGGCATCACAACAGGTCTGGCTCCTTCAACTAGATCTATACGAAACTCGATCTCTCTATGCGGCGGCAACCCTTTGACTTCGTCAAAGACATCCTCGAATCCATTTGCGATTGGCACTAAAGACAGTCCATCCCGTGGAACAACTAGCGAATACATGAAGCTCATGAAGACGCCTTCCTCATGCTTACATCGTATCACAATCTTTCGCCCTTCCACATTCTCGACTGCCACCTCTAGCCTCTCACAATCAACCTTAGCCGCATACTTCCTAAGCCAGTCCATACCCAAGATAATTCCGAACCCCGCAAAGTTCAGAACAAAGCAATCACAAAAAAAAGAGCAACCATGACTCGATACAACTAGACCATGGCATAACATACACAAACAAGACGAACCCCCAACTGGATTAGTCACAACCAATGGCCTATCAACAATACCCGGTTCCAAACCTAACCGGCCTATGAGTTCACTACAAACAAACGAGTGCGACGCTCCGGTATCCAACAAAACTCTAACTGGAACACCACATAGGAAAAGAGTACCTTGAACCACCACACTCTTTCCCTTCTCTTCTGCAGTAGGAGCTTTTGAAGATGACGGAACAGCTCCCAAAGTATAAGCCTGCACAATCTGCTTGTCCCTACTCGGTTCTGGACAATTCTTCCTGAAATGCCCTGGCTTGTCACAGTTGTGGCACTTCGCCGGCGCCTTCGGATTCTTGCAATCCTTGGAGAGATGGCCTTTCTGCTGACAGTTGTAGCAAGTCACTTCGCCTTTCGGCCTCTTCTGACCATCCTTACCCTTCTGCTGCTGCTGCTTCCTTTTCTTGTTTCTACCCTGCTGGGGTTTAGACTCTTCCCTGGTTACAGCAACAACAGATCCTTCCTTAGGAAACAGATTCTCGTGTCTGAGAGCTTCCTCCACAAGCTTCCTAAATGAATCGTCCAAGTGATCCATCAATCTTGGAGCCTGTACTTGATCTCCAACATCTACTGATGGCCCCGGGGCTGACATCCTTCTCCTGATCGAAGTCATCATGGTTTCGAACATAGCAACATAATCAGCAGCCCCTTCAGTAGCACGGCCTTCCCTAGCAGCTGGTCTCCCTTTTTGACTCATTCTCAATATCTACAAAAAGGAATGATTAGCATACCGAGAGAAACAACTGCATAAAGGACTCAAACTCTACTAAGCTACTATATTATATATAGTAATCATCCATCAAAATACAATTACGTCTCTCTTACGTAGTTATGACAGCGAGCGTTGGGTAAAATCGATTAACCAAAGCTCTGATACCAAATGTGACGACCGCCCATGACCCCTGCACCGAATTTAGAGATAGTGCGCTGTAAAGTGTGCCAGGCGACCATGGACGATTGTCAAGGTAAGATTTAAAACGAAAGAATCTATCGTATTACTCACAGCGCATGGACAAAATACAATAGAACATATGTATAGTGAAGCTTTACAGAACAAAATGACATCATATAAAACTCCATAATAGTTGAATACAAGCATCCACATAGTCAATACATCCAGCCTCACTACATATCTCTCAGAGAATACAAAACAGCGGAATATCCAGTACATATAATAAGAAGATAATATGCAATCCTCCAGCTCGTCTTCGATATCAGCATCGTGAGAAGAGAACAGCACCTGTCACCTGCTACCTAGTCTGCCCGTCCCAAAATGGACGAACAGCCCAAGGCAATAAGAATTAAAAACATAAAGCCTTGAGTCAGACAACAGTCTTAGTGAGCAGTAAATTAACTAACAACATACCAAAAGAGCATAAAGGAAAAGGAATAGGAATACAACCCTCCCACTCCAACCTCATTCTACAGTGATAGCCCCCAGACACACACTAAGCAGAAGCAAACATAGCAGAGCATACAATTTAAAGTAAAGCAATTGTCACTCGAGTCAAGAGCGATGTTTTCCAAGTACAAATCCCAAGGTCTAAAACCAAGGTCAGATAAGCACCCAGGAAATACCGCTCTTGAGACCGAATGACGATACAACCAAACATCCATGACTCGGCTATCACTGTTATCATTGTTGCGATATCACCGTTAATTGAATGACCGGCACATTCTTTCAGCCGTCCGTCAAGGGCTAATAGTAACCCCGGTTCTAGACATAACTCCCGCACGTCATCGTGACCCGTGCCTAGGATTATCGAATCTACCCAGAGTACTTGACCATCAACTTAGTCTTTTGGGCGTCCCCATGTACTCTTGCTTAGAGCATGCTAGAACCTTCAACAACGATGAGATCTCAACCTCCTAGTCATCCTCCTCGACGACTATTGCCATACTAGCTCAAGCGCCTCTCGAGCATCCATTATCCTCAACTCGAATCATATCACCGAGTTATCAACATGCTTGGAATGATCCCGCCTGGATTAGACCAAGTCTTCATCATATGATGCCTCGCTTCATTACATCCTCGCAAAGCTTCATCTCAACTTCACATCATCAAATCTATGCATAGGAGCTTCATCATCCCGCTACATATGCCACGAGCAGCTTTTCCAATTCAAGAGCCTTTCCCTTAGCTTTTGAATCACCTTCGATCTAAATCTAATCATCAATCATCTAGTTCATAACAATCAATCAAATCAAACATCAATCCAAGCAATCAAGCATTCAAAAATGATCTAAGTAGACAATTATAACAATAATGGCATTTTCGTAATTAAAGAGTTGAAAGTCCAATAAGCATGAAAACATGGATTATATCTCTACAAACTTGATGAATGAACTTGCATAGGTTAACATATGATAAAATGGATGTAACATCATCATGAAAAATGGATCTATATGGATCTACACATAGGATGAAGAAAATGCATGGAAATCACTATTTTAACACCATAACGAGCCAACAATCCGATATACTCCTTTGGATCCGTGTGAGAGATAATCACCACTCACCAAATCTCCTAAACAAACCCAAATCAACACGCTTCAGATCTGGACAGCAAAGGATCAAGCTTGATCTATCACAAATCCGCTTCAAATGAAGAAATCTCTCTTGAAAAGATGAAGATCTTCAATCTAAGCTCTTGAATCTTCAATCTTGACCTTCGATTTGGATGGATGGAAGCACTAGATTAGAGTGGAGAAAAGAAGTGAAGAAGTGTAGAAGTCGAGCTCTAAAAATGGCAGCACTTCGTCGCTTCAAAATCCGGATCCCAAAAAGTGAGAACAACCCCTCCTATTTATAGTTGAAAACTGCCCTTAAGTCGTAACTCGGCTATCTTCTTAAGTCGGTGCCGACTTAACACTTAAGCCTCTGCCGACCTAGCAACCTCCGACTCAACACATGCGCATATACGAACCCTGTCTACGACTTAATGCGCACGCGCCTTAACTAGTTAGACGACTTACGACTTACTGCTATGCCGAGTTAACCAGCCTATACGACCTAACGACTTAACTGCCTCGCCGACCTACGACTTAACCATAAGACCGACCCAACGAAGCAGACTCATCATACTGCCGCAAAACCCAAGTCCTAAGTCGGTTGACGACTCAACAACTTAACCCAGGAGACGACCTACCGACTCATAACTCAACACACACTGCCGACCTAACACTTAACACCCAAACACTTAGGTCGCTCACAACATGTCCTTAGGTCGTTGCCGACCTAACTCTACTCCAGAATACTTAGGCTGCCTACTATTCTTCCTTAGGTCGCCCTAACCTCTTAAGTCGGTCAACCCCACTTCCTTAACTCGGCAACGACTTAACAAATAACTCGTCAGACATGCTAACTACTAGGTCGCTCCAAAATACAAGTCTCCTTAGGTCGTCTACGACTTAACTGCTATACGACTTAAACAACTGCCGACTCAAAAACTCACTTGTCTAACTTCTAACTCGGTCACGACTCAACACAGCAGCTTTGCCGATCTATCAGGATAAGACTCAACTACTAAGTCGTCCAGGTCTTAAGTCGACCACTATCTTAACTCGTCAGCCGACTTAACACTTAACTCACCACTATCCTTAAGTCGGTTAATACTATAAGTCGGTCAACTTCTTAGATAGGCTACTCCCTTAAGTCGGTCACTCGACCTAAGCCACCCTATGACTTAACTTCCTTAACCCGGTTAATCCCTTAGGTCGTCCTAAACTATCAACCGACTTAAACCACTCCCCTATCTTCCTTAGGTCGTCGCCGACCTACCACTTAGTCATTAACCCGTCCAGACCTATTTCTTAACTCGTCCAAACTTCCTAAGTCGGCTACGACTTAAGACTTAAGAAAAATTCTGCTAAAACCTGAAATGACTTAACCACAATACAACCAAAGGTCAATCATTTTAGAATGTTTTGATCCGTAAAAATACGGGTCGTTACACGATCTGTGTACTTGTCCGTGTCCATTCGTTTTCATTCTCGTTCATTTCTCTAGCCTCTAAAAGTGAGCGATCAATCACGATTAACATTCTTATAATTAGTAAATTTAATTCACATGAAATGACGATTGAAATATGCTGTTAAATTTGAATTGCTAAGTTTTTAATTGTTAAATATGTTATGCCATTATCTGCCATTGTTTACCTATGACATATGACACCATAACCTGTTGTATATATCATATTTAAATTTGTTACTGATGATATAGGCTTGCTATTGATATGTTATATTATTATCATATTCGTTCTCACTCTGCAAGTTCCCTGTTAGTTTAGAAATCCTTATGGGTTGAAATGATACATACCTATTGGGCATGTTTTCATCGAACCGAAGAGGGGAGGTCACCACCGAATCAGGATAAGGAAGTCCTCGCCGAACCAGAGTAAACCAGACCATCCCGAGACCGACTCCTAGCCGAACCAACCTACTTCCCATGCCTGCCGAATCAACTCTGCTTCCATGTATTGCCGGATCAACCACCGGTCCACCTACTACCGAATCAACCATCATCCCACCTACTACCGGATCAACCACCGGTCCACCTACTACCGGACCAACCACCAGTCCACGTGCTACCGAACCAACTTTACCAGGCCAGATTGCATCAGCCCAGGCCCACCAGCAGCTATATACATCCAAGACCCCTACCCCCAGCCTCACTCTATAAATAGAGGGGCAGGGGTACGATAATGGGGGACAAGTTTGAGAGCTCAAGCACGGATAGAACTTTCAAACAACTTTCATATACTTGTATCAAAGCTTTGTACTTGTAATCTGAACAAGAAAGGAGAAATAATATATAAAGTGGACGTAGGCACATTCTGGCTGAACCACTATAAATCTGTGTGTCTTTTACAGTTTAGTCCCTGATTTTTACATATCTGCATAAATCATCTAGATCACTAAAAACAACATAAAATCAACTAAATCATACGACTTGGAGGTGTTTGCCCATTTTTTGTGCAAACATTTTTGGTGCTTTCACTGAGAACGCTGAACCCCGGACTTCAGCTTCTCCCTTAACTTTCTTCCTATCAGCATTGCACATTGCTTAGAAGACATGCCTCCCAAGCAGAAGAAAGATGTTAACAAAGGAAAAAACATCGCAACCAGCAGTCGTCCAAATCCAGTGGTCACCGATCCAGTAAACCATCCCATTCCAACAGCAGTACCAAATGAAGGTCAGGCAAATCCGACAACCCCTGCCACAGAACAGCCGGCGGCAATTACTAGGGCAAATCTAGACAGGGTTGTGGCTGAAGTGACTAACCGCTTCACATCCCAGCAGGAAGCCTTGGTGGACCAACTCATGTCACGCTTCAGGGGTGCTGAAGAGTCCAACCGCAACATCGAATCATGGGGTGAGTCCCAGTCTAGAGGATCTCAGAGACAACAAAGATCTTCCTTCTTCGAAGGAGCTAACGACAGAAGCGGCCATGGTAGGAGTCGAGACCGAGCTCAGCCCGAAGTTAGACCTGAGGAAACGCTTGGAACCAAACCCAACGGGGGAGGTACCGGGCAGAGGTCAGCTATAGCCGAGCCTGTCATACTTCCTAACCACGGAAAGACCAATGAACGGGGCCGAGCTAGAGTTCAGTCCGAAGTTGGACCCGAGGAAGCGCTTAGATCAGAACCCAGCAGGGGAAGATCAAGGCAAGGGCCAACTGTAGCTGACCCTAGCATGCTCCCAGAAGACCAAAGACAGCCACTGGAAAATGTCAGGAATGATAGACGATACCATCCCTACAGGTTATCTGGACGGAATCAATCCCACATAGTAGAGCCGAACTCATTTCTATCTGCTCCAAATTCTGATGAAAGGATGGCACGCTTGTTCAGAGAGTGCGTCCAACGGGATCAAAGAGATCGAGGCATAGGCGCTAGAGTAACCAGCCCCTTCGCTCGCAATATCGAAATCGCCATCACCCCCCGAGAATGGAAAATGCCAACAATGGAACCTTACAAAGGAACCTCCGACCCCGTTGTACACTTACAGAGATACACACAGCATATGCTCATGAGTGGAGCAACAGAAGGAGTGCTATGCAAATGCTTTCCGCTATTCTTTGCAGATCTAGCTACCTCCTGGTTTTGCCATCTACCCCAAGGATCCATCAGCTCATGGGAGATGTTGAAAGAAAAGTTCATCAGCCAGTTCCGCATTCATGTGGAGCAGCCCAAGGACGCTTACTCCTTATCCAGTATCAAACAGAAACCCGGAGAGAAGCTGCAGCAATATCTAACCCGATTCAATGCCGCAGCAGCCGCAGTCCAAGATGCCGATGAGAAGCTTATCTTAATGACCCTCTGTAGTGGCGTGCACCCGGATACTAAATTTGCTAGAAGGTTGACAAAAGAAAAACCATCTACTTTACCCGATTTCTTCCATGAAGCCGAGAAATATATGAGGCTTGAAGACGCTGCCACTAAGGGGCAATCATGGCAACAAAATAAGGCAGCTCACGGCAACACGCCCGCTGTAGCAAAGGACGTTCGAAGAAATGATTCTAGAGACAATGCTGGGGGCAAGAAGGGAGAAAAGCGCCTATATCGGCCAGGACCGAGCTTCGACACTTACACTCCTTTGAATGAAACCGTCGAAAACATCTTCCTTGCCACCCAAGTCGAAGTTAGATACAAACGCCCACCATACAAGAAGGAATCAGATGACGCACTTAAATCTGGAAAGTTTTGCCGCTTCCACGAATCTCATGGGCATGATACCAATGAATGCCATCATCTCCGGTGAAAAACCATTCTTTCTTGAACATGCTGAACTTCGAATATAAGTCCAGGACCGGCTTGAAAGATACGGCTGATTCCAAGCTAATGTATGGAGACCCCTTCTTATAGCCTCTCAGATTGTACAAGTACCGGATCTCCCGGTTGGAGGGAGGACGCCCGTATCTCCTCTGAAAAATGACAAACAGGCTCACCAGGATGGCGTAGGAGTTAGGCTGAAGCTGAAATGGAGCCACCTTCAAGTAGGTGATGAAGCTGAGTATCCAAGCATTGATCGGGGGGATGGCCCCACACATGCAATGGTACCTACTGTAAGCGAAATATCCTTCGGGTGGATTATATGGCATCACTCCTTCCCCCGGCAACAGCATACGCGCTCTATCAATCCCAAAAGAGCGAGAAATGACATCAAGCTGATCGTCTTTGAGGGAGCTAGGGAAGCAATCAGGAGGAGAATTCAGAAGCTCTTGAGGACCGTACCCGTCCACTAGCAATCTCGGGGTGGGCCCATGTCGTTCTGGATTCGGCTGGACTTGGGGCACGACGGGAGACTCTCTTCTGTCCGTAGATTTCTTCTTGTCGGAACGGGTTTCAACTTTATGAGACATTATCTGCAACATGAGAAAGCACATTGTTAGAACAAGGGATGTAGAGATATAAACAAGCAAGTGTATGCAGTCTGGAGTTTCACTCATAATTCAAGTCATAAAAGAGCATTCGATAGTTCAAGGCCGAAGGGTCATTCGGTATTCAAACTCCCCTATCTCGTTCGGCATTTCCAACAAAGACTCATTCAACACTCGGATTCATTTGGTAGTTCAAGGCCGAAAGGACATTCGGTATTCAAACTTCCCTATCTCATTCGGTATTTCCTACAAAAGGTTCATTCGGCACTCGGATTCATTCGGTAGTACAAACCATAAGGGTCATTCGGCAATCACCTGATTCGACAATATGGTTGATTCGGCAGAAAAATCTGATTCGGCTATCTCACTTGGTAGGGAATAACGAGAGCACAATGCCCATACTTATAAGCAAACGTAAATGACCGAACCAACTGGCTCGGCACACAGGACCGGATGAAAATGTCCAAGCTGAAACAAAGCGAGACATATGACTGGCATATGCCCCACTTTGGGGGGCAAATGTTGGGCATGTTTTCACTAAACCGAAGAGGGGAGGTCACCACCGAATCAGGATAAGGAAGTCCTTGCCGAACCAGAGTAAACCAGACCATCCCGAGACCGACTCCCAGCCGAACCAACCTACTTCCCATGCCTGCCGAATCAACTCCGCTTCCATGTATTGTCGGATCAACCACCGGTCCACCTACTACCGAATCAACCATCATCCCACCTACGACCGGATCAACCACCGGTCCACCTACTACCGAATCAACCACCGAATCAACCATCATCCCACCTACTACCGGATCAACCACCGGTCCACCTACTACCGGACCAACCACCAGTCCACGTGCTACCGAACCAACTTTATCAGGCCAGATTGCATCAGCCCAGGCCCACCAGCAGCTATATACATCCAAGACCCCTACCCCCAGCCTCACTCTATAAATAGAGGGGCAGGGGTACGACAATGGGGGACAAGTTTGAGAGCTCAAGCACGGATAGAACTTTCAAACAACTTTAATATACTTGTATCAAAGCTTTGTACTTGTAATCTGAACAAGAAAGGAGAAATAATATATAAAGTGGACGTAGGCACATTCTGGCTGAACCACTATAAATCTGTGTGTCTTTTACAGTTTAGTCCCTGCTTTTTACATATCTGCATAAATCATCCAGATCACTAAAAACAACATAAAATCAACTAAATCATACGACTTGGAGGTGTTTGCCCATTTTTTGTGCAAACAATACCCGAACGATCCTATAGATTAGGGAAATCGTTATGGGTTGAAATGATAAACCCAAGCGATTTTCATTGATTTTGAATTTTGGAATTGCGGGTTGAAATGATATATACCCGTAGATATTTAAATTGCGAATTGAAATGATAAATATCTGTATTACTTGACCATAGGGTAGAAAATTATATACGGACACCGTTGGTCTATATTTTGAAATTGATTGCCAAAGTTTGAAAAGGAATATAAGGGTTTAATAAATACTGATTTTTAAAATATAATATATAAATGTTATTTTATATATATGTAATTTTTTTTTAAATTATTTGTTTTTTGAAATTTTAAATTTATAAGTTAGTTTTGAAAAATATAATTTTTAAGATTTTTCTTATAACTTTATTATTCTAAAAAAATATGTATAAAATAAGATTTAATTTAATAAAATTTAATTTAATTTATATATATATATTATTTTTAAGTATTTATTTAAAATTATATTTTAAAATTTTAATAACTTTAATAAATAAAGGTTGGAAAGATAAGTTAAAGCTGATTTGTAATTGATTTATTTAAGAATTGAATTTAAATAAAAATGATTTGAAATTTATTGATTTGAGATTTTAAATGAAATTTATAACTTGATAACTTGGTTTTGATTAAATCCGACTAAATGAATATTTTCGAATTTAAATAAATTGAAATTGAATATTTAGTTTTAATTTAAATGTATAATTTGAGTTTTATTTAAATGATTATGAAAAGGATTAGGTGAATGTTTTAGAATCAAATATAATTGAAGTTAGATATTTAATTATTGATTTTATTTAAAACTTGTAATTTGAGATTTTATTTAAATGTTATTAGAAATGATTAAGTGAATATTTCAAATTTAAAATAAAGTTAAAGTTGAATTTTTGAAATATAAATGAAAATTTTCAAATTTAGTATTGTAAATGTTTGAATAATTAAACTTTGAAATCTATTGAATTTGAAGTGGTTTAAATTTGTAGTTCCAAATCTGTATTTGAAATTGATATAGAAATAAAAAAATGGTTTTATTGAGAATTTGAACTGAATTGTAATTGATGGGCTGAGATGGATTTAAATTGAATTTTGGAACTAAAGTTGATTTGAATTGATTTGTGAAATTGGGAGAAACAATCCTAATTATATACTATTTTTAATTTATAATTATTTCAATATATAAACTATTTTCAATATTTAAACTGTTTAAGTTGGAACCGTTAAAATTTAGATTTAATGGATTTAAATGCGAATACTTTAATATGATTTTGAAACTAAATATGATTATTGGAAGTAAATATGATTTTGAAAGTGATATGATTTTGAAAGTGATATGATTTCGAATGTGATATGATTTTGAAATAAATATTATATTTTGATATGAATATGAACTGTTTTAAATGAAATGACCATGGTGTGAAATAAGCGTTTGATTGTTAAAGAGACCGAGATAGGATATTGTCATACTCTCTGCCAATACCGAAAACCACTTTAACAACTATGTACGTGGTGAAGATTCCAGAATGAAGTAGGATGGTTTGGAGACGATTCTATATGAGGTATTAACGCAGCCCTGACTCCTGTGAGTTAGCTTGATGTGGCTAAAACAGAAGCCACGCCGGGCCAAGTGAGGTCATTCCTCAGATCGGGCACATTTCTACGATACCATTCTCTTACTTTGTGATTTGATTGGGTGCACCTTTGATTATGAGAGTGTGTCTCGAGGTAGGCGGTAGTAACTGCTATGCATTACCACCCGTCCGGATCCGCAAAACGGTAGTATCCTACCCTGGGCATTGCCTCGCGTGCCTTGTCACTTGCCTTATCGCGCCTTCTACGAGTTTGGTTTATACCATACCTATGGAGTGCCCTCTGATAGTCCTCCAGTTTACGGAGGAATTACGGTACTGTATAGACTATGGGAATATATAAAAAATGTGTTAAGGGGGATATGGGTAACGCCTTAACGCTATTTTAATAGTTTGCTTTACTATAGACATTATCTATGTAGCATATTGTACTATGTATGTAGATAGTTTAACGGATCCTTAGAGGATGGGAATCCCAAGCATCCTTTAAGTTATTTTGTATTTTAGTTGACATTTCACTTGAGTTGAATTTACTGGTATAAGAATGTTAATCCTGACTCGAATGTTTTGTGTTTTGCTTTATGCTCGGGTCAGGCTGACTGTCACAATAATTGCGACTCACCTCCGGAGCTTGGAGCTTTGCTTAAAGATATGTCTTCTATCTATTCATCTTTGCAGTTATCTCAGTTGTTTCCAGTTGTTTATGTTCAGTCTTGTCAGTGACTCTTGTATTTGAGACTACTCTGTATTTGAGATATCTGTTGTATTTTACTTTAAACTCTAATCTTTATATAGTAGCTTCATGAACTACTATTTATCTATTTCCACTGCTTATGCTTGTATTACTCTGTATCTGTGATTCTACGATTGATTTATTTACTGTATATGCTAAGTTTTGCTAAATATAAATTAACAATATGTTGTTTTGA
Organism: Allium fistulosum; assembly: GCA_030737815.1. NCBI lineage: Eukaryota > Viridiplantae > Streptophyta > Magnoliopsida > Asparagales > Amaryllidaceae > Allium > Allium fistulosum. The sequence continues at coordinate 761,855,714 of CM060903.1, read as the reverse complement.
GCAATTCAAGTCTGACATGTGTGTCTGCTTGTCGATTTGAATGGTTCGAAATACTAGGTCGTTACAAGTGGTATCAGAGCTCTGGTTTAGGAAAACTTAGCATATGGAGTAAAACTCATTAGAGATACGGTAGTGATACCCTAGAATGAGTTGAATTAATTACAGAATCATTTTCGTTCGAGCTTGAAATTCTTCGTTAGAATCCTCTTTGATTAGGATTTCTTTTGAATTTTGGAACTTCCCTTTTGTTCCAAAATCCATTCTTATCCTTTCCTGTTCGTGTTCTTCTTGATACTGGAGCATCCCATAGCTCTATTTCTGTTGATCTTTGGAATAAATCTGAGCACATCTTGCAACCTCGATTGGCAACTTCATCCTTGTGTGTGACTAATTCTATCGGTGGTTCCGTCAACCTCTGTATGATTTGTAAATGGGTGAAACTCCTTTACAACATGCGTCGATTCACCAGAGATTTCTACATCTCGGTTTTGATGCCGTTATTTCTTGCAAAGCCCGAACTGTTTCCCTTGTAGACGACCCGGGTAATTCTCTTGTGATCGAATATCGAATTCCTCAGGATTTTTGCAGGCTGTTTATCTTTTCACTCGATTCTCATCCTAGTGATCTTGACTCCACTCGATAGTCAGGGATTTTCCTGATGTTTTGGTGAAGTCACTCCTCCTCCTCCCAAGCGGGAAATTGAATTTTGCATCGATCATATTCCTGGAGCTCGACCTATTGTCCTCCTCCCAGACGACTGGTTTCTATGAACCGTTAGTCATGCCCTTTGGATTAACCCATGCTCCTGCATTCTTCGTCGATCTCTTGAATCGCGTCTCCTGCGATGTTCTCACCTAGTTTGTCCCCATCTTCGTTGATAATATTCTCGTCTTTTCTATGTCTCGGTTGACTCAGTAAAGGTCACCCGCGATTAATATAAGTCTATCCGTCTTATTTATCTTATCTTCCCTTCGAATCATCTTCTTGATTAGAATTCTCTATGATTAGGGTCTCTCTGAATTTGAATTTCTATCCTTGTTCTAGAATTCATTCTTGAATCATCTTGTGAGGGAGTGTATTTATAATTGATATAAAAATGTTTATATTGTGTTGTTTGAATTGTTAAGTTTGATTTTGGGGTTTCGATCGATTCGTTTGGCCACGCTATCAATAGGAATTCCAAAAACACTTAAACAAAGCAAACTGACACCATATTATTTTCAAAATTGGTAAATGAAGTAATTTTATGTATGATTATATTTTGTATATAAAAGTATAATGTCACATACCGAAATTTTCGACTTTCGAAAATTCGACATCGATACTCACTTTATCGACTGCCGAGAAATCGAACGCCGGAAACTCCAAGAGTGAGGGTTTTAAGAAAAAGAAAAAGTAGAAGAAGAAGAAAAAGAAGAAAGAAGAACAACAGAACACATCAGAACAGAAAACAATATCAGAATCTTACACATCGCAGCGGAACAATATATAATAGATAATCACTAGTCTTTTAAAACAAAGAACTATATCAGTTAATACATACATCAATCATCAGAGTCAATATACAACTCAGTACAACAATGGACAGTTATATAACTTGTCCTCATACAGAATACACAGCGGAATAAATACTATCGGATACAAATACTACGTCTCGTCATCCAGCTTGCTTCCAAAGCTCCAGAATATCCAGAATATCCTGATAATCTAACTCTAGACTGCCCGTGTGGAAATTGGTGGGCACCCAGAGTTTAGAAGGGAAACAATAAACTCCGAGTCAGTCATGGTGACTGGTGTGAGATCGTAAAACAGTTATTTTATCTTTAAAATAAACAACAGGATAACTTTAAAGTCAATTCGAAATGCTTTTGGAAAATGAAACTACCATAAGACCTCCCGCCACACACACAATGCAAACGCAGACTTGGAGGAGATTTCTTCTTATGATAGTCAAAGATGCTTACTACGCAAAAATCAAATTCTTTTTGATATTATTATTAGTGCATAGTGTAGAAAACATTTCGAAAGTAGAATATAAATCTTAGCCAGCATAGGTACCATTATAGTATGCTTGCTATAGCTACCATATTAAATGGCAGGTTCTACAACTAAAACCGTACAAGTCGCGTATTGTTTCTTTGGATTTCCAACAAATGGTCAGGCTAAGGAACTTCCTATCCACGATGGGTACGTCCCTGGAATAGACGACCCGAGAACCTAACCGGATCTCTGCCAACACAAGGCCGGGTTACCTCTGCAAAAATAGGTAACTACTGACACGCGTATGCCATCCCCCGATCGTCACCGATCTTCCCGAGGATCCCCGATTCGCAACAAACCACATAGAAAAATAATGCAGTAACCACAGAGGTTAAGTATCTGGGCTCCATACCATGATACCACCTTTATCCAGAAGGAATGACATACACTAAGGGGCGCTACTCCCTAGAACCTTGCTGCATTCGTCCTGTTTCGACCATTTCCGGGGTGTGAGGCTCGACGAAGTCTCGTCCACAAAGCTACGCTTTCTCAAAAAGCCCTGCTTCGGGTCAAACAAAATGATCAACCTATGATCACAAAGATATAAGATCAAACAAATGATCATATCACAAACGATCAAACACTGATCATTTCACAGCAACACTCAGTATGCCACGTTACCAAATTGGGATATATCGCTGATAAATTTCAACTACATAACCTCTGGGCTCGTACGTCTCAGAGAAGGATGTTAAGCTAAGAGAATAAATTCTCCGCCACCAACAGAAATGTATTTGAAAGAAATCAGCTTTATATCTCAAATTGTAACGTCAGACACACAATCCATACAAGTCTGTTCCGGGATCGAACAGAACCGAAGGCACTTCTCACGAAGCCCTTGCATTTCCGGATAATTTTCTAATCACGTCCAGACTTCCCGTCACTAAGGGTGATAAAATCTCTAAATCGGAGATCAGCCGATGTAGAGTAACTCGACGGTAATCCTTCCGTTTTCAAAAATATCCGGTCTTCAACACCGGTCTTCAAATGCGATTCATAACGACGTATCACATATTCGGAATGGGTTATACGACCCCAGGGTCCTTTCCCGGCTAACCCGAATAGTGAGCGATTATTCAAAATAAGTGTGGCATTCAAATTCATCCAATTCACAACAAATACCTACTCAAGGTAATTATTGATAGTCGGTTATTTAACTATCAATAAAGATGCGCACATCATCAGATTCCAAATAATTTTCCAAATTATTTCATCTTCCAAAATATCTTTACTAGATATATAATTTCCACACTTCAAAAATAAATCAACGTTTATTTTTAAAACGAATTCCCATTTCTTTATAAATTCCATATTGAATTTATATTTCAAAATATCTTCTGATATACGATTTTCAAATCGATTTTCAATATTCAATTTCAATTTATCTTTTACGAAGATAAATTCTCAAAACGTTCATTTCATTGGAAAAGCATTTCCATACTTATTTAAAAATAAGTGTTTCACAAATCTATTCATTTTCAACACTTGAAAATATTCGATATACTTAAATCAAATTAAGTATATATTCATCCTTTAAGGAAAATATTCTTTTAACACATTTATTTGAGTCAAAACGAATGTTGCGTAAAACATCGTTACGACGACTCGAAATCACTAGTATAGGGATTCGGAATTTAGGTAGATATATAAATCCCAATACTATATAAAACATTTCCTTTCGGAAATCATTTACTATAACAACAGTGTTATAGTCCATCATCTCCTTATTTTCTCGAAAACGTCTATTTCAACAATAAATGTTGAAATCTATGATTTCGATATTTAACACGTTTTAAAACATCTTTTAAAACAATTACTTCATTTTATAATATCGTTTCTCCAGAACATATCCATTTTCCTTAAGAGTATATTCACTGTCCAAAATCGTGAATATAATTCACTTAACTAAATTTCAGCCATCTCTACACGTTTTATTTCAATAAAGATTCGCTATCCAAAATCGCGAATATATCTTCTTTAAAAATCTTCTATATTTAATTTATCAAACTCCATCGATTTTGAATTTATAAAACAACGTTTATAAATCCTATTTCTATATTTTTTTAACAACTTTGATTTATAAATCTTCTTTATTAACGATCCGATCAATATTCCATTTAAAAGCAGAAATCCAATTTATAAGTAAATTTTCTTATAATCATTCATTCTACAACTTCATTCTTTATAAATCTATAAATTTCATATCTTTACAATTTATAATTCTATACATTTCATATCTTCACATTTTATAATTATAAATTTCATATCTTCACATTTTATAATTATAAATTTCATATCTCTTATAAAACTTATTTTAAAATTCCAATAACTTTAATTGATAAATATCAATTTGATACATCTTTTTATATACATTGGTTTAAGAATTCAAAAATCTCAACTTAAACCATTTCATAAATTTCTTAACTCTTTATTTCAAAAGAAATTACTTCTTTGTTAAAATTCACAAAATCTCAACTTTTATAACTTAAAAGTTTTAACGTTTATCTTTTTAAAGTAATTAATTCAACAATTTAAATAAACGTATATTTTCAAAGATCACTTTTAAAATTTCACTTTTAAAAATCAACATCGTTATTTTTAAATTTCAAAATTTGAAACCGATGATGCAACGCATCAATTAGTCAATCACAACAGTCAATATCATATCTCAACATATGACAACAGAATATATATCATCTGTAAATAAATAAATACAGTTGAGGAATCCAGTTGGATCCCTCCAACCTGTTTCCCTGCATCCAAAGATGTTAGCACAATACCAATTCCGCTCCAGTACGGAATTATCGCGGTATATAGGTTTTTATAAATCCGCTTACTAACGGCGCAATAGGGTCTCATCCGCTATACGAGGCGGGAAATCAACAATCCAATATATACATATGCCAATATGTATATATTGCTATATATAGATATATCCTAAAATATCTAATATCACATCCAATAGCAATCATCAAATAAATCAATAACTGTAAAATCCACTTTTCAATCGAGTGAGAAAAATCTCACCTTAGCTTTTAATAGCAGTCCGTTTTCATTTCAGTTTCGTTTTCTCGATTTTAACCTGGTATAAACAATTCATACACTTTATTAATATTCGAAATAATCGAACTATTAAATTTTTATTTAAAAATTTCAATTCATCGATGATTTTATTCTAAACCAGTTTCTCAATTTATAATTTTATTTAACCATCATTTAAATTTCTTTAAACCCATTTCCTTTTTATAAATTCTTTCAAAATCTTATCTGTATAAACTTTTCGCTTTACTGTTTAAATTAATTTTTCCCAATTATATATACATTTATCAATTCAAAACCAAATAAATAAATATCTTACTGCATATTCATTTCTACCGATATTTATATATATATATTCTGTTTTATTGTACATATATTTTCTAAACTATATGTATATATACATCAAATTAGATCAGGATTGTTTTATCTACTTTACTGGAAAATATACATCATATATTTTCTTTCAGAAATAAGATTAAGATTAAGGAAAATTTCTAAGTTAAACAATTTACCAGAAGAATCACCTCGCGAACTCGAGAATTACCACATCGCGATTCCCACTGGCCATCGCGACTTCAATTGACTCGCCTCCTAACCGTGCCCCGCACTCGCGAGTGTTTCCACGATCGACGAGAATCTCCTCATGACCTAACTTCGAACGCGACCGGTCTCCACTATATCCTAGCCTCTGCATCGCGTTCGCCACCATCACGTCTCTGCGACCTATACCCGCTGATTCGAACACCACCAGTCGAACGAACGAACCCAGCTGCCCTAATACTCGCCGCCACCTCTTCGCGCTCGACCCCACGCGCCTCGTCGACGAACTCACGACCACCCCAGCCTCACAATCTCGGCCTCAACATCGATCTCCAGCTGCCACGACTTCGTCGCCGTGACCTAAATCTCGAGCTCGCCTTCTAATGTCCTCGCGAGAGCCATTGAATAACGCCCCACGCGACCGCTTCCTTCTTCGATTCATTCGTTTAAACTTTAAAGAGGAAAGAACGCGGTCATCGTTCGACTTCGAAATGAATGAAGGAGGAAACTGCTCTCTTGATTTTTTTGATTTGTTCGAGAGGGGGAAAAGAAAGAGGGGCTCGGCAATTTCTGATTATAACTCGATTTGAACCTTCGATTTTTAATGGGGAGCGGCCATTAATTTGTTTCGTTTGGTTTTCTTTTTCGATTGAACGAGAGGAGGGAGAGGACGTATTTAAAACGAAAGGAGGATGGATGGAACAATGGGTCGCACGATAAATCTCGTGATGTTAGGCGCAATCCTCGGCGTGATGAAAGGAAGACAACGTGCTGAAATTTTTTTGACTTATTTCAGATTTAAATTTAAATCGAATCCGTTTACATTTCAATGCATTTTCTCACCGTATGGTCACGTATCATCTTCGAAAAATACGAAATTGGAAATCCGACAATAATTCAATATTACGGACCCAATGGAACTGGTTTCGTCGAATTCCGAGACTGTGCCTCGGACGGCTATTTTTAAATATCGGTTCAACGATATAAATTTCAAAACTGAACAAAACAGTTCCAAATTCGATTCTGGCAGTTCGATTAGCTTCGGTATTATCAATACGAATTTTAAAAGCTTTCGAAATATTTTTCTTCAACTTTAAATTGAAGATTTAAATTTTATTCAACTTACAATAGATTAAATTCTGAAATTAAATCGCCAAAATTGAATTTATATCGAGGATTCAAATTAAATCACCGTTCAAATATTTAAAATTAATTAAATATTCTCAATTTAATTCGTTTAAAATTCCGGGTCGTTACAGACTTCCCCCCTTAAAAGAATTTCGTCCTCGAAATTACAAGTTAGGAAAAATGATGTCCTCAACTCGTCTACTATTTTTCACAATCTAAATAGTTTTATCAATTTTTCATAACAAATCTTTCTACTGAAGATTCGTTATCAATTCAACCAACTTTCTAACTTCAATTATAAGTTCAAACAACTTTGTTTACTTCAAAATTCAAATTTAAGTTTAAATTCAAATTTTAACTTTCAAAATTTCTCAAAATTTTTCTAACACTCGAAATTTTCGAAAAATTTCGCCAGCGTCTCCTTTGCGCGGCTAATACGGCACGACTACAAAACGTCCCTACGGACTCTCAGATTTCAAAAAGAAAAAGAAAAAGCCAAGCGGCTAGAGAGAAATCATCAAAAACTCATATTAAAACTCAAATACATACCTTTTTCGAGCAATTCAAATTTATCTTCGAAATCAAATTCCAATTCCTTTATACCTGTATATCCCACTAGCCATAATATCTAGTTGCATATATTCAAACCATTTTGCAAATTCTTTTACAAAATTTTCCAATATAAACTTCTTATACCACTTCTAGTCTACTATTGAAGTTACATATTCATTATCATTCAATTTCACATTTCTAATTTCATTTGAATTCAATTCACAATTTCAATTCAATTTGAATTCAATTTTATCTTCTATTCTGAATATTGAATGTTTATCAACTATCTTTCATTCAACTGCACTATTTCAGATTAGTTTCATTTACTAATTCAATTTCCATTTCTAATTATTCAATTCAAACTCGTTTTCAACATTCAGTTTTTATTTCCAGTTTTATTCTTTCGTTCATTTCCAAAATTTATTTACAATTCACTATTTTGGTTTATAACCACCCGTATTTAAACTGGATTTCCAATTCCATATGAATTTAATCCATTTCACTTTATTTAATTGATTCACTTATACTTACTTTAATTTAACTCAAAATTCCTTAAGTTAAATTTATTCAATCTAAATTCACAACAAATTGTATAAGTTATCAATTCATTTATTATTCTCATAAATATTTTAAATAGGATCCCAGAGTCGTTTCCACTTTTTCAAAACCACTTTGAAAACAATTCAAATTCCATTTGAATTTCCAAACAAAAACCCAAATTTTCAAACAACTCCTATTTAAAACAATTTGACAGCAATTCCTCTTTTGGAAACCCGAAAATGAATTCTAATGATGTGGCCATCATCATCAGGATTATTTTCCAGCGACCTAAAAGAGTTTAGAGCTTTCAACTCTCCAAATACTTTTCAAAACCTTCGAAATTCATTTTCAAATCAAAAAGAAATTAAACTTTCCAAATCTCCAAAATTTTCAAATCCTTTTCAAAACATTTTCAAAATCTTCTCTGGAATTCCGTTTCAAATTACAAATCACATTTATAATTTACATTCTCAAATCTCATTTATATATGGATTTATTTCTTAACTTTGGAGTTACGATTTCAATTTCTTACTTAATTCCAATGGGAATAATTTAATATTATTACTTCTAGCAACCATGCAACCATATACTGTAATAATTTACAGAAAATCATTTCTTTTCTATACAAAAATAGATTTGGGTAAAATTATTTCATTTACCCTATTTAAAACAATACTGTGCCGAATTGTTCTATTCAAGTGTTTAGAAACCCCTTCGATACAGTTTTGCAAGACTGTGCCGACGAAGGTTCATATACCACTCAATAAACCAATCATCACAATACAAAACAATTTTATATTAAATAACAAATACGCACTCATATTTATTATTACACTCAACTCATTCTAGAGTACTACTGACTCTATCTCTAATGAGTAACACCCAACAGAGCAGGGTTGTCGCTTAACCATATGCTCTGATACCACTTGTCACATACCGAAATTTTCGACTTTCGAAAATTCGACATCGATACTCACTTTATCGACTGCCGAGAAATCGAACGCCGGAAACTCCAAGAGTGAGGGTTTTAAGAAAAAGAAAAAGTAGAAGAAGAAGAAAAAGAAGAAAGAAGAACAACAGAACACATCAGAACAGAAAACAATATCAGAATCTTACACATCGCAGCGGAACAATATATAATAGATAATCACTAGTCTTTTAAAACAAAGAACTATATCAGTTAATACATACATCAATCATCAGAGTCAATATACAACTCAGTACAACAATGGACAGTTATATAACTTGTCCTCATACAGAATACACAGCGGAATAAATACTATCGGATACAAATACTACATCTCGTCATCCAGCTTGCTTCCAAAGCTCCAGAATATCCAGAATATCCTGATAATCTAACTCTAGACTGCCCGTGTGGAAATTGGTGGGCACCCAGAGTTTAGAAGGGAAACAATAAACTCCGAGTCAGTCATGGTGACTGGTGTGAGATCGTAAAACAGTTATTTTATCTTTAAAATAAACAACAGGATAACTTTAAAGTCAATTCGAAATGCTTTTGGAAAATGAAACTACCATAAGACCTCCCGCCACACACACAATGCAAACGCAGACTTGGAGGAGATTTCTTCTTATGATAGTCAAAGATGCTTACTACGCAAAAATCAAATTCTTTTTGATATTATTATTAGTGCATAGTGTAGAAAACATTTCGAAAGTAGAATATAAATCTTAGCCAGCATAGGTACCATTATAGTATGCTTGCTATAGCTACCATATTAAATGGCAGGTTCTACAACTAAAACCGTACAAGTCGCGTATTGTTTCTTTGGATTTCCAACAAATGGTCAGGCTAAGGAACTTCCTATCCACGATGGGTACGTCCCTGGAATAGACGACCCGAGAACCTAACCGGATCTCTGCCAACACAAGGCCGGGTTACCTCTGCAAAAATAGGTAACTACTGACACGCGTATGCCATCCCCCGATCGTCACCGATCTTCCCGAGGATCCCCGATTCGCAACAAACCACATAGAAAAATAATGCAGTAACCACAGAGGTTAAGTATCTGGGCTCCATACCATGATACCACCTTTATCCAGAAGGAATGACATACACTAAGGGGCGCTACTCCCTAGAACCTTGCTGCATTCGTCCTGTTTCGACCATTTCCGGGGTGTGAGGCTCGACGAAGTCTCGTCCACAAAGCTACGCTTTCTCAAAAAGCCCTGCTTCGGGTCAAACAAAATGATCAACCTATGATCACAAAGATATAAGATCAAACAAATGATCATATCACAAACGATCAAACACTGATCATTTCACAGCAACACTCAGTATGCCACGTTACCAAATTGGGATATATCGCTGATAAATTTCAACTACATAACCTCTGGGCTCGTACGTCTCAGAGAAGGATGTTAAGCTAAGAGAATAAATTCTCCGCCACCAACAGAAATGTATTTGAAAGAAATCAGCTTTATATCTCAAATTGTAACGTCAGACACACAATCCATACAAGTCTGTTCCGGGATCGAACAGAACCGAAGGCACTTCTCACGAAGCCCTTGCATTTCCGGATAATTTTCTAATCACGTCCGGACTTCCCGTCACTAAGGGTGATAAAATCTCTAAATCGGAGATCAGCCGATGTAGAGTAACTCGACGGTAATCCTTCCGTTTTCAAAAATATCCGGTCTTCAACACCGGTCTTCAAATGCGATTCATAACGACGTATCACATATTCGGAATGGGTTATACGACCCCAGGGTCCTTTCCCGGCTAACCCGAATAGTGAGCGATTATTCAAAATAAGTGTGGCATTCAAATTCATCCAATTCACAACAAATACCTACTCAAGGTAATTATTGATAGTCGGTTATTTAACTATCAATAAAGATGCGCACATCATCAGATTCCAAATAATTTTCCAAATTATTTCATCTTCCAAAATATCTTTACTAGATATATAATTTCCACACTTCAAAAATAAATCAACGTTTATTTTTAAAACGAATTCCCATTTCTTTATAAATTCCATATTGAATTTATATTTCAAAATATCTTCTGATATACGATTTTCAATATTCAATTTCAATTTATCTTTTACGAAGATAAATTCTCAAAACGTTCATTTCATTGGAAAAGCATTTCCATACTTATTTAAAAATAAGTGTTTCACAAATCTATTCATTTTCAACACTTGAAAATATTCGATATACTTAAATCAAATTAAGTATATATTCATCCTTTAAGGAAAATATTCTTTTAACACATTTATTTGAGTCAAAACGAATGTTGCGTAAAACATCGTTACGACGACTCGAAATCACTAGTATAGGGATTCGGAATTTAGGTAGATATATAAATCCCAATACTATATAAAACATTTCCTTTCGGAAATCATTTACTATAACAACAGTGTTATAGTCCATCATCTCCTTATTTTCTCGAAAACGTCTATTTCAACAATAAATGTTGAAATCTATGATTTCGATATTTAACACGTTTTAAAACATCTTTTAAAACAATTACTTCATTTTATAATATCGTTTCTCCAGAACATATCCATTTTCCTTAAGAGTATATTCACTGTCCAAAATCGTGAATATAATTCACTTAACTAAATTTCAGCCATCTCTACACGTTTTATTTCAATAAAGATTCGCTATCCAAAATCGCGAATATATCTTCTTTAAAAATCTTCTATATTTAATTTATCAAACTCCATCGATTTTGAATTTATAAAACAACGTTTATAAATCCTATTTCTATATTTTTTTAACAACTTTGATTTATAAATCTTCTTTATTAACGATCCGATCAATATTCCATTTAAAAGCAGAAATCCAATTTATAAGTAAATTTTCTTATAATCATTCATTCTACAACTTCATTCTTTATAAATCTATAAATTTCATATCTTTACAATTTATAATTCTATACATTTCATATCTTCACATTTTATAATTATAAATTTCATATCTTCACATTTTATAATTATAAATTTCATATCTCTTATAAAACTTATTTTAAAATTCCAATAACTTTAATTGATAAATATCAATTTGATACATCTTTTTATATACATTGGTTTAAGAATTCAAAAATCTCAACTTAAACCATTTCATAAATTTCTTAACTCTTTATTTCAAAAGAAATTACTTCTTTGTTAAAATTCACAAAATCTCAACTTTTATAACTTAAAAGTTTTAACGTTTATCTTTTTAAAGTAATTAATTCAACAATTTAAATAAACGTATATTTTCAAAGATCACTTTTAAAATTTCACTTTTAAAAATCAACATCGTTATTTTTAAATTTCAAAATTTGAAACCGATGATGCAACGCATCAATTAGTCAATCACAACAGTCAATATCATATCTCAACATATGACAACAGAATATATATCATCTGTAAATAAATAAATACAGTTGAGGAATCCAGTTGGATCCCTCCAACCTGTTTCCCTGCATCCAAAGATGTTAGCACAATACCAATTCCGCTCCAGTACGGAATTATCGCGGTATATAGGTTTTTATAAATCCGCTTACTAACGGCGCAATAGGGTCTCATCCGCTATACGAGGCGGGAAATCAACAATCCAATATATACATATGCCAATATGTATATATTGCTATATATAGATATATCCTAAAATATCTAATATCACATCCAATAGCAATCATCAAATAAATCAATAACTGTAAAATCCACTTTTCAATCGAGTGAGAAAAATCTCACCTTAGCTTTTAATAGCAGTCCGTTTTCATTTCAGTTTCGTTTTCTCGATTTTAACCTGGTATAAACAATTCATACACTTTATTAATATTCGAAATAATCGAACTATTAAATTTTTATTTAAAAATTTCAATTCATCGATGATTTTATTCTAAACCAGTTTCTCAATTTATAATTTTATTTAACCATCATTTAAATTTCTTTAAACCCATTTCCTTTTTATAAATTCTTTCAAAATCTTATCTGTATAAACTTTTCGCTTTACTGTTTAAATTAATTTTTCCCAATTATATATACATTTATCAATTCAAAACCAAATAAATAAATATCTTACTGCATATTCATTTCTACCGATATTTATATATATATATTCTGTTTTATTGTACATATATTTTCTAAACTATATGTATATATACATCAAATTAGATCAGGATTGTTTTATCTACTTTACTGGAAAATATACATCATATATTTTCTTTCAGAAATAAGATTAAGATTAAGGAAAATTTCTAAGTTAAACAATTTACCAGAAGAATCACCTCGCGAACTCGAGAATTACCACATCGCGATTCCCACTGGCCATCGCGACTTCAATTGACTCGCCTCCTAACCGTGCCCCGCACTCGCGAGTGTTTCCACGATCGACGAGAATCTCCTCATGACCTAACTTCGAACGCGACCGGTCTCCACTATATCCTAGCCTCTGCATCGCGTTCGCCACCATCACGTCTCTACGACCTATACCCGCTGATTCGAACACCACCAGTCGAACGAACGAACCCAGCTGCCCTAATACTCGCCGCCACCTCTTCGCGCTCGACCCCACGCGCCTCGTCGACGAACTCACGACCACCCCAGCCTCACAATCTCGGCCTCAACATCGATCTCCAGCTGCCACGACTTCGTCGCCGTGACCTAAATCTCGAGCTCGCCTTCTAATGTCCTCGCGAGAGCCATTGAATAACGCCCCACGCGACCGCTTCCTTCTTCGATTCATTCGTTTAAACTTTAAAGAGGAAAGAACGCGGTCATCGTTCGACTTCGAAATGAATGATGGAGGAAACTGCTCTCTTGATTTTTTTGATTTGTTCGAGAGGGGGAAAACAAAGAGGGGCTCGGCAATTTCTGATTATAACTCGATTTGAACCTTCGATTTTTAATGGGGAGCGGCCATTAATTTGTTTCGTTTGGTTTTCTTTTTCGATTGAACGAGAGGAGGGAGAGGACGTATTTAAAACGAAAGGAGGATGGATGGAACAATGGGTCGCACGATAAATCTCGTGATGTTAGGCGTAATCCTCGGCGTGATGAAAGGAAGACAACGTGCTGAAATTTTTTTGACTTATTTCAGATTTAAATTTAAATCGAATCCGTTTACATTTCAATGCATTTTCTCACCGTATGGTCACGTATCATCTTCGAAAAATACGAAATTGGAAATCCGACAATAATTCAATATTACGGACCCAATGGAACTGGTTTCGTCGAATTCCGAGACTGTGCCTCGGACGGCTATTTTTAAATATCGGTTCAACGATATAAATTTCAAAACTGAACAAAACAGTTCCAAATTCGATTCTGGCAGTTCGATTAGCTTCGGTATTATCAATACGAATTTTAAAAGCTTTCGAAATATTTTTCTTCAACTTTAAATTGAAGATTTAAATTTTATTCAACTTACAATAGATTAAATTCTGAAATTAAATCGCCAAAATTGAATTTATATCGAGGATTCAAATTAAATCACCGTTCAAATATTTAAAATTAATTAAATATTCTCAATTTAATTCGTTTAAAATTCCGGGTCGTTACATATAATTTCCTAAAATTAGATAGTTAAATGAACTGGTGGTTAGAAATGATAATATTGGATTTTCATTTATTGTTTTGTCAACTTTTCCTAAACCATTAACTATTGTTATTATAAGGAGAGGAATTTGATAAAATGGTTTATAAATTTGATTTAAAATGAAATGAATTTAAATTAAGGATTTGAGAATTTAATTTTCGGTGCTTTTCATAATTTGGTTTTCAAAGTTTTGAGAAAATATATTATTTGGAAGTATTTTCGAATGGAAATTTATTTCCAAAGAATTTTAAAGAAGTAAGTCTATACTCTCATCTTTTGTCGCTGGAAAATAATTTTGGTGATGACTGCAGCATCATCAACATTCATTTTTGAGTCTCGAAGAGGAGAGACCACTTAGTAGCTTTGCTACACTTTGTTTTGAAAAATGGATTTGATTTGAATTTCTTGAGTATGATTTGATGTATAAAATATATATATATATATATATATATATATGTATATATTTATTTCAAAATGGTTTGAAGCAAAACTGAAAATTTAATTCTTAAGTTTATGTTAAGTAATGGTTTTCAATTATTGAAATAATGCAAAAAAATTGAATAATTGGAGAAATGGAATTGAAACAATTTGAAGTAGTTGAAATAGGATAAATTTATTTGTATAATACTCAATTGCATTCCAAAACATATATATAACTTACCTGATTATTCAAAAAATTGAATGTTTATAAGAATATGTAATTGAATAATATAAAAAATAAATGTAAGTAATAAGATGTTCAAAATGATATTTTGTTAAGGGAATTAACAAATAAAATTCTGAGTGATTATAATAGATGTGTTACAATTAACCTATGTTGCAACATATGTTAAGTGAAATAATTGAATAATATAGAGGATGCTATTTAAGTAAATAAATATGAACTTAAGAATAGTTGAAATTGAATTTCAAGTGGAATTAACTTAAGGGAAGTTAAATAGATTGAATAAATGAGTTAAATAAAATAAATTTTGTTTTGAAAGAAAATTGTAACAAATGTTAATAAATTGAAAGGAAATCAATTGAATGACAATACATTGAATTGAAATACCCAAATGTTAATACAGTGAATATTTATTGATTGAATAAAATGAATTGAAACTAAATTAGTTAAATATAATCAATTTAAAACTAATGAAATATATATGGTTTTGAATAAATTGTTGTATTTTGTATTTCGAATCTACCTTTCTTTTCTATTTGCTTTTATTCTCCTATCTCGTACCTTTTCGGGGACGAAAAGTTTTGAGTGGGGAAGAGTGTAACGACCCGGTAATTTTAACGGTTTTAATAACGTAATTAACTAAATTTTTCATGAAAAATAAACAATAAAAATTAGCAATGAAAATTTGATATTTGGAATGCGTCTATTTAAACATAGCAAATGGTAAGTTTTCATCAGAAAATATGGAAGTTAGTTCTTTTGTGTAATTTTCAATTTCAATTTAAAATCAATTAATTTGATGAAAATAAAATACTATTGAAATCTGAATATTTTTACATAATAAAAATGTAGACTATTTTCTGAGTGAGACGTCGTATTTCGTTTTGCCAAATTTGGACTGCTTCAGCTCTGTTTATCTTATTTTCGGCGTTTTAGCAGCATTTTTGGCAGCGAATATAGACTTTTGATAGGATAATCATATCGATCATATCTGTGTATCATTCTATTCATCTCGTCATGCTGATCTCCGCAGTATATTCATTTGTGTGTTTTGGCGTGCGGTGCACGGCGAAATCTGCAAAATGGTTAGCCCTATCGGTACGCAATTTTGGACCTTTTGTTTTCCCCGTGTCCTTTCGTCTACACACCAGGAGAAAACAAATAGATGTTTTCTTTTAATGTTTCAGAATCAACAGCTGGCTGTCACCATTCCCTATATTCAATATATTATTTGCTGGTACTCTCTCTTCGTTCCACTTTCATTTTCGTTGCCTATTCTCTTTCATTCTGTTCATTAACCATGAAGAAATATATATATATATATATATATATATATAATGTTATAAAGCTTTATATTATTACTGGTAAAGCATTCATCTCCTTTCAAATTGCCACACCTCACTGCCGAACTCCTCCCCTCTTCCCACGCCTTACTCTTAGCTACGAAGCTCCGGCCGTTTCTCTCGCCGCCTCCGACCTTCCCTTGCAGCCTAACCCATGTCAGCATCCGCCCTTCACTTCACAGCAGTTCGCTTGTGCAAACCCGAACTTGCTCACCTTATTTTCGAAACCCCTCCATCATCGTCCACCGAACAGCATGGCATAGGTGCCACCCCTCAGCCAAGCACGATCACCGAACCCTGCCTCGCCTAGGAACAACAGCCTATATATATGGTTAAGTATGCGTATATTTATGTTTATATATATGTATGTTCGTACTCTACATATGCTTGCATATATGTGGTTGTAAATATATTTGTTTATACTTTATACACATCGAGTCTACATATATTTGTTTAAATATATATGTCTGCATATCTTTGTTTATACATATCAAGTCTGTATATATTTGTATATGGTCTGCATTTGTTTATTTGAAGAAGCCTGCTCTTTTGTTTATACACGAGTATTTTTTAAATATTGTTTAAATAAAATATATTGTTTTAAGTATTGTTATAAAAAACGTAATATAATATGTTCTAAAGTATGATATGCTATGTCAATATTTATATATTGATTATATATTAGATCTTGCTTTTCTCTTCTACTGTTTTTTTCTTTTTCACAGCTTTTTGGGAATTCGACTTCTGTTTTTATATAATATATGTAAGCAATATATATATATATATATATATTATATTGCATATGTATGTTTTGGTGTCTTTAATCAAAAGTTATATGCATGTATGTAAGCTATCTTGTTTATAAATAATATGTTTAAAGAAGTTTATATATATCTTTTTGGTAAGAGTTGTATTTATTTAAATATATATTGAAATTTTAAAATCAATTTGGGCAACAAATTTTATATAAATAATATGTTTAAATATTTATTGAAGTTATGTTATAAATTTTGTAATAGTTATACATATATATATATGATATGTTTAGAATATATATTTTGTTCCATCGAATCTAAGTTCAATTTGCTTTGTTTCTCCACTGTCCAAATTTACAATAGCAGTTCCAACCTTGTCACTGTCCCGCTCGTTCGATCCGTTTACTTGTCCGTGTCCATTCGCTTTCATTCTCGTTCATTTCTCTAGCCTCGAAAGGTGAGCGATCACTCACGATTAACATTCTTATAATTAGTAAATTTAATTCACATGAAATGACGATTGAAATATGCTGTTAAATTTGAATTGCTAAGTTTTTAATTGTTAAATATGATATGCCATTATCTGCCATTGTTTACCTATGACATATGACACCATAACCTGTTGTATATATCATATTTAAATTTGTTACTGATGATATATGCCTGTTATTGATATGTTATATTATTATCATATTTGTTCTCACTCTGCAAGTTCCCTGTTAGTTTAGAAATCCTTATGGATTGAAATGATACATACCCGAACGATCCTGTAGATTAGGGAAATCGTTATGGGTTGAAATGATAAACCCAAGCGATTTTCATTGATTTTGAATTTTGGGATTGCGGGTTGAAATGATATATACCCGTAGATATTTAAATTGCGAATTGAAATGATAAATATCCGTATTACTTGACCATAGGGTAGAAAATTATATACGGACACCGTTGGTCTATATTTTGAAATTGATTGCCAAAGTTTGAAAAGGAATATAAGGGTTTAATAAATACTGATTTTTAAAATATAATATAAAAATGTTATTTTATATATATGTAATTTTTTTTAAATTATATGTTTTTTGAAATTTTAAATTTATAAGTTAGTTTTGAAAAATATAATTTTTAAGTTTTTTCTTATAACTTTATTATTCTAAAAAAAATATGTATAAAATAAGATTTAATTTAATAAAATTTAATTTAATTTATATATATATTATGTTTAAGTATTTATTTAAAATTATATTT
The DNA here is from genome assembly GCA_030737815.1 of Allium fistulosum. Classification (NCBI taxonomy): domain Eukaryota; kingdom Viridiplantae; phylum Streptophyta; class Magnoliopsida; order Asparagales; family Amaryllidaceae; genus Allium; species Allium fistulosum. The sequence continues at coordinate 761,837,322 of CM060903.1, read as the reverse complement.
TAAAATTTTAATAACTTTAATAAATAAAGGTTGGAAAGATAAGTTAAAGCTGATTTGTAATTGATTTATTTAAGAATTGAATTTAAATAAAAATGATTTGAAATTTATTGATTTGAGATTTTAAATGAAATTTATAACTTGATGTAATATCCCGGAAATTTGGGGCAATATCAATTTAATAATCTGTTTAAATAATTAAATTGATTTGATAATCTTTGATAATAAAATTTGAATTGGTTTAATAATCTAATTAAATAAATATTTAATTAGTGAATTTTACTAATAAAATGATTTCTATTTATAATGTGTATATATATGTGTGTATATATTGTAAATAGATAAGCTTTGGTTTGAAATTTAATAAATAAATAAAATATTGTTTTTAAATTTCTAATATATATATTTTGATAGTTTGGAAATTATGATTTATTTAATATTAAGCTTTTCAAAGCTATTTAAACAAATAACTATATGGTTTTAAGTAAGGTTAATAATAAGGTTTATTTTATATTGCTTAATAAATATGGTTTAAGAATATATATATATAAGTTTAAAATACAATTAACATATGATATTATAATTCATTTAGTAATAGTAGTAATTTATAATCTCTTTTATAAATTATTTTAAAATTGACAAATGGTTATTTTCAAATTAAATGTGTTGTTTTAAATTGACTTTAAATTGGATTTTAAAAATATAATTTGAATTTGAATTAGATTTAATTTTGAATTCAAAAAGAGGTAATATTCAAATAGTTTGGATTTCAAAGTATATGTAAACTTTTATTTATAATAATTAGTTTTGTTTCTTTATAATTAATATATATATAGATATGTATTTTAAGAAAAAGGTTTTTATATTTAAAATAAATAAAAGAAATTACTAAAAGACATGTGTTAGCTCCTAAGGCTTTAATATAATATGTGTTATAAGATTAAGGTGATAGAAGGACAAGTGTCAAATAAAATGTAGTTTTTCTTTTATTTTTATTTTTAAAAAGTATTTCAGCTTATATAAACATTTCCTTCTTCTCTTCCATTCTTTTCTTATTCTTTTTCTAAAATCTAAGCTGAGTGCAAAACTGAGAACACTCCATAAACAATTCGGTAATCATCTTCAAAAACCAATAGTTCATTTTCAAATCAAAAGGAAAAACCTGTAATCAATCCTCTGTAAAGATTTTTCTTCAAACCATAATTCATCTTCAAAACCAACAACCTGTAATATATTTTCCAAAAATCAAACAAAGCCTGCATTTTTCAAAATCAAACAAGAACCTGTATTTGCTTCAAATCTGGAAGCATGTTCAAAAGCAAGTTCGGGAATTCTAGCCTGTAAATTCTTTTTAAAATCAAGATTTGAGCAACATCTCAATAAAGCAAGATTTTGGCATGCATGCAAGTTTTCCAGCAAGCAATTCAGGTTTTAATAGCAAGCATTCAAGTTTAAAAGTTTTTAGAGATCAAAGGATATTCAAAAGCTTTTCAAAAACAGTTTCAAAAGGAAGCTCTGTTCTTCATTTTCAATTTGGTGAGTAACATTCATTTTAAACTAAAGTATATGATATCTGTTTACATATGGATTTCTGAAATGAAATATGTATTGAGTAGATATATATGATTGAATTTCTATGTATATATATATGGATAGATGCATGTTTGATTGTTTTATTGTTTCTGCCTGTTCTTAGTTCAGCAGCTAAAGTTTTAAATCAAAAACTCATTATCCTTTATCTGATCTTTATTAGAACTTAGGATTCAAACATTACTGTTTGTTAAATTCATGGGTTAGTATTTAAAAGTTTATTAAGTTAAAGTAAAATGAAATTGCTCTGTAAATAAAAAAAGGGAACAGGGAAGTTTAAATTTTGCATAAAATTCAAATATGATAATTTAACATTCCAGGATTATAAATGGAATTTTTAAACCAAATAATGATTTTAAGAAAAGAAATCACAATTTTTAGCATTAAGTTGAGTGAGCAGTTTGTGGTTTCCTGTTTTTGGCATTTCGAGTTGCCGTGGTTGATCTAGACGACTGGAAGGGATGGATTTTCGTCTGAAGGTGGAGGAGTCTGCCGTGGGTCGGGGGAAAATGGTAGGAGGTTGATCAAAGCCTTGTGGTGGCGGTAGGAGGCGTTCGAATTCTGGTGACCTAATTTTTGGCGTGGTGGAGAATTCGATTCGTTCTACGTTGTCGTACGATCGAGTGTTACGCGACTATGGGTTTAGGTAGAGGAAAGGTGGACGAGACTATGGCCAGAGTTGGGTGACCTCCGGTGGTCGGAGCGTCGAGCATGAGGGGGGTTGCCAGGGTTGTGGCGTTGAGGGAAGTGTGTTTCCAGGTTGAAATCTTCAAGCTCGATTTTTGTTTCGAGGAGATGTTTGGGTTCTAGCGATCTGGAGTTGACGTGAGGGGGTTTGTCGACTTGCTCGACGACGTGATGGTGACTAGAGAGGCTCGCTGGAGCTGTGCACGTGCATACGTGATATCTGTTTGGGTTGTGAGTTGAGTGAAGAGGGAGAAGAAGATGTTCTCGAGATAGATGTTGTTTAACTCGAAGTCATACTCGAGTATTTGATGTTCTGACTCGGGTTCGTGCAGAGGAACTCGCGAGAGTTTTAAACTGTTTTTAAAATTAAACATAACAAAGTATAAAAATAAAAGAGGGAAGGAACTTGAAGTTGGTCTCGGGAAAACTGGGTTTTTACTCGGGGAAAAATGGAGTTGGCTCGGGTAGATGTAAAATTGCAGTTTTTAAAACAGACAGTGTTTTTAAATTTAAATTAAGTTTTAAACTTTGAAAATAGGATTTAAACCCAGTTTTAAATCAAGTTTTCATTCGAGTTCAAGTTTATAATTTGTATCCTAGAATTTGAGATAAATAAAGTTTATAAAAATAAAGGTTTTAACAAATTTAAATGTTTAAAGAATAATTTTAAAAAGGCTTGAATAAATGAATTTGTTTAAAAATCTTATAAACTTCTTTTATAAATGTTAAGTGTTTTTCTTAACATTTGAATTTAAAAAGATTTTGTATATTAAAAGTTAAATTTGTAATTATTTTAAACCTGTGATTTAAGATAAATTAAAAGAAAGATTTTAAAGTAAATGTTTTAAAGTCTTTGTTAATCATATAATTAAAGTAGTTAAAGGTAAATACTTTATTTTAGATAGTAATTAAGATTTAATGATATAGGAGTCATTAAATTAATAAAGTAATTTAAGAATAATTTAATAATTTAATTAATAAATGGTTAGTGATAATTAATTAAATAATTAGGATTATAAGTTAATTAATTAAGTATTAATTAATTTAGGATTTAGGATCATTTGTTTTATTAAGTATGAGTTATTAATAAATGATTAGATTAATTAATATTGGTTAAGTATAAATTACTTAATGAAAGTAATTAAAATGAATTAATTGCTTAAGGTAATTAATTAAATAAATTTGATAAGTTTAAATTAATTTGTTTAATTAATTTAAGGAATCACTTGGTGATTTGATAATTACTTAAATGTAATTAGTGGAAGTATAAATTACTTAGGAAAGTAATTAAAGTTAATTAGTGGATGTAATTAACTAAAGATGGTTTAATAAAAGTAATTTGAGTTTAATTACTTTTGAATAATTAATCAAGGGATTAATTAAAAGATAATTAATTAATGAGTAATTAATTTATGGAAGAGTAATTAAGGGTAGTTAATTACTAAATGTGATTAATCAAAGGTGATTAATAAATGTGGTTTAATTAAGAATTAATTATTTTAAATGAAGTAATTAATTAAGAGTAATTAAGAATTATTAATTAATATAATTAATGATATGATTAAGGATTGATTAATTAAATAAATTAATCAATAATAAATGATTAAAGTAATTAATTAATTGTAATTAATAAAGAATTAATGTAATTAAGTACAGTTAATTAATAGATGAAGTAATTAAAGATTAATTACTGAAATGGTTTAAGATAATTAATTTGTGAAATTAATTAAGTATTAATTACTTAAAGTAATTAAAGGATTATTAATCAGGAATGATTAATTAAGATGGATACTTAGAGTAATGATTAATTAATTGGTTTAATTAATAATTAAGTAAGCAGGATTTATAGAATGAAGTAATTAGTTTAATTCACTTTAAATTAATTAGATGATATAAATCATTACTTAAGAATGGATGAATGATATTGAATGCTTTGCATTGTTGATATCTCTGATAAGAGATGTGCTGATCTATGATATAGATGTTTGGTTGGATTGAAATGATAATATGAATTATCTGTTTGGATGATAATATGGATTATCTATTGTAAATTATCTATCTGTGTGTAGTATAGATAAGAATTGAATTGTTTTAACCTTAAAACAACTTGGCCCTTAAAAGATACATTTTGGATTTCGATGAGACCGGGATCGGGTTTCCGTATACCGGAATTCCAGGTCTGGAGACCCGAATACCACATCGATCCAAATTTACGATAGGTCGTGAATCTCAACTGAAGATGAAGATTTCGAGTGCAAGGGTTATTGTCGTTAACTCTGAGGGTGATTCCAAAACGAGTGTAACGAGATAATGCCTTCGGTTTCGTTCAAACCCGGAACGAACTTGTATGGATTGAATGCTTTCAGCACATCGTCAGGCGGACGATGAGCATTCTAAGTGATATGTTCTGATTAAAGGTAATCGTAACCTCAAGCCTCATCAACCGGGAATGGCTAAAACAGGGGAGGTGCAGCAAGGCTTCGTGGGTAGCACCCACTGAGAGCAAGATAGATCCCTGTCTAGAGGTCCCTTTTCTTTTTATTCGGCTTAGTGTGTGGTTGGTCGCGCCAACTACGGGGTTATCTTGTTCGGAATTATCCAGTAAGGGATGGTTCCGGCTTTGTGTTGCAGGGGAGCGGGCGTACTCCTCAGTACGGTGATCTAGGCCACGTACTGTGACGGGCGGTACCCCAGTAGCCCTGCCATTGTATGGAATCCAAACTCCAATAAGTGCCGTACGTATTAGATGTGCCCAACTATGTTGGAATGTGAGATGTAAGCATTTCAGCTATTTCTATATTTTACTTGAAAACCCTAGACCCTATTATAATAAAATCAGATTTCCTATCAAATGTTTTGGTTAGCGTAAGGTAAAAACTTACCCATGTTTATTTGTGGGGAGTCTTACGTGATACCTTTTCTTTCTAAAGGTTTTGAAGTTAAGCAAGTTTAACCTGTTACTCACACCAGACCCATGTCTGACCCAAGTGTTTATTTCTGTTTTATAAACTCTTGGGTACTCAAATTTTTACGAGTAGCCAAGGGATTCAGGTTTAGCTTTGACGAATATTCTGGAGGAGCAATGGAGCAGGAGGCTTCGGCGTTCGTAGATATAGTATTCCGCTGTGTTGATATCTGTGATAGTGTCTTGTCTTGTATTTGAGTTGTAATGTCTAGACAGATGTTTATAACTGTCTAGTAAGTGATGTATATGCTGTGTAACTCTGTAAATTGTTGTATACTATGTAATAGTTTATGTTATTAATATAATTTATTCGTTCCGCTGTGAGATCGTTGTTGTTGTTTCTTTCTTTCTTCTCTTCTTTTCTATTTTCTACCCCTTTCTTTCTTCATAATGATGCGACTTTCTGGGCATAGGAAGTCGGGTTGTTTCACTTGATAACTTGGTTTTGATTAAATCCGACTAAATGAATATTTTCGAATTTAAATAAATTGAAATTGAATATTTAGTTTTAATTTAAATGTGTAATTTGAGTTTTATTTAAATGATTATGAAAAGGATTAGGTGAATGTTTTAGAATCAAATATAATTGAAGTTAGATATTTAGTTATTGATTTTATTTAAAACTTGTAATTTGAGATTTTATTTAAATGTTATTAGAAATGATTAAGTGAATATTTCAAATTTAAAATAAAGTTAAAGTTGAATTTTTGAAATATAAATGAAATTTATCAAATTTAGTATTGTAAATGTTTGTAAATTAAACTTTGAAATCTATTGAATTTGAAGTGGTTTAAATTTGTAGTTCCAAATCTGTATTTGAAATCGATATAGAAATATAAAAAATGGTTTTATTGAGAATTTGAATTGAATTGTAATTGATGGACTGAGATGGATTTAAATTGAATTTTAGAACTAAAGTTGATTTGAATAGATTTGTGAAATTGGGAGAAACAATTCTAATTATAAACTATTTTTAATATATAACTATTTTAAACATAAACTATTTTTAATTTATAACTATTTCAATATATAAATTATTTTCAATATTTAAACTGTTTAAGTTGGAACTGTTAAAATTTAGATTTAATGGATTTAGATGCGAATACTTTAATAAGATTTTGAAACTAAATATGATTTTTGGAAGTAAATATGATTTTGAAAGTGATATGATTTTGAAAGTGATATGATTTCGAATGTGATATGATTTTGAATATGATATTTTGATATGAATATGAACTGTTTTAAATGAAATGACCACGGTGTGAAATAAGCGTTTGGTTGTTAAAGAGACCGGGATCGGATATTGTCATACTCTTTGCCAGTACCGAAAACCACTTTAACAACCGTGTACGTGGTGGAGATTCCAGAATGAACTAGGATGGTTTAGCAACGATTCTATATGAGGTATTAACGCAGCCCTGACTCCCGCGAGTCAGCTTGATGTGGCTAAAACAGGAGCCACGCCGGCCAAGTGAGGTCATTCCTCCGATCGGGCACATTTCTTCGATACCATTCTATTACTTTGTGATTTGATTGGGTGCACCTTTGATTATGAGAGTGTGCCTCGAGGTAGGCGGTAGTAGCTGCTATGCGTTACCACCAATCCAAATCCGCAAAACGGTAGTATCCTACCCTGGGCATTGCCTCGCGTGCCTTGTCACATGCCTTATCGCACCTTCTACTAGTTTGGTTTGTACCATACCTATGAAGTGCCCTCTGATAGCCCTCTAGTTTATGAAGGAATTACGGTACTGTATAGACTATGGGAATATATAAACATGTGTTATGGGGGATATGGGTAATGCCTTAACACTATTTTAATAGTTTACTTTACTTTAGACATTATCTATGTAGCGTATTGTACTATGTATGTAGATAGTTTAACGGATCCTTAGATGATGGGAATCCCAAGCATCCTTTAAGTTATTTTGTATTTTAGTTGACATTTCACTTGAGTTGAATTTACCGGTATAAGAATGTTAATCCTGACTCGAGTGTTTTTTGTTTTTCTTTATGCTCGGGTCAGACTGAGTGTCACAGCAATTGCGACTCACCTCCGGAGCTTAGAGCTTTGCTTGAAGATTTGTCTCCTATCTATTCAGCTTTGCAGTTATCTTAGTTGTTTCCAGTTCTTTATGTTAGGTCTTGTCAGCGACACTTGTATTTGAGACTACTCTGTATTTTTGATATCTGTTGCATTTTACTTTAAACTCCGATGTTTATATATTAGCTTCATGAACTACTATTTATCTATTTCTGCTGCTTATGCTTGTATTACTCTGTGTCTGTGATTTTGCGATTGATTTATTTACTGTATATGCTTAGTTCTGCCAAATATAAATTAACAATCTGTTGTTTTGAGCAATTCAAGTCTGACATGTTTGTCTGCTTATCGATTTGAATGGTTCGAAATACCAGGTCGTTACAAATTTGGTATGGATATAAAAATTGAAGGTGTTGTTTTTACGGATTGGGGGAGGGGAAACATAACTGTTGTGTTATAGCCGTTGTGCTTTGAGCCGTTAAGGCTTGGGCGCCTATTAAATAGGCGTCCTTGGCCAATTCAGAATACTGAATTGGTCACTGAATATTATTCTTAATATTCAACTGAATTACTGCTGTTGGAGTAAGAATTCATTCTCCCCCTTTATATTACGCCTTAATCTATAACTATTGAATATGCTCTAAGGCTTGTTATATTGACATCCACTTTCCTCCTTTGATACCCTTCTACTTTATCAATTTTAATATTTTAAAATTATCCCTATCTTCAAACCATAACAAATTACGTTTAAGAAAAACAATCATGAAAACAAGCTCCTAAAAAGCGAGGTTCATGTAAAATCCCCCCTTGGTCCAAATAAGGTTTATGTACTAACCTCGCTCCCACCGAACTAGGTTCGTATAATAACCTAATTAGGGTCGAGCGAGGTTTGTATAATAACCTATCTTGGGCTGAGCGAGGTTCATGAACCAACCACATTATATTTGAACGTGGTTTAAGAAAATAAGTGCATTTTTGGTATGAATTGGGGGTAAAAAAATTGCGGTGCGATAATTTGTTAAAACTGAATGGGTGTAAAAGAAGGAAAGTATGGTGGGAACAGAACCAGCCGTGGGTTAAATGTTTATCGTGAGAAAAAGGAGTATACCCTTCCTTTTAATTTCACATCTAATATCCGGAGAAACTTATTTTTTATTTAATAAAAATTAATGGATGGACATGTGTGATAAGTGCAAAAGCTTTGGTAGTCACAATATATTTATTTCAAGCATTTTTGTTGGTGGTACTGGATGTAAATTGATAGTTAAATTTTGTTGATGAATGGTCGAAAATGGGCTGATGGTGGAGGTTACAAACAACATTCGAGTCGACTGGTAAAAAGGTCAAAAAGAGGCAGAGAAAAGGAGTGGGTTCGAGTCAACTGGAAAATGTTCCAGTCAACTGAAAAAGCAGGACGGTGCCTACTATAGGCATCCAATCGACTTGAAATAATTCCAGTCGACCGGTGACATTTCCAATTGACTGGAAACCTTTATCAGGCCAAGTTGAACCTGAACCTAGCATATGCCAAGTAAGGAGGTTTCAGGGCTTTGTTTCCTGGTTAGTTTACGTTTTAGAGTTCTCGTAGCTTCATGATGTTGTATAACATGGTACTCAATACGGTGTGTGATAGTATTGCAATTAGTTACTCCCATTGTAACTATAGTCACGGACGTGTATTTTAACTTGTGGACAGTGTAAGGAGAACGAAGATCCCTAGTAGGGTTCACATCATTTAGATGGATGTACCTACAGGAGAAGTCGAATTATATATTAATCCTTCTATGTTGTCAGTTGAATTATGTCGGGCGTAGGACATGTTACCATCGAGATTATATGCTCAATGCTTTAATAGCCAGTTTACCATCGGTATTATGTACTCGATACGTGCCTTAGGCATCGTTATCGTATATTTATTGTGGGCCTCAAGCAATTTACCATTGAGGTTATTTACTCAATGTATAGTTAAGCATATTACCATTAACATTATTTATTCAATTATAGTTAGGCGGTTTACCATTTGGACTATATACTCGATGTATGATGTTATATAGGCGGTTTACCATCGAGACCATGTACTTGAGGTGTTTCTAGGTTTACCTAGCTTCTGTAGGTCCAACCTTCGGGTGGAAATCTTTGTGGGCTATTATGGGGCTTAGGCGTATCATAGGTTGTTAGCATATATTGTATCAATTGGCTAATTTGTTAGATGTAGCACACATATAAATAAACACCCTCGGATTGTGCAGATTACAAATGATAATTTAATTTTCTATTAACACCACACCACTAGTGATATTGCCTACTCACCGGACTTTTTCCGACCAAGGTAAGATACAAATATAAATGACTAATAAATTTGCTGAAAAGGTGATATTGGGTTTGGTATATTGTGTTAGATACAATAGAACACCAATAGCACCAAGGTAAGGTATTTTTGGACCTAGGACCTTTTCATTCCCCTCCTTTAGTCGAAATAGATCTTTTTTACATTAAATGATCTAACAACCATGAATGTACTTAATAGATGACACTTATCCATATTAAAACGTTCTAATTGATTTTCAATTTACATCGTTTGATAGATAAGGACCCCATTAGGGTTGTGCTCATTTTGTAGACCAATGAATTTTTTTGTCTTTCCAGGATCTTGCATCTGGAATTCTTTCTTTAAATACTTCATAGTTTTAGTAATATTATAAAGGATTAATTAGATTCATATCATCGACATATATTGTGATAGTAACATATTCAGGTTCATTTCTCTTTATGAATACACATGGACATATGAGATTATTAATACATTCTTCCATGATTAGGTACTCACTTAAATGATTGTACCACATTCTTTCACATTATTTCAATTCGTATAACGATTGTTAAAGTTTTATCGAGAATATGGTACGTGGTTTTCTTTCTGGCATTTGAAATCCTTCAGCGATTTTCATATGAATTTATGTATCCAACGTTCCATACAAATACATAGTTTCCACATGCATTAGATGCATTTAAAGACCTTCTAATACTGCCAAATTTATTAGATATTGAAATGTAATTACATCCATAATAGGTGCATATGTCACATCAAAATCAATTTCAAATCTCTATGAGAAACCTTAAGCCACAAGTCAGGCTTTATATTGAACAATCTCCCCCTTTTCATTCCTCTTTCTTACGAACACCCACCTATAACTAATAGGTTTGATGTCTCTAGGTGTTTGGACTACAGGTGTAAGGACTTTGTATCTTGTAAGAGATTTCAACTAATTTATAATTTCTTCTTTCCATTTTGGCCTATCTTTTCTTTGTCGAATTTATTTTGAGAAATGGGTTCATCATTATCACTTGCAATAATTTATGTAGCTACATGGTATGAAAATATACCATTGATGATTATATCATTTCTATGCCATAATTCAATTTCCATGTGCATAATTTATAGAATTCTCTTCATTTAAGGTGTCTTTGCCTCTTTAGAGGATTCCATAAGTTCTAAGGTTTATTTATCATTAGTAATATTTTCATCATTACTTTTTATTTTTCTCTTAGGAGAAGTTAAACCTTTTACACCGTTTGGTCGTCCTCTTTTTTGGCGGATTTTAGACGAATCATTGGTTGACATCATTTTAGTTTTGTCTTTTTTATAGGTGGTATATGAGTTTTACTCACTCTTATAGTATTAGTAAATGCATAATGTATTTCATTAGCAATCCTATAAAGGTAAGTTATTATTTGTATTTTAGTTTCACATATAGTTTCACATAAAGAAGTACATGGATCAAAATGCGACAAATTTGGCATTGTCAATGTAAGTTTATGTCATTATTTTGATTGCTTATTTTCTCACCCTAACGGTGGGAAAACTATCTCATTAAAATGACAATTGGAAAAATTGAGCGGTATATACATCTCTTATATTTGGTTCAAGATATCTAATGATCGAAGGTGAGTCAAAACAAACATAAATCCCCAATTGTCATTGTGGACCCTTTTTGGTGCATTGTAAGGAGGTGCAATAAGGACTTGAATGGCACAACCAAAAATTCTTAAGTGTGAAATATTTGGTGATGACCTAATACAAGTTGTAAAGAGGAGTATTCATTATAAGCAATTGGTCTCGGTCGAATGAATTACGCAACATGCAAAATGGCATATCCCCAAGCTGATATAGGTAAGTTTGTCGTATAAGAATTGGCCTAGCAATTAGCTATAAACGCTCAATAAGGGATTCAACCAAGCCATCTTGGGTGTAGACATGAGCAATAAGATGTTTTAACTTAATGCCCATGGACATACAATAGTCATTAAAAGTATGACTTGTGAATTCACCAGCACCATCAAGTCAAATCTTCTGGATTCGATATTCTAGAAAATGAGATTGCAACTTAATAGTTCATGCTAGTAATTTTGTGAATGCAATATTGCATGTTGGTAATAAAGTCACATGCAACCATCTGGAAAACGCATCTACAGATACCATAAATTATTTGAATGGTCCACTCTGTGGGTGGATTGGTCTAAAAATATCCCCTCAAATTCATTGCAAAAATGTTGATGATTCAATACCAACCTTAGCTTGTAATGGTCATGCAATTAATTTTCCTTACGAGTGAGAAATACAAAAAGTATCATTGGACAAAATAATATTTTGGTTCTTTAATTGATGTCCAAATGATTATTGATTATTTGATGCATCATATTACATCCCTGATGGTCTAAGTAATTATGTCAAAGGATGAAGTTAGTTTTATTATTAGTCTTTGGACTATTCGCCATATAAGATTATATAAATCTTATATTTGTATAGTACAGTCTAGAGGATAAAGCAACCATCTTTTTAAATACTCGTATTTGCCTAGAAATGGTTGAAGTGTTGCATAGATATTCATTATTATTTATCAATTTTTGTTTGGATATGATATCCATTTTTGCGAACATCTTTCAAACTGAGAGGATTTATTTTGGATCTTCTTGAATATAATGCATCATCGATATCTAATTTTGCACTAGACAGTAATTTTTATGGCTCTTTCTAGAGCCTTAGATCAGATTGCAGAACCTGGTATAGTATTGATATTAGTCTTAGAAATTGATTGAGAAAAATATTTTTAATTTTGAAAAATCAAATGTTCCCGCACTGTCGGCCTAACATTCGTTTTCTTTACTGAACCTAATTTTGAAAAATTAACAAATAATATATATAAAGAAAACTTCAGTACATTGCATAAAAGTTTATATTTAGGGGTATGCCCTAGGGGCAATTATGAAATTTGTTACATATATCTAACTTGATAACCAATCTTGTTTGAAATAAAACGTGTTTTCTTTCTATCATATACTAATATAATGTGTTATATTAACTAATTGATTTAATTAAGTATATTTAATAGAAAATTCATAAATGGTATGTTTTGTGATAGTAGTTACAAAGTATTATAACCGTGAGTAATTTATCATAATGAAAATAAATATATCATTTTAAATATTCCTAGTCAAGATGTATCGAGATTGGCTATCGATACAGCTGTTGAGACTAGAGTACGTAATGCTCTCCAATGTTGGGTCATGTATTAATCGTGGCTGCTGAAGGCACCAAGGGGTTACTTACTGTTAGTTATTAGATAACTGTAGAATGACATACTTGATGTGACATACTTAATACTTTTCTGTTGGTTAATATGACTAAGGTCAAACAAAAAATATCGATGTGACAAAATTACACAGTTCTCTTGACCTGAGATTATTGTTGATCTTCAACGTGGAAGCTCCACTTTGATTATAGTTAAATCACAACACGACGTCTATTGATTGACTATAGTTAGGTCGAGTGGAAGCATTAAAAATGAAACACTATTCAAGAAAGGATTCGTCTCCTCGGTTATATGAGGTTAGTTACATGGTCAACTGAAGTTAACTCAAAGTCAAAGTCTTTTGGGTAGGGCATTTCGATCAAAAATTATTGTTACTATTGAACCAAGGACTTTATGTTTGGACTATATAGTTGAATATGGATGATATTGGAATTTTGACCATTACCAAATTCCATAAGTCTAAAAGTGATATAGTTTTGACGAAGATAATTGGTGTAAATAATAGTCACAACTGGGTAACGCTTAACAAAGTAAAATTGTTTTTTACTAAAACCAAGTAAGCAATAAATTTGGCCAAAATGTCACGGCACATGCTAAGTGACATGTGAACGTTAATATTCGAACAATTCGATTTTAATCGTTGACCAAATTTACATCTAAAGAGTCGCACCACCGAATCATTGAATACTCCTTGACCACGTGATTTAATTAGTTTATAATTGCTATAAACTAATTAAACTAATTAATATTTATGAAATATTAATTATGAATTTTTATTTTGATTTGCTGAACAAGTATTATTAAATATATTTATAATAGTTATAAATATGTTAGTCGATATGCGATATCAATACGCGCTTATATTGGATTTAAATGCAAATTATTTTGTTTGGGCTTTAAATGTGTTTGAAGCCCATAGAAGGGGCTGGTTGGTTCAGCAATAACAAGGGCATAAAGGGGAGCGGGCATATGATGGCAAGTGGGCTTGGTTTGTATAGATAAGAGAAGGAGAATTGGTAAGAGATTTATTTCCTAACATGTCTCCATTCCTCCTCTATATAAACATCACAACCCACACCTTTTGGATGATTTTTTGAAGCCTTCGAACCCCATCATTTCTAGCCGAACCCTTCTTCCCATCTCTTCCATTAATACAAGCTCAAAGCAAATCAAATAATACACTATTCAATAGCTAGTGGTCTACAGTTCGGGAGATAGCACCTTCAGAATTAGAGTTCGATTCAAGAGTTTATTTCAACGTTTCAAGGTATGAGTTTTTGGCTTTGGTATAAGGTAATGATTTGATTTACATTTATATTCTATTGAGTTAATATTTATATATCATATTCTATAGTATTAGTTAGGTAACGATTCTATTATTGATATATCACAATCAAGTTGGTTATATGTTTATACACTTCTATTTATAAAAATAAATTATTTTCATTGTACACCTACCTATAATATGCACGGCTAAGAAAATAAAAAACATTTTTTATTATTTAGATATTTTAATATATATTATTTAATTATGTATAAGCTATATAATTTAATATTATATTCCATTCAATAAAAATATGGTTTTATAATTTTATATGTAAATTTCATATATGAAATACTTTCGGTAGAAATAATTTTTTTTATATTTATATATTATTATTAAATATTATTTAAACTAATTAATTATTAAATTAATTATATCTACAAATTTATGTATTATAAAATTAATTTATAATGTTAAATTATCATCTAATATGTTTTTGGCAAAAAAATACATTTTTTATATATAATTTATTATTTTAAATTCGTTCGAAATTTAAAATAGATTTTAAAATTGTTTTTGAACTATAAAATTTTATATTAAATACTCAAGTAACAAAATATCACTTAGATTTTTTTTTTGAAAATTTCAAACTTCAAAATTCTGATTCAAAATATATTTTATTTAATTTATAATTGTTTTTCGTACGAATATTAATTTAATATATGTATATATATAATTCAATTTTGTGCCATGCATATAATCAGGTATATATGTATATTTTAATATATTTTTTTTGAATATTTTAAAAGTATGAATATACATATATTTATTTAGGACAGTTTGGCTAAAGTCCATATTAAGTTTCAAAATACACACAACATCCTTGCCAAAAAAATATGTATATTAGCTAGAATTAAGTTTCTGAATAATTGCATACATTTATGCAATTATTCAGTGAATAATTATAGACGTTTATGCAATTACATCCAAAAAGTGCGGACATTTCCGTATTTATTCACTGAAAAAATTGCGAAAATTTCCGCAATTATTCACCAAAAATTGCAAACATTTCCGCAATTTTTGGATATTATTGCATAAATGTCTAAAATTATTCACTGAATAATTGCATAAATGTATGCAATTATTTAGTAACTTAATTCTAAGGACCTAATTTACAAACTTTTTTTGGGGAGGAGTTTTCGTGTATTAAGTTTGATTTTAAGGACCCGAGCCTAATATTCACTATTTATTTATATACAATCTATATAAATGCAAATTTACGTATTATTTAAATATATATATATATTAGAAAAGAAATTATATATATAGTACTTTTGGTTTTACAGTAAATAAAAAAATTTAATATAATTTTATTAAATGCTTTAAACATACTTAATAATTATATATTTATTCAATGTTATAATTTCATGTATATATTTCTATTTATATATATATATTCATAAAATTATTTAAAATAATATATATACATACACACACACATGTATATATATTTGTAAATAAATTGAAGTATATAAACATACATTTGAACAATATATTTGTATACTAGATGAGCTAACATGTCCGTTGCCGTGTAACTCTAAACAGTCATACACGAGCATGTTATATCTTGCACAGATTGCTATGTTACACATGAACACACATATATATGTGCATATGGTACACATATGTATACAATATAATATTAATTACATAATATAAAAATTTATTATAAATTTAAATAAAATAATGATTTTATTTAAAAGAAATTTAGAAATGTTCTAAATAAATTAGACTTCATAGACCCAATCAAGATCCAACATGGTTAAATTTTTAGAAATTGATCCATTATTTCCGCTTATGGCTGGCCCAGTTCTAACAATGATATCAAAGCCAAATAGCCTATGCAGACTAAACTAGTTATATTAAGGCTAACTTATTAAAGCCTACTTATATATTAGAGTGTCTAGAAAAGTCATGTCTAAGGTTGGATTTGGGTATTCAAGTACTCTGCACTTTAAAAATAAAAGTTATAGATTTAAAAGTTAAATTTAAAATAAGAACAATATTATGAATGTTATAATATAGATTTTCAAATTGTTTTAAAAATTAAATTTAAAATAAAACATATATTATACAAGTTATAATATATTTTTCAGAATGTTTGAAAATGTTATAAATTCATTTCAAAATTTTAATTTATTAATAAGATTAATAAAATATATAAATTAATTAAATAAGTTAATTAATGAATAATATATGCATGTATTATATATTTTGATATATGTTATGATATTGAAAATGTTTAAGATATCATAAGCATACATGTATGTATATAAAACTAATTTTGGAATTAATATAAATTTAATTAAAATTGTTTAATTAAATAAATTAATTAAAAATTTAATTAATTAAGTAATATACATTAATGCATACATACATACATACATACATATATATGTGTGTGTGTGTGTTATACTATAACGGTTATAATATATAATAAATATTTAATATAAATGTTATATTAAGATAATATAAAACTAATTAAAATGTTAATTAATAAAAAATAATTAAATAAGATTTAATTAATATAATGTCACACATAAGACTATTATATAATTAATATGAAATATAAAAGTTATATAATAATATATAATATGAATGTATAAATTAAAGGTGAAACATTAAGAAACCCTAAATAGACTTAAGGAATAAACACATACGTAAATGTATTTATACTGTGATTTCCAATGTGTCTAACACTTGAATCACAAGGGTATTTCATAAGAAATACATTATTCAATAAGTCAATATCACTCAATTAAATATATTAAAGATTATAAGTCCTTAATATAAGTGTTGTCCTCTACCATTTATATATTAATAAATTACTAGCATACTCTCTAGTTGTTGAGCAAACTCAAGCTAGAGATGTCATGTGTAGTATTATTAATATATTGAAAAGACGAAGTAAGATAACTATATGTATTTATTGAGAAAACTCTAGGTACATATACTATATTTAGGTAGTCGTGAAATGGTAGGTACGAGTGAATAATATCATTTTGGTTTGTTAAACAAACTCAAGGTCGAAATGAAATTAGGACAAGGTACCAAGGGTTAGGAGTTGTATATGATATAACCGATAAGGAGTTATCCATCATCCATGGAGCTACGGCTTGTTGAGAAACCTCAAGGTCAGAATTCCAAGATGGAGAGTCCTAACACCTACTAGCGAAGTCAAAAGATTTATTATTCCAACGTAGGGTTTGGAGAAACATGAAAGACATGTGGGAGCTTTATTAGAAAAATGAAATGATAACATTTAACCTTTCTAATATTGTAAGAACATATGTTATATAATGTTATAATAATCTATATTGATAAATCTGTGCATTTAATGTAATCGGTAAAACATTTATCAATTAAGTTACACAGATGAACTGAATTGAAGATTGACAAATAGAAATATAAAATATCTTTACTACTAATAATGTAAACTCAATGAACTAATTTCAACCACGTCTTTTGGAAATACCCAAAATACCCTCCATATTTCCATTTTCCATCCCAAAGCTCGGCTGCATAAAACATAATCTGCTGCTTCTTCCCCAATCCACCTACACTCAAAATTTGCTTCCTCAAACCCCTAATTCATCACTATCAACATTTCAAATTCCTTGCCAATTTATATTGAACCGTCATCTCCTTCCATCATGATCACCGCCTTCGGCCATCATAGTTTCCACCTTTAGCATCTTCACTCTCATTCCTTTTGGTTAACTCTCCTTTCGCTTGCCGGGTAAGTCTTTCATAGACTCCAAATCGAATTACGTTTCCAATTAGTCATTCATACTCAATTCCACGACCCCAATACCCTTATGAAGTTCTTATGGATTTACGCAAGCTGAATTGTAGTATGATTTAATTCACACTAGATTTTATATTCCATTATAGTCTGAATTGTAATCTATCCATTTACGTTCGTGTACTGTAGTTTTTGGTTTGAGATGATTCTCCTTCTTCTTCTACATTTGAGATTATATATTGGATCATTTTTACTGAGAACCTTAGGTAGAATTTTAACAAATTTTTTCTTTATTTTTCATTTCTTAATGAAAAAAGATGCGTATAATGGTTGTTTTAGCTAATTTTTTCTTTGCTTTTTATAGTAGACTAATTTCAAATGTAGGAGCACAAAAGTTGATAATGAACTAATTAAATTATATAACACTTGCCTTGAATGTTAGATGATCTTTACTTGAAAATGCTTTGATATGCATGTTAAGGTATGTAATATACTTACATAAATATTAGTAATTATTTTCATGTACAAAATCCTACTTTATCACCACAACATGTCATCTTTTTTTTAAATAGTATGATTGGATGAGGAAATAATTGATCACTACTGTTTCGAACAACAATAGTTTTATAGTGTACTAAACTAAAATCTGTATCTTTTTCTTACTACAGTGAAACTTATGAAGAGAAGTGAGTTCTTTTTATTCTTAAGAGCTTAATGTTTGTATATGAATGTAGAAGGCATTAGGAATCATGTCGCCTATAATTTAATTTTGATGAATTGAATTTTTAAACTTTGTAGATACAACAAGTGTTGAGTTCATGTATGAAATATGGAGCTTTGCCTTTAAGGTTTCAGGTTCTCTTTGGCTTATAAGCTATGACTTGGAAAATGAGAAAAGCGGAGTTGTATCCGGTATAATACATGTACAATTTGTGTTATGTTACATTTGAAAAATTGTCAACTGAAATGAAATATTTCATTGTAAAGTTGTATAGTTTTTGTTGTAAAATTATAGGCAACCCATTTGTTTTGTACGTATAGATTATTTAGTGATGTTATTGTTCAGTTAATGTAGATAATTGAATCAATGATTCAACAGTATTTATGATATCAAATGTTGCATGTGAACATGAAGCTTAATGGATTTTCATTTTGTTATTACTTTGAGATCTTCACTAGAATCGTATCACTTATTTATATTAGACGTAACCATAAATAAAGTTGGATGTTGATCACCAAAAAATTTACCAACACAGAGACATTAATAACCATTAGAGCTAATCATCATGCTCTTGAAATTGTATTCGGCTAAATATGGGAAATAACTTATCTACTAAAGCACAAGTTTTATCATTTTCATGTGCAAAGCACGAGTAATCTGTAAATACAGGATGATGCTGGTAGGACCGAAAGTTAATTCGTCAAAATAAACGAATTGAAATCCTACGAAGGAAATTAGCGAAGGCAATTTCTGTTTTATGGCTGAGATGTTGTACACTGCAATTCCACATCATCCCTCATGAAATGACATACTTTATTTTGGGCAATCTAGCAAAATTGTTGTCCAGTTATATTTCTCCACATTCATGATTGAAGAAGTGAATGATAGGGAGTAAGGTAGAATATTGTCCAAAAAGACCATCCCATTGAGGAACAAGAAAAATTAAACTCTTTTAACAAAAATACAAACTTATGTTTTGACATAAACTAATATTGTCCAAAATTGTCCGATTTATATGCAGAGACAATTAAATTCCATTTAATGTAAATTGGCAGACAATGCATTAAAAGCTTGGTGTAAGTGTGATCATTTACTGCAAATTAGAAGCATTACAAGGCAGCACACTAGATGGCATGTATGGTTGTGAAAACCTTACTACAAGCATGAATTTTGAATTTATGGAAAATAATGTTATCGTTTACTGCAAATTATTGATGTACGTTTTATAGCACACTCCATGTAGAGTTCGATGAGAAAGATTGTAGGCTTGGAATTTTGAAGTTTTGCAGGATGATGCAGACAATGGCATAGAGGAGGCATGAAGAATAAGACACGATGGCTAGAGAATGAACAGCTACAGGAGATTAGCTAAGATGAACAACGGGTAATTGAATGAACTAGAAGTCCATGAATTCAAAATTTTGCATCTGAATGAAATGAACTCAGGCTGCAACCATACAGGTGTGTTGGCATCATTGGTTGAGGCAGAAAGAATATGTTGTATACAAACTAGCTAAGATAGAAGGAATGAGATTGAGAAGTCACTAAAATCAATTAGTTGCACTGGCTGAAATAATGGACTAGATGAGAACAAATGCGGATCAGTGAAATATTGAGGGAATGAGACTGATAAGTCACGAAAATCAATTGGTTACACTGGCTGAAATAGTGGACAAGATGAGAACAAATGTGGATCAATGAAATACTGAGGCAATAAAGAAAAAAGTATTTAACATCTGGATTAACTGAAGTATATATTGTATTGTATTATTGTAATGAAATGAAAATTAACAAGTGCTTGGAAAAATGATAGTGTGCATATTTATGTCCAAATATCAAAGTAATCGGATGTTGGCCCATATGGTCGTGCCTATATACTCGTACTTACTAATAAATTCTTATTGCATGTCAATGTTTCAACACCTATGCAAGTGCCTGATTCTACAACTACTAAATACATTCGTAATTTGATCGCTTACGCGGTTATTTAGCCAAGACTATGTATTGCATTCTATGAGTTTCAAACTCAAAAGCAATACAATACTATGGATATTTATCTATATAAAATCGCATAAAAATGTTATATGGTGAACGGTCACAGTTTGTAATGTACAATATTTAATGAAATTAGTTCATCCGAAATAAGAAAATAAACCATAGTGCGAGATCGAGTATTCAATTTGATTGATTACAAATAAAAGATCACATTGTGTCAAATGTGACATAAGGCCAAAACTTCAATATAGATCTAAGAACTCAATCGATGAAATGTCAATTTGATCAGTTTACTTTAGGTGCATCATATTTGATGTCCTTAAATGTTAAGGATAATCAAATGCATTTTTGTAAAGTGTTCGTTATGATATTATGGTAAGGGATTTCTTTTGAATATTTCAACCATTTGGAAAGAAAAACGAATGTATAAGAGTATATGTGATTTAATGCACAGTTGGGATGAAGAGAGTGAATGGTTACTTTTGCTTCATAAAGAAACATCGAAAATGAGAATTGTAATAATAATGCTTGATACTTTACATTGGAACAAGAAATATGATTTCTATTCTGAAATATATTTTTGTATAGAAAACTATTTTCTATGAGATTTGATTCTTTGAGTTCAAGATATTTGATCAAAGAACTCTCCACTAAAAATTAGTTACAGCATGTGAAATAAATAGTCTATATTAAGTGGATGATGGACCTTCATATTTGGTATGCTATTATATAGTAATAGCGGAAATTGTGGGAGCATACCATATAACACTTATTGATTGCATCATGTTTGAAAATTGTTTTCATAAAACGTATCGCACATTAATTATGAAATAATGACTATTTTTTGATATCGATTGAAATATAGACATAATTATATTTCAATGTGAATATTATGAATATTTATTATGAAATAAAACTATAATGTGGTATTTGTTTTCATAACAAAAGTGATGCATTGGATGAAGTATCTAAATTTAATTGCAATTATTTTGGAATTATAGACTAAGCCAAATTTGGAGAAATAATTCTTTAATTATATAATTATGAATCATATGGTACTGGTCAATTATATGTCAAAAAATAAAGGCCAATGCACCCATTCGATGGAGTGATCATAAGAGTTGATGAACTCTTCGGATTGATACATATTGATGTATGCAATCTCAAGCCTATTAATACTAAAATGGTTCCACACACTTTTTTGTATTCACCAGTGAATTATCACATACATGAGCATATGTATGTGATGCATGGTGGTATGTTAAATGATGAGTTCATAGAATATAAAACAAGAGTAAATAAAAGAACGTGCAAAAGAAAATAAAATTGATTCGATTTGATCGAATAGGCAAGTATATTGGAAAGAGTTATGTATGTACCTAATATGAATAAAGATTCGGTCCCAAAGGACACTTCTCCCTATAATAAATAATGATGTATTAATAAGAAGTAATCAAACTTCGTTGGACAAAGCATGATTAATGATGAGTGAAGTTGAGTTAAATTCTTCCTATATGGTGTGTACTTAAGAGTAGTACAGAAGGTTAGAATTAATATCATCCAAAGAATAGTTTACAAAACCATACAAGATAAGGGTTTATAAGAAACCCCTGTATTTCCAAAGCCAAGGAGTTGGCAGGTTGTATGAGTCGAAAGACTGCACGTAATAATTGTACGTAAGGGATATTGTATGGATCATCCCAAGAGAATTTTGGAAACGATAGTCATTAGATGACTAATTTATGTTGTAAACACAAATATATTCTGAACTAATGCAAAATCAGTTTTATAAGGCAATTCATAAAACGTTTATAAGTGCCTGTTCTGTTGCACTGAGAAACAAAATGTTGTTTTGAGAAATACCAACTTCGTAGCGAAAAAATTTCTTTAAGAAATTATTGTTATAAAATGAATTTGGATACAATTCAAGGATAAAACTAATTACAAGGGATGAAATGAAATTGACCGAACCTAAATGAACACAATACATTAGAACGTCTAATAAGTATTCTTGTACATTAAGGAGAAACCATGAGTTTCTTGTCAATGCCAAAAATAAATAATCCTCGATTGGTTAATTAGACCTTAAGAGTATTGACTCTATGATATGCTACGATGTGCAGATCCAAAGTAGAATCCAAGTATTTTTCCAAAATATGATTTTGGTAGTTGTACCCGAAGGGATATGATCCATCGGTCGTGAATTAGTCTTCAAGAGCAAGACATATGTAACGACCTGCTTTTCCATACCATTCAAGTTGACAATAAACCACACATGTCTAACCTAGATCGATCAGAAAGACAGATAGTTATGGGAAAAAAAGAAGAAAGAAGAAGAGAAGAAGAGAAAAGAAACTAAAAACAACACATAATCTCACAATTGCAGCGGAACAACATATAATATAATATCAATGATTTTTACAAAAGAGAAACTGCCATACACATACATCCGTCTGAGTAAAACAACAATTACAATTATCAGCCTAAATAGTTATAACAACCAGTCCCCACAATTGCTGATAATTTCAATAACAAAGCAGCGAAAAAATAAACATATACGAGAATAAGACTTGAAGACCATCAACTCATCTCCTGAGCTCCAATGCATCCAAAGCAATATGTAAATATACTCGGTCTGACCCGAGCATTATAATAAAATAACACCCAAGTCAGTCTGGAAAACCAGTGTGAGAAACTCAAATCACAAGGAATTTATTTATTTAACTTGTAAAACCTTTTAAAATCAAAGGTATCTCGTAAGACCACGCGGCACATAAACACGGACGGGTTTTTAACTTATGATAACCAAAACATTTTTATAGAAAATCCAGTGGTATTATGATAATGTCTAAGGTACAAATACATATTAATCATAGCCGAAATTGTTACATTATTAAATTCTGGCATAATAGGTATACAATCAAGTCCGAAGGCACTTATTGGAGAATGAATTCCAACTATGAAAGGATAAGGGTCTACCCACCGAATCCGTACACCTCTAGATAAAATGTATGGGAGGTCACAACGCATTGCACCTCTGCTACTCAGGACCGCCCTACCCCTTACTGGATAGCACCGAATATGATCACCCATTGGTTGCGATTAAACAACCATAATGGGCCCCGAAGCATACATAGAGATATCGACACTAGATCTTGGGATGAACATACCCTAATAACCCTGTTGCACATCCCTACTTTAGTCATTTTCCTGGTTGATGAGGCTTGAGGCTATGATTACATTTTTATATAGCAACCATCTTGGAATGCTAACAATGCCCTCCAAGCTGCAATGCAGTGCCAACATTCATCCATACAAGTTCGTTCTGGGTCTGAACGAAACCGAAGGCACTACCTCTACTACATCCATTTTGGAATCACTCTCAGGATTAGTAGCAAGTAGATCTTGCACTTCAAAACTCTGTCTTCGATTCCATACTCTTCCAGATGTCTTCAGTTTGAAACGCTTGAGTTGGATCGAAGTGGTTTTCGGATAACATATCCATCCCGATCTCTTCGAAATAACTTTCGATAAACTCAACCCTGGTTCTTTAGGAAATAAGCAGATAAAAGATAAGAGCGGAGTTCACCTCCTAACCGTTAGTGGACGGATTTCCTTATCATTTATCCTAGAAGAACAAAATGAGTTTATACATATAGTATAGCACCACCGACGGTAACTATACCATATAATTTCCGTATTTCTCCTAGATATTTCCAAAGTTACGTTTTGGTCCAGATTCGATAGTTGTTTATTTAACTATCAAATAAACAAGTAATCAAACATTGATTCAAGTACATATGGGATCCTCTAAGCCTTTATTAATTAATCTTTAATTAATAAAATCACTTTATAAAACTTTATCAAAGGATCTTTTCTAAAACACTTTTCCCAAACCCCTTACATCCCTTTTACTTGGAAAACGATATAAACATTTACCAAAAACATTTGGAAAATTCTCTCTTCTCATATTCCATATTAAATAGCCAAATCATTCCCTTTCAAAATATCACTTACTATAAAACTCGTTCACTTTATAAAACCCATTCACTTATTCCTTATAAAAATTCTTTTATAAGTTCACTTTACATTTCAAACCTCTTTATAATTTTTCAAACTTGATTTAAAACGTCTTTCAAAAATATCTAAAATGATTTATAAAATCTCTTTCTATTTTTACAACTATTTTAAAATCCTCCTTCATAATTCCTTAATAGAATCTCCTTTATAAAATATCATTTTCAAGATATCATTTTTAAATCACTTTAGGTAAAACCTTTTATTTAATAAACCCCTTTTTAAAAACAAGATATTATTTAAAAATAACTTTATAAAATAATAATAAAATTTAAAAATCATTTATAACCTTTAAAACCAAATTTATTAAAGAATTAAAGCTAATTCAAAAACATACTTTAGTAATTCGAAAAGAGGCTTAGCAATCCCAATGGTGCTATTTTAAGTTACCATTCAGTTTCCATTTTAGTTCACTTAACAGTTATTTACATAGATCAACATATATGTAAATACACTCATATCCAAATCAAGGAATAACATGTCAATATGAACTAACTAGCATATACATATCCCAATAACATAATAGTAGGGTGGTGATTTGTCTTGCTAAACAGATGTCCAAACAATTCAACCAATTCATAGCAGAACAGTGATTTATTCTGCTAACACATGTCCACACAAACAAACAAACAAACAATTTATAGCAGAAAGAGGATTTATTCTGCTAATACATGTCCAAACAACCCAAGAATCTATATTATAACTCTAGTTTCTTAATGGTATCAACACTTGAATCACTTGTATTCAAAACCATCTTTGAAAAAGAAGTACCTTTGAACCATTTTACTTTTGAAAACCAAAGGATTTAAAACTTTTATACCCTTTTAAAAATAATTAAATCCATATTTAAATCAAAATTCTAAACTTAATTAAATAGTTAAACAATAATTACCTATTAATTAAACCCAAATTAATCTTGTATTAATTATTAAATAATTAACTAAACCTTCATTAATATTTAAATGTTAATTAATCTCAATTAATTTAACAATATTTAATTAAACTTAAACAATAAATTAAACCTTTAATAGATAATTTATTATAAATTAAATCTTTAATCAAATAATTAAACCCTTGATTAATAATTAATCCTATATTTAATTACCAATAAATTAAATATAAATAATTTATTTAACCCATACTTATAAATTAATTAATAATTAATTAAAATAAATCTTAACTTTAAAAGATAATTAATTAAGAACTAATCTTTATTTAATTAAAGTTAATAAACCTTGTTAACATTTAATTAATTATCAATTACTAAAACCTAATTAATTAACAATTAATTATTAAATCCTTAATTAAATTTTAAAAATATTATTATTTAGTTTATAAAATATTTAAAAAACACTTTGAAGTATAAAACCAAACTTTGCAAAAAAGAAAAAAATCGAATTTTTAAGCAAACTTCATCCATAGCGACTATGGCTATGGATACCCGTAAGCTTTAACTTGTTTCCATCCTTCTTTTGAAAACTTTACCTTAAAGCTCACTAACTTACTAAAAACAAAAATAATTATTTAAAACTAAAACAAGTTTAAATCTTACCAAATATTCGATTTTTAAAAACTAAAACCATAACTTTCTAACACAAGATTCCAAATTCTCCAATACCCTACAAAGGTACCAACTTCTTCTTAGCTTATACATTACATACCCAAGTCCATACACAACCATAACATCCAGGATAACATCATGCCACAAACATAAGCAAGATCTAATCTTTAACCATTTAGACTTCACATTCAAGTCTAATGTCCTTACAAATCCAAGCAATAAGTGTGTGTATGTATATATATATATATATATATATATATATATATATATAACCATCACATGATAAATTAACCAATACTAACCATCACCTCACACAATATATTAACTAACATAAAAGAAAAAACTTTCCCAAAAATTCATAGTTTACTCACCGGAAATCCTTTGATAACTTGACACACTTTGAAATTCGGGAAGCTTGGAAAACCACAAATTCTTCTCGAAAATGGGTCATTTTGCACTCGATTTTTGGACCCTTTCCTCTCTGATTTTGTAAAAGTGGTCAAAAGAAAAGTTTTAGATTCTTCATTCCTCTATCATTTAAATTAAAGAAATACTCAAAAAAGTTAAATTTTGAGGAAGTTATGGCCAAAACAGTGAGCTGTATTTTCGGACATCAAAATCCAGGTTCAAAAACACTCTTGCAAAAAAAAAATGAATCTTTAGAGCATCTAAGCTTGAAATAAGAAAAAGTGGTAAACCACAAAGTTGTAGCCACTGGAAATATACATGGTTTGAAAGAAAGAAAATCTAGTTTTGGAGTATTTTGTAATAAGTTATAGCCGAAACCATTTCGGGTAAAATGGAAGAAATTTAAATGGAAAAGAAGGAACCTTTAAACAAGTTTCTACTAAGATTTTAAATGGAAAAGAAAGATTTTTACAACTTAGAACATGTAAGAGAAGCCATTAAAATTACCTTAGAGCTTATGAAATTAGAAAATGGCAGAGAGAAAATGAGAAAATGGAAAAAGAATTTGAAAAAATAGTTTTTATAATATGTAAACAAGTGAGATTACCAAAATACCCTTGTACTTTACCCTCCTCTCATTACACGCCACCTCACCCATGCATGCATCCATGTCTCTTCCCAACAATACATGCATTTATGAATATAAGTACATGAGGTTCCCATTATGTCATTTCATGTCTCTAATGACATGACTTTTAATATTTTAGTTGCCAAATTGTCACATCGATGATTATCTTAACTTAATTAAGTTTGTTAACCTTAATATATATTATTAATCCCACATTATATAGTTATTATATGGGTCATCTATATACAAAAGTGTACACAACATTACAAACAACTTTATACAATGAAATGTCGAAAATTCGGAAAACAGTTTCTGGTCACATTTTCTGTTTTTCCATCGAACTATATATTTTTGTAAACAAATTTTAAAAACTATTTCACACTTATTATTTATTATTAAAAAGAGTTATATTTTCATTATAAAACCATTGAATATTTAAAATTAATTAAATATTCGCAAATCAATGAGTGAAATTCCGGGTCGTTACATTCTTTCCTCCTTAAAAGAATTTCGTCCCCAAAATTACACCTCATAACCTATTCAGAAACACTTAACACTCTACGTTATTCCATATGATGTACATAGACCATTCTTATGCAAAATCTGACTCGATCACAACTCAAATACATAACTTAACTTCCGAATTAGTATCGCTTACCTGATTCTCTAGTGCGGACTCCTATCAGTCTCCTTGATTTGAAACCTCTGTTCTCCTTACATAGTTGTAACTACGATAGAAACTTTGGTCCTAAACCAAAAATCGTCATCAAATGCTTGTCGTCAAAAATCGAGCAATAAATCCTTATTCAGAATGGTGCAAATACCTTAAAGTCATATACTCAAATCTTAGATCAAAACTCTATGGAAAGGAGAATTGATTTACATCCACCCTACACACTTACCATATTGGTTCTCCTTAATACCTATTCTATTTCACTAAATTATTTATGAAAACGTTTCATAAACAACTCTTAGTTTCAACTTGGATAATACTCCATTATGGCCTAAGAGTATATACCTCTATTTGATCCCACTATTCCATTTTGAATTTATCTCCCTGAGAAAACTCAAGATCCAAATAGTTAGCTTTTATTTCAAAAACTTTTTGAAATGATACTCTATATTTTATACAAATATATAGATATAGCCTGAGTAACTCAAAAAGGATACTAAGGAACTGGGTACTACCAAACAGTATCATGCATTCCCTTACCACGAAGGGTAATACCCAAGAGAAATGTTTACCATCCGAACACATCTCTTCCCCAATTTTTAGTTATTTTCGAGCCACTAACCAGTTAACTTAATTTTTTTCTTTTATTTCAAAATCTCATTTCTGAAACAACACTTCACATTTTTCCCATAAAACCTTTATCATCAACTTACTTTGGGTTCGTTCGGGTTTGAACTCGTTTCGATTGTATAATAATAAAGAGAATAATTTACTAAGCGCATGGCAAAGTTCGCCTAGGCAAACATCCGATCGTCACTTAGAAGATTATTTCGATCATCACAAAACAATCATAACTCATTCCCCTTAACTAATCTAAAGAAAACACTTCTTACTTAAATTTCATTCTCAAAATTTCATAATTTAAACAAAATTGCTTTCAAATACTATTATTATTTCTCAAAATATTGAAAAATCATTTTCCAAAGCATAGGGATTAAGGTTCTCAAGTTTTCGACCTAAATTCTTTCTTTAATTAAATAGACACATTCTTATTAATCCATTTCCAAATATTTATTTCCAAATATCCTAACCTCTTTTTTTTATGAACACCTTTTAATCCAATTTTACCCCCACATTAACATCGAATGCCTTTTAGTCAAATTGTGAAACTTAATTCACAAGGTGTTCGTTTCAATGTTTTCCCTATTTCTACTTACCCAACCCAAATCTTAAAAAGGGAAAGCTACCTATACACACTAACGATAGTCAATGCTCAAACTGGATGATCATGACTAAACAAACCCTATATGATAATGATAAAATACTATTATCTCTTAGCAAAAACACCTGAAAAATACCATACTATTTTTGAAAATCATCTTTTTATATATAAAATATATTTTTGGGTAAAATTATTTCACTTACCCAATTTCCAAAACAATACTATGTCGATCTAGTTCAAGTGTTTAGAAACCCCTACCGATACGAGTGTATCTTCTGTATCGACCAGAATTCATAAGCCAATTAATCGATAAATCAACATAATATGATTTTTTTTATAATACGCGCTCTTATGTAATACACTCAAACTCATAATAAGGCATTCCATTACCTTATCTCTTAATGAGTTGCCCCACCAAAGCCAAGGTTCTCACTTAACCTTGTGCTTTGATACCACATGTAACAACCCGCTTTTTCGTACCATTCAAGTTGACAATAAACCACACATGTCTAACCCAAATCGAACAGAAAGACAGATAGTTATGGGAAAGAAAGAAGAAAGAAGAAGAGAAGAAGAAGAGAGAAGAAACTAAAAATAACACAGAATCTCACAATCGCAGCGGAACAACATATAATATAATATCAATGATTTTTACAAAAGAGAAACTATCATACACATACATCCATCAGAGTACAACAATAATTACAATTATCAGTCTGGACAGTTATAACAACCCGTCCTCATAATTATTGATAATTTCAATAACAAAGCAGCAGAAAAATAAACATATACGAGAATACGACTTGAAGACCCCTAACTCGTCTCTTGAGCTCCAATGCATCCAAAGCAATCTGTAAATATACTTGTAACGACCTTGATTTTTAGATCTGTTATTGGAATAATCAACTGATTTTAAATATTAAAATATTAATTTTTATAGGTCGAATAATTAAATTTTTTGATATTGGAGATATCCGAATATATAAAATTTGAAAGCTATACAAAATTTTCAAACGCCAATTTCTGAATATGATAAATAAATAAATAAATATATGTATGTATGTATGTAAGCTTCACTATTTCAAATTTATGATAAAATATCTATATGTATATATTCAAAGCTTCATGATGCAAATTTCAAACTTATGATGACAAGGATATATATAAGTATATATACATACGTATATATGTTTATATAATATTGTATATGTAAATATGTATATGGTAAAAATATGTATATGTAAATATAAATATATATATATATATGTATATATATGTATATATATACATATGAAGCTTCATGATGACAATTTCAAATCAAGCATAGGCAAAACATAAAGTCAAGCATACAAATATCAAATCAAGCCCACACATAAATCCAATCATGCACATAATAAATCGAATCAGCCAAAGGTTGAAAAGAAAAGAAAAAATATATGAATTGTGAAGCCTGTACATCAAAATCTCAACCACCTTATTTGAGTACTCCAGCCACCCTATTGCTTACTCTGCACACTTCCTTTCTCTTATATATATATATGGCCGAGCTTATTCATTTATAAAAATTACTGCTATTAAGAAGAATTAAAAAAAAAGATTGTTCAAAAGCATAGGGAGAAGATTAAGTAGTAGTGTTCATCTATTTGGTATATGTGAGTAAAAAACTTTTTTTTGTTTACTGGTTGTTATATATATATAACTGTGGTTTTTGGATGAATCTTTGAGCTATGTTAAGTGTATATGAACCTGATATGTGTATATATGTATATATTAGTGTGTTCAACATGGACAGTTCCACCTACTCTCATAAACACTGTGCTTCTTCTTCAAAAAGGCTTTACTGTAAATGGTTTTTAATTAAAATGAGTTAACTTCTCAATTTGAAAATCAATATCTCAACTTCCAGCTAGTTTTAAACCTTGATTCCAAAAAAAATATATTTGTTTTAAAGTATAGAACAGTTTAAAATTTATTTCATTCTTTTTCATCAAGCAGAGAGAGAGAGAGAGAAGGACCCATATAACAGTAAGTGGTTCATTATAGCCGGAAATCAAATATCATAATTTAATAAAAAGATTATATGGTTGCAATTGTAATTGAAAAATAGGATATTTAGAAGTTGTTTGAGAATTTATAGTGGCATAAGGAAGGAGGAATTGGAAGATGATCGGAATTAGGCGTGATGTCAAATTTAGGTGACCTAGTTGATTTCTAGGCAAGGCATTTGGCATGGAGGATGCTTGGTGGATGGTGCATCGAGGAAAAATGGCATGGCGATTTTTAGTGGCTCGTGGGAGCTAGAGGATGTTGATTTAGGGTTTAGTATGGTTGTTCGTGGGTCTCGGGTTCATGTGTTAATGGCGATGATGGAGGAAGAAGGGAAGCGTGCGCACCAGAAGGAATAGGTGGCGAAGGTTGAGGTGGAGCTCGGGGTAAATTTTGGTTATGGATGGTGGTTACTGGTGGTCGTGGTAAGGCGTTGAGTGGGGCTGCGTTTTCGTTCCAGTTTGGGTTGAAGATCGAATTTTCGAACGTGGGTTGTGCCGTAGGTACCAGGTAGGTAGGCGAGTTGCTCTGGTGGTGGGCGACGTGTGGAGATGGTCGGCGGTGAGGTGTAGGCTGGAGGCGATGCTTACACGTGCACGTTTCCGTGCACAAAACTCGTGCACGTCTTCGGGTTCAAATGGAAGAGGGGGAAAAGAAAACTGGAAGGGAGGAAGAAGAGTATTGGGCCGGGTTTGCAATTGTATGGGCCGAGTGGTTTTTCTTTAAAATGAAGGAAATTAAATTTGTTCTTATCTTTAATAATCTTCAAATATAAAAAACATTATTTCTTCTTCGTTTTAAATCCAAACGACACGTAGATTTTTGCGTCGAGTTCCTATCGCAAAATATTTTCATCTGGATTAATATTGCCGAGTTTTCTACAATGTAAAATTTAATGATTTTAACAATTAAAGTAAATAAATAAGTAATTTCTTATTTAATTAATTATAGGATAATTAATTAATTATTAAATGATCTGTTTAATGTTAATTAACTAAAATAAATTATTTTATTTAATTTCTTGGATTGACAAATAATCTGGATTTAAAATATATAATTTGACTCAGTTATTTGGGATCAGTTCAGTTCTGAGTTATAAATGGATTTAATATTAAATATAAATCGTTGGCTGAGTTAATGATCTATGTTTTGACTGATATTTCTCTTGAATACTGCTTTCAATTATCTATTGTCGGTGCCATTAAGTAGCCAAACAAATTAAAGTAGTTAGAATAGAACATTGACACCTTTTATTGGAAGTATATCGACTTGTACTGATCACCATTTTGAATGTCAGAAAATGTGATGATTACAAGCAAATTATGTTCGATGGACAAGTCATGATAAAGTAAACATATGGAATGAATTTCCATATGTGAATATTGACACCCTGATTGTAGAATTGTTTATTTTAAACAACTTGGCCTTTAAAAATTTATCGTTTTGGATTCGATGAGACCTGGACCCGTCGTGTTTATGGGCGACGTGGTCTTACGAGATACCTTAGTTTTCAAAGGATTTTAAAAATAGTAATAATTCAAATTGAGTGTGTTTTCTCACGCTGGTTTTCCAGACTGACTCTGGTGTTATTTTATTATAATGCTCAGGTTAGATCGAGTATTACAGATTCAGGTTAGGATGCTATGAAGCTTAGGAGATGAGCAGGATGACAGAGACGTATTCCCGTACTTGTTATTTTGCGCTGTGTGTGTAAACTGTATAGTCAGCATTGGTGAGGACAAGTTATTATAACTATCCAGATTGATTTGTTGATTGTTGTACTCTGATGATTGTATGTATATTAACTGATAGTTATAAAAATCTATTATTATATATTATATTTTGTTCCACTGCGATTTTGTGATTCTATGTTGTTGATTCTGTTTCCTTCTATCTTTTTCTTCTTCACCCCTAATGATCTGGTATTTCCGACGCTTGACTATTTAGCATGTTATACAGTGAACGTATCGATGTCGATTTTCGAAGGTCGAAAATCCCAGGCCATTACACTTGGTATCAGAGCTTTGGTCTAGTGTATACCTAAACTTATAGGATAAGCTCATTGAGTGTATATATGTATAAGAGAGAGCGTATTTGTTATTGATGTAAAAATATTTTGACATTAATAAATGAGATGATTTTAACTTTGATTTTATATAGAATATAAAAGAATGAATTCTATAAACTAAAAAAATCAATCGTGACCGTTGATGATGATTGGATGTTATCTCTTTGTTGATTGATTGTTCGATTAATATGGATGTCTATATTATCGCTTTTTGATTGATGAGTCGTGCTAGGCTAGTTTATGAGCATCGACTATTGGCTGTTGATTTGAGCATTTGACTATGGTTGGAAAATTTTGGTTTTTGAAAAATATTTAACCAATTGAGAAACTGCATGTTTAACATGGATTTTGAAGTGAATATATATTTGAATTTCCCCCTATATCATTTTAAAGAGTAATGGATACCATTTGAAAGTGATATATGAAATATGGTTTATCTAGACATGGTTAATAAATAAATAAATGTTACTCAAACTGAAAATTTAAGAGTTTGGATTCCGAGATTTCGTTTTGAAATTGGTTTTAAGATTCGAAAAATATATAATAGCATAATTTGAAATTATTTTCCAAATAGAACTGTTATAAATGATTTCAAAGTGATTTCAAAAAGGGATTTTCAAAAGATTTATAAGAAATGAAGTCCGGAACTCACTTCTGTTGCTGGAAAATAATTTTTGGTGATGTCTGGAGCATCATTGGCATTCATTTTCGAGTTTCAAAGTGGGGGATGCCACTTTAGTAGCTTTGCTACTCGATTATTTATGAAACCGATTTGATTCAAATCCATATAGTATGACTTGATATTCGAAAGAAATATGTACATATTTATTTCAAACGATTTGAAAAAAAACCGGTGTTTAGTTCTCGAATTTTGGATTGAATTATATTATGAACACATGTATCCTATGCATTAGGATTGATTGATTGATTGATTGTGCATCTTGTTGAGATGATTGATTGCCGATTTCCAATTTCGAATTGGAATTTGATTTTTCTGACTATTCTGAATAGTTGAACACTTCCAAATTGAGAATTAATTTTCAAAGCTAAGAATTTTGGAAAGTATATAAAGTTTAGTTTTTAAAATTTTAAAATAAAAAATAATGGAAGTTGAACAAGTTTTAAAAAGCTAAATATTTTGATAAGTAAATTGTATAAGCTTATTTTGAATTATACAAGTATGAAATTTAGTTTTGAAATGTTCTTAAATGAAAAGAGTTTTAAGAAATGTTTTGAATGTAGTAAATATTTATAAAATCATATTTTTTGCAAATTGATTTTTCTTAAGCAGTTCCAACTTTGCGTAAATATGAGAAATAGTTTTGAAAGGTTAATAATGGAATTTGTTTCAAGAAACAATTTGAACCTAGTAAATGTTTATGAAAAAGAAAAAAAAGAAAAAAAAATTTGATTTGGAAGTTTTCGAACCTATATAAAATGAATTGTAAAAGTATGAAGTAAATTCAAAAACTATTGATTTTGTAAGGTACTCGATCTGAAAAGCGATGATCTTATATATAACGGAATTATATAAGAATGATATATTCGAAATTGATGATTTGAAAAGGTACTATATGTAGTATGATATACATTTTGAGATTGAAGATATGGGAAGTACCTTCTGTTGACTATCTACTTTGTGGCCACATTGTGGATACATTCTATTGATTCTTTGATTTGATCACAGATGGACTTGGGTGGATCCAGAAATGGGTCCTAATCGATATAGGTTGTCCGAACATAATACTCATGAGTTTCCTTTGACTCGGCTGCATAGCGAAATTCGTAGGGCTGTCAAGGTTTACGGTTATGGATGTTACCCGGGGGAACCAGGCGAAACCATTGTGTAACGGCGATCTATGGTCGTTTTCGGCGTAATTCGCTTGGTAGAGCGATTTCCTTGAGGTACAGATGTTTCTTGGGGGAACCAAGCGAAATAATTGTGTATCGGCAGTCCACATGGCGTAATTCGAGGGGGCAGATGATTGCCTTGAGTCTATGGGTGATAGCGACGTAACCACCGGTGTTACTATTAAGTAGACTACGATCCATGAGAGTGTTTTGCATAGCATAATTCGTAGAGCAGTGATTACTCACAGGTACGGATGTCACCTGGAGGACCCAGGCGAAACCATTGTGTATCTGTGATCTATGGTTGTTTTGGACGTCATGGCGTAAGACGTGGGGCAGTGACTGCCTAAAGTCGCCTGAGGCCGCGTTGCTCTATCCTCTCGACTTAGCGAGAGAGCGACCATAGGGACTACGTTCCATGACGATCCCGTTCGTTTGATTTCGGTGATTGGATTGTACTTTCCATATCTATTTTAAAAGTTTCCAAGTATTTTCACTGGGTGTTAAAATGGGTTTGCTAAGTACTTATAGAATCTGGTCTTGCACCTGATCAACGTATTACTAGATTCTGTAAGGACGAGGATAAACTTGTTGAAACATCGAGTTATGAAAGTATTTTCGGAAGGAAAATTTTCTTCGATATAAAAGTATTTTTAACAAAGAAAATTTTCAAACATTTAAGTATTTTGTTATAAAAGAAATTTTAACAAAGACAATTTTCAAACATTTAAGAATTAAAAAAGAAAAAAAACCAAAATAAAAATGGTTAAATATTGGAATAAAAATCCAAACTTGAATTATAAAATGAATTTGAACACAAGTCAAACCAATTGAAGTGGTTTTTGAAATAAAAATTAGATATTGAATTATAAATTGGAAGTGAACTAATTGGATAAATTAATTAGTTAATTGAATACAAAAAATGGAACTTAACTTGGTTAAGTAAATTGGATTGTGGATTAGAATTGAAATTGAATGTAGAACTTGAGTTATAAATGAAATTCTACTTAAATATAAGCGAATTAAATATATGTTGAAATGTGATCGAATAAAATAGAAATGGATTGAAATGGTGATGACTTAAGTTATGAATAAATTCAATTTAAATGTAAACAAATTGATTATGGCTTTGGGATATTATTTAAATGAATTCGATTATGAAATTAAGTTTTGAAGTGGAAATGAATATATATGTTGTATAAAAGGTTATAATAAACCTTAATATTAATTTTATTAAATGATTCTCAAATAATATAGTGAAAATTGAGATATGCCAAGAAAATGGAAATACAAATCAATCGACGGTAAATAAATTGAGTAACAATCAATTTAAGTGAAATGGAATTTGATTGCAATGGAAATAAACTTAAGCTATATAGTTGAAAGAATTGGAGATAAACGAATTAACTTAAGTTAATATTTTTGGATGGAGCTTAGCTAAAATAAATTTATGAAATGGTTCATAAATAAATTGGCATAGATTGGATTGTTGTTGAACACAGAATTGAGAAAACAAGGTTTTGTGAATAAATTGAATGTGGATTAATAATATTTGATAAATTGATTTGGAATCTATTTAAAATAGTTATAAGCTTAAGTGATTATTTTATTAAATGAATATCACCGAATTTGCATGGAAAAATTGTCGTATGACGTAAACGGAAGTAAACAAAATTTTGTGAATCAATGGAAAGTGGATAAATTGATTTGAATCAATTTGTGATAGATATGAGAATGATGTGTGTAATTATGAATTGAATGCTAGTAAATTGTTTGTGAATCATTTGAAATGCATGAAATGGAATATAAATTGATTGAAAGTGGCTAAGTTAGTATTGGAACCTTATAATTGTTTTAAATACATGTGTAACATGTTGGTTTATGCCATCTAGGTGTTTGCATTAGTAAAATGAAGGCGAGGTCGTTTAATTTCGTAAATTATGAAACTTGCATGTTTATTGAGTAAGTACAAGTATACGGGAGACTGTGGATAGAATGAGGGAAGCCTATCCAGAGATGATGTTAGGATAGCTAGTTGTTGGTTTGTATAGTGTATGCCTTGTTTGCTATGGTTGTCAGTGTATTACTTATGTATGTGCTTTACGATATAAATATATGACTTTTTGTTATGGCTTGAATTATCTCTTTACTTTCTAATTTCGGGGACGAAATCCTTTTAAGGGAGGAGAATGTAATGACCCAGATTTTTAGCATCTGTTACTGGAATAATTACTAATTTTAAATATTAAAATATTAATTTTTATAGGTCGAATAATTAAATTTTTTGATATTGGAGATATATGAATATATAGATTTTGAAAGCTATCTAAAATTTTCAAACGCTAATTTCTGTATATGATAAATATATATATATATATATATATATATATATATATATGTATGTATGTAAGCTTCACTATTTCAAATTTATGATAAAATATCTATATGTATATATTCAAAGCTTCATGATGCAAATTTCAAACTTATGATTATAAGGATATATATAAGTGTATATATATATGTATATATGTTTATATAATAATATATATGTAAATATGTATATGGTAAAAATATGTATATGTAAATATAAATATCTATATACATGTATATATACATATGAAGCTTCATGATGACAATTTCAAATCAAGCATACACTACACAAAACATAAAGTCAAGCACAAAAATATCAAATCAAGCCCACACATAAATCCAATCATGCACATAATAAATCAAATCAGCCAAAGGTTGAAAAGAAAAAAAAAGGTATATGTAGTGTGAAGCCTGTACATGCAAAATCTCAGCCACTCTATTTGAATACCCCAGCCACCCTATTGCTTACTCTGTACACTTCCATTCTCTTATATATATATTTGGCCGAGCTTATCATTTATGAAAATTTCTGCCATTAAAAACAAAGAAAAGAAATTGATTGTTCAAAAGCATAGGGAGAAGATTAAGCAGCAGTATTCATCTATTTGATATCTATGAGTAAAACACTATTTTATTTTTGTTTACTGGTAGTTATATATATAACTGTGGTTTTTGGATAAATCTTTGAGCTATGTTAAGTGTATATGAACCTGATATGTGTATATATGTATATATTAGTGTGTTCAACATGGACAGTTCCACATACTCTAATAAACACCGTGCTTCTTCTTCAAAAAGGCTTCACTGTAAATGGTTTTTAGTTAAAATTAGTTAACTTCTCACTTTGAAAATCAATATCTCAACTTCTAGCTAGTTTTAAACCTTGATTCCAAAACAAAAATTGTTTGTTTTAAAGTATAGAATAGTTTAAAATTTATTTCATTCGTTTTCATCAAGTAGAGAGAGAGAAGGACCCATATAACAGTAAGTGGTTCATTATAGTTGGAAATCAAATATCATAATTTAATAAAAAGATTATATGGTTGCAATTGTTATTGAAAAATATGATTTTTAGGAGTTGTTTGAGAATTTATAGTGGCATGTGGAAGGAGGAATTGGAAGATGATCGGAATTGGGCGTGATGTCAAATTTAGGCGACGTAGTTGATTTTGAGGCAAGGAGTCTGGCATGGAGGTGCTCGGTTGATGGCGCATCGAGGAAAAATGGCATGGCTATTTTTAGTGGCTCGTGGGAGCTAGACGCGGTCGATTTAGGGTTTAGTGTGATTGTTCGTGGTCTTGGGTTCGCGTGTTAATGGCGATGATAGAGGAAGAAGGGAAGCGTGCGCACCAGAGGGAATAGGTGGCGAAGCTTGTGGTGGAGCTCGGGGTAAATTTGGGTGATGGATGGTGGTCACTGGTGGTCGTGGTGAGGCGTTGAGTGGGGCTGGGTTTTTGTTTCAGTTTGGGTTGAAGATCGAATTTTCGAATGTGGGTTGTGCCGTGGGTACCAAGTGGGTAGGCGAGTTACCCTGGTGGTGGGCAACGTGTGGAGATGGTCGGCGGCGAGGTGTAGGCTGGAGGCGATGCGTACACGTGCTCGTTTCCGTGCACAAAACTCGTGCACGTCTTCGGGTTCAAATGGAAGAAGGGGAAAAGAAAACTGGAAGGGAGGAAGAAGAGTATTGGGCCGAGTTTCCAATTGTATGAGCCGAGTGGTTTTTCTTTAAAATGAAGTAAATTAAATTTATTCTTATATTTAATAATCTTTAAATTTAAAAAACATTATTTCTTCTTCGTTTTAAATCCAAACGATGCGTAGATTTTTGCGTCGAGTTCCTATCGCAGAATATTTTCATCTGGATTAATATTGCCGAGTTTTCTACAATGTAAAATTCAATGATTTTAACAATTAAAGTAAATATATAAGTAATTTCTTATTTAATTAATTACAGGATAATTAATTAATTATTAAATGATCTGTTTAATGTTAATTAACTAAAATAAATTATTTTATTTAATTTCTTGGATTGACAAATAATCTGGATTTAAAATATATAATTTGACTCAGTTATTTGGGATCAGTTCAGTTTCGATTTATAAATGGATTTAATATTAAATATAAATCATTGGCTGAGTTAATGATCTATGTTTTGACTGATATTTCTCTACAATACTTTTTTCAATTATCTACTGTCGGTGCCATTAAGTAGCCAAACAAATTAAAGTAGTTAGAATAAAACGTTGATAAGTTTTATTGGAAGTAAATCGACTTATACTGATCACCATTTTGAATTTCATAAAATGTGATGATTACAAGCAAATTATGTTCGATGGACAGGTCATGATAAAGTAAACATATGGAATGAATTTCCATATGTGAATATTAACACCCTGATTGTAGAATTGTTTATTTTAAACAACTTGGCCTTTAAAAATTTATCGTTTTGGATTCAATGAGACTGGGACCCGTCGTGTTTATGGGCGACGTGGTCTTATGAGATACCTTCGTTTTCAAAGGATTTTAAAAATAGTAATAATTCAAATTGAGTGTATTTTCTCATGCTGGTTTTCCTGACTGACTCGGGTGTTATTTTATTATAATGCTCGGGTCAGACCGAGTATTACAGATTCATGTTAGGATGCTATGAAGCTCAGGAGACGAGCAGGATGACGGAGATGTATTCCCGTACTTGTTATTTTTTGTTGTGTGTATAAACTGTATAGTCAGCATTGTTGAGGACAAGTTATTATAACTGTCTAGATTGATTTGTTGATTGTTGTATTATGATGATTGTATGTATATTAACTGATACTTTTGTATAATAATCTGTTATTATATATTATATTTTGTTCCACTGTGATTATGAGATTCTGTGTTATTGATTATGTTTCCTTCTATCTTTTTCTTCTTCACCCCTAATGATCTAGTATTTCCGGTGCTTGACTATTCGGCATGTTATACAGTGAACGTATGTTTGTCGATTTTCGAGGGTCGAAAATCCCGGGCCATTACAATACTCGATCTGACCCGAGCATTATAATAAAATAACAACCGAGTCGGTATGGAAAACCAGCGTGAGAAACTCAGATCACAAGGAATTTATTTATTTATCTTGTAAAACCTTTTCAAATCAAAGGTATCTCGTAAGACCACGCCACACATAAACACGGATGTGTTTTTACCTTACGATAACCAAAACACTTTTATAGAAAATCCAGTGGTATTATGATAATGTCTAAGGTACAAATACATATTAATCATAGCCGAAATTGTTACATTATTAAATTTCGGCATAATAGGTGTACAATCAAGTCCGAAGGCAC
The DNA here is from genome assembly GCA_030737815.1 of Allium fistulosum. NCBI lineage: Eukaryota > Viridiplantae > Streptophyta > Magnoliopsida > Asparagales > Amaryllidaceae > Allium > Allium fistulosum. The sequence goes on along the minus strand of CM060903.1, from coordinate 761,796,433 downwards.
TTATTGGAGAATGGATTCCAACTATGAAAAGGTAGGGGTCTACCTACCGAATCCGTACACCTCTGGTGAAATGTACGGGAGGTCACAACGCATTGCACCTCTGCTACTTTGGACCGGCCCTACCCCTTACTGGATAGCGCCGAATATGATCACCCCTTAGTTGCGATCAAACAACCATAATGGGCCCCAAAGCATACATAGAGATATCGACACTAGATCTTGGGATGATCATACACTGATGGGAGCGACCCACATAGCCCTGCTACACGTCCCTGCTTTAGTCATTTTCCCGGTTGATGAGGCTTGAGGCTACGATTACTTTTTTATATAGCAACCATCTTGGAATGCTAACATTGCCTTCCAAGCAGCAATGCAGTGCCAGCATTCATCCATACAAGTTCGTTCTAGTTCTGAACGAAACCGAAGGCACTACCTCTACTACATCCATTTTGGAATCACCCTCAGGATTAGTAGCAAGTAGCCCTTGCACTTCAAAACTCCATCTTCGATTCCATACTCTTTCAAATGTCTTCAGTTCGAAACGCTTGAGTTGGATCGAAGTGTTTTTCGGATAACATATCCGATCCCGGTCTCTTCAAAACAACTTTCGATAATTCCGGTAAACACAACCCCGGTTCTTTAGGAAATAAGCAGATAAAAGATAAGAGCGGTGTTCACCTCCTAACCATTAGTGGATGGATTTCCTTATCATTTATCCTAGAAGAACGAAATGAATTTATACGTACAGTATAGCACCACCGACGGTAACTGTACCATATAATTTCCGTGTTTCTCCTAGATATTTCCAAAGTTACGTTTTGGTCCAGATTTGGTAGTTGGTTATTTAACTATCAAATAAACAAACAATCAAACATTGATTCATTTCCATATGGGATCCTCTAAGCCTTTATTAATTAATATTTAATTAATAAAATCACTTTATAAAACTTTACCAAAGGATCTTTTCTAAAACACTTTTCCCAAACCCCTTACATCCCTTTTACTTGGAAAACAACTTAAAAAATTAACAAAAACATTTGGAAAATTCTCTCTTCTGACATTCCATATTAAATGGCCAAACCATTCCCTTTCAAAACATCACTTACTATAAAACCCGTTCACTTTATAAAACCCATTCACTTATTCCTTATACAAATTCTTTTATAAGTTCACTTCACATTTCAAACCTCTTTATAATTTTTCAAACTTAATTTAAAACGTCTTTCAAAAATATCTAAAATGATTTATAAAATCTCTTTCTATTTTTACAACTACTTAAAAATCTTCCTTCATATTTCCTTTATAGAATCTCCTTTATAAAATATCATTTTCAAGATATCATTTGTAAATCACTTTAGGTAAAACCTTTTATTTAACAAACCCCTTTTTAAAAACAAGATATTATTTAAAAATACCTTTATAAAATAATAATAAAAATTAAAAATCATTTATAACTTTTAAACCTAAATTGATTAAAGAATTAAAGCTAATTCAAAAACATACTTTAGTAATTCGAAAAGAGGCTTAGCAATCCCAATGGTGCTATTTTAAGTTACCATTCAGTTTCCATTTCAATTCACTTAACAGTTATTTACATAGATCAACATATATGTAAATACACTCATATCCAAATCAAGGAATAACATGTCAATATGAACTAACTAGCATATACATATCCCAATAACATAATAGCAGGTTGGTGATTTTTCCTGCTAAACAGATGTCCAAACAATTCAACCAATTCATAGCAGAACAGTGATTTATTTTGCTAACACATGTCCACACAAACAAACAAACAAACAAACAATTTATAGAAGAATGATGATTTATTCTGCTAACACGTGTCCAAACAACCCAACAATCTACATTATAACTCATTCACAGTTATATGGTTTCTTAATGGTATCAACACTTGAATCACTTATATTCAAAACCATCTTTGAAAATGAAGTACCTTTGAACCATTTTACTTTTGAAAACCAAAGGATTTAAAACTTTTAAACCCTTTTAAAAATAATTAAATCCTTATTTAAATCATAATTAATTTTAATTGAATCTTAACTTAATTTAATTAAATAGTTAAACAATAATTAACTATTAATTAAACCCAATTTAATCCTTTATTAATTATTAAACAATTAATTAAACCTTCATTGATAATTAAATGTTAATTAATCTCAATTAATTAACTAATATTTAATTAAACTTAAACAATAAATTAAACCTTTAATAAATAATTTATTATAAATTAAATCTTTAATCAAATAATTAAACCCTTGATTAATAATTAATCCTATATTTAATTAATGATAAATCAAATATAAATAATTTACTTAACCCATTCTTAATTTACTTAATTAATATTTAATTAAAATAAATCTTAACTTTAAAGATAACTAATCTTTATTTAATTAAAGGTAATAAACCTTGTTAACATTTAATTAATTATCAGTTACTATAACCTAATTAATTAACAATTAATTAGTAAATCCTTAATTAACTTTTAAAAACATTATTATTTATTTTTTAAAATATTTACAAAACACTTTGAAGTATAAAACTAAACTTTGCAAAAAAGAAAAAAATCGGATTTTTAAGCGAACTTCATCCATAGTGACTATGGCTATGGATACCCGTAAGCTTTTACTTGTTTCTATCCTTCTTTTGAAAACATTACCTTAAAGCTCACCAAATTTCTAAAAACAAAAATAAGTATTTAAAACTAAAACAAGTTTAAATCTAACCAAATATTCGATTTTTAAAAAATAAAAGCATAACTTTTTTACACAAGATTCCAAATTCTCCAATACCCTACAAAGGTACCAATTTCTTCTTAGCTTATACATTACATACCCAAGTCCATACACAACCATAACATCCAGGATAACATCATGCTATAAACATAAGCAAGATCTAATCTATAACCATTTAGACTTCACATTCAAGTCTAAGCTCCTTACGTATCCAAGCAACAAGTGTGTGTGTGTGTGTGTGTGTGTGTGTGTGTGTATAACCATCACATGATAAATTAACTGATACTAATCATCACCTCACACAATATATTAACTAACATAAAAGTAAAAACTTTCCCAAAAATTCATAGTTTACTCACCGGAAATCCTTTGAAAACTTGACACACTTTGAAATTCGGGAAGCTTGGAAAACCACAAATTCTTCTCGAAAATGGGTCATTTTGCATTCGAATTTTGGACCCTTTCCTCTCGGATTTGGAAAAGTGGTCAAAAGGAAAGTTTTGGATTATTCTTTCCTCTATCATTTAGAAAAAAGAATTACTCAAAAAAGTTAAATTTGAGGACGTTATGGCCAAAACAATGAGGGGTATTTTCAGACATCAAAATCTAGGTCCAAAAATACTCTTGCAAAAAAATGAATTTTTGGAGCATCTAAGATCGAAATAAGAAAAAGTGGTAAACTACAAAGTTGTAGCCACTAGAAATATACATGATTTGAAAAAAAAAAAATCTGGTTTGGAGTATTTTGTAAGACGTTTTGGCCGAAACCGTTTCAGGTAAAATGGAAGAAATTTAAATGAAAAAGAAGAAACCTTTAAACAAGTTTGTACTAAGATTTTAAATGGAAAAGAAAGATTTTTATAACTTATAACATGTAAGAGAAGCTATTAAAATTACCTTAGAGCTTATGAAATTAGAAAATGGAAGAGAGAAAATGGAAAAAGAATTTGGAAAAAATAGTTTTTATAGTATGTAAACAAGTGAGATTACCAAAATACCCTTGTACTTTACCCTCCTCTCATTACACGCCACCTCACCCATGCATGCATCCATGTCTCCTCCTAACACTGCCTGCATGTATAAATATTAGTACCTGAGGTTGCCATTATGTCATTTCATGTCTCTAATGACATGACTTTTAATATTTTAGTTGCCAATGTGTCACATTGATGATTATCTTAACTTAATTAATTTTGTTAAACAAAATATATATTATTAATCCCACATTATATACTTAGTATATGTGTGCATATATATACAAAAGTGTACACAACATTACAAACAACTTTATATGATGAAACATCAAAAATTCGGAAAACAGTTTCCGACCACATTTTCTGTTTTTCATCGAACTATATATTTTTGTAAACAAATTTTGAAAACTATTTCACCATTATTATTTATTATTAAAATGATTTTTATTTTCATTATAAAACCGTTTATTTGAATATTTAAAATTAATTAAGTATTCACACATCAAAGCAGTGAAATTCCGGGTCGTTACAACATACGTAGTTGGAATATGATGAGCAACATTAATAAGAATAACATCATAAATTTCAATTGTTGAAATTGATGCAATAGATTCGTTATTAAATAGGCTCAAGTTAATTCGGATTTACTCACAAAATTATCGCTTGATACGACTTTATGTTTGGTACATATGTGTTGAAATGGAAAATACTAGTAATAATTTAGAATGGACTGTTTGTACATAACAACCAAAGTGTCCTGAAGTCTGTGGAAGCGATATTGAATTTGTGGATTTTAGGATATGATTCAAGAAATGATACGAAAGTATCATTTTATAAGCATCAGAATTGAATAGTTATTTTGATAGAAATATCAAATAGTTTGATTTTCAATCAAAACGCAAAGGAAGCGTGTGTTCATAAGAAAGAACATCAAAAGGTACATAAATACTTCTAAACCATAAGTAACAACATAATGCCGATTGTTAACATGTACTTGTGTTAAAATCAGCTTTGAGTGTTTTACGTTGGATTTGTAAATGACGTTTTTATAGCAAGTATAAAAGATATTAGGAATGTATCAAACGATACGTAAGGACACCTTATTAAAATGTTTAATAAGGAACATGTAAGATGGATTCCTTATATATTGGCAATAGAAATTATTATATATATTATATTGTCTATGATATCGTGATTTGTTTATATGTTTGATACATGAAGCAAATATCAAATCCAAATTGATATAAGTAAATGGTTGTTTGAGATGTTCTTGTGTATTTATGAAATACTAGAGAATTGTTCATAGAAACAACAAACTCCTTATGAAGGAGTGTTCGGACTCAAAATCTGATAAGTGATATTGAGTACAATATGTCAATAATAAATTCAAGTTAAGAATATTTAAGTTGGAAATGATCCAAATAAAACATTGTGGGTAATTCAATGAAAAGGCTAAGTACATTGTCTTGAATAGTGTCACGATAAAGCAATGTATAAATATAAATGTACAAGTTTATTACCAAGCTAGGGGTGATTCCAAGTATTAAGAATACTAATCATTATTATTATATGACAACAATTTAATAATTAGAGCTCACTAAAAGTCGAGAGACACACTCCGAATTGTTCCACATGATAATGGTAGTTTATTAGCATCAGAGAGAGCTAATTAACAAAATAAAACATAATAGCATACCCGTTCACAGAGGGACTGACCTGTAACACTCTAAAAATTTAAGCGGAAATTTATTTAAAGAATTAATTTCTAATATAATAAGGGAAAAAATGAAATTTTCACAAACGTCCGAATTTGGCTACGAAACTTGCACCGTGTTATTCGTAGCGATTTTCTGGACAATTTTTATATATAATGTTTTAAAATCGGAGCTAATATGAAGAAGTTGTAAACATGTGAAATTTCAAAATAAAAAATGATTAAATAATTAATTAAGGAAACAAATATTTTAAAAATAGAAAGCTCCATTGATCGTAAAAGTTTCGAGCGATGGAGACTAGATTGTATATTTTTGAACGGTCAATATTGGCTTGCACCGCTATAAATATCATACTAATGTAACCCTAATTCACAAATTATAATCAGTACGTCCAAACTCTGGTTCTTTGAAACTCAAATCTCTTCCTCATCAAATCACAAACTTTTCAAAGTAAATAAAAATAAAAATAGAGAGATTGAAGAAGATTAAATCAAGCGAAGATCTAGCGAATTGAAGGAGATTCTAGTGTAATATTGGGGATAGCTTTGGTTTGAGGTAAGTGGGTTTATTGTTAATTACCCTATTTGATTTAGGTTATTAGAAATTAAATTAAAAACATTGTCTAATTGAATTGGAAATTTAATAGTATTCAAATGAATATGATTTCCCTCTTCTAATCTAGATCTAACTAACGTTAACCTATAAATTAAGAAATTGGTAGATCTAAATATAACCCATTGATGTTGACGCTAAACCTTGGTTAAACCGATTTCTACAAACTGAAATTGAATATGGAATATTAATAATTACAAACTATATATTCGGTTAACTGAAATTCTGGTTATAAATTTATTATAATGGAATTTGGGAACAATGATCATTAACGAACGAAAATGAACGATAATCTGTTATTAAAAACAATAAACAATGATGACCGGTCGATCGCTCCAAGAGCAAGCGATAAACCAGTTAGCATTTTCTGAGCGCAGTATGAACCTCGGCCTAAGGCCTTGGTTAGAAATAAATTAGTGGTGTATATATATATGTTTGTATGTATATATATGTATGTATGTATATATATATGTATGTATGTATGTGTATATATATGTATGTATGTTGGTATAAGTAGGGAAGCTAGTTCCCTATGTGGCGGCACTAGGACATTGCTGGATTCGATGAATGTTATTTATCCAGTAGGGGTCAATATTCGACGGAGGTGATTCTATAGCAAATTACACTCACATGAGGTTCTCCGTTGGATGCGCAACACTGACGATAATGCCTGATGGAGTGTGCGACCTGATGCAGTGCAATAAGAGACGTTACGTTACCGTTGAGAGGTGGACATGGATGCAGCGACGATGAGACACTTCAATGAGTCGGCATTGCAGGCTCCCCCTCAACGCGTAATTAGGATACGTGTAGCCCTAGTTGTGGGAAATGTTATCCCATGGTGGTAACTGCAGGGAAACTTATGTTGGATTAGTTACGTGTAGTCATAGTTTTGGGAAATATAGTCTCATGGTGGAAATTTGTAGGGAAACCTATGTGGAATAATTCTAGAAGCAATTAGCCAATTGTTAGTTGTCTTGATGTGCGATTAGTTGTTCGACCCTAAGTATAAGACTGCATAAGTCATTAGTGTAGGTGTGTATTGAGCTATTCAGCTAAACCTTTTTAATTAAGAAACAAGTAATTCAAGGACACTTGTAGGGCACCCTTGGTCACATAGAGTGTTATTAAAGTCAATTGCATGTGATCACCATATATTAATAATGTACTCATACACTAGACTTTTATCTGACCTACCCCTTTTCCTTTCTTTTTCCCTTCCACTTGACTTTGATTATAGTTAAATCATGGCATGACGTCCATCGAACTACTATAATTGAGTCGAGTGGAAGCATTGGAAGTGAAACACTATTTAAGAGAGGATTCATTTCCTTAGTTATATAAGGTCAGTATCATGGTCAACTGAAGTCAACTTAAAGTCAAAGTCTCTGGCCATAGCATTTTGGTTAATAATAACTGTTATTATTGAACCAATGACTATATGTTTGGACTATAGAGTTGAATATAGACAATATTAGAATTTTGACCATTACTAATTCCATAAGTCCAAAGTGATATAACTTTGACGAAGAGAATTAGTGTAAATAATAGTCACAACCTGGTAAAGCTTAACAAAGTAAAATTGGGTTTGACCGAAACCAAGTAAGCAACAAATTTGGCTAAAATGTCACACACCTACCTATAATATGCATGGCTCATAAAATATTTTTTTTATTTAATTAATTTAATATATTATTTAATTATATATAAGCTATATAACTTAATTCTATATTCTATTCTATACAAAATATGGTTTTATAATTTTATATGTGAAGTTTCATATATAAAATACTTTAAGTAGAAATATTTTTTTTCTACTTATATATTATTATAAAATATTATTTAAACTAATTACTTATTTAAATTAATTATATCAATATAGTCATGTATTATAAAATAGTGAATATTAGGCTCAGGTCCCTAATAAGTTTCAAAATACACAAAAACCCCAGTAAAAAAAGTATGTAAATTAGGTCCCTAGAATTAAGTTACTAAGTAATTGCATATAGTTATGCAATTATTCACTGAATAATTGCAGACATTTATGCAATTATATCCAAAAGTTGTATAAATTTATGCAATTTTTTCGGTTAATAATTGCGGAAATTTCTGTAATTTCTTTGGTGAATAATTGCTGAATTTTCCGCAAATTTTTGAAAAAATTGCGGAAATTTCCGCCATTTTTTGGTGAATAATTGCGGAAATTTCCGTAATTTTTTAGTGAATAATTGTGGAAATGTCTGCAATTTTTTGATATAATTGCATAAATGTCTGCAATTATTTACTGAATAATTGCATAAGTGTATGCCATTATTCGGTAACTTAATTCTAAGGACCTAATTTACAAACTTTTTTTTTGTGGGGTTTTTGTGTATTTTGAAACTTATTAGGGACCTGTGCCAAACTGTCCCTATAAAATATGTTTTATAATTTGTAAAGTTAAATTACCATTTAATACATTTAATACATTATATATATATAAATATATAGATAATTTATTATTTTAAATTCGGCCGAAATTTAAAGTAGATTTTAAAATTGTTTGTAAATTATAAAATTTTATATTAAATATTCAAATAATAAAATACCACTTACATTTTTTAAAAATTCAAAATCCAAAATTATGATTTAAAATATATTTAATTTAATTTTTAATTATTATTCGTATGGGTATTAATTTAAAATATTTATATTTAATAAAAATCAATTTTGTACCATGCACATTATCAGGTATATATATTTTTTAATATATATATATATATATATATTGTAACGCCCCACCTCTATACCCACGCTAACCAAGAACACTACGATGTAGTGCTGTCAATTAGCACGGAGAATAAGGCTGTTGAGGAGCGACCATCCATGTAACTTCTTTGCGCGAGCACCGATATGTCAGATAGAATATAATGCATATCTTTTAAAGAGGAAATCCAACATACCGATACAAACACAAAGCTATCACACGGTGGCGATATATAATCTTCGGAAACAAATATAGAAATAAACATAACACAAATCAGTCACAGACAATTCATATCACAAAGGCGGAATAAGATATGAATATTACACCTAAAAGTGTACATCAGAGTAGTGGTCAAATAAGATCCACAATAACACAAAAGAATAGATACAAGTGCAAGACAATAGAATACGTATACATCAAGGAGTCTCATCACAAATTCATACAACAAAAACCTACTAAACTAGAGTAGTTAGCCAAAAGTCAGAAGATGGCTCCAGATAAGAAGTCATGATGAAGCACCTGTAAAAACTCAGTCTGACCCGAGTATTATTTAAGAAGAAAATAATAAACGGATCAGTCTAGCTATAATTATCAGATAAAATGAGATAGAATATGAGATATGATAATAGAACGTATGATAACAAAAAGGTGTCATACTATGAAAAGTATACATTAGAAATCCCACAAAAGTCATGCAATATCTCAATAATCTCAAAACAGAGAAAAGAATGTCATATTCTTAATTTAATTCACCAAGCCACACTAAAATGACATACTCATCAATGTCAATGGTAAAAGCTGGTGAATCATAAATTTCCAGAAATCACAAGAAAAGGATGGCCAATCCCAAACAGGAGCATGAATGCCGGTACATTGACGCAGTGCAAACGGTACGTCCAATGAACCAGAAAGCCAAGACATCGATGTAGTACAAACGGTACATCAGATGAATCAAACATTGACGCAGTGCAAACGGTACGTCCAATGAATCGGAAAGACAGAGACATCGATGTAGTACAAACGGTACATCAGATGAATCGAACATTGACGCAGTGCAAACGGTACGTCCAATGAATTGAACAATGACGCAGTGCAAACGGTACGTCCAATGAATCAGAAAGACAATACAATTCAGAACATTGACGTAGTGCAAACGGTACGTCCAATGAATCAGAAAGCCAAGACATCGATGTAGTACAAACGGTACATCAGATAAATCTAACATTGACGCAGTGCAAACGGTACGTCCAATGAATCAGAAAGACAGAGACATCGATGTAGTACAAACGGTACATCAGATGAATCGAAACACATTAAAAGTACTTGGGTTGCCAGCCCACAAAGAAATGAGACGAAGCTCAATAAAATGAAGTACAGTCCTTCATATGGACAAAGAGACATCACACAATTGCTAGTCTAAATCATAAAATGATCATCATGATCAGCGAGAAGTGTCAATCACACCAAGCTAGTAAATATATGAGTTTAGCTTCATGTCCCATAACCACTTGCTTAACTTAAATATTTACGAACAAGCTGTAAATCTTCACTAGGAAATTGTCACGAAAAGGGTTCAATCGAACAAGTCCAAGAGCTAACCGACGAAGTGAACGCAAGCGTTTCATACCACTCGTTTTACTAAGTCGTTTAAGTCGATTTCTCATTCGAGTGAAGTAAAGGCTTGTATATACAAGTAGATTGAAAATCGGTTTGAGAAAACGAACTTTAGATATTTAAAATAGTGTTGAAATCGCTTTGATGAAAGAGTTTTGATATTTACTATTAGGTTTGAAACCTTCATATATCTTTAAAGTGACAAGTCATAATACGATTGTAGAACAAATCAATTCACGTTCGAAGACGTGAGTAAAGTCCAAAGAAGTCAATCCCAAAACCATCAAAGTAGAAATTCTGATAATTGTTTTTCAGAAGAGATTGCCTACGCAGAGTAATACGGGGTTCGACCTGCCCGGTCAGGTCGCGGGGGTCCAGGGGGCAGCGCCCACGGCGGGGTGCGGGGCAGCGCCCCGTCACGGTATGACTTAGAGAAGGCAGGCTGGTCAAGCGTCCTAAGGAAAAGTAGGTCATACGACCTAAGGGAAGACTGCCGTGCAACCTAGCTGAAGAACAGGTAAAATGACTAAGTACTAACTCGCGAACGACTTACGACTTAAGGGAGGCAAGCGACTTACGACTTAAGGGATAAGGTCATACGACCTAAGTGGAGAATGCCACGCGACTTAGCAGAAGAACAGGTCGAACGACCTAAGGGAAAAACAGGTCAAACGACCAAGTACTAACTCGCGAACGACTTACGACTTAAGCCTCTATTCGAGCTACGAGCTAAGGCTGGAACGACCTAGTGGAGTTAGGTCGGGGACGACCTACGACTTAAGGTCATACGACTTAACGGTTTAAAAGCCAACGACCTAGGACTTAAGAGCCATACGAGCTACGACTTAAGCTCAAATACGAGCTACGACTTATCACTTAACTCGCGAACGACCTAGCGAAGGCAGAACACCCAGAACGACTTAACACTTTAACTCGAGAACGACTCAGGCCTTTAACTCGTGAACGACTCAAGCCAGGCGAACAGAAATACACGCGCGCGACTTAAGCCCTTAACTCGTGAACGACTCACGACTTAGACTTAACTCGTGGACGACTCAGCGAAGGCCAGAACACCCAGAACGACTTAACACTTTAACTCGAGAACGACTCAGGCCTTTAACTCGTGAACGACTCAAGCCAGGCGAACAGAAATACACGCGCGCGACTTAAGCCCTTAACTCGTGAACGACTCACGACTTAGACTTAACTCGTGGACGACTCAGCGAAGGCCAGAACACCCAGAACGACTTAACACTTTAACTCGAGAACGACTCAGGCCTTTAACTCGTGAACGACTCAAGCCAGGCGAACAGAAATACACGTGCGCGACTTAAGCCCTTAACTCGTGAACGACTCACGACTTAGACTTAACTCGTGGACGACTCAGCGAAGGCCAGAAACGACTTAAGGCCAGAAAAATCACCAAAACGCTGAAAATTGAAGTTTTTCGCCAATCCAATTCAAACCAAATGCAAATGTTGATGCAAATGCAATAGGGGATCATTCCCAACAGTCCAATGACAATTTAAGCAAGATGTGAGACTAAAAATCTCACCTTTTCACGGAATTTGATGAAGATGAAGCTCGGGGGCAAAGCAAAGATCAACCACAAGCTTGAATCAATGTCTTCACTTTGAATTTGGAGTTAGATGTTGAATTTGCTAAAGAACTTGAGCTTGGAATTTTAATTTCCTATTCCCTCCACCATTTTTGCTAAAGCTTCTAAGTTGATGAAGTGATGAAGAGAAGGAAGGGGTTGGGCTGAGTTAGAAGAGGTGCAGCCCAAACCAAAAGCCCAACACAAAAAGTGACGAAAATTTCACTATCTCCAAACATATCGAAGTTTACACTCAAAAAGATCGCAAACGTCATTTTGAACTCAATGGGGGTGGTCTCGAGTCCTAATTTGACCGTATGCAAAAAGTAGCTTTTCGGACTAACATCCGACTAACAATAAAATATTTAAATATAAAATCGATAAATATGCGGGTTGTTACATATATTGAATATTTTAAAAGTATTAATATACATATATTTATTAATATACTACATATAAATGCGAATATATGTATTTAATATATATATTAAAAAAATAAATTATATATATAGTAATGTCGGCTTTACAGTAAATATACAAAAATCAACATAATTTTATAAATGTTTTAAACATACTTATAAAATTATACATTTATTCAATGTTATAATTTCATGTGTATATATATAATTATTTGAAATAAAATATAGTTTATATATATATATGATATTTTATATAAATAAGTTAAAATATGTAAACATATATTTAGACAATATATTTGTATACTAGACGAGCTAACATGTCCGTTGTGGTGTAAATCCCAACATTTATACATGGGCATGTAATACCTTGCACGGATTGCTATGTTACACATGCACACACAAATATATGCGTATATGATACACGTATGTATATAATATAATATTAATTACACAATATAAAACTTTATTATAAATTTAAATACAATAATGATTTTATTTAAAAGAAATTTAGAAATATTCTAAATAAATTAGACTTCTTATACCCAATTAAAATCCAAAATGGTAAAAGAAAAATTTGAAACTTACCTATTACTTCTGCTATGGATGGCCCGATTCTAACAAAAGCTACACTACGTCGAGTAAATTAAAAAGCAATTACTAACATATACACATATTTATTGTTATCTCGTTAACTTACATAATTAGGCAACATCATTATCATCTTGCCGTTCATCGTTTTCTAGATCTGCAAAGAAGTTTGATGTACGTGTTCCCTTAATGTCCTCTAAACTATGTAGTCAGAAACTCATTGTAATTGGTTTCAATTTCTTTGCCTCTATTTTTCAAGGTTGATGGATACTACCTTCTTGCATACTCAAATGCTTTGTAATTTCTTGACCAGTAACCTGTATCACCACAACGTCAACAGGTATCATAGTTTTTATGTTGGACCATATTTCTTTTATGTTTCTTGGTATTCCACTTTAGGTGTGATGCACTTCGATGGTCCATATTGGATCTAGTGGAGTTATTGTTTTGGCAATAACCACCACCTCTACCATAATTTCAACTTTTGCCACCTCTAAAGCCACGTCCTCTCCCTCTGCCATGGAAATAACTACCATATGTTGCAGATATAGGTGTAGAGCCAGTTGGATGAGATTCATGATTTTTCATTAATAACTTGCTATTTCGTTCAGCTAATAGAAGAGTATTGAGCAAGGCTGAATATTTCATATAGCTAGCATGTTGATATTGTTCTTTCAAACTGTTGTTATTGCTATAGAAAGTGGAATGTCTTCTCCAACTTCTCCTCCTCGGTGATTGGATGACCACACGGTTTCAATTTTGATATCATATGGAAACATGCAAAATATATTCATCAACTGACTTAACATCTTGAAATTAGAGTATTCCATACAAAATGAGCTTTAGGAAAGGTAATTGTACTCGATGATCATATCTTTCCTTTAAATATGTCCATAGGATCTACGGGTCCATGACGGTTAAATTTTCAGCCCTTCGTGAATATGCTGCCATAAAGAATCATGGCCTTATACGCTAATATTGGTCTCAACCAATCTCCTAAAATTTAGGCACTAAGATGGAGTTGAGCATCCACACTATAACAAATTGGACATTTAACAGCGTTCAGAAAACGCTATAAAAAGCTTTAACAGCGTTTTTAACCACGCTGTGTATTAAAATGCCATTATAGGTCAGCAACATACCACATCAATAGAGTAAACGCTATAAAAAGTCTATTTTAATAGCGTTTGGTGGTTGTTATTAATACATTTTACAGCGTTTATTTTGATGAGCTTAAAACTTTTCTTAGCATTTAAATTATGCTATCAAATGTATTTCACAGCAGTTATCTCTTGCCATGATATTTATCCATAGCGTTTTATATGTTGCTATTAGTGTTCCTTTTACTATATTTTTCCATTGTTAAGAACCTTTTGTGACGGTCCTAAAACGCTGTTGAAAGTGTACCACAGCATTTTTAAAACGCTGTTGAAAGTTTATATAGCATTTTACAAATGCTATCATTTACTATTTCCGCATTTCCCATTTTATTTGTTACTTTTCTACACACATCGATCACAATTTATATACCAACACGGTTAAATCAACACGCACATTTCATAATCAACATACTATATTAATCGCACATCTCATAATCAACATGTAATATTACATAATCAAAATATGCAATATTCTTACACCAGAACATATATAATACGTCTATAATATTTCATAAATAATGTAAAACAAGTGGCAGCTAGTAACCAAAAGTAGTGATACATACAAATCAAATTGTAGTTTTTGCATCAAAAATAACTTCAAAACCATAACTTGTTGCGGCACTTTACCTATCTACCTGTAAAGTAAAAGTTCACAAATTAGCAAAATAAATCAAAAATACAATAAATATAGTTTGGAACATAGTTGATGCGAGCAACAATAACATGAAATGCAGTCTGGAACAAATAATATGTGATATTATTGTTAATATGATATACATACATACATACATACTACAATGGCATATATGTATGTATAATATGTATGTGTGTATATATGTATGTATGTATGTATAATAATTCATATATAATTATGTATTATTTTCATACATATATTTCTATGGTACGTTTATATTCTCTGGTTTAATGAATTTATCAAGACATTACTATTATAACAATTATTTCTAATTAGTCATTATTGTTACTATTTGTGTACAAAACATTATATATATGTATGTATATGCAATTAACATATATTATTTATATGATTTGAGTGTATATGTAGAGATATATGATATGATATATATGTATCGTTTATATAATATTAATTTATTATATATATAATTTGTATTAATTCATATACTTATTATATACATTTATTATGTTATTTGTTATATATTAATTCATATGTAATTTATATTAATTAATACATATAATTCTATAATACGTTTTCAAGCTTTGGTTAAGTTCATCAAGATATTATTATTACTCCTCCTTCCTACTATTATTACTATTTACAATACATACACATGCACACACGCTATTTACAATATGTGTGTGTGTGTGATTTAATTATATGATTTACATATAAATATATAATTTATATTTATTCAAATATATAATTTATATAATATATACGTGTATAATTTACAAAGATAACTCTACGTAATATAATTTATAATAGTATATATATTCACACATAAACTTAATTATTTTGCGTATACTTATTTCTTTCATTTATAATTTATAATTTATAATAGTATATAATTTATAATTTCATAACTCTATGACCCGATCACCTTCACAACAAAAGCAAGGTAATGTATATTTCTTTAATACAAACAGAGAGTTATTCCACATACAATGCCATACACTCTGTAGCCCTTGTTCTAGTTTCTATCTATAGACAATAGCTTGAAAATAAGAATAGATAGGAACTAAATTGTTCGAGGAAGATGCCATAGTTTATTGTTAAATGTTTCTTGATATAAGTATATAGTCTATAAAACATCTTTAAGAAAATGATTCAGTAGGAACAAAAGTATTTAAGGATGTAATAAGTTAATTGTTAAATGTTTACTAACATAAATATGTTTTATTGAACATCAATTGTAATAATAAGCTTTTGAAAATCATATGGCACACTAAAATTTTTGAAGTTGTAATTGATGATACATACTTGGGAGCAAGTCTTACTACCAACTGTTTTTCTTTTAACCATAGACAATACTACCAGTTCTGTTTGTTCTATTTTTCCTCTTCATGTCATTGGATACTTTCCTCAACCCTGTTAACTAAAAGATCACAGAGTAATACACTTAACTTAAACAGCAACAAGCCTTTGTCGCTTATAGTAGCTTCATGAATCTTTTTTAACTTCACATCACTCATTTTAGGATGTTGTCTCACATAATACAGTTCATAACATGAAATTTAACACCGTAAGACACAAGGGGACTTGGTGATTAAGCATTTAAAATATGTCAGCATCCTTTAGCCCGGAACTTAGAGAACATGGGTAGGGTGGGTGGATATATTAGACTGTAACCTTAGAGGTATCCATGGAGAAAGAATGGTACAGGTTGAATTACACTACGCTGGTTTTGAAGATTTTTCTTCAATACAAAATTACAAATAGTAAAAGTCATGCTCGGATGTAAATTTAAATCCATACTTCCAGCTAAAGTCATGACAGTACTATATAAACCAGTTGAAAATATTGGTATTAATCTAATTACTCAAATATACAAGGATGTCTATATAAGGACAGTGGTAAGTCTCTAGATTGTTTACATGAAGGGTCTGTATCAAATCTCATTAGCATCAATTAATCAATGTTCAAAAATGAAAAAGAGAAAGAAAAACCACTCAAATATACAAATAGATGTAAAGCACAAACCCGTGGTAGATTTTCAGAGCTAATTTCTTGAAAAACAACGGACATGACCTCTACGGATGTATGAAAAAGTTTTTATATTCGTAGAGAAGGAACCAAGGGCATATATAGCTAGGGATGTAAGTGCATAATTTATTTTGAATACGAGTAAAGAATTGGTAGTAATGATGCTGACTTTTTATTCCTATGGGAAAAGAACTCGAGTGAAAATTAATGTATTCCAAAATAATTAATTGGTGCATAATCTATAAGTTGTCCTACGGATATGCCATAAAGTGTGAAATCAATTTGTTTGGTATGGCATGTCGATATATCTAGTGACATTAGAAAAATCAATTTGCACTGCTCAAAGTCTCCTATTTGTTTATAGTAGATATGATCCTTACTCTCTAATTGTGCTAATATTTAAGTCATCAAGGTAACCTGCTTGCAAAGTACGTTAAAAAAAATGCTTTAGTCATATCTCGGCTTTATAGCTAGAGATCTGAACTTTCGGTAACATGTTTAAAGTGGTTTAATTGTTGCATTTATGTCATAGACACATTGACAGTTGTGGTTGAAAACTGAATGCAAGGTACACATGTTGACTCTAACTGTTACTGAATTTGATATGGCCACATGCAAGAACATAGTTATATACCTTGCTATTGTGATGCTGTTTCCACTATCAAGTGCTTTTGAGACTGAGGATGGTATTATACTCATGATATAATTTGTTCCACTACTCATTCATATTAACTGTATTAAGAATTGATGTTGGATATAAGGCAGTGAGGCTCAACGAATTTCAATACCATAACTCATCCCAAAAGTTAGATAATGTCTGGACTGTGTCATAACTAACATAGTTCGTTATGTTTGGACTTCGGATTTTACAAATAATTCCTACTAAAAAAGAGAAGCCACCAATTGTTCAGCACTTCAATGTTGGAACACTAGGGAGTTTCATTGTTCATTTTAAGGGGCTCATGAAATTCAATTAAATAGTACAATAGAAAACATGCCATGTGTACCTGCATCCTTTGTTTAGCTCAACAATGGCGTAGACACCAGAACCGCAAATCTTCTCTCCTGGAAAAATAAGTGGTTAAAACTTAACTTGGGGCTCAGATATGGTTATTACTTGATGTGCTACAATAATCATGATTGATCACAAACAGATAACAATTACACTATGTTTGGATTTAGTTGAAAATAAGACAAATGCATTTGTTTGTGCTTTAAGAATAAAATCGTGCAACTTAATTTACTTTAACCTACCCTTTTGCATCCTATAGAGTCAACTAGAGCATCAATAGATGATCTCATTTTCTTAATCCCTTCCAAATTTCTACCCAATTTTCTTGTGGGAACGCTAATAGTAAGAAAAACATAATTTATATTTAACTAAGAAGAAAAGAATGTAGACAACCAATTCAGCTTCATACCTTTCTAAATAAAAGATATAAATCAGAATAGCATGCAAAACATATGTGCCTCTTATATAATGGATGAGAAATGAGAACATTTTGAGCTATTGGGAAGGTTAGGTTCTTTCTCTACAACAAGGGAACATCCAGAGGAAAGGCCAGTGTAACGACCCGTAATTTTCAATAATTAAAATTAGTTAATTTAATAAGGTTTTATGATTTAATGTGGGAATTTTTTTTTATGATTTAATAGTAAGAATATAACTGGAATGAAATGTAATAGTATTAATTTAAGGTAATTGATAACTGCTTTAAATGTAATTCTAATTAATTAAAATGATTAAAAAGTTATAATTTGTTATAGATTGTAAATTAATTGTAATAATGTGCGTATTGATTGGTAATTGGATTAAAGAGTAATTGATAATTTAAATGTTGTATTAACAAATGAAATAGTATGTAATAAATTTTAATTGAATAAAATTAGTAGTGTATAAATAATTATAAAATTTGTTGTAAACAATCAACTTATAAATGTGATTAAATTAAGCTAAAGGTGACAATTGTTATTTGTTACCTATTTGTTTAACTTGTTGAAATCAAATTGGAAATAAATTGCAATAAATGTAATTAAATATTGCATTAATGGAAATTAAGATGAAATTGGAGAATATTAACGTAATAAGATACAAACCAAGGTTAACTATGTCCATAGAGTAATGTTTGATTAAATAAAAAGATTGAAATATAATTAAACCAATTTATTGGAATTAGAATATAATTAATTGGAATTTAATGTAATTAAATATAGTGGTTAATGTAATAAAAGGTGTCAATTGTAGAAAATGAGGGTAACAAGAAAGAAACCTATGTTAACAATTTCATAAGGTATTGGTTGATTTAATAGTAGGAGTGTAAATCAAAATAAAAGAATAAAAATGAATAAATTTAGTAAAGGAGTAAACATATGTTTATTTATTTGAAATGTTTGGTAGCTGAAAGATTGATTGTAGAGATGAGAAACTATTATTTAGTAAGAATTGTGTAATTACCGTTTGTATCCAATAGTGTATAAATATGTTTAAATTACTATTAGATAGGAAATAATTGTTCTACTTCTCATCACATTCATTTAGTCCATTTCGAAACTTAATCAACTGAAATTAATGTAATTGAAAATTTTTCAATTAATAGGAGAGAGAACACTAAATTGTAAATTAATAGGTGTAATTAAAAGTAGCTTATGTTTTGTGAAAATATAAGGAAAGTTTGATTTAATGAAAAGAACATTTACATCAAATAAAATGAATGTTTCATTTGTGAATGTAGGTTTAATTTCATTAAAATAAAGAATAGAATATTGATTTTAAAGGAAGAAATATATGTTTATTGAACTGTGTTTTAGCTTACAGATTGATTACAAGAATAGAAAAATAATCTATTTCAAAGTTATTTATTACTCTTGTGTATAAACAACAAATTTATAAACGTGTTTAAATAAACAATTGTTCTATTTTTCATCCAATTTAGTTGTCTGTTTTAAAATTTAACCTTTTAAGTAATTGTAATTAATGTAATTCAAATATTTCAATTAAAAGGAAAGAAAACGTTGATTCCAATTAATAGATTTAATAAAAGAAATGCACGTTTTGTGTTAACCAAAAAAGGTGTTTTAATGGAAATAAATGATCATTTTGGGAAAACCAAATTGAACGTTTTTATTTTTAAGGTAAGTATAAATTTTTTATTATGCGTAGATAAAAACCTAAATGCGTACAAATTTGAATATTATTTGAGTTAATGAAGTTAATTTGGTTACGTTTCAAAAAAATTGAATTTCAAAGGGTTGTGCAATGTACATGGTCCCTTCATTTCTTTTGTTATTAATTGTTGCATGAATGTTTTAAAATAGTTACCTTATTATTAATACTTGATCCGTTCATTTCTCCTTCTATTTAATACTCGAGCCTAGAGTTTTAGGTTGTATTTAATTCTAGCGACCTCATTTTCACGTATACAAAGTTTTACTTTTATTTGGTTTGCAAACTTTTCCATTCCGACGTACATTTTCTTATGCATTATTAATGCCTGGAGCTTTCAAAATAAAACGTGACATTTATTTTGTCCATCCACCTTTATTTCCTAATTATAAATAACCTGCAGCTTATTTCTTCATTTGCGTTTTGTTTCTCCTGACACCTCATATTCAAAAGCTCTTATTCTTGCAAATCCAAAAGCTTTCTTTTATGAAACATGAATTTTTTTTCATTTTTCTGTACACTTCCTGTCCTCATCTTAGTTGTTCTTCAATCTTTTCCTTAAGCCTCATCTTGAGAGAAACGTAAGTATTAAAATTTGTTTGTTTTTTTATGCGTATTAATTATTATTTTAATAATATTCCTTAACATGAACATCTTTTGCATATAAACTTTGATTCACGCGTGATTTCTTCTGTTGGATTCATATTTAAATTCCGGACAACATGAAATTAATTTAGTTGAATTTGGAGACTGTTGAGTTTTTGCACTTCTGTTTGGATTTTTATGGGCTAAAATCAAAGGTGAGTGTTTTAACCCACTCACAACTACTAAATTATCTTATGTTGGTTAAATTAAATTTATGATGTGAATAGAAATTGATTGATTGATGTTTGGTATATTTAAATTGTCATTCCAGTTAAATACGACTTTTATTGCATTTAATTGTCATTTAATTTAATATTAAATTTTAATTCATCAGTTTATACTTGTTATTGATAATCAGTTAGCTATTGATGTTTATTGATTGATTTGGATGATGATTTTGATGGATGTTTGATTGTTGATATTGGATGACTGGATGTTATATTTTATATTGTTGTAACACTGCAAGTTCCCAATGGGTTGAAATGATACATACCCGAACGATCTGATAGATTAGGGAGAAATCGTTATGGGTTGAAATGATAGACTGGAGCGATTTCATGTATTAAAATTAATTTTGGGATTTTAGGTTGAAATGATATATACCCATAAAATTTTAAATTGCGGATTG
This sequence comes from Allium fistulosum, assembly GCA_030737815.1. Lineage (NCBI taxonomy): Eukaryota > Viridiplantae > Streptophyta > Magnoliopsida > Asparagales > Amaryllidaceae > Allium > Allium fistulosum. Next base: position 761,775,139 of record CM060903.1, on the reverse strand, counting down.
AAATGATAAATATCCGTATCACTTGACCATAGGGTAGAGAATTATATACAGACACCGGATTGGTTAAATTAAACGATTTTAAATCCTTGAATTTTGAATTTAGTTAAATGATCTTTTGAAGAAAACTTGATTTATATAAACTGAATTATTTTCAGAAATCCGAGTTTTAAATGTTGAAATTGGAATTGGTTTAAATTGAAATGTTGAAGTTGTAACTGAAGTATAAATGACATTTATCGAAATTAAGCTATTGAAATGTTGGAATGGAAGAAATGGTTAAATATGAGGTTAATTTCAAAATTTATTATCTCAATATAAACTGTAAATGTTCTTTTAAATTCTAATTTTAAGATTTTCAACTATTAAAATAAGTTAATCTATTTTAAACCAACTTAATCAATTTAAACTATTTAATTTATTTTAATCTAATTTTACCTATTTTAAACTAATTAACATATTTAACCTATCTTAATCTATTTTAATTTATTTAATCTATTTTAATATATTTTAATCTATTTTAAATCATTTAAACGTTATTAAACTATTTTAATCCATTTAAAACTATTTTAATTTAATTTAAACTATTTAATCTATTTTAATTCTATTTAATCTATTTTAAATTCATTTAATCTATTTTAAATCTAATTAATCCTCATAAACCTATTTAATCTATTTTAAACCATTTAAACTATTTTAAATCTAATTAAAGTATTTTAATCTAATTTAAATTTATTTAATCTATTTTTAAACCTGTTCAACCTAATTTATCTCCATTTAAAACTATGTAAACTAATTAAACTATTTATAACTATCTAAATTATTTTCTAAATTTCAGATGGTGTAAAGTGGAAATGTTTATAATTAAAGCCTTGATTTTTAAGCGAATAAGGTTTAATGATGTTATAACATAAGTAGGGATTTAAATGACATATTTGAGGAATATGATGATTTTAAATGAGGATTTAATCTATTTTTGGAAATATGAATTCGAAAGTGATACGATTTCAAATGTGATATAATTTCGGAAGTAAATGTGATTTCGAAAATGATATGGTTTTGAGAATATGATATTTTGATATCAATTGTGAATTGACTTTTGAAATGTAAAAGAACCATCCGATGTGAAATAAGAGTTTGGTTGTTAAAGAGACCGGGATCGGATATTGTCATACTCTCTGCCAATACCGAAAACCACTTTAACAACTGTGTACGTGGTGGAGATTCCAGAAATAAAGTAGGATGGTTTGGTGAACGATTCTGTATATGGTATTTACGTGACCCTGACTCCCGTGAGTCGGCTTAGATGTGACTAAAACAGGAGTCACGCCGGGCCAAGTGAGGTCATTCCTCCGATCGGACACATTTCTTCGATACCATATTATGACTTTGTAATGATTTGGTAGCCACCCCTCGATTTTGATTATGGGAGTGTGTTCCGAGGTGGGCGGTAGTAGCTGCTATGAGTTACCACCAGTCCGCATCCACAATTGGTATATCTACCATGGCATTTCCTCGAGTGCCGTGTTCACATGCCTATCGCGCCTTCTACAAGTTTGTTTTGTGTTGTACCTATGGAGTGCTCCTTGATAGCCCACCTGCGGGTGGAGTTTATAGTATCTGTATAGACTACGGCATTATATAAAATGTGTTAATGAGGATATGGGTAACGGCTTAACGCTATTTTAATACTTTACTTTACTGTAGACACTATTATAATATCGTATTTTACTACATAGTCGATACTTTAATGGACTCTTAGGAGATGGGAATCCCGAACATCTCTTAAGTTATTGCACTCACGTTAGACACTGGATAGGAGATGTCAAACCTCGTAAACATCTCTGACGCCGTTACACTCATATTTATTTACTGTTGATTTAACTTACATAAGATCTTTTAGTTTTGACTTGAGTGTTTTGTATTTTCAATTCGCTCGGGTCAGCCTGAGCTTTCAGTTTATCGAAGACTTCTTTCTGGAGGATGAAGACGAAGATTTTGTACTATTATTATTTATTATATTTATTCCACTGCATCATGTTTTTCCGCTGCATTTATTTATTTATTCTTGTTGTATGTAACTCTGATTTGTATTTTAAAAGTATAATCAAATGTTAATTGTAATCAGCTTCATGAACTGTTTATTTGATTATTATATTTTGTCATTCCGCTGCGAGATTCTGTGTTTGTTTTTCTTTCTTTCTCTGCTTTTTCATATTTACCCCATAACAATCCTCCTTTTTGAATGATTTAAGTTTGACATGTGTGGTTTATTGTCGATTTAAACCATCCAAAAAGGCGGGTTGTTACAGCCAGCCTTCATTAATTGTAGAATAGTTACCTACAAATAAAAAATATTAACACAAATTTCTACAAATGGAAAACAATAATCGAACATATTCCCTTGTCATTCACAAACCTCATCATATAATTTAAACTTTTCACGTATATTGCTTATCACGTATCAGCATCAAAATGATTATAGGCAAAATGCTTGGAACAGGAACAAAAATTTGATTTGTCAAAATAAAAACATGTCATTGCCAAACATCCACATGTGAGTTTTAAGTTGTGATAACCAAAGTACAAAAAGTTCACTACCCAACAAAATCACATTTAAGGACGATAAGAGAAATGGTTGAAATTCCATTCTCGATGATCTTAAATCTACCTTGGACTCCAAACATATCATCAAATATTATCAGTCCAGCTTATGCAAAAAATAAACATATAATTTATTGCGACCGCATATTTTGTCCTTCGTGAAAACCAGATAAGAAACAAAATCAAGCTTTGGTTTCCAAAGTCAAGATTTCTACATTGAGTGTAATATGCAGATATAAAAAGACAACTTAGCCACCACCTAGTTGGTCATAATTTGACCATATAGTTTACTACCAAATCATGGTGTATCGCCATCTTATCATATCCCATTCCATATTCTAAGCTACTAAAAAAATAACACCAACTTTCATCAATTTAGTAGAATTTTATTACACCTTTGATTCTTCTTGTCCTTAAATAATATTACCCACCCTACAACTAAAAGCTCTTCACATGGACCAGATCACCGTATCTAGTCTCTTTCTAAAGTGCCAGCAGTCTCATACCTTTTTGAGACAGTACACTCTTTTCGCTTGCTGAAAAGAGTGTGACTCACTAGTAAATATTTTTATTTAAGTATTCACATTTTATGATATAGTACGAGTGTAGTATTCTTTTGATATAAACATGAAAAAATGAAAATTTGTACCGAGGAAAAATTTAGATTTGAATTTAAGTCCAACGACTACTAGCTTTATTTCACGCTTGAATGATACTTTTTTTCCACTGAATTAAGTCCACTGCCAAAATCTTTGTCACAGGGACAACTTCATAGAAAAGAGAGATAGATTGACGGAAAATAAGAAGCGGGTTTTATTATATATTTTTCGTGCCATTTAAACAAACCAATTTTTTTTGTTGATGTTATTGCCTATAAAGTAAATTGTCTTTAGATGTTGTCGGTTAAGCAAAATAACCCTATAACAAATTTAAAACCATGCAAAGGAAAATAAAGGAACAAGTACCTGTAAACATCTCCAAATTCTAGATTTATTCAAGAGATATTTTTATTACATTTTACGTCCAAAGAAAAATAATATTCTATTTTGTGACAGATTCATGTAGTTCAAACAAAATACTCTAAATTGTATGATAACTTTAATATTGCTTTTTTTAATTAATCTAGAAAGTAGAGGCAGTAAGTGTTGGCTGCTAGAATAAGAAGCATTTACCCTCTTGAGTACTTGACTAAAACATGTATAGGTTATACTGAAACATGTATATGGAGATAACATATTAATCACACAGAAACTAGAGTGATGCAAGCAATTCCTTCTTATGTATCATGTTAAAAAAAATTAAAATTTCCCAGAAATTTCTTAAATTATATAAACATACTACTTGACTATGCAAACTATTCTTCGAATTTGAAGTTTCCCCAATTTAACTTTTCATATCTAAGTTGTTAGAAGACTTACCACTTAGAATCGATGACGTAGACAATCTAACGATTGAAATTTCAATATGCTTTCGAAGACTGGATCCGATTACACGCAATTTTATAGTGGTGGAGACTATGGCTTTTCACGTAATGACGATTAGGATTTTGTGGCAGTGTGAGAAGCGATGATACACTCTCTTATGGTAGCGGCGATTAGGATTTGAATTTGGACTTTTTGTTTCTTAGGCTTAGGCTCCCTGACCTTCGCAATCTCCTTCTCTCTCTTCGATTCTAGAAGACATGATTTTGGAATTTCTGGGAGTTGAGGGAAAATAGGGTTTGGTGTTTGCGTTTTGGTGGGAAAAGTGGAGACAACATTTACAGAACGAAAAATAAAAGAGGGAAAGAGCGGCCTCGTTAAGTTAAACACATATTGTCATTTGTACGTTATTCTTATCCAAAATTAATCAATGACAGTAGCAGCCTATAAATCGTTGTTCGTTTATGCCATTAGAACTAGTTTTTCTTGTAGTGTATTGTACCACTTATACAAATACTCTACTACTTGATTCATAATTCACAACATATGCTAATAAAATGGGAAGTAATGTGCAACAAAATAAATGTAGAGGGCAAAGTAACTGATGCGTTTACATTTATTATCCCACTTTAATTTTTTGACTTCTAACATTATTATGAGCCCAATCTGTAAGCAAACAAATGTCAAAATGTTGGATTTCCATGCTAAGAGGATTGGGAGCATTTTCAAGAAAAGAACCTTATATCTTTGTGAAAAAAAAGAAAATAGAAACATATATATGTCCATTCTTAGGAAGATTTATTCACTTAAAGGCCTAGAATTTTCAGAAATATTCACACCTTGTCACAGGTACAAAAAGTTCAGAAAAAATTAAAAAGGTGAATACTATACTCTTGAAACATATTGATAGTCATCTCCGTAAAGTGAATATGACTATATCTATAGCATAAAGTAGTGCTAATATTCATTAATCAAGGGTTAGAAAAACAGACTTCAGATGCTTACTGAAAATAAATCAGTTGTTCTCTCGTAGCCCGTTCTCTAAGTCTTGCCTCATGCCTCATGCCTGTTCTCTAAGTCATTCCTTGCTTTTGTATCATGTTGTAGCCTTCTCATGTAGCAGTTACCATCAGGCATTACTTGCAGCAGTGTACATTTTTTTGGCTTGCTTCAACTCACTAATCATCCATTAGCATCCCAACGCTGTGTTCCATTGCAGTCAAAAACAACTTTTGTTGCAGTGCATATTCTCTCCATTATCTTTTAAATTTGCTTTTCCCATGCGCAACGCATTTTTGTCCCTCTTCCTAGTTTTGAATTGTAGAACACATGATAGCTCTGGAAAGAGATGATCCATGTTCATCAGATTCTACTTATAAATATCTCTTCGACTCACATACATATGAGATGAGATCAGAATTGATTAAGCGAGATTGTAAGATGTTGATAGGAAAATCTAAGGTGAGTATTGAAATTAGTACAGCTAAAACACTAATGGCAAATCTAAGGTAAGTATTGACCTATATTTCAAAATGACATAATGATCATGAGCACATAGAAATATTTTTCAAATTTAAATTAAGATTTGGGAGGGGACCGACTGTTAATGAAGATGAGCTGCTATATACAAGTAAATTTAGCCTTGCATGTAATTATGGCACGAAAAGAAATCTTTGCAAGTATGTATTCTATTTTATTAACTTCTATCTAAAAACCATTTTTTCAATAATTTTGATGAAATATCAACTAATTAAATACAGGTGTGATTAAATGGTTATGAATAAATTCCCTTTTAGCCTTATTCATATTCATATTACCCTTTAAATATTCTTTATGGAGGGTAAATTAATGGTAATACTCGATTAGTGTTTATTGGTAGCATCCGTTTTTCTACATCTCCTTTCCACAACTGCTCAGCATTATATATAAAGTAACAAGCACACATGCATTACAAACGTGAACATAAAGCATAAATAGCATGCACAATAATTAAAAAACATGAACTAATTTGAAATATGTCATATACCAAGGCAATGCATGTAAACAAACGAGTATAGAGAAAAATGCAACCAACAGCAAAAAAGAAATGATAGAGCTAAAATTTACTGAAATTTGAAAAGAAAAAAAGGGCCGGACTGATGTGTCAACCTATAGATCATCAATAACCCATTTTCTCTGCCCACTTAGCCGCCACATTGAAAATATAGTAAATTAGTTAATGGGATATCAATGCATAGAATTTCATTATATTCGCTAACATTTCGTTTCCGCTAGCACAGCATAGTGAACACTGGAAAAACCTTGAACTTTTTTGCAACTGGGTAGGAATATATATGTGATATAGGTAAATTTATTTACATGATTTATAAAATGAATCTGCAGATTCTGCATCGAAAAGCATACGTGTTATCAAAAATTAATAAGTCAAATCTGTATAGAATATTACATATGCAATCGAACAATTATCACGTATATATCATGTGGTATGATTATATATATTCATGAATGTTTTTCCATTGTTACAAAGTTGTGTAAATAGTATAACTTTAAATTCCTAACCAGTTGGTCAAACATTTAATTCTCTCGCTGTTGGAATATGTAAGCATGTGTAATGTTGAAATCAATTCTCTGCTCCATGTTTTATGGCATGGTTATGCAATTTTAGGCATCCATATTCTATATTTTGATCTTTTTAACATATGCACAAGGTTATTATGTTCTAATTCATATCTTGAAGATTGATTAATTTAAGAATATTATTTCTTTTATCCATTTTTTAATACAAACTATAGCCTATAATGTGGCTAATCTTCACTCCAAACATGACATTTGATTATTTAGTTGTAACAAAATTACTAACTCAAAAGAGAACGTTATGAATTTTTAACTATATATATCTCTAACTAACATCTGAAATATATTTTTCTTCACATGATGTTTGAGAAGTCGAAAACATCCATACCTACAGCAATGCCCTGATCAGGAGGAATGGTGCAAGGAGCAACTTGAAATTTTCAAAGTTCAAAATTGAAAATCTACCACATTTGCATGCCTTAGATTATATTGTACACTTTTATGGACTTTCTAGAGTTTGTACAGTAAAACTGTGTACTTCTATACTCTATCATATTTCAGTAGTTTGAACTAGAACTGTGTACGTGTTTTTTTATGTTTGTACCCAAGGTTTACTTAAATATGTGCATGACAATACATCATTCTATTATTGTTTTCAATAATTTATCTCCACTACAGAGTAACTACTTTTGGCTTGCGTATGAAAATGTTCATAAAAAATCTGTGAAAACCATGCCCAACGTCTATTTTACAACAACATATGTAAAAATAATCTATTCTAACACAGAACCGGTATCATACAACCATCGAAACTATAAACCCATTACTAGCCCGTGCTCGCGCATAGGTTCTGACCTAGTTATTACTTAAACTGGGCAGGTTGAAGAAATACCGAAGGATTTCCATTTGAAATCCAAGACGAGGTAGGCAAGAACATAATACCGTTGAAAAGAAATTACCAAGTTGAACAAATCAAAGTTAGGGTTTTAAAGCTTGGTTTGATTACGACAGATGAGCCTAAAGAAGATAGAGGCACCAATGATTATTATAACAGTGTTGTAGGAAATCAATCGAAAATTCCTTTGACCACTATCATTTATAAAAGGTAAGTAGGAAAAAAAATCACCTCTTAGAGCTGTGCAGCTGGAACTAGGGCTAACGGTCCTGACGAGCCTGTAATAGGGACAGGGATGAGGACAAATGGAGATGAGCCTACAATGGGGACGACTGCAACAGAGATAGGGACGACTGTAAATGGGAAAGAGGCTGCAACAGGACAACTACAACAACGCTAATCGACTAAAAAAAATTTCTCTCGGAGGAGGAATTTTTGTTATTAAATTTGGATTAGGGAATTGAAATTTAGGGAAAGTTTTTGCATAATGGGAATTTTTTGAAATAGAGGGAAAGGAAATAATTTTAGCGCCTTCAATTTCTAACAGCGTGCACAACCTCGAGGTTAAAGTAATATACGAACAAATTATCGTTTTGTACAGCAACCTACTCAAAAACGCTGTACTGTAATGCTAAGAAAAATAAACTTTTCTTGTAGTGCCATCGTCTATTAAAGATAATTGTTGCCGGATATATCCAAAGCAGAAAGATCAAATTTTGCCAAAATTTTCCACTTATTGTTTAAAAATAGAACAAAATTTAATGATTGGTAGTGAAAATGATAAAATATTTTAAATAAGATATATTCTATCAATTAACTTCTCCAAGAAATATAATATCATTTCTACATAACATCTCTTTAAGAGATAAATTTTCTTTCATTATTTTTTAATATAATCATCTCTATAGCGATAATACGTAGTTCAGGAGGTATTTAGTAACTACGATAGAAACTATTTGAATAAAAGTCGGTGTGGATAGAATTTATGTATTATTTTGTCAAATATAAGGCATTTAAGTCCACGTATAATTTTTTTCATTCATTACATTGCATAAGTGAACATTATTTTATAGTAAATAAAATACTAGCTTGCTAATAGTAAAGTTACAACAAAATATGATAAATAAATATTATATATCTTTTCTTTAAGAGGGCCGAGCCCATATACAAGAAGATTGATAAATATAATAACATTTCTTAAGGAGGGTTGCGTCCATTTTTATAAAGAGTACTAAGGATAATAATAACATTCCTAACGTAAGGTTGCGCCCATTTTTAGGAAGAGTAATAAAAACAATAATAATATACCTTACGAAGGGCTACGTCCAATTTTAGGAAGAGTACTAATGAAAATAATAATATTCCTTACGGAGGGTTGCATCCATTTATAGGAAGAGTATAATATTCCTTACGGAGGGTCGTCCCCATTTGTAGAAAGATTAATAAAGACGATAATAATATTCTTTAAGGAGGTTGCGCCTATTTTTAGAAAGAGTAATAAAGGTAATAGTAACAATCCCTAAAGAGAATGCGACCATTTATAAGAATACCAATGAAGATAATAATATAAGTTATAAAGGATACCAGCTATGTGAGAGAGTTAAAGGTATGGACTAGGGCTAATTATATGATTTATTGTACATTATTGAACTTTATTGTCAATTTTGTTTGTAACAAGAATATTTGTTTGTAACAAGAATATTTGTTCTCTTTTATATACTTTGTTATATTGTGATATTATTATTAAGCAATCGATTTAAAGTATATTAATAAGAAAATCCGTAAATGAAATTTTATGTGATTGTAGCTACAAATAGTTGTAATCATGAATAACTAATTGCAATATAAATAACATTTTATTTTAGATATTCCGGATCAAGATATTTTTAGAAAGGATATTGTAACAAACTATATCTTAATGGGCCTAAATTTCACTAAAAATTGAAACTCAAGTTCATCAAAGCATAGATCGTTGGATTTGGTACCTACAAATAAGCATGAGCATTATCAGAGATTGATAGAAATATAAACTCACAGTGGAAACAATAATATGATAAGAGTACTGATTATGATTACTACCTTGGAATTAATGGTATTCCTTGGATATTAAGTTGTCACATCAGCATCAAGCATGAGAGAAAAGGAGACTTCTACAATAACTAAACACATCCAAATGGTCACCCCTTAAAGGGCATGGCTACAAATGGTAATCCCATACATCCTTATTTTACGGCTGGCCTTTCGATTGCCTAGGCTACTAGCCCGCCAATCCACTCGGGATGTGTAGGGGCAAGAGACAAAGCTTTGCCATCGTTCACAACGCGAGAAACCCCTATAACATAAGCATCAACATGCTAACAAGGTCTGGTGACTGAAAAATCTATAAACGGTCCATAACATTAATTTATACCTATTGGTTTCCATTTAATTGTTATGTCTATTAAGGTTAACAATTCTAATGTAACCTTGCATTGCACACATGATTACTTACCTACCCATTCCCAAGGTACAAAATACCGACGAAGCCTTATCAACCACTCAATACTTCCATACCTATTTGCCACTTAATACTTCTAAATATGAAGCAGGCTACTACTATCACCACCTAATACTTTTAAAAGAGAAACAGGCAGACTCTGCCATTTAAGACCTTAATCTAGGTAGACCCCATCATTTAAGACCTATTCCTAAGGTAGACTTCTAGCGTCGTCATTATTGGTCTATTGGTCCTAGCTACAAAGACATTTGACCACTATCTATGGCCTTATAATTTATAATAGCCCTACCACTAGCGCATCTATCATTATTGAAGTCTTAGCAATGTGAGAGACTATACCCAAGCCACTTAATACCTCGTTAATAAGGACTAGGCAGGCCTCTGACCATTTAACACCTATTTATAGGTAGGCCTTTGCCGTGTAATACCTAACCCCAAGGCAGACTCCTCACTGGTACTATCTAGCTGACATTGCTTGGAAATCTCATTCGGCTACTTAGTACTTCTTTTATAGGAAAGAGACAAATCCTAGATAGGTCACTTAGTACCTCAAACCGGAAGCGAACCCTTCCCAAGATATCCATCATCACTCTTAATTATAAATATTGAATCTCATTAGGTTACTTCTTTCGGTAGGGAGGCGGGCCCTACAATAGCCACGTAGTACCTCAACACCGAAGTGAACCTTTTTAGAGATATCCTTATTTATTTGGAATTTCACTAGGTTACATAATAATTTATTTTTGGAGAGAGAATGAAATACCCCACACCCTTTAGTATACCCAAATGGACACACTAAAAGATGTGGTGCGTTGTAGGTATAACTAAAGCTAGAAGAGACTATGATTCACAAGACAAAATAGATAGATAATATGTAACAACCCGCATATTTATCGATTTTATATTTAAATATTTTATCGTTAGTCGGATGTTAGTCCGAAAAGCTACTTTTTGCATACGGTCAAATTAAGACTCGAGACCACCCCCATTGAGTTCAAAATGACGTTTGCGATCTTTTTGAGTGTAAACTTCGATATGTTTGGAGATAGTGAAATTTTCGTCACTTTTTGTGTTGAGCTTTTGGTTTGGGCTGCACCTCTTCTACCTCAGCCCAACCCCTTCCTTCTCTTCATCACTTCATCAACTTTGAAGCTTTAGCAAAAATGGTGGAGGGAGTAGGAAATTAAAATTCCAAGCTCAAGTTCTTTAGCAAATTCAACATCTAACTCCAAATTCAAAGTGAAGACATTGATTCAAGCTTGTGGTTGATCTTTGCTTTGCCCCCGAGCTTCATCTTCATCAAATTCCGTGAAAAGGTGAGATTTTTGATCTCACATCTTACCTATATCTATCTTGGACTGTTGGGAATGATCCCCTATTGCATTTGCATCAACATTTGCGTTTGGTTTGGATTGGATTGGCGAAAAACTTCAATTTTCAGCGTTTTGGTGATTTTTCTGGCCTTAAGTCGTTTCTGGCCTTCGCTGAGTCGTCCACGAGTTAAGCCTAAGTCGTAAGTCGTTCGCGAGTTAAGGGCTTAAGTCGCGCGCGTTGAAAAGTCACCGCCTTTGTATTTCTGTTCGCCTGGCTTGAGTCGTTCACGAGTTAAAGGCCTGAGTCGTTCGCGAGTTAAGTGATAAGTCGTAGCTCGTATTTGAGCTTAAGTCGTAGCTCGTATGGCTCTTAAGTCCTAGGTCGTTGGCTTTTAAATCGTTAAGTCGTAGGTCGCTACTTCTACTAAGTCGCTAGGCCATGCCAACTCCGCTAGCTCGCAACTGTTAAGTCGTATGACCTTAAGTCGTAGGTCGTCCCCGACCTAACTCCACTAGGTCGTTCCAGCCTTAGCTCGTAGCTCGAATTGAAGCTTAAGTCGTTCAGTCGTTCGTTCCACTAAGTCGTTCAAGGCTTAAGTCGTAAGTCGTTCGCGAGTTAGTACTTGGTCGTTTGACCTGTTTTTCCCCTAGGTCGTTCGACCTGTTCTTCTGCTAAGTCGCGTGGCATTCTCCACTTAGGTCGTATGACCTTATCCCTTAAGTCGTAAGTCGCTTGCCTCCCTTAAGTCGTAAGTCGTTCGCGAGTTAGTACTTGGTCGTTTGACCTGTTTTTCCCCTGGGTCGTTCCCGAGTTAGTACTTGGTCGTTTGACCGGTTTGGCTTCTCGAGACTGCTTGCCTTCACTAGGTCGAACCCCGTATTACTCTGCGTAGGCAATCTTATCGGAAAAGCGATCAACAGAACTCCTTACTTTGATGGTTTTGGGGATTGATTTCTTTGAACTTTACTCACGTCTTCGAACGTGAATTTTTATGATTGATTGTTTCTACAATCACTTCTATGATTTGTCACTTCAAAATATAAAGGTTTCCTATACTAGTATTAAATATCAAAACTCTTTCATTAAAACGATTTCAACTCGATTTTCAATATCAAACTCGTTTATAAAACTGTTTTCCAATCTATTTGTATATACAAACCTTTACCTCATTCGTATGAGAAAATATAATTAAACGGCTTAGCAAAACAAGTGGTATGAAACGCTTGCGTTTACTTCGTCGGTTAATTGATGGACTTGTTCGTTTGAAACTCTTGTGACAATTTCCTAGTGCAGATCTACAATCTGTTCGTAAATATTTGAGTTAAGCAAGTGGTTATGGGACATGAAGCTAAACCCTTATATTTACTAGCTTAGTGTAATCGACACTTCCTTATGATCACGATGATCATTCTTGTGATTTAGACTAGCGGTTGTGCTATGTCTCTTTCTTTGCGAGGTTAGACTAGACACCATTTGTGTGATTTCGATTCACACATATCTCTTTATCTTCAAGGTTAGTCTACGCCTCATTGGTGTGATTTCGATTCACACATGTTGAAACTCTTTATGATCGATGACGATCATTTTATGGTTTAGAGCATGGGTCGTATCTTTCTAGGTGCGTCGATGTTTACTTCTCACATGGGTCGTATCTATTTAGGTGCGTCGATGTTCATCTATGCATGGGTCGTACCTTTCTAGGTGCGTCGATGTTCGACTTTTCATAGGGTGTATCTTTCTAGGTGCATCGATGTTCGACTTTTCATGGGGTGTATCTTTCTAGGTGCATCGATGTTAGACTTTTCATGGGGTGTATCTTTCTAGGTGCATCGATGTTAGACATTACATGGGGCGTATCTTTCTAGTTGCGTCGATGTTAGACATTACATGGGGCGTATCTTTCTAGTTGCGTCGATGTTTATTTATGCATGGGGCGTATCTTTCTAGGTGCGTCAATGCTAGAACATGGGTCGTATCTTTCTAGGTGCGTCGATGTTCGACTTTGCATGGGGTGCATCTTTCTAGGTGTATCGATGCTAGACTTTACATGGGGCATATCTTTCTAGGTGCGTCGATGTTCAGATTATGGGATTGGTCATCCTCTTTTCTTGAGATTTCTGGATTTTATGTTTCACCAGTTTTTACCATTGACATTGATGAGTATGTCATTTTATTGTGGTTTGGTGAATTAAATTAAGAATATGACATTCTTTTAATCTTTGAGAAGATTCTTGTGATATTGATTAATCTCTTGTTGATTATCATTTTCATACTTGTAGTAGTATGCTTTTTTTTGGATATCTTATATGTTTATGCCATATCTCTTGTTCAATATCACTTTATCTGATAATTATAGCTAGACTGATCCGTTTATTATTTTCTTCTTAAATAATACTCGGGTCAGACTGAGATTATACAGGTGCTTCCTCATGACTTCTTATCTGGAGCCATCTTTTGACTTTTGGCTAACTACTCTAGTTTAGTAGTTTTTGTTTGTATACATTTGAGATGAGACTCCTTGATGTATACATATTCTATTATCTTGCACTTGTATCTATTAACTTGTGTTATTGTGGATCTTATTTGACCACTACTCTGATGTACACTTTCATGTGTTGTATTCATATCTCTTTCCGCCTTTGTGATATGAATTGTCTGTGACTGATTTGTGTTACGTTTATTTCTATATTTGTTTCCGAAGATCATATATAGCCACCGTGTGATAGCTTTGTGTTTGTATCGGTATGTCGGATTTCCTCCTTAAAAGATATGCATTCTATTCTATCTGACATATCGGTGCTAGCGCAAAGAAGTTACACAGATGGTCGCTCCTCAACAGCCTTATCCTCCGTGCTAATTGACAGTACTACACCGTAGTGTTCTTGGTTAGCATGGGTATAAAGGTGGGGCGTCACATAATAACACAGCGGAAGTAATTAAAAATAATAAGTGATTTCAAAAATTAATACTTCATATATACTTTAGACAAACCACATATGTTCCAAATACCAAATACAATCGTCTTATGAAAATAGAATCTCAGTCTCATTAGAAAAACCAGAGTACAAACACAAACTTTCCCTCAATACAGTGCCAGTACAATAAAAGAACAAAAAGCTGGAAATAAAAATGAGGAATATATGAAAGGGTCTCCAAGAAGCTGCGGTATATCCTCCTTGCCCCAGATTTCCTATAGAGGGAAAAGGGTGAAATAGAGGAGTGGGTCAGGCTAAAAGTCTGGTGAATGATAGTAATTACTATATCTTTAAGCAAAGTAAAAGTAATAGACCTTACAACAGTTCTAGTATATAAAAGGAAAGAAAGGAAATAAAGGGAAGGGATAAGCTGGAAATAAATACGAATTAACTAAATTGACATAATTGATTAACTTTGATTGTTTGCACTTGTCTTCGATAACTGCTTTGATTAGGCTGAATTCCTAATCCTATAATTAGGCCGAAATCCTAATTCTACTCTTTGATCGGCCTGCTACTCCATAGACCTTACTGCGGAGTAGACGCTATATAACTCTCTACACAGAAATGGTGTCTACGAATGACACGCTAAGTATCTACTGTGGACCAGACGTTATATAGCTTCCTACACAGAAGGCAATGGTGCCTACGAAAGGCACACATACTAAGAGCTTTGAACTCATAACGATTACTGAGCACCCGAATGGAAGTCGCACGCGTAACCGCCACCATGCTCATGTTACATGTTGTTCCACCTATTGGGTCTTCTTATTACCTCAAGCTTCAGCATAAGCGTGCCCCTCATCCCACTTCAGGCTAATGTGAGATCACCGTGTCCATAGAAAATAGGGGAAATGCTGTTGGTACTGGCCCATCATCCAAACAATATCTAGTTGCGCCCCTTGCCTAAATCCCCATGATTTGGACTTCTACTTATTGACCAATTACTACCATTATTAGCATAAGCGTGCCACTCGTCTCACTTCAGAATTATGTGAAACACCGTGTCCTTAGAAATAATAGGGGAATGCTATTTGGTACAGGTCCTACTTTAATTCTTGCTTATTAACTTAGATAAATTATTTAAATAAGCCTTTGCTTTGGTTCTTGCTATCTATGCTTATTAATTTATCCTAAGTCTTAAAATAAGCCTTACTCTGTTTTATTTCTTATTATAACCTACGTTATAATCATGCTTATTACTTAACCCAAGGTCTAAGTGTAAAAATAAGCTTCTTTCATCTTATACTCTTTTTAGTTATAATTCTAAGTTATAACTAGGCCAATTATCTTTAATTAGTCCAATTCTAACATTAATATCATAATTAGGCTCAATTTCAGTCTTAATTCCATTTTTATTACAGTCTTTACAATTTACATCTTATCTTCCGTTATTTCAGTATTCTTATAATTTTAACCCATGTTCGCGTTAATCTATTCTAATCCATATGCGAAGAAGAGGGAGAAATAAAAGAAAACTGAAAAATAGGAGAAAATCCAAAGCGTAGGAAAAAGATGTAAATAACGCATAAATAACAGTAAATAAATTAAAATACTGTAAATAAACTGTAAATAAATAGAAACGCTATAATTAACAGAAATAAACTAAAATTAACTGAAAAGAATAGTTAAAAGAAATAGACTGAAAATAATTCTAAAAACTGTAAATAAACTACTAAAAAGGTTGTTCCAAAAATCGTAGTAAAACTACAACTATTGGAAACCCTATTATTTTAAATTACTTACAAATCTAAATAATTACAATCACTCACTTGTAGTCCTAATCTCTTCCCTTTTGGTCTTCTCGGATTCACTTGAGGGTATTAAAATATTTTTATTAAAAATATTCTCTCCTTGGAAAATTATTCTTTTTAGGGTCCTTTCTGAAAAGGTGAACCCAAGCGGAGAAAATCTAGAATGAGAAAAAGTGTTAGGCCTAGGGTTCTATTTATAGGGGTAGAAGTGGATCTCATACCGTTGAATTTGGAGATTGAATAGGATGCAACCACGTCATAGGCTGAATAGGAGCCGTCAGATGGAAGCACGAAGGGACCAGATGGGGCTAAAGAATGAAAAATACGTGTTCGAAAACCTCTGGAATGAAGAAAATCTTCTTCATTCCATACCCAAAGGCAGGTCGACCGGGCGGTCGACCGCCCCTCCTCCTCGGTCGACCGGCCGGTCGACCGGCCGGTCGACCAAGGGCATGGTTAGGTCGACCTCATGGTCGACCTAGCCCAATATATATATATATATATATATGTATGTATGTATGTAAAACTTTTTTCTTGTTTATTTTGTTTCTAGCTCATACTAGCTCGGATTCTGACGTTCTATATATGGAAATTGACCAGAAAATTACCACAGACACAATGGTGCAACTCCCGTGGCTCAATTCTGATAATTTCACAAAGTTAATTTATTATTTCATTAATTAACGAATTAATTATTATGGGTTAAATTTCGGGTTGTTACATTCTCCCCTCCTTAAGGGATTTCATCCCTGAAATCTCTAAGAATAAAAGAATGAACTAAATGTTTTCATCCAATATCTACACCCAACTACTCAATCATCATACATTCATCCATTATCCTTAAGTTTTCAAATGTGATTCATGTTACTTATGCAATTAGTGTAGTGTTAATGTCCCTAACTAATGCAAAAGATTAGGCGGTCCACTGATTCAGTTGACCTCCTTTTATGCAATCATGCTCGTGTTATGTATCCAAATGAATGCAAAAATTCCTAATGATAACTGATAGTTCTATTGCGCGCTTCAAACATCATCCAAATGCAACAATCATGTGATAATCATCCATTTATAGCAATCATGGAAAATAAAATAAAATGCACACACATCCATATGCATATGCTCTAGTTTCCTAGTGAGGCCGATCCCTAAGATATAATAGTGCCTACTGTAAGTATATGCGTCCATTAGCATCCACTAGCAAACACTTACAACCACTGGCATACATCATTCATAACCTGTTCTATTAACATGTTTACATCAAATCCTATCATCCATAGGTTAAATCCTAAGTTCTATCCTCCCAATGGATTATAAAGGAAAGAACCTATTCAAAACTAAAGATGGAAATAGGAAATTCAAAAACTTACTATCGAAGAGGTGAGGATAAGAAGTACGAATCTTCTCTTCAGTCTCCCACGAAGCGTCTGCAACATCGTCTCCCCATTGCACCTTTACTAACGGAACTTCTTTATTCCTAAGTCGCTTGGTGTCTCGTCCAATGATCTTCGTAGGAATACGCCGAACTGATGCTTCCATTTCTACTTCCACCTCCTCTAACTGACAAGGCTCTACAACCTCCGCTGAGTCATGTAAGCACTTTCACAAGTGTGAAACATGGAAAATGTCGTGCACTCCTGTGAGCCTCTCCTGTAGCTTCACTCGGTATGCCATCTTCCCAATTCTCTCTAAAAGATAGGAAATGGTCCTACAAATCTGGGGGCTAACTTTCCATTCGACCCAAACCTTATTACCATCCTAAGCGGGGATACTTTAATAAAAACTAAGTCTCCAACCTCAAACTCGATGTCTCTCCTCCGCTTGTCTACATAAGATTTCTGCCTGTCTTGAGCTGTCTTCATCCTCCATCGAATCAAATCCACTTTCTCCAATGTCTCCCTCACCATGTCAGGCCCAAGCAGCAACTTCTCCGTAGACTCCACCCAACATGAAGGTGACTTACAAGGTCTCGCATATAAAGCCTGGAATGGTGCCATTCCTATGCTTGCTTGGTAACTATTATTACACGAACTCCACCAACGAAAGATGATCCTCCCAAGCTCCTCCAAAATCCAAAATGCATATCCGCAACAAGTCTTCAAGCACTCTATTAACTCTCTCCATTTGGCCATTAGTCTGAGGCTGATAGGCCGTACTCAATCTGACCTGCGTCCCTAAAGCCTCCTGCAAGCTTCTCCAAACCTCGCTAGTAAAAATAGGGTCTCTATCGCTCACTATGCTAGAGGGAATTCCATGAAGTCGGACTATCGCATGAACATATTGGGATGCCAACTAAGATGCCGTCCTCTTGTTCTTAACAGGAATGAAGTGGGCACTTTTGGTCAAACAGTCTACGATTACCCAAATGCTAGTATTCCCGTTTCTAAAATGGGGTAAACCATATATGAAATCCATCGAAATGCTATCCCACTTCCACTCTGGCACACCTAAGGGATGAAGTAATCCACCGGGTTTCTGCTGCTCTGCCTTAACCCTTTGGCAAATAAGACACTTAGCTACAAACTCCGCCACATCCTTCTTCATGCCATTCCAATAAAACATCCTCTTCATGTCCCTATACATCTTGTCACCACCTGGATGAATAGTCATACGGGAATGGTGTGCTTCCTCTAAAATCTCTTTTGACAAATCACTAGTGCGGGGAACACAAAGCCTCCCATCTCTCCTAAGCCATCCTTTGCCATCTATGGAATAACGTTGGAGATGTCTAGAGACCTCTCCTCGACTAATCCTATCCATAATGTCCATGAGTTATGAATCCTTTCGTTGCCTCGAGCCAATCTGATCCATAAGGTTAGGCTTCACTTCAAGCGTAGCTAGCAATCCAGGGGTAATGTCCGTAGAGGGCTTAAAATCAAAAGTAGAAATAAACTCCAAGCTCTTCCACTCTACGAACAAAGGACTAAGGGTTTCTTTCTTCCTACTCAATGCATTCACAACCACATTACCTTTGCCAGGGGTATAAGCTATCTCAAAATCATACGACGCCAAAAACTCCATCCACCGTTGCTGCCTCAAGTTCAAATCCTTATGCGAGAATATGTACTTCAATGAATTGTGGTCGATGAAAAGTTCAAACCTCTCTCCAAGCAGATAGTCCCTCCAAGACTTGAATGCAAAAACTATGGCGGCTCACTCAAAATCATGGGTAGGGTAGTTCTTCTCATGCGTCATCAACTTCCTACTACCATAACATACCACCCTTCCTTCTTGCATCAACACTGCTCCTAGACCCATCCCACATGTATCAGTGTATACAGTAAAAGGCTTGGCTCCATCGGGTAGAACTAACACTGGTGCACTAGTAATGGCTCTCTTAAGCTTCGTGAAGGAATCCTCACAATCCACGTCCCACATGAATGCTTTATTCTTCTTAGTAAGGCGCGTGAATGATGCCGAAATCTTGGCAAAGTCTCTAATGAACTTCTTATAGTAGCCCGCCAATCCTAGGAAGCTCCTAACTTCGGCGACGTTCTTGGGGGCCTTCCAATCTTGCACTACAATCACCTTAGGGGGTCAACAGCCAAACCTTCCTTCGAGACCACGTGCCCCAAGAAACGTACCTCTTCTCTCCAGAAGTGACACTTTGAAAACTTAGCTCTCAAATGATGACTACGAAGTGTGCGAAGAACCTCCTTTAAAGACACGGCTCATCAAGTCCATAAAGTAGGCTGGGGCATTGGTTAGTCCAAAAGGCATAACCAGCCACACATAAAATCCTTTTGGAGTCCTAAACACAGTCTTATCTATGCTGTCATCGGCGACCCTAAGCTGATGGAATCCTGTGGCTAAATCAAGCTTGGAGAATACCGAAGAGCCAACTAACTGGTCAAAAAGATCATCAATCCTGGGGAGTGGATATCGGTTCTTCTTTATGAGCTTATTTAATTCTCTATAATCAACGCGAAGTCGAAAAGAAGCATCCGCCTTAGTAGCGAAGACGAGTGGTGCTCCCCACTCCGATACGCTCCTTCTTATGAAACCCTTCTCCAAAAGCTCATGGATCTACTTGCTCAATTCTTTCCTCTCCCTAGGTGCCATGTGCCTCAAAGGTAATGCTACTGGCTTAGCATTCTCAGTTAAATAAATCCCAAAGTCAATCTTTCTCTTAGGAGGTAGTCCCCTAATCTCCTCAAAGACGACTGGAAAATCTCTGATGATAGGAACCGAATCTAACTCTGACGATGAAGAATCGAGGGAATAAAGGAAACTCAACATGACCGACCCTTGCGGGTTGCAAGAAACCTCGAGTGTCCTACCGCTGCATGTCTCTAGTCTGACGACTCTCCTCTCGCAGTCTAACTAGCTCCATATTTGGATAGCCAATCCATCCCTAAGATCATCCCATACCCCGAAAATTCCAATACATAGGCATCACATTCAAATTCTATGCATAGGATATAAATTTTCAAACCCCTACAAACCATAGATAAGTGTGCCGATCCTCCGATGGGGTTTGAAACAACGATGGGGTCCACTACTAAAGAAATGTCTAAGTGCAAACAATCCACAAGAGAACTAGAGATAAGAGAGTGTGATGCCCCAGAATCGAATAAAGTCCGAATGGGAAAAATAAGAAATGGAAATCAAACCTTCAACTGTGACTTTCCTACCTCTATCTGAAATGCCTCCTGAAGGTGCTGCGTCTAACGCCTAAATCTGCGCAACTGGTGTACTAGCTCCCTGTCCCATCCTCTGGGACAACTCCTACTCAAGTGACTGAGCTGGTCGCAATTAAAGCACTTTCCCTTCATCTTCTCCCATTTGTAATCCTTGGCGATATGTCCCATAATTCCACAGCTATTGCACCTCAATCCTTTCTTAATCTCCTTCTGAGGGCCATGCATTTCTTCTTCTCTTTGTTGTTCCTCCACCATTTCTTCTTTGGACCTTCTGACTTAACCACTTCCTTAACTGCATTAGACATAAGTGCCATCTGTACAAAAGACTCATAAGTAGCTCTCATCGGTACGTGAGTCAAACAACAATCCCTGAAGGGGCTGATTCAATCCTTTCGCAAACTTCATAGCTTTCTTGTGCGGCGTATTCACCACCTCTATTCCGAACCGAGACAATTCATTAAATTGATTGATGTACTCCTTCACCGAGAGATTCCCTTGCTTCAAATTAATGAATCGCTCCAATTGAACACTCTCCTCTACTTGAGACAAAAACTTCCTATCAAATCATTCTCGGAACCCATTCAAGTCACCTCTCTTCCTTCTAACTCAATGACCTCCCACCAATATGAAGCCTCCTCTTTCAGCTGCCAAGATGCTAGCTGAACTTGCTGCTGATCATCCAATCCCAATAGTCCGAATATCCTCTCTGTGTCTCTAAGCCAAGCTCTCGCTTCCACAAAAGTCTCCTTACTAGAAAAAGTCTTTCCACCCGAACTCGCAAAATCCTTACAAAGCTTAGAGAAATTGGCGGCGGCAGGTGGGTTGATGGGATTCCTACCCGCTGGTGCTGGGTTGGGCGCTTGCCTATGCCCCTCTGGAGTTGTGGCTTGTAGATACCTACAAACCAGGCTGGGACAGGAATGCCCTCGGGAAGGTTCGGGGCATCCGCCATTCTATGAAAAGAAAACGATAGTTTAGGAAAGAGTCAAAGGGAGATTGAATTGGACTTTTGAGGGGAATTTGATAAAAACTCTTTTATACTTAAAAACTACTTTTAAGAGTTCTATTCTGAAAAATACATTAATGCAAGTTATATTTGAAAAATACTTTATTTTTAAAATAAATTTTTAGGAATCTTGTAAACTTAGGCTCTGATACCAAGTGAAACACCCCACACCCCTTAGTATACCCAAAAGGACACACTAAAAGATGTAGTGCGTTGTAGGCATAACTAAAGCAACCAGAGACTAAGATTCACAAGACAAAATAGATAGATAATAATACAGCGGAAGTGATTAAAAACAATAAGTGATTTCAAAAATTAATACTTCATAAATACTTCAAACAAACCATAAATGTTCCAAATACCAAATACAATCGTCTTATGAAAATAAAATCTCAATCTCGTCAGAAAAACCAGAGTACAAACACAAACTTTCCCTCAATACAGTGCCAGTACAACAAAAGAACAAAAAAGATGGAAATAAAAATGAGAAATATATGAAAGAGTCTCCAAGAAGCCGCGGTCTATCTTCCTTGCTTCTGATTGCCTATTAGGGGAAAATAGGAAAACAGAGGAGTGGGTCAGACTAAAAGTTTGGTGAATGATAGTAATTACTAGAATCTTTAAGCAAAGTAAAAGTAATAGACCTTACAACAGTTCTAGTATATAAAAGGAAAGAAAAGAAATAAAAGGAAGAGATAAGCTAGAAATAAATACGAATTAACTAAATTGACATAATTGATTAACTTTGATTGTTTGCACTTGTCTTCGATAGCTGCTTTGATTAGGCTGAATTCCTAATCCTATAATTAGGCCGAAATCCTAATTCTACTCTTTGATCGGCCTGCTACTTCATAGATCTTACTGTGGACTAGACGCTATATAACTCCCTACACAGTAATGGTGTGTACGAATGACACACAAAGTATCTACTATGAACTAGATGTTATATAGCTCCCTACACAGAAGGCAATGGTGCCTACGAAAGACACACATACTAAGCGCTTGGAACCCATAACGATTACTGAACACCCGAATGGAAGTCGCACGCGTAACCGCCACCATGCTCATGTTACCTGTTGTTCCACCTATTGGGTCTTCTTATTACCTTAAGCTCCAGCATAAGCGTGCCCCTCATCCCACTTCAGGCTATTGTGAGATCACCGTGTCCGTAGAAAATAGGGGAAATGCTGTTGGTACTGGCCCGTCATCCAAACAATATCCAGTTGCGCCCCTTGCCCAAATCCCCATGATTTGGACTTCTACTTATTGACCAATTACTACCATTATTAGCATAAGCGTGCCCCTCGTCTCACTTCAGGATTATGTGAAACACCGTGTCCATAGAAATAATTGGGGAATGCTATTTGGTACAGGTCCTACTTTAATTCTTGCTATTAACTTAGATAAATTATTTAAATAAGACTTTACTTTGGTTCTTGCTATCTATGCTTATTAATTTATCCTAAGTCTTAAAATAAGCCTCACTCTGTTTTATTTCTTATTATAACCTACGTTATAATCATGCTTATTACTTAACCCAAGGACTAAGTGTAAAAATAAGCTTCTTTCATCTTATACTCTTTTTAGTTATAATTCTAAGTTATAACTAGGCTAATTATCTTTAATTAGCCCAATTCTAACATTAATATCATAATTAGGCTCAATTTCAGTCTTAATTCCATTTTTATTACAGTCTTTACAATTTACATCTTATCTTCCGTTATTTCAGTATTCTTATAATTTTAATCCATGTTCGCGTTAATCTATTCTAATCCATACGCGAAGAAGATGGAGAAATAAAAGAAAACTGAAAAATAGGAGAAAATCCAAAGCGTAGGAAAAAGATGTAAATAAAGCATAAATAACAGTAGATAAATTAAAATACTGTAAATAAACTATAAATAAATGGAAATGCTATTGTAAAGGCCCGCAGTTCCGTACCCCTTTGAGCCAACAATATTTCACCTCAGTTCAACTCAAATTGGACGGAAATACGAATCTTTTAGGGTAAAGAAGAAAGATAGAAGAAGAAATAGAAACAACAACACAGAATCTCACAATCGCAGCAGAACAAAATATAATATATAATAACAGATTTAATACAAAAGAATATGTAACTGCTTATACTTACAATCATCAAAGTACACTATCAATACATAAATCTGGACTGTTATAATAATCTGTCCTTACACTGCGGAAGTAAACAATTACGAGATATACATCAGAAATCCTTCAGGCCGTCTCCTGAGCTCCATAGCATCCTAACCTGAATCTGTAATACTCGGTCTGACCAGAGCACTATAATAAAATAACACCAGAGTCAGTCTGGAAAACCAGCGTGAAAAAACACACTCAAATTGAATTATTAACTTTTCAAAATCCTTTGAAAAACAAAGGTATCTCGTAAGACCACGTCACAAATAAACACAACGGGTTTTTACCTTACGATAACCAAAACGATTTTTATCAAAATCATCTAATATTATAATAGTGTCTATAGAAAGTAAATAAAATATAGCTGAAATGCTTGCATGCATCTCACGTTCCAGCATAGTTGGGCACAAACAAAACCGTATGATGCTTATTGGAGAATGGATTCCATCGAATGACTGGGATACTGGGGTACCGCACGTCATGGTGCATCTCTAGAAAAATAACACCGAGGACCACTCCGGGGTCCCCTGCTACACAAGACCGGACTACCCCTTAAACTGGATAGTCCGAATAAGATTACCCCGCGGTTGGGATCAGCAACCGCACCACACAGCCGAATAAAAGAAAGGGACTCTAGATAGGGGTAACCTTACCCTACTTAGGTGCTACCCACTTTGCCTTGCTGCATCTCCCCTGTTTTAGTCATTCCTCGGTTGATGAGGCTCGAGGCTAAGCGTTACCTTTTAAAGAACACATTCACTTAGAATGCTCATCGTCCTCCAATGACGATGTTCTGATAGCATTCGTCCATACAAGTTGTCCTGGGTCTGGACAAACCGAATCAACGTCTTCTTCATCTTCACGGTATTCATTCATTACGTATAAACCAGATCGAAGTGATTTTCGAATAATTAAATCTGATCCCGATCTCTTCGAAACGATTAACGAAATTGGCCAATATTGATAGTCGGTTATTTTATTATCAAATTAAACATCCACAAGTAATCATCTGGCCTTATATAAATTTTTCCAAGATATTTACTTCCAAAATATCCTTAAAAGATATATAAATTCCTTCCAACATTTGAAAACAACTTTTCAAATACTAAAATCCGTAACAGAATACTTCCAACATCTCAACACTTAGAAATATTTCCAAATTTCTATTTGCTATACTTAGGAAAATATTACCAGTTCTATTTTCCCAAAACCTTTTCAATATTAACGCCCCAGGGAATTATTCCATAACTTATTCCAAAAATCCCCGGAAATCACAAATAATTTCCTCTCCTCAAATTATATCCTTTTATAAGCACTTTTCGAATCTCGAGAGAATTTGTCAAATAATTTTCTTCCAATTCACTTTAAAACTATATATATATATATAATAAGTATTTAAAAGGTTAATAATTTATTTTTAAAAATATGTTCAAGTAATTATTTAAAATATCGAAAACACTTTTATATCATTTATAACTCATCTTTAGTTAAATAAATAATTTTCAAAGATGATTTTAAAAATTAGAATTTATTAAAATAAATACTTCATATTTAAAAATCTACTTACCCAGTATCTTAATCTCAACTGGTTTAAAATTCCATAGTTTTAAAATAATAAAATTTTCCCTTTTTAAACAAATTCACTTCTTTAAATTTAAAATATATTTTTAAAATCTCAATAACCAATTTTAATTTATAACTTCCTCTCGATTTCACAACATCTAGATTCATTGTCGATTTTCCAACCATTCCCATTTCAAAAATAGAATTTTCCATTTTTCTCAACCCTGTTTCCATATTCTAATATAAATTCCTCCTATGAATTTATATTCCCAATTATCATCTGATATCGAATTTCTTCATTATAAACATCGTTTAACAATTTTATAACCCCCTTTGGATTTTTCCTATTTATAAAAACAAATCTATTAATAAAAATCCATTATATAAATTTTATTTCCTATAAATTCCATTAATACTTCTAATCTATTTTCAATATTGATTCCAACTATTTTTATATTTCCAGAATATCACTTATAAATTCTTTTATATAATTCATTTTAAAAATCTTCATTTACTATTTCACAATAGTTAAGTATAACCAACTCAAATATATATTTCTTTCTAATTCAATTCCTTTAAATTAACTCCAATTCCAATATATATATTTTTATTTTCAAATCCACTTCAATTCCATAAATTTTAAAAATATATTTATAGTATTTGAATTATCAAAATTCAGGCCAGTGCTACAATAGCATCCAATAATCTAATCACCACAATAATCTGTAATAGATTATTCTACACAAATCATATTTCACTATATATGAAAAATAAACAATAAATTAGAGGAATTCAGTTGGATCCCTCCAACCTGTTTTCCCTTCATCCACAGATGTTAATACAGCATAAAATAAATACTAATCACACTTCGAGGGGGATATCGCGGTATATAGGGTCATCCGCTATTATGTGGGGCGCATAGCGTCTCATCCGCTATAATGTGTGGGAATATCACTCCAATACTAATATATATACTACTATATATATATAGTCATTCAACCGATAAATACAAATTTATCAATCAATCTAACATCCAATAATTTAAATTTAAACATTTAAATTTAAAAGTGGAAATCCAAGTGAGTGAGAAATTCTCACCTTGATTTTATTTTTGCAATCCGATCCAATCTCGACTCGTTCTTTCCCAATTTTTTAGCCTCGTATAAAAAATTTATAAAATTTATATGAGTTAACACATTTTTTTTTAACAAATTCTACTTCTAACAAAATTAAAACAACTACCATATACCTTCCACTTTCTCTGCCGAAACAAACTGCCGCCATCCCTAAGCTCTCGCGACTCGTCTTCCTCGAATGAGCGCCTTTAACTACGACGGAGCCCAGCCCTATCAGTCGAACGCAACTACTTCCATGTCACGCGTGCAAACCCTTAACCCAGACCGTCACGACCCCCACAAACCTCACCGCGATTCTCCCACGTCGCCGCCTGCTCTCGAGTTTGAGCTCCCACTCTCTCTCCACTGCCTGCGCGCGCGCGAAGCCAGGGCCAACGCGACCTCACTTAGCTCCTTCATTCCCTTTGAACGAACTCTGCCTGCTTCGATATCCCCCTTCTATTTTTAAATCGATCTTTAAACGGATTGGATTTCGTTATTTTTTTTCCAATTGCGTTTCCTTTTTATCTGAACTAGGTTTTCGATTCTTTTTTTATATACAAGCTCGAGATTTCGTGAATCAATTTAAAATGAAGGAGGAAGGAAACTCGATTGAACAGTGGGTAGCCGCGACTCCTTTTTTTCGAACGATTTTAAATTTTGAAAGAAAGCTCAGCCGCATGATATAAAGGAGAAGAGGGGGGTGCGAGACATGAAGTTGAAAAGAAGGTTACGTGTAGGTAGGCAAAGGTCACAGTGAAGAGATAGGATGACAGCTGAAAAGGGAGATTGACATATATATATATATATATATATATATATATATATATATATATATATATTTAATTTCAAAATATCATGATATATGCAACTCAAAATCTCGAACTCCTATCGAGGCGTGCCGCTAGGCGTTTATAATGTTATACCACTATTCCAGACGCAATGGAAAAGGTTTCGAGTCCTAATTCGATCATATGGAGAAGATAGCTTTTTGGACCCAATTATTATATTAAATTTTCGATAAAAATTTCAGCGCGTTTATATCTCATACGGCTAAACTATAACTCCAAAAGCTACCAAATTTGAAATCCGATAATAATACATTATTATAGATCCAATGGAACTAGTTTCGTCAAATTCCGAGACTGTGCCTCGGAAGGCTATTTTTAAATGTCAATTTAAACAAGTTATTTTTAAAATTGAACAAATCACTTTTAAATTCAAATTTAAAACTTTTATTATCTTTATTATCATCAATATAAATTTTACAAGCCTTTAAAATATTTTTATCGAGCTTAAAACTCAATTTACAATAATTTAACTAATATTGAATTATTAAATTCAATAATTTAAATTATCCAATAAATTAACCCAATTTCATATTCAAATCAATTTATAATTCAAATTCAATATTTAAAATCATTTAAATATTGCAAATCAGACGTCAAAAAAACCGGGTCGTTAAATTCCTCCCCCCTTAAAAGAATTTTGTCCCCGAAATTGCTAAGGCAGAAGAATGCTCTAAACCCATTTACTTTTTCCAAATCCCACTTAGTTAAACTCAACATTCCCCTTTTCAAATCCTTTTGTTCCAACCAAAACAAACAGTTTCCAATTCTAATTCCCAAACCCTTTATTTCAATTACAATTCGAAATCAATTTGTCGTTAACAAAAATTTTCCAAAAATTTTCAAAATTTTTCTAACACCCTAAATTTCCGAATTTTTTTTGCCAGAGTCTCCTTTGTACAGAGGACCTTTTGAAATTTGACAAGAGAGATAAATATATATAAATCGACCCACACGGTCGGAAATCAAAATATATAACAAGATTTTATTGTTTTGCGGTATTTAATCCAAAAATATACCTTATTTATCATTTTTAAGCAAGCGGCTTATTTTATTTAGTAATTAGCGCGAGCAAAGTCTAGCCAAACAGCCCCCGGGTACCTGTACTCACTCAATTTAAACCCGTAGTACCAAATATATGAAATTCACTAACATTTCACTTATTTTAAATAGCTAAACACATGGATTTTATAAGCAATGCATGTTAAACAATTTCATAAGCAATTATATGGTTCCAACACTAATTCAATTGCTTTCAATCAATCCTTATGTTAATTCATTCAACCCGAATGATTTCCAACTCACATAAAATGCATTCAATTTATTTTTAAATCAAACAAACTCACATCCATTACAAATTGATTTCAAAATCAGTTTTATTCACATTCTATTTATTCATAGAATTTTATTTACTTTCGTTTTCGTCAAATGATAACTTTTTCCATGCAAATTCGACGACACTTATTAAATGGAATATCCATTTAGTTTCAAACCATTTTAAATTGATTCCAATCAATTTATATTTAGTTTTTATTCCATTTTAAATTTATTCACAATCAATTTAATTACATTCCATGCTTTTTATTTAATGGACTTTTCACAACTTACTCGAAGCCAAGATTCTATTAATTTCCAACTTAAGTTAATTTACTTCAAATTATTCCAACTTTATAACCTAAGTTCACTTCCATTTGCAAATGAATTCCTTTTTAATTTAATTTTATTTCTATCAAATCAAATCCCATTTCAATCTACAAATTTATTTGATTAGTTCACTCGCTTCATCCACCTTAATTCTAATTCCCATATTCGAATTCATTTCCGGATTCATTTAAATGATGTCAAGGCCATATTTAATTTATTTATACTCTGATTGGATTTATTTGCAACTCAAACCATTTCCATTCTAATTCAATTCCATTTCATTCGACAACATTCCAATTATATTTAATTTACTTACAATCTAGGTCGAATTTTATTTATAAACTCGAGTTTCATTTTCAAATCCCATTTTTAACTAACAATCCAATTTTATTAATCAAGTTAGTTTCCATTACCATATTCCATTAACTAATTAATTATCTAATTTGTTTACTTCTAATTATAATTCAATATTTTATTTTTATCTCAAAACTCACTTCAACTAATTTGCTTGAGTCCAATTTTATTTATAACTCGAGTTTGGATTTGTATTTCCTTCACCTAAATATCAACAATTTTATTTTGGGTTTTCTATTTCAATTTTTAACTTTTTATAAGTCCCACAACTTATTTTTCACGTTTCCATCTATTTTATACTCGAATATCTTCACATTCAATTTTAACTCGAGATTTACACTTATTTATAGCCCAAGCATCTTTTATTTAATGAATTTCAATTCTTTTATATGCCATCGAGGTTTATTTATTCCAATTAAATTTTCATTTAACTTAACTTACTCTAAATCCAACTCCATACCATTTTCTTTAATTCATTTGAGTAAGAATTCAATTTCATTTAATATCATCTATAACTCAATTCAATTTTTATTTTTAATTAAATCAAATTATATTCGACTTATCTTAAGTTAAATTTCAGCTCGTCCAATTTAATTTGACTCACTTAAGTTTAAATCCCATTTATTTAATCAATTCCTTTATTCATCCTATTTGTTTTGCTTTAATTTTATTTTATCCATTTTAACTTTACTCCAGTTAAAATTCATTTCCAAAACTCAAATTCCATATTTTTCCTCCCTTACTTAGAATCACTCTCAATTTATAAGTTTATAATTTATTTCCTGATTATCTCTAAATTATTTAAATAAAGATTTCAAAAAAATTTTAAACACCCGGTATTTATTTCAAATCATTTTGAAATCACAAATATCCCAAATCATACTTGTTAAATTTAAACCAAACCTGGTTTTTCTCCAAAACAAATTCTCTTCGGAATTTCCAAAACAAAACTTGTTCTTTCCAAAATCTCCATATCAAACCACACTGGTAGCAATCCGTCACTTAGAAACTCGAAAATGAATACTGATGATGCTACGTAGTCATTACCAGGATTATTTTCCAGCGACTGTAGTGAGTTCAGTGCTATATATTCCCAAAATCCATTTAAAACCATTTTTCTTTTCAAAATCCTTTCAAAAGTAATATCACTATTGTTTATTTTCAAATTATGGTTTAAATCAAAATTTTGTTTTTAATTCAATTGTATAATCCATACTTATACAATCTCCATTTGGTTATAAATATAACCATTTCAAATTTTATAATCTTATTTTTGATTATAATTTTATCTACCGACACTCCAATATGCTATAATAATTTCTAGAAAATTATTCCCTTTATATAAAAATATAATTTGGGTAAAATTATTTCATTTACCCGCTTCAAAACCATACTGTGTCAGTTTATCGCGTTTAAGTGTTTAGGAACTCCCATCGATTTAGTGGCGTCCCACTATTCGAATAGAATTTATATACCATTCAACCAATAAATCAACATAATATAAAACCATTTATATTCACTAACAAATACGCGCTCATATCTTATTAATACACTCAACTCATTCTAGAGTACTACTGACTCTATCTCTAATGAGTAATCCCCACCAGAGCCAAGGTTCTCGCTTAACCTTCAGCTCTGATACCAAGTGTAATGGCCTACAGTTCCATACCCCTTTGAGCCGACAATATTTCACCTTAGTTCAACTCAAATTGGACGGAAATACGAATCTTTTAGGGTAAAGAAGAAAGACAGAAGAAGAAATAGAAACAACAACACAGAATATCACAATCGTAGCGGAACAAAATATAATATATATCATAACAGATTTAATACAAAAGAATTTGTAACTGCTTATACTTACAATCATCAGAGTACACTATCAATACATAAATCTGGACAAATATAATAATCCATCCTCACACAGCGAAAGTAAACAAGTACGAGACATACGTCAGAAATCCTCCAGCTCGTCTCCTGAGCTCCATAGCATCCTAACCTGAATCTGTAATACTCGGTCTGACCCGAACATTATAATAAAATAACACCCGAGTTAGTCTGGAAAACCAGCGTGAGAAAACACACTCAAATTGAATTATTAACGTTTCAAAATCCTTTGAAAAACAAAGGTATCTCGTAAGACCACGTCACAAATAAACACAATGGGTTTTTACCTTACGATAACCAAAACGATTTTTATCAAAATCATCTGATATTATATAGTGTCTGTAGAAAGTAAATAGAACAGAGTCGAAATGCTTGCATCTCACGTTCCAGCATAGTTGGGCACAAACAAAACCGTATGACGCTTATTGGAGAATGGATTCCATCAAATGACTAGGCAATTGGGGTACCGCCCGTCACGGTGCATCTCTAGAAAAATAACACCGAGGACCACTCCGGGGTCCCCTGCTACACAAGATCGGACTACCCCTTAAACTGGATAGTCCGAATAAGATTACCGCGCGGTTGGGATCAGCAACCGCACCACACAGCCGAATAAAAGAAAGGGACTCTAGATAGGGGTAACCTTACCTTACTTAGGTGCTACCCACTTCACCTTGCTGCATCTCTCCTATTTTATTCATTCCCCGGTTGATGAGGCTCGAGGCTAAGCGTTACCTTTTAAAGAACACATTCACTTAGAATGCTCATCGTCCTCCAATGACGATGTTCTGATAGCATTCGTCCATACAAGTTGTCCTCGGTCCGGACAAACAGAATCACCGCCTTCATCATCCTCACAGTATTCATTCGTTACGTACAAACCGGATCGAAGTGGTTTACGGATAATTAAATCTGATCCTAGTCTCTTCGAAACGATTAACGAAATTGGCCAATATTGATAGCCGGTTATTTAACTATCAAATTAAACATCCACAAGCAATCATCTGGCCTCATATAAATTTTTCCAAGGTATTTACTTCCAAAATACCCTTAAAAGATATATAATTTCCTTCCAACATTTGTAAACAATTTTTCAAATACTCAAATCCGTAACAGAATACTTCCAACATCTCAACACTTAGAAATATTTCCAAATTTCTATTTTCTATACTTAGGAAATATTACCAGTTCTATTTTCCCAAAATCTTTTCAATATTAACGCCCTAGGGAATTATTTCGTAACTTATTCCAAAAATCCCCGGAAATCATAAATAATTTCCTCTCCTCAAATTATATCCTTTTATAAGCTCTTTTCGAATCTCGAGAGAATTTGTCAAATAATTTTCTTCCAATTCACTTTACAACTATATATATATAATAAGTATTTAAAAGATTAATAATTTATTTTTAAAAATATGTTTAAGTAATTATTTAAAATATCGAAAACACTTTTATAACATTTATAACTCATCTTTAGTTAAATAAATAATTTTCAAAGCTGATTTTAAAAATTAGATTTACTAAAATAAATACTTCATATTTAAAAATCTACTTACCTAGTATCTAAATCTCAACTGGTTTAAAATTCCATAGTTTTAAAATAATAAAATTTTCCCTTTTTAAAAAATTCACTTCTTAAAATTTAAAATATATTTTTAAAATCTCAATAACCAATTTTAATTTATAACTTTCTCTCGTTTTCAAAACATCTCGATTCATTATCGATTTTCCAACCATTCTCATTTCAAAAATAGAATTTTCCATTTTTCTCAACCCTGTTTCCATATTCTAATATAAATTCCTCCTATGAATTTATATTCCCAATTATCATCTGATATCAAATTTCTTCATTATAAACATCGTTTCTCAATTTTATAACCCCCTTTGGTTTTTTCCTGTTTATAAAAACAAATCTATTTATAAAAATCCATTATATAAATTTTATTTCCTATAAATTCCATTAATACTTCCAATCTATTTTCAATATTGATTCCAACTATTTTTATATTTCCAAAATATCACTTATAAATTCTTTTATATAATTCATTTTAAAAATCTTCATTTACTATTTCACAATAGTTAAGTATAACCAACTCAAATATTTTTTTTTTCTAATTCAATTCCTTTAAATAAACTCCAATTCCAGTATTTATATTTTTATTTTCAAATCCACTTCAATTCCATAAATTTTAAAAATATATTTATAGTATTTGAATTATCAAAATTTAGGCCAGTGCTATAATAGCATCCAATAATCCAATCACCACAATAATTTGTAATAGATTATTCTACACAAATCATATATCACTATATATGAAAAATAAACAATAAATTATAGGAATCCAGTTGGATCCCTCCAACCTGTTTTCCCTGCATCCACAGATGTTAATACAACATAAAATAAATACCAATCCCACTTCGAGGGGGATATTGCGGTATATAGGGTCATCCGCTATTATGCGAGGCACATAGGATCTCATCCGCTATAATGTGCAGGAATATCACTCCAATACTAATATATATACTACTGTATATATAGTCATTCAGCCGATAAATACAAATTTATCAATCAATCAAACATCCAATAATTTAATTTTAAACATTTAAATTTAAAAGTGGAAATCCAAGTGAGTGAGAAATTCTCATCTTGATTTTATTTTTGCAATCCGATCCAATCTCGACTCGTTCTTTCCCAATTTTTTAGCCTTGTATAAAAATTTTATAAAATTTATATGAGTTAAAACATTTTTTTTAACGAATTCTACTTCTAACAAAATTAAAACAACTACCATATACCTTCCAGTTTCTCCACCGAAACGAACTGCCGCCATCCCCAAGCTCTCTCGACTCGTCTGCCTCAAATGAGCACCTTCAACTACGACGGAGCATAGCCCTATCAGTCGAACGCGACTACTTCCATGTCGCGCGTGCAAACCTTCAGCCCAGACCGTCGCGACCCTCCCAAACCTCACCGCGATTCTCCCACGTCACCGCCTGCTCTTGAGTTCGAGCTCCCACTCTCTCTCCACTGCCTGCATGCGCTCGAAGCTAGGGCCAATGCGACCTCACTTAGTTCCTTCATTCCATTCGAACGAACTCTGCCTGCTTCAATATCCCTTTTTTTAAAATCGATCTTCGAACAGATTGGATTTCGTTATTTTTTTTCGATTGCATTTCCTTTTTATCTGAACTAGGTGTTCAATTCTTTTTTTATATACGAGCTTGTGATTTCGTGAATCAATTTAAAATGAAGGAGGAAGAAAACTCGATTGAACAGAGGGTAGCCGTGACCCCTTTTTTTGGATGATTTTAAATTTTGAAAGAAAGCTCATGTAACGACCCCGAATTTTATATAAATTTAAAATGATAATTTATTGAATATTTGAATTAAAATTGTGACATAAATCGATGAAGTAATGCGAGTTTCCCCGAAATCGAATAAAAATGCGTTAAATCATTTAAATTTAAAATGTTGTATATATATGTAGATATATATATATATATGTTTTGGTTTGAATTTAAATAGTAAATAAATTGTTTAATAATAAATGATAATAATAAATATTAGAAACGAAAATAAAACAATGCAGGCAAGAACATAAACAAAGTACAAAATAAAATGTCTTTGTACAAAGAAACAAGTATAAGCAAGAGCTTGCAAAAGAGACACAAAGTACTTGGCATTTAATGCCAATATCTTTACCACCATAACAAAAATCACATCAGCCGAAAAGAAGAGCAAAGATTGGCTGTGTATGAATAAAAGAAGATATATATTCAAGTTTGTACAAAGGCAATTAATGCCATCTCATTTCAGCCACCACTTGATAAAAATATCCCTGATTTTGCTTTGTACAACAAATTATAACACTTGTACAACACTCCATATCAGCTTAAACAAATAAGCTTAATACCCTGTAACTTGTTTCAAAAACATCAACCTCTCATGTTAGTTCATCCATTCCAAACTGGAAACAAAAATCTGAAGCAAACAATATCATTCAAAACTTAAATAAAAAGCCTCAACTTAAAACAACACTACAAAGTCAAGCCAGAGAATTAAGGTGAGAACTTTAGCTTGCAATTCAAGACAGTTCAAAATGAAGAAAGCTTTGTTCTTCTTCTTCAAAACACTATGAGTAACTTAAATTAAAAGATATTGAAGTATATTTGCTATGTTCTATGTCTGGGAAAAATGTGTTTGTATGAACCTACTTATGAAATTCTTTATATATGTTAATACCTGTCTGTTTTATAGTTCTGGAAAATAATACTGTGATAAAACTTGAAGCTCAGGCTTAAAATAAAATCAACCTGCATAATTAAATTGTTATTTGTATTTAGTATCTAAACAAACCTGTCTGTTTAATCATGACTGTAAGTTAAAATTTATTTAAGTAAAACAAAATTGAAGTTGCTCTGGAAATACAAAATAGAACAGGGAAAGCTTAAGTTTGTTAAAATTCGAACTTTTTAATTCAACAACCCAGGCATATAAATTTAATCAGTAACACAAGACTTGATTTTTAAAATAGAAATCATAATTTTTAACATAGTATTGAGGGAGCAGTTTTGAGTAGAATAGGAAACGAGTTTTTCGTCGATTTTGGGTGATCACGTAAACTGGAGTGTTTGGGGTTTCTTGTGATGATGGAGTAGTGAATGGAGAGGCCAGGAAAAATGAAGAGAGACGCTGTAGATCGTCGTGGTGGCAACGGCGACGAGGTCTTTCCTATAAACCTAGTTTTTGTCGTGAATACATTTTGGTCTCGTTCGAATGCCACAGGGGATCGAGTTCGACCTGTGTTTGGGGATGCGTAGAGGGGAAGTAGGCGAAGTCGTGGCCAAATTTTCAGGCGCACAGGTGGTCGGAGCGACGAACTGGAAGCGTTGACAGGTTAGGTGATAAGGACAGTGTTTCCAGACTTTGAGGTGAGGAGCTCGATCTCGTTTTCGAGGCTGGGAATACGATCGGAGGTTAGGGATAGGTCGAAGAGGGTGTCACCGATATGTGGGGATGATCGTGGATGACTGGACATGGTGGTCGGAGGCGTGCATGTGCACGGTGCACATTTGTGCTATGGTAGAATATGGGTTGTCAGGGAAGAGAACTCGAGATTTACTCGAGTTAATTCGTGATTGGCTCGAGTGAAACCATGTTTTTCTCGAAGTAAATAAGGGGAAACTCGAGTATGTTTGGATTTCCATTTTTTTACCTACAACTTGTTTTCAGTTTTAAAAGGTTGGGTTTAAGATTCAAATCAAGTTATCTGGCACTAGAGTTAAATTTAAATTTCCAGATTTTTGAAATGAAGAGGAAGTTTTAAATTTAAATAATTTAAATAAGTTTAAATATTTTGAATTAAAGGAAATTTGATTTGAATCCCTTCCTAGCAAAATATTGCTTTAAGTTATAATTTAAAGTTTTTTTTTAAAAGTTTTAATTTAAAGTGATTTAAAGTTAAATTAATGATCGTTTGAACTTGGAGTTTAAAATGAAAGTTCAAAGAAAATTTGGAATAAATGTTTCCAAACATATTTAAGTGAAAACTTAAATAAATAAATGGAAAATGGGTTTTCTTTAAGTAAATGAAGATTAAGATTTAAATTCTTTAACCATTAAGATAATGAGAGTGGTAATTGATAATTTGTAATGTATTAACTAAAGTTTAAATTAATAATCACTTGACGATTTGGAAAATAAAAATTACTTAGAGAAGTAATGAATAAATAATTACTGAATGTAATTAATTAAATGATAATTTAAAATGTGAATTAATTATTTGTTAATAAATCAAAGGATTAATTAATAATGGCAATTAATTTAATAATTAAAGATTAATTGATTCATTGATTTAAGAAGTGATTAGTTAATAATTAAGGGTTAACTAATAAATTTGAAAGAAAGATTTTCAAATAATTTGTAATTAAATTATGATAATTAACCGGATTAGTAATTGATACATCCGATTTAAATTTATCAGATAATTAAATTATCTTACTTAGGGATGTTTGGATTCTATTGAATGACTTGATTGTTTGATATCCCTGATATATGATGCTTTGTGATATACCCTGATTTATGTTGTGATCTGTAATTTACTTATCTGTGATATATATCTATGATCTGTGAATGAACGATAAGCGTTGTTCTTATACCGCTTATCGAATTATATTTCTGTATTCTGATATGTGATGATTCATTGTGTTGCACTATTGTGTGAAACCCCTGGACTACACTTTTACACACACAAATATGGATTTCACGTGGAAATCGATTAAGTCACAGATGATTTAAATTTGATGTTTTGAAATTGAAATTTTAATTTTCAATTGATTTTGAAATTGGAAATTTGGGTTTAAAATGAAAAGCTTTTGAAATGGGATTTCAAAGATTAAAGTTATTTTGAATAACTTAATCGAGTTTGAAAATTTAAATAATTTGATTTAAATTTGAATTCAGGTTTGAAATTGAATCCTATGATTTGAAACCAGAGATTAAAGATGATATAAATGTGTTTGTATGAATTTAAACCATTTTTAAAATATTGGTTTGAGAATTTGAATTTAACCCAAGGATTTTAACTCGTATAAATGAATCAGATTTCCAAAATAAAACTGTTTTTTTAAAAGAATAAAAGCTTTCAGATAAGAAATGAAATTCCAGTTTAGTTAAAGGAATTTCAAGTTTGAATTGAAAAAATGGTTTTCCAAGTTAAGAATGAAATTGTTTTTGAAAGCTATGAATTGAATCTGTTTATTTTTAACAGATTTAAAAATAATGATTTGTTTAAACCATTTGAAATGGAATTGTTTTGAAAACTATAAGTTAAATCTTTCATTTAAAGATTTAACGAGTTAAATTGAAATGGAAATTGATTTGGAAAATCTTTGAATGAATCTTTTGTTTAAAAGATTAAAGTGTGGAAATTGTTTAAACCGTTGAAGGTTGTTAAAATGAATCTTTTTGTTTAAAGATTTGAAAATGGTATTTTGTTTAAACCATTTGAAAGAAAAGTTTTGGGTAATAAGTTGTGACTTAATTGAAATCCCAATATCCATATGTTTTAAAAGATTGCGCTCGTTATTCGGTTTAGCCGGGAGAGGACCTTTGTGTCATATAACCCGTTCCGAATACCGATACGTCGTATATGGATAGCATTTGAAGACCGGTGGTGAAGACCGGATATTTTCGAAAATGAAAGGACAACTCGTCGAATGTCTCTGCATCGACTGGTCCCCGGTATAGAGATATTAGCACCCTTTGTGATGGGAAGTCCGGACGTGATTGGAAATTATCCGGAATTGCAAGGGCTTCGTGAGAAGTGCCTTCGGTTCTGTTCGAACCCGGAACAGACTTGTATGGTTACATGTCTGACATTACACTTTGAGATATAAAGCAGATTTCTTTCAAATACATTTCTGTTGGTGGCGGAGAATTTATTCTCTTAGCTTAACACCCTTCTCTGAGACGTACGAGCTCAGAGGTTATGTAGTTGAAATTTATCAGCGATATATTCCCAATTTGGTAATGTGGCATGCTGAGTGTTGCTGTGTGATGATCATCGTTTGATCATTTGTGATATGATCATTTGTTTGATTATTTATCTTTGTGATCATAGGTTGATCATCTGTTGACCCAAAGCATGACTTTGTGACAAAGCGTAGCTTTGTGGACGAGACCTCTTCAGGGCCTCACAACCCGGAAATGGTCGAAACAGGAATGTTGCAGCAAGGTTATGAGGGTCGCGCCCTTTAGGGTATGTCATTTCCTTCTGGAAAAGGGTGGTGTCATGGTATGGAGCCCAGATACTTACTCATGTGGACACACTTTATTATTATGTCTGATGTTGGTTACCGAGGCCTCGGATAAAGGTCCCAAAGGACCGGGGGGTGGCATATTCGTGAGTTACCTGTTACAGGGGTAACCCGGCCTTGTGTTGGCAGAGAGCAGTTTGTCTCTCGGGGCGTCCCTCCAGAGGCGTTCCCATGCGGCGGAAGGAAGTTCCTTAGCCTGACCATTTGTTGGAAATCCATTTCTCCAATACGGAACTTGTACGGTTTTAGTTGTAGAACCTTCCATTTACGTACGGTGGTCACCACTGTTTAGATGGTAGCTATAGTAGGCATACGATGCTGGTCGTATGTTGGCTAAGATTAATATTATACTTTCGAAATGTTTTCTACACTATGCACTAATAATAATATCAAGATGATTTTACGTAGTAAGCATCTTTGACTATCATAAGAAGAAATCTCCTCCAATTCTGCGTTTGCATTGTGTGTGTGGTGGGAGGTCTTATGGTAGTTTCATTTTCTAAAAAGCATTGCGGATTTCAATGTTTAAAATTCTTTTTGCTGGTGTTTAAAGTTAAACTGTTTTTGTTGCTCACACCAGTCCCACGACTGACCTGGAGTTTATTGTTCCTTCCCTAAACTCTGGGTGCCCACAATTTTCCACACGGGCAGTCTAGAGTTGGGTTTCTCAAACATTCAGGTTTAGTAGATTATCTGGAGCTAGTTCAGTATTTGGAGTTCAGGACTGCACTTGCTTCTCTTTGTGGATTCATTTTTGTCTGAAGATCATTTTGGAGTCAGTCTCTCTGACTGATCATTTGGAGTTATCATTTCTGTTTTCCGCTGTATCATTCTTGTATCTCTGATATTGTTGTATCATATTGATATCATTGTTGTATATCATATTGGATATTGTATTCATTGGATTGTATATGATATCATCTATTTTTATTCCGCTGTGTTGTTATACTTAATGGTGTTATAGCTCCGGCGAATCGGATTTGAACGGTCGAATCTGCGGCATTCTAGTACAATGTGAAGTACGGATGTTGATTTTCGAGCGGGCAAAATCCGATACGTTTACAACGTGGTATCAGAGCTAAGGTTGAACTTTAGCTCAGGAGTATAACACATTAAGTAGCTCATTAGAGATAGGGAGAAGTATACCCTAGAATGAGTATTCCTCAGATATCTGTCCGTACGCCTCAGTAAATTCTCTTACTATCCACTGATAGTGAGTATGAGTGCAAGAAGAGGATGAGATATGAGACATGGGAATACGACTATAATTGGTCAATACTCTGTAA
The DNA here is from genome assembly GCA_030737815.1 of Allium fistulosum. Classification (NCBI taxonomy): domain Eukaryota; kingdom Viridiplantae; phylum Streptophyta; class Magnoliopsida; order Asparagales; family Amaryllidaceae; genus Allium; species Allium fistulosum. The sequence goes on along the minus strand of CM060903.1, from coordinate 761,734,796 downwards.
CAACAAGGAAGCAATCTTTTCTCTATCAATCTCTTTTGTTCGTCATCTTTTCTCAATTCTTCGATAATTTCTAGCAGATCCAGAAAGAAGATTCGATATATTAATATGGGACGTAAACTCCGGGTAGACCAAAATTGTTTGTTTGGATGTATTGGTTGCTTTGTTTGTTATGGTTGATAGGTATACTTTAGTTTTAAACTGAAAGTTTTGGAATCGTATCCATATATCTATCTATTCCTTGGGTCCCGGTATGTTCTACGGATGGTTAGTTATCACTTCGAACTAACCAATGCCACTGTATATTTCGTAGATCTGGATAACCCGAGTATTTTGTGGAGTGTCAAACAGATTCGTTCTAGTATCTGTTATTGATATTCTGATTTGGTAAGCCAAATGCAGAATAGATATTCAGTTTGAATTGATGAAATATCCTTCATCTATCTTTTTGTCTCCTTGGTAATTTCGAGGACGAAATTCTTTTAAGGGGAGAAGTCTGTAACGACCCCGAATTTTATATAAATTTAAAATGATAATTTATTGAATATTTGAATTAAAATTGTGAAATAAATCGATGAAGTAATGCGAGTTTCCCCGAAATCGAATAAAAATGCGTTAAATCATTTAAATTTAAAATGTTGTATATATATGTAGATATATATATATATGTTTTGGTTTGAATTTAAATAGTAAATAAATTGTTTAATAATAAATGATAATAATGAATATTAGAAAGGAAAATAAAACAATGCAGGCAAGAACATAAATAAAGTACAAAATAAAATGTCTTTGTACAAAGAAACAAGTATAAGCAAGAGCTTGCAAAAGAGACACAAAGTACTTGGCATTTAATGCCAATATCTTTACCACCATAACAAAAATCACCTCAGCCGAAAAGAAGAGCAAAGATTGGCTGTGTATGAATAAAAGAAGATATATATTCAAGTTTGTACAAAGGCAATTAATGCCATCTCATTTCAGCTACCACTTGATAAAAATATCCCTGATTTTGCTTTGTACAACAAATTATAACACTTGTACAACACTCCATATCAGCTTAAACAAATAAGCTTAATACCCTGTAACTTGTTTCAAAAACATCAACCTCTCATGTTAGTTCGTCCATTCCAAACTGGAAACAAAAATCTGAAGCAAACAATATCATTCAAAACTTAAATAAAAAGCCTCAACTTAAAACAACACTACAAAGTCAAGCCAGAGAATTAAGGTGAGAACTTTAGCTTGCAATTCAAGACAGTTCAAAATGAAGAAAGCTTTGTTCTTCTTCTTCAAAACACTGTGAGTAACTTAAATTAAAAGATATTGAAGTATATTTGCTATGTTCTATGTCTGGGAAAAATGTGTTTGTATGAACCTACTTATGAAATTCTTTATATATGTTAATACCTGTCTGTTTTATAGTTCTGGAAAATAATACTGTGATAAAACTTGAAGCTCAGGCTTAAAATAAAATCAACCTGCATAATTAAATTGTTATTTGTATTTAGTATCTAAACAAACCTGTCTGTTTAATCATGACTGTAAGCTAAAATTTATTTAAGTAAAACAAAATTGAAGTTGCTCTGGAAATACAAAATAGAACAGGGAAAGCTTAAGTTTGTTAAAATTCGAACTTTTTAATTCAACAACCCAGGCATATAAATTTAATCAGTAACACAAGACTTGATTTTTAAAATAGAAATCATAATTTTTAACATAGTATCGAGGGAGCAGTTTTGAGTAGAACAGGAAACGAGTTTTTCGTCGATTTTGGGTGATCACGTAAACTGGAGTGTTTGGGGTTTCTTGTGATGATGGAGTAGTGAATGGAGAGGCCGGGAAAAATGAAGAGAGACGCTGTAGATCGTCGTGGTGGCAACAGCGACGAGGTCTTTCCTATAAACCAAGTTTTTGTCGTGAATACATTTTGGTCTCGTTCGAATGCCACAGGGGATCGAGTTCGACCTGTGTTTGGGGATGCGTAGAGGGGAAGTAGGCGAAGTCGTGGCCAAATTTTCAGGCGCACAGGTGGTCGGAGCGACGAACTGGAAGCGTTGACAGGTTAGGTGATAAGGACAGTGTTTCCAGACTTTGAGGTGAGGAGCTCGATCTCGTTTTTGAGGCTGGGAATACGATCGGAGGTTAGGGATAGGTCGAAGAGGGTGTCGCCGATATGTGGGGATGATCGTGGATGACTGGACGTGGTGGTCGGAGGCGTGCATGTGCACGGTGCACATTTGTGCTATGGTAGAATATGGGTTGTCAGGGAAGAGAACTTGAGATTTACTCGAGTTAATTCGTGATTGGCTCGAGTGAAACCATGTTTTTCTCGAAGTAAATAAGGGGAAACTCGAGTATGTTTGGATTTCCAGTTTTTAACCTACAACTTGTTTTCAGTTTTAAAAGGTTGGGTTTAAGATTCAAATCAAGTTATCTGGCACTAGAGTTAAATTTAAATTTCCAGATTTTTGAAATGAAGAGGAAGTTTTAAATTTAAATAATTTAAATAAGTTTAAATATTTTGAATTAAAGGAAATTTGATTTGAATCCCTTCCTAGCAAAATATTGCTTTAAGTTATAATTTAAAGTTTTTTTTTAAAAGTTTTAATTTAAAGTGATTTAAAGTTAAATTAATGATCGTTTGAACTTGGAGTTTAAAATGAAAGTTCAAAGAAAATTTGGAATAAATGTTTCCAAACATATTTAAGTGAAAACTTAAATAAATAAATGGAAAATGGGTTTTCTTTAAGTAAATGAAGATTAAGATTTAAATTCTTTAACCATTAAGATAATGAGAGTGGTAATTGATAATTTGTAATGTATTAACTAAAGTTTAAATTAATAATCACTTGACGATTTGGAAAATAAAAATTACTTAGAGAAGTAATGAATAAATAATTACTGAATGTAATTAATTAAATGATAATTTAAAATGTGAATTAATTATTTGTTAATAAATCAAAGGATTAATTAATAATGGCAATTAATTTAATAATTAAAGATTAATTGATTCATTGATTTAAGAAGTGATTAGTTAATAATTAAGGGTTAACTAATAAATTTGAAAGAAAGATTTTCAAATAATTTGTAATTAAATTATGATAATTAACCGGATTAGTAATTGATACATCCGATTTAAATTTAGTAGATAATTAAATTATCTTACTTAGGGATGTTTGGATTCTATTGAATGACTTGATTGTTTGATATCCCTGATATATGATGCTTTGTGATATACCCTGATTTATGTTGTGATCTGTAATTTACTTATATGTGATATATATCTATGATCTGTGAATGAACGATAAGCGTTGTTCTTATACCGCTTATCGAATTATATTTCTGTATTCTGATATGTGATGATTCATTGTGTTGCACTATTGTGTGAAACCCCTGGACTACACTTTTACACACACAAATATGGATTTCACGTGGAAATCGGTTAAGTCACAGATGATTTAAATTTGATGTTTTGAAATTGAAATTTTAATTTTCAATTGATTTTGAAATTGGAAATTTGGGTTTAAAATGAAAAGCTTTTGAAATGGGATTTCTAAGATTAAAGTTATTTTGAATAACTTACTCGAGTTTGAAAATTTAAATAATTTGATTTAAATTTGAATTCAGGTTTGAAATTGAATCCTATGATTTGAAACCAGAGATTAAAGATGATATAAATGTGTTTGTATGAATTTAAACCATTTTTAAAATATTGGTTTGAGAATTTGAATTTAACCCAAGGATTTTAACTCGTATAAATGAATCAGATTTCCAAAATAAAACTGTTGTTTTTAAAAGAATAAAAGCTTTCAGATAAGAAATGAAATTCCAGTTTAGTTAAAGGAATTTCAAGTTTGAATTGAAAAAATGGTTTTCCAAGTTAAGAATGAAATTGTTTTTGAAAGCTATGAATTGAATCTGTTTATTTTTAACAGATTTAAAAATAATGATTTGTTTAAACCATTTGAAATGGAATTGTTTTGAAAACTATAAGTTAAATCTTTCATTTAATGATTTAACGAGTTAAATTGAAATGGAAATTGATTTGGAAAATCTGTGAATGAATCTTTTGTTTAAAAGATTAAAGTGTGGAAATTGTTTAAACCGTTGAAGGTTGTTAAAATGAATCTTTTTGTTTAAAGATTTGAAAATGGTATTTTGTTTAAACCATTTGAAAGAAAAGTTTTGGGTAATAAGTTGTGACTTAATTGAAATCCCAATATCCATATGTTTTAAAAGATTGCGCTCGTTATTCGGTTTAGCCGGGAGAGGACCTTTGTGTCATATAACCCGTTCCGAATACTGATACGTCGTATATGGATATCATTTGAAGACCGGTGGTGAAGACCGGATATTTTCGAAAACGAAAGGACAACTCGTCGAATGTCTCTGCATCGGTATAAAGATTTTAGCACCCTTTGTGATGGGAAGTCCGGACGTGATTGGAAATTATCCGGAATTGCAAGGGCTTCGTGAGAAGTGCCTTCGGTTCTGTTCGAACCCGGAACAGACTTGTATGGTTACATGTCTAACATTACACTTTGAGATATAAAGCAGATTTCTTTCAAATACATTTCTGTTGGTGGCAGAGAATTTATTCTCTTAGCTTAACACCCTTCTCTGAGACGTACGAGCTCAGAGGTTATGTAGTTGAAATTTATCAGCGATATATTCCCAATTTGGTAATGTGGCATGCTGAGTGTTGCTGTGTGATGATCATCGTTTGATCATTTGTGATATGATCATTTGTTTGATTATTTATCTTTGTGATCATAGGTTGATCATCTGTTGACCCAAAGCATGGCTTTGTGACAAAGCGTAGCTTTGTGGACGAGACCACTTCAGGGCCTCACAACCCAGAAATGGTCGAAACAGGAATGTTGCAGCAAGGTTATGAGGGTCGCACCCTTTAGGGTATGTCATTTCCTTCTGGAAAAGGGTGGTGTCATGGTATGGAGCCCATATACTTACTCATGTGGACACACTTTATTATTATGTGTGATGTTGGTTACCGAGGCCTCGGATAAAGGTCCCAAAGGACCGGGGGGGTGGCATATTCGTGAGTTACCTGTTATAGGGGTAACCCGGCCTTGTGTTAGCAGAGAGCAGTTTGTCTCTCGGGGCGTCCCGCCAGAGGCGTTCCCATGCGGCGGAAGGAAGTTCCTTAGCCTGACCATTTGTTGGAAATCCATTTCTCCAATACGGAACTTGTACGGTTTTAGTTGTAGAACCTGCCATTTACGTACGGTGGTCACCACTGTTTAGATGGTAGCTATAGTAGGCATACGATACTGGTCGTATGTTGGCTAAGATTAATATTATACTTTCGAAATGTTTTCTGCACTATGCACTAATAATAATATCAAGATGATTTTACGTAGTAAGCATCTTTGACTATCATAAGAAGAAATCTCCTTCAATTCTGCGTTTGCATTGTGTGTGTGGCGGGAGGTCTTATGGTAGTTTCATTTTCTAAAAAGCATTGCGGATTTCAATGTTTAAAATTCTTTTGCTATTGTTTAAAGTTAAACTGTTTTTGTTGCTCACACCAGTCCCACGACTGACCTGGAGTTTATTGTTCCTTCCCTATACTCTGGGTGCCCACAATATTCCACACGGGCAGTCTAGAGTTGGGTTTCTCAGACATTCAGGTTTAGTAGATTATCTGGAGCTATTTCAGTATTTGGAGTTCAGGACTGCACTTGCTTCTCTTTGTGGATTCATTTTTGTCTGAAGATCATTTTGGAGTCAGTCTCTCTGACTGATCATTTGGAGTTATCATTTCTGTTTTCTGCTGTATCATTCTTGTATCTCTGATATTGTTGTATCATATTGATATCATTATTCTATATCATACTGGATATTGTATTCATTGGATTGTATATGATATCATCTATTTTTATTCCGCTGTGTTGTTATACTTAATGGTGTTATAGCTCCGGCGAATCGGATTTGAACGGTCGAATCTGCGGCATTCTAGTACAATGTGAAGTACGGATGTTGATTTTCGAGCGGGCAAAATCCGATACGTTACAGCTCAGCCGTGTGATATAAAGGAGAAGAAAGGGGTGCGAGACGTGATGTTGAAAAGAAGGTTGCATATAGGGTAGGCAAAGATCACACTGAAGAGATAGGATGATGACTGAAAAGGGAGATTGACAAATATATATATTAATTTAATTTCAAAATATCTTGATATACGCAACTCAAAATCTCGAACTCCTATCAAAGCGTGCCGCTAGGCTTTTATAATGTTATACCCCTATTCCGGACGCAGTGGAAAAGGTTTCGAGTCCTAATTCGATCGTATGGAGAAGATAGCTTTTTGGATCCAATTATTATATTAAATTTTCGATAAAAATTTCAGCGCGTTTATATCTCGTACGGCTAAACGATAACTGTAAAAGCTACAAAATTTGAAATCCGATAATAATACATTATTACGGATCCAATGGAACTGGTTTCGTCAAATTCCAAGACTATGCCTCCAACGGCTATTTTTAAATGTCAATTTAAACAAGTTATTTTTAAAATTGAACAAATCACTTTTAAATTCAAATTTAAAACTTTTATTATCTTTATTATCATCAATATAAATTTTACAAGCCTTTAAAATATTTTTATCGAGCTTAAAACTCATATTACAATAATTTAACTAATATTCAATTATTAAAATCAATAATTTAAATTATCCAATAAATTGCTATATTTAAATTCTGAATTTATTCTATAGATAACCCAATTTCATATCCAAATCAATTTATAATTCAAATTAAATATTTAAAATCATTTAAATATTGCAAATCAGACGTCAAAAAAATCCAGGTCGTTACATCTATAATTAACAGAAATAAACTAAAATTAACTGAAAAGAATAGTTAAAAGAAATTGACTGAAAATAATTCTAAAAACTGTAAATAAACTACTAAAAAGGTTGTTCCAAAAATCGTAGTAAGACTACAACTATTGGAAACCCAATTATTTTAAATTACTTAAAAATCTAAATAATTACAATCACTCACCTGTGGTCCTAAGCTCTTCCCTTTTGGTCTTCCCGGATTGACTTGATGGTATTAAAATATTTTTATTAAAAAGATTCTCTTCTTGGAAAATTATTCCTTTTAGGGTTCTTCCTGAAAAGGTGAACCCAAGCAGAGAAAATCTAGAATGAGAAAAAGTGTCAGGCTTAGGGTTCTATTTATAGGGGTAGAAGTGGATCTCAAACCGTTGGATTTGGAGATTGAATAGGATGCAACCACGTCATAGGCTGAATAGGAGCTGTTGGATGGAAGCACGAAGGGACCGGATGGGGCTAAAGAATGAAAAATACGTGTTCGAAAACCTCTGGAATGAAGAAAATCTTCTTCGTTCCATACCCGAAGGCGAGTCGACCGGGCGGTCGACCGCCCCTCCTCCTCGGTCGACCGGCCGATCGACCAAGGGCGTAGTTAGGTCGACCTCCCGGTCGACCTAGCCCAATATATATATATATATATATATATATTCTTGTTTATTTTTTTCTAACTCATATTAGCTCGGATTCTGACGTTCTATATATGGAAATTGACCAGAAAATTACCACAGATATAATGGTGCAACTCCCATGGCTCAATTCTGATAATTTCACATAGTTATTTTATTATTTCATTAATTAACGAATTAATTATTATGGGTTAAATTTCGGGTTGTTACAGAGACGGACCCTACAGCCACTTAATACCTCAAAGTAAAAGTGGACCCCAATGGAGATATCCCCCACCGCTCCTAATTCCAAATTTGGTCCATTTAATACTTTTCAATTAAGAAAGCAGGTCCAATCTCTCACGTTGTCATAGATCCTAGGATTAGTGATATCTCACATCAATAGTAAGTGTACCCGACTGCTGGTAGCCTCAAAGTGAAGGGCAGTCTTCCGTCGAGTGACTCTATGGACCTCGCATCACTAACCTACTAAGTCCAATTAACCATCTTAAGTCTTTACTTGCATTATCTTCGGTAGACATTGGACTTAGCTTACTAATTCCCTTTTTATTTAAGGCAATAAGATTTACCTTAAATACTTATCTACCCATAAATTATGAGTCAGCGGAATAGGGTTCTTAAGGCTAACCTAACATTAGAGAGGGGGGGGGGGTGAATAGTGTTTAGTTGATTATATGAATATTTTTCAAATTCTTTAAGATTCTACTTGGAATGATCTAATTAACAATCACAGAATTAAAGTACATATAAAAGTAAATGTAGTAAAAATAAAAAGGAAAGAACATATCAGGATTTTATACTGGTTTGGAGTTACCCTACATCCAGTCCCACACAATTCCTTGTACGGATTTCTTTTCAACTAGTAAATGCAAATATAATCTCGATTGCAAGGCTACGAGACACACCCTCCAGAATCCCGACCTCTGGGTAGAGTCACTTGATTTCCGATCTACAAGCACACCCACTAGATTTACAGGCTACTAAGCACACCCAATTGATTTTACGGGCTACAATCACACCCACTAGTATAGTAGTTTGATTTAATAGAGTTTTACAGACTCAGATCTTCGATCTTGATTACAGTTGATACTATAACTCTTGAATATCAATTTGATTTTGGTTTGAGTGAGAGATGAGATAAATCAGCAAGTAGATGAAGGAGAATCAAACTAGTGACGATTGAATTTGATTCTGGTTGAATTTCGGCAGAGTTTGGGTATATTTTGATTTAGAAAATAAGAGAGTAAAAGAGGAGAGAAGAATAAGAAAGTAGATGTTGAAAAATTCGTTTGGAAGTCTGTATATATAGGGAAACAACGGTCATGTCCATTCTCGAAGAGATACGATGAAAAGACACTTCCATTCAAATTTGAATTTTGAGAATTACTGCCACTATTCGATATATAAGGATTAGATATGTCGACATATCCTTCACAAAATTGAAAAACACTTAAAAATATTATTTTGAAAATTCATTGCTTTGTAAAATAATTTGATACTTTATAAAATCATTTAAATATAGTTTATACAAATTTTAATCAAAATATAACTTAATAAAACTTTATAAAATAATTTAGAAAGATTTAATAAGAGTATTCAATAATATATATAAAAATCAATATAATTATAACTTATTAAAGTATGAAAAAATTCAATATATATATAAACTTAAAACACTAAAATAATATCTTTATAAGTATAAGAGATTGAAAATAATTTTGGGAAATATTTTGAAAAGATTAGTTTAAAATCAGCATATTTGAAAAACAATTTAAAACAAAATTAGAGAAAGAGAGAGAGATCAAGAAAGTGCTATCAAGGTTTTAACATAAATTTTATGACTCTATAACTTATCTAGAATAACTTGTAATCTTGAACTCTTCAATAATCACGAGTCTTCAATTATCATCATCTTGAATCTACTCTTGATATCAACATTTTGAACCTACTGTTGATACTGTACCGTCTTCTTAATCAAAACATGTCTAATATCCTGCACTATATACTATATATATATATATATATTGATAAAATATTAGTATCTATATTTTATATAATGTCCTATAGTTGTTATCATCAAAACCATTACCTAAGGTACTAACATAAAGCCCCTTTTAATGCTCATAAATGTCAATTTGTCCATAAAATCTTAATGGACATTTCCTAAGACATTTATGTATGATTATTACTTTAAACTAGTAATGTTTTTATATCTATTCCATTTTTATCAGTTCCATTAATCCACTTGTCCCTATTAATTATAAGTCCTAACTCCTTTCCATTAATTTCCCATGAATTAGAGTTGCAATCTTTAACTAACCAATTGTAAACCCAACCTAATCATATCCAATATTTCCCCTTTAATTGCCTATTAATTGGGGTTACAATCTTTTATTTCCGATTAATTATTGGCAATCCTAATTTATTGCCCATTAATGGGGATTACTACATTTCCTAATTCTACCTATTCGCTTTCCTAAATATAATAATAACTACCAAACGTTACATATAAATAATGCACAAATAAACGCTATTCTTCTTTATTAACGCAAGTGTAAACTATCTAATAAAACTACCTATTCATAATCAAATATATTCCTGTCATAAATATGTAACTAGAATATGCTTCCATATTTAATTTGCTGGAATTAGATTCTTTAGGAAGATTTTCCACTACGATTTCCATAAATTAGTTTAATACAAAGAGGAAAGATTGACTCCGTTTGAAACTACGAGGAATGGTTAATTGGATTTTCCTTGTTAATCAAACGTCCACTTTTGAATGAAAAGTGAAAAAAGTAAACAAATTTATAAAACTCAAACTGATGCTCTTCCCACAAATTAAACTATGGAAAATCTACAACCTAGCACAAATTGGGCAATAATCCAAAAATCTTATTTTACATCCAAGCACAGATCTAGAATTAAAATATACAACATTCAAATTCTAAAATCTTTGAACTGATTTCCAAATTTAGGTGTAAACATATTTCAAATTAGATCTAAAAAAGAATATGTAGGCAATAGTTTTCTTTACTAATTTAAGCCTACAATTTATAAGTAAAATTGATTTAGGCATAAAAATCAAAGTATGCAATGTAATAGATTTAAAATCATAAATAATATATAAAATTTCTTACTCACTTTTTAAAAGCGATCCAAATCTCCAGATTTGAAGTAAAACCTTAAATTCATCTCCAAATCATTTTTAATCGAAGAAATATATATAAAAAGGGTATATACATACATTAGAGTTACTGATCTGAGAAGAGATAGATACAAATTTACAAATATATATAAATTACCTCAAATACGTGTATAGTTGATTCTCTTTTCTTTTCCTTTTCATTTGATTTCTATTCTTCTCCAATTTGTATGAATATTTATAGAATTTTTATAATTTAGAAAGAAAGTGGAAAAGAAGAAATGGCAGAGCTTCATTACTCTATTTAGAAAAATACGAAAAGAGAAGGGAGGGTTAGTCCTGAATTTATAGCCATAGGAATCAACCTCAACAGTTAGATCGAAATATATTAAATCCGGGCCGTTGGGCCTAGGCTAACCCTAGCCACCACACAAGGAGTGGTCAATCGCCCCCTACCTAGGGGTCGACCACTCCTGGTCGACCCCTCATAGTGGCGGGTCGACCTGTGAGTCTGGGTTAATTAACATAAAACGTACATTAATTCTAATCGAAATATTTCCATTCTGAATTCGTTTTTTATCCGTAACTTCTTCGTTTGCACTCGGATCGCAAAACTCCAAATATAAAAGTTGCTCAAAATTTTGCCATAAATGCAATTGTGCAAGTTTCGTGGTCAAATTCCATCGTTTGCACAAATTCTATTTTTGGAGCCTAATTAATTAACTAACAAACTAATTAAATAACTAATGCCAAATTACAGGACGTTACAGATATCGATACATCCGTTGAGACTAGAGTATGTAATGGTCTCCAAATGTTTGGTTGTGTATACTCATGATTTCGGGAGTCACCAAGGGGCTACTTACTCATAGTTATTGGATAACTATGGAATAGCTCATCTGAGTATCTCATGTTGGTTGATAACAATAAGGTCAAATATGAAATCTCAACGTGAAGATGTTGCGTAGTTCTCTCGACTTGAGAATACTATGGAAATTCAACATGGATACTCCACTTTAATTATAGTTAAATCATGGCAACCAACCATCGAGTGACTATAGTTAGGTATGACTTGAAACATTAGAAGTGAAGCACTACTCAATAGAGAATTCGTCTCATCGATTGTATAAGGTTAGTATCATGGTCAACTATAGTCAACTCAAAGTCATAATCTCTCAAGTTAATATAAATGTTACTACTGAACCAAGGACTTTATCTATGGACTAACCATGTTGAATAGGGATAATATTAGAATTTTGACTGACACCAATTCCATATATCCTAAAGTGAAATAGTGTTGATGAAGAGAACATGTGTAAATTATTATCATAGTTGATACCGCTTAAGGTGATGTAAAATATGATTTTACCAAAAGATCTATAAGCGATGAATTCAGACAAACCGTCACATCACTAACTAAAGTGATGTGTGAACGTTAATATGTGAATTTTTCAATATTAGTCGTTAACTGAATTCACTTCTTTGAGTCACACAACTGCATTTGTGAATTCTCCAAAATACCACACGATTTAATTATTTTATAAAGTGCTATAAATTATTTAAATTAATTAAAATTTAAGAAATATCAATTATTAATCATTTTTGATGTTTGTAGTGTACATAATAAGTGGGTATTTCGTAGAAATTTTCTGGGTGTTATCAGCAATTATTTAAATTGTATATAAATGTTATATGTGCACGTATTGGTATTGATATATATTTAAACGAGCTTTAATATAAATAATTATTAAATGGGTTTTAAGATTTTTGGCTCATACATGGCCGACCATAAGAGGGGTGGGATGAGTTAAAATTCATCCAGATCAAAGTTGATTTGGCAAGAGAGAATGACTAAAATGCACGAGATATTTTATCCCTTTTATCACTATAAATACCGAACCAAACTCGTCCATTAAATACTTATGCTCTTCCTCATTCATAGTCAAAATCTCTAAGATCCCCTCCACTTGTCTGAACACCCCTTCCTTTATAAACATCGAATACAAATTAAAAGCCAAGTGGTGCATTTGATTCTAACGAAGTCGAGTGTCGATTCAAGTAATCTAGAACAATTATCACAAATCGAGGTGTCATGAATGGCAAGATCTTTGAGGTATAAATATTTATCTTACATTTGTATATGTCATATAACCCCAAATGTATATATACATTTATATTGCCTATTGTTCAACTATTTATTTAATAATGTAGGAATCAAATTTAAATTATGTTGATTCAAATTATAAAAGAACTACAAAGCGAACAAAAATTGCAAATTGAATAAATTGCTCTCGGCTCATTTAAAAATAAAAAATAAAAAAGTTATTATCGAAAACAAGTTTTAAATAATTAATATATTTTAATTTAAAACATAAAATATATTCAAAAATACATTAAGATATATTTTTTACATAAAAATCCTTGGCTGAAAAATAATGTTAATATATTAATATTTTTGATTTTCCATTTCCTAGATGTTTATTTTTGATATTAGAATTTAATGGTTTTGAAATAGTCTTAAAAATTTAAAATCTAAATTTAAAATATTTTGATGGTCAAATCCCGATTTGAATTTTAAAATTAAATACATGTCATTTAAATTTTATGTTTTACTTAGTAAATAAAGTTTAAGTATTATAATTAATATATATATATATATATACACCCACACATAAATATTTATTTTGAAATTATATATATATATATATATATATGGCAATATATATACATATTGTATACATTTATATATAAATTTAGATATACATACATATTGTATATATATGCGTGTGTGTGTATGTCTAAACTATATATATGGTACTATTAGTATGTGAATGCAAACCATATTCATATATTTTGATATATTTAAACATATGTATATACCTAGTCATTTATATTTCTGATATGCATATGAATTTATCATATGTTATGTATATATGTATGTATGTAAAAATAATATAAAAAAATCCGAATATCTGTATGTATGTGTGTGTGTAGTTATACACATGCTTATATCTATATGTTGTCATTTTATGTAATGAATATATATTTGATATATTCAAAATCAATAATAAATAACTAAGTTAATAAGATTAATTAATTAAATATAAAATAATTTAAAATAAAATATGATTTTATTTTAATAAATGGATTAGATCTAATACTAGTCAATGTGGTTAATAGACTTTAGAGGCCTGTTAAGGTCCAAATAGGGAATTTATTTTTAAATATACTCATTTCACTTGTTGCCAAACTAGCTAGTTTCAAGAATGGTACCACTGTCTTTATGGTTTATGCATTCTAATTAGCTCGAATTAGAGCCAACTAATAAAATTTTCCATTTGATGGGTGTCTATAATAGCAATGTCTAGGCTTTGGGTTGAATAAAAATATTCTCCCCTTCCTAGCAACTGGTCTGGCCTAATGGGTGGAGTAAGTCCAAAAGGTTGGTCCAAATTTAAGGCCCAGAGTTATTTGCCTTAGGATAATTTTCAAACTAAGATTTCAAATTTAAATTATGTTTTAAATATAAATGTTAAGTTTAAATTTTCAAGCTGGATACATTTTTCTTCGTTTTCAAATCTATTTTGAAACAATACTATATATATTCCCAAACAAATAATTTTACCCAAATATCTATTTCCAACTTGCTTTGGTTCGTTCGGATTCGAACTCGTTTTGACCGTACAATGACAAATGGAATAATTTACTAAGTGCACTACAACATTCGCCTAGGCAAACATTCGACCGTCACTTAGAAGATCATTCAATCATCACAAAACAAATTGGGACTCATTTCTCGAACTAATCCAAAGAAAATATTTCTTACTTAAAAATTTTCCTTCCAAAAGTGTTTATACTTAAAAATAATTTTAATTAAACTATTACAACTATTTCCAAAAATATTTATACTTGGAAACCCTCCCAAGTTAAACTATTTTTTTTCCATTAATCATTTGAAACAATAATATATATTTCCTTGAAAATCCCTATTGAGATACTTTTATTCATAAATACCTTCAAATAATACTATAATTATTTTCCCCAAAACCCTGTAAACCATTTTCCGAAAATACCGCGATTTAAGTCCTCAAAAATTATTTTATTTACAAAACACATTTTTATAAACCAAGTTTATAAAAATCATTCCCAAATATTTATTACAAAATATTCTAATTTTCTTTTAATAGACAACTTTTATTAAAACCAAATTTTACCCAACATTATCAACGAACGCCTTATAGTCAAATCGTGAAATAATTCAAAAGCTGTTTGTTTCAATGTTCTCAATATTCCTATCTACCCAACTCAGGTTTCAAAAAGGAAGATTCCAAATATATCAACAACCAATAGTCAATGCTCAAAACTAGACGGGCATGACTAATCAAATCCTAGACGATAATAATGGAATACTATCATTTCCTAACAAACAAGCACAACCGAGAATAACTATATTAAATTTTTGAAAAAAATTATTCCTTTATATATATATAAAATATATTCCTAGGCATATTTCATTTACCAATTTTAAAACAATATTGTGTCGGTTTATATATATAATATATATATTATTATAACTATAACGTTGGTTAGACGCATTGAGCGGAATTTGAAATTTAGACTTAACAGATCAAATAACAAAATACAAAACATTTTTAAGAAAATAACAAATACGCGCTCTAATATATATACACTCAACTCATTTTAGAATATTCCTAATCCTATCTCTAATGAGTTACTCATTCTAGGGCATTACTAACCCTATCTATAATGAGTTTACCCCACCAAGGCCTAGGTGTTTCCTCAACCTAAGCTCTAATACCACATGTAACGACCTGCCCTTTCGAACCTTAGAAATCGACACCAATACTTCTACGGTATTCACGTGCTAAATATCTAAGTGTCGAAAAGACAGATTGTTAGGGTGAAAGAAAAAGAAGACAAAACAGAATCTCACACTATGATGAGAAGATATATAATATAAACAAGATCTTTACAAAAAAATCATCCTTATTATACACAACATCAGAGTACACTAACCTATTTTTAGCCTGGACAAATATAACAGCCTGTCCTTACAATTGCTGATAAATACAGACAAAAATCAAGAACAACAAAACAGCAAAAGAATATAAGATACATGAATACGTCTTGGAGAATCCAGCTCGTCTCTTGAAAGCTCCAAAGTATCCAGCAAAATCTGGAAAATATACTCGGGTTGACTCGAGTATTATAGGAAAACAACGCTCGGGTCAGTCTGATAAAACCAGAGAAAACACAATCAAAAGGATTCTAAATGTTTAAATAAACCTTTAAAATAAAGGTATCTTGTAATACCATATCACACATAAACGTGGAGAGGTTTTTACCCTACGATAACCAAAACATTTCGATAAAAAATCTAGTGATATTATAATGATATCTAAGGGTGAAAATATCAATAATCAAGTAGCTGTGATGCTCATGTGTGTACATCACAACAATACTAGGTATATAATCAAAAACCACTAAGGCGTGTTCGTTAATTGTTAGGATTCCATAGAGGTGCCCTCAGTACTTCGAGAACGGTCCTCCTGCACAAGAATCAGAATTATCCTTCTGAAGCAACAATACATCCCCAGTGATGTACAATAGGAAATACATAGCTAGCCATGCAAGGCTGAATTCATCGCTCCATGCATTCATAACACCTATAGGTAACTCTAGGAAGGAGACGACTACACCCTTATCGGTTAGCTAAACCACTGGATATGCATCATATCTTTGGTTTTAGTCATTACTGCTGATGAGGCTGCGTCCGACATTCCAGCTCATGGACAACCACCAGCACAGATCACAGAATCTCACATGGATCCCCATACCCCAAAGGGTCTCAGAATCACACATGGATTCCCACATCTCAAAATAGATCTCGAAATCTCACATGGATTCCAATACCCCTGCGGGTCTCGGAATCACAAATGGATTCCCACATCTCAAAATAGATCCCGGAATCACACATGGATTCTCATACCCCAACGGGTCTCGGAATCACACATGGATTCCAACATCTCGAACAAAACTCAAATCTCCTCCAAATATAGAACCTGTATATGGTTTTGGAGTGGTTATGGTTTCGAGTCATCTCTTACAAGTACACTCCCCGCTTATTGGATGTTCCAAAACCAATCCATCGATTTCCGGAATACTCAATATTGATTCTTTTGGAAATAATAAGACAATACATAAGAATGGGGATCAACCCCTAACCGTTTATATGGACGGATCTCCCTATCATTTGTCCTAGGAGAACAAAACGAGTTTATAAATACAGTATAACACCATCGATGGTAACTATACCATATAATCCCTGTATTACTCCTAGAGATTTCCAAGTTAAAGTCCTTCGGTGTTAAGTAGGAAAAATATATCCGTACTACCAAAATTAAGAAGGATTGCATATTTAAGCCAAGATTTGATAGTCGGTTATTTAACTATCAAATAATCAAACATTCAAATAGAGATTACATTTCCCATGGAAACCACTGAGCCTCTTAAAATTAAGCTTTCATTAATTTAAAATCACCTTTCAAATATTTATTAAAATATTCATATACTTATCATCCTGATATAAGTATATTCACAAACCATTTCACTTTCAGAACTTGGAAAACTTTTCCATATACTTATCAAGGTTTCAAATCTCGGATTTTGGCCAATATCTCGGGCAAATATCTCGGCTGTCTCGGGCGATATTTAAAAGACTTATAACTAACCAAGCTGCCAAATCTCGGATTTTGGCTAATATCTCGGATTTTCATCTCGGCTGATCTCGGGGAGATTTAAAACCTTGATACTTATATATACAATAGTATATGTATATTCACAAATCATTAAGAAAGATCTCTTATTCCAGAATCATATTAAATGGATCAAAACAAATCTCATTTAAAATAGAGATACCCAAAACACTATTCCTTCGGTGTTAAGTATGGAAAGAATATTCCATACCACCATAATTAAGAAGGTCATCTAGGGAAATCGAATCTCATTTCTTCTTAGTAAAAATTTCTTTTATAAATTCCATTTTTAAAAACCTCCATAGTTTATATAAATATCTCTGTATAAATCCCCAAATCTATTTATAGAAACTTCTTTTATAAATTTCTAAGTTTATTTATAAACTCTTTTATAAAACACTCAAATCAATTATAAAACTCCTTTTTATAAATCTCTAAACCCATTCAAACCAACTTTTTTCCAATTTCCAAAATCCCTTTCCAAGTTTATAAGCTACTTTAATAAGTCCTTTTACTAAACAAAAATCTTAATATAAACCTTTTCATTTAAAATGGTTCCTTTTAAATAAACAGTTTATTAATTTTAAACACCTTTTTGTAAAACAATTTATTATTTAAAACACCTTTAAATAAAATAGTTTATTATCCAAAAAATATCTTAAATAAATAATTAATTATCTTTAAACATATTTTAAATATTATTAAGTATCTTTAAACAATATTTAAAATATAATTGAACAACTTTAAAACAATATTAATATAATAATAAATTAACTCTACAAAAATATTATTATAATAACAAAAATAAACAACTTTAAAAAGTATTATTATAATTATAAACTTTAAAACAATATTATTAATAATATAACAATTAATTTTAAAATAAAATAATTAACTTTAAAATATAAAACAACGAACTTTCAATAATAATTTAACTTTAATATAATAATTAATTTTATAATAATAATTAACTTTAAAAAATGTTATAAATAAATTTTAAATAATATAAAGTATAAAATACCTTTAAACCATATTTAGAATATAATTTAATAATTTTAAACAATATTTAGAATATAAATAAGTTAACATTAAAATATTGTTAATAAAATAATTATTATATAAAACACTTTACTAAAATAATTATTATATAAAACATTTATAATCGTTTAAAATTGAAGTTGATTTAAAACTATAGCTTTAAATTTAGGAAGAGGCTTAACGATCACAATGGTACTTAAACAAGCTACCATATCATTTAATTTAAATTTTCAAGTTAATCGCGGGTATTTACATAATCAACAACAATTAACCATCACTGGTTATCACATTACTTATTCAAATTGGCATATCAATTAACGACATATACATAGATGTCCAAATCAATAAAATAACAGAATGAGGATTTATTATGTTAATTAAATGACCAATTAATTTAATTAGCGGAACGGTGTTTTATTCCGCTAAATAGGTGTCCAAATTTTTCTATTCAATTTACTTTAACAGAACAGTGTTTATTTGGCCAAATTGATAACAACAATTAAGTATAATTAATTTAACTACGTAATTGTCCAAATTGACATAATTATAATCAGACAGTATTAATTTATCATTAAATTATACTCTGCCAAAACTAACAACAAATTATATCAAAGCATAGTACTCGTCAATATGAGTCTAACGTAAAAATCCGTGGTTAAATCGGATTCCATATAGATGAGTTATCACATTTTAAATCCAACACATGATTATATGACATAATTAAACACATTCTTATATTTAATTTAAATATCTCACCCATACTATAGGGCCAACCTAGTTAGAACACACACGCAGCCCGCTCTATAGAACTCCTTCCCAAATAATTCTTGCGCCTCCCAGGTTAAACAAAATTGCTTCGCTTATTCCCCTTGCTCTGCCTCCTCGACCACCATTGGCCACCAAAAACCCTACCACTCGTCTCGCTTTCGACCTAAGTACGCCCATCCGTCGCCATACCATGCTTGATACTCCCAAACGCTGGCAGCAAGCGTGATCCTCAACCTAAAACACCAACCGAGACCCTACTTCAACTCGACAAAACATCTTCGACCACCGGAGTTGATGCCACCACCTCCTTTGTAACCGCCTCCGACTCCTTCACCTTCTGCTAAGCACATGCCGAGTTCGATGCTGCCAAAACACACCAGCGACAAAAACCTGAACCCTATATCAATGTTAAGGTCCCATTTCCTTTCTCCACAGCCAGCTTCGAACAGGGTCGAACTTGCTGCCTTACACCACCACGACAACCATAGACCAACACATGAATTTCACCATCTCAATCATTTACACTATAAAATCTGCAACTCACTTATGCTTCCTTGCTTGTTTATTTATGGCCATAGAAGAGTAGGTTGTAATGTGAAGTATAGAAGGGTGTATCATAATTTGTTCATGTACAGAAATATATTTGAGGTGAGTGCTTGTTATATATGAAGAGAATGGGTAATGTTTAATTTGCAGAGGAAAAAGAAAAAAATGAAATGTATCAATGCCTGAAAAAGATGAATGCTTGCTTTGCTGTGAGTGTCCATGCATGTATCAATGCTTCTTGCATCAAAGTATATAAATATGCAAAGTTTTTACTTCGATGGTAAGGAAAACCAAAGTACAAATTATTAAATGCATCACTAGAAAAGCACGTAAAAAGGACCAGAAGTGATATGCAAAAGGATTTTGCTTTCTTGTTTTTAAAATTTTATTTTTAAAAGATTTGGGGTACATCGCTACACAATATCACATTTGTGTACGAGACGCAAACGATAGAAATAAGTATACGATCGCATACAAAAATGTGAGATGATCACAAAATAATAAGAAAATATACTAGTTATTAAATTCTGTTAAATTCAAAAATGCCAACGTTCGACATAAAATATGTCAAACAACAATTTGAACATTTTTCCAAATTAAAAATTATAGAAAAATTCTATAAATTCAAATAAAAGTTCATCGTTAGAAATCAATTCATTTTATTTCCAACTTGATTTCCTTTTATTTTAAAACCACAAATCGAATATTTAAAATAAATTAAATATTCTTAAAATTAAAATGATAAAATCTTGGGTCATTACGTAATGGTCACAACTTTGTAAGTGCCCCTAATGGTAACAAACTGGTGGCCTATGTGACACAGAGGCAATGGCTCTTAACCATGGCTCTCGGCCATATACATCAAAAAGGTGTGTCATAGATTCGGGAAGCAACCCTGAAATCAGGCCACTAGGATGGATATTAGCCAATTTGGTTTACTTCATGTCATATAGTAGGGTTATACACATAACAGATAGATACATTTATGGCTCGTAGCCTGCTCACACTCAGTTCGCATCACCATAAATATAATACCCCATATACTCGACCCTATTAGAGTAGCATCTACTTATAGAAATTAATCGAACAAATATCAGCTCAGGCGCCCCATACCATACGATGTTATTCCTTCATTTACTTAATGCTCGTAAATTTTACTCTTCATCGCACTATTTTCTATACAGTGAGTCAAAAGAGTAATCGAAAAAATATTATTGAACGTCCCATACCGCTCGGTAATAATAATCAGTTTATTCAAAATTCTCACGATATATAATTTCACACAATATTATTCTATATAACAAGTCCAAAGAATAACCGAGGAAATATCACCGAAAGTCTCATACCAGACGATAATATAACTCCATTTATTCTAATTCCTTATTATATAGAAATATAAATCATTCAAAACACACCATACTACTATTCATTGATTCAAATGGGGTTTTAAAATACACTTTTCCCAAAATCTTCAATACAATTTCAAATATCAATCCAATTGAAAGAAAATAAAATTATAAAATTCTCATTCTTTCCTTATAATCCATTTACAGTTTCAAAAATAAATATTTTCAAACCTCTTATTCCATTACAAGGAAATCTATAAATTAAACTTTATTCAATTCTAAATCTCTTAAAATTATAATTTCCTTAATAGCTTAATTCAAATTCCTTTATAATACACCCAACGGCTTTCTAAACGATTTCCTTTTTATTAAAAATATTGATAATCAAATACTAAGCATATTACTTTAAAAATATTATTTTACAAACTTCCATTTTATTGAATTCAAATAGAATTAGCTAATCACTTTAAAAACATAAATTTTAAATACCATTTATAAAAATCATAAATATTTTTACAATCAACGATAAATGAATAAAACTATAAATATTCGAAAATTCACTTATTTAATCAGATCCCGCAAATCATCACTTTCCAAATAATTTCCATGCCTACAATGCTCAAAATTATTCTATTTTTATATTTTCCAAAATTATTCCACTTTCAAATTTTTCCATCAATTACAATATTTTCAACATTAAATAAGAAAATCATTCCAAAATAATTTATTTATTTTAAATCTTAACCTTTTAATTAATTTACCCCCTTTTCGACTAATTTCAAGTGTCATTTCGACTATTTACAAACATCTATTTATTATACTAACAATATATAATGGTGTACTCAACAATCAACCAATTTCCATCACAACAACGATCAATGGCAAGTACCACAATTTCAGCCAAATGAACCTATAGCAAATTAACTCATCAAACAACAATCATAATAAAAAGCAAAAGGAATACTATACTAGATCATAAATGTGAGAAAATAATTTTACTTTCCTTGATTTCCTTGCTTAGAACTTGTTTTTTTTCCATAGCTTGATACTTTCGACCCTTCCTCTTCATTGCTTCTACCCCCTTAGGCCCAAACGTACACCGCAGCCTAGCTCTCAAATTATCGCCTTTGACCTACCGCGTTACTTCTCTTACCAACATATACCCAAGTGTCGCAAACCTTCATCACGATAGCATCGCGCCCCCGGATGTGCCTGAATCTTTCACTCTGCCATGGTAGCATCATCCATTAACACGTGTGAGGAGGCCGTTGCTCCCCTATAAGATGTCGCAGCCTTCCATTGTAACGTGCGCCTCTTTTTTCTTTTTATGTGAATTGATTTCTGATTTGAAGATTGGAGAACTCTCAAAATGAGTTATGGATTTTATTTTTGTGAAGGAGAACGTAGGCTTAGGCTAGAATAATGAGAAGAGTTTCTAGAATTAGGGAATACAGTATGGGCTTGGTTAGAATGGGCTTTGGTTTTAATTAGTTAAATTTTCATTTCTACTCTTTTTTTTAAAACCTTTCATTTAATTTGTTATTAAATTTTCAATCTAATTTAATTTAATTCACACTTCATTCCACTAATTATATTTCGATGATTGGATAATTTTATTCAATTCAGTGTACGCTTATTTTTATTTAATCATTCATTGTATTATTAGAAAATAAATTTATTGTTCAACTATTTCAATCATATAGAAATTATCCGCACTTCAAAATATTTTATATTGATTAAAACATTTTATTCAATTTCAATATATTATCTTAAAGGAATTTATTTATTTAATTCAATTCATTAAACCAATTTTTTTTATTAAATAGAATTTAATTAACTATTTTTTTTCAAAATATTAGTTATCACAAATCAAATTCGAACATATTTTTATTTTAATTAAATTTACTTATTTATACGGCGTAGAAAGTAGGGTTGTTACAAGAATGACAAAAAGGAGTACGCTGAATTTGACTAAGATTTGGATAACAAAAACATGTCGGTACCGACATGATTCGGTCGATACCGACATAATTTTAGATCTTGATTTGCTACTTTGGAGGCTTGGGATTGAGTAAAAAGGAGAAATCAAAGTTTTGACACATAAAATCATGTCGGTACAGGCATGATCATGTCAGCACCGACATGATTGGTTGCCATAGGAAACATGTGCGACATCCTATTTTTTGTGCTGGAACTTCAGATCTGGAGAAATTAACCTGTTCAAACCTGGAAGGGAGAAATTTTGGCCAGATCTCGTCTATAAATAACAGCCTACCTTCAACAAAGAAGGGACATCTGGATCTTCTTCTTCTTCCCTTAATCTTTTGAGGCTAAACCTAGATTTATATCATTATAATGAGAAATTGATTGTAAATCCAAAGAGAATCAATCAATAAAGATGACTAAGTGGACGTAAGCCGGAGATTTTGCCGAACCACTATAAAAAATTGTGTTTTTCCTTCTTTTCTACTTGATTTCTTCATTTTTATATTTATTCAATTTGTTTTTGAGTGATATTAGGGTGTTGTGTTAATTTTTGGTCAAACATTTTTATTTCTTTCACTAAGATAGACTTGAGATATGATTTCGAGAAGATGAAAAGCTCTCCTACTAGGAAATCCATTGTTGGAGGAAGTCAACAAGAACATAGGGGCAGTCAAGAGGAGTCTTCAAGTTCGAATCTAGCTTCTATCAACAAAAACAAGGATGCAAGAGAGATTGATGGCTCGACATGAGGAGATGATGAATGGATTCGTCCAAAAGATGGAACTGTAAAGAGCAGCCGGAGTTGCTAGAAATAAGAATCTGAGTCCTAAAAGCAGAGCAAACGCATAAGGAAATGGAGCGGAATAGGTTGGGACCAACCCCTCAGCACACCAACAGTTTGGTACCAAAAGGTATAATCATGTCGGTACCGACATGTCTAGTCTAGGGGGCATAGTCTATATGAATATTGAGCATGGAAGGGCGCATCAGATGGATGATGTCGAGCCTTGAAACCAGGATCAAAATGCATATTTGCAGCAGCATAGAAGAGAATCGAAAGTTCACCATGAGAATAAAGGCATGAGGAAGCTATGGATCAAAGGCATGTAGAGCCTCGGAGATTTCAACTGAATCAAGATGACATAATAGCTGAGATGATAGGCTAGGCGATTCAAGGTGGAGCCCTAGGCTAGAGTTTGGAGGATTTGAACAAAAATTCGCTCACTTTCAAACATCCGGTACACTACGAATCCATCTAATTTCAAGCTACCTACGTTGGAATCATATGATGGAAGGACAGATCCAACAACTCGTTTGATGAGATGTATCCAACACATAGGAGTGTTGGGAAATTCAGAGGAAGTGATGGGATGGTGCTTCCCACTATGTTTGACTGACTTGGCAGCCATGGTTTCACCAATTGGATAATTGGTCCATCGGTATGTAGACTGAATTAGTGAAGAGAATTACATACCAATTTAGAGTTCGTCTAGTATGATTATGGAATGCGATGACACTCCCGAGTGTGAAGCAGAGGAAAAACAAACATCACGAAATTACTTGACCAAGTTCAACGTAGTAGCCACTGTAGTGTAGAACCAGACTCGTTGACGGTTATAATGGCGTTGGTTTCCGGAGTTGCTACTATCAAGCTAAGAGATATTTGTTCCAAGAGAATGGGAAAGCATAAAATAGTGAAATAAATGATGTGGAGGACCATTCAAGGCATTATCTATAAATGATAGGGAAAAGAGAAAAGCTGATGATGGCTTCGGAGCAATGAAGCGGCAAAGGAGGGAACCAGACTTTTCCACTTAATACTGATTTGACCGAGACCTTGGAGAGGATCTATCTTGATATTAGGGGGCATATTACGTATAGTAAATGTAACGCCCCACCTTTATGCTCATAATAACAAAGAGTATTAAAAGAAATACTGTCTATTATTATGAAGAATAAGGCTGGATAGGAGCGACCATCCGTAGTTAGCCTTACACTAATATTGGTTACCTCGATAGGAGTGGTATATACTTTTTATTTTTCATCTCTTATTTATTTACTCCCATCGACATACCCAATTCTAGTACAAAACGAACTACGACGGTTCATAATAGTTTAGGACAATGAATATAATAATAACACAGATAATATAAATGCGGAACACAGATTAAACAAAAAGTCTCATATATATAACTGATGTCAGTTATATTACAGTTGACACAACACATATGATACAACTACAACTGTCGACTCTGGAAATTATATACACAAGTACATTATCAACTAATATACATGAGTACATATCATCCTATACAATGACACGAATACTACAAAAAGACGTAGACCACTTCAAAAGATGTGAAAAGTCTTCATAGCTCAAACAGCAACTCAAAGTAGGAAATCTACAACCTGAAATAACTCGGGTCTGACCCGAGTATTACATTCAAAAGAAAATAATACACGGGTCAGTCTAATTCAAACTCAGTTATTAATGCACAGAAACAATAATAATAAATCTCAATAGACGACTGTCACAGAAGTCTCGTATATCCGACTCTCGATAAGAAAATCGGATAACGACAGATATAACACTAAACAGTGTTAAACAACAAATCAGCTAATCTAAATCACTAGCAAGATATATAAAACGATTATCAATGAAGATAATACGAAAACTCCAGAATTGTCTAAACATCAATTTACAACAAATTCCAATTATTAAATAGATAATTAAAATCTCGAAATGATCAATCAATCAAATTTCTATGTGGCTGCAGTACACGCACGCGTGCACTGCCTCGCCACACAGTACGTGAAAGCATCACAACAGTGAATACTAACAGCTATCAAAACTGCATGGGTCAATATAAATGAACCAAAACAACAGAATTAACTAACTCAAATCAGAGGAACAAATTACATACGAATGCACCATGAAAGTTACATTCGTGTACAGGGTCAAACCCAAGTCTTTGGGACTGGATTCAACTCGCTGTAACATCTCAAAAATCAACCTAAAACCATCAAGAACCAACAAACCAATCTCAACCAATTCAAGCAAAAAGGAAACAGTGAACAAGTCCATTGTCAAAGAAACAGCCGGAGTCAAGTGCTATAAGTTACCGCATATCAAATTTGCAAACCAAAGTTGTAGTAGAACAACCAAAGGCTCCAGTCAACGTATGTAATCCAAAATACAACAAAATGGAACTGTGGCCACAACATAATTACATGGCAGAACTTCACAAAAAAAACTCAGCTGCAAGCACAAAACTCGAAATGATCTGAGCATAAACAAGAAGGCTCAAAGCCCTACAGTGGAACCAAAAGAACAAAATAAAGCAAAGAAGGCGCAGGGACATGCAGACCAATGATGCAACCACAACAGTGTATCGAGTGAGAAATATGTACACAAATGAATGTACATAACCAACTGCTCATGGCAAAACAAATCAGAGGGGCAACGGTGAAACTGGACAATGTCAGCTTTCACAAACATCAGACTCGAATACAAATGCAAATATACATCAAGCATAAAGACTACAGGTGACCAAACATCACATATAAAAGAAATAAGAATCTGTACGGGTATATGCTGTAAGTGGTAACAACTTACAGATTAATGCAAACAAAGGTATAAGGTCGAAGCCAAAAAGGAATTATCAGACATGCCACAGTCACCATAAAATCAATTCAGTGTCAAAGCTAAAGTGATGGCCGAAGCCAACAAAAATTCACAGAACTCCAACTTTCCAGAGAATCAAAATAGCAGGTCACTCAAAATCAATTTATCTTCAACTAGCCAAACTCGATTGAAATCGACCTCATCCAATCAGCTCAAAACAGTGAAAAACAACAGCATTTAAACGAGATAACACGAATAAAATCAGAGGAATTATGGAACTCGACTTAAATGTGAGTGAAAGCAGAGTGGTACAGATGTAAACATAAACAAGTCTCGAGTGTTAGACATCGAGTCAGTGAACACAATAGGGATGCAGACCAAAGAGTAGAAGTGATCTAAGTGTACTATATCAAAACCGTGGTAGCTACGAAAGACCACTCCGTAATAGCAATTGTCAAATTACACAAGACTAATAAAGGCAGTGAATTCATCAGCAACGAACAAAGTCAAACGACATCAACAAAGTAGAAATTCACAAAGCAACATCGATTACCAACACCAAATGAAAACAAATGGCCGAGATAAGCAATGTCGAATCAAAATCGAATTACAGAAGCACCATAAGAAGAATGAACTAGATGTGAGTAATAAAATTACTCACCCCTTTCCAACGAACTCGACTAAAGCAGAAGCGGTCGAAAGCATCTCCGAGGCGAGCTTCTCAAAAGCAAGGAGACCGAGTTGTTGGATCTGGCGCTTTCAATTACACGAAGCTCTAGTTTGAGGGACGAAGGAGAAGGGGCGAAGCGGCCACCATTTTTCTTTTCCTTTCGTATGTTTTTGCTTCTAGGGTTTTGAAATGGGAAAAATGAAAGCGGGGATCGGGTTTGTCAAAAGAACGAAGAGAGGGAGCGGGTTTGTCATTGATAATTATAACGGCCTGACATAACAAAGGAACCATGGCCAAGATTTCTTAAGGACCACAACACTTAATCAATTTTTCAAAGAATTTAATCCAATAAAATTCCAATATCCATTTAACAGCAATTATAATCGTCAAAAGACGATAATAAAATAATTGCGAAATCTCGGGTTGTTACAGACTCCCCTCCTTATAAAAATTGCGTCCCCGCAATTTTCATAATTAAAGGCGTCAATAACAATTATTTTTCTAACATAAACTGGTTAAGCTAGAAAAATAAGGTCAAGAACACAAACACCAAGAAATCTTTTAATCTCATAAAGGAAATTCGCAAATTCTCAACAAAGTATAATTACCAATAGATAACCATAAAACAGCAAAGCTGAATAATGCAATCATCAGCAATATTCAATTATCAATTAGACAATTAGAATTCAGAAATCACAAAACAACAATATCTAATTATCGATACGATAATTAGAAAACAGCAAAATCTAATTATCATCAAAAGATGATTAGAAAGCACAAATCACAAATCGCAAAACACGAACTTCATAATCAGCACTATAACTATTAATAGAAATAGATAGAACAGTGATTCAATAAAATCAGCATACTCTAGGATCAATTTGAGACTAGCAAATCTCAAAATCATCGAAACTGGCAAATCTCCAATCATCAAAACGATAATCAGACAACATCAATTTAACAATTGTTCGATTATCAAAACGATAATCAAATTTCAAATCAATAAATATTCGATTATCAAAAACGATAATCAAATTTCAAATCAACAAATATTCGATTATCAAAAACGATAATCAAATTTCAAAAATCAGCAAATATTTAATTATCAAAAGCGATAATTAAATCTCAAATCAGCAAATATTTAATTATCAAAAGCGATAATTAAATCTCAAATCAGCAAATAGTTAATTATCAAAAGCGATAATTAAATCTCAAATCAGCAAATATTTAATTATCCAAAACGATAATTAAATCTCAAATCAACAAATATTCAATTATCAAAAACGATAATTAAATTTCAAATCAATAAATATTCGATTATCAAACGATAATCAAATCTCAAATCAACAAATATTCGATTATCAAAAACGATAATCAAATTTCAAATCAACAAATATTCAATTATCCAAAGTGATAATTAAATCTCAAATCAGCAAGTATTTAATTATCAAAAGCGATAATTAAATCTCAAATCAGCAAGTATTTAATTATCAAAAGCGATAATCAAATTTCAAATCAACAAATATTCGATTATCAAAAACGATAATCAAATTTCAAATCAACAAATATTCGATTATCAAAAACGATAATCAAATCTCAAATCACAAATATTCGATTATCAAAATGATAATCAAATTTCAAATCAGCAAATATTTAATTATCCAAAGCGATAATTAAATCTCAAATCAACAAATATTCGATTATCAAAAACGATAATCAAATTTCAAATCAACAAATATTCGATTATCAAAAACGATAATCAAATCTCAAATCAACAAATATTCAATTATCAAAAACGATAATCAAATCTCAAATCAACAAATATTCGATTATCCAAAGCGATAATCAAATTTCAAATCAACAAATATTCAATTATCCAAAGCGATAATTAAATCTCAAATCAACAAATATTCGATTATCAAAAACGATAATCAAATTTCAAATCAACAAATATTCGATGATCAAAAACGATAATCAAATCTCAAATCAACAAATATTCGATTATCAAAAACGATAATCAAATTTCAAATCAACAAATATTTAATTATCAAAAGCGATAATTAGAAACAACAAATATCCGATTATCAAAAACGATAATCAGAACTCATATCAACAAATATCTAATTATCACAAGCGATAATTAGAAACAACAAATATCCGATTATCAAAAACGATAATCAGAACTCATATCAACAAATATCCAATTACCTACACATAATTGGAAACAACAAATATCTAGAAATCAATTAAGAAGACTAGAAAATCAACATAAAAGCTTGGATCGATCCCATCAGATGGCGAGTTTTTAATTCGCCACACGTGCATCAACAAATGGCCGAAGCCTATCAAGTACTCAACATAATTTTGGCGCCCAACAAATGACCCAAAGGTCCGCAGAGTGACCCGAAGGTCTAGTACTGGTATTTGACCCGAAGGTCCATCATATGACCCGAAGGTCCAACATATGACCCGAAGGTCCATCATAGTGGCTCGAAAGCACACGAAAGCATCAGAATCATCAAAACATCAAATATTTCAATTAACGAGTCCGGAATTAACCGAAATAGCAAACGCACATGTCCCATACCATGTGTTTTACTAAATCGTTTGATTCTCTTCATCGTTTCCTTGAAAGTGCAAATTTTGTGTATTTTGTAAAAATACACTTTACATTCTCAAATGGACAAGTTCAGAATTAAGCGAATCAGTAAAAGAAAGGGGTCATAATCCTTGATTTTGCTGAAACGTTTAAATCGCTTCCTCATTCTTTTGAAAGCGTAAACTGTAAAATTCCTGAAAACAATTTTATTTATTTTATAAAAATAACAATTCACATTCTCAACTGAACAAGTCCGGAGTTAAGAGAATTAGTAAAAGAAAGGGGTCATAATCCTCGATTTTGCTGAAACGTTTAAATCGCTTCCTCATTCTTTTGAAATCGCAAACTGTAAAATTTTATAAAACAATTCTCATTTTAAAACGATTTTCTAATCACGTGATTAAAGCAACAACATCAGTAGCAATTCCGAAAAGGGAATTGCACTTCTCAAAACATCGTAAAACGAATCTCAAAATCAGCATTGCGGTATAACTGCTTGAAAATCCACTTTTAAAATTTGACGGTTACTGAAGCCAAAGCGACAGTAATTTTTAAACGTCAAAATCTCATCAAAATAATTTACATCAAAATGTAATATCAGTGAATTTTCATTCATCAAAAATGCCACAAAACACCGTGCTTCAAAAATTTAGCATTGGTGTAAAAATCCCGTCATAAAAATAACAGCAACAAAATACGTTTCATAACCTAGCATCGGTTCAACGTAAAATAAATGCAGTAACGCGCAATTCATATTCGCACGCACACTACAATATACACAAAGAAATTACTCTATTATCTTCAATGGAGATAATTTAAAACATCAAAAATCTAATCAATAATGATTAGTATAAAAGAAATCCAGCAAAAATCTCAACAAAAATCACATAACTGCAATCGTTTCGAATCCTCAAATCGGATTCAAAATTCTCAAAGAAACAAAATAAATACAGCTATGTAAACAGCAAATGAAATTTATTTCAATTTCGTATTTTGATTTTTAAATCAAAAAGATTATCAGCTGTATTCAGCGAAGACAGTTTCACTGTTTCCGCTGCGCACTCTGATAAACAGTACCCAAATCAATCAAATCAACAAAACACAGTTTCACTTTTATTTTTAAATAAAGATATTTAAAAATTTCATCCAAATTTCAAAACTTTAGTTTTGACTCAAAGCACAAATAAAACATCGACCAATAGTTGTAACATATGTTCCATCTAAGTTATGTTTTATATTATGTCCATAAACCCCAAGCTCTGATACCAACTGTAACGCCCCACCTTTATGCTCATAATAACAAAGAGTATTAAAAGAAATACTGTCTATTATTACGAAGAATAAGGCTGGATAGGAGCGACCATCCGTAGTTAGCCTTACACTAATATTGGTTACCTCGATAGGAGTGGTATATACTTTTTATTTTTCATCTCTTATTTATTTACTCCTATCGACATACCCAATTCTAGTAAAAAACGAACTACGACGGTTCATAATAGTTTAGGACAATGAATATAATAATAACACAGATAATATAAATGCGGAACACAGATTAAACAAAAAGTCTCATATATATAACTGATGTCAGTTATATTACAGTTGACACAATACATATGATACAACTACAACTGTCGACTCTGGAAATTATACACACAAGTACATTATCAACTAATATACATGAGTACATATCATCCTATACAATGACACGACTACTACAAAAAGACGCAGACCACTTCAAAAGATGTGAAAAGTCTTCATAGCTCAAACATCAACTCAAAGCAGGAAATCTACAACCTGAAATAACTCGGGTCTGACCCGAGTATTACATTCAAAAGAAAATAATACACGGGTCAGTCTAATTCAAACTCAGTTATTAATGCACAGAAACAATAATAATCAATCTCAATAGACGACTGTCACAGAAGTCTCGTATATCCGACTCTTGATAAGAGAATCGGATAACGACAGATATAACACTAAACAGTGTTAAACAACAAATCAGCTAATCTAAATCACTAGCAAGATATATAAAACGATTATCTATGAAGATAATATGAAAACTCCAGAATTGCCTAAACAGCAATTTACAACAAATTCCAATTATTAAATAGATAATTAAAATCTCGAAATGATCAATCAATCAAATTTCTATGTGGCTGCAGTACACGCACTGTAACAACCCTGTATTTTTCAAATATTTTTAAATTGATTTTTCCAGATTCAAAAGCTTTATTTATGAAAAAGAATAAATTTTGTTATTTTAAGTATAAACTTTGATTTTGATGTGGATTTGAATTCCAAATATGACTAAATTTAATATTTCCAGAAAATGTGAATTTTGGTCAAATAGTCAAACTTTGACTTTTAAATTTAAATTTTAAATAGTTTGAAATTATAAATTTTATCTTTTATTATGAAAATAGATTTAATAACTTGAATACAGCTTTTCGTTTCGTTGGAAACGGAGTTAAATTGTAGAAGTTATGTAATTTTCAATTTTGTGTATAAACTGTTTATTTTGCAATATTATTTATTTTAAATCATATAAATTATATTTTTATTGTCATATTTTGTTTTAATATGTGTTAATAGGTTATTTAATGTCTTTTAATATTTTTAAAATGATAATATAATTTTTCTAAAGTTTACTTGAATTTATTTCAATTTATGAAACCTAGTTTCCATTTTCTTTACTATTTTCTTAATTTAATTATATATAATTAAAATTAATTTAATTATTTTATGCCTTCACTTTTATTTGCTGTTTTTACTTTATTTATATGCATTCTACATGTATTTAAATTAAAATAGATTTTTCCAAAGTGTACTGAAGTTATTTCTAATTTTTAAAGCCTAGTTTGCATTTTTAAGCCATTTTCTTAATTTAAATTATATTTATTCAAAAATTTAATTATTTATTTTATATATTTATTTTATTTCTGAGTTGTTACTTTTATTTCTCAGTTTTTATATGTATTTATAAATTACAAATATATATAAAAGAAATTTGAAAGGTTTGTGTCTTTTTAGTTGCTTTTGTCCCTTTGTTTTCCCGTCTCTTCAATTTCCTTAGTCTTTTCATTTGCCTTGAGTTGGCCGTGCATTTTCATTTGATAGCCGTGAGTTTTAACTCATTTTCACGTGAGAAAAGCACCATTCCTCATTTCATTCATGGCTACAAAGATTTGTAATGGCCTCCCCTCTCTTTTTCACTTTTCTCTTCATTTTTCCTTTTGATTTTGCCTTGATTTTTGCCTTGTTTCTTCTTGCTTGGTTCGGCCATACACCTCCACATCTTCACCAACCACCACCATCCCTTCTTTCCCACTTCATCCATGCCCAAATCATCCCCCTCCTCTGACCTGAAGTTGCCTTGACCATCTCATGTTGCAAACACCACAAAAAACATTGCTATACTCCAAAACATTGCCTACCCGAGCACATATCACCTCACCACCTTCATTGTTGACCATGGCCACCCCCTTAGCCACCACCACCAGCTTGTTTACCACCTCTGAACATCACCCTCCCCTTTGTCCAGATCTGACCTGACCCATAGACCCTATGGTCGAGCCTAAGGGTTGAACCAAAAACTCCATTTTGCCTTGTCCCTTTGCATTCTAGGCTTGCAAACTCCTTCCTCTTCATATTCTTGACTTGGTCGTGCCATTTGTGGTCCAAACCTGATCCATTTCAACCTAAAACATGTTGAGGCCGAACCTAATACATGTATGGTCGAGCAAAAGTTGAAGCAAGATCAAGCAAAGTTGATTTAAAGACTTGGTGATGTTCACTTATCCATGCTATCTCAATTTTGTTTCAACACTTTGGTATTGTAATTATTTATATGGTGCTTTGTTTTGTTTTTGTATACAAGAGTAACATCTTGGTTCTCATCCACTTGAATCCATCGTTGTGCCATATCGTGCTTCTTGGAATTTGTTGTGTGTTTTGATCGCTAATCTCCAGCTTTAACAGGTGAGTTATTCTCACCAGACAATATGTACCTATATAACTAGTAAATTGACACCCTGTGAATCTGTAGAAATATGTTATCATGTTATATATGCCTATATTATTATCATATGATGTTCACACCTGTTATTACACCTGTTATATCATATGTTACTATTATTAAATGTTATTCTGTTATTTATATCTGTTATCACCATTGCAAGTTCCCTGTAGATTAGAATCACTATGGGTTTAAATGATACATACCCGAACGGACTTTAGAATAGGAAAAAATCGTTATGGGCTGAAATGATAGGCCTGAATGATTTTTATTTAAATTATTTTAACTTGGGATTGCGGGTTTGAAATGATAGAACCCGGATTTTTCTTTTTTTAACTGCGGATTGAAATGATACATATCCGTATCACTTGACCTAGGTTAGAAAATTATATACAGGCCCGTGGTTATTTTATAAAGTGTTTTGAATATTTTTAAGTATTTTAAAAATATAAATTTATGAAATTTGATTTAAATAGATTTTGAAATGTTTAAAATAAAGAAATTATGATTTTTCCTATGTGTTAAAAATGTAATTAATGAATGGTTTAACTGGATTTTTGAAATATAACTTAAGTTGGAAATTTGGAATTTGGTTAAAAATGATATTTAAGTTATATAAATAAAATGGATATTAAATTTTATTTGGAAATGGTAAATATGATAATTTGATTAAATGTGAATTTAAGTGATTTATTTAAGTATTATTGATTTTTTCTATGAATTTAAGTGGTTAAATAAATGAATGTTTAAAAGTGATCTTTTAAAATATAACTTGACTTGGAAATGTGAAATTTGGTTTTAATTAAAGGTTTTAGTTAATTAAATAAAATTGGAAATTTAGTTAAATTTGTGAAATGGTAATTTAAATTTGAAGTGTTAAGTTATTTGTTGAAATGTGAAGAATTGGAAACTTTTACACTTAAATTTATTAAGTAAATTGTTGAAAATTGGATTTAATTATAAGAAATTTATTGTGAAAAAGATACATGTTAAATGATATGTAAATAAACATTTTAAATGTTAAATTATGATTTTTAAAATGTTTAAAGAGTTTAAGATGAAGTTATTTAATTGCTGGAAATACACTAAAAAGCTGGAAATCACTTTTAATAGCATTCAGAAATGCTATGGTTCTGAATTACACTAAAATTTGAATAAAAGGGCTACTACAGCATTTCTGAAATGCTGCAGTTGCTGCAGTTGAACTTATAGGCTAATATTGAACCCAGGTCTATTATAGCATTCTCTGGAAATGCTATAATGGTCTGCAGTCTTTGCTGAAACCAAATTTAACCTTTGTTTTGAAATCTGAACTACCGCAGCACTTCTGAATTGCTGTCTTTTCTGTTTTGAACTATAATTCAACTAAAACTGAGTTTTAACAGCAGTTTTAAGTGTTGTCTTTGCTGAATTAAAAATGTTTTCAAATATAACTTATAGCAGTTGTTTTTAAATGCTGTGAAATGCTGAAATTTTAATAATTAGGGTTTTTGACTTAGTAAACAAACTCAGAATGGTTTGAAACTTTGGAAATTGAATACTTGATTTGAAAATATAATAATTACACTTTTAAAAGGTTTAAATGAATTATTTTGATTGGAATATAAACTATTTAAAGGTGATTTGAAATGATAGTAAATGAACGATATCTTTGAATTTAAAAGGTATTTAAAGTTGAATATTGGATTTGAACTGATAGGATATTTTATTTTATTAAAATGATTTGAAATGAAGTTTTGTAAGGATATGATATTTTATTATATTAAAATGATTTGAAATGAAGTTTTGAAATTATATGAAAATTTAAATATATGGAAATGGTTTGGAATTGATTTAATCTTTATTTTGATAAAGATATGGTTTGAAATGATATTTTATTTTGAAGTAAAGTATTGTTTTTAAAAGTTATAACCACGGGTTATAATAACGTTGGGTTGTTAAAGAGACCGGGATCGGATATGGACATACTCTCTGTCTTACCGAAAACCACTTTGGCAACCGTGTACGCGGTGGAGATTCCAGAATGAAGTAGGATGGTGGCGACGATCCTAAGGTATATACGTGGACCCAACTCCCGTGAGTTGGCATAAGGTGGCTAAAATAGGAGCGATTGACGGACCAATGAGGTAGCACCTCTGATCGGACACACTTCTTCGATACCATTCTATTACTTGTGATTGATTTGGTGCGCACCCTTGATTTGGGAGTGTTGTTCGAGGTGGGCGGTAGTGGCTGCTATGCGTCACCACCAGTCCGGATGCGTAATTGGTATATCTACCCTGGCATTGCCTACTTGTGCCATGTCACCTACCATATCGAGCTTTACTACGATTATGATTTTAAGATCCGACCGCGTTAAGGTTCTCCATCCCCTTAACGCTATTTTCTATATGATTATACTTTACTGATTAGACACTACTGTATATAGCGTATATTACTACATAGTAGATAGTTTAACGGATCCTTAGAGGATGGGCGGTCCCAAGCATCTTCTAAGTTACTTGTACCCTTATTACAGTTCGCTTGAGTTGGTTTACATTATATAAGTATATATTGTCCTGACTCGAGTGTTTTGTGTTTTGCTTTACGCTCGGGTCAGCCTGAGTTATTCACAGATTTGGATTTCCACTCTCTTGGAGATTTGAATCGCTGGAGATTATCTGCTTGTCATGTCCTATCTATTCCAGTTCCGTTGTTCTACTCAGCTTGTACTTGGTTATTTTATTGAGACTTTTGTTGTACTCTATTTCTTCTGTTGTATCTTATGTAACTCTGATATATTTATATAGTAGCTTCATGAACTACTATTTCTTTTACTTCCGCTGCATTATTTTACTCTGTGTCTGTGATCTGTGATTTTATTTATTTACTGTATATTCTGAGATTTGCCAAATTTTATTTACAACGCGGTATTTTGAGCAATTCAACTCCGGCATGAGTGTCTACCTATACACTTATAATGGATGCGAATGGTTGAAAATATCGGGTCGTTACAGTTGGTATCAGAGCTTTGGCTTTGAGGCAAAACTTAGAATGTATGGTAAATTTATTTACAGAATCACTTTCGTTCGAGTTTGAATCTCTTCCTTTGATTCGTTTTCCTTTGAATTTTGGAACGTTCCCTGCGGTTCCGAAATTCATTCGTGTCCCTCACTATTCATCATCTTTTGATTCTGGAGTATCCCATGACTCCACTTCCAATGATCTTTATAGTGAATTGGCGGTCTCGCCAATATTCTAATTTTCTTGTAAAAGGGTGAAAATTCTTTATAATCAGCATCGATTCACCAGAGATTTATATTTATCCTTGGTTTAGATGCTAATATCTTTTATTATTCCAAACTCTATCTCTTGAGATTGAAGGTAGATTTACCCCAGAAAATCCACATTTGATCTTATCCATTGAGTCACGGTTGACCCGGTTAAGGTTGTCCGCGATTTATCTAAGCTTACCCATCTCTCTACTCTGTTTAATCATCTTGTCTTTTGTTCCAATCTATCTTCCAAACATTTTGAACTGTACTTGTAAATTAATGTTTTGTTTTATATTGTGTTGTTTGAGTTGTTAATGTTGATTTGGGTTTCCAATCGATTCGTCTGATCAACGCTATCGATAGGATTTCTAAAACACTTTGACAGAACAAACTGACACAATATTATTTTAAAATTTGGTTAATGAAATAAATTTGGATATATAATTTTATGGAACTTAATAAATTGATTTAAATTGATAATTTGAAATGATAATACTTGATTTATCAATTATTGTTCTACAAATGAATTTATAAATAGTTGTTTATAAATTTATTTGGGAACTGAAATGAATTTAAAAACAAGAAATTTAAAGAATTTAATTTCCAATGGTTTCAAACCTTGTGTTTAAATTTATTTAAAAAGGATATTATTTAAAGTATTTTGAATAAAAATTTGTCTCTAAAGGATTTTAAAGTTTAAAAATTAAGTGCTCTTCTCTTTGTCGCTGGAAAATAATTTCGGTGATGACTGCAGCATCATCGACGTTCATTTTCGAGTTTCAAAGTGAAGAGACTGTTCTGTAGTCTTGCTACAGCTTTGTTTTGGAAAATCTAATTGATTTGAATTTCTAAATATGACTGGATTATAATATATATAGATATATGATTTAAATTTGATTTGACATATTATATACATATATTTATTTATCTCTTAGTGGTTTGAAGGGAATCGGAAATTTAATTCTTACATTTTATCTTAAAGAATAATTTCAGTTATAAGAAGAAAATAAAAATTTGAATAAATGATTCAAACTTGAGATAATTGAATTGGTAAGTTTTACTTGTATAACACACAATTTAATTCCAATATAACTTACCTAAATTACACAGAAGTTGAATATGAAATTGGATAATATACAATATAGAAAGGATTTTTATAAATAAAATTTGAGTGGTTATAATAAATGTTATACACTTAAATTTTAGTTATAAAAGATTAACAGAGGTAAATATTGAAAAAGGAATCTAAAGAGATTTTATTTAAATAACTTAATAATCAAATTGATTTAATATGGAACCTTAAGTCTAACCTAGAAATTTTAATAAAGGTTATTTCCTGAAATGAATATGTTGTATAATAAATAATGTATCTTTGAATAGATAAAATAAAATACATTTGAATTAGACATTTTGTAATAAAGTTAATTAACTTGAATTCATAGTTTAATTGATGTCTAAATGAATAAATGTGTAAAGAAATTTGATTGTTATATTTGCTATATAAATATTTTATTTATGAAATAGATATGTCTTGAAAAATGAGTAATTATGATTTAAAGAGTTAAAATGTATTTTAACATCACTAAAATTTGATAATTGAGAATTTGGTTTCCAAATGGAATAATAAGTGTAACTTATTAAAGGAATATCTATTTATGAAATGGGTATTTTAAATAAAGAGTTAGGCTATGTGTTAAATTAAGAGTTAAGTAAAATAGTGAAATTTTGACTTAATAAACGAAGTATAGTTTAATTTAGATATTCTATTTATAAAAGTTTGTTTTAATAAGTCATAAGTTAAATGATATCCAAATGAATATTTTTGAAATTGAACTGATTTGAAATACTAATATATCTACTGTAGCATTTTATAAGTGCTGCTATTTTGAAAAGACAATGTTTTGGAAATTTTTATAATTAAATGAACTTAGAAATGTTACAACTTTAAAATGAATATTATTTGACCTTGAATTAAAATGGTTTAAATGAAGATTTTTTTAGGGTGTTATGATTTTCTAAGTATTATGTTTTTTTAAAGAATAACTTTTCCAAAGTATTATGATTTTAGTAGTGTGATTTCCAAATGATAAACATCCCTAAATTGTTATGATTTCAAAGCATTATGGTTTTAAATTTATTATCTTGTTTTGTTTTTCCAAACTATCTTTTGGTTGTCCTTATTTCTCTTATCTTGTTACAGAATGGGAAGGCTATTGCTTATACCAGTCTATTTAGAAATCTTTCTGTAATCTTTGATAATCTTTGTTACTCATCTGGATCTGAACACTGTTTTTCCATTCATAGACCGTCGGTCAAGTGAAAAGGGAGATTCAGACTCTAGAGGATCTTTTTCGTGCTTATATTCTTGATTTGATCAACTCCATCTTGTTAAACTTACCTATAACAATAGTTATCAGGTGTAATTCCAATCTTCTTATCATCTTGTCTTAATTCTATTTCATTCTATCTTTTTCTGTGTTTTCCCGTACCTCGTTCCTTTTCGGGGACGAAAAGTTTTGAGTGGGGGAGAGTGTAACAACCCTGTATTTTTCAAATATTTTTAAATTGATTTTTCCAGATTCAAAAGCTTTATTTATGAAAAAGAATAAATTTTGTTATTTTAAGTATAAACTTTGATTTTGATGTGGATTTGAATTCCAAATATGACTAAATTTAATATTTCCAGAAAATGTGAATTTTGGTCAAATAGTCAAACTTTGACTTTTAAATTTAAATTTTAAATAGTTTGAAATTATAAATTTTATCTTTTATTATGAAAATAGATTTAATAACTTGAATACAGCTTTTCGTTTCGTTGGAAACGGAGTTAAATTGTAGAAGTTATGTAATTTTCAATTTTGTGTATAAACTGTTTATTTTGCAATATTATTTATTTTAAATCATATAAATTATATTTTTATTGTCATATTTTGTTTTAATATGTGTTAATAGGTTATTTAATGTCTTTTAATATTTTTAAAATGATAATATAATTTTTCTAAAGTTTACTTGAATTTATTTCAATTTATGAAACCTAGTTTCCATTTTCTTTACTATTTTCTTAATTTAATTATATATAATTAAAATTTATTTAATTATTTTATGCCTTCACTTTTATTTGCTGTTTTTACTTTATTTATATGCATTCTACATGTATTTAAATTAAAATAGATTTTTCCAAAGTGTACTGAAGTTATTTCTAATTTTTAAAGCCTAGTTTGCATTTTTAAGCCATTTTCTTAATTTAAATTATATTTATTCAAAAATTTAATTATTTATTTTATATATTTATTTTATTTCTGAGTTGTTACTTTTATTTCTCAGTTTTTATATGTATTTATAAATTACAAATATATATAAAAGAAATTTGAAAGGTTTGTGTCTTTTTAGTTGCTTTTGTCCCTTTGTTTTCCCGTCTCTTCAATTTCCTTAGTCTTTTCATTTGCCTTGAGTTGGCCGTGCATTTTCATTTGATAGCCGTGAGTTTTAACTCATTTTCACGTGAGAAAAGCACCATTCCTCATTTCATTCATGGCTACAAAGATTTGTAATGGCCTCCCCTCTCTTTTTCACTTTTCTCTTCATTTTTCCTTTTGATTTTGCCTTGATTTTTGCCTTGTTTCTTCTTGCTTGGTTCGGCCATACACCTCCACATCTTCACCAACCACCACCATCCCTTCTTTCCCACTTCATCCATGCCCAAATCATCCCCCTCCTCTGACCTGAAGTTGCCTTGACCATCTCATGTTGCAAACACCACAAAAAACATTGCTATACTCCAAAACATTGCCTACCCGAGCACATATCACCTCACCACCTTCATTGTTGACCATGGCCACCCCCTTAGCCACCACCACCAGCTTGTTTACCACCTCTGAACATCACCCTCCCCTTTGTCCAGATCTGACCTGACCCATAGACCCTATGGTCGAGCCTAAGGGTTGAACCAAAAACTCCATTTTGCCTTGTCCCTTTGCATTCTAGGCTTGCAAACTCCTTCCTCTTCATATTCTTGACTTGGTCGTGCCATTTGTGGTCCAAACCTGATCCATTTCAACCTAAAACATGTTGAGGCCGAACCTAATACATGTATGGTCGAGCAAAAGTTGAAGCAAGATCAAGCAAAGTTGATTTAAAGACTTGGTGATGTTCACTTATCCATGCTATCTCAA
Organism: Allium fistulosum; assembly: GCA_030737815.1. Classification (NCBI taxonomy): domain Eukaryota; kingdom Viridiplantae; phylum Streptophyta; class Magnoliopsida; order Asparagales; family Amaryllidaceae; genus Allium; species Allium fistulosum. The sequence continues at coordinate 761,693,377 of CM060903.1, read as the reverse complement.
TTTTGTTTCAACACTTTGGTATTGTAATTATTTATATGGTGCTTTGTTTTGTTTTTGTATACAAGAGTAACATCTTGGTTCTCATCCACTTGAATCCATCGTTGTGCCATATCGTGCTTCTTGGAATTCGTTGTGTGTTTTGATCGCTAATCTCCAGCTTTAACAGGTGAGTTATTCTCACCAGACAATATGTACCTATATAACTAGTAAATTGACACCCTGTGAATCTGTAGAAATATGTTATCATGTTATATATGCCTATATTATTATCATATGATGTTCACACCTGTTATTACACCTGTTATATCATATGTTACTATTATTAAATGTTATTCTGTTATTTATATCTGTTATCACCATTGCAAGTTCCCTGTAGATTAGAATCACTATGGGTTTAAATGATACATACCCGAACGGACTTTAGAATAGGAAAAAATCGTTATGGGCTGAAATGATAGGCCTGAATGATTTTTATTTAAATTATTTTAACTTGGGATTGCGGGTTTGAAATGATAGAACCCGGATTTTTCTTTTTTTAACTGCGGATTGAAATGATACATATCCGTATCACTTGACCTAGGTTAGAAAATTATATACAGGCCCGTGGTTATTTTATAAAGTGTTTTGAATATTTTTAAGTATTTTAAAAATATAAATTTATGAAATTTGATTTAAATAGATTTTGAAATGTTTAAAATAAAGAAATTATGATTTTTCCTATGTGTTAAAAATGTAATTAATGAATGGTTTAACTGGATTTTTGAAATATAACTTAAGTTGGAAATTTGGAATTTGGTTAAAAATGATATTTAAGTTATATAAATAAAATGGATATTAAATTTTATTTGGAAATGGTAAATATGATAATTTGATTAAATGTGAATTTAAGTGATTTATTTAAGTATTATTGATTTTTTCTATGAATTTAAGTGGTTAAATAAATGAATGTTTAAAAGTGATCTTTTAAAATATAACTTGACTTGGAAATGTGAAATTTGGTTTTAATTAAAGGTTTTAGTTAATTAAATAAAATTGGAAATTTAGTTAAATTTGTGAAATGGTAATTTAAATTTGAAGTGTTAAGTTATTTGTTGAAATGTGAAGAATTGGAAACTTTTACACTTAAATTTATTAAGTAAATTGTTGAAAATTGGATTTAATTATAAGAAATTTATTGTGAAAAAGATACATGTTAAATGATATGTAAATAAACATTTTAAATGTTAAATTATGATTTTTAAAATGTTTAAAGAGTTTAAGATGAAGTTATTTAATTGCTGGAAATACACTAAAAAGCTGGAAATCACTTTTAATAGCATTCAGAAATGCTATGGTTCTGAATTACACTAAAATTTGAATTAAAGGGCTACTACAGCATTTCTGAAATGCTGCAGTTGCTGCAGTTGAACTTATAGGCTAATATTGAACCCAGGTCTATTATAGCATTCTCTGGAAATGCTATAATGGTCTGCAGTCTTTGCTGAAACCAAATTTAACCCTTGTTTTGAAATCTGAACTACCGCAGCACTTCTGAATTGCTGTCTTTTCTGTTTTGAACTATAATTCAACTAAAACTGAGTTTTAACAGCAGTTTTAAGTGCTGTCTTTGCTGAATTAAAAATGTTTTCAAATATAACTTATAGCAGTTGTTTTTAAATGCTGTGAAATGCTGAAATTTTAATAATTAGGGTTTTTGACTTAGTAAACGAACTCAGAATGGTTTGAAACTTTGGAAATTGAATACTTGATTTGAAAATATAATAATTACACTTTTAAAAGGTTTAAATGAATTATTTTGATTGGAATATAAACTATTTAAAGGTGATTTGAAATGATAGTAAATGAACGATATCTTTGAATTTAAAAGGTATTTAAAGTTGAATATTGGATTTGAACTGATAGGATATTTTATTTTATTAAAATGATTTGAAATGAAGTTTTGTAAGGATATGATATTTTATTATATTAAAATGATTTGAAATGAAGTTTTGAAATTATATGAAAATTTAAATATATGGAAATGGTTTGGAATTGATTTAATCTTTATTTTGATAAAGATATGGTTTGAAATGATATTTTATTTTGAAGTAAAGTATTGTTTTTAAAAGTTATAACCACGGGTTATAATAACGTTGGGTTGTTAAAGAGACCGGGATCGGATATGGACATACTCTCTGTCTTACCGAAAACCACTTTGGCAACCGTGTACGCGGTGGAGATTCCAGAATGAAGTAGGATGGTGGCGACGATCCTAAGGTATATACGTGGACCCAACTCCCGTGAGTTGGCATAAGGTGGCTAAAACAGGAGCGATTGACGGACCAATGAGGTAGCACCTCTGATCGGACACACTTCTTCGATACCATTCTATTACTTGTGATTGATTTGGTGCGCACCCTTGATTTGGGAGTGTTGTTCGAGGTGGGCGGTAGTGGCTGCTATGCGTCACCACCAGTCCGGATGCGTAATTGGTATATCTACCCTGGCATTGCCTAGTTGTGCCATGTCACCTACCATATCGAGCTTTACTACGATTATGATTTTAAGATCCGACCGCGTTAAGGTTCTCCATCCCCTTAACGCTATTTTCTATATGATTATACTTTACTGATTAGACACTACTGTATATAGCGTATATTACTACATAGTAGATAGTTTAACGGATCCTTAGAGGATGGGCGGTCCCAAGCATCTTCTAAGTTACTTGTACCCTTATTACAGTTCGCTTGAGTTGGTTTACATTATATAAGTATATATTGTCCTGACTCGAGTGTTTTGTGTTTTGCTTTACGCTCGGGTCAGCCTGAGTTATTCACAGATTTGGATTTCCACTCTCTTGGAGATTTGAATCGCTGGAGATTATCTGCTTGTCATGTCCTATCTATTCCAGTTCCGTTGTTCTACTCAGCTTGTACTTGGTTATTTTATTGAGACTTTTGTTGTACTCTATTTCTTCTGTTGTATCTTATGTAACTCTGATATATTTATATAGTAGCTTCATGAACTACTATTTCTTTTACTTCCGCTGCATTATTTTACTCTGTGTCTGTGATCTGTGATTTTATTTATTTACTGTATATTCTGAGATTTGCCAAATTTTATTTACAACGCGGTATTTTGAGCAATTCAACTCCGGCATGAGTGTCTACCTATACACTTATAATGGATGCGAATGGTTGAAAATATCGGGTCGTTACACGCACGCGTGCACTTCCTCGCCACACAGTACGTGAAAGCATCACAACAGTGAATACTAACAGCTATCAAAACTGCAGGGGTCAATATAAATGAACCAAAACAACATAATTAACTAACTCAAATCTGAGGAACAAATTACATACGAATGCACCATGAAAGTTACATTCGTGTACAGGGTCAAACCCAAGTCTTTGGGACTGGATTCAACTCGCTTTAACATCTCAAAAATCAACCTAAAACCATCAAGAACCAACAAACCAATCTCAACCAATTCAAGCAAAAAGGAAACAGTGAACAAGTCCACTGTCAAAGAAACAGCCGGAGTCAAGTGCTATAAGTTACCGCATATCAAATTTGCAAACCAAAGTTGTAGTAGAACAACCAAAGGCTCCAGTCAACGTATGTAATCCAAAATACAACAAAATGGAACTGTGGCCACAACATAATTACATGGCAGAACTTCACAAAAAAAACTCAGCTGCAAGCACAAAACTCGAAATGATCTGAGCATAAACAAGAAGGCTCAAAGCCCTACAGTGGAACCAAAAGAACAAAATAAATCAGAGAAGGCGCAGGGACATGCAGACCAAAGATGCAACCACAACAGTGTATCGAGTGAGAAATATGTACACAAATGAATGTACATAACCAACTGCTCATGACAAAACAAATCAGAGGGGCAACGGTGAAACTGGACAGTGTCAACTTTCAAAAACATCAGACTCGAATACAAATGCAAATATACATCAAGCATAAAGACTACAGGTGACCAAACATCACATATAAAAGAAATAAGAATCTGTACGGGTATATGCTGTAAGTGGTAACAACTTACAGATTAATGCAAACAAAGGTATAAGGTCGAAGCCAAAAAGGAATTATCAGACATGCCACAGTCACCATAAAATCAATTCAGTGTCAAAGCTAAAGTGATGGCCGAAGCCAACAAAAATTCACAGAACTCCAACTTTCCAGAGAATCAAAATAGCAGGTTACTCAAAATCAATTTATCTTCAACTAGCCAAACTCGATTGAAATCGACCTCATCCAATCAGCTCAAAACAGTGAAAAACAACAACATTTAAAAGAGAACACGAATAAAATCAGAGGAATTATGGAACTCGACTTAAATGTGAGTGAAAGCAGAGTGGTACAGATGTAAACATAAACAAGTCTCGAGTGTTAGACATCGAGTCAGTGAACACAATAGGGATGCAGACCAAAGAGTAGAAGTGATCTAAGTGTACTATATCAAAACCGTGGTAGCTACGAAAGACCACTCCGTAATAGCAATTGTCAAATTACACAAGACTAATAAAGGCAGTGAAGTCATCAGCAACGAACAAAGTCAAACGACATCAACACAGTAGAAATTCACAAAGCAACATCGATTACCAACACCAAATGAAAACAAATGGCCAAGATAAGCAATGTCGAATCAAAATCGAATTACAGAAGCACCATAAGAAGAATGAACTAGATGTGAGTAATAAAATTACTCACCTCTTTCCTACGAACTCGACTAAAGCAGAAGCGGTCGAAAGCATCTCTGAGGCGAGCTTCTCAAAAGCAAGGAGACCGAGTTGTTGGATCTGGCGCTTTCGATTACACGAAGCTCTAGTTTGAGGGATAAAGGAGAAGGGGCGAAGGGGCCACCATTTTTCTTTTCCTTTCGTATGTTTTTGCTTCTAGGGTTTTGAAATGGGAAAAACGAAAGCGGGGATCGGGTTTGTCAAAAGAACGAAGAGAGGGAGCGGGTTTGTCATTGATAATTATAACGGCCTGACATAACAAAGGAACCATGGCTAAGATTTCTTAAGGACCACAACACTTAATCAATTTTTCAAAGAATTTAATCCAATAAAATTCCAATATCCATTTAACAGCAATTATAATCGTCAAAAGACGATAATAAAATAATTGCGAAATCTCGGGTTGTTACAGTAAACTCACTAAGAGAGAGCTCATGGAATAAGAAAGGAAAAAAATACTGCCCATTCCATGAGCTTTGGTGGATGCATCCAGACGCGACCGAGGATCTGGGTCGGATATGGTTATCCCATGATCAGGATGGATTAGTGCTACGTTTATTTTCTGTACTTTACATTTTCTTTGAATAATATGTAAAGGATTACTATCTAGCTAATTACATATGTACAGGGTCTCAAACGGTCCTGTAGGCATGTTTTGAATTAAAGTCCGAGAGTAATCCTTGATCGGGTAGATATTTTAATTTTTGCTTAATGCATATTGATTTGAATAAGGGTACTTGAATGATCTGATAGTGAATATTGATTGGAAATGATATTTGATTTTGACATGTTGTTGGATGCTATTGGAACATAGTTATCCTTAGCATTTGATAGGCAAAATGATAGATTGTACTCCCACCAATTGGAGAGACAGGGCGACAAATGATAAAGTAGAGGTTCCATTGCTGGAGTGTGAGTGGACGGGCCTATATAGGAAGCGAGTCCCCTTACCGGAGAGTGAATGGATGGACGCCCTTTAGACATTAGGTCCCCTCGCCGGAGAGCGAGAAGACGGACTCTATACAAAATTATGATCTTAAGACATCATAATTTAAATTCAAGGTCCAAATGCCTTTTGATTGGAAGTGTTTGATAATGCTTACTGGATGATTGAGGGATATCATTGCCTCAATCTGGTTGGACTTACTTAAGATAGGATGTTAGGTGATACCAGACGATTCGTAAGTAATGCTCTAATCGGGGGCAATGCACGAACATGATTTGTAATGTGTGATAACATGATTTATGATTTACCTAGGATAGTTTAATCCTAAGGGAACGTGAGATGATATTAATTTATGATATGTTAAATCCCGAGAGAACGCGCGATGACTACGATGTATGATTAACATTTAAGCAAAGATTTGAGTCCTTAGCTATGATGGGTCTTTGATTTGTAGGTGAACCCAACGGAACTAGATGATTCACCATGATCGGTCTAGTAAGTAGCCAGAGAGCATAATTGATGACAATTTGCCTATCTCGATACATGTTCTTGAGCAAAACATGCTTTGTACTCACAAAAGCATTGTAATAACCCGCACCTTAGTGGGCCCGAATTTTCGCTAAATCAAAACCCAAGTCTACTAAAATACAGATCGTTGGTGCTGGTATCTTATAATAAAATAATAATATATCATAGAGCTATTAAAAAGAACTCATAGCAGAATAATGAAGTATAATATACACACACGCACACACGCACACACGCACGCACATACGCACTGTCCAAGGCTAATAGGTATCTAGCACCCTTGTCAGTGTAGAGCATGCATGAGGCAATATGTCCTTCCCCCATTCCGCCTTATTCCAGTACATGTCACTCTAAGTCTATCCTATTGGTTGTAACGAGGAGGGTGTCAGAACAACATTCTGGTGACTGGTAGATTAAATACTTTATCCATAATACTAGTTCATGCCAATTATTTTCCATTACGTGTTATGTCTATTATTTCAAGCCTAATCTGCCTTCATGTATGCATACGATACACCCAACCTCCTCATGGTATACAATAGCTATATAAATACATACATATACATACATACATACATATATATATATATATATAGTATCACTGCCCTATCGTTCACTATAATTTCCATAAAGTACAACTCATGAATATTTGGAAAGAAAGTTCTTCGGCTTGTAATTCTCAGACCCATTGTTTAGTTTTCAACGTGAGCTTAAGCTCTAAACTAAGTAGCGGAGAGCATGTAATTCGAAAGCATGAGTTAAAATGTAAGCCAAGATCTAGATCATTGTCCAATTAAGACAAAAGGTTAGTCGAGGGAAATAGTTGCCAAAGTCAAAATCATTTCAACAAGTATCAACAATTAACGGCTCAGATAGCCCTAGACTGGAATCAACGGTCAGGATAGACAAAAGGAATCAATGAAGCTATATATATATAAAAGCATCATGTCAGCAATCCACGTCAAAGGACTTTCAACCAGATGAAGGCAAGTGTTTGAATCAAAGCCGCTTATAACAAGCTAGGTTAACAATCTAAGAAGAAGGCTGACCACCAATGGCATTATGGCATACCGGCTATAAATAGGAAACATCCCAAGGCACATAGGATCTTCTAACGAGAAAAAAATATTAACATAAAATCATATAGTACTTTCATATATTAGAGCTCTATTCAAAAACTCATTAATGGTGGAAACGCCTAGATTCAATGTAATAAGCCTCTCAGCTATATAAGGGTGACTAAATAAGGAAAGGACAGTGGATGTAAGGACTTTCGGCCTAAACCACTATAAAAGTCTCGGTGTTATTTACTTTCTGCATTTTACCTTTTCTACATGTGCTATTGTTATTTGACTGTTCAACATCTAGTACTCAAAGCTTGATTACATCACATCTCAGTAACCTCTTTGTCAAGTCTAATATTCCATTTAGCTTTCAAAGACATACCTTCAGATCTCGAAGTGGTGGTGTAGACCAAAATTTGAACTAACATTTTTGATGCTAGAAGGAGGGCCCGAACCTCCTTTATTTGCCCCCTCTCGAAAAATTCAATAAAATCATCCCTCCAACCATGATTGACTTTGAGAATAAGGAAATAGCCCTGGAGTTACCACTACACCATACTGCTCATTTTGCCACACCCCATGCGGAAAATTTGCCACGGTCTTGAGCCGTGGTAAAATAAATCAATTTTGCAACGGCTTTAGACCGTTGCAAAGTTATTCTAATTTTTTTACCCCTAGACGCACAGTATACAACTCAAATACGCTACCCCTTCTCAAAAAACGCCCCCCATTCCAAAATTTGCCCGCGTGCCCTAAATCAATTTCCGCCTGAAATATGCTAAATCCCACGCCATAACTAGCTAATCCATTCCCGCTTCCCGCGTGCGCCCTAACTAATCACTTCTGTCGCTCCTGAATTGCACCGACCTCAATATCGATTTGAGCATCTCCTGTATCGCTCCGACCTCAATATCGATTTGAGCATATAACTGTAATCAATTCTTGTGTGTCACCTCAATATTCTATGAATCGCTCTCGGTATTACATCTTTCTTATCAAGTATTTTATTTTTATTTTTCTTATCAGTGTTCTTTTTGTTTTTATTTGTTGTGGTTTATTTTTTAATCAAGAATAGGTTTACCCTCTCTTTGTTGCGGTTGGCGCTACTATAGGGATCTGTGTGTTTTCACGTGCTCGTAATATTACCATCAATCCTAAAGTCAGGTATTGATTTTGTATGTATTTTGTTTAAGTTTTTTTAGATCTATGTTACTGCCTGATGTAATTGTTATGATAGTTTAAAGTAGTATAATTATCATGACTTTATTATTAAATTGGTGTTATATAATCAAATCTGTATTTGAAGTATCATTATAGAGGGGATTCGTGCAATTTGATTTTACGTTGGTAAGTGTGTTGATCGTATTTGTTGTATGATTTTATTTGCTTTAGGAAAATGAATAAAGCTTTGTAGTTCAATAATGTTGCCTCTTATCTTCTTTTTTTGTATATAGTCTTTAGTTTAAAAAGCTTATCTGCTTAAAACCCATTTGAGTACAACAATTTCTATAACCACTTAAAGTATTTCTGATTTATAAATTGAGTAGTTTTAGGTGAATAGTAGAAAGAAGAAGTGTTTGGATATGTAGAAATTTTGAAAAACTCCAATTGTAAAAGATGAAATGTCCAGCATGTTTTTCTTATTAATTTATTTACTACTTTTAAATTAAAAAAAAACCATTTCAAACTCATTTATTATTAGCCAAACTCACCAATGTGGCAAGTGCCAACACATGGTAAAGTTTTTTCCATTGATTTATACAAATTAACTGTTATCAATCAAGTAGTATGTTGAGTACTAAATTGTGATGTTTATTTAATTTTTATGATTAAATAGTTGTGTGATGTTCCAATCCAGCTCTACTGCAACTAAAACATTTCTCTAGATTTTTGTGACAATACGTGCCATACAACACATTTTTATTTAGGACCATATTCAGCAAGCCTATCCTAGAATGGAAGATGTACGTTGATTTTTTTTGTTAATTAGGACGGTGATGAAAGGCACAGTTTGTATTGATCGAAGTATGTTTATCCCAAATTAGTGCAACATTTTGCTGTCCTCCAACCTTTGATTTTTCATGTTAAGGATTTTACCATTTATGTGGATGTTGTTTCATATTACATAATACTAGTAGGAACTTAGCCATAACAGAGTCAGTTAAAGAAAGATTGATAAAGGGGCATTTATATACTTGTTAGTGAACCAATGATCGGTTTAACATTATATCGTATCGTGCCGTATTGTATGCTTGAATTAGTTGTGAAAATATTATTTAAGTAAGCATCTTCTGCATTTTCATATTTTACATAAATTTAGATCTGTGATTTAGTGTCAATTTGCAACTCTAGGACGCATTATTGATTGAATCTTAGATATAATGATTTAGAATTTTATCGTGCAAAAACTAAATTTTCTTTACATTTTGTATGTTAATTATCTTTTTAATTTGATTGTAATGAAGTTTGTCAGACTACTTTAAAGAAATATGAATATATATCATATTTCTGTTTGATTATTGATTTTCCAGTTGATGCAGCGCGACAGAGCTCAAAGAAGAAAGAAGCAACAAAAAGTACCTTAGATCGTCTCCGACCTAGCATCGACAACTTATTCCCTCTCCGACCTAACTTCCACGACCTACCGAAGCCCACCGACTTAACTCCACCACGATCTAATTCCTCCGACCTAAACTCCATTTCCAGCGACCTACGACCTACCAGTAGCTCCGACCTATCTCCAGTCTCCACTACGACCTACGACTCATCGCCAATTCCACGACCTAATTCCCAAATGCCTAAATCGGTATACGATCTAACCAAACCACCCAACGACCTAAATCACCACACGATACGACCTACTGCTCTCTGACCTAACCACCAACCCGTCCTAACTCCTTCACGACATAACCCACCACGACTTAACTCCAATTGTTTCCAATCTCCAATCACCGACCTAAAATTATTTCGACCTAACCCTGAATCGTTGCCAGATAAATCGCGGCATGACTGAAGGTCGCGAACGAACAAACTACCCTTAACTCGCGAGACTTGATAAGTCGGAAGTGAAGATGATAACTCGTGAGGAACTTCTGATAAGTCGCGAATCGAAGAAGATAAGTCGAGAGTTGGTTTGATAAGTCGCGTGAATATTTTAAGTCGGAAGACTACTGTTTCTCTAGGTCGTTAAATACTTTGTTAAGTCGGTACTACTTTCTTATGTCGTTGTATCAAGTGTTGTTAAGTCGGAAACGACTTTGGAGTTGTAATTTTTGTGTCATGTTGAGTTGTAACGTCTATAAATAGATCGGTTGGGTCATTTGTAATAGGTGGTTGATTGTTGAATAAACTTCTCTTTTGTTAGCTTTGTGCTTTCAATTAAAATCGGTAGTTGAGTGTATCTCATATCTCCACCTTCGACATTCGAGTGCGCTCGAATCTTCGATCGTTGAAGCCAGTTCGCGGAATCAAGTGCGCTTGATCAACGCTCGAAGAATTGTAGATCTCTCTTCACGGTATCGTGCGCGATCAACGTGTCAGAGATAGCTTGAATTCGGTATCTTCGGATCAACGAATTGGGCATTTCAGTATTTCTCAATCCACCGATTGCTATTCTCATCGTATCATCATTTTTGTATTCCACCGCTGCGTCATTTGGTATCAGAGCTAGAACGCAAGGAGTTTGCGTAGATTTTTGGAGTTGTGCGAGATTTACATCATTTGGAGAAGTGGGTTATCGAGATTTTGAAGAGATTTGTTCGTTTGGAGATTTTTGAAGATTTCAACAAGTGGGTAGTTTTGATTTGAAGATTTTTAGATCGAAGTGAAGTTTTTGTTGGAATTTGTTGAAGAGTGATCATGCCTCCGAGAAGAGCTAATCGTTATCGCAACATTGATGCTTTGTATGGGAGAGAAGAAGCCGATGAGATGGAGTAAAGAATCAACGAGAATTTCAATGAGAAGATTAATGAAGGGATTGGTCGATTAGAGAGGATGATGTTGGAGATGAGTCAAAATCAGAGAAGAGTATCACCTGAATCGAGCCATGGGAGAAGTAGAGCTTCACCACATTCAAATCGAGAGAGAAGTGTTGATAGTGATAATAGAAGCATGGATCGAGATTGTGATAGAAATGTTGATGTTCGAAGTTGGGATAGAAATGTGACTGATCGAGATCGGAGGAATGTAGATCGTAGGAATGTTGGTGGAAGAAATGGTGGTGGTAGAGATGTTGGTGGTCAGGATCGACATCGATATACATCGAATTGTGAAGAAGAGTATGATGGTGGTAGTGTTCATGGACGAGGACGTGGATGAGGAAGGAATCAATCGGAGTACGATCACAAGTGGGAATCTGGGATGAAGACTGAAATTCCAGAATTCAAAGGTGGTATGCAAGCTGAGGAGTTTTTGGATTGGGTGGCTAACGTTGAAGAAATTTTTGATTTCAAAGAAGTTCCCGAACATCGTAGAGTAAAGTTGGTTGCTACAAGGTTGAGGGGTAGAGCTTTGGCATGGTGGCAGCAAACCAAACTTACACGTGAACGAATGGGGAAGTCAAAAGTTGAATCTTGGGAGAAGATGAAGAAATTGATGAAGGCAACGTTCTTACCTTACAATTATCAAACTCTGATGTATCAACGTTTGCAGAACTTGAGGCAGGGCACAAAGACTGTTAATGATTACGCAGATGAGTTTTATCAGCTTATTGCAAGGAATGATATTATGGAAACGGAAGAACAACTGACATCTAGATTCATTGGGGGATTGAGAATGCAGATCCAGGATATGGTGAATATGTTCGATCCAAGATCTGTGGCGGAAGCACATCAGAAAGCGTTGGCTTGGGAGAAGCAGGGACGACGAGGAGGTGGTGTGTTTACTAATTCCAACAATCAAGTGAAGGGTGTTAGTGGAAGCTCTAATGTTTCTAAACCTATCAGTAAACCAGTGGTGAAGGAGGCTGAGAAGACAAAGGTTAACAACGGTTTCAAATGTTACAATTGTCAGGAATTTGGTCACAAAAGTAGCGAATGTCCAAAGCCGAAGAAGAGAGCTATGATAGTAGAGGTTGAGAATGAGGATGAAGAAGCTGAATATTCCAATTCACCACCTGATGAGGAGGAAGAAGAAGTGTCGGGAGACGAAGGTTATAATCTCATGATGAAGAGGTCCTGTTTAACACCAAAGCAAGAGGAGGATTGTAGTTGGTTAAGGAGCAATATTTTTCAGTCAACATGTACCATTCTGGGGAAGGTTTGCAAATTCGTTATTGATGCTGGAAGCTGTGATAATATAATTTCTTCAGAAGCTGTGAGGAAGTTGGCGTTGAAGATTGAGAAACATCCGAAACCGTACAAGCTAGCTTGGTTGAGGAAAGGCGGGGAGGTGAAGGTTGGACGAAGGGCTCGTGTGAAGTTTTCAATTGGGAAGAAATATAAAGACGAAATCTGGTGCGATGTGGTAGATATGGATGTCTGTCATTTGTTGCTGGGGAGACCGTGGCAGTATGATAGGGCGGTGCAACATGATGGGCGTACCAACAGTTATAGTTTCATGTTTGAAGGCACAAAGATTACTCTAGTTCCAAAGAAGCGACAACAGGAGGAAAACAAGTTGGAGGAGATTGAAGAGCTCAAAACTTTGTTATCTTTGAAGGAGTTTGTGAAGGAAGTAGAGGAGGAGCCTGAGGTATTTTTATTGATTGGGCGTGAGAGCAGTGAATAAGTTGAAATTCCAGAAGAAGTTAAACCAGTTTTGAAAGAATTTGACGATGTATTTCCAGAGGAGTTACCAGAGGAGTTACCGCCACTGAGAGACATTCAACATCAAATTGATCTTGTTCCGGGAGCAATGTTGCCACACAGACCACATTATCGAATGAGTCCGAAGGAACATGAAGAATTGAGGAGGCAGGTGGAAGAGTTGCTTGAGCAGGGACGTGTGCTAGAAAGTTTGAGTCCATGTGCTGTGCCAGCTTTGTTAGTACCGAAGAAGGACGAGACGTGGAGAATGTGCACTGACAGTCGAGCATTGAATAAGATTACTGTGAGATATAGATTTCCAATGCCAAGGTTGAATGACTTGCTAGATCAAATAAGCGGAGCTACTATCTTCTCAAAGATTGATTTGAAGAGCGGATATCATCAAATTCTTATCAGACCAGGTGATGAGTGGAAGACTGCTTTTAAAACCAGGGAGGGTCTATACGAATGGTTGGTAATGCCATTTGGTTTATCAAATGCGCCAAGTACATTTATGCGAGTGATGAATCAAATTTTTAGACCATTTATTGGAAAATTTGTGGTGGTGTATTTCGATGATATTCTGATATATAGTGGGAATCCAGAGGAACATTTGAATCATCTGAAAGAAGTGCTGATGGTACTGCGACAAGAACAATTTTATGCTGCGACGAAGAAATGCGTTTTCATGACGCATAGTGTTTTATTTTTGGGGTATATTGTATCGGATGGAGGAATACAGGTTGACCAAAGTAAAATCGAAGCGATTAGAGATTGGCCACAACCCAAGACGATAACAGAAGTTCGAAGTTTCCACGGGTTGGCTTCATTCTATCGAAGATTTATTCCACACTTTAGTAGTGTGATGGCGCCTGTTACTGATTGTATGAAAGGAAAACAGTTTTCATGGACGGAGGAAGCAGGAGTTGCTTTTGAACGAATCAAGGAGTTGTTGACGACAGCACCAATTCTAGCATTACCTGATTTTCAGCTGTTGTTTGAGCTACACACTGATGCGTCAAACGTTGGAATTGGAGGGGTGTTGAGTCAGAGGGGACGTCCTATTGCATATTTCAGTGAAAAGCTATCGGGAGCAAAGATGAGATATAGTACATATGATGTGGAATTTTATGCTGTTGTGCAGGCTATTAAACACTGGAGGCACTATCTATTTCAGAAAGAGTTTGTTCTTTACACTGACCATGAGGCGTTGAAACATTTACAAGGGCAAGACAAGATTTCAGCGAGACATGCATCATGGATTGCATATCTGCAACAGTTTACGTTTGTTGTGAAACACAAATCGGGAGTGACGAATCGTGTTGCGGATGCATTGAGTAGAAGAAATAATGTGTTGACTACAATGAAGATCGAAGTTACAGGGTTTGATGTGTTACCAGAGTTATTTGTTGAAGATCCTTACTTTATGAAGTTTGTAGATAAAGTGAAGAAAGGAGAGACGGATGAGTTTGTGATGGTAGATGGTATTCTGTTCAAGGGAAATCGATTATGTATACCAGATTGCAGTTTACGATTGAAGATTGTGAAGGAATTGCATGAGTAAGGTCATGTGGGTATGGACCGTACATTATAGCTGATTTCTCAATCTTATTTTTGGCCATCGATGAGGAAAGAAGTGGAAAAATTTGTGGAGCGATGTCATATCTGTCAGGTTTCGAAAGGAACTGCGACCAATGCTGGATTATATATGCCACTACCTGTACCAACTAAGCCTTGGGTTGATGTGAGTATGGATTTTGTTTTGGGTTTGCCTCGAACTCAAAGGGGAAACGATTCCATTTATGTGGTGGTTGACCGATTTTCGAAAATGGCACACTTTATTGCTTGTAAGAAGACGGTGGATGCTGTTCATGTTGCTCAGTTATTCTTTAAAGAAATATATCGTTTACATGGATTACCTGAATCTATTGTTTCCGATCAAGATACTCGATTTCTGAGTCACTTTTGGTTGAGTTTGTGGAAAATGGTGGGAACGAAGCTGAAGTTTAGTAGTGCATATCATCCTCAGACGGATGGGCAAACTGAAGTTGTGAATAGATCATTGGGAAATATGTTGAGATGTCTTGTACAAGACAATTTGAAGAGTTGGGACTTAAAGTTGTGTCAGGCAGAGTTTGCTCATAACCACGCTGTTAACCGAAGCACTGGTTACAGTCCATTTCAAATTGTATATTCAAGCTTGCCAAAGGGGCCATTGGATTTAACGGTAGTGCCACAACCGAAAAGAGTGATTAAACAGGCGTCAGATTTCGTTGATGAGTTGAAAGATTGTCATCGAAACGTTCAGGAACATTTGGAGAAGTCGAATGAGAAGTATAAACAAGCGGTAGATAAGAAGAGAAGGAGTGTGGAGTTCAACGAGGGTGATTGGGTGTATGCTGTGTTAACAAAGGATCGTTTTCCAGTAGGTGCTTATAACAAGTTGAAAGCCCGAAAGATTGGTCCAGTAGAAATTATAAAACGGATCAATGAAAATGCTTATAAGTTGAAGCTGCCGAAGGATGTTTACACTTCTGACGTGTTTAATGTTAAACATCTTATACCTTATTATGGAGATGAACAATCTAAGGGGGAAGAACTTTTAAATTCAAGGACGAATTTGTTTCAACAGGGGGAGGATGATGCAGCGCGATAGAGCTCAAAGAAGGAAGAAGCAACAAAAAGTACCTTAGATCGTCTCCGACCTAGCATCGACAACTTATTCCCTCTCCGACCTAACTTCCACGACCTACCGAAGCCTACCGACTTAACTCCACCACGATCCAATTCCTCCGACCTAAACTCCATTTCCAGCGACCTACGACCTACCAGTAGCTCCGACCTATCTCCAGTCTCCACTACGACCTACGACTCATCGCCAATTCCACGACCTAATTCCCAAATGCCTAAATCGGTATACGATCTAACCAAACCACCCAACGACCTAAATCACCACACGATACGACCTACTGCTCTCCGACCTAACCACCAACCCGTCCTAACTCCTTCACGACATAACCCACCACGACTTAACTCCAATTGTTTCCAATCTCCAATCACCGACCTAAAACTATTTCGACCTAACCCTGAATCGTTGCCAGATAAATCGCGGCATGACTGAAGGTCGCGAACGAACAAACTACCCTTAACTCGCGAGACTTGATAAGTCGGAAGTGAAGATGATAACTCGTGAGGAACTTCTGATAAGTCGCGAATCGAAGAAGATAAGTCGAGAGTTGGTTTTGATAAGTCGCGTGAATATTTTAAGTCGGAAGACTACTGTTTCTCTAGGTCGTTAAATACTTTGTTAAGTCGGTACTACTTTCTTATGTCATTGTATCAAGTGTTGTTAAGTCGGAAACGACTTTGGAGTTGTAATTTTTGTGTCATGTTGAGTTGTAACGTCTATAAATAGACCAGTTGGGTCATTTGTAATAGGTGGTTGATTGTTGAATAAAATTCTCTTTTGTTAGCTTTGTGCTTTCAATTAAAATCGATAGTTGAGTGTATCTCCTATCTCCACCTTCGACATTCGAGTGCGCTCGAATCTTCGATCGTTGAAGCCAGTTTGCGGAATCAAGTGCGCTTGATCAACGCTCGAAGAATTGTAGATCTCTCTTCACGGTATCGTGCGCGATCAACGTGTCAGAGATAGCTTGAATTCGGTATCTTCGGATCAACGAATTGGGCATTTCAGTATTTCTTAATCCACCGATTGCTATTCTCATCGTATCATCATTTTTGTATTCCGCCGCTGCGTCACCAGTTCATGTAACACACACTTCCATCTATCCTTTAGCAAATAGTTAAATGCTTTTACCTTTTTGAATTTGTCATTTGTCTTTCAAAACACATTTACACTTCATAAAGAATATACACATATTTGTCATTCTGGTGATTTTGTATTAGATTAGTTTAACAAATCATGTTAGCTTAGTGGATAGTAACCCATTTATAAATAGCTGCAAACTGAAATTGTTTAAAATGATTATATTATAATTATTAGATACACGTTTTAAGTTTTCACCGTGTACTCTGTATTTTAACTCGTTGAGAAATCTGAAGTTACTTTTTTTTTCATATAAAAACAACCATGCAAACACAAAAAATTAAAGTAGTTATTATCTAGTTAACAATATATACTAAGGGAGAAAATAAACTTTTCGCTGGTAACAAAGGGCGGTTTCGTCTTAGTCAGCTAACTTGTTTATTTAAGAAATTATCTGTTTGGAGAAATACTCCAGATGCCTTCGGAAAACATATCTACTATGTTCATCTTATTTATATCGGCAGTTCAAGCATTTCACTAAGCTTTCACAATCTAATACAACCATTTTGGGTAATACTAATATGGTAAAAACGACAAAGTAAGACAAAAGTTTACATGCTTTATTTACATGTATTGTTGAACCTTGTAATGCTTTGATATAGACAAATTTTGCAGGTTTCAATTCCTTTGAGTAGGATATAATTAAGGATCAAATATCAGAAATTTATACCGCTCACCGTAAATAATTCAGCAAAAAGGAATGTATAAGGAGTAATGATCGATTCCAAAGTAGAAAACTGAAACAAAATAAATTTAGCAAATAGTTAAATGCTTTTACCTTTTTGAATTTATCATCTGTCTTTCAAAACACATTTACACTTCATAAAGAATATACACATATTTGTCATTCTGATGATTTTGTATTAGATTGGTTTAACAAATCACGCTAGCTTAGTGGATAGTAACCCATTTATAAATAACTGCAAACTGAAATTGAACTGGGAACCAAAATTTTAAGCTTTCAGAAAATCTTATTTGAAAATCTATCCAAACTAAAGTATACTTAATCTGGAACAGATTCGATATGGAACAAGAGTGATTTGGAAATATAATATGAGGAATAAATGGGTATTGCAAAATGTAATTTGAATAATATTGACATAATAATTGAAGTAAGGATGCCAAATTTGTGTAGTATTGCAGGTTTGAGAGTAGATTGAGGTGATCTGATCTTGGCCTCTGCGTTATTATATCGATACCCAGTATTAGCAGCTTCTTTCTCAGGTGCGTTTCGACCTCAATATCCTTGTTTAGATTTTCTTACTGCATTTCTTTTCTCTCTTTCTTTCTTACATCCAAGTTTAGTGAATCCCCCTCTATTTATAGGAGTTACATGTTTTCAAAATACTTTGCTTTGATTAGTAAATGGTGAATATGCGAACCTTTTACATTTTGGTTACATATTATTATACTGATAGTATCACTGTTATAATAAGTTAAACGTGTCATAATGCAATTATTTTCTGGCAGATATTATGTATTTGGTTGCCTTTGTTTGGTAGAAGCAAATATATACATATTCATCTTTTAAAAAATAAAGAAAAAAAATAGAGCACTTAATCAAGGTGGAGAAAGGAAAAGAAAGCTTCAATGGCCATCCCTCTGTTGGTCCCACTTACCGTAGCATCTTTGCCAAGGATGGTTTCCCTCCGCCTGTTCCTGGACTTCAATGCTGCTGGAACATCTTCAGGTGCTCTCCACTATTAATCATTTTTTTACAGTAATTTTCATTTATGTTTCGAGTATGAAATGCATTATATCTGTATTTTTCAGTATAGACTTCTGAATTTTTTTGTTACTTCTTTTTTCTTCTTCCAGAATGGCTGTTGAGAATTATCCTGAAAACCGAATGCTTGGCCGTCGCAAAATTATTGATGGGAAGGTTTGTTTCTTGAAGAAATTTGTGAGTTTTTCTGTGGGTGGTATTCGATATATTTGTATATCACTATCAGGCTGGTAAATATGTGTGGCTACATATAAAGAGGCATATGACATTGTGATAAAGCTTAGCACTTCCATTCAAAGTTGCAGGGTCCAAAAGGTCTGCACTATTTCAAAATTGAAAAGAATTTAATTTATTGGACAACAGATAATTAAAGATTCACCTTTTATTATAGGACCAATGTAAAGAGTGATTTCTTTATTTTTTGTATCGTTTTCTTTGATATCAATTTAGGTGTGTCAAACACATGATACTCCCGTATATGGCATATCTTGAGCTAAACACGTGCATATTTATTATTAATGATGCTCCACGTCATTTGACATGACAAATGCATGGTGGTTAAGCTTACCCCATAGTTAACAAGAAGTCAGAACCATTTGTTAACACAAAATTAATTAGCAATGTGCAAAGTGACTTATTTTGAATAATGTTATAGGTCCATCTGATATTGGTTCCGTAGTGTGGAAATTTGCTGAACACGGTTTCAACTTTAACTTTTGGTTTTGCTTGAGTAAATTGTGATACATGATTTACCCCTTCTAATCAATGAACTGTCCTAGCTTATCTGTTAAAAGTAACTGATGAAAATAATAGTTGCACATCGGAAAATATACAAACAAGATCCTAGATAAATACTAAGAGACTACTATTTACATTGATCAATTATTTTTGTGAATGTCTAAGTAGTTCTCCATGCTAAAAAATGCTAACACCAACACCATTTTACACTGCAATGTTGATTGTCTGTCAGTAACAGACATATTTAGCAAAATCTCTAGCAATATCCATATTCAGAAGAGCTAAACTCTAGCATCGGAAAAGCTTTGCATTTGCCACTTGACCTTTACATATTTTTGCCCTTTTATTCAAACATCACCAAATGTAGTTATCTTCTTATTGTTCAGTATTAAGCATCTTAGTATAATATTTTCCAGGGAGGTCGTTGTGGCATCTTTGGCATATATTGTCCTGAATGGGTCATGAGTATGGAGGTAAATATAAACATCTTTATTCCAACTATTTTACCAATTTTCATTTTTTATTTATACTTATTTTTAGTATGTTGAGAATTGATTTTACTCATTCTTCTTATGCGTGTTGGTGATTTTACAGGCTTGCAATCATTTTTAGTCACCAAAATAATTTGTAAAACTAAATATTATATTATATTCATTAAGATTTCATATTTTCAATACAGTAACAATCAAACTACTTAAATAATACAAATGAACTCACTTAGTTAACTTAATAGACTTTAAACTGTATTTGAGACCAACCAGTTTAGTAAGGAGGAAGCACTAGTGAAATTAAAATGGTAGTACATATACAAACTCATTTTTATAAATCATAAAGAGCTATTTAAGTACCCATGCTGCTTGATTTAACTTATACTTTATTTGTCGATGGAGTAAATACTAGCTAGGTCTAGGTCAATGACAACATAAGTTTCTTTAAAAACGTAAAAAAGGTGAAAAGGCAAAAAATATGGACTTTTACTTGCTGGTTTGCAGTAGTTGGCAGACCTTGCATGTAGGGTAGGATCAGAACCTGCACCAAAGAGGTGTTATTGTATTTTGTTCGTTATTTTGGCGACAACGAGTTATTGAAATCTCCCATAATTAACCATTCAATTTTGATCTACTGTGCTTCATCTATGAAAGGTTTCCATAGAGTTTCTCTTTTATTTTGAAAATTGTTGGCATACACCAAAGAAATTATCATGCTGAGACCACCAAATTTTAATGCTTGCACTGTCATTTGTTGATCATTCAATGATAGAGTAGTGATCTGCCATATGTTTGCATTCCAAATTGATAATATTCTACTGTTGCATCAATCAAAGTTGTTAGTATTCCTTACCCAATTGGGTGGTAATTTTTGCAAGAATAAAGTTAAGTTATCGCCATTTAACTTATTTTCTAACAAACCAACAAAAGTTGGTTTATATTTAGTTAAAGAGAGTGAGTACATCATTCATACGTTTGATTGTAATCATTCCCCAATATGTTTAACTTATTCCTTACTCGTATGTTTATTTTCTAATCTATATTCATCTTGTTTAAGATGGGGGCTATGCCTGTATTTAAGCGAGTGTTGTGTTGCGCGTGTATTATAAGTGTAGTGTTGTGTATTTTTGTGCACGGTGTGTGCTTGTGTTGAGTGAAAAATCTGAATGCATGATGTGTGTGGATTGTGTACAAAAAAATCTAAATGTGCGTGTATAGATGTTGCTGTACATATGTGTGAAATCTGTGATAAGAAATTGAAGTACTTAAAAGTATATTTTGATATGGGATGAAGTCCAAGCTATATAATGAGCTGCAAGCAATTTGTATTTTTGTTATATATACCACATGGGTCTATGGCTAAGTGGGCCGTTAAAGCAATGTAATGTTCGTTTAAATTTTCTATCCATTTGTTGGCCATTCCTGCATGCTTCTTTGCTACCAGATATTGACAGAAGCAACAGCCTAATCAGGCAGCAAATAGTGTTAGTGAATGGCAGTATTATTTTACTTCCTCTATGAGACTCATGCATAAATTAGTATAGTATCTCTTACTATAATTATAAACTTGATTATTATAACATGTGTAATTATTTGTGAGTAGATGTAAGTGTGTGTTTTCATGATTGCCTAGGAGTGTGCATGCGTTTTTTTATATATGTGGGATTTGTGTGTTGTATGAGTTTGTGTGTGGAGTGAACGTATAGCAATCTATGTGCGTGTGTTTTCCTAAGAGTTTTAAGTGTGCGTGTAGGAGCTTTGTATACATACATATACATACATATATTTAATATCACAGCGTGTGTTTGAATATGAGTAGTTGCATGTGTAACTACTGCTATTATGTGAGTACATGTGTTTTCCCTATGTGCTGTTATGTGGTCAACGTGGGTTAATCAGCTACGATTTATATATGCTACTAACCTTTCATGTGGGCTTGTTGTTTTGAAGTTTAAGTTAATCAATTTAAAGGGCACACATATATAATAAAATAAAAATAATAATAATAAGTTTTAATATGTGCATTTGATGCTTGCAGGGCACCTAATGAAGCAAGGGAGATGACCATCAATGGAAGAATGGATTGAAGCATGTCCCTTTTATTGTTATTACTGTCTGCATTCTTTTGTATTATCGTCTTGTGGGATTTGAGGGCATGAGAAACATGAATTTGTATTTTGAATTAGCATAGATACGTTGGTCTTTGTAGAACAAGTTATTTCATGAGCAAGTATTGTAGGACTTGATCTTTGTAAAATGCTAATGTACTTCAGTTTATTGGTAATGTATGTGCTTCTGTTTCTGGTTGTCATATCTCTCTGTATAGCTATTTTGATTCTAGTTTGCTCGTGTAGTCTGAAGATTTTATATAGAGCCGCGGCTAATTTTATTGTGTTGTCTGAAATTTATTGGTGATGTAACAGCTTTTATTGTTTGTGTTTCAGTTCATTCAGCCACGGCTCAGAACGGTGGCTACATTTAATGAAATAAAATTTAGCCACGGCTCAAAACCATGGCAAAATTTCATTCAGCCATTGCTTCGAGCCGTGGCAAATTTTTTGCCACTCCCCATTTTGCCACGGCTCTGGGCCATGGCAAAATTATTTAGCCACGGCCCAGAGCCGTGGCAAAATGGATTTTCTGGTGTAGTGTACCCCTCGACCTTCACATCTAGCTCATTAAAGAAGACAATGATGAATGTCTTGCTTCCCTCATCTTGAAAAAAGACCAAAACCAGGAATATGATCCTGTGTATGAACTTCAAGCTCTCTAGATCAGACAAATTTAGAGTATCTTCAGGAGTTTCTCTAAGAGTCTACTCAACTCTGAGGGCAAAACTATGGCAAACAAAATCAAAGACTTGAGTATTGTAGTAATGACAAATAAAGGTTCAGCTCTTCCTTCTAAAAGAGCCCTTCCGGTTACATCTACTCTTAGATCTCGAAAGAAGGTCAAACGGGACCAAGTCCTTACTCTTCTCAATAGAAGTCTATCTCGAATCTTTCTGGAAACGCATGGAGAGCTCCATTATCCAAACTATTCTCCATCCATCAAAGAAGATTAGAAAGGAAAAAAATACTGTATTTACCATCAAGCAAATGGGCATGAAATAGACGAGTGTCGAAGACTCTCCCAAGCCATAGAAAACTTCGTACGGAAAGGGAGATTGACTGAGTTTATTAAATAGTTACTTTAATATCTCATCTTTATAAATATCTAACTTTGTTTCTATGTTTTAGGAGATATTTGTGTAGACTCATTCGACTGAATATATGTACATCCCCTTCTGAAGATAAAGAATTCAATATGAATACCTATATTTAAAGAAGTCTCTTATCTTACCAAGGACACCCTTCCGAGCTCAGCTCTTTTCTTTCTAGGTAAGCGTGATCCAATTTTGGCACCTATAAAATTCTACCTGGTATGTCTCTCTTTTAGCTATTTTCAATTATTGTGTCTGCATTTAAAGTTCAAGGACCGAAACTCTTCTATTGATATGATGAAGTCAATAAGGAGTTTCACTTTTTCCTCAAAAATGTTAATTCTCTCAACAATTCTCTTTCTCAAACTTAAATTAAATATGTTTCCTACCAAGCAATAAGGTCTAGCAATTATTCGATTTCAAAATTCTTTTACAAAATAATCCGAAAATGCTCTTTTCAAAGAATTTATATTTTCCTTTATCAAGTTACAACTAGCATTAGGTACGACCATTAACTTAAAATAGTTTCTAATGCCCGACATTAGCCAAAAGTGGTTGTAGATGGCCGACACCAGCCAAAAGTAGTTGTAGATGGCTGACACCAGCCAAAGTGGTAATAGATGGCCGACACCCACCAAAAGTGGTTATGATTTGGACCTAACATAAGTTGGTAGACCTCGCCATAAAACACCCCTACAATGATGCACTACAAAGTGTAAGGCCATATCACCTGGGTTTAAAAAGACGTCGAAAAGTAGAATGCATGCTGATAGTGAGTCATGGACAAATGGTACCATGCATTGGGTAGATTCCTAATTAGATTACAATATTAGGTAGATTGCCAATAATAGTGGATCGTGGTCAAATAATACCATGCACTGGGTAGATTGCCAATAATAGTGAGCCATGGTCAAGTAGCACCATGCATCAGGTAGATTTCCAATTGTTATCCGGCATTTTGACCCAGCTATATCCGAACTGGCTGGACAAGTTAGACTCGACTATCATCAAGGCCAGTAGCCCAGAGTGGTGATTGTGGGGTCCAAAAATCAAGCATATATGATAATATGAAGCAAAAGCATGAAAGCTCACTACTTCTCGAAGATGGATCAGGTACGATCCATATTCAACACTATGGATCATGTCGTATCGATTCCACAACTCAAAAACACATGCTATCAACATGAAACTTGGAATACAAGCTTACTACAACATGTGGAACACCCCCTAGGGATCTCATTCCAATTGGAGGAAGTTGGAGGGATCTGCATAACTCCTTTTGGAGGGATCGACAAAAACCAGAATTCAAGCAACACTACTTCACAGAAAATGCGGTATCTCACAAATCGTACGTCGGAATTGCACGAAATTTGGGGAGCAAGTAACTAACATCATGGAGAATCCTTCATAGGGATAGCAGCCCATTTGGATGCACTATTAGGGATCAGTACTGATCCTATTATGGGCCCCGATGGGCCCGTGAAATTTTTGGTAGCCTTGTCTTGTTCTCCAGAACCTTCTGCCAAAATTTCAGTCTGATCCGTGCACGTCTTCCCCTATAAATACAGCAGACATGACGTCAGAAAAGGGATCCTGCTTTCTCTACTGAGGCTCTGACATTTTTATTCTTCACTTTTGTACTAATGGATCCCAGCTAATCCAAACATTCTTGTAATCATAATCAAGTGGAAGATCAATAAAAATATAAAGTGGACGCAAGCCAAGATTGCCGAACCACTATAAAAATCTATGTGTTCATTTATGATTTTTGATATGTTTTAATTTCATTCTTCATTTAATCTCTACTAGATTCTATTAGGTATTGATGCCCATTTTTGGCATCAACGCCAATTAGATTAGAAAATTGGGTAGATTCCCAATAATAGCGAGCCATGGTCAAGTAGTACCATGCATTGGGTAGGTTCCCAATTATATTAGAATATTGGGTAGATTCCCAATAATAGTGAGCCATGGTCAAGTAGTACCATACATGGGTAGCTTCCCAATTAGATTAGAATATTGGGTAGATTCCCAATGATAGTGAGCCAAGGAGTGCCATGTGTTGGGTAGACCCCTAATTAGAATATAGTTTTGGGTAGATTCTTAATAATAGTGAGCCACGGTCAAGAAGTATTATGCATAAGTTTGGAATTGAATAGATTAGAACCATAGGCGAAAAGTTCCTAAGGAAGAATGAGCACTGGGAAAGAATCCCAATCAGGGCTATAAGGATGACATTAAACTAGTAAGGATGGACACCAAAGATATCAATATGGTAAGTAACCAAGGGGCAAGTACCTCGAGAAAGAATTAAAAGAACAAACAAGACGGTTCGATTTGAAAGAATAAGTCAACCAAAAGGACAAAAGGTCCTCAATATTATAGAGAAATTATCCAAGTGATCATTGATATATTCAGAATTAAAAAATAAAAGAAAAAGGGTGGGGGTAATATCTCTTAAGCCTTCGTACATATTCTTAACCCTAGTCTCGACCTACTTCACGCCCCTCTCTAGACAAGATTTGAAATGCTCCTTTATCTTGTCGTATGCCCTAGATTCCATTCCTTTTTAAATTGCCTGAATAAGATTCTTCGACCGTCCCTAGTACAAAAAAGAATGTTTGATGCATTAAGCACTAGGACTGAGCGAGAACTCCTTTCGGATGGGGAGTGTCGGAAAAAAGACTCGGAAGAGACAATTGTAGTCTTATGAGAAGAAGGAATTCCCATAGCAGCATACCCTCTATCTTTGCCACTTACGCGAGCTAAAGCGGCTGCAACCGTAACTTCGTTAGTACGTTTATTATAAGTCTCAAGTTCTTGCAGCTTGATCGTCGAAAGATCTCGGTGAGGTTCATCCAGCTGATGTCTAAGAATAGCCCCCGCATTTTGGATTCGAAACTCAACTTAAAGACGGTGTGTTTTATCCGCTTCTCTTACATCCTGTGACTGACAGGGGCATAAGGGATCAAGCAGCAGCTGCTGAATTGCATATAAGGAACTGTTACTCAAACGATACACCCAAAGGCTAGAGAACCAAGATGATATGACACGAACTAGGATCGGTTACTGGATCAGGCTTCTAGGGTAGATTACGGCTGCTCTCAACTGACCAGCTTCCAAATGTCTGACTTGCCAGCTATTATACGATGGCTTGTGTGACGACCACCCTATGCCACTTATTATGCCATCTCAAAGTATAGCTATCCATCATCAAAGTCGAACCCGAAGTAGTCACCCATTCGTCTCAAAGCAAACCTAGGAAGTTCTGGCCTAAGGTCAAACTCGGGTAAAACCAAAATTTTCTCCAAGCAAACACCAGTATGACTCCAAGCACCGTTCATCACCAACCCAGCACTACAAATTCAGCGAATCCAAGCGAACTAGGGGCTAACTCCAAGCAAATAGCAAATTTTCTCGGGTTGGACTCCAAGTAAATTATCACAAATCCGTGACACGTTGGACAATCATGCATGCAACATTCACAAGCATTACAAACAGCCGTAACTTGAAAAAGGACCGGACTAATGATGACTGGAGCATTTCTCCCACTCAAAGTCCATTCACTAAAGCCATTCAATATGCAGTTCCAAGAGATTCAATATGCCAACTATTCCAGTGTATTCTAGAAACACAGACCCACAAGAGCATCTCGTGAAATATGAAGGGCACATGAATTCCGCCAGAGTGACGAATGCAATTAAATGGCGATTCTTTACCATATTCCTCGAGGAAGTAGCGATCGATCGTGTGATTTATGCTATTACCACCCAGGTCCATCTCCTCGTTTAGTCAACTGGCTAAGGAGTTCATCGGGCGATTCAAAATGCATGCGACTCGCCCCAAGGATGCGATGTCGTTGTCCAACTTATCCTAAGCGTCGGCCGAGCCGCTCAAAGACTTTTAGTAGAGATTCAACGTCATCATCACTAAAGTGAGCAGTCCAAGCGAGAATATCACGCTCGTGGCGTTGATAAGGGGAATCGACCCCAAGACAATCTTTGGTGACTGGTAAGCTGGAGAGCCTCCATCGACCTTAGATCATTTCTGTTACAAAGTGAACCAGAACCTAAGCAAGGAGGAGGTAGAGCATACTAGAAGAAAGAACGGTGCAGGCCCATTGGCTGAAGAAATTCAAAGCAAGGGCAACATTGAGGCCGTAGATGAGGACTTAGATTCTAGGAGATGACTAAGAATCCCAAAATTCAACTCATATACTCCTTTGAACGATTCAATCGAAAACATATACTTGGAGACTCATGACTCGGAGCAATACTGGAAACTAGCCTTGAGAGAGTCCACCGAAACCTAGAAGAAATCTATGAAATGTTGTATATTTCAAGATACACATAACCATAACACCAGCGATTGCAGACACCTCCGAGATGTGATCGGAAAGCAGATCCGGAAAGGAAAGCTTCAACAATATGTGCAAGCCCCACAGAATGGCGTGCAAGGAACACCGACACTTACCAATAATGACCTTTGATTATCAATTGAACAACTTATGGTCGACTTCTAGCTGAGGAGGGCTAGGGCAAAGTGGAATAGTGGCCAAGTAATTAGAGTTAGGCACCAACCAACCTCCATCGACCATGATCGGACCTTCAAAGCATCGCAAGATAAGCATGATTCAACTGCTCATCAGCTACCAGATGCCCCTAACTTGGGGCAAGGACTCAAAATGGAAAGTGTGTGTCACCTGACTATTCACTTTCTACTCCGTGCTTCAATTCTGACAGAACATCTATGCCTTACGCAGAGTCCAAAAAGGTCAGAATCTAATACAAAGTGGACATGACTAATCATCCACTCATTAACCTCCACACTTGACTTGTAGACCAAAGAAAGACTTGGCATGGATGCAACCCAACGATTGACTCCCTAGCTCATACTTGAAGTTCGCCAAATACTTATGCCTCTCCTGAAGCTCGGCACGACCGAGGTCCAACTAAAGTGGTCGAGATTTGATCATCCACATATTAACTCCCACCCTGGACATAGGAGGCAATTCGAAAGCTCAACTTAAAGTAGGCGTGACTGACTGCCTACTCTTCAACCACCGCCCTCAACATGTGGACATGACTGCAGCTTAAGGTGGATGTGAGTTGATCGTCCACTCGAAAATTCTCTCTCTCTCTCGACTTGTAGGGAGGAGTATGAAGCAAAAAGATGGAGGCGGTTCGACCGTCCATCGATCAACTCTGGTTCCCACAGTGCGGACTGGAGTATAAACATCAAATGGGTATGACTGACCATCCATCATAAAACTCCAGTCCCCAGAGTGTGGATTGTAGTATAAACACAAAAAGATGAACGTGGTTCGACCGTCCATCGATCAACTCTAGTTCCCAGAGCGCGGACCAGAGTATAAACATCAAATGGGTGTGACTGACCACCCATCATAAAACTCTGCTCCCTAGAGTGCAGATCGGAGTATAAACACAAAAAGATGGACGTGGTTCGACCGTCCATCGATCAACTCTGGTTCCCAGAGTGTGAACCAGTGCATAAACATCAAATGGGTGTGACTGACCACCCATTATAAAACTCTGGTCCCCCGAGTGCGGATCGGAGTATAAAAACAAGAAGATGGGCGCGGTTCAACCGTCCATCGATTAACTTTGGTTCCCAGAGCGCGGACCAGAGTATAAACATCAAACAGGTGTGACTGACAAGCCACCATAAAACTTTGCTCCCTAGAATGTGGATTGAAGTATAAACACAAAAAGAAGGATGCGGTTCGACCGTCCGTCAATCAATTCTGGTTCCCAGAGCGTGGACTGGAGTATAAACATCAAATGGGTGTGACTGACCACCCATCATAAAACTCTGGTCCCCAGAGCATGGACCAGATTATAAACACAAAAAGTGGATGTGGTTCGACCGTCGCTCCTCAACCCTTGCCCTTGACTTAAGGGCAAACACATGACTCAAAGTGGATGCGATCTGATCATCTCCTCCCCTGCTTGAGCTTGAATTCTTCAAAACAATCTTCTTACTCCCTAGGCTCGGTAGAAATAGGATCCAAATGGAAGTGGACGTGGTACGATTGTCCACGCAACGACCCTGCCCTGGATGTAGGGGTTAGTTTGAGAACCAAAGCCTAAATTGGACGTGGTTCAACCGTCCTATCCAAAGAGGATGTGATACGTCTATCCATGACCTTGTTTGCGCCTGAGGTTTGGCAAACTATCCAAGCCTTGCCCAGACATCGGCAAGCCCAAAATCCAAACCAACACATGGACGCGGTTCGACCATCCAGCAAGTAACTCTGCCCCCTAGTGCGGATTGGAGTATAATTACAAATTGGGTGCGGTTCGACCATCCATGAACAAACTCTTATCCCCGGAGTGTAGATATGAGTATAAACAAATAGATGAGTGCAGTTCGACCACTCAATATTCCATAAACTCCGACCTAAACTCGACAGGAGGAGTATAAACTCACTATGGATGGAATTCGACCATCCATGAACTAATTCTGCTAACCCAAGAATGGGAACGAGAGTACATACTACTACAAGCTAAGTATGACATCTTACTATAGCTATGGCTGGGTGGTCTTTACAACTTAAGGCAACGACTGCAAGGAGGCCTCAATACAAAACCAATCGGAATGACATCTGAAGTTACGGGTGACGGACTATATCATACCATCAGATCGAGGGTCAATATCAATCCGCACCAACCATAAATGTATGTGACTCGAATGTCCATCGAATAACTCTGGTTGCCAGAGCATGGATAGGAGAATAAACCACGAATGAGTGCGACTTGATCATTAATTCTCTAGTACCCTCCTTCAATCCGCCAGGAGGAGTATGAAACCGGATGAGCATGACCCGACTGCACCTGAGCCAACTCTATTCTCAGATCTAGCGGGAGAATATGAATCAAAATGGACGCGACTGACCATCCAACTCCGAATAAATGATACCCGACCGTTCATTCGTTGACTCTTACCATGATCGACTAGAAGATCAATATGAAACGGACGTGGCTCGATTGTCCGCACACTGATCCTTGTCCTTGATCCGGCAGGGAGAGCATCAATCACTGATTGGACATGACTTGCCTACTTACTTATCGACATATGCCCCATACTTAGGGGCACATCCTAGAAATAAGATGAATGTGGACCGACCATTCATTGATCAGCTCTAAGTCTTTGGAGCTTAGGTGGGAGTATAAACACAACTAGGATTAGACTCCACCCTTCGTGCAATACATTTATCAACTGAGACCGGGGGTGGAAGTGTGATCATCCAAAGACTGACTGCAATAGCTCAGTACTGTGATTCATACCTAGTGTTTACAACGAATCGAGCCTATGACCGAAAGGATGCCTAGAGATAGAATCATCGAATCAACGCCCAAGCTTATTGGCAACTAACCATCACTCCAACCCGAACAACGAGTAGAAGATCGTGAGTACATTGAAAGGAAAGCGAATTACTCGAATACACAAGACTAAAATCTACTTGGTGTTTGATTCAAAGCTCCTTTAAGCCTGATCTTTTCGCAGATAATCGCTAAAAGCGTCTAAAACCCATCACTATCAGACTCAAAAGTTCATGACAAGACTATGAGATTTGACTAGAGTAACCGTCATCATTGATCATCCCAACCAGATTTCACATTGATTGTTACGTGAAACAATTACGTTTGAACTCAAGGATCGACTATCGGCATATAGGAATCTGATATTCATATTCAAGTTCACTTAGGGCACATGTTACAATTCGTACAAGTACAAATATGCTAATCTATTCAAGTCTGAAGTGGTAAACATCTAGTTCAAGGCCATATGCTAGTTCAAGTATGTAAGTCATATATGGCATGTCCTATATATTGTTTGATTTCGAGTTCACATGGTCTAATATGTTCATGTCAAATCAAAAACTGCTAAGTTCCACTAAAACAAGGGATTGAAACCGATCCCATTGCTTGGAAAAATTCATTTAGGCATTTTTTAGCTTGCAACATAAGGCCAATATCAAGCAACAACAACAAGTCGGTTCTATAAAGATATAGACCACAAAGATGAAGAAGTGGAGCCTAAAGAATCAAAGGCTGCACCCATTGAGCTAACGATCGACATGTGGTCAGCCATGAAGACCCATCACGGGTCCAGAAGATCAGATCATAGCTCAGTGCAACGATGATGAAGGAATTAGCTGGCTTTCTCCGAATGAATCTTGACGTGTTCACTTAGACCCATTCTAACATGCATGTGATCTCACCAACTATCGTGAGCCATGCATTGAATATCGAGCCGAGGCATGTCCTAGTGAAACAAAAGCAATGCGGCATGGATCTAGTAGGATTTGATGCACTTAAAGAGGAAGTGGATACCAAAACAATAGGTTTATCCGTGACGCCTTCTACCCGAAATGGGTATCCAATCCAGTTCTTGTGAGAAAAGCTAATGGAAAGTAGCGGTCATGCGTCGACTACTCAGACCTGAACAAGGCATGCCCAAAAGAAAGCTTTCTACTTTCGAGGATTTACCAACTAGTAGACTCAATCGCTGGATATGAACTGCTTTCATTTATGGATATGTACTCCGGATACAACCAGATCCTGAGCACGTCCTCGACCAGGAGCACAACAACTTCATTACCGATCTAGAGCTATATCGTTATGTTGTGAAACCATTTGAACTAAATAATGTTGAAGCTACTTACCATATACTGGGCAACAGGATGTTCAAAGGCTAGATCAGGCGATCGATGGAAAAATATGTGGATAGTATACTCGTGAAGTCACGACGATCAAACGACCACATCAATGACTTAGCGAAGATGTTCAGTATTCTACGAAAATATGAAATGAAACTAAATCCCTTGAAATGCTCTTTCGGCGTTGCGTCAGGGAAATTTTAGGGTTCCATTGTCAACTCTCACGGAATCGAAGCTGGTTCCAAGAAGATTCAAGCAATTCAAAACATCTAGGTACCGAAGACGATTAAGCAGGTATAAAGCTTAAATGAGAAGGTTGCCACCCTAAGGCGCTTCATCTCCAGGGCCACTAATAAGTGTATTCCTTTCTTCGACTTGATCAGGAGAGAAAAGATGAACTTTGAATGGACGTTGGATTGAATAGATGCGGTTCAAGCTCTGGTAGATCACTTAGAGAGACCTCCCATCCTATCCAAGCTACCAGATCATGAAGACTTATACATCTATTTAGCGGTGTCGGTACACGCCATAAGTGCCACACTGTTACGTGAAGAGAATCGGATCCAAAGGCCGGTATATTATGTTAGCAAGTGATTGGCAGGTGCTGACAAAAAC
The DNA here is from genome assembly GCA_030737815.1 of Allium fistulosum. Classification (NCBI taxonomy): domain Eukaryota; kingdom Viridiplantae; phylum Streptophyta; class Magnoliopsida; order Asparagales; family Amaryllidaceae; genus Allium; species Allium fistulosum. The sequence continues at coordinate 761,661,084 of CM060903.1, read as the reverse complement.
TACTCAAAGCTGGAAATGCTCGCGTATTGCCTGTTGATTGCGTTATGAAAGCTTCGTCATTACTTCCAAGCTCACCCCATCAATGTCTGTACCGACTAGCCATTACGACAGGTCCTACAGCAAGCTTAGACATCTAGAAGGTTGCTCAAATGGAATATCGAGCTAAACCAATTCAATATCACTTATCTTCCTTGGAGAGATATCCAGGGACAGACATTAGCAGACTTCATCTTTGAATTCACTGCATCAGATGACGATCTGAAGAGCAGTGGAGAACCGACTAAACGATGGAAAATGTACATGGATGGAGCATCCAATGATCGATGTTTTAGCGCCTGAGTTGTGTTAATGACTCTTGAGGAACGATCGATCTACTATGCTCTGAAACTCAACTTCCCTGCAACAAATAACGAAGCTGAGTATGAAGCCTTGATCTCTAGGCTCAAACTTGCTAGAGAACTGGGAGTGGAAACTTTACATATCTTTTATGATTCCTGGTTGGTAGTATGCCAAGTCAGGGAAGATTATCTTTCTAGAGGGCAGCGTCTTGCTCCTTATTTCAGCTGGGTCCAAGAGCTACTGGCCGACTTTGAGTATTACACCATTACACACATCCTAAGATAACAAAATGAAAAGGCCGAGTCACTGGCCAAGCAGGCCAGTTTTGGGGATGCACAGCAAATAAACTTGTCCCGGTTGAAGTACTTAACATTCCAAGCATTAACAGATGGAGATCGATTAGATCTTGGAGATGGAGCCAGAAAAGGAGTCATGGATGACTCCTATCAAAGTCTATTTACAATGGGGAATTCTTCCTGAATGGAGGAATGAAAAATGACAAATCCTCATGAAAGCTTCACGCTGCATCATCCAAGAAGGAGTCATGTATAGAATGGTCTATCTCGATTCCTCTACTTTTGTGTACCGCCCATGATGAAATAAAACGAATCTCGAGAGAAGTCCATGAAGAAGAATGTGGCGATCACACCAGAGGGCAAACCCTGACAAAGAAAATACTCCGCTACGGGTATTACTGGCCAACTGTCAATCGAGATGCAGCTGATCATGCTAGACAATGTGATGAGTGCTAGATGTTTGCAAAAATTCGGAGAGCCCCTCCGACACAAATTACTCAAATGGGAAGTCCATAGCCGTTTGCTATTGGGGTATTGACATCATCAGTTTCTTGCCAATTCTAAAGGTGGTGCAAAATACACCAACGTAGTAGTCGATTACTTCACCAAATAAGCTGAAGCAGAACTTTTAACCATGATCATGATGAGGAAAATAATCAACTTCATTGTCTGGAACATCATCTGTCGTTTTGGCCTTCCACGAACCATTATAACTGATAATGGAACCCGGTTCGATAGCGCTAAATTTAAAGACTTCAACCGTCAGCATCATATTGAAAAGTGATTTGCGGCAGTTGCTCGCCCTCAAGCAAATGGACAGGTTGAAGCTGTGAACAAAACCATAAAGTCCATTCTGAAGAAACATTTGGAAAAGGTTAGAGGTAAGTGGGTGGATGAACTCCCAACAGCATTATGGGCATACAGAACCACCCACAAGTCCACGACTGGCCATACTCCATTCGCCCTTGCTTACTGCTCTGAGGTCGTCATCCCTGTAGAAATTGAAGTCCCTTCTTACCAAATGACTTATTACAATGCCTATTTCATTATAAAATAATATATAAACAAGGAACTGCAATCCAATTGCAATTAAACTAGAAGGAACTGTTGACGACTGGTAAGCATACAAACGCATCCGGGAGCCAATGACAAGAACGTGTACCTGAATGTGCACATGTATATTTAGAAAATTTGATTTCTTGAAATTGACAGAAACTAAATTTTCACATGGAGTTATTAAATAAAAGACTGGATCAGATAGCCAGAGCTTACTAGCTTCATAGAACCAGGCACAAATAACAACTGATGGAATACAGCCCAGAATTTATACTATTGGAAATCAACCAAGCATCATGATGATCAAAGAGAGATACAACACTTTGGGAAGATAATTCAATGGAAGGACAGCGACTATTCAGGAAAGTGGATGGATTTCTTTCAGGCAACTCTAACTTGCTTCGATTCAAAACACATCATGTATGCAACAAGACGTACTTTGGGAGGCAAATGTTATCCGACATTTTGACCCGGCTATATCCGAACTTACTGGACAAGTTAGACTCGACTGTCATCAAGGCTAGTAGCCTAAAGTGGTGATTGTGGGGTCCAAAAATCAAGCATAGATGATAATATGAAGCAGAAGCATAAAAGCTCACTACTCCCCGAAGATGGATCAGGTACGATCCATATTCAACACTATGAATCATATCTTATCAATTCCACAACTCAATTTTGCAGCGATGATCGGTCAGTAACTCAAAATCCACACATGATATCAACATTATATTTGGAGTACAAGCTTACTACAACATGTGGAATACCCCCTAGGGATCTCATTCCAATTGGAGGAAGTTGGAGGGATTGGCATAACTCCCTTTGGAGGGATCAGCAAAAATAAGAATTCAAGCAACACTACTTCACGGAAAATGCGATGTCTCACAAACCGTATGTCGAAATTGCACGAAATTTGGGGAGCAAGTAGCTAACATCATAGGGCGCACCTCATAGGGATCGCACCCATTTGGATGCACTAATAGGGATCGATACTGATCCCTATTGTAGGCCCCGATGGGCCTGCAAATTTTTTGGTAGCCTCGTCTTGGACTCCCAAACCTTCTGCTAAAATTTCAATCCGATCTATGCACGTCTTTCCTTATAAATACAACATGCATGGCATCAGAAAAGGGATCCTGCTTTTTCTACCGAGAATCTGCCATTTTTATTCTTCACCTTTGTACTGATGGATCCTAGCTAATCCAAACATTCTTGTAATCATAATCAAGTGGAAGATCATTAAAAATATAAAGTGGATGTAGGCCAAGATTGCCGAAGCACTATAAAAATCCATGTGTTCATTTATGATTTTTGCTATGTTATAATTTCATTCTTCATTTAATCTCTATTAGATTCTATTGGGTGTTGATGCCCATTTTTGGCGTCAACACCAATTAGATTAGAATATTGGGTAGATTCCCAATAATAGCGAGCCATGGTCAAGTAGTACCATGCATTGGGTAGATTCCCAATTAAATTAGAATATTGGATAGATTCCCAATGATAGTGAGCCATGGTCAAGTAGTACCATGCATGGATAGATTCCCAATTAGATTAGAATGTTAGGTATATTCCCAATGATAGTGAGCCAAGGATACGAAGTGTCATGTGTTGAGTAGATCCCTAATTAGATTAGAGTATTAGGTTGATTCTCAATAATAGTGAGCCACGGTCAAGAAGTATTATGCATAAGTTTGGAATTGAATAGATTAGAACCATAGGAGAAAAGTTCATAAGGAAGAATGAGCATTAGGAAAAAAATCCCAATCAGGGCTATAAGGATGGCACTAAACCAGTAAGGATGGACCCCAAAGATATCAATATGGTAAGGAACTAAGGGGCAAGAAGTACCTCGAGAAAGAATTAAAAGAACGATCAAGATGGTTCGATTTGAAAGAATAAGTCAACTAAAAGGACAAAAGGTCTTCAATATTATAGAGAAATTATCCAAGTGATCATTGATTAAGAACTAAAAAAAAGAAAAGAAAAAGGGAGGGGGCAACATCTCATAAGCCTTCATACATACTCCTAACCCTAGTTTCGACCTCCTTCACGGCCCCCTTCAGGTGAGATTTGAAATGCTCCTCCATCTTGTCGTATGCCTTAGATATTCATTCCTTCTTAAATTGCCTAAACAAGATTCTTTGACCATCCCTAGTACAAACAAGAATGTTTGATGCATTAGGTACTGGGACCGAGCGAGAACTCCTTTCGAATGGGGAGTGTCAGAAAAAAGACTCGGAAGAGACAATTGTATTCCTATGAGAAGAAGGAATTCCCATAGCAGCAAACCCTCTACCTCTGCCTCTTCCGCGAGTCAAAGCGGCTGCAACCGTAACTTCGTTAGTACGTTTATTATAAGTCTCAAGTCCTTGCAACTTGATTGTCGAAAGCTCTCGGTGAGGTTCATCCAGGTGTTGCTTAAGAATAGCCGTCGACTCCCACAACCCCGAAACTACCGATTTTGAAGCCTGACCAGTGACTAGCACTGGCTCCGAGATGGCAGACACCTTTTTGGATCGTTCCTTAAGAGTTCATTTTAAGGATTCATTATCTTTCAAGACAACATGGATGTTAATATCGAGATCAGGACTATATTTCATCAATTCGACTATCTTATCATCAAGACTCCATTGCGCGGAGGCAAGATCTCTCTCTAACCTTAAGTAGTTAGGACATGATTACCTCAGGACATGATTTCCCCTAAAAATAGATTTAAGTTAGAATAAAAAAAGGCAAGTCATCATAAGAACAATTCCATTTCATTCCACGGAGAATTAATACAGACAGTGAAAAATGAAAAGTCCAGAATTCATACTCCCTTGAGATAGGCAAATTTCTCTTTAGTAGCTAAAATAATCTTAAGGCCTCTACTCCTAGTATTGGCAAGGGACCCCGAGGGTCTAGCCATATTGGAAAAAGTGATATCCTTCCTTACACCACCCTTTAGTACAGATAGTTTCGAAGGTCTAAGGTTAGCTTTCGGAATGCATTGGGGAACATATTCTGAAACATGTTCACTTTCAGGAGTCTTTCCTTCGGTTATAGCTAAGGGTGGTGGGGTTACACTCTGGTAACCTAGAAGAGGCTCCAGAGTTATAGTTAGGCTTGGCTCATAGAATCTTTTGAGGAAAGACAACCTTTTGTTCTTCAACTGTGGATCTCCCAAATGCAGTTTAGAGAGTCGAGCAAACTCTTGAAGGACCTCGTCTCGGTCATCAAAAGCAAGCTTTATTTTACTCCTAAGATTCAAGATTTGGTTGGTTAACTCAGTTCCTCTAAGCCTAAGGGACTTGGTCAATTTGGCATAGGATCGGTCATGTGTTCCCTGTACCTCCTCGATCTTATTGGACAACTTAACATTTCTTAGTCTACTGGATTTTAATTGGGTTTAAGGGTGCCTACAGTTGCTAACAACCTTGAGCTTTTGGTTTGACTCCTTTTCCATAACACTTCATAGTGGGAGGTGAAATTTTCCTTTTTATGTTTAAACACTGTTCAAGAAAAGAGTAGTTCAAAATAAACACAATGAAGGCAGTCAGGAAATAATTCAATCATAAACCTAACACACGATAGGAATACCCCCAAAGTCGACACACCACAGGCAAAAGCATAAAGAAGGCGTAGTAGAATTATCACAAACCAAAATTCATATATCATTGATAGGAGATTTCTGGGATTCAGAATCATCATGTACCTCTCCTCTATCTTCCTATTCCTCCACCGATATCGAGTGCCCAACGCCTGCCGAAGCTCGTGCTTTCTTATACTTCTAGGAAAAGCTATCCTTAATCTTTTTACCATTGCGATTGAAGCTCGTAGAGAGAGTCATGCCTTTATCCCTGTTATGCTCATAAGTGTCATAAAGAATTTTGAAGGCCTCGGTAGCAGCCACCCTCTCAGCTACCTCTCTGGTAATCAAGCACGAAATCTCCTCCTTGGCCTTTGTAAGTACGCCCTCAGCCGTTTGATGCTTGGCCTTTAGATCTTTTATAGCCTTCTCCAAGTCAGCAATTTTAGCCTCAGAAGCCTTCAGACTGTTTTCCCATTTGACCTGGGCATCCTTTTTGAATTCTTCGAATTCTTTCCTTAAAGCATTAACTTACTCCACTTCCCCCTCCAATTTTGAAATCCGCGGTGCGGAACTGAGAGGTTAGCTAAAGCCTACAGAAAGAAAGTTCGGATGAAAAACAAAAAGATAATTACTTCAAAAAAATGTGCTTATACCCTTAGTTGATCCTCCATCACCAGACTCGTCTTCCTTTTAAAACTACCCATGTCATCAGCTAACTCCACTCGGGAGTTCCCTACAACCTTTGACAGATGGGCGTCACAGTAGAGCGGGTTACCTCGACCACCCGGTCCATATATTCCTTCGAAGCATGAGTTAGAGCAAGGGCATTGGGAGCAGGTATGGCTTTGGTAGTAGAGGTATTCTTGTATTTCCTTTGTTTCTTAGTTATGGATGGATCCACCAAAGCTGGTTTCGGCCTAGTGGAACTAGAAGAAAGCTGTTTGTTCAGTAGTAACCCACCAATCTCAAGCATATTATCAAAAGCCACCGTTACATAAAAAGATAAAATGAGTTAGATAAGCAATGTTATAGTTCCTAAAAGTTACGTACTCGAATACTTGCTATAAGATATTTAAAACCGAGGTATACCCTTGAAAGCAGCATCTTGTCTTTCTGTCTCGGCATTTTTGAAGTCAGAGCAAGTTGATTCTTCATAATTACACAAATCAATCACATCTAGGGGCATGGTTTCAGTTAAATGAGGATCATATCTAATAAACCTAGCAGAAGACGATAACAACCCGCAAACCTTGAGATTGGCCTCAGTGAGAACATCATGCTTAAATCTTTCCCCTTCCGGAATTTTCATTACCTCCTCATACCTAAAGTCGAAGAGATCCCTGAGGTGTGGGGCATTATCCCTTCCAAGTTTAGTTGAAGAGATCAAAAGGGAAAATATATTAGGGAATGGTATGACCAAAGTTTAGAAGCAAGAGCATTTTAAATAAGAAGAGTTTGAAAACTTACAAGTCTCCGGTAACTCAATAACAATTCGAGGATCAACTGTCTTCACAAAAAACCAATGAGTGGTTGTTACTTTACTAAGTGGTTTAATCAAGGGCATCTTCTTCCTGAATCGAAGAAAGTACACAGAAACTAATGACTTACTAGGTGACCTATGCAAGTTGTACAAGTAATGAATCTCGGAAGTGGTCATGATAGGGTACCCTTTCTTTTGGTATAAGATCGCTAAAGCAGTTAGAGTGCTATATGAGACCACCCCAACTTGAATTAGAGTAATTCCGTAAAATTCTAGAATGTCGACAAACAAGGGGGCAAGAGAAAGAAATATTCCGTGGGTTAAATGTTTCAATGTCCAAGTTAAGAACCCTTCAAGGAGTTTACTCCAGTCGTCGTCTAGACTAGGAGCTTTAACCTTAACCCCCTCAATCCCATAGCTTTTAATCCAATTCTCTAACTCCTTCTCATCAGTTATTGGTTTATCCATCGGAGAGTTTAGAGTAGATTAATGTTTAGTTGGCTATTCAATAAGAACTTCGAAACTTCCGCTGGAAAAGCTTAAAGTCTTATGGTTCACAAAAGGAATTAGGCCTAAAATTGGATCCTACAACCCAAGTTCAGAACTTGAAATTTCCTCAAATAGTCAATTCAACAATACTGCAAGTATCGTCCTAAATTAATGAAAGACTCGATGTGGAAACAAAACTTAAGTCTATAAACAGTAGCCGTCCTGGTTTGACTGACCAAATGATATCACAAATCAAAAGCAATCGCTAGATTAATCGTGGTAAAAACCCAAATTGAACTTTTAAAAAAGGAATATGCTCACAGATATTGATAGCAGTAAAGAATATTAATAAAATCATAAAGAAGGATGAAGGACTTACTATTTTAGTAGAGAAGTTCGCAACATTTAGTGAAGATTTCCAAGTCTTAATGGCAGGCTCGGTTGCTAATGCTGTGAGTAAGAAGAAAGAAGGAAAGAGAAGGGGTTTATTTAAACCCCGAAACCAATGGTGGAGATTATCTAGTCATAAATTCCTAATCGTAGACTAAACGTGGCAATGTCAGAATACGAATCATAGGATAAAGAAAAGGAGGCAGTTTTCTAGAGAAACCAATAGAATCATGATAATTGTCAAGAGCATTAAATACAGGATCAAGACCATCTTCAAAATCAAATCTTAGTTTCTCTACTTCACAAGCCTCGAGAAGCAAGTACCTCCTCAACTCCACAGTCCGGTTTAACCTTAGACTTTCGGTACCAAAGTAGTTTCGCTTACCGCTTAGCCTAGATGGCTTCAAGTAGTAAGCACAATTTCAAACATTTTTACTTCACGGTCCCAATTATATTTTTCTTTTCGGCAATAGAGTAGTTTCACTTACCACTTAGCCTAGATGGCTTCAAGTAGTAAGCACAGTTTCAAATATTTTGACCACACGGTCTCAAATTATATTTTGCCTTTTGGCAACAAAGTAGTTTCGTTTACCACTTAGTCTAGATGGCTTCAAGCAGTAAACACAGTTTCAAACATTTTAACCTCATGGTCCTAAATTATATTTTGCCTCTCGGCAATGAAGTAGTTTGGCTTACCACTTAGCCTAGATGGATTCAAGTAGTAAGCACAATTTTTAAAAATTTTGACCTTACAGTCTCAAGTTAGATTTTGTCTTTTGGCACCAAACAGTTTTGTCTACCAAATAATCTAGATGGTTTCTAGTGGCGAGTGCAGTTTACAAAAATTTTTGACCTCATGTTCCCAAACTAAATCTTCCCCTTTCGACTATTAAAACCTTTAAATATTTACCACTTGACCAAAGCAACCGGCTAAGCCTTCGCCCTTAGGCACTGATTTCAAACTTTTTTTAAAACCCTCTAGATGAGGTTAGATCTTTGCGAGTTGCATAAGTGAAGGAATGCTCTCGAAAATTCTAAGAATACTATTTTGCTCGAAAGCTCAGAATCAACTTCATAATGGGGATGAAACAAATAAGCCAAATATTAAACATGACATGACGTTATTCCTTTCAAAGTTCACCTCATATCAACTATATGAGGTGACCTTTGGGGGGGCATGTGTTGCACTATAATTTCCACAAAGTACAACTCATGAATATTTGGAAAAAAGTTTCATAGCTTGTAATTCTAAGACCTATTGTTTAGTTTTCAACGAGAGCTTAGGCTCCAAACTCAGTAGTCGAGAGCATGTAATCCGAAAGCATGAGTTAAAATGTCAGCCAAGGTCTAGACCATTGTCCAGCTAAGATAAAAGCTTAGTTGAGGGTAATATTTGCTGAAGCCAAAAGAATTTCAACAAGTATCAATAATCGACAGCTCAAATAACCCCAGGTCGGGATCAACGGTCAGGATAGATGAAAGGAATCAAAGAAGGTATATATAAAAGCGTCATGTCAACAATCCATGTCAAAGCACTTTGAACCAAATGATGACAAGTGTTTGAATCAAAGCCGCTTATAACAAGCTAGGTCAACAATCTAAGAAGAAGGCTTACCACCAATGGCATTACGACATAACTGCTATAAATAAGCAACAATCCGAAGGCACAAAGGATCTTCTGGCGCGAAAAAGAATCAACATAAATTCATATAGTACTTTCCTATATTAGAGCTCTATTCAAAAACTTATTAACGGCGGAGATGCCTAGATTCAATGTAATAAATCTCTCGGCTATATAAGGGTGACTAAATAAGGAAAAGACATTGGACGTAGGGACTTACGGCCCGAACCACTATAAAAGTCTCGGTGTATTTACTTTCTACATTTTACCTTTTCTGCATGTGCTATTGTTATTATATGGTTCAGCATCTCGTACTCAAAGCTTGATTACATCACGTCTCGACAACCTCTTTGCCAAGTCTAATATTCCATTCAGCTTTTAGAGACATAACTTTGGATCTCGGAGTGTTAGTGTAGACCAAAATTTGCACTAACAGCTTGGACTAAGATACATTCTCTGCTAGTATCTGTAACTCTGCACCGCATTGGGCATCCACCAACACTGTCTAGGCCGAATTGCCCACGTACATCAAGGAACCTCATATTAGCTTCTAACAACGACATTATAATTATTTGGCCATATTTGAAAATCGTCTCAAAGACTCGTCAAGGTGTTATCTAGCCAGCCTCCTAACGACAAACAAACTAATAAACAAACTTTGAGGCAATTGCATATCCCATATGGACCCTACACTAGTTGGAGGTATAGTCCATCTCTAGGCGTAACCCAAGTCTTTCTGATCGCTCCAGGACCGATGGCAGTCTGGATCTATGTGTGTAGCCCTACTCCTTGCATATATGATACCGACCTTGTTGACATAGCGCCCAGCTTTCGATCACCATCCTATTTGGATTGCCTAATGCAAATCAAGGATATGCCTGTTATCCCGCCTTTTGGCAAGGCCGTGACACCAAGAACTTGACTAGAAACCAATGACAGTTCGTCTTGGAGTATCGGGTAACGACAGGTTCAATATGGATATCGATGAATTTTGTCCGAGTCCGGATTGAGCCATGATTGATAAGACATGACAAGCGAAGCCAGGGAAGCCAACATTTCAAATTTCAAGACGATCCGAGTTCTTATGTTCGAGTTATGATCGACGCAAGTTAGAGGAATCTATGTTCGAATCCATCAATGTAGCCAGCATACGAATCCATAGCATTCGTATCCATCGACAGAAGGAATTAGCCTCAGCTCGATTGGAGGTTTTCTTGATCGATTCGAATGGATTTCGAATCGATCCCAAAGTGGGCCCAGATTTCCTGAAGTCGGGCGCGTGGGCCCCCTCACGTGCCAGAAGTGGTCTACCTAAATTTAGGCAAAATATAAGCCTCCTACACCTATAAATAGAGCCCCTGGTCATTCAGAAAAGAGATCGGACAATTTTAAGAGCTAAAGAGCGCCCAGACCCTGCCAGATTTACTCCAGATCACCATTGCTGCATTAGATTCAGACTATAATCATAAAATCCGTTGTACTACACTATAAGGAATTGTAATCTTCAAGTATCGAGCAATAAAATCATCAAACTTCATAGTGGACGTAGGCAACACGCCGAACCACTCTAAATTGCTTGTTTGCGTATTTACATTTCTGTTTATTGGAGTTTTTGTTAGATAATCTTCATTCTCAATTTATTTTCTTCACTTTTATCTCTTCAAAAACTTCCGAAGAGTGTTGTGCCCATTTTTGGTACAAACAATGCCCAACTAGTTACTTAGTACCCCTGTTAGGGTTGAAGCACACCCTAATTGTCCATTTAAGACTTCAACCCATGGCAAACCCACTTGGTATATTCCCTTTACCTATACGCGAACGTATATTCCCACGGGTCCTACTATTGGAGATGTCTCACATCAGTAAAATGTATACACGACTGATGGTAGCACCTTGTGGAGGGCAGACTTCTATTATGCAATATTAATGACCTCACATTCCAACCCTTACTAATGACCACGTCATTTATAGTTAATTTAAATATTTGGCTAGATCCAATAATTCGCACCCGCTATAAACGTATTCTTGAGGCTATATAATTTTAGCTGGAGAATTATTATGTCTCCTAAGTTCAATTATTAGTATTCATTTACTTTTACATGAACTTACTTATTATTTCAATAATGCCACTAAATGTCATTTACCGCTTCTTTCTAATTAATAGATTAAATACTTTTTACTGCTTGATTTCCAATTAATAAAATTAGATATAATTTACAGCTCCTTTTCAGCTATCACAATTAAGTATAATTCACTGATTCTTTTAAGCTAATAGCTACCTTCCTGATATTATAACTCTCCTAACTTACCTTAAATCACGTATATTAAATTGACAACAAAACTATTGCTATTACTTCTATTTACAATACTTTGGTTTTACATTTAGGAATTTCTATATTCCAATGCATTGGAACTATATCTTCCCAAAAGGCAATGTTAACACTATAATTTCCCATAAATTATCTAAAAGAGGATTTGTGTTGTGTTTGAAATTACAAGGAATTATCTTTTCTGTTATTATTGAAATAGATGGTACAAAATACAGTAAACATTCCTATTTTGTACATCTCTTTCTTTTATGCATATTCCTTGTTATTTCAAACAGTACACCTTCATATATAATTATAAAGTTGGATAATTTATAGAAATCTACATAGAAACACTCTTCATTCCAATGAATTAAAATACTAACTTAAACCTCAATCAAATTTGTAACAATCTTCAATTCAGGTTTAATAACTTATAATATCCAAATAACAAATTTGGAATTTACATACATTCTTGTTAATGAATTATCCCATAACTTTTAGGGACTACTTTCACCCTTACATTCTAGATTTAGGTATATACAACATTTAATCAAAGTTAACAATTCACATAATATGTAGTCAATGTTTTCAAGTTGCACATATATATTTAAGCCTACAATTCAAATATTCATAGTTAGGCATAAAAGGAACAGATTCACGATGATATAAATCTAATATTATATAAAAATATATAATTTTCCACTCATCTCCAAGAAATCTCCAGATCTAAATCTATTATCCCTGATTGACTCCTTGTAACGACCCAGAATTTTGCATTATTTGACACTGAAATATTTAATTGATTTTAAATATTTAAAAGTTGATTTTTAACTTGAATTTCAAATAAAATGATTTATTGGATAATTTAATAATTGGAATTTACTCAAATAATTGAATCTTGAGTTTTAAGCTTGTTAAAAATAATTTAAAGGCTTATAAAATTTATATTAATAATAATGAAGATAATAAAACTTTTTAAAATTAATTTAAAAGTGATTTGTTCATTTTAAAAATAACCTGAATAAATTGACGAGTGAAAATTGCCATCCGGGGCACAGTCTCGGATTTCGACGAAACTTGTTCCATTGGATCTATAATAGTGTATTATTATCGGATTTCAAATTTCGTAATGTTTGGAGTTATCGTTTGGTCGTACGGGATATAAACGCGCTGAAATTTATATCGTAAATTCAATATATAATTGGGTCCAAAAAGCTATCTTCTCCATACGATCGAATTAGGACTCGAAACCTTTTCCATTGCATTCGGAATAGGGGTATAACATTATATTTGCCTTGCGGCACGCCTCGATAGGGGTTCGAGATTTTAAGCTATGAAATTGAGACGTTTTAAAATTTAAATAATATATATATATCTATGTGTGTGTGTGTATTTTGGACTTGACTAGGCTGTCACACCCTCTCCCATTAGCACATTCCTTCTTTTCAAGTCAATCCCCTAGTCTACCGTCCCTTCCCTTTTAAATCAAGCTTTCCCTCCTCTTTTCATTACTCAGAATAGTGAAAAAAAAGAGAGGTAGCTTCAAAAAAATTAGAAAAGGAAGAAAAACTTAAAAAAATATAAAACACGTTCGTTTGTTTCCCTCCTGTGTAATCGAAAACTTCATCCTACAGTTATCATCAAAATGGACCACCAAAACCATACCCGGCCTCGACCACAACTACGATCTTGTTCGCGGCGTCGAGTTGATGCAAGTCAACGGTGGAGATAGGGTGTTGTTCATCGTGGCGGCGACGGTGTGCTTCCAAAAGGGCAGCAGCGTTTGGGGTTTTACGGCGAGCTCTGGTCATCTAGGGTTGGGGGTCGCTGAAGGGAAAGTGTAGGGGGGAGGCAGGTGCACCTTCGGCAGGAGTTTGGCGTTGCATAGGCGTTTGTGGCGGCGGGAATTGATGGATGATCGGAAATCTCGTGATGGGTTTTCCTCGGCTGTGGCAGCGAACGAAGGGGTAAAGTCAGTTGTGTGGGGGAGAGGGAAGGTTGGCCTATGGATGGGCGCAAGTTGGTGGTCGGCCATGGCCAGAGGCAGCGGCGGCGAGCGTAGATAGGGGGACGACCTGGGTTGAGTATCGAGCGGGAAGGAAGGGGTTTAGCGGCTAATTAATTTAAAAATGGGTAATTCATCTTAAGATGTAATTAAGCAAAAATAATAAATTATTTTTTTATCTGATAATCTTATAAATGTATAACTCATGCATGCGAGGTCCGATTCGGACGACTCAATTTGCGTTGGGATCGTAGTGTCATTATCTACGCGTAGCAAATGGTTTGGATGAATTTGGAGCTTGCTAAATTTTCAAATAAATTCCAACGCATTCAGATTAAATCGGAATCAGGACGCGAAGCGACAATAAAATATCAAGGTGAGTTAATCTCACTAAATTTTGGATTACTAGTTAATTTTAAATAGTTAAAATTAATTAATAATTGATTTGTTGAGTTGATAAAATTATTATCAGTTGAATGTGATATTATATATATAGTAGTATATATAGTTGGATTGATTGTTCCCGCATATTTTTAGCAAATGAGACCCTATGCGCCCCGCATAATAGCGGATGACCCTATATACCGCGATATCCCCCTCGAAGTGGGATTGGTATTTTTATGTTGTATTAACATCTGTTGTTGCAGGGAAACAGGTTGGAGGGATCCAACTGGATTCCTAAAAAATGTTGAATTGAATTTCATATATATTGATATATGATCTATTTGAATAGTCTGTGGTAGATTATAGTGTGATTTGAATGTATTGGATGCTATGGTAGCACTGGACTAGATTTTGGTATTTTAAAATACCATAAATATATATTGAATTTGAAAAGAAATTGAAAAAATATTTTTGAGGTAAATATTTATATAGAATTTGGATTAAATAAAAAAGATTTTTTTATTATAAAATAATGATTTTAAATTTATCTTAACTATTTCGTGATATTGTAATAGAGATTTTGGAATATTATACATAAATAGGATTTTAAAAATAATTCCAAATTGAAACTTGTTTTAAATATAAAGGATTTATAAATCAAGATTTTAAATAGATTGGAAAAATAGAAGTGAATTTGGAAATAAGTATAAAAATTGATTATACAGGACCTTAAAATAAATCTACTTAAATTACAAAATAGAAGTAAAATTGAGATTTGGTTGGTTGGAGTTCAGTTTTGGGTTACTTCAGAAAATTGATTTATAAGTGGAATTTAATTTAGAAATCAATTTATAATGGATTTAAGTGAAGTGAAACCGTTATAAACTGGAATTGAAACTATGAGATTATAAACAATGTTTATAAATAAAGTGAAATGATTTTCAGTTGATAATGTGAAGTTATAAATTCACGGTGAGGATTTATAATGAGATGGGTAAATCGACTTAAAAATAAATGATAGATCTATTTTTTTAGAAATGTGAAAAGGAGATTACAAAATTGGGATGTAAATCAAACTGGTGATAAATCGAGAGAGATTTATAAATATTAGATGTGTTATATTGAGATTGGAAAAATATGTTTTGTCGAGAAGATGGGTTGTTTTAAAAAGGGGATTTTTAATTATTAAACTAGGCAATTTAAAAATGTTTTAGCATAAGAATATTTCCATAAAATTAGTTATTTAATTATTTTTAAATTGTCAAAATGAATTATAAGTTTTATAAACAAGTCTTGTAGATCGACTAGAATTTTATTAATAAATCAAAATTAATTATTGTTTCAAAGTTATGTAATTATTTAAAATTGTTTAAAGTATATTTAATTATTAATTAAGTTAGTTTATAATGAGTTGATATTAAGCTAATTATTATTAAGAATTAATCGGTATTATTATTTTAAAAGATAAATTATTCAATATTAATATTATTTTATATAATAACTTTTATAAAAGAGTATTTGCTTAAATTAAACTTGGAAATTCATATAGAAATTATATAGGTATTATTTTGAAAAAAATATTAAATAAGTTTCGAAAAGTAATGGTATACTTTCATGGCGAAATAGGAGGCAGAGATTGCCTGCAGTTAAGTTTGGATTTCTCTGGGATAGAGACGTAATCATTGAGCTGTGAATCCATGGTTGATACCGCGTGGTTCTTTCCATATTTATTTTAAAATGTTTTCAAATATTTTTGAAAAGAATGGTTAGTGAATGTACTTACTCCGACAAGATAAGTACATACCTTTTTATAAAGAGATTTAATTTATTTAAAATTAAATTAGATGTAACTTAGTGTTTTTCATTGGAAAATGAAATATTTGGTTGAATGATTGTTTATTTGATAGTTAAATAACCGACTATCGAATCTGGACCAAAAATATAACTTTGGGAATATCTAGAAGAAACACGGGGATTATGTGGTACAGTTACCGTTCGAGGTGCTATACTATACGTATAAACTTGTTTCGTTCTTCTAGGACGATGATAAGGAAAACCGTCCACTAACGGTTAGGAGGTGATCTTTGATCTTATTTTCGTCTGTTTATTTCCTAAAGAACCGGGGTTGAGTTTACCAAAAATATCGAACATTGTTTCGAAGAGACCGGGATCGGATAAGTTATCCGAAAACCACTTTGATCCAACGAATACGTTTTCGAAGTGAAGATAAGAGCATGAAATCGAAGATGGAGCAGTGAAGTGCAAGGACTAATCGCTACAAATCCTGAGGATGATTCCAAAATGGATGTAGTAGGAATAGTGCCTTCAGTTTTGTTCAGACCCAGAACGAACTTGTATGGATGAATGCTATCAGTATATTTTCATTGGAGGACAATGAGCATTCTAAGAGAAAATTCCTTTAAAGGTAATCGTAGCCTCTAGCCTCATCAACCGGGAATGGCTGAAAATCAAGGGAGATGCAGCAAGGCTAAGTGGGTCGCACCCAATTAGGGTATGTTTATCACCTTTCTAGATACCCTCGGATATTATTACTACGGTGTGCGGAAGGACTCGGAAAGGGTGGGAACACCCGGGGTGATAGCATATTCGGTCTATCCAGGTTAGGGGTAGTCCGGTTTTATGTTGCAGGGGATCCCAGCGTGGTCCTCGGTACATTTTTCTAGATGTGTACTGTGACAAGTGGTACCCCGGTGCCTAGTCATTCTATGGAATCCTTTCTCCAATACGTGCCCTTTACGGTTTTGGTTGTAGAGCCTAGTATGCTGGAATTTAATTAATGTAACAATTTCAGCTATTTGAATAAGTATTTGTACCTAGACACTATTATAATATCAGATGATTTTGATATAAAATGTTTTGGTTATCGTAAGGTAAAAACCCATCGTGTTTATGTGTGGCGTGGTCTTACGAGATACCTTTGTTTTTCAAAGGATTTTGATAACTTTAATAATTCAAATTGAGTGTGTTTTCTCACGCTGGTTTTCCAGACTTACTCGGGTGTTATTTTATTATAATGCTCGGGTCAGACCGAGTATTACAGATACAGGATAGGATGTTATGGAGCTTAGGAGACGAGTTGGATGACAAAGACATGTTACACATATTTGATTTTATTCCGCTGTGTATTGTATGCTGTATATTCAGCATTTGTGAGGACAAGTTATTATAACTGTCCGGTATTGTGCTATTGATGTGTTGTACTCTGATGATGTAATATGTAAATAACATCTGTAGTTCTTTTTGTATGAAAACATGTTATTATCTGTTATATATTGTTCCGCTGCAATTGTGAGATTCTGTGTTGTTGTTTCTATTTCTTCTTCTACCTCTTTCTTCTTTTTTCCTAACGATCTGGTATTTCCGGCATTCGATTTCTTGGCATGTAATACAGTGAGCGTATTAATGTCGATTTTCGAACGTCGAAAATCCGGTTCGTGACACTCCCTTTCTTATTACCAAAATATATATCAAAATTATATACGTCTTTGTTAGAATTATAGATCTGAGAAGAGATTTGAATTAAAGGTAAATTTGGATTTAGATTTACAATTTACCTTTTGCTTTGGCGAATTGATTCGACCCTATTCTTCTTCTCTTTTGATTTATGCTATTCTCCACTTATTATACATATAATATTCTATAAGTTTTTTACAGTTCTTAGAATTTGTGGAGAAGAGAAAATGGCAGAGCTTCACTTCTTAATTCAGAAAAAATGAGAAGAAAAGTGAGGGGCTAGGCCTGTATTTATAGACGGTCGAATCAATACCATCTATTGGATAAGATTATGTTAAATCCAAACTGTTCGGCCTAGGGTTATTGCCAACCGACTGCCTACCCTCGGTCAACCGCTCCTTTTTCATTAGTCGATTGTTGGCGGTCGACTAGTTGAATTCGAGATGTCGATCGATCATGCTATTTTTGTTAAGTAATCTGCGGTGTTTCGTTTAATTCTTTTTAAACATGATTTGATTTGGCAAGTGGTTACTTTAATGTTAAGTTTTTGTTTAACGTTTACTTTAATGTCACGTTAATGCTATTTATTTCCTTAATACATATATAATTATTTCCGATCCAAAATCTCCAAACATTAATAACTTATTCGCTTGAACTTCAATCATAAAAATTTATATATTAAAATTAACCAGAAAATTGCGATGAACACAATGATGCAAATTTCGTAGCCAAATTCTGAACTTTACGAATATTCATTTTCGGTATTTAATAATTATGTATTAATTCTTTTTATTTAACTATCATTTAATTTACAAGGTGTTACAAGCAAACTTTGGAGGATAAGTGTTTCCAATAAATTTTCCATAGTATCGGAACAGACTCAGATGGATGAATAGGACTGCAAAATGATGAATAAATGAGTCAAGAAGCTTAGATGATGCCAAGATTCAAGAAACCAAAGATTGGGCCAAGTTTCAGAAATGCAAAATAGGTTGGTAGCGACATGATTTTGACCAATATGAATGGTACCATCTTATTTGGCACCGACATGATTTATAAACCATCACGAATGATAAAAGAAAGGAGTACGCAAAAGTTGAATAAGTTTTGGACAACAAAAGCATATCGGTACCAACATGATTTGGTCAGTACCGACATGATTGGTTACTTTAGAAGATTGGGATTTGAGATACGAAGAAAAATTAAAGTTCTAACACATAAAATCATGTCGGTTCCAATACATATCGGCACCAACATGATTGGATGCCTTGGGAAACATGCACGGTGTCCTATTCTTCGTGTTGGAACTTCGAATCTGGAGAAATTAACTCGTTCAAACCTTGAATGATGAAATTTGGGTTGGATGTCGTCTATGAATAACAACCTACCTTCAACAAAGAAGGGACTTTTAGATCTTCGTCTTCTTCCCTTAACCCTCTAAGGCAAAATCAATATATATCTCATTATAATGAGAAGTTGATTGTGAATCCAAAGAAAATCAATCGATAATGATAACTAAGTGGACGTAGGTCGGAGATTTTGCTGAACCGCTGTAAAAAAGACTGTATTTTTCCTTTTGTATGTTAGATTTCTTCATTTTATATTTGTTTAATTCATTTTAAGTGATATTGGGGTATTTTGTCGATTTTAAGCCCATAGTTATAAAAAAACTTAAAATTTTATAAAACTGTTTTGAAAAATAAATTTACTAATTTTTTATTTTTTTTAAATTTAATTAACATTATTAACTAAAAGTTAGTTAATTAGAATATGTATACATGTTGATATATATATATATAACTACAAAGGTTAAAATCAAATATTTATCTTAAAATTATTTAAGATAAATTAAGTAATAATTTTTTAATTTTATTAAATATTTAATTAAAATGTTTAATTAAATAAATAGTTTATTTAATAATTAATTAGGTAAAGGCTAATAATTAAGATATGTATATATATAAAACTATAAAAGTTAAAGTTGATTATTCGTCTTTAATGAAATCAAATTTCTGAAATTTTAAACAAAATTTATTTAAATTAAGAACTGAAATTAATTAAAATTGATTTAATTAATAAGATACATATAAATATTATATAAGTTAACTAAATTATAATAGTTATAAATAAATTAAACTTATATAATTATATATATATATATATGAATATAATATAAGTGGAACTATACGAAACCTAAATAGATTTTTGGAATAAATACATACATATAGTATATATCCTATGATTTCATATGTGTCCGGCACTTGAATCATGTGGGTATTTCATAAGAAATACATTATTCTTAAATCGATATCACTCAAAATATATTAAATATGAATCTTTACTGTAACCGCCCTCTATCATTTATATATGGATATATTACTTGCATAAGCACTATGTTGAGCAAACTCAAACCATAGCTATTATGTGTAGTACTATTAATATATTACATAGACGAGGTAGGGTACATGCATGTATTTGTTGGGCAAACTCAAGGTACATGCATTATACTTAGGCCATCAAGAAATGTTAGGTAAGAGTGAATAATCTCTCTTGTTTTGTACATCAAACTTAAGGTTAAGGTCGAGATCTGGGCAAAGTCCAGAGTTAGGAGTTGTGTATGATACACTTGGTAAAAAGTTCTCCATCACTTGTGGGCCTATGATTTGTTGTGAAAACACAAGGTCATTATCCCAAGGCAAGCGAGTCCTAACACTGTTTTAAGAAATCAAAATATTTCTATATTTCTCTTAGGGTTTTGAGGAACATAAAAATCTAGTGGGAACCATAGTAGAAAAATGAAGTGAATACATTTAACCTTTTTAATATTATAAGAACAATCGCTATAAAATCATTCTAATCTACTTTAATTAAATTTGCAACAAGATAACCAATGTAAGATTGCTTTCTGAAAACGATAAGCTTACCAGACCAATTACACTAGTTAGCTAAGAGCAATAAAGACAACACTAACCTACGTACGATTATGGTCTGTCATAACCGAACCATTAAAAGCAAACCCGCTAAAGGTGCGGATCTTGAAACGGTTAAGGCTTATAACACTTGTGTAGCTGATTGTGACATAGCCCAAGCCTATGTGCTATCTACTTTAGACAAACCATTGCATAAATAGCACGAGCACATGCTCATCCATAAAATATTCGATAACCTTAAAACTTTGTTCGATGAGCGATCTCGTTCTACAAGTTATAATATTGCTAAGAAATTTTTAAATACAAAGATGTGTAAGGGCACTCATGTAGAAAATCATGTCATAATGATGAGTGGCTATATTGATTGATTTTATGAGCTTGGTACTAAGGTTGCCGAAAAGCAATAAGTAGATTTGATCATTGGCTCGTTGACTCTGTAGTTTGAGCTATTTATATTGAATTTCAATATGAACTGGATGGATGTGAATCTTCTTGAGCTACTTAATATGTCGAGGTTAGCTGAAAGTTCATTCAAGGATCAAGGTACATTGCTTTTTGTGTATGGGAAGGTGTCGTCTTCGAAAAGTTCAAGAAGAGAAAGCATGAAAGTAAGAAAGGAAAAGGTGGTTCTTCTAATGATAAGAGTGAATGTCACCACTGTCATAAGAAGAGGCACTAGAAATAGAATTGTTCAAACTATCTAAAGATGGTAAAAGAGAAGAAGGAAATAATTTTCTCAGCTTTAAATGGTATGTTTATAATTCAAAATTGTCATGCAATCGATAATTTTTTTAAGCATTACTGGATTTGGAACTCATATTTGTAATTTGTTATAGGGACTTAAGAGTAGATGGTCCATGGAAAAGGAAGAAATGAGCCTTCAAGTTGAAGATAGATCTTTTGTAGATGCAACTGTACTTGGAGAGTACCATTTACGTTTTCCTAGTGGATTTATTATCATTTTGAATAATTGTTATTATGTATAGAACTTTATTTGCGGTATTATATGTGTTTCTATACTGGCTAAGACTAGACATGATTTTCATTGTAATAATGATGTTATAAACATTGTGTTTGGTGGAAATAATATCTGCAATAGTGTTTTGGATAGTGACATTTATGTACTTAAATCTAAATATATGTGTTGTTAATAATTCTTTTGCTACTAATGTTAAATATAGTCACTTATGGCACAGTAGACTAGGTCATATAAGCAACAAAAGACTGCAAAAACTGAAGACTAAAGGTTTTCTTCCGTTATTTGATTATGAATCATGTGACACTCATGAGTCATGTCTCAAAGGGAAAATGAACAAACACCACTTTAGTGGTAGCGACGAAAGAGTTATCGAACTCTTAGGTCTCGTACATATTAGTATATGTGGTCCAATGCCTATAGTGACTAAGGATAATTACTCATATTTTATTACTTTTACTAATGATTTCTCAAGACTAGGATATGTATATCTTATGAAGAATAAATCTAATGTATGTGAGAAATATAAAGAGTATAAGAACGAAATTTAAAATCAGACAAACTGTGAAATTAAAATACTTTGATCCGATCGAGGAGGTGGGTATGTTGGACAAGAACTCCAAAAATACTTAGAAGACAATGGGATTATCTCGTAGGTCACTCCATCTTATACTCTACAACATAATGATGTTTTGGATAGAAGGAACCGAACCTATATATGGTTCGATGTATAATGAGTGAGACTGAGTTGCCACTTTCCTATTGGGGATATACGCTAGAATCTACAGCGCATATGCTAAATTTGATGACAATTAAATATGTTCCTAAGACACCATATGAGATGTGTTATGGAGATAAACTCTACCTCAAGTATTTGAAGATGTGGGGTTTTCCAGCCTTTGTTAAGAACATTGGCCTCAATAAGCTTGAGGCAGATCAGTACTTTGTAAGTTTATACGATACCCTAAAGATTCTATGGGATATATTCTATAACACATAGGAACAAAAGATTTGTAACAACCCGCCTTGAAATGGACCTAAATTTTGACCTTGCAAAGACCCATCGAAATTTAGACCCACTGTTGGTTGGTAAAAATAACAATACATGCCTATTTATTTACACACTCAGAATCTCACAGCGGAAGGATAAAATATAATAATAATAACAATACCCATTTTATCGTAAATTCAAAATGTCATAAAAAAAAATAAACATTACATATCCACGGTACAATATTCCAATTTGTAACATCGTTTTTATTTCATGGGTACATCAAAACTGCAGAAAATAACAAGTAAATAAATAGACTACTTCCACAAGTCTCATTAACATCTCTGCCTTCAACATTGTCCATCTTAACCTATGCTATAATGAGGAGTGGGTCAGAATAATATGTGTCTGGTAAAAAAAAATCTTGAGCCTTATTATATTAGTTCTTGGGCAGTATAATTAAATAAGAATATGTCTTACGTTTTCTACCTACATCGTAAGTCTTTTAAAATATAAGAAAAAAGGATTTTGTCAAACATAAATAAAAGGCTTTCCAAATATATGCCTATAACCAATTTGCTACAAACCTAATAAACCATATTTATCGTCTATAATGTCCTATCAGTGTAAGAGATAGTACTTATGTCACTTAATACCTTTTAAATGGAATTAGGAAGACTCCAACCATTTAATAACTTATTTAAGGCTGGTTCACGTCATTTACTACCTATCCCAAGGTGGACTCCTCACTAGTAACTATATAGCTAACATTGCACGGAATCTCTTTAGCTACTTAATAATTCCTATTAAAGCGAGCTCTCTCCCAAGATATCCTCTATCGTGCCTAACCCATAACCCCGACCATTTACTACTTCCTATATAGAGAAGAGGCGGGCCCTCATATAACCATTTAATGCCTTCAGACTCTAAAGCAAGTCCTTCATATTATGACCCGTATCCTATAGTGACGTCTCATATTAGTCCTACTATTCACAGGTACTGGTAGCCAGATTAACTGAACAAATTTACCCTACAGAATTTGGGACTAACCTCGCATCATCGTAGTTACTTATTATAGGCGATGTCCCACATCAGCCTCAAAGTCACACTACTAGTAGCCAAATTAGCTGGGCAAACTTCCGTGTACTTTTGGCTGACCTTGCATCCTTATAACTTGGTCATAATCTATATCACACTCTACATATATTATTATGCATCTCATCCTTTTCATAATTAGGGCCTTATAAGAAATCTTTCTTATTTCGCCTTTAACACTAATTACTTGCCTAAGGGGGAATAAATAAAATCAATAACCTATTAAAATATGTAATTATAGGTTATAATTATATGTTAATTACACTAATATATGTATATATAGATATGCGCTTAGTAATTTCTAGGCTTGCAGAATTTACACCTTAAGCCAGCATTTAAATGTCAAATCTTTCAACAATTATACAAGTCTCATATCATATTATCAATAATACCAAAATTCCAATATTCATATCCAAAAATTGCAATTAATAGCCTTGTATACAATAAAAATTTAAACTCAACTTGTTACATCAAAATAATGGAATATATTGATAATAGAAACTTAAAATTCCAATTTTACGCTCTATTCAACTTCTTTTTCACATAAAAATAAACAAAGGAATTTCTATTTAATTCATGGGAATAAGCGGTGCAAACTACGAATAAAATTCATACCTTACATACTATTCCTTAATCGAAACCCTTTAACCAAATTCAAATAAAAAGAATAAGAAGTGGAATAGAAGGTAAAATTATCAAAACTGCAAATCTACACAATTTCCATTATTTTGACATAAACAATTGAGATTCCAACATAGAATTGACATTTCACATTGAAGGAGTTTTGAGGGTTTATAATATGATGTTTTTGCAAACTAAAACTTCCCAAGACATATTCAAACCCAAGCTATACTAATCAACTACAAAAACAGAAAAGCTAAGATTTCCACTCACTATATATCCTTTGCTTTGCCTTCTTTAGGTTTGACACACCTTTAACAATCTCTACTAGATCGCTTCCTTTTGATATATATATATATATATATATAGCAAGGGGAGAAAAAATAGGCGATCTATGCTTCCATCCTCCTTAATAAAGCCTAAAACCATTTCTAATGGTGCCAAATCATAAGAAGATACATGCCAATCCATTTGACATTCAGAAGCCAACACTTTATGTTGATTTCATGCGTGTTTCTACGATTCAATATCGATTTGGGGATCTAAGATCTGTAATTCATGTGTGCTAATGGCAATTTTAGTTACACTATATAATATCATATGCATAATACATGAATTTGGTAAGATCACTACAGTCGACTTGAATCTTGTATTTGGTGATTATTTGTGTGGCAGCCTACAAGAATTCAAATAATATTCTTTGGGCCTGTGTAATTTGGTTAGGCATACCACTATTTAATCTTCATTAACAAATATATAGATTATATCTATGGTTTGTTTTTGGCATCTTGAACTTGGATTAATTGGTATTACTTGTGATGGTGTTCAAAGTCATGTTGCGATTTTAGGATTAGTGGATTTCTGCCCATGGTGATTCAAAGATAAGTTATTCCGGGCATGTTTATATTTGGTAGTGCCTAATGATTTTGCAAATCCGTTTTGGCATTTGGAATTCAAAGATTTTGATTTTGTTTATAAGCGACGACGTTCAACTTCGATGTAAATTATTACCGTGTTCATATTAGCAATTCTTATGCCGATTCAACAGCATAGGATTTGGTGATCATCATACAGGGTTGATGATTAGCTTTACTGTTTCCTATGGTTACTTGCAAATGGTGAAATTGCAAGTGTTCTCAAAGAGTAGTCAGTGCAATAACGATAGAGGGAAGATGACTTGGGGCTGCGGTTGTAAGGGAGAAGAAGATCTTGTTAGCAGTTAGGAGATGAAGTGTAGTCACATTGTTGCATGCGGTGCATATCTGGATAGGGAATTTGCTAAAGGACACTGGACATAATGATATTATTACTTAGCTTACTAAGCTTGGCTATGGAGTTTTGAGCAAATAGTGTTTGATCATACTGCTCTTTCACATTTGCTGCAGTTAGCAGAACGTGAACTTGTGTATGTTATTGGGTTTGTTTAGGTGGATTTTGTAATGCGGGCTGTGTTTATTTAGGTTTTAAGTAGATTTGTAGTCTTATTAGTGCTTGGGCTGCTGCATTGTATTATATTTTGTAATTATGTTAAGTTAAAGCAATAAAAGGAACCCATTTCAATATATATATATATATAGCAAGGGATTTGTATATATACGTTAGATTCGGAAAATTGGAGAAGAATAGGTTGTGAAAATAAACATAAAACAAAATAGATATATAAGGTTTCTTACCCGAAACCCTAATGGAGTTTTTTTGAATCTATGAAGAGATAAACTGACAGAGCTTCGCTAGAGTCCCGAAATATTTTGTGAATAGAAGTGAGGGGTCTAGGCTCCTATTATAGTGGTTGAAATGCAGCAGAATCGTTGGATTAAGGTCGGTTAAAAATAATAGAATCTGGTACATTAAATATCTAAAAACACCAGCCGCCACTTAATAGCACAGGTCGACCGCCGCTGCCCACCGGTCGACCGCCAACAGTCGACCGGTCCTAGGGAGCGGTCGACTTGTACGAGCTATTTTGGGAAGATTTTGTGCCTTTGCTTTTTAATTTATTTTCTTCCTTAATTAATATTTAACGTCAACATTATTTTTAATGTTTACTTAACACCCAAGCCTAATCACTGTTAACTTTCAAATTTCAAATTTCAAATTTAAGAACTATTTAATTATTTGAATTGGAATTCTATTTAAATTATTTTAAATTTGAAAACTTCAAACGTCCATAACTTTTCGTTTGAGCTCCTTTTTCAAAACATTATGGAAATTGATCAAAATTTCGCCACGAATGCAAATACATAACTTCCATGGTCAAATTCCGACTTCTACAAAATTTCCATTTTTAGCCTTATCTTATTTAATTAATTTATCTATTTTGTTTATTTCTTATTAAACTTTACGGGGTGCTACAAAGTTACTGTTTCTTAACATGCTATCTTTTTAGAAAAGAAATTTCTATCAAAGAAAATTAACAAAGAAGTTGTAGACTTGGACGAGATCCAAAAAACTAATATAGAAACTGAATCAGTAGAAGAATCAAATTCACCGATATATGATAACACACAACCTATTAGAAGATCTTGTAGGGAATCTCATGCACCAGAGGGATACTATGGTTTCTCGTGGATGGTGAGAAAGAGGATTGTGTCCTAGAAGATGACACTTCCCTTACATTTCAACAAGTACTGCAAAGTAAAGCCTATATACTATGGCTTGAAGCGATGAAATCCGAGTGGGATTGCATGTACACAAACAAAGTATGTAATTTGGATGATGTACCCAATGGGATCAGACCCATTGACTGCAGATGGATCTTTAAGAAGAAACTGAATGCGGTCGGATAGGTAGAGACTATAAAGCGAAGCTTGTCGCAAAAGTTTCCATCAAATTTAAGGTGTTGATTATGATAAAAAAATTTCGTGCGTAGCTGTGCTTAAGTCCATTCAGATATTACTTGCTATTATCGCATTCTATGACTTCTATATATGGAAAATGGAAGTGAAAATGGAATTTCTAAATGTTTATTTAGAAGAGACCATTGACATGTCATAGCCTAAGGGTTTCAAGGTTAGTGGGAGCTAGGGAAAGGCTTTTAAGTTGTTAAGATCAATATATTGTCTTAGACAAGCTTCGAGGAGTTGGAATAAGTGTTTGAATAAAATAATCAAACTGTTTGGTTTTTATCAGAATATAGTGGAAAGGTGCATATAATACAAAGAGCAAGGTCGTGCTATAGTATTTATTGTCCTTTATGCCGATGATTTACTCTTTATTGACAACGACGTCCCTTTATTGCAATCGGTGAAAGCTTGTTGTCCAAAAACTTCTTCGTGAAGGAATTGGGAGAAGTGACCATATAATCGGTAGGATTTATGGAGATATATCTAATAGGTTGCTAGTACTATCCTAATCCTTGTACATAAACACCATCCTAAAAAGGCTTAGTGTGGAGAATTTCAAGCCCGGAAATGTTCTGACTTAATCGGGAATCGTCATTTCTAAGTAGGATGCTCCTCATATTGATAAGGAGAAAGAGCATATAAAGAGGAGCATTAGTAATCGGATCCACTATGTACAAGACTGAATGTGGCTCATGCATTAGAATGCGTAATCTGATAACAGTCGAACCCCGTAGAAAAACATTGGACGGATGTGAAATGAGTTCTTAAGTATTTATGAAGTAATAAAGACGTGTTCCTAAGATATGGGAATGAAGACCTCTGTATGAATGGGTATATATACTCGAGCTTCTAGGGTTATATCGATGATAGTAAATCAGTGTTGAGTTACGTGTTCACATTAAATGAAGGAGTGGCTAGTGGAAATAGTTCCAAGCAAGGGACGATTGCTGGTTCAATGATGGAGGCAACATACATCACCCTAAACAAAGCGGCTAAAGAAACAGTTTGGATGCGCAAATTTATGACAGAGCTAAGGGTAATTCCAAATGTTGAGAAACACATAGCATTGTTATGTGATAACAATACCGCGATGAAGATCAAGAAAGAATCCAAAGCTCATTAGAAATTGAGGCAGATACTGTAACACCCCCAATTTTTGTGTAACATTATTCAAGAGATGTAATTAGATAAATTAAATAGAATAATGAGATATGTGGGGATAAAGAGAATGAGATTTGATAATTAATTGGGTTGGATCTTAATTAATTAATAAATAAGATTGATTTAAACATAGAATGGAAAGGAATTAATGAGAGAGGTAAATTGGGAATAGTTTCTTACTTAATTCCTAAAACCCTTTCCACCTTATTCATTCTCATTTTTCAAACTCCAAAACCAACATAAGAGGCTGACTATTACCAAGAAGAGTAAATCTAAAGCATTCAAGGGAAAAAGCTAAGGGGAATTAATCAACAACAAATCTTAACCTCTCTTATCCAATCTAAGGTGAATAATAGTATCCATCTCACTTGTTTATGTTTGATTTCGGATCAAGGATCCTTTCCAAATTTTTTTATTGTAATATGTCATGTTATGGTCAATTATATCATTGTTTGGTTGAATGATGATTTATTGGAATTACTACGGAATTATTCTTATGGATTTTAGAAGGTAGAAATCTAATTTTTGATCTCTAATCGACTTGAAATTTTTATGCAATGTATAAAATATTATTTTGGAGATGTGGTTTTAATTTCATAATTTTCCAATTTTACATGAACATTATGAATTTCCTAAGATGAAAAGGAGTTTATTTCGGGTTTTAATTATTAAAATAATTAAATAAATATTTTGGCCCTAAAACTTTTATATGTGAAAGAAGATGGAAATTCTGTTTTTGATGATTTTTGGGAATTTTTCCCAAGTGGTTATGAATTTAAATGAATTATTCATAGTAGAAAGGCTATTAGTTAATATTAATTAAGGATATTAATCTCAAAGGTTTGCTAATTAATTCGGGAAGGTAGAAAGTGATCTTCCTCCTATAGATTTTTGAAAATTTTATGAAAAGATTTTTGCTAACCACTAATATTTTGACAAGAGGCAAGAGTTGGTGGAAAGAATTAGCTTTAAAAAGAAGCAATCAGTTTTATAATTATTTACAAAAATGCCATTGTAGATATTTAGCACCACCATCCCTTGTTATGCGACATCTATGAAAAGCGGATACCTGGAATGACTATACGATAGTTATATGAGGTATTAAATTTATATATTTGACATCTATATGTGGTGATACATGAGATATCTACTTAGTAGATATGTGATGTATCTATTTATATAGAAGTTCGACATCAATTATTGTAGGAGTCCGATATCTTAAGGTTGCAGAGGCACGACACCCTAGGGTTTTGGGACTCTACATTGTTTTTAAAAGTGCGACATGTTCTTTGTTTTAAGGGTTTGATACCCACAAGATTTTGTAGATTCGACATTCCAAGCTTTAAGGGTCCGACACCCTCTAGTGTTTAGAAGATCGGTATCCCCAACTATTTTAAACTTGACATCCCTTATCACCTATTTACTCTACATCTATGTTTTGCGGTACTGATGCCGTATGTTTATAAATCCAACACCTATGTCTTATAGGTGAGATAGCCATATATTTTGCAAACCAAAAGCTATTTTTTAAAGGCACGATAACCTACGTGAGTTAGAAATTTGATAACCATATATTTTGGCATTATAGCCATATGTTTTACAAACCAGAATGATTGTTTTAGAGTTTCGATATAGAGGCACGATACCTTAATTTAGCGACATAGGTGCCGTATGTTACCAATTTGGATAACTTTCCTAAGTTGCGTGATAACCAATTATTGCAATGGTGTGGCAACCTCATTTATGATACCGAATGAATAAAAAAGTTATTCTGAAGGATAAGTATATTTCGGCTTAAGATTTTGGCTAGGAAAAAAGGGACTAAGTTTTCCTTGTTTTAAAGAATGACTTTAAGGGGTTAATCATTTATAAAGATAAATGTTTCATGAAAATAAAATGCGATTTTAACCTAAAGTTTTATATGAATTAGCCAAAGGAAATTATTACTTAAGATTAAGTAATTTTGTGATGCCAATAACTGTTGATTAAACATATTTGAATAAATAATGTTATATGTTCTTCTTACCAAATGATTAGTTATATTTACATGATTTGCATTATCATAATCACATCATCGTGACCCAACGTTATATCTAGGGATGTAAGGGCAGAAGTACTAGTTAGGTTATTCCAGTAGTGAGTATGGTCAGACTTAACTTCTGAGTGAGTAGAATTGTATCCAGAAGGTCAGATAGATTAGTTGTGTTAGGATGCCTTGTACTGATCAAAAAGATATGATTCATGACCGATATATGGTAATCCTAGGAAAACTATGATATGTGCGATGGATAGTCCACATGATATATGAGATAGGTAGTCCATATGGTTCTTGATAGGTTCATAGTAACCCTAGGAAAACTATGATATGTGTGATGGATAGTCCACAGAATAGGGGCAGATAGTCCATTTTATGAAATTAGGAAAATTGTGGGAGGGCATAACCCTAAAAGGACAGATTAGTCATACTTACCTACATTGCATGCCTGTATATGATTATATTATGATGTTCTTATCAATACGGTTGTAGGTGCATGATTTATGATTGACATATTTTGGTAAGATACTAGTGAGGGGAAAACCGTTTCGCTTAGCGACGTGGTCTCACTAGATATCTAATTTGATCCGAGATGACATATTATTATTCACACCAGACATTTTATCTCACCCGAAGTTTTTTATTTTCCCTCTAAACTCTCAGGTACTCATTTGAGTAGATCGAGAGTGGGTAATTTCAGGTCAGACGAATAAGCTTCCAGAGATATGTAGGAGGCAAGCTAACTAATATTATAAGTTTATTTATGCTGGTTTTTTTGTAGTATTTGCTTTGTTAAATGGATGTAACAATAGGATTTATAACTGTCAAGTAGTTAGACTCTGATCACCCAAGAGGGCATCTTCATATGTCGCTCTTGGAGTATAATTGTATTTATTATATTTTCTTTGAATGTGGAATTAATGGGATTATGTAACGGAATGTAATGAATATGAAAGTATTTAATGAAATGGGTTTTGAAAATTTTCAAATTCATATGTTGTTGATGTTATAGATACAATTAACTAATCTCATTTTGTCATTGGAAATTGATACCATGGATGACTGGAACATCCGCAGCGCTAAGTTTCGGGCCTCAAATCGAGAGATGTTACAACTTGGTATTAGAGCATATGTTTACGTAAAACTTAAAAGGCTTTTGATGAAAACAAGACCTAAAAGATTTTGAAAACATAATCCAAATAAATCAGAGAATAAGATTGGGGTATGGCATAATGCTATAGTAGTGTACTTGTACTTGCTATATATAGGTATGTATTCTCCTCTCCCTCTTAGACTGTTCTTCTGTATCTTATTAAGGCTCGTATGCAACTTACGAGAAAGAAAGATATGGAAGTAGGAAATGAAAGAGCGAATTTAGGTGGAGGAAGCACCACAACAAATGGAAATGTTTGTCCCAATACGAGAAGGAATCTGGATCATCATGAAATGCTAAATTGGTGCTAGAACCCCGCCAGTAGATATGGGGAATATGTACCAATTCTTTCTGAATATGATGCAACCTAGAGCTGCTACTGGTTTGGCTGGTGGAAATGTTGCTAATGCAGGAGGAGCTAATCCTGAAGGTGCCAGTTGGTAACAAATATGCTAAGTTGAGCCAGGACTATACCAGTCATGGAGGAAAGCCTTTTCTAGGAATGAAGAATGCTATTGAAGTTGAGAATTTGTTGTTGCACTTTAAAAGGATCTTTGTTGACTTAGGTCTGAGTAATGGGCAGAAGAAGAGGTTGGCCTTTAGAAAGTTGCAAGGAGCTACTTTGTATTAGTGGAACAGTTTGACAGTAGGAATACCAGAGGAGAATTTGACTTGTGATGAGTTTAGCAGGATGTTCAAGGAAAGGCTCTTGTCTGAGACAGCCAAGTCAACCTTGCTCAGGAAGTTTATGGAATTAGAGCAGGGGGAGTTGTTAGTTTTGGAGTATGCAACTAAGTTTGATGAGTTGGCCAGATCCAAACATGCTATTATTGACACTGTAATCAAAAGGAATGAGAAGTTCATCCAGGGTGTGAAGCCGGAGATTTCCAGAGCAACAATGTCGCATATCAGAGATCCATGTGATGTAGTAGTAGATATGGCAATAAGGAATGAGGAAATGCTCTCAACATTTGGAAGGGATAAGCCTTTGGAGATCCAAGGTTTTCAGGGCAAGAAGGGAAAGTTCTTCAAAAAGAAGGGAGCTCGGAAGGGTGGAGCTGCTAAAAAGGGAAAGCTGATATTGTTTGCTCTGAGTGTGATAAGAAAGGGCACTTTGCTAATGAGTGTTGATCGGGTGATGGAAAGACGGTTGTGGGAAAGAAGAATGTGTAGTGTTACAACTGCAACCAGATGGGGCATTACAAGAATAAATGTACGGAAGCGGTCAAAGCTGGTAAACGGAAGGTTTTTGCTCTAGAGCCGTTAACTGCTAGACTAACCGCAGAAGAGAAAGAAAGTCTGTGATGGGAGGTATGTTTTTGATTCATGGCATACCTTTTAAAGTATTATTTGATACCGACACATAACATTCTTTTATCTTGCATTATTGGTAGATAAGCTAAGTCTAGAACCATCATACCTTGTTATTTCCTTAAGGGTTTCGAATCCAATAGGAGGTTATGCAACTCTTGGGATGAGATGTGACCATTTAGAATTTGAGTTGTTAGATCATGCATTTATCTGCAGTTTGCATGTGTTTGATTTTGTGGGTTTTGGGATTATTCTGGTTATGGACTGGTTAAACAGATATGATGCTAGGATATTTTGCCAAGATAGATAGATATCATTAAGACACCCTGATAGCCGTAGTTGAATTATATACTGGATTGAAAATTCGAGTTTTGATGTACGCGCTTTATTGGGTGCAATTGAGGTGGAATACGAAGTGAATCGGGTTTTTGTTGTAAGAGAGTACGTAAATGTCTTTAAGCCGGTTACAAAATTACCTCCGAAACGAGCTACTGAGTTTCAAATAGATCTTGTACATAGAGCTGAACCCGTAAGTAGACCGCCTAGTAGAATGACACCTACTGAGATAA
The DNA here is from genome assembly GCA_030737815.1 of Allium fistulosum. Lineage (NCBI taxonomy): Eukaryota > Viridiplantae > Streptophyta > Magnoliopsida > Asparagales > Amaryllidaceae > Allium > Allium fistulosum. Next base: position 761,627,985 of record CM060903.1, on the reverse strand, counting down.
AAGAGTTAAAGGTGCAGCTAGTGGACTTAGAAGGGAAGAATTTCATTAGACTAAGCAGTTCGTCTTGGGGAGTAGCTGCGGTGTTCATAAAGAAACCAGATGGGTCGTTGAGGATGTGAATTGATTATTGTAAGTTGAATGAGAAGACGATAAAGAATCGGTATCTATTACCAAGAATAGATGTTTTTTGATCAGTTGAGTGGAGCCAGAGTATTTTCCCAATTGGATCTGGCAATAGGGTTCCATCAATTGAGAGTAGCAGAGGACAGTATTCCTTTGATGGCATTTCGAACGAGGTATGGTTCATATGAATGGTTATTCACGCCCTTTGGACCGACTAATGCACCTGCTTTTTTGTGGATTTGATGAACCGGATCTTCCAAGAGAATTTGGACAGATTCATGTTAGTATTTATAGATGACATTCTGATATATTCTAAGAATGAGTGGGATCATGAGACTTAACTTAGAATAGTGCTTGAGATGTTGAGGCAGCATCAACTAAAAGCGAAGTTTTCGAAATGTCATTTTTGGAAAAAAGAAGTGAAGTTTCTTGGTCATGTAGTTTCAGAAGAAGGGTTATCTGTGTATCCAGCTAAGATTAAAGCTATCAATAATTGGAAGAGACTTGAGACTGTGACCGAGATAAGGAGTTTCCTTGGACTAGTTGGCGATTATCGGAGATTCATCGAGGATTTCTCTCGTATAGTGGCACCTATGACTAAACTAACAAAGAAGAACGTAAAATATGTTTGGACAGATAAATGTGAGGAAGCATGCTTGAAGCTGAAACATTTATTGACCAATGCGTCAGTGTTAGTAGTTCCGGATGGGAATAAGGATTTAGTGGTGTATGCTGATGCATGTGGAACAGGGTTAGGAGCGGTGTTAATGCAAAAATATAAAGTGATTGCCCACGCTTCTCGACAGCTTAGACCACATGAAGTTAGGCACCCTACTCATGATTTAGAGTTGGCAATGGTGATCTTTGCATTAAAAGTGTGGAGATACTATCTCTTGGAAGAAAGATTCGAGTTATTTACAGATCATAAACCTTTGAAGTATTTATTCTCCCACAAGGAGTTGCATATGAGACAACAAAGGTGGCTAGATATTTTGGTGACCCATGGTTTTGGAATTGAGTATATGGCAGTGAAAGGAAACAAAGTCACAGATGCACTTAGCAGAAAACATCAAAATGTGGTGTTAGCTATGTTGGTAGAATGGAAGATTAAGAGATGGTGACCACATGCAATGTATGGTTAAGATCGACGGCTAGTTCTAGTTGGAATACTACGATGTTGTCATGTTTAGAAGTACAGCCAGTAATAATCGAGAGAATTGCTTCTAAGCAGAGAGATGATCCATTACTAGCTGAACGGATCAGAAGGCACAAAGTAGGAACTGAGACAGATGATTTGAAAGGTTTTAGTCTTGACCAGAACTGATGGTTGAGGAAGAAGAGACGGCTGTGTGTTCCAGATGTTTGTGACCTAAGGAAGGAAGTTCTTAGGGAGTGTCATCAATCAAAATTTACTATTCATCCTGGAGGAAGTAAAATGTATCAGGATATGAAGAGAAGTTTCTTTTGGGAAGGAATGAAAAGAGATGTAGGCTTATAGGTGAAACTATGTTTGAAATGTCAGCAAGTAAAAGCCGAGCATATGAAACCAAGTGGGTTGCTTCAACCATTAGAAGTTCAACTATGAAATGGGATTCTATATCCATGGATTTTATCGATGGGTTGCCAAGGTCGAATAGGGGAAATGGAAGTATTTGGGTCATGGTAGATATACTGACCAAGAGTGCACACTTTATTCCCGTTAAGTCGACAAGAACGGCACCTACTTTGGCGAAGTTGTTTATGAAGAATATTATAAGACTGCATGGGATTCCTAGTAGTATAGTCAGTGATAGAGATATTTATTTACTAGTGAATTCTGGAAGAGTCTAAAAGAAGTGTTACGTACCAAGTTTAAGATGAATACCGCTTATCACCCACAGACGGATGGACAGACAACAAGAGTCAACAAGTTACTTGAAGATTTGTTGAGAGCTTGTGTACTAGACTTTAGAGGGTCATGGGAAGACCATTTGCACTTAGTTAAATTTTCCTATGATAATAGCTATCAAGCTAGTATAGGACTGGAACCTTTCAAAGCTTTGTATGAAAGGTCGTGCAAATCATCACATGTTGGCTAGAGACTAGAGGCAGACTGATTCTTGGTCCGGATATGGTGAGAGAAGCCATGGAAAAAGATTGAGTTAATTCGAGTAAGGATGAGGAAGGCTCAGTCTATGTAGAAAAGTTAAGAGATTTAAAGTTCTCAGTTGGAGACCATGTTTTTATTAAAGTATCACCAATGAAGGGTGTGGTATGATTTGTAAAGTCAAGGAAATCAGCATCGAGATATGTTGGTCCATTTCCTATTATAGAAAGGATTGAAAAACCCGCTTATCGAATAGAGTTACCGAATAGTTTGGCAGAAGTCCATAATGTTTTTCATGTTTCTTATCTTAGAAAGTGTTTTCATGATCCAGAGACTACTATTGCACCGTCTACACTAGAAGATTTAGTAGGGGAACCAGATATGACTTTTGTTAGACAACCTGTTTGAGTTGTAGTAAGAGACGAGAGGAGATTAAGAAACAAGACAGTCAAGTTAGTGAAAGTCCAATGGAGCGACAATGAGAAAGACAATACTTGGGAGACAAAGGAGAGGATTAGAAACACAAATCCTGAGTTACTTTGATGATATATTCTATACTTTTCAGATAGACTTTTTGCTATCAGATAAGCTAGTATTGTTATTTTATGTTGGTCACACATGTTTGCGTGATTGATATGCTTGTTATTTTCCTTATCAAATTTCGAGGACGAAATTCTTTAAGGAGGGAGCCTGTAACACCCTTAATTTTTGTGTAACATTTTTTAGGAGATTTAATTAGATAAATTAAATAGAATAATGAGATATGTGGGGACATGGAGAATGAGATTTGATAAATAATTGGGTCGATCTTAATTAACCAATTAATAAGATTAATTTAAACATAGAATAGAAGGGAATTAATGAGAGGGGAAAATTGAAAATAGTTCCTTACTTCATTCCTATAACTCTTTCCACCCTTATTCACTCTCATGTTTCATTTTTCAAACTCCAAAACCAACATAAGAGGTCGGCCATTACCAAGAAGAGGAAATCTAAAGCATTCAAGGGAAAAAGCTAAGGGGAATTAATCAACAACAAATCTCAACCTCTCTTATCCAATCTAAGGTGAATAATAGTATCCATCTCACTTGTTTATGTTTGATTTCGGATCTGGATGATTTCTGAATTGCTTTATTATAATATGTCATGCTAGGTTGATTATATTATTGTTTGGTTGAATGATGATTTATTGGAATTAATATGGAATTCTTTTTATGTATTTTAGAAGGTAGAAACCTAATTTTCGATCTCCAATCGGTTTGAAATTTTGATATGATGTATTAAACATTATTTTGAAAATGAGTTTTAAATTTCATAATTTTCCAAGTTTACATGAATATTTTATGAATTTCCTAAGATGGAAAAGGAGTTTATTTCGGGTTTTAATTATTAAAAATAACTAAATAAATATTTTATCCCTGAAACTTTTATATGTGAAAGAAGATGGAAATTCCGATTTTGGGTGAGTTTTGGGTTTTTTGAAGTGGTTTATATGAATTATTCATGGTAGAAAGGCTATTAGTTAATATTAATTAAGGATATTAATCTCAAAGGTTTGCTAATTAATTTGGGAAGGTAGAAAGTGATCTTCCCATAGATTTCTGAAAATTTTATGAAAATATTTTTGCTAACCAATAATATTTTAATAAGCGGCAAGAGTTGGTCGAAAGAATTAGCATTAAAAAGAAGCAAATCAGTTTTATAATTATTTACAAAAGCATCATTGTAGATATTTGACACCCCCATCCCTTTGTTATGCGACATCTATGAAAAGCTGAAACCTGGAATGACTATACGATAGTTATAGGAGGTATTAGATTTATAGGTTTGACATATATATGGGGTGATACATGCGATACCTACTTAGTAGATATTGGATGTATTTGTTTATATAGAAGTCCGACATCAACTACTATAGGAGTCCGATATCTCAAGGTTGTCGAGGCATGACATCCTAGGGTTTCGAGACTCTACACTGTTTTTAAAAGTGTGGCACCTTCTTTGTTTTAAGGGTTCGGTACCCTTAAGATTTTATAGATCCAAAATTCCAAGCTTTAATGGTTTAACACCCTCTAGTGTTTAGAGGTTCAATATCCCCAACTGTTTTAAACCCAACTCTCTTTGTCACTATTTATTCTACACCTATGTTTTGCGGCATTGATGCCGTATGTTTATAAATCCGACGCCTGTGTCTTATAGGCGAGATGGCCATATGTTTTGCAAACCAAGAGTTATTTTTTAAAGGCACGATAACCTACACGAGTTAGAAATTTGATAACCATATATTTTGACATTATAGCCATATTTTTTACAAACCAGAATGATTATTTTAGAGATTCGATATAGAGGCACGATACCCTAATTTAGCGGCATAGGCGCCATATTTTACCAATTTGGATGGCTTTACTAAGTGGCTTGATAACCAATTATTGTAGAGGTGCGGTAACCTCATTTATGATACCGAATGAATGAAAAATTTATCTTGAAAGATAAGTATATTTCGGCTTAACATTTTGGCTAGGCAAAAAGGGACTAAGTTTTCCTTGTTTTAAAGAATGATTTAAGTGATTAATCGTTTATAAAGATAGATATTTCAGGGAAATAAAATGGTATTTTAGCCCAAAGTTTTATATGAATTAGCCAAAGGAATTTTTTACTTAAGATTAAGTAATTTTGTGATGCCAACGACTGTTGATTAAACATATTTGAATAAATAATGTTTTATGTTCTTGTTACCATATGATCGATTATATTTACATGATTTGCATTATCATACTCACATCATCGTGAGCCAACATTATATCTAGGGTGTAAGGGTAGAATTACCAGTTAGGTTGTCCTTGTATTGAGTATAGTCAGACTTAACTTCTGAGTGAGTAGATGTGCATCTAGGAGATCAGATTGATCAATTGTGTTAGGATGCCTTGATTAAATTGAAAAGATATGATTCTTGATGGGTTTATAGTAATCCAAGGAAAACTATGATATGTGCGATCGATAGTCCACATGATATGTGAGACGGATAGTCCATTTGTTTCTTGATAGGTTCATAGCAGCCCTAAGAAAACTATGATATGTGTGATGGATAATCCAAAGATTAAGGACAGATAGTCCATTTTATGAATTTGGGAAAATTGTGGGAGGTTGTAACCCTAAGAAGACATATTAGTCGGACTTATCAACATTGCATGCTTACATATAATTATATTATAATGTTCTAATCAATGTGGTTGGAGGTGCATGATTTATGATTGATATATTTGGATAAGGTAGCAGTGAGGGGAAAACCCGTTCCGCTCAATGATGTGGTCTCGCTAGATATCTATTTTGATTCGAGATGGCATATTATTATTCACACCGGACTTTTTGTCTGATCGAAAGTTTTTGTTTTCCCCGTAAACTCCCGGGTACTCATTTGAGTAGATCGGAAATAGGGAATTTTAGGTCAGACGAATAAGCTTTCGGAGAGGTACAAGAGGCAAGCTAGCTAATATTAAAAGTTTATTTCCGTTGGGTTGTTTGTGGTCTTTGTTTGTTCAATGGATGAAATGACAGGATTTAAAATTGTCATGTAGTTAGACTCTGATCACCCAAGGAGGCATCTTTATATGTCGCTCTTGGAGTATAATTGTATTTATTATTTTTTCTCTGATCATGGAATCGATGGGATTATATAACGGGATGTAAAGAATATGAAAGTATTTAATGAAATGAGTTTTGAAAATTTTCATATTTATATGCTCTTTATGTTATAGACACAATTAACTAACCTTATTCTGTCATTGAAAATTAATACTATGGACGACTGTAGCATCCATAGCGCTTAGTTTCGGACTTCAAAATGGGAGATGTTACACATACTCCTAAAGTTTCATGTGATAAGATGGCTTTCTAATGATGGAGAAGTAACGATTACCAGACTAGAAAGTAAGGACAACATAGCAGATCCGTTCACAACAGGACTAGCTTGATCGGTTTTGTGTAAACTGATTGAAGGAATGAGAATCCATATTTGGCACCAAGTGCAAGTGGGCGATTGGGAGAGTTAGGGGTACACCCTATTATTTATTGTAAATAATTACCTTACTCTTTAATCAATTTTATTTGCAATAAAGGTGTTTATTTTCTTTTATATAATATGACATATTATGATATAATTAATTAGTCATTTATTTAAAGTATATTAATTAGAAAATGCTTAGATAAAATGTTATGTGATTCTAATTGCAAATGGCCGCGATCATGAGTAACTAGTTATAGTATAAATAACATTTTGTTTTAAATATTCCTTGCTAAGATGTTTCGAGAAAAGATATCGATACATCTGTCACTCTAAATGTTGGGCATTGTATTACTCATTGTTGTTGGGGTCACTAAGGGGTTATGTACTCATGGTTATTGAATAACTATGGAATGACTTATTCGAGAGTTTCTTGTTGGTTAATAACAATTAGGTCAAACACGAAATCACACTATGATGATGTTACATAGTTCTCTTAAGTTGAGAATATTGTGGAACTTTAATGTGGGTACTCCCTTTTGATTATATTTAAAATCTTAACCTGGCAACCATCAAATGACCATAATTAGGTCTGAGTTAAATCATTGAAAGTGAAGCACTATTCGATAGAGAATTCATCTACTCGGTTGTACGAGGATAGTACCACGATTAATTGTAGTCAACTCAAAGTCAAAATATTTGGCCAAAATAGAATGGTAAATAATAAATGTTATTATTTAACAAAGGACTTTGTTTATGGACTAGTGATGATGAATATGGATACTATTATAGTTTTGACTGATACCAAACTCCATATATCCTAAAGTGATATAGTATTGACGAAGAGAACATGTGTAAATTATTATCACTATTGGTACTACTTAAGGTGATGTAAAATATTATTTTACCGAAAAGATCCATAAGAGACGAATTCGACTAAACTGTCACACACTAACTAAAGTGACATATGAAAATTAATACTTAAATTGTTCAATATTGATCGTTGACTGAATTCACATATCCGAGTCATACAACCGCATTTGTGAATTCTCCGAAATACCACACGATTTTATTAGTTTATAAAGTGCTAGAAATTGATCAAATTAATTAATATTTAAGAAATATTATTTATTAATGTTTTTTATGTTTTAGGTATATTTAGTAAGTGGGTAGCTCCTATAAATTTTCTAGGTGCTATCAGTAATTATTTAGATGTATATATAAACGTTATATATGTACGTATCGATATACGATATCGATATATATTTAAACATGCTTTAAATATAACTAATTACTAAACGTGTTTTTGATATTTTCTGGCCCATATAGGGTCCATTTATAGCTGCCATAACAAAGGTTGGATGAATTTAAATTTAGATCTAGATCTAAGTTGATTTGGTAAGAGAGAATGAGTAAAAGGTGCAATACATTTTCTACCCTTTCCTTCTATAAATACCAAACCAAACTCATTCATTACATACTTTTGCTCTTCCTCATTCTTGATAGAAATCTCCAAGCTCCCGTCTCCTTTTCCGAACACCCATTCCCTTATAAAAATCAAATACAAATTAAAATCCAAGTGGTGCATTCAATTCTAGCAAAGTCAGATGACGTTTAAGTAATCTAGGAGAATTATCACAGGTCGAGGTGTCGCAAAGGGATAGATCTTTGAGGTATAAATATTTTATATTACATTTACATATGTCATCTAACCCATAATATATATAGACCAATATTTCAAATTGTACAAATATTTATTTAGTAATCTAGGAATCAAATTTAAATTATTCTGATTTAAATTATAAAATAAATTATAAAGTGAATAATATATATGTGTGCGCATGCGTGTAATATTATTCAAGACCATATTTAACATATAAATAATTTATTTTTTAATTATCTTACAAATTTAATTTATCAAATAATTATTTTGACAATATAGATTTATATATTGTTTATTTAGTTTATTTAAACAAATTATATTGGTCTCGACTCATTTAAAAACAAATAAAAAATGTATTCCCAATTTTTTTAAATAATTAATAATGTATTAATTTAAAACATAAAATTATTTTCAAAATATATTTACATATATATTTTTATTAAAATTCTTGGCGTAAAAATAATTTTATATTTGTATATTAATAATTTGATTTTTCATGTTTTTGATATTTACTTTTAATATTTGAATTTAAGAGTTTTGAAACATCCTTCTAATTTCAAATTTGAATTTCAAATATTTTGATTTGATCAAATTTAGATAATTTTAAAATTGAATATATTTCGTTCCAAATTTTCTGTTTAACTTTTTCAATCATATATATGTATATATAATATTAACATGTGTATATAAACCAATATATTTAAACATTTGTATATACTTAGGCATTTATAATCCCAATATGCATATGAATTTGTCATATGTATATGTAAGTATATATGTGTATATACAATAAATGTAAATCCCAATATCTATATGCGTTTGTATATAGTTATACACATGTGTATATCTATATGCGGTCATTTTATATAATAAATACATATTTGATATATTCAAAAATAGTTAAATAGTCTAATTAATAAGATTGATTAATTAAATATAAAATGTTTTAAAAATAAAATATAATTATTAAATAGATTGGATAAATAGATGTTATTTATGTTGTTGACCAGTGATGATAGATGATTAGCATGATACATACATACATACATATATCTGTGTGTGTGTGCGCGCGCGCGGGTGCGCATGCACATATATATGCATGTACAGGGACAAGATGAACTTTATGAGTGATGGGAGGTCATGCTCATTATGAAAGACATTTTGAACTTGGACTTCATGGACAGGTTGAGTGATCAAGACATTAGTGTGATGATCCATCTTGTGCGAGATTTTCAGGCCACTATCCTTGGAAATTCTTTTGTAGTTTGATTTTATCGCATATAGTCTCTTTTTTTTTGTCTGATATATTTTCAAATATTTTCTTATGATAATAATTTTTTCATCAGTTATTTCGTATTAATTTTACAAAACATATTAACCACAAATAATAAATAACAATTATTATAATCAGTTTCCAAACCTTTCCTAACTTCTATCAAAACACAACTCTTTCATCCACACTTTTCATGTGCCCCTCCTACTTCAACAAAAATGATCCCCTATTGCCCTTTTAGATTTGAACGATGTCCTTTTTCTTACTAAATTAACCAAGATACATATATTTCATTGTATTTATACTGCATATTTACATTGGTTTTCTTTTACACGGTGTTCTATTAAAAGGTTGCTAACACCGACATATTTTCTAGACCCGCATTTCAAAAATTACAAGTACATTAATATACGCTTCAATTATTCATATAGATTTTGTCTTGTTACAAGTATTTTTTTCTTTCTTTTATCGTCTTTGTGATTGCTGTATAGTTTTTCACATTCTTTTATCTATCATCATCTAACATAAATATGTTAATTTTATTTATAATTAATACGTAATGAATGTTTTTATTAATTCAAATAGGCTTTCTTATCAGATAAACCACCTTTTGAAAAATAAAGAGAATAAATTAGGATTAAACGTGGAATCGAATGAGGAAGTCAAAAGAAATTGATTGGTGGAGAGAAAATGAAAGCTAATGATTTACAATTCTTTAGATTTCTTAATTTTTCTTACTATGGATGTAAAAAAGTAAAAAGGGGATGAAGACAATTTTGAGTTGCTTCGTGAATTGATGGTTTTTGGAGTCAATTTAGTCACTAATGGTAATTCCATACAATACATATTAGCTCATCTCCTATTCGAAATTTATTTTATATTGATTTGTCATACATTAGTTTGATAATGGACAAGTATCACTTAAATTATGTACAAGTTAATTAGCTATTAAATTTAAATTTAATTTAAATTTAATACAATTTTTTTATTCTAAAATTTGTCATCCTTCAAATAGGTATGCATCTATTTTAAGAATTATTTTATCTTTATAAAAAAAATCAACAATAAGGTTAGTCGGTTTGCATTATATATATAAAAACTCGATTTTATGTATACCTTGTTATAGTTTTGAAAATTAACATTTATACCTATGCGTATACTAGTAGAACCGCACAACAGTAGGGAACCGACTGTTTGATTACATAATTAAAAAAAAGTAATATGTTTTTTCATTAACTTTAGTTAAACATCAAATGAAAATATGTTGAAAAAAAAAGTTGAACTTGAAGACATTTAAAAAGATATTGGTGGAGATTGAAAAGAACAAAGTAAATAGCATTAGAGATTTTTAAGGGGATATGTTAAAGGCATCTCCTCTTCTTTTTGGCTTCACACAAATTGATTTAGCAAGGCTACTGTAGACAAACCTCCTTAACAGTCGATTTGATTGATTTGCCAAGCCTACTGTAGACAAACCTCTCTAACAGTCAATTTTATGATGTATACTTAATTTAGTATAAATATCTATATTACATATAATGTTTATGAATAGTATGGCACATTACTTTCAAAAGTTCATTATTTTCACCATCATCTCATTTTAAAATTTGACCAATCACCCTCTAAAATAAGATTTTGTGTGTTATGTGTTATAATTAACGAGTGATATATTTTGTTAGGTGAAAGATATACTAGAGAAGATGAAGCAGAACACATACATGTTTATAGTAACGTTTTGCAATTGCTTAAAGGAATTGTGATTTTGTTGTTAATTCAGGTTATTGTATTGAGAAATTCACAATATAAGAGCATCTTCAACCATTTTGGCATCCAAACTAGCATTTTGTGTCACTACAAAATGTAAGGCGTTGGTTTAGATCGATTAACTCTGTCTATGACCATCTATAAATTGAATTGAACTCAGTCTCCTACAAAGTGTTTCAATTTCATCTCCAAGTTCAAGGGCATAAATAACAACTCGATGAGGTAAAGGATCATCAAGCCATTGCCAAAGTCCACAGCCATCCAAAAAGTTGCAGCATCTATAGTGGCATCAACCAATGTCAATTTTGTTTCTTATGATTGACAGAAACTCCATAGTTATAGTATATTTGTTAAGAGTCAACCTCATATTCTATTTGAGGTAGTTAGTGCCTTTTCTTCCTTCTCCCGTTGTGGCTTCTCCGCTCTTCTCTTTGTCTTCTTCCATCATCCATAAGCCTACGCTCTTGTAGATCCCTCTCATGCTCTTTTACATCTTTATAGCGTCTTTCCTCCATTTTAATATACCACTTGTTGGTGGGTAGGGGGATAACGTATTCAGCGGGATATTGTGGCTTAAAGGAACTTCATATGAGTATGATGAATTAACAGAAATACAGTTGTGATCCATCATTTTTGTATACTATATTAAAGGACCTTTATACGTTATATATAATACAATATAGCAACAAACAAGGTGGCATGTGCAATCCATGTAGACAATGTGGCTACAGTGCTAGACATGACATGACATCGAGCCATTTTGTCTATCCTAAACAAGCCGACATGTGCAATCCATGTAGACAACATGGCTATAGTGCTTGACATGACATGACTTCAAGCCATTTTACCCACCCGAAATAAACTGTCATGTTCAATCCATATAGAAAACATGGCTACATTGCTTGTCATGTCATGACATCGAGCCATTCTATCTACTCGAAACAAGTTGTCATATGCAATCCATAAGGAAAATGTGGCTACAGTGCTTGACATGACATGAAACTAAGCCATTCTGTCTGCCTTAAACAAGCTGGCATGTGGAATCCATGTTGACAACGTAGCTAGTGTTTGACATGGCATGACATTGAGCCATTCTGTCTACCCTAAATAAGCTAGAATGTGCAATCCACGTACACAATGTGGTATAGTATTTGACATGACATGACATGTCAGCTGGCATAAGTAACTATAATGCCCATAGTAATCTTATTCATTCTCTCTCATTCAAATCTCTAGTACTTCTTCATTCTATTCAACTACGCAATAATAATGTCAACCGAAGAACTTATATTTTTCGACGATAGCGATGATAGCTTTGATGAAATGATGGAAGATCATTTCCATCGTGAAAGAGAGCTATTAGCAATGTCTGCATTACTAACTGGCCAATCCAATAGGCAACATAGTGGATTAATTGTTGGCCGTCATTACAAAAGCCAAAAGCATTCTTGGTACAATAAAAAATTTATTGGAAGACTATTTTATTCCAAATCCTACTTGCACCGATGATGATTTTAGAAGAAGATTTCGAATGCACCGACCTTTATTCCTTGAAATTCTACAATCCATTAAACAACATGATAAATACTTTATCTTCAAACCCAATGCATCTCATAATCGGGGATTGACTAGTATCCAAAGTATGACCATTGCATTTAGAATGCTTGCATATACTGGACCAGTAGACTCTCTTGACAAGAATTTAGGCCTAGAGGAAAGCACAGTACTATCAGCTTTGGACCATTTCTGTCAAACTATCATCGACATATACAACGACCAATACTTATGAAGGTCGAACGAAGCTAACATACCAAGATTAATAGAGATGCATGGTGGTAGAGGATGGCTAGGAATGTTGGGTAGTATAGATTGTATGAATTGGGAGTGGAAGAACTGTCCAAAGGCATACGCCGAGCTTATCATGGTAAGTCTCGTAGGTCAACAATAATTCCTGAGGTGGTAGCTTCATACGACTTATAGATCTGACATGCTTTTTTGGGAATGTCAGGTTCTAACAATGACCTAAACATAGTAGAATGATCTACTTTATTCAATGATTTAGCTAATGGTAGATCAACTCTATGTTCTCCATTTTAGGAGGAACCACGTATGATCATGGATATTATCTTGGCATTGGTATATACCGTAAATGGAGTGCCATCGTTAAGACAATCCTAACCTATTAAATAACAAATAATCAAATTTTGCGACAATGCAAGAAGGATAGAGAAATGATGTTGAAAGAGCACTGGTGTTCTTCAATCAAAATTTGCCTTAGTCAGCAATCAATGTAGACTTTGGTCATCATTTAAATGACAAAAATAATGTACACTTGTGTTATTTTACACGATATGATGATTGAGGATGAGAAACATATGGAAGAAGACTTTGACTACGAGGGTGCAAAAGCAATACCGACCGTATGGTGCAACGATATGATTGAAAGTGCTATGGAACTCGAGTTTCCTGTTTCTAGCCAGATGTCATTTCATAGTGTTCAACTCCATAGTAGATTGCAGAATGATCTAGTAAATCATCTTTGAAACTTTTATGGCAATCAGTAGAAGATTATTGTTGTTATTATTGTTTTTGTTGTTTTTGTTGTTGTAGTTGTTGCTATTATTGTTACGAGTACATATGCACGCCCAGGTGGGCCTGCATTTAACCACAATGTGCATGCATTTTTATTTGTACCTGTGGAAGTAGATTTGATAGTAGCATCCCCGCATTTGAATGCCGCCTAGGCAGAAACCGCTATTTTTTTGTTCTGACTGCAATAACATCTTCATACTAACTCGAAATCAGGCAAAACTTGGACCGATGAACTCCTACCTAAATTACAGACAATATGGTACACTTGGATACTTCATCTTATGAACGCACACTGTAGTTCTCTAAGGGGACTGGCAGTTTACTTAGAAAATAACATGGCACAACATCCTCATATTTGGACTCCTCCTAGTGTAGAAGCAGCTATTTTTTTTATTCAGACCGGTATATTTTCTTCATACTAACTCGGAATCCGGCGAGACTTCGACAGATTAGTTCCCACCTAAATTACGGACAATATGAAACACTCAGATACTTCATCTTATGAACGCACACTGTAGTTCTCCATGAGGACTGACAATTGTACTTAGAAAATAACGGGCTAACACATCCCCATATTTCAACTCCGCCTAGTGCAGAAGCCGCTATTTTTTTTGTTCAGACTGCAATAACTTCTTCATACTAACTCGGAATTAGGCGATACTTCGACCAATGAACTCCCACCTAAATTACGGACAATACGGTATAGTTGGATACTTCATCTTGTGAACGCACACTATAGTTCTCCATGGTGACTGACAGTTGTACTTAGAAAATAACATGCTATATCCCCACTTCAATGCTCACTGTAGTTCTCCATGGTGACTAATAGTTGTACTTAGAAAATAACAGACTACATCCTTATATTTGAACTTTGCCTAGGAAAAAGCCGCTATTTTTTTGTTCAGACTGCAATAACTTCTTTATACTAACTCGGAATCAGACAAAACTTCGACCGATGAACTCCCACCTAAATTACGAACAATATAGTACACTCGGATACTTCATCTTATGAACGCACACGGTAGTTCTTCATGGGGACTGATAGTTTACGTAAAAAATAACATGACACAACATCCTCATATTTGAACTCCGTTTAGAGCAGAAGCCGCTATTTTTTTTGTTCAGTCTGCAATAACTTCTTCATACTAATTCGAAACCCGACGAGACTTCGATCGATTAACTTAGACCTGTCAAAATATGACCCAACCCATTTACCCTACTTTAAATGGGTTGGGTCAACCCATTTATTAATATCATTAAATGGGTTATGGGTTGGGTTGACCCATTTTTAAAAGGATTATAAATGGGTAACCCATTTACCCATTTATTAAAAACATTAAATTTTAATATAAATTTGAAAAATAAGAATTTTGAATATACATTGTAGTTGTTCATAGAGACTGACGGTTGTACTTAGAAAATAATAGGCCACCGCATCCTCATATTTGAATTCCGCCTAGTGCAGAAGCCGTTATTTTTTTGATTCAGACTGCAATAACTCCTTCGTTCTAACTCGGAATCAGGCGAGACTTCGACCGATGAACTCCCACCTAAATTACAGATAGTATGGAACACTCAGATACTTCATCGTGTGAACGCACACTGTAGTTCTCCAAGGGGACTGACAGTTGTACTTAGAAAATAATAGGCTACCACATCCCCATATTTGAAATCCGCCTAGTGCAGAAGCCACTGTTTTTTTTGTTCGGACTACAATAACTTCTTCGTTCTAACTCGGAATCAGGCGGAATTTCGACCGATTAACTCCCACCTAAATTATGGACAGTTTGGAACACTCGAATACTTCATCGTGTGAACGCACACTGTAGTTCTTCAAGGGCACTGACAGTTGTACTTAAAAAATAATAGGCTACCACATCCCCATATTTGAACTCCGCCTAGTGTAGAAGCCGCTATTTTTTTGTTCGGACTGTAATAACTCCTTCGTTCTAACTCGGAATCAGGCGAGACTTCGACCGATTAACTCCAACCTAAATTACGGACAGTATGGAACACTTGGATACTTCATCGTGTGAACGCACACTGTAGTTCTCCAAGGGGACCGACAGTTGTACTTAGAAAATAACAGAATACCACATCCACATATTTGAACTCCGCCTAGTGTAGAAGCCGCTATTTTTTTTGTTCGGACTGTAATAACTCCTTCGTTCTAACTCGGAATCAAGCGAGACTTCGATCGATTAACTTCCACCTAAATTACGGACAATATGAAACACTCGTATACTTCATCTTGTGAACGCACATTGTAGTTCTTCATGTGAACTGACAGTTGTACTTAGAAAATAAGAGGCTACCACATCCCCATATTTGAACTCTGCCTAGTGTAGGAGCCGCTATTTTTTTTGTTCAGACTGCAATAACTTCTTCATACTTATTTGGAATCCGGCGAGACTTCGACCGATTAACTCTCACCTAAATTACGGACAATATGGAACACTCGGATACTTCATCCTGTGAACGCACATTGTAGTTCTCCATGGGGACTGACAGTTGTACTTAGAAAATAATAGGCTACCACATCCCCGTATTTGAACTACGCCTAGTGCAAAAGTCGCTTTTTTTGTTCAGACTGCTATATTTTCTTCATACTAACTCAGAATCCGGCGAGACTTCGACATATTAACTCCCACCTAAATTATGGACAATATGGAACACTCGGATACTTCATCTTCTGAACGCACACTGTAGTTCTCCATGGGCACTGACAGTTGTACTTAGAAAATAACAACTTACCACATCCCCATATTTGAACTCCGCCTAGTGCAGAAGCCGCTATTTTTTTTGTTCATACTGCAATAACTTCTTCATACTAATTCAGAATCCGGTGAGACTTCGACCAATTAACTCCCACCTAAATTACGGACAATATGGAACATTCTAATACTTCATCTTGTGAACGCACACTGTAGTTCTCCATGGGCACTGACAGTTGTACTTAGAAAATAACAGGATACCACATCCCCATATTTGAACTCCGCCTAGTGCAGAAGCCGCTATTTTTTTTGTTCAGACTGCAATATTTTCTTCATACTAACTCGGATTCCAGCGAGACTTCGACCGATTAACTCCCACCTAAATTACGGACAATATGAAACACTCGGATACTTCATCTTGTGAACGTACACTGTAGTTCTCCATGGGGACTGACAGTTGTACTTAGAAAATAACAGGCTACCACATCCCCATATTTGAACTCCACCTAGTGAAGAAGCCGCTATTTTTTTTGTTCAAACTGCAATAACTTCTTCATACTAATTCAGAATCCGGTGAGACTTCGACCAATTAACTCCCACCTAAATTACGGACAATATGGAACACTCGGATATTTCATCTTGTGAACGCACACTGTAGTTCTCCATGGGCACTGACAGTTGTACTTAGAAAATAACAGGATACCACATCCCTATATTTGAACTCCGCCTAATGCAGAAGTCGCTATTTTTTTTGTTCAAACTGCAATAACTTCTTCATACTAGATCAGAATCCGGTGAGACATCGACCAATTAACTCCCACCTAAATTACGGACAATATGGAACACTCGGATACTTCATCTTGTGAACGCACACTGTAGTTCTCCATGGGCACTGACAGTTGTACTTAGAAAATAACAGGATATCACATCCCCATATTTGAACTCCGTCTAGTGCAGAAGCCGCTATTTTTTTTGTTCAGACTGCAATATTTTCTTCATACTAACTCGGAATCCGGCGAGACTTCGACCGATTAGCTCCCACCTAAATTACGGACAATATGAAACACTCGGATACTTCATCTTGTGAACGTACACTATAGTTCTCCATGGGGACTGACAGTTATACTTAGAAAATAACAGACTATATTCCCATATTTGAATACTATTTTTCTATAAGATGTAAAGGATATATTTGGAATTTCAAAAAGACACTGAGTAAATCTATTCAATGAATTCTCTTTATTAGTAGTAAAGATAGTAAAAATAAAGATAAAGATAGAGTGAACGATTTCCATTATTATAATGAGGGGTATTTCTGGTATTTCAAAAAGATACGGTTGAATTCCTATTCAAGGAATTCTCATTATTAGTAGTAAAGATTGTAGTAGTAGTTGTTGTTATTTTTGTTATTGTAGGGTGTTTTCAATTGAATTTCATATCATTAACATATCAAAATTTCATTTGTACTGTTTAAAAGTGAGATACACTTGATTATTTATAACACTACTAAAAGTACAAACATATCGAATTAAGTTCAAATCATTACATCGACTAAAGATTAAAAAATAAAATAGTTCTAAAACTACAAATATAACTACATCCTCTCTTCATGCCTATGTCTTATCATTCCTCTCCTCCTAGATTCCTCATACTCTCATTATTCTTTAGACATATTTGATGTATCAACAAACATTACTGTATCTTCTTTTCTCTGTTTGTTTCCGGTAAGAAGTTGTACCAATTTCAACATTTTTCTTGGTGTTGAGCAGCCAAAACTTCATTGCATAATTATACTTGTCTTCGTATTCTAATAAAAGTTTTTTATTTCCGTTTGATCCGCACCAGCTGTCTGCTTCTTTTTGGCTGCTTTAATTCCTTAAGGCCTAACAAAATCATTTTCGCTTGGAGTTAGATGCTCTTCCGATTCAATACTCTGGCTTCCTTGTGAATCCCTAGGACTAAAGCTTTATCTAACTCTCGGTGCTTTACTGCAGGACTTTTTTTATTGGACTTCTTAAACAGTTTTCTAAAAAAAAGACTTCCATTTTACATGCTTAACTAGTAGGATCTAAACATGCATAACCTGATAAAAATGAGGTGCTTGTTTATTCTAAGGTCTGTTGATTTGTTTAAATAATTTATTTGCGGTCGTCCCTCCACCAAAAAAGAACAAAATATTTAGAGAACGATAAAAAAATTATAGATGTATGAAAATTACGTAATATTACTAAATTTATTTCATTTTCAAAGCCACTAGGGTTCATATTCTTTAACTTAAATATTTGAGAATCAAATGTCTATGTTTGTTGATTAATTTTCCTACATCAACCTTTAATCAAAGAAATCGATCTTTTGCGATCCATGTTCTTCCAATTATAACAATTTGTAATTTTGCGCCAAAAAGTATCACCACTTTAGTCAGCATCTCAGCTCAGATCGCTTGAGAGTGCATACCAAATGTAACTTAAATCGTAGTCTTCTGTCAAAGTCCAACTAGCAGTAGTGAACGCTCCTCCAATCAGAACTCTATCGTCTTCAAAATTATCAAAACTGCATCTTGTGGCGTTCGACGTCGAAATAACAAAATAATTTTTTAAAGAGAAGTGGGAGTAGAATGACTTTTGGTGTAGTAGAACGTTGGTGTGAGAGGAGAAGAGAGTGAAGGTGAAGAGTATTTAAAGGTGAATGGAAGATAGCGGTTGCATGTTGCCGACGGAAGGAGCCGTTATTTAGGCGCTTGTTCAACAAGTGCCCAGTTTTCAGGAACCTGTTTAACAAATGTCCAAGTAGATTACATGTATGTAACCTTTTTTACTGAATTTGAAACATTTTACACTTTCCATACCCTATTGTAGAGCCATTTAGGGTTATATATTGCATTTTTTGATATTCAAGTGTTTGTTGGTGGTACTCTAAAATGTTTCCTATAAACTTCTAATTTAAATACACTATTTTTATCCAACGTGAGAGTTTAACAAATAATTTAGATCTCCAAATTTTAAATACTAAAAATTACTCATGTTAAGTTTTCTTGAAATTGTAAAAATGTGTAGTTTATTTGTATCCTCCAATGTTAAACTAATATCACAATTACATTTCATGATACTTTTACCACATATATGCTGATAGCAATGTATTGTAGTATTATGTGGCAGTGGACCCTTATGTACACATCTCAAAACCGATAACATTAAATCGGTACTTCGGTAAAGTTATTAGGTAGTGTACAATATAAAGAATCTCTTGTGTGATTAGATTTTCTCCCAAGGGATCTTTATATGTCCTCTGTGTTAGGTTGTTAGCCAATCAAGTTGGATTAGATATCCCATAAGATCTGTGCAAAAGAGGATCATCTCAAAAATGATTTCATTGGAGCCCCAATGTTAACTTTGCATTGGGAGAGATAGACCTGGGACTAAGTAGCCTACAAGCCACATATTCGCAGTCTATAGTGTAGAGCAACTGACTGGGATATAAAATGTGTTGCTTTAGACCAAGTAGGAATTCTCATAACGAAGTTTGCCACTCTTAGTTATGTATGGAGAAAGTTATTTAAAGTTAGAGTGACCATAATTCACCTTATAATACTAATAGGTTAGTGATTATCCTTGAATAATATCTTTGATGTTTATCCAGATGTTAATATTCAACATGTAAAATCATGAATTTGTTATATTTAGGGCTAGTAGCTAACCCGTAAGATTGCTAGTGCTGTATGTTAGAGGTTATTGGTTTTTCGTATTAGAAGTGACGTACGTAATGATCCACAATACACTATTTATCCTACATGTTTTTCAATCATCATTTGAATTGCCAAATAGAGAAAATTTGGAGAAGCCGTACTTTTTTGAAAACATGGATATTTTCACGATGTAGTGTTTTTGAATGATCACTTTATATCATGCATTTCTTTAATTTTTCCGAATAGTGTATTTTCAAACTTAGAGCCATTTTGTCTTAAAATCCCTACACCTGCCCATAAATGCGAAGCATACGAAACATTAACCTATTCGTATTTACTCACTTATTCAATCTCTCTTCTTTTATTCATGGGAAGTACACTTATCACCTTTTAATAGTGATTAGTCCTCTCCAATTCCAAATTGCAGTAAACAATCAACTACTTCGAATTGCTACAGATAATTTACCCAATTATTTATCTTGACAAGACGAGTTGATGAGTGTAGTTAGTTTGTCGATTAAACATTAGCATATATGGAATCTCCTCAGGAAGGTGTTAGGCATGCAATAGGTTAGATAGAGTGACAAGGGTAGCAAAGACAGTGGCATTCGTGGTTTTTGGTATAGGCTGACATGTTCAGTCGGGTGTTGGGTTCGCTAGCAGTAAAGCTAGACAATATGGCGGCAAAAGGAAAACAAGGGTTTTGAATACGGTTCAATTTTGGTGACATTTGGGTACAACTTCTTGGTGATGGTTTTGGTAGGAATCAACGTGACTTAATAAAATGGTGACGGCATGGGCTTCAATGCTCTTTAGTGGCGGTAAATGCTAGCAAAGGCAGTAGTAAAGATGACTTTAAGGTAGAACATTACAGTAGTTGGAATGTGAAATTGCAAAAAAGCCATTATTTTTCATATTTACATTTTAGTCCCTAAACTTAAATTGACCTTAACTTTCATATACCAGATATGTTTTGCGTGATACATGCACTGTTGTTCCGTGACAAAATTTATTTCATTTTAGCAACATTATCATTGAATTTTATGACTTTAGATGAAATGATTTGTTAGAAATGGATACAAATTATTTATATTTACATCATTATTACTCATATACACTGGCGTCACCAGGAACCGAGGTTGGTGAGGTTACAATATGAATATATCTTTCTCAATGTATGCAATAAAACTACTAGTTAACCATTCGTATCCCATTCGATTACGTAAATCATTTTTCACTATATCCATAACAGAAAATCCTCTCTTCACGGTTGCGGTAGAAACTGGTAGGATACATAATAATGTTATGGGCATGTATACTAAATTGTATATGATATTTTTTCCCATCAACACTATCATCTTAGCCAAATCACTAATGCATTTTACATCTTTAAATCTATCATTGGATTTCATATCAATCTCATAAATCTCTAGTTGATTAGAAAGATCCATATGTTCTGCTTTAGAAAAATGAACCAAATATATTTTATCAAAAGCAGCAAATGAATTAACCGGACTAAGTGCCGACATACAAAGAAGATGTTTGGAAGTTACCTCATCGAATCAATCATTGAGTTCAATGATTTTCTTATCTAAACAAAGGTAGAACAAATCAACTCAATAATGATGTAAATTTTTAATCATTGGACCTTCTTGATCTACTCAAAAAAAGATAATTACCATCTATATTTGAAATAGGAATATTATATTTCATGCAAAAAGATCCAACTTCATTCAAAAGAACATTACATTCACTATCTCTCATCTTGTGTAGATGTTCTTTGGATATTTTTACCAACATTAAAGGATTTACAATATCTTTATCTTTTCATTATAGTGCTTTGGAAAGATCATTAGTAATTGCAAGTATATTCCTCATGAAATGGAAAATAAATATGAAATCGTATGACTGTAACACTTTTATCCAAATCAAAGGTTCTCCTTTTTTTATCATCCAACATATATTCTACAAGATCCATAAGGACATCAATAATTGAAGGAATCATACAATCAAATTACGTAATGTACCAAATGCGAACCCCAACGTGTATCTCCCGATCGTTTCAAACTCTGCTCTTGATTTAACCCCCGACCACTTGATAATTCACCACTTTCTAGTTGACTAAATATTCTATTTTCTTCTTTCTTTCTAAGAATGTTTCGACGCTTGCATGATGTTCGGCAAGGATTACTAAATTATTAACTAAGTAAAAAAGCTTTAAAATGCGATCTATATCTTTAGCGACACGAATAAGTTTTAATTGGAGTTGATGTGCAAAACAGTGAACATAGAAAGTTGACTTGTACTCATTCAAAATAAGTGTTTTAAGACCATTAAACATACCTTGCATATTACTAGCACCATCATGACCTTGACAACGTAGCTTTGTCATGCTCAATTTATGTTTGCTAAAAAATTCTTGAAGTGGTGTTTTAAGATAAATTGATGTTGTATTAGGAGCATGCACCATGCCTACAAATCTTTCAATAACACGGCCAATTTCATCCAAAAATCTCAAAACAATTATCATTTGCTCTTTAATTGAAGAATCACAAGCTTCATCAATTAATAATGCAAATAGTCATTTGAAAAGTTCTTTTAGCATAGCATCTATAACTTCCACTACAATATAATGCACGATATCCTTTTGAATATATGGTGATGTCATTTGAAGATTTTGTGGTGCATTTTTAAAAATAACCACATTAACCATGGGCTTTTCATTAGCTAGCCATTGTAGAAGTTGAACAAAATTTCCCTTGTTTGTTGATTATTTGGATTGACCATGATCATGAAAACGCAAACCTTGATGTAAAAGATATTGGATGCAAGCAAAAGTTGAATCTGAGTAATCAATATGACATTGAATTGATTGTCTTTCAATTACCATCTCGATATGTTGATTTTGATTTATTAAATTTTTAGCCTTCATGTATACAGTAATATAAGCATCTGTACTAGCATGGACTTGAAATCTTTGATATTTTTTTCAATTTCTAAACCCATCTTGGATAAATCATCACTTGTATTTCTACTCATCGATTAGGGGCGAAATAAATAGCATGGTAAGCAATATACGAGATCTTCTTTCTCATTATACTACAACCAACTTTTGTAATCGTTAAACCACTATTGACTAAATCGATGAGTTTTTCCACCAATTATTTTAATAACCTTACTCTTGAGAGTAGAGCTAAGGAATTCGGTAGGTCCGCCCCAACTGAACCCCCTTTTATGCCGGGCTCTCATAAAGGCACTTTTTGATCCCGAGATTTTCAACTCATTTTAAGAGATTATTACATACCTCCGCAAATTACAAGCTGCTAAAGTGTAGCTGCCCGGGCTCGAACTCTCTCCCGCTGCTGGAAAGCTGGGAACCCCTACCAACTACACTATAGCTGCGGATTTTCCATCAATTATTGTTTGTGGAAATAATTGCAAACAACACCGACAAGGACCTTTCAGTTTCAAACTATGTCTTGATCATTTGGATCAAGGTTTAAAATTTGATGGTGAAAACTAGGATCTGAAGGAAGATTTGATAATTTCACTTCAAGACGACTTCGAATTACTAAGTTTGAAATAATAGAGTTTTGACTATCATTAGGCGTGGAAATCGTAGAAGAAACAACTTCGTTTGACATATTTTCAAATGATCTTATGAAAAAAATTTGCAAACCTGAAATAAACAAATTAATTTAATATAACTAATTAATCTACTAATTTTACTAATTTCAACAAATAATTAAGTAAATCATAATTGATAGCTATGAAGAAGTTACAATTTCAGCAAAATAAAAAAGTAAATCTATCTCAAAAAGAGGCAAAAAACCATTTCAACCAAAATTTAACTAATTTAATTCATTCAAATCAGCAAAAAATAGTAGCTACATTCAAAT
Organism: Allium fistulosum; assembly: GCA_030737815.1. Classification (NCBI taxonomy): domain Eukaryota; kingdom Viridiplantae; phylum Streptophyta; class Magnoliopsida; order Asparagales; family Amaryllidaceae; genus Allium; species Allium fistulosum. The sequence continues at coordinate 761,604,189 of CM060903.1, read as the reverse complement.
CAGTAGCTCCATGCAATTTAATAACCAATTTAAGTAAACCCTAAATAACTAGATTCAAATCAGTGGAAACTAAATTGGGGTTAGTAGATTACCCATGCTGTCGTGAAAAGAGAAAGTAACAAGGAATGGATGAAGGCGATGCAATGCAAGAGGGGAAAATTTGATGTGAGAGTTTGGTGCGATGAAAATTTGGTGTGATGTGTAATGCCTAGAGGAAGATGTTGACGCTATTTTAAACGATATATATTTTATATATAGAGGTATGCATTTTTGGTGAGGTCACGAGACCTCTCCAGGCTTAACATGCCTCCATCCCTGCTCATATATATGTTGTACCTTATATTATAGTTTTCCCTTGACTACCAACTGCATATTTTTATATGACAAAACTACTTGAACATTGTTATATGACATTACTAGTTAGACACTGGTACATATTACTAGTTAGACAATGACATATGACATCATTAGTTGGACATTAATATAGAAAATACTTAGTTCAGATTGATTTATGATACCACTAGTTGAACAATGATAGATGGCATTACTAGTTGAAAACTACTAATTGACTTTTCTGGTTGGGCAGTTGATATCTATAATTATTACGAGTACATATGCACGTCCAGGTGGACCTACATATAATCGCAACGTACATGCATTTATAGTTGCACCCGTGCAAGTAGATTTGGTAGCACCATAGTCAGCATAAATCAAATCTGAAGCAACGATCGGGAAGACATTGTCCGGCAAATATTTGCCATTGTTGTTGTGCCAAATATTTGCCAGCCTGGTGGCAAATATTTACTGGACGATCAAATATTTACCACTGCTACATTGGCAACTATTTTCCACTTCTACATTGGTAATTATTTTCCACATTTGCCACTACTACAATTTCAATTATTTGCCAGCTCGGCAAATATTCAGAACATTATTTGTCTGACAAATATTTTCCATTGTAGCTGTGGCAAATATTTGTCATGCTATCAAATATTTGCCACCGTAAAAATTTATAAAAAAAAATTCATTAAAATATATCACATATGAATCTTAATAGAAAGATAACAAAATTTGTGATTTAATGGTGAAAATGAAATTGAAATTCTGAAAGAATTAAATTTTAGGTGGGTGAACAAGGCAGGGGCAAAACTAGAACAATGGAGGGAAACTCATTAAAACAGAAGGTGTGTGTTTTTTTAAGAGAAGGAGGAACTCAACATTTTTTTGAGTTTAAATAGAATTAGCCTTAATATAAAAAGGTTTAGAAATAATTCATCATTTTATTTTATTTTGTTTATAAAAAAAACTATGATAGCTTTTGGAATAAAATATAAGAGTTTGTGCTAGTATCTAACATTTTCATACATTAACCATCCATTTGTTCATTCAATGTAGTAGTTTGCCACATAATAGAAGTTGAAAAAGATCACATACAAACCACCTTAAGATAAAATATGAAATACAAATAAAGTTTGATAACGATGATCATAATAAATCCACTATTTATTTTAATATTGAGCAAAACTTCATTTTCTATTGACTGGATTCAACAATCAAGAAAATAAAATTTAGATAAAACTGGATCCTACCACTTTGACCAAGCACGTTTTTATTTCAATGGCATTCTCTTATAGATCAAACCAAGTAAGAACACTCATGTATAACTGTAAATGAATGTACCTAATAAAAGGATAACTCAAAACAGGTCAGCAAGTACGTAAAATATGATGTAAAACGTGGGTTTTCGCATCACGGTGCTCGCATTACTATTTTGTAAATAAAGCAAGTCCATGTTACCATCGAAACAACAAATAAACTAAAATAGTAACAAACAAACTAAAACATAATGAACCGAATTAAATAGTAATAAACAAAACCAGCAAGTTTGGATATTATCACCTGTCAGCAACAAACTAAAATAGTAATGCAAGCATCTGTCAGTAACTAAAATAGTAATGCAAGCAAGTATGTAAAATCATCACCTGTTAGTAACAAACAAACTAAAAACTAAAACATGATGAACTTCATTTGAGCAAAACAGATCATCGTTACCAAGGTAAACTATAATTCAACCTTTAAAATTTCTAAGTACACCACCTGTTAGGATTCAAAAAATATAACATCCCAACGTGTATTGATAGTCCACTTCTAATCAATGGCCAGAAACCTCCTCCTCGTCTGCAAAGAACTAATTCGAACTCTTTGGAAAAACACCCAGTTTTGCTTGTTCAGTTCCCAACTCATTCAGATTAGTTCAGTATTGAATAGCTTCAATTTACTTTCAGAAGCAATTCAGATCAGATTGTCCAAATCAGCTGTCAATATTTAGTCGCTTTCCATTGCTCAACTTTCTTGGACATCCATGCCTCGAACTAATTGTTACTTGGAAAAAAAGGGGAGAGTGGGCGAATATAGCATGAATATTCAAGAACGAATTTTGTAAAAGGATTTGGTAAGTTAAATAAAAGGTGATTCGCGAGATAATTGTTACTTGTTATTTTGCCTATTATATATGCTTTTCTTTCTTGATCTTGTTGTGGAGAGAATCTAGAGAAGAAAAAACATACTGATATAATATGGGTAGCTATAACTCATTATATGTAACTAATCCTAGTTAGAAGTGCAAAATATTTAAAAGTGTGTACATACTCTTTGCAGCATAAAGAAATTGGTTGGAGCCTTTCTAATGATCGCAGTTCCTCCTATTTCAAATGAGTTTAAATGAGAATTCAGTCAATCCAACATACATTATTATGCCATAATGAAGCTATTCGGGTTCAGCATATCTTTCAAAACTCTATTATCTATAACAAAATGGTGCTCAAACCGATGCTCAAGGTTATACAATTGTAAGGTTAATATTCTAGTTTTTTTTAAACAAAATAGAATAGTAGATATATAGAACTAATGCTTCTCTTAACATTATACTCTACACATAAAATTCAATTACCATATAAAAATAAATGTCAATTTACATGTCTATGACATTAATGATTTTAAACTTTTGTAAAAGGCGTTACTGACGTTAGTTTTCATGTATATGTAAGTAAGTTACCTATTTATTTACTTTATCCATTTTTGTCCACCCTGAAATAAAGATAATTTTAACCATTAAATTCCATAAAAAAATCGCTTATCAGATGCTATCATAATAGTAAAATCAAGGTCATAAATCAAAACATTGACCTGAAACTTGCAACTAATTAAGTTACTTCATTAGGCAGCCTATCTCTCTGCATATTTTACTTGGTTACAAAAGCTAAATTCTAGATGATCCCTAGCATTTTGTTCAAATGTACACAAAATCAATTTCAGCCACAACTTAGTTAATCCAGGTGACAATATTTTACAAATACAAAAGCTCTTTATTAACCCGTCAGCACAGTAACACAACAGGGTGCTGCTGTAGCCAATAGGCTGCCACAAAGCAATCTAATATGTATTATCACATAATTTGTATTTAGTAAACTGTTGATGCAATCCTTGAATGTTCAATTTCTTAACTTTGAAATAAATTTTGAGTACGCTCTGCTAGTTTATTAATCATCTGTATATTATACTGTCATACCAACAATGCACCCACACATGAATATAGATGAGGTGCTAGCTATTTGTGAGAGTATTTGTGTAAATTGAATAATGATTGAAATGGTGCTTTTGGGTGTCTTTCAATGAATTGTACTGATAGGCCATTATAACGTAATCATCACATAAATAGCCACAAAAGTTATAATAATTTTCAAATCTAGAACCGTCCATAATTGTAAAATAACAAATAATAAGGTTAATGTGATCATTTAAGCCATGGGATGGCATTTTCCTTTTTCTGTTACTCCTTACTTGCTCAATACCCATAAGATATTTCCATAGTAGTTAGAGATCACATTAACCTCAGAACCAAATTGGTGGCAAGTTTACAGAGTAACACTGATGTGCAACTACGCTCAAACTGGAATCAATGTAGTTCTGCTCGCAAATGAAACTCCTAACCAATTATGTAGGTCATAGTTGCAACCGATATAATCGAATAAATTAAAAAGATAAGTAGATTGTAGCTCGCTTTATCTTTGACAACAAATTTAGAAATAGATCAACCACCAGCAATATAAATAATAACATGAATTAGGATATTTCGTTAAACTTAACCTTAATCGGACAAAACTGACAATTGATTATAGATCTTGAACGGTGTTCGTTGAACTAACCTTAATCGCAGCTAAATAGCCGGAGAAGAGGGTGGATCTGGAAGCATACAGAATAACCCTAGTTTGTGGGATCACACTGATGCTGGAAAAGAGTATGGATCTGGAATCGGACGGGACTGAGCAGCGGTCGGTCGCGAGAGAAGGCGATGGGGAAGATGGTGGATGTTGAGTCGGGTTGGATGTGGAGAATGATAGGAGAAGAATAGAGGGAGATATGAGTGTGGTGGCTTTTTAGGTTTTTATTTTATTTTAGGAGAGGACGACTGGAGTAGAATAGAGGCGAAAAGAGAAATGCGAAAAGAAGCGAGGCAGAAGGGCATTTCGGGTATTTCAAAAGAACACGGATGAAATTAGTTAGGGGAATTCTCTTTATTAGTAGTAAAGATTATCGATTGTTCATTGGTATTATCTATTTTTTATTAGGGGCTAATTTGGCACAGCTTGGAATAAAGTTGAAAAATATGTCTAAGATCAAAACACATGCCTAGGTTTTATCACATCCTTAATCTAAGATATATATTAAATGATATGAATGTTGGAAGCTTAGTTGTTCTCATAACCCATTTGGGCTTGCCTTAGAGAGAAGTAGAATATCAAAAGGTACATTGGTAAAGTGTGGTAAAGGGGAAATTAAAATAATTAATAGTTTGCACAAGATAATATTTAGTGTTTACATAAATAAGCATTTTTTTTCTAAATCATATTTAGTAGTGATTAAAAAAGCTTCGAGATGTAGATTAATGGATATGTAGATTAATGGTTTCTAGGGCCCTCAACCACTAGCATTTTCTTCTCAAATCTGCTTCCTATTTCATCTTCATCCACCTCTCTACCTATCCGTCACTTCGTCGTTCATCTTCTCTTTTAACACATCTCGCCCTCGTTATTTCCCTATTTTTTTCTCTAGGTTTCATTACTTTACGTCTACTTGCTAACCTAAATTCCCTCCTTTGTTTGCTTCTCATTCGAGTTTCTCTTCACAGCTTTGCTTGTACCCTGGTATTCCTCTGTTCCTATCGTGCATTGGATTTGGCTAATCTCCTGACTATAGGCATCACCCCTTCTCAATTCATAGCCATGTTGAAATCTTTGTTCGTTCTTCCGTAGGCGCTACTAAACCTTTTGGAAGTTGAAGCTGCACTCTTTTGGATGAATCCGTTCACTATTCTAGGTGATTGTAGGCTACTGATTCTTATATCTACCGATTGTGATTTTATCATAGTTGAGTTTTTGGTAGTGGTTTGTTTATCTTGTTTTCTTTTGTATGTAGATCAGGTGAACTGAGAAGTGAAATCTCTTTGTTTTATATGGATATTTTTGGTTTTGTTTTGATTGTGTGTGCTACTTGACTTCTACGGAGCATCTTCTTATTTCTCACCGATTTCCTCCTTAGTGACTGTTAGCATAGCAAATGTGAGATCTTTATGGGTGAGGATTATTAAGCTTAAGGTGCTATTTGGTGGTTGTTTCGTTGGGCATGCTGGTGTTACACCATCCTTAGGTTTTCTTAGAACAGTGTTGTGATATGGAGCTCCAATTGTTGTTATAGATAGCTTGTGTTTGCTTGAAATTGAGTTTTTTAGTTATATGTACTAAATACACTGTGCTTTTGCCATTAGTTTCGGAGCTTTGGCTCCTTCACGTGCTGATTGCGATGTATTTGGCTTTGTGACGCAGCGGATTAAACAAAACAATCTTCGATTGGTGAAAGTAGTAATCGGTGGATTGGAAGATACTGAAATGCCCAAATTCTTTGATCCGAAGATACCGAATTCTAGCTATCCCGAACTCGTTGATCGCGCACGATACCGGGTTCAAAGATCTTCAATTCTTCAAGCGTTGATCAAGCGCACTTGATTCCGCGAATCGGCTTCTACAATCGTTGAATCGAGCGCACTCGATTAACCGAAAGAGGAGATAGGAGATTACACTCAACTACCAATTTAGATGAAAGCACACAGCAATCAAAAGAGAATTTTATTCAAAAAATCAACAACCTTTTACAAATGACCATACATGCCTATTTATAGGCTACAACTCAACACAACAGAAAACTTCAAAAATATTACAAGTACTTAGGTCGTGAACGACCTACGACCTATAATGGTGCGACCTATAAAACCCAACGACTTAGTATAGGTCGTTAACGACCTAACAGTTCACATTACAATACAATCGCATATTACAACCAACATACAAAACAACATACGACTTAACTTGAGTCGGTAACGACTTATACACATACCCCAGCAGCATCTTCACATGGTTTAAGAATCAATGGCTCAGATCTAAGCGGCATAACAATCTACGGCTACAAGCTTCAGCGACTTAAGAACATACGGCATTCCAGATCAACGACTTAAGGAGATCAATGGCAGGGATTAACTCGCAGAAGAATCAACGGCATCCAGAGCTTTGCGACCTAAAAGATAAGTTGTTCCAGAAACTTCGCGACTTAAGTCTCGCGACCTAAATCCTCGCGACCTAACTCCCCAGATCACCCCGCGACCTATCTTAAGTCGTGAATGTTTCCTGCGACCTAGCATAGGTCGTGATTTGTTAGGTCGTAGCACTTTGTTAGCTCGTTCCAGCGACCTATTTTCCAACTCGTTAAGTCGTATACGAGTTAAAAACATGTTAGGTCGTTCCAGTATCTCGTTAGCTTGCAAATCTTCGGTAGGTCGTTGGAGCGACCTAAAGGCCTCGTTAGGTCGTATGCGATCTAACACTTCACCAACTTGGACTGTGCCGCTCTTTAGCTCGCTTAGCGACTTATCATAGGTCGCTAAACCACTCTTCCCAGCATCACTCGCTCCCTCCTCTAACTCCTTAGGTCATGAGCGACCTACAAACTCCTTAGGTCGTGAGCGACCTATGCCTTTAACATTCTGCGCTGCATCATCCTCTCCAGGTTGAGAAAAATTCGACCACGAATTTGCACCCTCTTCTTCCACAACAGACTCATCCCCATGATATGGTATAAGATGTTTAACATTGAACACGTCGGACGTATACACATCATCTGGCAGCTTCAATTTATAAGCATTTTCATTGATTTGTTTCACAACTTCCACCGGACCGATTTTTCTAGCTTTCAACTTGTTATAAGCGCCCACTGGAAAACGATCTTTTGTTAACACTGCATAAACCAAATCACCTTTTTGAAATTCAACACTCCTTCGCTTCAAATCTGCAGATCCTTTATACTTCTCATTTGCTTTCCCCAATTGCTCCTGAACGATTTTATGGCATTCCGCCAATCCATCAACAAAATCAGCAGCTTTCTTAACTGTCTTCTTTGCCTGTGGTATTACCGTTAAATCCAACGGTCCCTTTGGTAAGCTTGAATAAACTACCTGAAATGGACTGAACCCTGTACTGCGATTCACTACATGATTATGAGCAAATTCTGCTTGGCATAACTTCATGTCCCAACTCTTCAGATTGTCTTGTACAAGACATCTCAACAAGTTTCCCAATGATCTGTTAACCACCTCAGTCTGTCCATCCGTTTGCGGATGATAAGCGCTGCTAAACTTCAGCTTTGTTCCCACCATTTTCCACAAACTCAACCAAAAGTGACTCAGAAATCGAGTATCTCTATCCGACACAATAGATTCTGGTAATCCATGAAGTCGATAGATCTCCTTGAAAAATAATTGAGCAACATGAACAGCATCTACCGTCTTCTTACAAGCAATAAAATGTGCCATTTTCGAAAACCGATCAACTACCACATAAATGGAATCATTTCCTCTTTGAGTTCGAGGTAAACCCAAAACAAAATCCATACTGATATCCACCCATGGTTTTACAGGCACGGGTAACGGCATATATAAACCAGCATTAGTCACGGTTCCTTTCGAAACCTGACAAATATGACAACTCTCCACAAATCTCTCCACTTCTTTCCTCATCGATGGCCAAAAGTAAGATTGTGAAATTAACTGTAAGGTACGGTCTCTCCCAACATGTCCTTCTTCATGTAGCTCTTTTACAATCTTCATTCTCAAACTACAATCAGGTATGCACAATCGATTTCCTTTGAACAGAAAACCATCTACCATCATGAACTCCTCCGTCTTTCCCTCCTTGACTTTATCAACAAACTTTGCAAAGTAAGGATCATCGACAAATAATTCTGGTAACATTTCAAACCCCGTCACTTCAACCTTTAGTGTAGTCAACAAATGACTCCTCCTACTCAAAGCATCAGCCACACGATTTGTCACCCCTGACTTGTGTTTAATAACAAAAGTAAATTGTTGCAGATATGCAATCCACGATGCATGTCTCGCTGAAATCTTGTCTTGTCCTTGTAAGTGTTTCAACGCTTCATGATCAGTGTAAAGAACAAAATCCTTCTGAAATAGATAGTGTCTCCAGTGTTTGATAGATTGCACAACAACATAAAATTCCACATCATATGTACTGTATCTCATCTTCGCTCCTGACAACTTCTCACTAAAATATGCAATTGGACGTCCCTTCTGACTCAACACTCCTCCAATTCCGACCTTTGATGCATCAGTATGTAATTCAAACACTAACTGAAAATCTGGTAGCACTAGAATTGGTGCAGACGTCAGCAACTCCTTGATCTTCCCAAAAGCATCCCCTGCTTCCACTGTCCACGAAAAATGCTTTCCTTTCATGCAATCTGTAACAGGTGCCATCACACTACTAAAGTGTGGAATGAACCTTCTATAAAACGAAGCCAACCCGTGAAAACTACGAACTTTCGTTATCGTCTTGGGTTGCGGCCAATCTCTGATAGCTTCGACTTTACTTTGGTCAACCTGTATACCTTCCTTCGAAACAACATATCCCAGAAATAAAACACTACTCGCCATGAACACATATTTCTTTGTAGCAGCATAGAATTGTTCTTCACGAAGAATAATTAACACTTTCTTCAAATGCTGAACATGCTCTTCTGTACTAGCACTGTAGATCAGAATATCATCAAAGTAAACCACCACAAATTTCCCAATGTACGGTCGGAAAATTTGATTCATCACCCTCATAAATGTACTTGGTGCATTCGATAGACCAAACGGCATTACCAGCCATTCATACAATCCTTCCCTCGTCTTGAATGCTGTCTTCCATTCGTCCCCTGGTCTAATGCGAATCTGATGATAACCGCTTTTCAAGTCAATCTTAGAAAAGATTACGGACCCACTGATTTGATCCAATAAATCATCAAGCCTCGGCATCAGAAATCTGTATCTGACTGTGATCTTATTCAATGCTCTACTATCTGTGCACATCCTCCACGTCCCATCCTTCTTGGGTACCAATAAAGCTGGTACAGCACAAGGACTCAGACTCTCCTGCACACGCCCCTGTTCAAGTAATTCCTCTACCTGCCTCCGCAATTCTTCATGTTCCTTCGGACTCATCCGATAATGTGGTCTATGTGGCAATACAGCACCTGGAACAAGATCTATCTGATGTTGAATATCCCTCAATGGTGGCAACTCCGTTGGTAAATCTTCTGGAAATACATCGTCAAACTCTTTCAAAACTGGTTTAACTTCTTCCGGAATTTCAACCTCTTCTTTACTCTCACGCCCAATCAATAAAAATACTTCAGGCTCCTCCTCTACTTCCTTCACAAACTCCTTCACAGATAACAAAGTTTTGAGCTCTTCAATCTCCTCCAACTTGTTTTCCTCCTGTTGTCGCTTCTTTGGAACTAGAGTAATCTTTGTGCCTTCAAACATGAAACTGTAACTGTTGGTACGCCCATCATGTTGTACTGCTCTATCATACTGCCACGGTCTCCCCAGCAACAAATGACAAACATCCATATCTACCACATTGCACCAGATTTCATCTTTATATTTCTTCCCAATAGAGAATGGAACACGAACTCGTCTATCCACTTTCACTTCTCCTCCTTTTCTCAACCATGCTAACTTGTATGGATTCGGATGCTTCTCTGTTTTCAACATCAACTTTGTCACAGCCTCGGTGGAAATGATATTGTCACAGCTTCCTGCGTCAATCACAAATTTACACACCTTCCCCAGTATAGTGCACGTCGACTGAAAGATATTACTCCTCAACCAACTAGCTTCCTCCTGCTTCGGTGTCAAACATGATCTCCTTAGCATTAGATTACAACCTTCATCTCCTGACGCAATATCCTGCTCATCCTCCTCAACTGGACTAGAACAATCTCCATCAACATCCTCATCTTCAATTTCTGCAATCATGGTTCTCTTCTTTGGTTTTGGACATTCGCTACTTTTATGACCAAACTCCTGACAATTGTAACATTTGAAACCGTTGTTAACCTTTGTCTTCTCAGCCTCCTTCACTACTGGTCTACTGATAGGTTTAGAAACATTAGAACTTCCACCAACACCCTTCACTTGATTGTTAGAATTAGTAAACACACCACTTCCTCGTCGTCCCTGTTTCTCCCAAGCCAATGCTTTCTGATGTGCTTCCGCTACAGATCTGGGATCGAACATGTTGACCATATCCTGAATCTGCATTCGCAACCCTCCAACAAATCTGGCTGTTAACTGTTCTTCTGTCTCCATAATATCGTTCCTTGCAATCAGTTGATAAAATTCATCAGCATAGTCATTCACAGATTTCATTCCTTGTCTCAAGTTTTGCAATCTCTGATACATAAGCGACTGATAGTTATAAGGTAAGAATGTTGCTTTCATCAATTTCTTCATCTTTTCCCAAGATTCAACCTTTGACTTCCCCATCCGCTCGCGTGTAAGTTTGGTTTGCTGCCACCATGCCAAAGCTCTACCCCTCAGCCTTGTAGCAACCAACTTTACTCTACGATGTTCTGGAACTTCTTTGAAGTCAAAATCTCCTCTACATTAGCCACCCAATCTAGAAACTCCTCTGCCTTCATACCACCTTTGAATTCAGGAATTTCAGTCTTCATCCCCGACTCCCACTTGTGATCATACTCAGAGTAATTTCTTCCTTGTCCCCGTCCTTGTCCTCGAACACTACCACAATCATACTCCTCTTCAAAGTCAGATGTATATCGTTGTCTATCTCGTCCACCCACATCTCTACTACCTTCACGTCTACCACCATCATCCCTTCTATCTACATTCCTCCATTCACGATCATTCACGTTCCTCCTACGCCTTTGATCATTATCAACACTTCTTTCTCGATTGGATTGTGGTGAGACTCTACTTCCCCCATGGTTAGATTCAGGTGAAACCCTTCTCCGATTTTGATTCATCTCCGTCATAAGCTTCTCTAACCGGCCAATTCCTTCGTTAAGCTTTTCACTAAAGTTTTCATTGATTCTTTGCTCCATCTCATCAGCTTCTTCTCTTCGATACAAAGCTTCTACGTTTTGGTGACGATTAGCTCTTCTTGGCGGCATACTTGAAATCTTCCAAACTCTTCAAATTCAAACACAATTCGAACTTTGATCCAAAATGAAACGGATCGAAAACTTCCACTTTGTTGCAAATCGCGATGAACACGATGAACACAACTTCTCCAAATCACAATTCTCGGCTAGACAATGCAATGATGCTCGGTCTACACTCTTCTTAGCTCGGCTATCACTTCAACATCAAAATGAATAAGCTCCAAGTCTCGATTTAGCTATGATTGGCTAAAACAAGCTCTGATACCAAAACTGACACAGTGGATTAAACAAAACAATCTTCGATTGGTGAAAGTAGTAATCGGTGGATTGGAAGATACTGAAATGCCCAAATTCGTTGATCCGAAGATACCGAATTCTAGCTATCCCGAACTCGTTGATCGCGCACGATACCGGGTTCAAAGATCTTCAATTCTTCAAGCGTTGATCAAGCGCACTTGATTCCACGAATCGGCTTCTACAATCGTTGAATCGAGCGCACTCGATTAACCAAAAGAGGAGATAGGAGATTACACTCAACTACCAATTTAGATGAAAGCACACAGCAATCAAAAGAGAATTTTATTCAAAAAATCAACAACCTTTTACAAATGACCATACATGCCTATTTATAGGCTACAACTCAACACAACAGAAAACTTCAAAAATATTACAAGTACTTAGGTCGTGAATGACCTACGACCTATAATGGTGCGACCTATAAAACCCAGCGACTTAGTATAGGTCGTTAACGACCTAACAGTTCACATTACAATACAATCGCATATTACAACCAACATACAAAACAACATACGACTTAACTTGAGTCGGTAACGACTTATACACATACCCCAGCAGCATCTTCACATGGTTTAAGAATCAATGGCTTAGATCTAAGCGGCATAACAATCTACGGCTACAAGCTTCAGCGACTTAAGAACATACGGCATTCCAGATCAACGACTTAAGGAAATCAATGGCAGGGATTAACTCGCAGAAGAATCAACGGCATCCAGAGCTTTGCGACCTAAAAGATAAGTTGTTCCAGAAACTTCGCGACTTAAGTCTCGCGACCTAAATCCTCGCGACCTAACTCCCCAGATCACCCCGCGACCTATCTTAAGTCGTGAATGTTTCCTGCGACCTAGCATAGGTCATGATTTGTTAGGTCGTAGCACTTTGTTAGCTCGTTCCAGCGACCTATTTTCCAACTCGTTAAGTCGTATACGAGTTAAAAACATGTTAGGTCGTTCTAGTATCTCGTTAGCTTGCAAATCTTCGGTAGTTCATTGGAGCAACCTAAAGGCTCGTTAGGTCGTATGCGACCTAACACTTCACCAACTTGGACTGTGCCGCTCTTTAGCTCGCTTAGCGACTTATCATAGGTCGCTAAACCACTCTTCCCAGCATCACTCGCTCCCTCCTCTAACTCCTTAGGTCATGAGCGACCTACAAACTCCTTAGGTCGTGAGCGACCTATGCCTTTAACATTCTGCGCTGCATCACTTTGTAGTAGGGTTATGTATGTTATATCTGTATGCAACTACTGGTTTCTTAGGGCATTAGTTGCTGTAGATAATGATGTGTAATGTAAGAGTTTGTGTGAGTTTGCTTTAAGCAATGTGATTGAGTGTGTGTTTATGAATTGTTACATGCATCTTGTAATGAGTTTGTCACTTAGATGTACTGTAATGATGCCCATTTTTTACATATCAACGGATTGTGAGAGTATTATTTTGTAACCAAATTGGGTCTAAATTAAATATAACTATGAGGAATATTGAGTATTGATACTTTTGACCTAAGAATAAATATTGGACGGTTTTGATGGTGAGAATTTTGTAAGGTCTATAACTTTTGAAAGGAGCCGAATTAGGGTTTGAAACCACTTTGAAATGAAAGATATTATGGTTTCTCATTTCATAGAGTGGTAATAATAGATTTTTGGAGTTAAAGTCATAATAGATTATTTGGTTTCCTATATACACCCTATTTTCTTCTTCTCATGCCTAGCTCTTTTCTCACCCATTAATATCTTGTAAAATATTTCTCTCATCTTTATACAATTACCTCTCATTTTCTTAATTAAAAAAACAAACATTCATTCTTTCGCTTCTTAATTAAAACTTAACAACAAACAACAATCCTGAACTCAAATCTCATCAATGATAATCATTTTTTCTATAAATTTCTATTAGTTCGAAATTTGATTAAAAACTATAGTTAACTTGGTAATTTTCGAATCTTAATATACTAGAATGTTTGAAAATTTCATTTGAAATCACTTTCCAGTCAATAAAAATTAAAGGTATGACATGGATGGTATGCAAAAAGCAATTTCTCGAGTTGATAAATAAAATCGAACTGAGATTCCTTATAAAGTTTGTAGAAAATTTGAACCTTTTGCATTAACAACATCGGTGGGTGTTTGAAATGTTTTATTTTGATTCTTTAAGTATCTCTTTAAGTGGCATTAGAGGGTGTGCTAGTGGGTGTATTTAGTAACATCCTAATATAAAATGTAGTGGATGATGAATTCAATTTTAAAGGTGTATGGAAAAAATAAGGGTTTTCGACCAAAAATCGGTTGGTCAAAGTTGATTTGAGATAAATCCCTAAAATGTTCATTTGTGCTTACAAAGCATTAAAAATACATACTTTACAACTAATAATCTATTAGCTAGACATGTCGCTGTGGAAAATAATTATACTTCATGGGAACAAGCAGTCCAAAGTATTAACCACTTATTTTTTGAGTGTCGTTCTATTTCTTATATTTGGTAGCGGTGTAGGGCGAGATTACATATACCATTCAACAATATAATTCGTTTGCATGATGAAGTTGATTTTTTAGGTGATAAATACTCCAACAAGAATCTGGTTAAAGTTATTCTCACTACTTGTGGATGAACTGTAAGATTGCGGAATAGGGATCTTAAGGCTAAATTAACACTAGAGGGGGGTGAATCAGTGTTTTCTAATTTATACGAATCTTTTTGAAATCTTTTGAAATTATACTTAGAATAATGTGATTAACAATCACAGAATCAAAACATAGATAAACAGTAAATGTAGTAAAAGGAAACAACATACCAGGTTATATACTAGTTCGGAGTTACCCTACATCCAGTCCTGTACAATTCCTTGTACGGATTTCTTTTCAACTAGTAAATGCAAATACAATCTCAATTTCAAGGCTACGAGACATACCTCCAGAATCCTGACCTCTGGGTAGAGCCGCTTGATTTCCGAGCTACAAGCACACCCACTAGATTTACAGGCTACTAAGCAAACCCAATTGATTTTACAGGCGGCAATAACACCTACAAGTATATCGGTTTAATTTGATAGAGATTTACAAACTCAGAACTTCAATCTTGATTACAAATGATTCTATAATCCTTGAATAGCACTTAGATCTTGATTGGAGTGAGAGAGATGATATATATCAGAGCGCAAATAATAGAGAATCAAACTAATGGCAATGGAGTTTGATTCTGATTGAAATTCGGTAGAGTATGGTTATAATTTGTTTTAGAAAATGGGAGAGAAGAAGGAGGAGAGAAGAAAAATGAAAAGTGATTGAAAAATTCATTGGAAACACGGGTATTTATAGAGGAATAATAGTCATGTCTATTCGTGAAGAAATTTGACGAATAGACACCTCTTTTGAAAATTGAATCTTGAAATTCACGGCTAGTTTGTTGACATATAGGGTTGGGTATGTCGACATTCTCTTTGTAATTTTGAAAACCATTTTAAAATATTATTTTGAAAATGTATTTCTTTGTGAAATAATTTTTGTACTTTGTAAATATGTTTAAATATAATTTATATATATATATACATTATAATCATAATAAAACTTAAGTAAAACTATATGATAAGAATTTTGAAAAATAAACTAATATATATCAAAATTTAATAAAAACAATAACTTGGTAAAATATTAAAAATTAAAATGATAAGTATAAGAAATTGAAAACTATTTCAAAGTTGTTTTGAAAAGAATAATTAAAAACTTATTTAAAATAGAGAGAGAGAGAGAGATCAAGTGCTATTAGAATTTTAACAAATATTCTAGTCTCCATAATTTATCTGGAATATCTTGGAATCTTGAACTCTTGAATACTCATGAGTCTTCATTCTTGAGTCTCTATATCAACATATTTAACTCTTCAATCTTTACTTGATATTGTACAGTCTTCTTATATCAACACATGTTTAATATCATGCACTATATACTATATATATCTTGGTAAAACATTAGTATTTATATTTTATATGATTTCTTATAGTTGTTGTCATCAAAACCAAATCCTTAGGTACTAACAATTTCCATTTTTTGATGATGACAACTTTGTATATAAAATATAATATAACTCCCCCTTAATCTATGCCTAATATACAAAACTCCCCCCTTAATCTATGCCTAGTATTTTATATATTTTCCCTCTTTGCATCAATCAAAAATAACCGACTATAACTATAATTCTAACTTTAACTCTTAATATTATTTCTAACTCCCCCTAACTAAAACATTATATGTTATAAACACATATAGAAGTAATATGTAATATAATCATGAAATGCAAAATGACAGAAATGATATCTAAGAAATATCATTCAATATTTTAATCAACTCAAGCATACATAAAGTTACACACAAAGCAATATTTCAAATTCAACTAAATTCAAAACTAATCAAATCAAACCAAACAAACCAAACAATTTTTTTTGAAGGACAAACCAAACAAAATTAATTCAAGTATTATATATAATCAAACCTATTAAAACTTGACATTTCTTGGGACTTCAACCCATCCATCAGTGCCAAAGATTGGATCTGCTTTAGTAGCCTCCCAATCTTCATCATCTTTGTTGATGGTGCATTCTGGATTAGTGGTTGGTTCCTCTTTGTTCAAAGCTGAAATGATCCATTGAATTGCATCGAAATGCCTTTCTTGCTCCTTGATCATCTGCATTTGACTTAATTCTAAGTGCCTCTGGTTCTGTAGGATAAAGGAGATAATGTTTTGAAGGATTCAAGCATTTCTTCGAGGTTTTCAGTTAATTTTTGAATAGGAGAAGCCATTATTTATGGTTTGAAGTTTAGGACAGTAAATGAAGAAGAAAGAGAATGAGCAGTAATGATTTTCTGGTTTAAATATGTATTTATAAAGGTAGAAATTCGTTGGAATTGAATAGACACTTGCCGTCTATTCATTTTTCAAAATTAACTTCTTTTGAAAATGAGCCGTTGTATGTCGACATACATACTCATGGTATGTCGACATATATGCATAAAGCTGTAAAGTTTCTTTGTTTTAGTATTTTAGTATATTTAGCTTATACTATTATACTAGTCATGCTTTTGAGAGATGGTAATAAGTGTATACCAGTAAGGAAACAAGGATGTCATTACTACTTAGACAAGTATTACATAGTTCACAAAGAAAAGAAAGATACATAACACCACATCAAACTCAAACTTACAAAACCAAGTATAATCATACTTAAACATAACTAAAACCAACTAGAAAGATGTGGATGAAGAGATTCCAAGCTTGTGTTTCACCTTTCCAAAGAATTTATCCATTTTGTTGGAAATGGTGTTTAACTTCTTACTCATGGAATGTTTGAGAATCCTTTGATTTTCAACAATCTTCTTTTGATTGTTGAGAATGTCTTGATTGGTTGGACGAGGTGGAAAGTCGATGCTTTCTAAAGAGGCATCCTCCACCTCCTCTTCTTCTTCGATATCCATTTCTTCCCCTTCTATTAGAACCTAGAATTTTGATGTATTGTGACAACTATATAAGTAAATATTATATGAACTAACCAAACTTGTAGGAAAAGATATTGTTTTTACTCAAGAAATAGTCTAACAACCAGATACCGAATTGAAGCTTCAGCAAAGTATTAAATTTAAGGTTTGAGTTTTGTAGTAAAAATATGTTAAAATCTCTCCGAAGTGGTATATGCATGCACACGCAATATAAATTTTTTCAAAACATTTAAGATAAGTCAGAAAACACTAAAAACAGCCAGCTGAAAGGCATAAGTCAACCGGCTGAAAACTGTGCAAGTGCATAAATTATTTTGAATATTCAGAAGGCTGACCATGCTATTTAAGCTGGCTGAATTATGTCTGTTTTACACTATATTCTTGCTGTTTTGATTTTAAATCGATTCAGCTAGCTGAGTTGCTCCATTCAGATGGCTGAATCTTCATAATGGCTATATTTTCAAAATACACTTCAATTCAATGAACAGAAACAACTCTTGATTCAAGAGTTGCTTCCATATCTCTTCATGGCTATCTTTCATGAACGAATGCAACTCTTAATTTCTATAAATAGCCATGAAGTTCATTGGTTTACTTACTAATACTAATTCTCACTCTTGTTTCTAATCTATCTTGCTATTTGAACTCTAAGCATTCAATACTTCATTCTGATCACTTGTTCATTCAAGAATACTTCATTAGTGATTTAATAAACTTCCTATCTTCACGAATTACACGATATACAACAAAAGAGAAGATTATAGGGATGGTATACTCTAAAGAGTTATCTGTGCTATTAAAAGAGCACATTTAGTCAAGATAATTCTCTATATTATTGAAGTCTTGTTCGGTTGCTCCGGCGGTTGAAGTTCTATTCTATTGCTTAGGCGGTTGAAGTATTGTTCGGTTGCTCGGGTGGTGTGATACATGTTCCTCCGGGTTAAGTGATGGTTGATAGTTAAATTCCAGAAGGATTCTGGGACTGGATGTAGAACGGGAAGTTCGAACCAGTATAAAAATCTCTGTTGTCATTTACTTTATTACTTTACTTTTACATTTACAGTCTGCATAAGTATGTAGTTTATTTAATATCCCATATTGCACGAAGTCACTTTCACCTTCTTCCTTTTTCCCCTCTTCTCGTATTTCTTCCTCCTCTTCATGTGACAACGTTTCTTCTTTTTCCGCAAGTGTGTCATATGGCTCAAAAATTGGTGGAATTTTCATAAGAGCTATATTTTCTTGATAAAACACTTCACGAGAGACAAATTCCTCTCTTTTAAAATCAACACCAAAGTAGCTAAAGGTTCGGGTAAGGTAATTACCATGAAATAGTGTGTTTTCATAGGTGGAAAGATTTTTGGGATAAAATTCATTCAAAATAGCTTGAGCCCAATTTATGTCATATTGACCATAAATGGCAAAGAGTGCTTTACAAAATTTTAAGGTAGGATTATTGAAATTTCCCGAACGAGGAGTGATAGTATGTTGCAAAAGAAGATTAAGAATTCTAGCTTTTGGATGAAAATTTCAATTTTTAAACTCAAAATTATCATATTCTTCGAAAATATAATGAAAAATTTCACGATATGCTCATCAATTTTGAAATTAGAAAGATCCATTCCGGTGGATTTGCATCCAAGAATATTACCCAAAAGTTCACAATTTAAAACAATTAAAGTTCCTTTAACACTACTCCATAATTCTACTTCTCCACCTTCATAAACCCTTTCAAATTTGCATAAAACATTTTGACCAAGTGTGGATAGCAAACAAAATCGTTTTGAGAAGCATCAATTAAACCGAGAATTCCATTTTGAGAACAAAGAGTATCAATTTTATAAGTAAAAAAATCATTAAAAATTGCAAACTTTCCCGTAGAAACTTTATCAAAATTCATATAACTAATATAGGCTTTCATAGCTTCTTGATCTTGAAAGATAAAGTTTTTGATGATTTTGTAAAGTCTCATGGATGTTGGAGTGCTTGAGGATGCCATTAATGAATGATTTGAGGAGATAAGAGAGTTAATAAAAGTTTGAATTTTGAAATGAAAGGTGAATTGAATGGTTAGAGATAAAGGTAATAAGTAGAGAATCAAATAACATGTTCTCTGGTCAAGAGACACCTTTTCAGAACATTGAGGTAGGTGAAAAGATGGAGGGAAAATTCAAATTTTGAAATTGAAACTCAAATTGAAATTCTGGACATATATGTCGACATATACTATAAGGGGATGTCGACATATCTATTGAATTTTTCAAACTTGAATTGTTTTTAGCTATATCCTACTTTATTTATATACAACTATCTATAATTATATTATTATTATTAACATAAAAAATATATGAAATTAGTTAAAAATAATTTTGAATATATTTTATATTATTATTATATTATTTTAATATACAAAAATATAATAATATAAAAATCACACATTATTCAACCAATATTATTATTAATCTATAGGATATTCCTAACAATCAAAAATTCAAATGATATGAAGCTTTTAATATATTAAATGCGTACCTTTTTCCGATCCTATTTTACCGATTATATTTGAATTCTATATTGCTGTGAAGCACATGTTGGCTATTTCCGTATCTGATTCATTTTCACTTGTTGATGTGTTTGAGTTATCTAGTGTTGCAGTATATGTTCTTCTTCGTATTCTAGATGGATCAGTGTTTGGTATGGTTTTCAGTTTCTTGGGATGCGGGTAGTCTCGTTTTAAGTGACCAGATTCATCGTAGTTATAACATTTGATGCCATTTCCGCTTTCTCTTTCGTTTCCAGGATTTTTGTTGTAATTTATTTTAATATTACTCATTTCCTATGTTTCAGGAATTTTCTGAAGTTCCTTGTAATGAAAGCAATTTCTTTATCATTATCACTATCTAAATCCAGATTATTCGTCATTGCATTGTATGCTATGGATTTCTTCTCTTTAGCTTTGCTTTCTCTTCTTCCCTGCATTTGTGCCTCAAATGAAATTAAATTGCCAACTAAATCTTCAATCTTTAGTGTGCTAATATCATTAGCCTCTTCAATTACAAGAGTCTTTTGGTCCCATTCAAGAGTAAGTGAATTGAGGATTTTTCTAACTCGATCCTTTTCAGATAAATTTTTACCCAATGAATAAGTGAGTGTACAATATCTTGAACTCTACTACATATCAGATATGGACTCATTTGGACTCATTTTAAATAGTTGAAACTAGTTTGTTAACATGGAAACCTTAGTTTGTTTGACTTTACTTGTGCCTTCATGTGTTACTTGCAAAGTTCTCCAAATTTCAAATGCAGACTTGCATATAGATATTCTATTAAATTCATTTCTATCTAGTGAACAAAACAACATATTCATCGCTTTAGAGTTACTTTGTGCAACTACCTTTTGTTCAGCAGTCCATTGTGCAAAATTAGTCTCGGGTTCATTGTACTCAATTTGTGTGATATTCCAAGAATCTAATCCAACTTATTGTAAATAAAATTTCATTTTACATGACCAGTATGTGTAGTTACTACCATTAAAAGGTGGTGGTTTGACAGTAGATTGTCCTTTGATAAATGAATTACTAAAAAGTGTATTAACAGTGTTACTAATAGTGCTATTACTAGTGTTGGTAGCTGTGCAGTTAAAGCACTCGGCAGATTTAATGCGGGCGAGGTGCAAAAAGTCATAGCGGAGATACAGCGAGGATATAGCGGGATATAGCAGATGACTCTAAAATAGCATATAAACTCATACTTAATGTTTTTACAAATATATAAATGGTAATTAAATGAAAAATTAACATTCAATTGAATTATAATTAATACATAAATAATTTTAAATAAAATCATGTGCCAATATACTGTAAATAAAAGTAAAACTGTTATATAAAATAATTGAATTTAGTAGAATATTAGAGTATTTTCATTTCTGAAAATATATTAAAAATTCAATTTAATTAATTAATTTCATAATATTTATAATGTATAAATATCATTTTTCAATTCATTTCTTTTGAAGAAGACATGGCGGAAATAGCGGATTATAGCGGGAATAACGGGATATAGTGGAAATAGCGGGGCTTAAAGCGGAAATGCTATATTTGGGGCTATATGGAAAAATCGTAGTGGTAGAAATCCGCTATGAGATATAACAAGGTTATAGCGGGGTAATAGCGTGGCATTAACTGCACAGGTTGGTAGTCATTTAAACTTTTCAAAAATCAGATTATGAAAACTTTGAAAACCAACGCTCCGATACCAAATGTAAGATTGTAGAATAGAGATCTTAAGGCTAAATTAACACTAGAAAGGGGGGTGAATAGTGTTTTCTAATTTATATTTGAAATCTTTTGAAATTATACTAGAATAATGAGATTAACAATCACAGAAACAATCGCAGAATCAAAACACAGATAAACAGTAAATGCAATAAAAGGAAAGAACACACTAGGATTTTATACTGGTTCAGAGTTACCCTACATCCAGTCCATACAATTCCTTGTACGGATTTCTTTTCAACTAGTAAATGCAAATGCAATCTCAATTTCAAGTCTATGAGACATACTCTGTAACGTCCCGGATTTTCGCGTTCGAAAATCGACATCCATACTTTACATCGTACTCGAATGTCATAGATTCGACCGTTCAAATCCGATTCGCCGGAGCTTATAACACAGTTAAGTAAATAACACAGCGGAATAAATGGATAATACATTGATATACAATATCTGATACAACAGAGTGATACAATGAATATCAATATACATCAGAGATATGATACAACAAATAGCAGCGGAAAAGAAAACGATAACAACAGCAGCGGATAATCTTCATCTTCAAAGACAAATCCAGAAATAGCTCGAACTCCCAATAACGAGGCACAAAGGTAAGCAAGTGCAGTCCGATCCAAAGACTGAACTAGCTCCAGATAATCTACTAAACCTGAATATCTGAAAAGAAACCCAACTCTAGACTGCTCGTGTAGGAAATTATGAGCACCCAGAGTTTAGGAAAGGAACAATAAACTCCGGATCAGTCATGGGACTGGTGTGAGCAACAAAAACAGTTTATCTTTAAAAACAAATAGTAGAGAATTTTAAAGTCAATTCGCAATGCTTTTGGAAAATGAAACTACCATAAGACCTCCCACCACACACACAATGCAAACGCAGACTTGGAGGAGATTTCTTCTTATGATAGTCAAAGATGCTTACTACGCAAAAAATCAAATCCTTTTTGATATTATTATTAGTGCATAGTGTAGAAAACATTTCGAAAGTATAATATTAATCTTAGCCAGCATAGGTACCATTATATTATGCCTGCTATAGCTGCCTCCTGAGGAGACAGGTTATACAATTGAAATTGTAAAGGCTCGTATTGTTTCTTTGGATTTCCAACAAATGGTCAGGCTAAGGAACTTCCTATCCACGATGGGTACGTCCCTGGAATAGACGACCCGAGAACCTAACCGGATCTCTGCCAACACAAGGCCGGGTTACCTCTGCAAAAATAGGTAACTACTGACACGCGTATGCCATCCCCCGATCGTCACCGATCTTCCCGAGGATCCCCGATTTCCAACAAACCACAAAGTAATAAACTTGCAGCAACCACAGAGGTTAAGTATCTGGGCTCCATACCATGATACCACCTTTATCCAGAAGGAATGACATACACTAAGGGGCGCTACTCCCTAGAACCTTGCTGCATCCTTCCTGTTTTGACCATTTCCGGGGTGTGAGGCTTGATGAAGTCTCGTCCACAAAGCTACGCTTTGTCACAAAGCCATGCTTCGGGTCAAACAAATGATCAACCTATGATCACAAAGATATAAGATCAAACAAATGATCATATCGCAAATGATCAAACACTGATCATCACACAGCAACACTCAGCATGCCACATTACCAAATTGGGATATATCGCTGATAAATTTCAACTACATAACCTCTGAGCTCGTACGTCTCAGAGAAGGGTATTAAGCTAAGAGAATAAATTCTCCACCACCAACAGATATGTATTTGAAAGAAATCGGCTTTATATCTCAAAGTGTAATGTCAGACATGTATCCATACAAGTCTGTTCCGGGTTCGAACAGAACCGAAGGCACTTCTCACGAAGCCCTTGCAATTCCGGATAACTTTCAATCACGTCCGGACTTCCCGTCACAAAAGAGTGATATAAATCTCTATACCGGCGCGACTCAGTGCAGAGACATTCGACAGGTTGTCCTTTCATTTTCGAAAAATATCCGGTCTTCAACACCGGTCTTCAAATGCTATCCATATACGACGTATCACTATTTGGAATGAGTTATACGACCCAAAGGTCCTTTCCCGGCTAACCCGAATAGTGAGCGAAATATTTAAAAACATACGAATATTGGGATTTCAATTAAGTCACAACTTAAACCCAAATTTCTTTACAAATGGTTTATCAAATTACCATTTTAATCTTTTTAAACCAAAAAGATTCAATTCACAAAGTTCAACTGAATTTCACAGATTCATTTACAGATTTTTCCAAATCGATTTCCATTTCAATTTAATTATTTCGTTAAATCTTTAAATCAAAGATTTAACTTATAGTTTTCAAAACAATTTCATTTCGAATGGGTTAAACAAATCATCATTTTAAATCTGTTAAAAATAGACAGATTTAATTCATAGCTTTCAAAACAATTCATTCATAACTTGAAAAATCCATTTTTCAATTCACTTGAAATCCCTTTAATTTAAACTGGAATTTCTTTTCTTATCTAAAAGCTTTTATCATTTGAAAACAACAGTTTTCAATTTGGAAAACTGATTCATTCATACGAGTGGAAATCCTTGGTTTAAATTCAAATTCCCAACTTATACTTTTGAAATGGTTTAATTCAAACAAACACATTTATATCATCTTTAATTCCTAGTTTCGAATCATAGAATTCAATTTCACACTTGAATTCAAATCAAATTATTTAAATTTCAAAACTCGATTAAGTTATTCAAAATAACTTTTATATTTGAAATTCCATTTCAAAAGCTTTTCATTTTAAACCCAAATTTCAAAATCAATTGAAATTTAAATTTAAATTTCAAAAACATCAAATTTAAATTATCTGTGACTTAACCGATTTCCACGTGAAATCCATATTGGTGTGTGTATAAGTGTGGTCCAGGGTTTTACACAAAATAGTGCAACATCAATCATCACATAACGAAATACAGGATATAGTTGATAAGCGATATAAACTATACGCTTATCGTTCATTCACAGATCACAGATATATATATCACAGGTAAGTAAACTACAGATCACAACATAAATCAGGGTGTATCACAAAGCATCATATATCAGGGATATCAAACAAATCAAGTCATCAAATTGAATTCAAACATACATAAGTAAGGTCGGTAAATTATCTGATTAATTCAAATCAGATTTATTACTTATGAATTCCATTATAATTTTTAATTAGTTACCAATCAATTTGATTAATTACTCTTTTAAACCATTGATTTAACTTTAATTAATGCATCCTAATTCTTTAGTTTATTAAATACTTACTGTAACTTAATTAGTTCTTATTTACAATTAATTAATTTCAATCATTTATTAGAAGTCTAGTTTATGATTCATAAGTACCAATTAATTATGCCTTAATTAATCAACTTTACTTTACTTAATTATTTTAAACTTACAATTACTACTTTAATTAATGCAAATCATTAATTATCATGATTAACTAACTTAGCAAATAAATGCATTACAATTCATCAAATTTTCATTTACTTAAGATAAATTTATTTTCATTAATGATTTCATTATCACTTATAGATATATCGAAAACATTTATATTCAATCCAATGTCTTTTCAAGGTTTAAAATAAATACCAATTTATTTTTATAAGCTTAAATCAAATTAGTGAACCTTGTAATTACTCGTAAAAGTAATACATACCTTATAAAAGAAATTTTAAAAGAATTTTGAAGCCCAAATTCATTTTAGTTTAAATCTGGGTAAGTTTAAAACAGGAACAAAATGTTTCCGAGCCCAAAACACCAATTCTCGAGACAGACTCGAGTGAAACCCGAGCATTTTCACGTTTTTCCCGAGTTCAACCCTGAAACACTCGCGTACACTCCTTCCCCCGAGTCTCACACGAAGACCCCTCGAGATCATCCCCGAGAAACCATCATCTTCCCAAACTCCACAACAACTTCCTGATATACGTGATACCCCAAATTCGAGTGTGCACGTGCACAATTTATCCACGCCGCCGCCACCTCCGGTGACTCTTCACACACATCGGCGATCCACCTCCTGAACGATTCTGACCCACGAACTAACGCCGCGAAGCCCAAAATGAAATCGAGTGTTCTCGAGCTCCACTGGAACAACATCGCAACCTGAAGCCGCCTCGTCAACGCATCCCCGACCACCAGACAGTCTGAGACTCCGGCCAAACCCTCGTTGACACTCCCTCTTCCATCCCCCAACAGCCCATAAGACTCGATCAACTCTGGTCGTCGAACGAGATCAAAACAAAACTGTGTCAAAACTAGGTTTAAAAATTTTAAACCTTCGCCGCCGTCGCCTCGTCGAACTGGAACGACTCCAGTCAATTTTCCCAACACCACCATAGGTTTCCCCACCTCCACGCGAAATCCCAGCCATCACAACCCAGTAGATCACCAGAATTTGCCAATGAAATGACATTTGAACAAATTCGAACTGCTCCTTCATTTCATTACTAAAAAATGTGATTTTAATTTTAAAAATCCTATTTTTGATTTAGAAATCTATTCGTAAACCTGAATTGACAATTTAAGATGTTCGAAAATGTCACTTATATTAAGTATTACTGTTCTTAAGTTCCTCCCAGAGCAGATCGACTTTATTTAGCATGAGTTAAATTTTAAAATCTATCTTATACTCAACCAGTCATCTTTTGTTTGAAGTTCAAGGCCTAACAAGAATTGGAGGAAGTGTATTTGATTTTTGAACAGGTCTTAAACCTGTAAACTTAGAACAGAGCCTGGTGTACAGACATGCACAAACAAGTACTAACTACATACATACATTCCATTCATTTCATACGTGCAAACATCATTCACATCATAAATTCAAAGAAAATCCCAGGTATCACAGATGAAACAAGTTTAAGCTTTTTAGAAAGAAGTTTACTCATAGATAAAGAACAAAGAGGTCTAAAAGAAAAATTAAAGTTGCTCACCTTGATGGGTTTGATGGAGA
Organism: Allium fistulosum; assembly: GCA_030737815.1. NCBI lineage: Eukaryota > Viridiplantae > Streptophyta > Magnoliopsida > Asparagales > Amaryllidaceae > Allium > Allium fistulosum. The sequence continues at coordinate 761,577,587 of CM060903.1, read as the reverse complement.
AAAATGGAAAACAGGAACAGAGGAGAACTTGAAATGATGTTGAACTGGAAACACTGAATTTAATTGCATTGATCTGATTTGCTTTTCAAGTTGAAGTTGTTCCAGATCTCGGCTTGGCTTTAAACTCCCTAGTTTTCATTTTACTTTGATTTATTTTCCAGGCTGAAGTTTGATTGTATTGTTTAAGTTGAATGGTTTGTTTACTTCAGATTTCTTTTTAGTTTCGAATGAATAAAAACTGAGATGAAGATGTTGATAGATATAAAAGAAAACTTACCAAGTGATGTTATCTGTATAGGGTGATAAAATATTGCTTGTACAACAGGTAAGGCTGAAGTTTGAAAGCATTAAATGCAAGCATGTAATGACCATGCTGTTTGATACTTAAAGCATAGGCTGTTTTATTTTATTTTTTTGTTTCACACTTATTTCGGCTGAGATGATATTTTATTGTGTACATATTTAACTTGGCTTTGTTTATCTATACTTGAGTATACTTATTTCCTTTGCTTATTTTCTATGCTACAGCCTTATCCCTTGATATACATGCATATATACTTTGGTTTTGTTTCACTTTCCCCCTAAACTCTATAATCTACATGAAATATTTATTTACCTTACTATTGTTTAAGTGTACACATATATAAAGTTATTATGGTTATTGTTATAAATTTTAAATTTAAGTATTTAATTCTATTTCTAACACAAATCATCAATTCAAATAATTATTATTATAATTTATCTTTGGCCCATTTATTTACAGTTTAAACTCAAGTCAAAATATATATCTATATATTTATTATTTTCAAATTCACCTATATTTGAATCGGGGAAACTCGCTTCCATTTTATCGATTTATTTTACTAATTTTATCCAAAAATTTATTTAATCATAAATTTAACTCAAAATTTCATTTAATTATTAATTTAAATAAATTTAAAATTTCAGGGTCGTTACATACTCTCAAGAATCCCAGCCTCTAGGTAGAGCCGCTTGATTTTAGGGCTACAAGCACACCCACTAGATTTATGGGCTACTAAGCACACCCAACTGATTTAACGGACTACAATCACACCCACAAGTATATCAGTTTAATTTGATAGAGATTTACAAACCTATATCTTCAATCTTGATTACAAATGATCCTATAATCCTTGAATAGCACTTAGATCTTGATCAGAGTGAGAGAGATGATAGAAATCATAGAGAAAATGATAGATTATCAAACTAATGGCAATGGAGTTTGATTCTGGTTGAAATTCACTAGAGTATGGTTATAATTTGTTTTAGAAAATAAGAGGGAAGATGGAGGAGAATAATGAAAATTGATTGAAAAATTCGTTGGAAACACGGGTATTTATAGAGGAATAATGGTCATGTCTATTCGAGAAGAGATACGACGAATAGACACTTCTTTTGAAAATTGAATTTTGAAATTCACGGTTTGTATGTCGACATATAGGGTTAGAGTATGTCGACATACTCTTTGTAATTTTGAATAACATTTTAAAATATTATTTTGAAAATGTATTGCTTTGTGAAATAATTTTATACTTTGTAAACATGTTTAAATATAATATATAAACATTATAATCAAAACATAAGTAAAACTATATGATAAGAATTTTGAAAAATAAACTAATATAAATCAAAATTTAATAAAAACAATAACTTGGTAAAATATTAAAAACAAAAATGATAAGTATAAGAAATTGAAAACTATTTGAAAGTTGTTTTGAAAGAATATTTAAAAACTTATTTAAAAATAGAGAGAGAGAGAGAGAGAGAGAGATGAGAGAGAGATCAAGTGCTATCAGAATTTTAACAAATATTCTAGACTCTATAACTTATCTGGAATATCTTGGAATCCTGAACTCTTGAATACGCATTAGTCTTCATTCTTGAGTCTCTATATTAACATCTTTAACTCTTCAATTCTTACTTGATACTGTACAGCCTTCTTATATCAACACCTGTTTAATATCCTGCACTATATACTATATATATCTTGACAAAACATTAGTATTTATATTTTATATGATTTCTTAAAGTTGTTGTCATCAAAACCAAATCCTTAGATACTAACATGAACTTGTCAGCAAGAAAGAAACAACATGATATTCAAGAAAAGGGTGTACCAAATTGAAGTTTGCAATAACCATCTGGTCAGAATTATCTTGCTAAAATCGAGAAAATTTATAGGTTGTATGCTTGATTTTGGGTGATACAATGAGTTTCAATCTATATCTAAATTTCTAGAAAATCTCACCAAATATAATGTTCAAAATGACACTACAAATGTGAGTTTGGGGTGTAGCAGAGCGTAGCCAGGTTGGAGCTTGTAAATTCCGACGAAATTTCTTAATGGTGATGGAACCCAAAAAGCCTCACTATTGAATCCATATCATGTAAACCCTGATTTTGGAAAAGGTTTCAGTTGTGATGAATGTAGTGGTGAGGAATTGGTAAGTATTGATTAGTTTGTTTATTTAGTATGATCAATTGTTTTGTTTAGACTGTGGTCTTGGGTATGTTTTCAATTTATTGTAAAAATGTTGTACACCATCTCTCCTTTACTTTATTACAAAGATCAATGTCCTCTTTCAAATAAAAAGCACAAATCTGTCTATAGATTGAGCCACCAACAACAAAGGGTCGCATGCTTTAAAATTCATTCTAAAGATAAAGCGGAGCATTATTGCTCTAATGGGGCATAGGCTTCGACAATACTACTAGGGTGAGAAAATGTTGGTTATATTTGATACTAATAAAAAAACCATTAGCAAACCAAACTGGTACTTTTAAAACTTAAAACCAACAAAATTGATTTTTTTTTTGTTCGATTGGTTTGATCGGTAGGTCCTCAAATGAGCAAATAACATAGCTACTAATATAATGTAAAATTTAACACCTGATTAAGTTCACATTCAGCTAAAGACGTAATGATGCTATAATTTTTAGAAATTTTCTATTTTAAAAACTATTACATAAACTTAAGAAATGATATTATTAAGATAATAATGTAAATAATAATAGTAGTGACTTTGAAAATTATGTCCATTCGAAAAGTAAGTTTTATATTTGGTTTAATTGATCGGTTCTATTTTTGAATATTGATAATTAAAACCAACCAGTAATCTAAATACATATGAAAATAAAATAAAACTTAACCAGTTGATTATCAAAACCGAACTGAACCTACCACAATTACCTAGTTTGGTTGGTTTATTCATCTTGAACTAATAACTGCTCACCCACAGCTAATGCAGTGCTTCATTATCATTTGTCCCAATGAGAGTAGAACCAAAACAAAACCCATTGCTTGATCCAAATGTGATGGGTCTAGCTATCAATTCTTAAACTTATGATGATATAGAAGATGTTGTTAGTTTATTATATGACCTATGTTATTATTGTGCACCATTTTTATTTAAAGAATTAATGAAAAGACATCTGAATTTTTGATAGAAAAATTCAGATTGCTATAATAATTATACTACTCTCAAAGGTTGCCTCAGAATATATATAGACCCCTTCTTTATTTTGACTTATGAGATTCCAAAATTAAAATGTTCTTCTATCTATTTTTTATTTAAGGAATCATTTCTGAAATGTTTTTTTAAGTCCGATAAGTTTACAAAAGGAAAAAAGAAAATGCAAAAGTGTCTCCATCATTAGATCTGAAGAAAACCACTGAAGATTAGTATTAACGCTTCTACCTAAAGATGTCTTCACTTCAGAACTGTAAGATTTAAATTCCTTTGTAATTTTATTTTGGATTTGCAGATACTGGATTGATTGTGTTATAACTGCAAAACATATTACGATCTTATTGAATTTCTTTCATTTGGTATCAGAGCGATTGTAAAATCATATAAGATGCAATTTTTTAGAAAATTGATTTTCTGTGGTTCATGTAAAAGCTATACAGATTAAACTAATTTATGTATAAATATTTTCTTATAATTTTGGACAAAAGATTTAAAAGGAGATTTTTTATTCTCTATTATATACGCACATAGATGTTAATCAATGTATTTTCCATGAAGATATAATGTTGAAGACCTTTAACCAAGAGGCATCATGTTATGAATCACATGGCACTCTCTTTTTGATATGTTGGATCTAATACAACCAACTTTGTGTGAAAACTAGATAACCAAGAGTTTTGATATGTCTATCTATGTTGCATTTTGAATATGTTATTATTCTATATAGTTTATTGTATTTTTTTAAGTAATTTAAACCATATTACATCATTTTTTTTATTTTATGGCTGCTATCAATTTCTATCAACTTTGAATTGGAACTTCCATTTTATTAAAATAAATTTTGTGATTTAAAGTTACAATTATGTTTTACATTTAATAAATTATGAACAGTAATTTTACCAACTTTAATTGTCATTATGATTTATTAAGTGAATTTATTTGTTTTAATGGATTAGTTTGTTTTTGTCCAACGATGATACAAATTGATTTTCATGAAATTATGCTTTACATTTAATAAATTATGGACGATAATTTTACCAACTTTAATTGTTATTATGATTTATTTAGTGAATTTACTTGTTTTAATGATTCAGTTTGTTTCTGCCCAACGCTAATACGAAGTAATTTTCATGAAATTACATTTTTACATTTAATAGATTATGAATGGTAATTTTCCAAATTTAATTGTCATTAAGATTTATTAAGTGAATTTAGTTATTTGAAAAATTCAATTAATTTCTGCCCAACAGTGAAATGAATTGAATTTTATGCAACAACAGTTATTATAGGACTAAATATAATTTGGAGTTTTTGAAACACCCCACACCCCTTAGTATACCCAAAAAGGGAACACTAAAAGATGTGGTGCGTTATAGGTATAGCTAAAGCATCACAGAGACTAAGATTCACAAGACAAATAAAAAAAACAGCAGAAACATTTAAATAATAACTAGACATTTAAAACTAAACTTCATTTCAAAACAGAATATGTCTTAAAAACCAAATACACATGTCTCATGAAAAATACAATTTTAGTCACATAATCAGAGTACATAAACAATAAAAATCACCCCTCTCATAAAGTACCAGTACATCCAAAGTCAAATGAAAAGAAAACTGAAAAGAAGAAGAAGAATACATGAAGAACTCCGGTAATGTATCTCCAAGAAACCCGAATCAACTGTCCTTTCCTCTGCTGGCCTATGGGGGAGGAAAAAGGGAAATAGAGGAGTGGGTCAGATAATAAGTCTGGTGAGTGAAAGTAATTACTAGCATTTCTAAGCAAGATAAAGATAATAGACTAAGCAATAGTTCTAGTTTAAAAGGAAATAAAGGAAAGATAAAACTAGGATAAAATACTGTTTCCGATTCTGTTAGACTGTTTGGTTTGATTGCTTGACTGTTTGGATTGTTTGCACTTGTCATTTTTTGAGAAAAATGTGCGATCCTCTGTAAATAGAGGAGAGCACACATGCAACTATATATGCGACAATAATAAGGCGCTGCCAACATGCATGGTAGGTAACAAAACTAAATACAAGAATCAAAGAAAAATCAGGTACCCCTAAGATGAGTTCCGGCAAGGCCACCACCCATCACACCCCGATATCGAGTTACGGCATGGCCACCACCCGATACTAAGGTGTTAGGAGTACCTAAAAAACAAAAGAATATGATGCTCCATGTATCTGTATCAGGAGCTCTATGCATCACAAACTAAGAAGGAATCTCCATGCATCTGGATCGGAAGGAAAGAAGAAGCATCTACTCCGAAGTGGAACTGAATATGATGCTGAATGGGAAAACTGCTCTGGAGACTCTGTACAAAGGAAGAAGTGCCAAGCAAAAGAATGGATCTTCCTAAAGATAATACGCCACAATAGAGATGAAAGTATCCTGCAACAGTGGTGGAACTACAAGTAATCCTGAGTGGAAAACTCTACTCTGATGGCCTTTCTGCAATCCGTAATCCTACAATCTGAAAACATGAGAACCTGCAAAAAGAGCCTGACACCCTATCACCCATACCTGTATCTGAAGGATGACTAAGGAAAAAGTAAGAATTATACATATATATGTATATTTATATAATTAATATACATATATGTATATATGAGGTAGGAAATAAAACCTAAATAAGACTAAACATGACAAAAACAATAGAATAAAAATACCTATAAACTAATATCACCAAAGACAAGAACAATAATTAAAATAACTTAAAAGATTCTTATGAATCTTTAATCATAAGTAAATTATGATTAACATTTAGATCATCATATAAAATTGAAAAAATATTAATATTAATACTGTTAATGTTAAATATATAACTGTTATGATTAAATAAGTTAATATTATAACTAACCTTATTAAGATACCCTTTAAATAGATTATTTTTAGCTAATTTGTATTTGGGATTAGAAATCCAATTAAAACAGAATGAAGAAATTGTAAAAATCAAATTGTTAAAATGACTATTATTATTATTAAAAATTCTTTGATTTCTTTCAAACCATATATACCAACTAATAATAATGAATAAAGTGTCAAGTAAAAATCTAATATTCTTTTTGAACATAAATCTAAAATTATTCCAGTAGAAGTCACAATCCAAAATTTTAGTTGTTATATTAAAATTAAAAATTTTAAGAATATTATTTAGAATGTAATAAGAATCCGTGCAATCATAGTATATATGCTTTATATCTTCAAGATGGAGATTACAAAAATAACATTTATTATCATTTTGAATGTTTTTTCTTTTTAAGAATTCTATTGTATTAAGTTTTCCATGCAGTATTAACCACATGTGAATTTTAGATTTAGGAGGAGCATTTGATTTCCAAATAAATTTAAATGAGTTTTTTATTGTACCCGAAAAATTAATAAATCTGTAAAAAGAATTAGAAGTATATTTCTTACTCTTATCCCATTCCCAAAAAATAATATCATTATCATTATCAATATTATAAATATTTAATCTTGCATAAATCAAATAAAGTTGCCTAAGAGTTGTTGCACTTGTCTTAAATTGCTGTGATTAGGCTAAAATCCTAATCCTATTTTAATTAGGCTGAAATCCAAATTCTACCCATTGATCGGCCTTCTATCTCTGTTGTGCCATTGTGAGCTAGTCCAATCCTGTTGGTCCCACAACAAAAGACACATGTTTAGCGCGTGGAACGCAGTAGCGAATTATTTACCCTAATCGATGCCGCATGCTCGGTCATCGCCGGTACATTCTAACTGTCGCTCCCTATTTTGACCTCTTATTTACCCTAATCAGCATACGTGTGCCTAGCCTCACCTAATCTGTTGTGAGACCATCAGTCCTAGTCTGAAAGGGATGCTGTCCAGCCTCACCCAAGTGTTGTGAGTCCATCAGTCCAAGTCTGAAAGGGAATGTTGTCGGTATTGGTCCTAACAAACAATTTCTAGTTTGCGCCCCTTGCCCAAATCCCCGGATTTGAGCCTCTATCTGTTGGCTACTTATTTACCTAGTTACCATAAGCGTGTAACAGCCTCACCTAACTATTGTGAGACCATCAGTTCCTGACTGAAAGGGAATGCTGTTGGTACGGGCCTTGCTTTTATCTTTGCTTATTAACTTAGTGTAAGTTTTAAAATAAGCCTCTTCTGTTATTTCTGCTCTATTTGTTTATTAACTTAATCTAAGTCTTAAAATAAATCTTTTCTATTATTTCTGCTATATTTGCTTATTAACAAGATCTAGGTTTTAAAATAAGCCTCTTCTGTTATCTCTGCTATATTTGCTTATTAACAAGATCTAAGTTTTAAAATAAGCCTCTTCTGTTATTTCTGCTATATTTGCTTATTAACAAGATTTAGGTTTTAAAATAAGCCTCTTCTGTTATTTCTTTCTTTCTAATTATAACCTGTGTTATAATTGTTCTTGCAGCTGTTATTCTTCTATTTTCTCTTTTTAGTTATAACCACTTGTTATAATTATGCTTGCAAATATCTTAAATTTGCCTATTTCAGTCCATCTCTATTTTTATTTCAGTTTTTCTTATTTTACATCTGATTTCTGTAAATTTAGTATTATTCTATTATAATCCAAATCAGCAAATTCTTCTAATTTTAATTTATTCACGTAAAAAGGGATTAAATCTCTATAAAAATAAACTAGCATTTACAGGCTAAATTCCAACTTAAAACAGATGTAAATAACTGTAAATAATCGAATAAAATAGCTGAATAAAAATAGAGTGAAAAGAACTTTTGAAATTTACTTAATAACTGACTGTAAATAAACTTATATAAAAACTGTCTCAAAATTGTAGAAAAACTACAACTATTGAGAACCTTATTATTTTATATTACTTAAGAATCTAAAATAATTACAAAACACTCACCTGTGGTCCTTAGCTCTAGTCTTGGGCCTTCCTGGATCCACTTCTAGGGCGTCGAATATTTTATCAAAAAGATTTCCTCTTAGAAATTTTCTATTTAGGGTTCAGCCCCAGGCAATGAAACCAATTGGAAGAAAATCCAAATGAGAAAAATAGCTAGGCCTAGGGTTCTATTTATTGTGTGACTTAGGGATCTCAGACCATTGGATTTGAAGATTAAATCTGGTGCTACCACATCATAGGCTCACTAGGAACCGTCGGATGGAAGCACGAATGCATAGGATTGAAGGAAAATGGAACAATGACGTGTTTGCTTCGTATCTGGACGAAGCTACGTACAAAAACAAAGGCGTGTCGACCAATATACTATGGGGGTCGACCCCTAGGTCGCCCTATGTATGGTTTGGGTCGACCCTAAGGTCGACCTGACCATTGGCTTGGGTCGACTCATGCCTTCTATTTTTTTTCGTTTTGTTGATTTCTTCTTTTTCTCGTATCTTCTTCATATTAACTTGGATTTTGACAAACTATATATGGAAATTGACCAGAAAATTACCACGGACACAATGGTGCAACTCCCGTAGCTCAATTCTGAAAATTTCACAAACTTATTTTAGTATTTAATTAATTTGTTAATTAATTAATATAGTTCAAATTTTTGGGTTATTACATTCTCCCATCCTTAAAGGATTTCGTCCCTGAAATCTCCAAGGATAGAAGAATGAAATAAATATTTTCATCCAAATTCTACAACCAAATATTCAACCACCATCCATTACATTCATTGTCCTTAAGTTTTCTAATGCAATTTATGATATATGCAATAGTGTGGTGTCAATGTCCCTAACTAATGCAAAAGATTAGGCGGTCTACTGATCCAGTCGACCTTCTTTTTATGCAATCATGTCCGTTCCATGTATCCAAATGAATGCAAATTTCCTAATGATAACTGATAGTTCTATATGCATGCTACAATCATCACCCAAATACAACAACCATATGATAATCATCCATTAATAACAACCATGGAAATAAAAATAAAAATGTAAATGCGCACACGTCCATATGCGTATGTTTTAGTGACCTAGTTAGGCCGACCCCTAAGAGATAATAGTGCCTAGTGTATATATATGCATCCATTAGCATCCACTGGCAAACACTTGCAACCACTAGCGTCCAACATAAATAACATGTTCTAGTAACATGTTTACATTCATTCTTACCATCCATAAGTTAAATCCTAAGATCTACCCTTCCAAAGGATACTAAAGGAAAGAACCTACTCAAAACTAAAGATGGAAATAGGAAATTCAAGATGTACTATTGAAAAGATGCGGATAAGAGGTACGTATTTTCTCCTCAGCCTCTCACGTAGCGTCCTTAATACTATCTCCCCACTGCACCTTAACCAAAGGTACTTCCTTATTCCTAAGCTTCTTTATATTGCGTCCAACGATCTTGGTAGGAATGCGACGAACCGATGCTTCCCTCTGCACTTCAACTTCCTCAAGTTGGATAGGTTCTACTACCTCTGCAGAATCATGTAAGCACTTCTCATGTGTGAAACATGAAAAACATCATGAACTCTCGCGAGCCTCTCCGGTTGCTTTATTTGATATGCCATCTTTCCTACCCTTTCCACAATAGGGAAGGGTCCTACGAATCTGAGAGCAAGTTTCCCACTTGATCCAAACCTCATTACCTTTCTTAGCGGAGATACCTTAATGAAAACCAAGTATCCTACCTCGAACTCAATATCCCTTCTCCGCTTATCTACATAGGATTTCTATCTATCTTGGTCGTCTCCATTCTCCTTCTAACCAAATCAATCTTTTCCGAAGTCTCTCTAACCATGTCGGGACCTGGTAGCAATCTCTTTGTAGACTCCAACCAACACGAAGGCGACTTGCAAGGTCTTCCATAAAGAGCTTTGAAAGGTTCCATTCCAATGCGAGCTTGAAAACTATTATTATACGCGAACTCCACTAAAGAAAGATGCTCCTTCCAAGTTCCTCAAGAATTCATATCCTCACAAATCCTCAAGAACACTATTAACTCTCTCCGTTTGGCCATCCGTTTGAAGATGATAGGCCATACTCAATCTAAGCTGTGTCCCTAAACCCTCTTGCAAGCTTCTCCAAACTTGCTAGTAAAGATAGGGTCTCTGTCGCTCACTACGCTAGAGGGAACTCCATGAAGTCGGACTATATCACGAACGTATATAGATGCCAAATAAGGTGTTGTCCTCTTACTCTTGACCGGAATGACGTGGGTGCTCTTAGTCAAATGATCTACAATCACCCAAATACTGTTATTCCCCTTCCTAGATCGGGGTAAACCATCTATGAAATCCATCGAAACACAATCCCACTTCCATTCGGGTACATCCAATGGTTGAAGCAATCCGCCGGGTTTTCTGCTGCTCCGCGTGAACTCTTTGGCACATAAGACACTTAGCTACAAACTCTGCCACATCCTTCTTCATGTCGCTGTAATAAAACACTCTCTTCATGTCCCTATACATCTTATCACCACCCGGATGAATAGTCATTCGAGAATGGTGTGCTTCTTCTAGAACTGCTCTCGTCAAATCACTAGTCCGGGGGAAACAAAGTCTTCCATCTCTCCTTAGCCACCCTTTACTATCAATGGAATAGCGTTGGAGATGTCTAGAGACCTCTCCTCCGCTAATCTTATCCAAAATATCCATAAGCTCTGAATCCTCTCGCTTCCTTGAGCCAATCTGATCTATGAGGGTAGGCTTAACCTCAAATCCTGAAATCTCTGATAAACTTCCGATAATGACCAGCCAAACCTAGGAAGCTTCTAACTTCGGTCACGTTCTTGGGGGCCTTCCAATCCTATACTGCTACAATCTTTGCGGAATCCATAGCTAATCCCTCCCTTGAGACTACAAGCCCCAAGAAACGCACCTCCTTACGCCAAAAGTGACACTTCAAGAATTTTGCTTTCAACTGATAAACACGAAGTATGCAAAGAACCTTCTTAAGATGAATATAATGCTCTTCCATACTCTTGGAAAACACTAGAATGTCGTCCACAGACACTACAACAAACTTATTTAGGACATCTCGAAAAACACGGCTCATCAAATCTACAAAATAGGCTGGGGCATTGGTCAGCCCAAACGGCATAACCAACCACTCAAAGAATCCGTCGAGTGTCCTAAATGTTGTCTTATCAATGCTATCATCAACGACCCTAAGCTGATGAAATCCAGTAGCTAAATCAAGCTGAGAAAATACTGAAGAGCCAACTAACTGATCGAAAAGATCGTCTATCCTAGGAAGTGGGTAACTGTTCTTCTTTGTGAGCTTATTCAACTCTCTATAGTCTACGCAAAGTCGAAGGGAACCATCCGCCTTTGTAGCGAAGACGACTGGCGCTCCCCACTCAGATATGCTCCGTCTGATGAAGCCTTTCTCCAATAGCACACCGATCTACTTACTTAACTCCTTCCTCTCCCTAGGAGCCATATGTCTCACGGGCAATGCCACTAGCTTAGCATTTTCATTCAGATAGATCCTAATGTCGATCTCTCTCTTAGGGGGTAGTCCCCTAACCTCTTCAAAAACGTTTGGGAAATCTCTAACGACTGGAATAGAATCTAACTCTCGTAGTGATGAATCAAGGGAATAAAGAAAGCTCAACATGGATGATCCCTGTGGGTCGCAAGAAACCCTGAGAGTCCTTCCACTACATGTCTCTAGTCTGACGACTCTCCTCTCGTAGTCTAATATTGCACCATAAGTGGATAACCAGTCCATCCCCAAAATCCTCCCATATCCCGAAAGTCCCAGTACATAGGCGTCATAGTCAAATTCTACGCCTAATATAAAAAAATTCAAACACCCTACAAATCATGGATAAATGTGTCGATCCTCCTATGAGGTTTGAAACAACTATAGGGTCTACTACTAGAGAAATATCTAAGTGCAAACAATCAATCAAGGAACTAGAAATGAAAGAATGCGATGCTCCAGATTCAAAAAGAGTCCGAATAGGAAAATCCGAAATAGAGATCAAACCTTCTACAGAGACTTTCCTACCTCGATCTGGTCCACTACTAGAAGGTGCTACATCCAAAGCATGTACTTGCGCTGTAGGTGCGCCTGCTCTCTGCCCCGTCTTCTGAGGACAAGCTCTACTAAGGTGTCCAAGCTGCCCACAGTTGTAACACCTTCCCTTCATCGTGTCCTTCTTATAGTCCTTTGTGAAATGCCCAACCAATCCACAATTATGACATTTTTCGCCCTTCTTGATATGCTTTTGAGGTCCACCTCCTTTCTTCTTGTCCTTATCCTTCTTATTCTTCCACCACTTCTTCTTAGAGTTTTCTGATTTAGGAACCTCCTTAACTTCTTCTTTCTTAGCTACATCTAATATAAGAGCCATTTCCACAAGTGACTCATACGTCGCTCCCATAGGTACATGTGTCAATGCCAACCCTTGGAGGGGCTGGTTCAAACCCTTTGTAACGACCTAATATTTTGGACCATTCGCATCCATTATAAGTGTATAGGTAGACACTCATGCCGGAATTGAATTGCTCAAAATACCGCATTGTTAATTTAAATTTGGCAAAACTGAACATATACAGTAAATAAATATAATCACAGATCACAGACACGGAGTAATAAATGCAGCGGAAATAAAAGAGATAGTAGTTCATGAAGCTACTATATAAATGTATAAGTTACATCAGAGTTAAACCAGATACAACGGAAGAGTAATACGATACATCAGATACAAATCAGAATACATCACTGGAATCATCGAATACTGAAAGCAGAATAGATGGCTGGATCTTCAAGCAAAGCTCCAACTTCAAAGGTGAGTCTCGAATACTGGTACACTCAGTCTGACCCGAGCGTAAAGCAAAAACACAAGACACACGAGTCAGGATTAACATTCTTATATTAATAAATCCAACTCAAGTGAAATAGCAATTGAAATACAAGTAACTCAAAGGATGTTTGGAATGACCATCCTTTAAGGATCTGTTAAACTATCTACTAGGTAGTAATGTACGCTAAGTAGATAATGTCTATCAGTAATATAAGGTATCAAAATAGTGTTAAGTCATGGCCCATTCCACCCTTAACACATTTTTATTCCCAAAAGCATATACAAGACCGTAGTTTCCCCAAAACCGGAAGTCACCAGAGGGCAATCCATATACTAAAGGTACAAAACAAATTCGTAGTGGTCGCGAATAAAGGGAATACAAGTATGACAAGGCACATGAGGCAATACCCAAGGTAGTGACACTACCGTTCGCCTGATCCGGATTGGTGAGAACGCAACGCCGCAGCGCCCGCAACACCGTGAAACAACACTCCCAAAATCAAGGGTGCACCAATCGACAACAAGTAATAAGTAGTTCGAAGAAGTGTGTCCACTTGAGGTAGCTAATCCTCCATTGGCCCGGCACGACTCCTGTTTTAGTCATTTCCAATTTGACACAAGTGTCAAGGCTATCCATCATCGTTCTCTTTCTTCAGTCATCACGTACATCATTCCAACCACTTCATTTTGGATCATCACTCCGCGTATAGTTATTAAAGTGGGTTTCGGTTTAGATAGAGAGTATATCCATAACCGATTCCGGTCTCTTTAATAATTTCGTAATTATTACACCGATTGGTCGTTTATTTATTTCAAAACCAAATCAAATTCAATTCCCATTAGAATTTGTAAACCAACATTTCATTTCTCTTTCAAAACCAATTTCCAAGATTTACGTTTCAACTTCCAAATTCATTTCAAAATCCAATAATTCAATTTCAAATTTTATTCAAAACAATTCAAATATTGATTCAAGTTCGTATATAAGTTTCATTTCGAAAACATTTAAATTAATTTAATTTAACATTCAAATCAAATTTAAATTCATTTATCGATTTCATTCAATATTCATTAAGTAAATTTTCCATTCAAAACAATTTCTATTAAATTTCCAATTCATTAAACCCATTATTTAAATTCAACTTCATTATATCAAAACTTACAAATTTGATTAAATTAAATTCATCAAACCAAATTCTTTAAATTTCAAGTCTTACATTAATTTCAATAAATCACATTTTATTTCTTGTTAAAGAAATTCAATTTCACTTATTTACTTTCTTAAATAATTTCCCAAAAACTTACTTAATAAAGAAAACTCAATTTCAATTATTTACGAAGTAAAATTCACTTATTCTGAAGTTCAATTTTACTTATTAAAGAGTTCAATTCAATTTTATCATTAAATAATCCAATCTTATTTAATTATTAAATAATTCAAAACTAAATTATTAAATAATTTCAAAGTTTAATAATTTCAAACTTAATTATAATTTCAAACTTAATTCAATAATTTCTCAAATTAAACAACATTCTTTCATCAATTACATTTTTAATATTTTGTTTCAGATTATTAAATATTAACATTTTCCTTTCATCAAAATTCAAATTTCAACTTCATTTCAAAACCATATTATTTATTCAAATAAAATCTTCGTTTATTTTTAAATCAAATTATTGACCAATCGGGTTTTATTTAATTCTCTATCCTAGGTCAAAGTTTAAATTGGGTATTTATCATTTCAACCCGATTCCAATTCAATTCAAAATCAAGGCATAACAAAGGGAACTTGCAGTGTGATAACTGGGATGGTGTCAAAGTAAATAAACAAGCAATAACAGCAAACAATAACAATCCAATAATCAATTCAAATAATCCCGAAATAACCGTATTAATTCGCATTGTTATTTGTACGAATTAATATACTTATTTCTAGAATCTACACTATCATTTCATGTAGATTAAAGATTATTACATTACGATTTTCACTTGTCATTCAATTAAAATTTTATACTACAACAATTTATCCAATATACGTCGATGGTTCAAAATGTAATTATCACTATTCTACATGTCAATAAATTTAATAATTAAAAGGGGTCATATTCAACTAATCAAATTTAACATATAAATCAGTTTTAAAATTGTTAACCATCCTATATCAAATTCAATTGCATACTATTTATCACTTTAACATTTACAATTAAACGTCCAATATAAACATCAACAATCAATCAATTATCAGCCAAACTGTATTATCATCGCATAAATAATTAACAGATACTGGTGTCAGATGTCACAGGTGAACTGATACAGGTAATATCATATATAACAGTGTAATTAACTAACATCAGCATATTTCAATTGTCATTTCAATTGAAATCAAATTTAATAAATAAAAGAACGTTAATCGTGAGTGATTGCTCACCTTTCGAGGCTAGAGAGATTTGACGATAGAGTGAGTTACGATTCCAAGCACGGATCTCAAAACAAGACAAGGTTGAACTCGAATCGACGAACAAAACTGATAGATAGGAATTGACGAAATCGATTAGAACTGGATGAATGAAGATGAATGGTATAAGTGAGCTTTATATATAACTATATATCTCCATATATAAAATCATACTCAAAATTCATATATATTTTAAATTATATATATATATGTGGTTTCCAAAATCATTGTTTCAAATTAAATTTCCAACATTAAAGTCCAACATATATATAAAATAAAATTTGAATCAATACATTGAAACTTAGTAGGTTTTATGAAACTACCAGACTATATATATGCGTAGACTAACCTATATGTAGACTAAGCCAATATATCACATTATTACCATATATATAGAAACCAATATTATTATAAACTCATATAAAATCTTACTTTATATAATATCATAAACTAGCGTATATGAAAATATGCAGCTGAAATATACAACAGGTTAAAATTTATTCAAATACATTTTTTTTCTTTTTTTTTCGAATGAACATGACAGATTGCATTGATCTAAAGTTTGTTAAAATTACATATAATGCTCTATGATTTTATTTTGTAGTTCATACTGGCTAGCACGAGTTAAGCGTTCTACATGAATAAACATTGGTTAACATAAGTATATTATAGTTTTAATCAATATAAACTTTGAAATGTATAAATATGACTCTATGCAAATTTAATTTCTATCTATATAAATATATAAAAACTCACGTTATCATGAAAACCATTATACTTCAAAACTGGAAACCGATGGAAAAAAAAAACTTACATCACTCGGAACATATACATATTTCCTAATCAATATGCGCGCATCTCAGTTTAAAGCTAAACTATGTATATATATTTCAAGATCAAAACCTGTACATATACAAACTTATACAAAATCATGTCTTTTACCGTAACTTAAGATATACAAAAATACGTATGTTCAAAAACCAAATACAACAGCCAGTTATGCATAAACATATAAATCAACTCAACAATCAATATATATAAACCGATTATATTTATAAAACTATACTTAACAGCTTAATATATTCATAGCAACAGCAAACCATATTTTCCTTCTAAAATCAAATTTCAAAATAAAATTTACAGTCCCATTAAGCTACAAACTTTATAGACTAATCAATTTAAACGCATGGATCCATCATAAACAGCAAAAACTAAATTGTCAGCAGATAATACTATACATATGTAAACTAGATTTATAAACAATAAACAAATAACATATACCTATATATAGCATACGACCAGGGTGGGAGATGTTTTGTAAGAGGACGGCTGCACTTGGCAGTGACCGGGCGGAGGAGAAGTGGGAAGAGCAAAGGCCGAAGGCTTTTCTGGCTTCGTCGGTGGTTACTGATGAGGATGGAGGCTCGGTCTGGTTGTGGCCTTGGGCTGTTGAGGAGAGGACAGATGAGCGGCACTCGGTTCAAGGGCAAGGCGGCCGAGGTTGTTAGGTGGTGTTGCGGGAAGTCGGGAGGAGGAGGGGAAGAGGCGTGGAGGCGAAATCTGAAAGAGGAGGTTGACGTGTGAAGAACAGGCGTGTGATGGAGCATTGAGAAAGGCACACGTGAGATGGAAGGAAGGGAGAAGACACCCAGGGAAAAGATGAAATGTTCTGGCAACAATTGTTTCTTTTTTTTAGTTAGTTTGAAACGAAATGGTAGAGTGAAGGAGGATTGAAGCAAATGCACGAACGAAATAAAGATAAACCAGTAGACAAATGAATCAACACATAGAATACTGAAATTTTGGGAATACCAAAGTCCAAAAGTTGAATTGTTGGGAATATAAATGGCTTTTGACCGTTGGTTATATGAAAAGTCATATAGAACACAATAGACTCAAATAACGAACCGCAACTGCTAACCGTTTACAAATTTTGCGTCGTACCGGGTTCGAAAAACAGAAGTGAATATACCGCTGAGATCAGCCCGATGATACGATCAAAATGATATACAGATGCCAGTGGTATGGTTGAATTATAAAAATTAGAATTTTCTAATAGCGGAAAATGCAAGAAAAACACTGAAAAATAAGATCGACGGAGCCAAAGATGTCCGAATTTGGAAAAACGACAAACTGACATCTTGCTCAGAAGATGGTTTAGAATTTTTCTATGTAAAAATATTTAGGTTTCGGAAACATTTTATTTTCATCGCTTTTTAACTGATTAAATTGAAGTAAATTTACGCGCGAAATAAACTTTCGTATTTTCGGACGAAAATTTACCAGTTGCTATGTTTAACTAGACGCATTCCAAATATCAAATTTATCTTTCAAAATTTTATCGTTTAAAATTTCACAAAATTTCAACTAATTACGTTATTAAAACAGTTGAAATTTACGGGTCGTTACACTCTCCCCCACTCAAAACTTTTCGTCCCCGAAAAGGAACGAGGTAGGAGAATAGAAACAACCAGAAAGAAAAACAGATTTTTAATACAAAATAACAATTAATTTAAACCCTATAAATTCAAATTTAAATTAATTGATATTCGATAATTGATTTAATCCATTTGATTTCACTAACATCAATCTCAACTATTTCTAAATTCATTATCTTATTATCCAATTATCTTCAATTTACAATTTCTAAAACCATAAATTTGAATAGTCTTTTATTATAATCATATTTTCTTCAACAATTTTAAATTCTTCTTTATTCCAAATTACTGTTAAATTTATTCTACTTAATATATCTACTCACATATATTTAACCCATATAAATTAATTTAAAACATAAAAGTTTTGATTTAAATTAATTTACATCTATTAATTTCTTTTAAATTCAAGGTATTTTCATAAGTTGATTTAATTTCAATTTATTAATTAACCTTCAAAACAAAATTTATTTTTCAATTATCTTATTATTCTATTCATCTCTATTAACATCTTTATAATCAAAATTTAGTGTATAACATTTATTATAAACACTCAAATTTTATCTAAATTCAATTTATATTATATATCATCCAATTACATATTCAACTTCTGAATGAGTTAGGTAAGTTGTATTACAATGCAGTTGAACAATATACAAATAAAATCTTCCCAATTCAATTATTCAAGTTCAAATATTAATTCCAAATTTTAGTTTTATTTATAATTAAAATCATCTTTTAACCAAAATTTAAGAATTAGATTTCCGATTAACTTTAAACAATTTAGAGATATATATAATATATTTATATCAAATCAAATTAAAAATTCTTAAAAAATAAGATACCCATATATATATAAATCAAATTATACTAAAGAAATTCAAATCAAAATAATTTTTTTTTCAAATCAAAACCGTAGCAAAGCTTACAGAATGGTTTCTCCCCTTCGAAACTCGAAAATGAATGTCGATGATGCGGCCGCCATCACCGAAATTATTTTCCAGCGACAAAGAGAAAAGCACTGATTTCAACATTTTAAAATTCTTTGAAAACGATTTCTATTTGAAAATATTTTAAATACTATACACTTTAAAACTTAAAAAAAACCAAATTGAAATCACCCAAAAATTTAAATTCTTAATTTTTTTGATTTAAATTCGTTACAATTTTCAAATAACTTATAAACCATGTTTTTATTTCAATTATTTATATATGAGACAAAAGCCAATGGTTTAGGTGACATATTTAAAATCCAATATTATTTATTAACAAACAATTCAATTAACTATCAAAATTCAGAAAATCATACTTATATATATAATATAATTATTCAAAATTTATTTCATTTACCAAACTTAAAAATAATATTGTGTCAGTTTGCTCTGTTCAAGCGTTTTGGAAATCCTATCGATAGCGTTGATCAGACGAATCGATTGGAAACCCAAATCAACATCAACAACTCAAACAACACAATATATAAAACATTTTAGTATTAATTTACAAATACACTTCCTCTCTTGACGATACAAGAATGGATTCAAAGCAAGGATAGAGATTCAATTTTGATAGAAATCAAATCAAAGAGAATTTTTGATTCGAAGATAAGTCCGAAACAGAAGATAAGATGATTTAAATAACAAATAAGAAGATGGATGAGTTTATATAAATCGCGGGCAACCTTAACCGGGTCAACCGTGACTTCAAGAATAAGATCGTTGTAGAATTTCGAGGTAAATCGACATTCGATCTTAAGAAATAAAATTCAGGTATAGCAGGAGATAGATAGCATCGTAAACCGAGGATACAGAAATCTCCGGTAAATCGAGACCTAATATAAATGAGTTTACTCCTTTACGAATCATTCTAAGATTGGCGAGACCGCCGATCTATTATAGATAGCATTCAGAATGGAGTTATAGGGTGCTCCATGATTGAAAGAAGACAAATAGTGTAGGACACGAATGAATTTCGGAACCGAGGGGAACGTTCCAAAATTCAAAGGAATTGAGTCAAAGAAAGAGATTGAAACTCGAATGAGAGTGATTCTGTAAATACATTTACCCTATATGTTGAGTTTTGCCTAGAGCTACCAAAGCTCTGATACCAACTGTAACGACCCGATATTTTGGACCATTCGCATCCATTATAAGTGTATAGGTAGACACTCATGCCGGAATTGAATTGCTCAAAATACCGCGTTGTTAATTTAAATTTGGCAAAACTGAACATATACAGTAAATAAATATAATCATAGATCACAGACACGGAGTAATAAATGCAGCGGAAATAAAAGAGATAGTAGTTCATGAAGCTACTATATAAATGTATAAGTTACATCAGAGTTAAACCAGATACAACGGAAGAGTAATACGATACATCAGATACAAATCAGAATACATCACTGGAATCATCGAATACTGAAAGCAGAATAGATGGCTGGATCTTCAAGCAAAGCTCCAACTTCAAAGGTGAGTCTCGAATACTGGTACACTCAGTCTGACCCGAGCGTAAAGCAAAAACACAAGACACTCGAGTCAGGATTAACATTCTTATATTAATAAATCCAACTCAAGTGAAATAGCATTTGAAATACAAGTAACTCAAA
The DNA here is from genome assembly GCA_030737815.1 of Allium fistulosum. NCBI lineage: Eukaryota > Viridiplantae > Streptophyta > Magnoliopsida > Asparagales > Amaryllidaceae > Allium > Allium fistulosum. The sequence continues at coordinate 761,556,857 of CM060903.1, read as the reverse complement.
GGATGTTTGGAATGACCATCCTTTAAGGATCCGTTAAACTATCTACTAGGTAGTAATGTACGCTAAGTAGATAATGTCTATCAGTAATATAAGGTATCAAAATAGTGTTAAGTCATGGCCCATTCCACCCTTAACACATTTTTATTCCCAAAAGCATATACAAGACCGTAGTTTCCCCAAAACCGGAAGTCACCAGAAGGCAATCCATATACTAAAGGTACAAAAAAATTCGTAGTGGTCGCAAATAAAGGGAATACAAGTATGACAAGGCACATGAGGCAATACCCAAGGTAGTAACACTACCGTTCACCTGATCCGGACTGGTGAGAACGCAACGCCGCAACGCCCGCAACACCGTGAAACAACACTCCCAAAATCAAGGGTGCACCAATCGACAACAAGTAATAAGTAGTTCGAAGAAGTGTGTCCACTTGAGGTAGCCAATCCTCCATTGGCCCGGCACAGCTCCTGTTTTAGTCATTTCCAATTTGACACAAGTGTCAAGGCTATCCATCATCGTTCTCTTTCTTCAGTCATCACGTACATCATTCCAACCACTTCATTCTGGATCATCACTCCGTGTATAGTTATTAAAGTGGGTTTCGGTTTAGATAGAGAGTATATCCATAACCGATTCCGGTCTCTTTAATAACTTCGTAATTATTACACCGATTGGTCGTTTATTTATTTCAAAACCAAATCAAATTCAATTCCCATTAGAATTTGTAAACCAACATTTCATTTCTCTTTCAAAACCAATTTCCAAGATTTACGTTTCAACTTCCAAATTCATTTCAAAATCCAATAATTCAATTTCAAATTTTATTCAAAACAATTCAAATATTGATTCAAGTTCGTATATAAGTTTCATTTCGAAAACATTTAAATTAATTTAATTTAACATTCAAATCAAATTTAAATTCATTTATCGATTTCATTCAATATTCATTAAGTAAATTTTCCATTCAAAACAATTTCTATTAAATTTCCAATTCATTAAACCCATTATTTAAATTCAACTTCATTATATCAAAACTTACAAATTTGATTAAATTAAATTCATCAAACCAAATTCTTTAAATTTCAAGTCTTACATTAATTTCAATAAATCACATTTTATTTCTTGTTAAAGAAATTCAATTTCACTTATTTACTTTCTTAAATAATTTCCCAAAAACTTACTTAATAAAGAAAACTCAATTTCAATTATTTACGAAGTAAAATTCACTTATTCCGAAGTTCAATTTTACTTATTAAAGAGTTCAATTCAATTTTATCATTAAATAATCCAATCTTATTTAATTATTAAATAATTCAAAACTAAATTATTAAATAATTTCAAAGTTTAATAATTTCAAACTTAATTATAATTTCAAACTTAATTCAATAATTTCTCAAATTAAACAACATTCTTTCATCAATTACATTTTTAATATTTTGTTTCAGATTATTAAATATTAACATTTTCCTTTCATCAAAATTCAAATTTCAACTTCATTTCAAAACCATATTATTTATTCAAATAAAATCTTCGTTTATTTTTAAATCAAATTATTGACCAATCGGGTTTTATTTAATTCTCTATCCTAGGTCAAAGTTTAAATTGGGTATTTATCATTTCAACCCGATTCCAATTCAATTCAAAATCAAGGCATAACAAAGGGAACTTGCAGTGTGATAACTGGGATGGTGTCAAAGTAAATAAACAAGCAATAACAACAAACAATAACAACCCAATAATCAATTCAAATAATCCCGAAATAACCGTATTAATTCGCATTGTTATTTGTACGAATTAATATACTTATTTCTAGAATCTACACTATCATTTCATGTAGATTAAAGATTATTACATTACGATTTTCACTTGTCATTCAATTAAAATTTTATACTACAACAATTTATCCAATATACGTCGATGGTTCAAAATGTAATTATCACTATTCTACATGTCAATAAATTTAATAATTAAAAGGGGTCATATTCAACTAATCAAATTTAACATATAAATCAGTTTTAAAATTGTTAACCATCCTATATCAAATTCAATTGCATACTATTTATCACTTTAACATTTACAATTAAACGTCCAATATAAACATCAACAATCAATCAATTATCAGCCAAACTGTATTATCATCGCATAAATAATTAACAGATACTGGTGTCAGATGTCACAGGTGAACTGATACAGGTAATATCATATATAACAGTGTAATTAACTAACATCAGCATATTTCAATTGTCATTTCAATTGAAATCAAATTTAATAAATAAAAGAACGTTAATCGTGAGTGATTGCTCACCTTTCGAGGCTAGAGAGATTTGACGATAGAGTGAGTTACGATTCCAAGCACGGATCTCAAAACAAGACAAGGTTGAACTCGAATCGACGAACAAAACTGATAAATAGGAATTGACGAAATCGATTAGAACTGGATGAATGAAGATGAATGGTATAAGTGAGCTTTATATATAACTATATATCTCCATATATAAAATCATACTCAAAATTCATATATATTTTAAATTATATATATATATGTGGTTTCCAAAATCATTGTTTCAAATTAAATTTCCAACATTAAAGTCCAACATATATATAAAATAAAATTTGAATCAATACATTGAAACTTAGTAGGTTTTATGAAACTACCAGACTATATATATGCGTAGACTAACCTATATGTAGACTAAGCCAATATATCACATTATTACCATATATATAGAAACCAATATTATTATAAACTCATATAAAATCTTACTTTATATAATATCATAAACTAGCGTATATGAAAATATGCAGCTGAAATATACAACAGGTTAAAATTTATTCAAATACATTTTTTTTCTTTTTTTTTCGAATGAACATGACAGATTGCATTGATCTAAAGTTTGTTAAAATTACATATAATGCTCTATGATTTTATTTTGTAGTTCATACTGGCTAGCACGAGTTAAGCGTTCTACATGAATAAACATTGGTTAACATAAGTATATTATAGTTTTAATCAATATAAACTTTGAAATGTATAAATATGACTCTATGCAAATTTAATTTCTATCTATATAAATATATAAAAACTCACGTTATCATGAAAACCATTATACTTCAAAACTGGAAACCGATGGAAAAAAAAAACTTACATCACTCGGAACATATACATATTTCCTAATCAATATGCGCGCATCTCAGTTTAAAGCTAAACTATGTATATATATTTCAAGATCAAAACCTGTACATATACAAACTTATACAAAATCATGTCTTTTACCGTAACTTAAGATATACAAAAATACGTATGTTCAAAAACCAAATACAACAGCCAGTTATGCATAAACATATAAATCAACTCAACAATCAATATATATAAACCGATTATATTTATAAAACTATACTTAACAGCTTAATATATTCATAGCAACAGCAAACCATATTTTCCTTCTAAAATCAAATTTCAAAATAAAATTTACAGTCCCATTAAGCTACAAACTTTATAGACTAATCAATTTAAACGCATGGATCCATCATAAACAGCAAAAACTAAATTGTCAGCAGATAATACTATACATATGTAAACTAGATTTATAAACAATAAACAAATAACATATACCTATATATAGCATACGACTAGGGTGGGAGATGTTTTGTAAGAGGACGGCTGCACTTGGCAGTGACCGGGCGGAGGAGAAGTGGGAAGAGCAAAGGCCGAAGGCTGTTCTGGCTTCGTCGGTGGTTACTGATGAGGATGGAGGCTCGGTCTGGTTGTGGCCTTGGGCTGTTGAGGAGAGGACAGATGAGCGGCACTCGGTTCAAGGGCAAGGCGGCCGAGGTTGTTAGGTGGCGTTGCGGGAAGTCGGGAGGAGGAGGGGAAGAGGCGTGGAGGCGAAATCTGAAAGAGGAGGTTGACGTGTGAAGAACAGGCGTGTGATGGAGCATTGAGAAAGGCACATGTGAGATGGAAGGAAGGGAGAAGACACCCAGGGAAAAGATGAAATGTTCTGGCAACAATTGTTTCTTTTTTTTAGTTAGTTTGAAACGAAATGGTAGAGTGAAGGAGGATTGAAGCAAATGCACGAACAAAATAAAGATAAACCAGTAGACAAATGAATCAACACATAGAATACTGAAATATTGGGAATACCAAAGTCCAAAAGTTGAATTGTTGGGAATATAAATGGCTTTTGACCGTTGGTTATATGAAAAGTCATATAGAACACAATAGACTCAAATAACGAACCGCAACTGCTAACCGTTTACAAATTTTGCGTCGTACCGGGTTCGAAAATAGAAGTGAATATACCGCTAAGTTCAGCCCGATGATACGATCAAAACGATATACAGATGCCAGTGGTATGGTTGAATTATAAAAATTAGAATTTTCTAATAGCGGAAAATGCAAGAAAAACACTGAAAAATAAGATCGACGGAGCCAAAGATGTCCGAATTTGGAAAAACGACAAACTGACATCTTGCTCAGAAGATGTTTTAGAATTTTTCTATGTAAAAATATTTAGGTTTCGGAAACATTTTTATTTTCATCGCTTTTTAACTGATTAAATTGAAGTAAATTTACGCGCGAAATAAACTTTCGTATTTTCGGACGAAAATTTACCAGTTGCTATGTTTAACTAGACGCATTCCAAATATCAAATTTATCTTTCAAAATTTTATCAATTAAAATTTCACAAAATTTCAACTAATTACGTTATTAAAACAGTTGAAATTTACGGGTCGTTACACCCTTTTTATATACTCTTCCACCGAAAGACTCCCTTGCTTCAACTAATGAACTTCTCCCTTCAGTTGCCAAGATGTAAGTTAAACTCTCTGTCGGTCCTCCAATCCTAATAACCCAAATATCTTCTCTGTATTCCTCAACCAAGCTCGTGCCTCTACGAAATTCTCCATGCTGAAAAATGTCTTGCCTCCTAGATTCCCGAAGTCCTTGCATACCTTAGAAAAATTGGCTGTTGTAGGTGGATTAATAGGATCTCCACCCGCTAGTGCTGCATTGGGCGCTTGCCCTTGCACCTCTGGTGTCGTTGCTTGAAGGTATCTACGAAACCAGCCAAGGACTTGGACACCCTCTGGAAGATTTGGGGTGTTCGCCATTCTAGGAAAACAAAGAGAATTTAGGCTCGAAAGAATCGAAAGAAGGTTGAACTGGACTTTAAGGTGACTTTTTATAAAAACTCTCTTATACTTGAAAACTATTTCTATAATAAGTGTTTCTTTCTGAAAAATACTTTGAAAATATGTTACCTTTGAAAAATACTATACTTTTAAAACAAGTTTTTAGGAATCCTGTAACCTTAGGCTCTGATACCAAGTGAAACACCTCACACCCCTTAGTCCACCTAAAAAGGGCACGCTAAAAGATGTGGTGCGTTACAGGTATAGCTAAAGCATCACAGAGACTAAGATTCACAAGACAAATAAATAAAAACAGCATAAACATTTAAATAATAACTAGACATTTAAAACTAAACTTCATTTCAAAACAGAATATGTCTTAAAAACCAAATACACATGTCTCGTGAATCTCAGTTACATCATCAGAGTACATAAACAATAAAAATCATCCCTCTCATAAAGTACCAGTACATCCAAAGTCAAATGAAAAGAAAACTGAAAAGAAGAAGAAGAACACATGAAGAACTCCGGGAATGTATCTCCAAGAAATCCGAATCTACTGTCCTTGCCTTTGCTGGCCTATGGGGGAGGAAAAAGGGAAATAGAGGAGTGGGTCAGACAATAAGTCTGGTGAGTGAAAGTAATTACTAGCATTTCTAAGCAAGATAAAGATAATAGACTAAGCAGTAGTGCTAGTTTAAAAGGAAATAAAGGAAAGATAAAACTAGAATAAAATACTGTTTTTGATTCTGTTAGATTGTTTGCTTTGATTGCGTGACTGTTTGGATTGTTTGCACTTGTCTTAAACTGCTGTGATTAGGCTAAAATCGTAATCCTATTTTAATTAGGCTGAAATCCTAATTCTACCCGTTGATCGTCCTTCTATCTCTATTGTGCCACTGTGAGCTGGTCCAATCATGTTGGTCCCACAACAAAAGACACTTGTTTAGCGCTTGGAATGAGGAAGCGAATTATTTACCCTAATCGATGTCGCATTCTCGTTCATCGCTGGTACACACTAACAGTCGCTCCTTATTTTGACCTCTTATTTACCCTAATCAGCATAAGCATGCCCAGCCTCACCTAATCTATTTTGCGACCATTAGTCCTAGTCTGAAAGGGATGCTGCCCAGCCTTACCTTAGTGTTGTGAGACCATCAGCCCTACTCTAAAAGGGAATGCTGATGGTACTGGTCCTAACAAACAAATTCTAGTTTATGCCCCTTGCCCAAATCCCCGGATTTGAGCCTCTATATGTTGGTCACTTATTTACCCTAGTTAGCATAAGCATGTCGCAGCCTCACCTAACTATTGTGAGACCATCAGTTCCTGATTGAAAGAGAATTTTGTTGGTACGGGCCCTGCTTCTATCTTTGCTTATTAACTTAGTGTAAGTTTTAAAATAAGCCTCTTCTGTTATTTATGCTCTATTTGTTTATTAACTTAATCTATGTCCTAAAATAAGCCTTTTTTGTTATTTCTACTATATTTGCTTATTAACAAGATCTAGGTTTTAAAATAAGCCTCTTCTGTTATCTCTACTATATTTGCTTATTAACAAGATCTAAGCTTTAAAATAAGCCTCTTCTGTTATCTCTGCTATATTTGCTTATTAACAAGATCTAAGTTTTAAAATAAGCTGCTTTTGTTATTTCTCATATATTTTCTTATTAACAAGATCAAGGTTTTAAAATAAGCCTCTTCTGTTATTTCTTTCTTTCTAATTATAAACTGTGTTATAATTGTTCTTGCAGCTGTTATTCTTCTATTTTCTCTTTTTAGTTATAACCGCTTTTTATAATTATGCTTGCAAATATCTTAAAGTTTCCTATTTCAGTCCATCTCTATTTTTATTTCAGATTTTCTTATTTTACATCTGATTTCTATTTAGTGTTATTCTATTTTAATCCATATTAGCGAATTCTTCTCTTTTTAATTTATTCGGATAAAAAGGGATTAAATCTCTATAAAAAGAAACTAACATTTACAGGCTAAATTCCAACTTAAAACAGATGTAAATAGCTGTAAATAACTGAATATAATAGCTGAATAAAAATAGACTGAAAAGAACTTCTGAAATTTACTTAAAAACTGACTGTAAATAAACTTATATAAAAACTGTCTCAAAATTGTAGAAAAACTACAACTATTGAGAACCCTATTATTTTAAATTACTTAAAAATCTAAAATAATTACAAAACACTCACTTGTGGTCCTTAGCTCTAGTCTTGGGCCTTCCTGGATCCACTTTTAGGGCGTAGAATATTTTTATCAAAAAGATTTCCTCCCTAGAAATTTTTTCTATTTAGGGTTCAGCCTCAGGAAATGAACCCAATTGGGAGAAAATCTAAATGAGAAAAATAGCAAGACCTAGGGTTCTATTTATAGTGTGACTTAAGGATCTCAGACCGTTGGATTTGAAGATTAAATCTGGTGCAACCATGTCATAGGCTCACTGGGAACCGTCGGATGGAAGCATGAACGCATAAGATTGAAGGAAAATGGAACAATGACGTGTTTGCTTCGTATATGGATGAAGCTACGTCCAAAAACAAAGGCGGGTCGACCAATATACTATGGGGGTCGACCCCTAGGTCGACCTAACCATTGGCATGGGTTGACCCATGCCTTATATTATTATTATTTTCGTTTTGTTGATTTCTTCTTTCTCTCGTATCTTCTTTATATTAACTCGGATTTTGACAAACTATATATGGAAATTGACCAGAAAATTACCACGGACACAATGGTGCAACTCCCGTGACTCAATTCTAACAATTTCACAAACTTATTTTATTATTTAATTAATTCGTTAATTAATTATTATAGCTCAAATTTACAGTTTTACTATTTATTTGGTATAATTACTGTTAGTCCCTCTATATACAGTTGACTTAATGTTGTTATGCTATTTGTGGATTTATAGTTGATAATAGTAAGCATTTCATTTTTTCTGAATCTAATGCGGCATTGAATAATGTTCATGCTCAAATCTCTGGAATAGTACTATTGAACGTAACTAATTTTTTCACTTGGAAAGTGCAAATTGAGATTTGTCTTGGTGTTTAGATATTGACCAGGCATTATGAATGGACAAATCTATTATTATAGCAACAAGTACTAATGATGAAAAGGCTAATTTTGCAAAATAGGAGCGGTCAAACTGCATGTTCCTCATGATTATTAAAAGTACTATTACAACTGCTATAAGAGGAGGTATTCCTGAGAAGGACGAATCAAATATTATTTTCATTGCTAAACAATATTTGGCTTTATTGAAGAGCAGTTTAAAGCACTTCTAAGGCTAATGCAAGTACTCTCATAATGAAAATGCTCACTACCAAGTATAATGGAAAAAGCAGTGTACGTGAATATATCATGATGATGAATGATATGACCACAAATTAGACAACATGGATATGATAATTTCTAAAGGCTTTTTAGTTCATTTCATTATGAATTCTCTTCTGGATTTATATACTTAAAATTAATGTACAGGGAAAGACTAAACAGGAAAACTAAATAAATTATTTGAATAGATATAAATATCAAATAGCTAAGTCAATAACTAATAAAACCCATTCACATCATTTTTATCTGGTATAAGAAAATAACTATTTAGAAATGAACAATAAATACATATTCTAAATTTAACTAAAAGTTGAGTCCTATTATAATTTTATTATTTACAATAAATAACTAGCCTCCTTATCTTTTATATAAATAATTAATAATTAATCATTCACTAAGAATAATTGAAACTCAATTCTTTCATTTAAATCTCCAAAATAATTAGTATAGCTTAATATTTATATAAAAATTATTTCATATTTATTATAATTAAATACTATTTTAGATAATTATAAAATATCCAAATTAATTTAACATACTCATAATCAAATAAATACATATTCTAAATTGGAAAGATATATATATATATATATTTATTAGAATTTCCTAAATATTTTAATAATTATACAACATCAACTAAATAAAATTTCATATTTACATTTATTAAACCTTGTTTATTTGTTAAACTTAACTCTTACTTATATTTATAAATTCTCAATTGAACTTCTTAAAACATATATCTATTCAACTACTTTTATTTAACTTTAATCGTATCCTAAATTTTATATTTATATAATTTAATTTACATTTAATTTTTAAATTTAAATTTAATATATATATATATATTTCACATACTTTATATAAAATTTCTTACTCATAAATTTTACTTTAGAATATCTCGAACGTTAACTAAATTATATTTCTTATTTTACAAAATATACATTTCGACCTCATTTCAAACTAATTTCCTATTTCAATATTCACAATTTCAATATTATACACAATTAAATCATTCATAAGTCAATCCAGGTACTCGATATAGAAGGGATTCAATGATTTCAACATAGATATATGAGTAGAAAACTCACTAAAATTCCTTGCAAAGTCTTTACTATCTTCACCATGGACACGATCTTCTTCTTCATCGATGGGGTCATTATCGACTATTGCCTAATCCACGAATGCACCTTAACCATGGCCAACAACTCCTCATCATTTCATCAACAATGCTGCCCAAAAACCCAGCTGTGCCAATCTTCACGTCATACCCAACATCGTGATTCCCCTCTCCGTTACCAACAACCTAATTCACGAACCACCAAATCACCACTACACATCGCCTCGCCATTGACCATCGGCCTTCGTCAATAACCACGCATGCGCACTCATGTTTGTGTGCCACTCCAGGTCGCACTTCCATCCTTAGACACAAACTTCCCTTATCGTCGTGCTGCTTCTATCGCATGCGAGTGTTTTTTTAAAAGTAGAAGACGCGATATCTGCTTGAAGAATTAGGGCTAGGATTGAATTGGGGGATACGGCTTGCTTGAGAAGTAGAAAAAAAGGGTACAGGTAAAGAGAAATCTAGAGAGGAAAAATAGTTGAGAAAAATGAATTTGGGCTTGGGCTTGGGCCACTAAAATATTATGGTTTCAATTCAGTTCAATTCACTAAAAAATTAATTTTAGGTATACTCAATTTTATGTATATAAAGTATTGAAGCATGTCGTATTCGGAACTTCTTCTGGATTTAATAATTTGGTGAATATTTGAAGCATTTGTGCATGGGCAATCTTAACTTTGGTGAATATTTGAAGCTCTTCCATCCCTCGTTGCTATTGTACTACATATGCCTTCATCTTAGCTTGACTTGCACCACTTAACTTCTCAAGCATAAATGCCAGTAATACTAGCCCCTCAAAGTACGCTTCGTAGGATACAAAGTGTACTTTGTTCGACATCTTCCCATGGACTTAACTTCTTTACACATGCCACCGCCTTGGCCAAGCCACTATTGTTAATCACACGCAGTTTGGTCTATCAACTTCTTTGGTTCGGTATGCACCTTAGTTCGACATTTTAGGTGGGTTGGAAAATTTTAGGGTTTGAGGCTCCTTGTTTGAAGATGTCCTACCGAACAGCCTTTTCCTGTTCGGACTATACTATTCGGCACCGAGAGAAGTGGGAGGCCTATATAGAAGCTAAACTACTCCCTAATTCGTATGCTGCTTTCATTTTCTCCTTTGTTTGAAAAAATGTGCCTCTTCACCTCCCTTCAGCTACTATCTTCTCAACTCGATTCCAAGCATCTTCAGATTTTCGAAGTCGCCTTCCATACCTTCAATCTTCAAGGTAACTTTCTTACCATCAATCTAATCACTTCTAAGATTCCTTTAATTCCCTTAGATCAATCCCTGCATGTTCGATAATGTTTTAGGGAGTTATGGTTTTCCAAGGCGTTCAGCCATTGCAATAAAGTAGGAACTAACGTATTAATCTTTATTAGTAGTGTTAAACTTTGTATTCCATGTCTTTTGGATCAATTAAGCCCGGGGTTTCTAAGCTGTGACTGGATAGAATGTGGTTCGGTCATTGTCGATCACTGGATGGGAAAGAACTAAGAAGGAGTGATTAAGTAAGGTTTGCAGATATGGCTTGCTGTATAGCATGGATAAATTTTTGTAGAAAGTAGCACGCAGTGATTTGTAGCTCTCTATATTTGGGTGAACAAAGATAGAAACCTGGCTGAAATCATCATATTGTTGATAAGGTTGTAACAACCTCAATATCTATAACTATCAAATCGTTCTTATTTTCCTAAACATCATATGATAATAACCAACGTAATAAATAAACAACCAATCGTTCATAATCCAAATATCACAAGAAAATCAGTGGAAAATGACCATTACATTTATAGCGGAAAATTCGAAGCCTAAACATTCAAATTCATGAAAAAATTATATACTTCGAGTACATAATTGAGATTCTATAATGAATATTGTTCGAAATAAAATAAAGTTTTGATTTTAATTTATATTATATATATTGTTATATTATGATATAAGTAATGTTTTAAATACATTAAATATATACAAGTAATAAATTCTTAAAGAAAAAGTATTTAATCGATTGCGCCGATACATCTGCTGAGACTATTGTACAAACTATTAACATGATTTTTCACACTTGATGGATCGACGATGTTAGTTCCCAAAATGATGATGGATGGACACAAAGCTCATCGATTATTGTGCAGTGATTGCAGGATAGTACAAGACGAAGCTTATGATTTTAGCTAAGTACCATTGATCTGCACCAATCAAATTTTTCGGCAAGCAATCAATGGATTTTGGTCTTAAACCGTGGTTTGAAGCTAAGGCATAAAGGTACAACGAATCGATAGATAAGAGGCAATGTTTCAAAGCGATTAAGAAAAATTAACATAAGTCTATCGATCTGCACCCACAAATTGACCATATATCTATACATATCGATAAGATATTTTACATTCAGGTTGAGTCAATATGGCCCTAACTCTTGCCTATATTTTTGGATTTGGAATAGATCTTTCCTGACTGAATATCTGGATGAGAACGGAGCAATTTGAGGGCCTAAACACTTTCTTCTATGCTGATTCCTTTTCATTGTAGGGAGACTCTATAAGTTTTCTAAATTAGTCTAAGATTGATTTCTAGTTTGATTGTTGTAATCTCTTTGGAATATAGTGAAAAATAATAACATAAATGATTAAAATGGATGTAGGCAAAGCCGAACCACTATAAAAATTGTACGTTTCTCTTTTGCTTTCTTTTCATAATTTCTTATATATTTATCATATCTTGATCTGAGATCTACGTTTGTTGAACTCATAACAAAGGCTTAAGTCCACCTATAAAAACAAATCAGTGAGCATATCCTAAATCGTTGGTTCTTCATAGCTTCTATAAGGATGTTGACCATTTTTACCAACATTTTTGGTGCTTTCACCGAGAACTAAACTAAATTATACCTTAGTAGACACTTGGATTTGATTAACGTCCTTTAGGAGATCAGATCATATAGGTTGGAAAAAGAATATTGAAAAACAAATGTAACGACTCGTATTTTACGTATTTAAGGACCGTAAAATATTATTTTTACATTCATATAGATCGTATAACTCTATAACTTTGGAAAATGTCAGTTTGTAACATTTCTTATTGTTAAAATTTTTGTTGGATAATTTTGATCCTTAAAATATTGTAAGACCAATAATTTTGATAGATATCGAATTACGGTCTGAAACCATTTTTATTAGATTGGGATGATTGTTTCTATTTTCGTAAAGTGGTCATAAGCATTGGACTTACTGTTTAGAAGATATGGTTGTTTTCAGTTTTGATAATTTTTGAGTAGGTTAGCGGTAACTAGAGGGTGATTATTGCAGCCCAATCGTGATTAGTGTTAATACCATTCATCTCAACGATTGTAACAACCCGAAATTTAACCCGTAATAATTAATTCGTTAATTAATTAGATAATAAAATAACTTTGTGAAATTATCAGAATTAATCCACGGAAGTTGCACCATTGTGTCCGTGGTAATTTTCTAGTCAATTTCCATATATAGAACGCCAGAAACCGAGCTAATATGACCTAGTTATATAATAATAAAAATAACCAGAAAAAAACATATAGGCAGGTCGACCGGTCGGTCGACCTGGGCACCAGGCGGTCGACCGCCCGGTCGACCCGCCTCTGCTATTTATGAACGAACGAACGTTTGATCGTTTGAACGTTCCAGAGCCTCGAACTGACGTGTTTTGCATTCTTCTGACCGATCCAGTCCATCTATTTTTGCATCCGGTGGCTCCTATTCAGCCTATGACGTGGTTGCATCCTATTCAATCCCCAAATCCAACGGTCCGAGATCCACATCTACCCTATAAATAGACCCCCTGTCAAGACCCAAAAGTCGACCTTCGAAAATCGGCACCCGTACTTCCCTTGTACTCAAAATGCCGTAGATTCAAATGCCGAATCTGGTTCTCGGGAGCTTATAACATAGTTAAGTAAATAACACAGCGGAATAAAAGAATAATACATTGATATACAATATCTGATACAACAGAGTGATACAATGAATATCAATATACATCAGAGATATGATACAACAAATAGCAGCGGAATAGAAAACGATAACACCAGCAGCGGAATAGAATGTCCCCAAAGCACGATCCAGAAATAGCTAGAACTCCCAATAACGAGGCACAAAGATAAGCAAGTGCAGTCTGATCCAAAGACTGAACCAACTCCAGAAAATCTACTAAACCTGAATATCTGAAAAGAAACCCAACTCTAGACTGCTCGTGTGGAAAATTATGAGCACCCAGAGTTTATGAAAGGAACAATAAACTCCGGGTCAGTCATGGGACTGGTGTGAGCAACAAAAACAGTTTATCTTTAACAACAAGTAGCAGAGAATTTAAAGTCAATTCGCAATGCTTTTGGAAAATGAAACTACCATAAGACCTCCCACCACACACACAATGCAAACGCAGAATTGGAGGAGATTTCTTCTTATGATAGTCAAAGATGCTTACTACGCAAAATCATTGGATTATTATTATTAGTGCATAGTGCAGAAAACATTTCGAAAGTATAATATTAATCTTAGCCAACATACGACCAGTATCGTATGCCTACTATAGCTACCATCTAAACAGTGGTGACCACCGTACGTAAATGGCAGGTTCTACAACTAATACCGTACAAAGTTCGTATTAGAAGATGGATTTCCAACAAATGGTCAGGCCAAGGAACTTCCTATCCACGATGGGTACGTCCCTGGAATAGACGACCCGAGAACCTAACCGGATCTCTGCCAACACAAGGCCGGGTTACCTCTGCAAAAATAGGTAACTACTGACACGCGTATGCCATCCCCCGATCGTCACCGATCTTCCCGAGGATCCTCGATTTCCAACAACCACAAAGTAATAAACTTGCAGCAACCACAGAGGTTAAGTATCTGGGCTCCATACCATGATACCACCTTTATCCAGAAGGAATGACATACACTAAGGGGCGCTACTCCCTAGAACCTTGCTGCATCCTTCCTGTTTTGACCATTTCCGGGGTGTGAGGCTCGACGAAGTCTCGTCCACAAAGCTACGCTTTCTACAAAGCCATGCTTCGGGTCAAACAAATGATCAACCTATGATCACAAAGATATAAGATCAAACAAATGATCATATCACAAATGATCAAACACTGATCATTTCACAGCAACACTCAGCATGCCACATTACCAAATTGGGATATATCGCTGATAAATTTCAACTACATAACCTCTGAGCTCGTACGTCTCAGAGAAGGGTGTTAAGCTAAGAGAATAAATTCTCCGCCACCAAACAGAAATGTATTTGAAAGAAATCGGCTTTATATCTCAAAGTGTAATGTCAGACATGTATCCATACAAGTCTGTTCCGGGTTCGAACAGAACCGAAGGCACTTCTCACGAAGCCCTTGCAATTCCGGATAACTTTCAATCACGTCCGGACTTCCCGTCACAAAAGAGTGATATAAATCTCTATACCGGCGCGACTCAGTGCAGAGACATTCGACAGGTTGTCCTTTCATTTTTGAAAAATATCCGGTCTTCAACACCGGTCTTCAAATGCTATCCATATACGACGTATCACTATTCGGAATGAGTTATACGACCCAAAGGTCCTTTCCCGGCTAACCCGAATAGTGAGCGCAATTTTCAAAAACAAATGGATAATGGGATTTCAATTAAGTCACAACTTAAACCCAAACTTTCTTTACAAATGGTTTAACAAATTACCATTTTAATCCTTTTTAAACAAAAAAGATTCAATTCACAAAGTTCACTTAATTTCACAAAGATTCATTCATAGATTTTCCAAATCGATTTCCATTTCAATTTAATTAACTCGTTAAATCTTTAAATCAAAGATTTAACTCATAGCTTTCAAAACAATTTCATTTCGAATGGTTTAAACAAAACATCACTTTTAAATCTGTTAAAAATAGACAGATTTAATTCATAGCTTTCAAAAAGAATTCATTCATAACTTGGAAAATCCATTTTTCAATTCAATCTTGAAATTCCTTTAATTAAACTGGAATTTCATTTCTTATCTGAAAGCTTTTATCATTTGAAAACAACAGTTTTCAATTTGGAAATATGATTCATTCATACGAGTTGAAATCCTTGGTTTAAATTTAAATTCCCAAATTAATACTTTAAAATGGTTTAATTCATACAAACACATTTATATCATCTTTTATCAAATCATAGATTTAATTTCAAACTTGAATTCAAATTTAAATCTAATTATTTAAATTTTCAAAAACTCGGTTAAGTTATTCAAACTAACTTTTATCTTTGAAATTCTATTTCAAAAGCTTTTTATTTTAAACCCAAATTTCCGATTTCAAAATCAATTGAAATTAAAATTTCAATTTCAAAAACATCAAATTTAAATTATCTGTGACTTAACCGATTTCCACGTGAAATCCATATTTGTGTGTGTATGGTGTAGTCCAGGGGTTTACACAATAGTGCAACATCAATCATCACATAACAAAATACAGGATATAGTTGATAAGCGATATACACTATAACGCTTATCGTTCATTCACAGATCACAGATGTATAAAAATCACAGATAATAAATTACATCACAGATAATTTATCACAGATCACAACATAAATCAGGGTGTATCACAAAGCATCATATATCAGGGAATATCAACAATTCACATTCAATACCATTCAAATATCCATAGATAAGATCAATTAATTATCTAATTTAATTAAATCAGATTAGTCATTAATTCTGGTTAATTAACATTAATAAGTTACAAATCATTTTGATTTAAATTTTCCTTTAGTCACTTATTAATTAATCATTAATAACAAATTAATTAACCTTTAATTATTAAATTCACCATTTAATTGATTATCTTAAATTAATAAATTAACCTTTAATTAATTACCATTTAATTAATTATCCTTAATTATAAATCAATTAGCTTTAAATTAATTATTCTTAAATTAATTACCTTAATAAATAAATTACATTAATTAATTATTCTTTAAATTAATTAACCTTAATTACTTATTAAATCAAACTTAAATTATTAGTTAATTTACCATGATTACTTTTATTAAGTAATTAACTTTCAAGTAATTAATTTCCTTTTTATTCCATTTCTAATTTAAGATTAAAAATAACTTGAAATCTTTCGTAATCAAATTTAATTTAAACGAATTTCAAGATTTCTTAATTTAATGTTTAAGGAAACAATTTATTACATTTAAAGTAACTTATATAAGAAGTTTTAACCAAATTCATTTGTTTAAATTTCAAAGACTAGGGTTTAAACCCCTTTTAAAACTGTTTAGAAATATATTCTTTTGTTCACAAGTTTTAAACATCATAGAACTACTCGAGACAAACCGTAGAATACCCGAGAGCAGCTTCGAGTAACTCGCGTTTCCACCTGCTTCGAGTCCAACCATCATTTTCTCGAGGCCATCCTCGAGTTTTTTTTTCCGTCATTTCCCCGAGTCTTCCTCCCAACTCATCTCACAGTCACCCAGTTATACACGAGTGCACGCAAACGTGCACATCCACGTACACACCACCGCCGATCACCGATGATCTCCACCCTGACCTCAGACGAGTCGACAGCAACCATAGCAACTC
The DNA here is from genome assembly GCA_030737815.1 of Allium fistulosum. Taxonomy (NCBI): domain Eukaryota; kingdom Viridiplantae; phylum Streptophyta; class Magnoliopsida; order Asparagales; family Amaryllidaceae; genus Allium; species Allium fistulosum. The sequence continues at coordinate 761,539,646 of CM060903.1, read as the reverse complement.
CACGAGATCGATCAAACATCTCGATTCACTGTTGAGTCGAATTTGACCCCTAAACCCATTCGCCTGGACACGAACGCCACCAGTAAAACCCACGTCTCCGATGATCCCAGGCTCCAGTCGTATCGCCGTCCTTGCCGTAGCTCCGCCCCGATCCCCTGCATCCCCCAAACAACTCGCGATCGATTCCGATCGCCTCTTGCCATCGCGAAACCCAACAGAAGCTTGTCGACATAAACAGGATGTAAAACCCTACTCCGTCCCTCTCTGATCATCACGGCCATTAATAAATTCCCTGAGTATTTTTCCCATGATCACCATCCTTCCCTCGACCCTCAGAACAAAGCACAGTGGCCAGTTCGTCACCGATCATCGTCGATTGACCGAAAACCCAAATTCAAACAATTCTTAATTTCACTTTAAATACTATATTAAAAATTTCCAAATTCCTGTTAAAATTCATGATTTGGTATTTCAATTCAGATTATATGATCAGAAACTTAAATTATCATGATTGATTTTCATCGAATATTTAGATCATCACTGTTATCTTGTTTTTCCAGGCTAATTGCTAAGTATAAAATTTTGAAACTATTTTTATATTGCAATTTATACTTAAACACATATTCTTACTTTTGAAATCAAAGCCTAACTATGATTAGATAAGAAGAATTTTAAATTCCCTCTTTTTTGTTTTTGTTTTGTACCTTGTAACTAAACATAGAAGGTGATGAATCTCACATCACAGATGGATGGGTAGATATGCAGAGCAACTTCAACATATATATTTTAAAATTTGTATTAAGTTGTTGGCATCAACTTTTATTCAAAGGTTATAACCTAAAAACAAATTGAGGAAGAAGTATTTGTTTTGTTCTATGGGTTTAGTCTGTTAAAATTTTAAACAGAGGAAGAAGAAAAAGAAGATATCCCTGTAACAAACATATATGTATTTACAGATATATCTATATAAACATAACCATACTCATACCACTCACACTTAAACAACATCCAGGCATATTAACAATCATTCCAGATTATCTTTTAAGCATTAATACCATATCAAAGAATATAGGCAAGAATAGGTGAGTTGCTCACCTGTCATGGTTGAAGAACAGAGAAGCTTGAACAAGCTTTGCATTTGAAAATTTGATCTCTGCTTTGAGTTTTACTGCCTTTTCTTTTTCTCCAGTAAATTGTTTTCTAATTTGAATATAAAGTGATGGTCTGTTTTCTTTTCTTATTCCTGTTTCTTTTTCTTTGTTGAGTTGTTTGAACAAATGAACTAAAGTTTTATGAATGTGTATGTATATATGAAAATTGTGTACAGGGGAAGGGCAGTAGGCAAGTACAATTTTAGGGTATAAAGGAAAATCAAACCATGCTTTATTTCGGCTGATGTAGAAACAAGTTGTGTACTAAGGTGAAGGCATTTAATGAAATGGTCCTTTGTGTTTCATTTGCAAGCTAACTTATCTCTTTTTTTTTCTTATTGATCTGGCCAGGGATTTTCGTATGGAGGCTGGTATCTTGCTTTGGTGGCTGCATTAATTCACATTGTACAACTATATATATTTATTTGGTTCCTTCATGTATCATACTTGTCCTATTTTATATGTTTTCTTTTTTTTTCTCTTTACTCAGGTTTCAAGTGAACGAACTGAAGCAGAGGAAATTGATGTATGAGAGAGCAAGTCTACATGCTATATTATATTTTGTACAATAGGTGATGTTTATTTTTGTACCACAAGTCATGGCTGAGATGATCTTGCCCATGCTTTGATACTTTGTTTATTTTCTTTTTACAATTCTTGTTGACTTCGGCTGTGATATGTTGTATACTTAGAGATGCTTTATTTGTACTTGCTTTACAAGCTTATTTACTTTGTTTTGTTTTTATACTTACTTTCCATTTGCCTGCACACTCATCTCTTTTATTTTCTTTGTGTTCATACTTGATTGTTTACAGCCTACATACATATCTTACTTATTTTATTTTGTTTTCTTTTATAAGCCAATACTTTAAATGTATTTTATTTTCAAAACCATTTATTTTAAGATTTTAAATTCAAGTCAAATATATATATCTATATATTTTTTTATTTTCAAATTCACTCATATTCGAATCGGGGAAACTCGCTCCAATTTTCTAATTAAATTTACAAATTTTTATCCAAAAATTTATTTAATTACTCAATTTAATTCAAAAATTCAATAAATTATTAAATTAAATTAAATTAAAATTCGGGGTCGTTACAAACTTCCCCCCTTAAAAGAATTTCGTCCTCGAAATTCGCAGGCACGAAAACAAAGACAGATGAAGAATGTTTCATCAAATCAAACTGAACAGCTATTCTGCATTCGGCTTACCAAATCAGAATATCAATAACAGATACACGAACGAATCTGTCTAACACTTCACAAGATACTCGGGTTATCCAGATCTACGAAATATACAAGGGCATCGGTTAGTTCAAAGGGATAACTAACTATTCGTAGAACATATCCGGACCCAAGGAATAGATAGATAGATGGATACGATTTCAAAACTTTTTAGTTTAAAACTAAAATATACCTATCAACCATAGCAACCAATGCAAACAATTCATCCAAACAAACAATTTTGGTCTATCCGGAGTTTATGTCCCATATTAATATATCGAATCTCCTTCCTGGATCTACCAGGAACTACCGAAGGATTCAGAAGAGACGTTGAACAAAAGAGATTGATAGAAAAAAGATTACTTCCTCGTTGTTACAGAGTATTGACCATTTATAGTCGTATTCCCCTGTCCCCTATCTCGTCCTCTTCTTGCACTCATACTTACTATCAGTGGATAGTAAGAGAATTTACTGAGACGTTCAGACGGATATCTTAGGAATTACTCATTCTAGAGTATACTTCACCCTATCTCTAATGAGCTACTTAACGTGTTATACTTCTGAGCTAAAGTTCAACCTTAGCTCTGATACCACTTGTCAAGACCCAAAAGTCGACCTTCGAAAATCGGCACCCGTACTTCCCTTGTACTCAAAATGCCGTAGATTCAAATGCCGAATCTGGTTCTCGGGAGCTTATAACACAGTTAAGTAAATAACACAGCGGAATAAAAGAATAATACATTGATATACAATATCTGATACAACAGAGTGATACAATGAATATCAATATACATCAGAGATATGATACAACAAATAGCAGCGGAATAGAAAACGATAACACCAGCAGCGGAATAGAATGTCCCCAAAGCACGATCCAGAAATAGCTAGAACTCCCAATAACGAGGCACAAAGATAAGCAAGTGCAGTCTGATCCAAAGACTGAACCAACTCCAGAAAATCTACTAAACCTGAATATCTGAAAAGAAACCCAACTCTAGACTGCTCGTGTGGAAAATTATGAGCACCCAGAGTTTATGAAAGGAACAATAAACTCCGGGTCAGTCATGGGACTGGTGTGAGCAACAAAAACAGTTTATCTTTAACAACAAGTAGCAGAGAATTTAAAGTCAATTCGCAATGCTTTTGGAAAATGAAACTACCATAAGACCTCCCACCACACACACAATGCAAACGCAGAATTGGAGGAGATTTCTTCTTATGATAGTCAAAGATGCTTACTACGCAAAATCATTGGATTATTATTATTAGTGCATAGTGCAGAAAACATTTCGAAAGTATAATATTAATCTTAGCCAACATACGACCAGTATCGTATGCCTACTATAGCTACCATCTAAACAGTGGTGACCACCGTACGTAAATGGCAGGTTCTACAACTAATACCGTACAAAGTTCGTATTGGAAGATGGATTTCCAACAAATGGTCAGGCCAAGGAACTTCCTATCCACGATGGGTACGTCCCTGGAATAGACGACCCGAGAACCTAACCGGATCTCTGCCAACACAAGGCCGGGTTACCTCTGCAAAAATAGGTAACTACTGACACGCGTATGCCATCCCCCGATCGTCACCGATCTTCCCGAGGATCCTCGATTTCCAACAACCACAAAGTAATAAACTTGCAGCAACCACAGAGGTTAAGTATCTGGGCTCCATACCATGATACCACCTTTATCCAGAAGGAATGACATACACTAAGGGGCGCTACTCCCTAGAACCTTGCTGCATCCTTCCTGTTTTGACCATTTCCGGGGTGTGAGGCTCGACGAAGTCTCGTCCACAAAGCTACGCTTTCTACAAAGCCATGCTTCGGGTCAAACAAATGATCAACCTATGATCACAAAGATATAAGATCAAACAAATGATCATATAACAAATGATCAAACACTGATCATTTCACAGCAACACTCAGCATGCCACATTACCAAATTGGGATATATCGCTGATAAATTTCAACTACATAACCTCTGAGCTCGTACGTCTCAGAGAAGGGTGTTAAGCTAAGAGAATAAATTCTCCGCCACCAAATAGAAATGTATTTGAAAGAAATCGGCTTTATATCTCAAAGTGTAATGTCAGACATGTATCCATACAAGTCTGTTCCGGGTTCGAACAGAACCGAAGGCACTTCTCACGAAGCCCTTGCAATTCCGGATAACTTTCAATCACGTCCGGACTTCCCGTCACAAAAGAGTGATATAAATCTCTATACCGGCGCGACTCAGTGCAGAGACATTCGACAGGTTGTCCTTTCATTTTCGAAAAATATCCGGTCTTCAACACCGGTCTTCAAATGCTATCCATATACGACGTATCACTATTCGGAATGAGTTATACGACCCAAAGGTCCTTTCCCGGCTAACCCGAATAGTGAGCGCAATTTTCAAAAACAAATGGATAATGGGATTTCAATTAAGTCACAACTTAAACCCAAACTTTCTTTACAAATGGTTTAACAAATTACCATTTTAATCCTTTTTAAACAAAAAAGATTCAATTCACAAAGTTCACTTAATTTCACAAAGATTCATTCATAGATTTTCCAAATCGATTTCCATTTCAATTTAATTAACTCGTTAAATCTTTAAATCAAAGATTTAACTCATAGCTTTCAAAACAATTTCATTTCGAATGGTTTAAACAAAACATCACTTTTAAATCTGTTAAAAATAGACAGATTTAATTCATAGCTTTCAAAAAGAATTCATTCATAACTTGGAAAATCCATTTTTCAATTCAATCTTGAAATTCCTTTAATTAAACTGGAATTTCATTTCTTATCTGAAAGCTTTTATCATTTGAAAACAACAGTTTTCAATTTGGAAATATGATTCATTCATACGAGTTGAAATCCTTGGTTTAAATTTAAATTCCCAAATTAATACTTTAAAATGGTTTAATTCATACAAACACATTTATATCATCTTTTATCAAATCATAGATTTAATTTCAAACTTGAATTCAAATTTAAATCTAATTATTTAAATTTTCAAAAACTCGGTTAAGTTATTCAAAATAACTTTTATCTTTGAAATTCTATTTCAAAAGCTTTTTATTTTAAACCCAAATTTCCGATTTCAAAATCAATTGAAATTAAAATTTCAATTTCAAAAACATCAAATTTAAATTATCTGTGACTTAACCGATTTCCACGTGAAATCCATATTTGTGTGTGTATGGTGTAGTCCAGGGGTTTACACAATAGTGCAACATCAATCATCACATAACAAAATACAGGATATAGTTGATAAGCGATATACACTATAACGCTTATCGTTCATTCACAGATCACAGATGTATAAAAATCACAGATAATAAATTACATCACAGATAATTTATCACAGATCACAACATAAATCAGGGTGTATCACAAAGCATCATATATCAGGGAATATCAACAATTCACATTCAATACCATTCAAATATCCATAGATAAGATCAATTAATTATCTAATTTAATTAAATCAGATTAGTCATTAATTCTGGTTAATTAACATTAATAAGTTACAAATCATTTTGATTTAAATTTTCCTTTAGTCACTTATTAATTAATCATTAATAACAAATTAATTAACCTTTAATTATTAAATTCACCATTTAATTGATTATCTTAAATTAATAAATTAACCTTTAATTAATTACCATTTAATTAATTATCCTTAATTATAAATCAATTAGCTTTAAATTAATTATTCTTAAATTAATTACCTTAATAAATAAATTACATTAATTAATTATTCTTTAAATTAATTAACCTTAATTACTTATTAAATCAAACTTAAATTATTAGTTAATTTACCATGATTACTTTTATTAAGTAATTAACTTTCAAGTAATTAATTTCCTTTTTATTCCATTTCTAATTTAAGATTAAAAATAACTTGAAATCTTTCGTAATCAAATTTAATTTAAACGAATTTCAAGATTTATTAATTTAATGTTTAAGGAAACAATTTATTACATTTAAAGTAACTTATATAAGAAGTTTTAACCAAATTCATTTGTTTAAATTTCAAAGACTAGGGTTTAAACCCCTTTTAAAACTGTTTAGAAATATACTCTTTTGTTCACAAGTTTTAAACATCATAGAACTACTCGAGACAAACCGTAGAATACCCGAGAGCAGCTTCGAGTAACTCGCGTTTCCACCTTCTTCGAGTCCAACCATCATTTTCTCGAGGCCATCCTCGAGTTTTTTTTTTCGTCATTTCCCCGAGTCTTCCTCCCAACTCATCTCACAGTCACCCAGTTATACACGAGTGCACGCAAACGTGCACATCCACGTACACACCACCGCCGATCACCGATGATCTCCACCCTGACCTCAGACGAGTCGACAGCAACCATAGCAACTCCACGAGATCGATCAAACATCTCGATTCACTGTTGAGTCGAATTTGACCCCTAAACCCATTCGCCTGGACACGAACGCCACCAGTAAAACCCACGTCTCCGATGATCCCAGGCTCCAGTCGTATCGCCGTCCTTGCCGTAGCTCCGCCCCGATCCCCTGCATCCCCCAAACAACTCGCGATCGATTTCGATCGCCTCTTGCCATCACGAAACCCAACAGAAGCTTGTCGACATAAACAGGATGTAAAACCCTACTTCGTCCCTCTCTGATCATCACGGCCATTAATAAATTCCCTGAGTATTTTTCCAATGATCACCATCCTTCCCTCGACCCTCAGAACAAAGCACAGTGGCCAGTTCGTCACCGATCATCGTCGATTGACCGAAAACCCAAATTCAAACAATTCTTAATTTCACTTTAAATACTATATTAAAAATTTCCAAATTCCTGTTAAAATTCATGATTTGGTATTTCAATTCAGATTATATGATCAGAAACTTAAATTATCATGATTGATTTTCATCGAATATTTAGATCATCACTGTTATCTTGCTTTTCCAGGCTAATTGCTAAGTATAAAATTTTGAAACTATTTTTATATTGCAATTTATACTTAAACACATATTCTTACTTTTGAAATCAAAGCCTAACTATGATTAGATAAGAAGAATTTTAAATTCCCTCTTTTTTTTTTGTTTTGTACCTTGTAACTAAACATAGAAGGTGATGAATCTCACAGCACAGATAGATGGGTAGATATGCAGAGCAACTTCAACATATATATTTTAAAATTTGTATTAAGTTGTTGGCATCAACTTTTATTCAAAGGTTATAACCTAAAAACAAATTAAGGAAGAAGTATTTGTTTTGTTCTATGGGTTTAGTCTGTTAAAATTTTAAACAGAGGAAGAAGAAAAAGAAGATATCCCTGTAACAAACATATATGTATTTACAGATATATCTATATAAACATAACCATACTCATACCACTCACACTTAAACAACATCCAGGCATATTAACAATCATTCCAGATTATCTTTTAAGCATTAATACCATATCAAAGAATATAGGCAAGAATAGGTGAGTTGCTCACCTGTCATGGTTGAAGAACAGAGAAGCTTGAACAAGCTTTGCATTTGAAAATTTGATCTCTGCTTTCAGTTTTACTGCCTTTTCTTTTTCTCCAGTAAATTGTTTTCTAATTTGAATATAAAGTGATGGTCTGTTTTCTTTTCTTATTCCTGTTTCTTTTTCTTTGTTGAGTTGTTTGAACAAATGAACTAAAGTTTTATGAATGTGTATGTATATATGAAAATTGTGTACAGGGGAAGGGCAGTAGGCAAGTACAATTTTAGGGTATAAAGGAAAATCAAACCATGCTTTATTTCGGCTGATGTAGAAACAAGTTGTGTACTAAGGTGAAGGCATTTAATGAAATGGTCCTTTGTGTTTCATTTGCAAGCTAACTTATCTCTTTTTTTTTTCTTATTGATCTGGCCAGGGATTTTCGTATGGAGGCTGGTATCTTGCTTTGGTGGCTGCATTAATTCACATTGTACAACTATATATATTTATTTGGTTCCTTCATGTATCATACTTGTCCTATTTTATATGTTTTCTTTTTTTTTCTCTTTACTCAGGTTTCAAGTGAACGAACTGAAGCAGAGGAAATTGATGTATGAGAGAGCAAGTCTACATGCTATATTATATTTTGTACAATAGGTGATGTTTATTTTTGTACCACAAGTCATGGCTGAGATGATCTTGCCCATGCTTTGATACTTTGTTTATTTTCTTTTTACAATTCTTGTTGACTTCGGCTGTGATATGTTGTATACTTAGAGATGCTTTATTTGTACTTGCTTTACAAGCTTATTTACTTTGTTTTGTTTTTATACTTACTTTCCATTTGCCTGCACACTCATCTCTTTTATTTTCTTTGTGTTCATACTTGATTGTTTACAGCCTACATACATATCTTACTTATTTTATTTTGTTTTCTTTTATAAGCCAATACTTTAAATGTATTTTATTTTCAAAACCATTTATTTTAAGATTTTAAATTCAAGTCAAATATATATATCTATATATTTTTTTATTTTCAAATTCACTCATATTCGAATCGGGGAAACTCGCTCCCATTTTCTAATTAAATTTACAAATTTTTATCCAAAAATTTATTTAATTACTCAATTTAATTCAAAAATTCAATAAATTATTAATTTAAATTAAATTAAAATTCGGGGTCGTTACACCCCCAGACCTAACACTTTTTCTCATTCTAAGTTTTCTCTAATTGGGTTCACCTTTCTAGAAAGGACCCTAAACGGAATAATTTTTCCAAAGGAGAAAATCGTTATAAATTAAATTATTTTACAACTCCAAGTGGATCCGGGAAGACCAAAGGAAGAGCTTAGGACCGGAGATGAGTGATTGTAATTATTTTAGATTTCTTTAAGTAATTTAAATTAATAGGGTTTCCAATAGTTGTAGTTTTACTATGATTTTTGGAATAGCATTTTCAGTAGTTTATATACAGTTTTTAGAATTATTTTCAGTCTATTTCCTTTCAGCTAATCTTTTCGGTAATTCTAGTTTATTTCTGTTAATTATAGCTTTTTCGTTTATTTACAGTTTATTTACAGTATTTTAGTTTATTTATTGTTATTTATACGTTATTTATATCTTCTTTCTACGCTTGGGATTTTGTTCTATTTTCAGTTTTTTTTTGTTCCTCCTTCTTCTTCACGTATGGTTTAGAATAAGATTAATGCGAATATGAATTAAATTGTAAGAAAACTGAAATAAGGGAATATAAGATGTAAATTTCAAAGACTGTAATATAAATGCAATTGGACTGAAATTATGCCAAATTATGACGTTAATTGGACCGAATTAAAAAGATTGGCCTAGTTATAACTTAGAATTATAACTAAAAATAGTAAAAGATGAAAGAGGCTTATTTTCACACTTAGACCTTGGGTTAAGTAATAAGCATGATTATAACGTAGGTTATAATACGAAAAAGAATAGAATAAGGCTTATTTTAAGATTAGGATAAATTGATAAGCACAGATAGTAAAGAAAAGTGTAAAGGCTTATTTAAATAATTTACCTAAGTTAATAAGCAAAGATGAAAGTAGGACCTGTAACAATTAACATTCCCTATTAGACAAAACAGTGGTCTCACATTAGCCTGAAGCGAGACGAGGGCACGCTTATGCTAAAAATGGTAGTAATTGGTCAATTAGATGTCCAAATCACAGGGGATTTTGATAAGGGGCGCAACTAGATATTGTTTGGATGACGGGCCAGTACCAACAGCATTTCTCCTATAGATTCTATGGACACAAGGTGATCTCACATTAGCCTGAAGTGGGATGAGGGGCACGCTTATGCTGGAGTTTGAGGAAATAAGAAGACCTAATAGGTGGAGCAAAAGGTAGCATGGGCACGGTGGTAGTGACGCGTGCGACTTCCATTCTGGTGCTCAGTAATCGCTATGAGTTCCAAGCGCTTAGTATGGGTGTCTTTTGTAGACACCATTGCCTTCTGTGTAGGGAGCTATATATGTCGTCCGAATCTACAGTGGATGCTTTGTGCATCTTTCGTAGATACCGTTGGCTGCTGTGTAGGGAGTTATATAGCATCTGGTCCACAGTAGGGTCTATGGAGTAGCAGGCCGATCAAAAAGGATAGAATTAGGATTACATCCTAATTATAGGATTAGGAATTGAGCCTAACCAAAGCAGAAATCAAGGACAAGTGCAAGCATCGAAATTAACCTATCTTATAGTTAATCGTATTTATTTCCAGTTTATCTCTTTCCTATTTCCTTTGTTATCCTTATTTATGCTAGAACTGTTATAGAGTCTATTATTTTTACCTTGCCTAAAGACTCTATTAATTACTATCATTCACCAGACTTTTAGTCTGACCCACTCCTCTGTTTTCTCTTTTTCCTCCATAGGCAATCAAGGGAGAGGGCAGTAGATTGCAGTTGCTTGGCGGTTTCTTGGAGGAGTTCTCTACTATGTATTTCTTTTATTTCAGCTTTAGTTCTTTCTATGTACTGGCCTATTATGAGGGATATTATGTACTCTGATTTTTAAGACTATGAGTTTTTGTTTCATGAGACATATTGGATTTTTAGACATGTATGTGGTGTTTGGTATTTGACTTATTTATGAAGCAATTATGAAGTTTTGTTTTTAATTAAGTTATTATTTTAAGTTTCCGCTATTTTTTTATCTATTTTTGTCTTGTGAATCTTAGTCTCTGTTAGCTTTAGTTATACCTACAACACACCACACCTTTTAATGTGTCCTTTGGGTATATTAAAGGGTGGTGTGTTTCACTTGGTATCAGAGCCTAAGGTTATAGGATTCCAAAAAAATTAATTTTAAAAGTAAAGTATTTTTCAAAAAATTGTTTTAAAAGTATTTTTTAGAAAAGAACTTTTAGAAATGATTTTAAGTATAAAAGAATTTTTATAAAAATCCCCTCGTAAGTCCAGTTCAATCACCCTTTGACTCTTTCCTAAACTATCTTTTTCTTTTCGTAAAATGGTTGATGCCCCAAACCTTCCCAAGGGCATTTCTGTCCCAGCCTGGGTTCGTAGGTACTTGTAAGCCTCGACTATAGAGGTGCACGGGCCTGCGCCCAATCCTGCACCAGCGGGTGGGAATCCCATCAACCCACCTGCCGCCATCAACTTCTCTAAGCTTTGTAAAGATTTTGCGAGTTTGGGCGGGAAGAATTTTTCTGGCAAGGAGACTTATGTGGAGGCAAGAGCATGGCTTAGGGACACAGAGAGGATTTTTGGTCTTTTGGGATTGGATGGTCAGCAGTGAGTTCAGCAAGCCGCTTGGCAGCTAAAGCAAGAGGTGTAACGACCCAGAATTTTGGGATATTTGAAATTGGAATGATTAATTGATTTTTAAACATTTAAAAGGTTAATTTTGACCTGAATTTCAAATATCACTATTTATTTGATAATTTAATTATTGAATTAAATTATTGGAACTTAGGTAAAATATGAAATCTAAAATTCTAAGCTTGTTAAAAATATTTCAAAGGCTTATAAAATTTATATTGATAAATCGGAAGGTGATAAAAGTTTTAAAATTGAAATTGGAAGTGATTTGTTCAGTTTTAAAAATATATCGTTTAAATTGATATTTAAAAATAGCCTTCCGAGGCATAGTCTCGGAATTCGACGAAACTAGTTCTATTGGATCCATAATAGTGTTTTTTATCGGATTTCAATTTTCGTAGCATTTGGAGTTATCATGTGATCGTACGATATATAAACGCGCTGAAATGTATATCGAAATCAATATAATAATTTGGTCCAAAAAGCTATCTTCTCCATACGATCGAATTAGGACTCGAAACCTTTTCCATTACGTTCGGAATAGGGGTATAACTTATAAACGCCTAGCGGCACGCCTCGATAGGAGTTCGAGAATTTAGGTTACGATTTCGAGATGTTTACAAATTTAAATATTTATATCTAAGTTGACTGGTCAAAAATGCTATTCACATCAAAACTTTATACTTTCTCTTCAATCACTATACACAAACCTCAGCTGACACACAAAGGTGCTTTTGCACGCTAACATCGCTTCTTGTTCGCCCCTTTTCTCTTTTAAAAAGCAATTGTAGAATTCGAACATTTCGAAAAGAAAAACATAAATCATGGCTGAACAAAATTCTTCCTTCCTCCTCTCCAGTTCAAATGAAATTCAAAATAAAAATCGATAGCCTCTATGTTATGTTCAGTCGAAGCCGTATCTCCATCCCTTTTTCTCTGTTAGTTCGAAATCGAACTTCAATAAAAAAAGAGGTAGATACCAAATTTTAAAACCGAAGTCGCTCTTGATTGGGAAATCGAGTAAATCGGGGTGCGATCGAAGTCGCGAGAGCAGGAGTGCGAGAAGGGTTTCGCGACCTTCATCGCGAGGTCGGCAAAACGATTGGAAGTAGATCGATTCGTCGATTAGAGAAAGGAATCACCGCGAGAGAGTTGTGAGCTCGAGTTCGACCTCGAGAAGCTTGGCCGAAGTTGACGCGGGAAGACGAGTCGTATGCATTATCGAGCGGCAAGATCTGGGAGTAGTTCGATTTCAAGTTTGGTCGTGCGACAAATGGGGGGGGGGTTCTCGAGCGGGTAGTAAGGTATAAAATAGTTGTTTTAAATTTAATCTTATATATATCTAGATCAAGGAAAAAAATATATATATACATATAAAGTGAAATATATGTGCAGATTTTTTTTTCAAATTTATATATATGTGTAAAGGAAATTTTTTAATGAACAGGAGAGAAATTTAAAATCAGTAAGTTTATAAACCAATTTATTTTCTTCGAAGATATGGATTTATATATGTATATGTATATGTATATATGGTGTAAAGTAGATCTCGGGTGTTATTTACAGAAAAAGAAAACAAATTTTTATAAATATATATATACATATACATATAAATACACACATTTTAGATTTACTAGGTAATTTTAAAAGAATGTATTATTGGAAATTAATTTATTTAATTAACTTATATAATTATTTTGATTACTAAAAATTGTTTAAAGGAAAATTTGTTTAGACTACATTGTTAAATGCTAATAGGTTGTTCGGTTAATTCAAATGTAATAATTGATTAATTAAAGTTATTTAAGTGATAATTGATCATTCGATTTGTTCAAATGTTAATAAAACATATAATGTTGTACAAGGTCCAAAATCGTTAAGGAAATAGCCGGTTTGGGTCGGATTGCAAAAACAAAAAAACCAAAGGTGAGTTAATCTCACTCAAATTGGATTATCAGTTAATTTAAATAGTTAAATTTCAATTTTTGGTTGATTGATTGAATTGATAACTTATCATCAGTCTGGATGTGATATTATATATAGTAGTATGTATATGTATTGGAGTGATTGATATTCCCGCATTATATAGCGGATGAGACCCTATGCGCCTCGCATAATAGCGGATGACCCTATATATACCACGATATCCCCCTAGAAGTGGGATTGGTATTTTTATATTGTGCCAACATCTGTGGATGCAGGGAAACAGGTTGGAGGGATCCAATTGGATTCCTCAGAATGTTGAATTATTTCATATTCAGTGCTGTGATTTATTTGATAATCTGTGATAGATTATATTGGTTATATTGGAAATTGAAATAATAAATGCTATGATTGGTTGAATATATTTTGATATTTTAAGATGTCAAAAATAATAAAGATTGGATTTTTGAAGGAAATTGAAAAGAGAATTTTAAGTAAAATAAATTTAGCGAATTTGGATAAATTTTAAAGAACGAAATTGGGAAAGAATAAAAAGTTGATTTTTAAATTCTAATGAATAAATTCCGGGTATGGAAAAAAATTAGAGATTTGGAATAAATGAGAGTAAAGGAGTTTTTGTGGACTTAAGCGAATATTGTTAAGACTAAAAGGATTTATTTTTAAATTCAAGATTTAAAATCATAATAAGGGAGTAAATTTGGAAGTAATGGACTTTGGAATAAATTTGGATAAATCGAGCAATAATTTTTAAAGAGAATTTAATTCAGCAAATCGTTTTGAAAATCGATTAAATATTTTGAAAAGGGTGATTTAAAAGGAGAATGAGATTATGGAATTTATAAACGGGGTTTATAAGTAAGTGGAGTATTTATCAGTGGATAAATTTGAAAGTATAAATTCACGGTGGGAATTTATAAGAATTGTGATTCATTTTAAAAATAAAAGGTGGTTTTATTTTTAAAAGAGTGGGAAGAAAATTTATGGGATTTGGGACGTAAATTAAAGTAGGATAAATCGAGAAGGATTTTAAAATGGTTAGACAGGATTTATTAGATTGGAAAGTGTATTTTCCTAGAAAACTAAGTATATTTTTCAAAGAAGGATTTTTAGGTATAAATTAGAAGTTTTAAAGATGTTTTAAAGGAATGTTTAAAAAATAATTTATTTATTTAGTTGTTCTAAAAATTTTAAAGTAAATATTAATTAAGTTTGTTTTAGTAGTAATTATTTTAAAGGTTAAATTAGTATTATGATTTAAAAGATAATTATTAGATATTTGTACTTTAGATAATAGTTTAAATTTTAAAAAAGTAGTTTTTGGCTAAGTTCTACTTAGAGAATTGTTTTAGAAATTCATAAGCATTATTTGGATAAAGGATGTAAGTAGTTTTGTACTTAAAAGCTTTAAGTGGATATTTTGGGATAAAGTGATTTAAAATCTAAATTTAATAAGACTTGGGTTTTTTTCAGTGGAAATAAAATAATTGGTTTAATGATTGTTAAATTTGATAGTTAAATAACCGACTATCAATATTGGCCAATGCGCTGATCGTTTCGAAGAGACCGGGATCGGATTTAATTATCCAAAAACCACTTTGATCCGGTTTGAACGTAGCGAATGAATACCGTGAAGATGATGAAGACGGTGATTTGGTTTGTCCAGACCTAGGGCAACTTGTATGGATGAATGCTATCAGACCATCGTCATTGGAGGACGATGAGCATTCTAAGTGAGTGTGTGCTAAAAAGGTAACGCATAGCCTCAAGCCTCATCAACCGGGAATGGCTAAAACAGGGGAGATGCAGCAAGGCTAAGTGGGTAGCACCCAAGTAGGGTAAGGTCATCCCTGTCTAGATGTCCCTTTTTGATTTCGGCTTAGTGGGCGGTTGCTGATCCCAAACGCGGGGTGATCTTATTCGGACTATCCAGTAAGGGGTAGTCCGGTCTTGTGTTGCAGGGGATCGGGAGTGGTCCTCGGTACTCTAATCTAGGCCAGGTACTGTGACGGGCGGTACCCCAGTAGCCTTGCCATTGTATGGAATCCAATCTCCAATAAGTGTCCATACGGTTTTGATTGTGCCCAATTATTGCTGGAACGTGAGATGCAAGCATTTCAGCTAGATTCTATTTTACTTTCTATAGACAATATTATAATATCAGATGGTTTTGATATAAAAAAATGTTTTGGTTATCGTAAGGTAAAAACCTGGCATGTTTATTTGTGGCGTGGTCTTACGAGATACCTTTGATTTCAAAGGATTTTGAAAACTTTAATAATTCAATTGAGTGTGTTTTCTCACGCTGGTTTTCCAAACTGACTCGGGTGTTATTTTATTATAATGCTCGGGTCAGACCGAGTGTTATAGATACAGGATAGGATGCTGTGGAGCTCAGGAGACGAGCTGGATAACGAAGCGTATTTCTGTAGATTTGTATATTCCGCTGTGTAAGGACAAGTTACTAAACTGTCCAGGTTTGATGTGATAATTGTGTACTCTGATGATTGTAAGTATTAAGCAGTTACAGATTCTTTTGTATAAAAATCTGTTGTTATATATTTTATTTTGTTCCGCTGCGATTGTGAGATTCTGATGTTGTTTTTTTTCTATCTTCTTCTTCTACCTCTTTCTGCTTTAACCCTAATGGTTCGTATTTCCGTCCAATTTGAGTTGCACCGATGGAGAATATTGTCGACTCAAAGGGGTACGGATCTGCGGGTCATTTCAGGAGGCATCTTATTGTTGGGAGGTGATCGATTTGGAGGGTAGAAATGTTACTTGGGATGGATTCTGGGAGCGATTCGATAGAAAGTTTCTATCTCAGGCGGAAGAGAGTGTTCAGCTAGAGAGGTTTATCAATTTTAAGCAAGGGAGTTTTTCAGTTAAGGAATACATCAATCAATTCAATGAGCTGTCGTGGTTTGGTATGGATTTGGTGAACACGCCACACAAGAAAGATATGAAGTTTGCGAAGGGACTGAATCAACCCCTTCAGGGATTATTGCTGGCTCATGTACCGATGGGAGCTACTTATGATTCTTTAGTCGAGATGGCACTTATGTTGGATACAGTCAAGAAGGGAGAGTCTAAAGAGGAGGTTAAGTTAGAAGGTTCAAAGAAGAAGTGGTGGGAAAAGAATAAGAAGAAGAAGAAAGGTGATGGTCCTCAGAAGCAGATTAAGAAGGGAGTAAAGTGCCATAGTTGTGGGAATGTTGGACATATGGCCAAGGATTGCAGTAAGGATATGATGAAGGGTAGGTGCTGTGTTTGCGGCTAGCTCGGTCATATGAGTAGGATTTGTCCCCAGAGAGCTGGTCAGGGAGCGAGTACGCCAGTTACACAGATTCAGGCGTTAGATGTAGCACCTTCCAGTAGCATTCTAGATAGAGGTAGAAAAGTCACAGTTGAAGGTTTGGTTTCTATATCTGATTTTTCCCATTCGGACTTTATTCGATTCTAGAGCATCACATTCTTTTATCTCTTGTTCTCTAGTAGATCGTTTGCACTTGGACATATCATTAGTAGTAGACCTCATTATTGTTTCAAACCCCATAGGAGGATCAACAGACTTATCTATGGTTTGTAGGGGTTTGAAAATCTTTATCCTAGGCGTAGAATTTGACTGCGACGCCTATGTTTTGGGCTTCTCGGGGTACGGGATGATCTTAGGGATGGATTGGCTATCCACATACAGAGCTATCTTAGACTGCCAGAGGAGAGTCGTTAGACTTGAGACTTGCAGTGGTAGGACTCTAAAGGTATCTTGCGACCCGCAAGGGTCAGTCATGTTGAGTTTTCTCTATTGCCTCAATTCATCGTCATCAGAGTTGCATTCGGTTCATGTCATCAGAGATTTTGCAGATGTCTTTCAGGAGGTTAGGGGACTGCCCCCTAAGAGAGAGATTTACTTCAGAATTTATTTGACCGAGAATGCCAAGCCAGTAGCGTTACCAGTGAGGCACATGGCACCTAGGGAGAGGAAAGAATTGAGAAAGCAGATTCGTGAGCTTTTGGAGAAGGGATTCATAAGAAGGAGCATATCGAAGTGGGGAGCACCAGTCATCTTCGCCACTAAGGTGGATGGTTCTCTCCGACTTTTCGTGGACTATATGGAATTAAATAAGCTCACTAAGAAGAACCGATATCCACTCCCTAGGATTGATAATCTTTTTGACCAGTTAGTAGACTCTTCAGTTTTCTCTCAGCTTGATTTAGCCATAGGATTCCATCAGCTTAGAGTCGCTGATGACAACATAGATAAGACTGCCTTTAGGACACCGGACGGATTCTTCGAGTGGTTGGTTATGCCTTTTGGGCTAACCAATGCTCTAGCCTATTTCGTTGATTTGATGAGCCGCGTCATTAGGGACATCCTAAATTAAGTTTGTGGTGGTATTCGTGGATGATATCTTGGTATTTTCCAAAAATATGGAGGAGCATACTGTTCATTTGGAAGAAGTTCTTCGCACACTTCATAGTCATCATTTGAGAGCTAAGTTTTCGAAGTGTCATTTTTGGAGAGAGGAAGTTCGTTTCTTGGGGCACGTAGTCTCAAAGGAAGGTTTGGCCGTTGACCCCGCCAAGGTTATTGCAGTGCAAGATTAGAAGGCCCCCAAGAACATTACCGAGGTTAGGAGCTTGCTAGGATTAGCTGGCTACTATAGGAAGTTCATTAGAGACTTTGCCAAGATTTCGGCACTACTCACGCGCCTTACTAAGAAGAAAAAGTTTTCGTGTGGGACGTGGATATGAGGATTCCTTCACGAAGCTTAAAAAAGCCCTTACTAGTGCACCGGTGTTAGTTTTACCTGACGGAGCTAAGCCTTTCACTGTATACACTGACGCATGCAGAACGGGTCTAGGAGCGGTGTTGATGCTAGAAGGGAGGGTAGTGTGTTATGGTAGTAGGCAGTTGAGGACGCATGAGAAGAACTACCCTACCCACGATTTGGAGTTGGCTGCCATAGTTTTTGCTCTTAAGTCTTGGAGGCACTATTATTTGGAGAGAGGTTTGAGCTTTTTACCGACCATAAGTCTTTGAAGGACCTATCCTCACAGAAGGACTTGAACTTGAGGCAATAGAGGTGGATGGAGTTTTTAGCCTCGTATGATTGTGAGATAGCTTATACCCTTGGCAAGGGTAATGCGGTTGCGGATGCATTAAGTAGAAAGAAAGCAACCCTTAGTCCTTTGTCTGTAGAGTGGAGGAGCTTGGAGTTTATTTCTACTTTTGATTTTAAGCCCTCTACGGACATTACTCCTGAATTGTTGGCGACATTAGAGGTGAGGCCTACCCTTATGGATCAGATTGGCTCGAGGCAGCGGGAGGATTCGGAGCTCATGGACATTATGGATAGGATTAGCCGAAGGGAGGTCTCTAGGCATCTCCAATGTTATTCCATAGATAGTAGGTGGTGGCTTAGGAGAGATGGGAGGCTTTGTGTACCATGAACCAGCGACTTGTTGAGAGCGGTTTTGGAAGAGGCGCACCATTCCCGTATGACTATTCATCTGGGTGGTGACAAAATGTATCGGGATATGAAAATGATGTTCTATTGGGGTGGCATGAAGAAGGACATGGTGGAATTCGTAGCTAAGTGTCTCATATGCCAAAGGGTAAAAGCAGAGCAGCAGAAACCTGATGGATTACTTCAGCCCTTAGATGTGCCAGAGTGGAAGTGGGACAGTATTTCTATGGATTTCATTGATGGTTTACCCCATTCTAGGAAAGGGAACACTAGCATTTGGGTGATTGTTGATAGATTGACCGAGAGTGCCCACTTCATCCCAGTTAAAATTAAGCGTACGACTTCATATTTGGCATCCTTGTATATTCGAGAGATAGTCCGTCTACACGGAGTTCCTTCTAGCGTTGTTAGTGATAGAGATCCCATTTTCACTAGTGAGTTTTGGAGAAGCTTACAGGAGGCGCTAGGGACGCAACTTAGGTTGAGTACGACCTATCACCCCCAAACAGATGGCCAAACGGAGAGGATCAATATGGTGCTTGAGGATTTGCTGCGGATGTGCATTTTGGACTTTGGAGGAACTTGGGAGGAACATCTTCCATTGGTTGAGTTTTCCTACAATAATAGTTACCAAACAAGTATAGGAATGGCACCATTTGAGACTTTATATGGGAGATCTTGCAAGTCCCCATCGTGTTGGGTAGATTCTACGGAGAAGTTATTACTTGGACCCGATATGGTTAGGGAAACCTCTGAGAGGGTGGATTTGATTCGACGAAGGATGAAGATGGCTCAAGACAAACAGAAGTCGTATGCGGACAAGCGGAGGAGAGACTTAGAGTTTGAGGTTGGAGACTTAGTTTTTATCAAAGTATCCCCACTTAGGAAGGTGGTAAGGTTTGGATCAAATGGAAAGTTAGCCCCTAGATTTGTTGGACCATTTCCTATCACAAAGAGAGTTGGGAAGTTGGCTTACCAAGTAAGGCTACCTGATAGGCTCGCAGGAGTGCACGATGTTTTCCATGTTTCGCACTTGCAAAAGTGCTTACATGACTCGGCGGAGGTTGTAAAGCTCAGTTGGAGGAGGTGGAGGTAGAATGGGAAGCTTCTGTTCGGCGTATCCCCACGAAGATTGTTGGAAGAGACATCAAGCGACTAAGGAATAAGGAGGTTCCACTGGTGAAGGTGCAATGGGGCGATGATGTTGCAGACGCCACTTGGGAAGCAGAAGAGAAGATTCATACTTCCTATCCTCATCTTTTTGATAGTAAGTTTTAGAATTCCTTTTTCCATCTTTAGATTTGAATAGGTTCTTTCCTTTATTATCCTTTAGGAGGGTAGAACTTAGGATTTAACCTATGGATGGTAGGATTTGATGTAAACATGTTAATAGAACATGTTATGAATGATGTATGCTAGTGGTTGCAAGTGTTTGCTAGTGGATGCTAATGGATGCATATAGGTACACAAGGCACTATTATTCCTTAGGGATTGACCTAACTAGGACACTAGAGCATATGCATATGGATGTGTGCGCATTTTTATTTTATTTCCATGGTTGCTATAAATGGATGTTTATCACATGATTGTTGCATTTGGATGATGTTTGTAGCATGCATATAGAATTATCAGTTATCATTAGGAAATTTTTGCATTCATTTGGATACATGGCACGGACATGATTGCATAAAAGGAGGTCAACTGAATCAGTGGACCACCTAATCTTTTGCATTAGTTAGGGACATTTACACTACTACACTAATTGCATAAGTATCATAAATTGCATTAGAAAAACTTAAGGACAATGGATGAATGGTTGAATATTGAGTAGTTGGTTGTAGAATTGGATGAAAACATTTAGTACATTCTTTTATCCTTAGAGATTTCGTAGATGAAATCCCTTAAGGAGGGGAGAATGTAACAACCCAAAATTTAACCTGTAATAGTTAATTCATTAATTAATTAGATAATAAAATAACTTTGTGAAATTATCAGAATTAAGCCACGGAAGTTGCACCATTGTGTCCATGGTAATTTTCTGGTCAATTTCCATATATAGAACGTCAAAAACCAAGCTAATATGACCTAGTTATAAAATAAACAAAATAAGTAGAATATATATATATATATATATATAGGCAGGTCAACCGGCCGGTTGACTTGGGCACCAGGCGGTCGACCCGCCTCTACTATTTACGAACGAACGAACGTTTGATCGTTCGAACGTTCCAGAGCCTCGAACTGACGTGTTTTGCATTCTTCTGACCAATCCGGTCCATCTATTTCTGCATCCGATGGCTCCTATTCGGCCTATGACATGGTTGCATCCTAATCATTCCCCAAATTCAACGGTCCGAGATCCACTTCTACCCCTATAAATAGACCCCTAGACCTAACACTTTTTCTCATTCTAGGTTTTCTCCAATTGGGTTCACCTTTCTAGGAAGGACCCTAAATGGAATAATTTTTCCAAAGGAGAAAATCGTTATAAATTAAATTATTTTACAACTCCAAGTGGATCCGGGAAGACCAAAGGAAGAGCTAAGGACCGGAGGTGAGTGATTGTAATTATTTTAGATTTCTTTAAATAATTTAAAATAATAGGGTTTACAATAGTTGTAGTTTTACTACGATTTTTGGAATAGCATTTTCAGTAGTTTATATACAGTTTTTAGAATTATTTTCAGTCTATTTCCTTTTAGCTAATCTTTTCAGTAATTTTAGTTTATTTCTATTAATTATAGCATTTCCATTTATTTACAGTTTATTTACAGTATTTTAGTTTATTTACTGTTATTTATACGTTATTTACATCTTCTTTCTACGCTTGGGATTTTCTTTTATTTTCAGTTTTCTTTTTTTCCTCCTTCTTCTTCGCATATGGATTAGAATAGGATTAACGCGAATATGGATTAAATTATAATAAAATTGAAATAAGGGAATATAAGATGTAAATTTCAAAGACTGTAATATAAATGGAATTGGACTGAAATTATGCCTAATTATGACGTTAATTGGACTGAATTAAAAAGGTTGGCCAAGTTTAATCCAATTTCGACCACTTTTGCCTTCAATTTGCCCAATTCGGCAACCTCTTTCCTAACTACCTAAAAGCGCTAGCAAACCATATCAAAGCACAATGTATAAAACTGAAATATCATCCATATACATCCATACACACATGCAATTCATCAAATCATGATAATCATACAAATCCTATTTTAGATCTAACTTTTGTACTAGCATGTGATTAGAAGGAGTTGCAAAACCATTTAAACCCATTTTAAATCAATCTAATCTTGGCAATAAAATGTATAGGTTGTAACTGAAGTTAGAAAATGTTTTACGATCAAAATCATGTTAAAAACATAAAATTTAACTACAAGAGCTTAAAACTAATTTGATGAAATTAGGTTAATAAGAGCTTAAAACTATTTTGGGAAAGATGGAAATGACTTAGATCAGTCCCTACAGCTTTCCCTTAACATAATTCCCAAAATTCATTAGTGGGCCTAAGTATAAGCTTAGTTGATACCCACTAATGAAGGCCAGTAGCAGCCAAAACTTAAAACAATCGTAACTTTCAAGCGGTAAGTCCATTTGACTATTATGACAACTCTATGGAATGGAAAACTATCATCCTAAAGCAACGAAAGTGGTTTCAAACAAAACCCAGCTCCTATCAAAAGTTATAGTTCATACAAGATTTTTAAGGTTAAAATGGTCACATAGAAATTCATAAAAATCATAGATGTGGAAAATGTCCCTAAGAGTTGTTTTTCGAAATTTTAGAGTCATACGCCTCATATGAATAAAATAAAAATATTTCATGATCCTCCGACATGCAAAATATGGGTCGTTACACTCTTCCCCCTTTAGGAAATTCACCTTGAAATCCCCAAACAAGTCAAAGATCCAGTCAACAATAGCTATCCTGCATGCCTAACAATCATATGCAACCATCAAATATATCAAAAATGCAACCATGCAACCAACTGTATAAATAAACCTATCCTAGCAAGTGAGATACTAAACTATCCTATATGATATCAAAATGAAAGTAAATACGATAAAAAGTATGCCTTACTATGCAAAAAGCTCTGGATATGCAACCCTCATGCTCTCCTCGGTTTCCTACGTGCAATCGCTTTCACTTTCACCCCATTGAACCTTCACTAACTCCATCGTCTTCCTCCTAAGCTGTTTCGTATTATGTCCGACGATACAAATTGGCCTACAAGGTCTCGAAGCTTCTGGCTTAATCTTGATATCATCAAGTTCACCCGGTGCAATTGTCATGCCTGAGTCGTGCATAAACTTCCACTGGTGAGAAATGTGGAAGACTTTGTGCACACCCGCTATCTTCTGAGGTAGGTCCACTCTATGTGATAGGATCACAATCCTCTCTAAGGACCTAAGAATTTCGACTCCAACTTCCCCTTAATACTAAATCGAATAAAATTCTTCATTGGAGAATCTTCACAAATACCATAACAAAAAATAGAGAACTTCAAACCTCGACGTCTCTTATCAGCGCAGTTCTTCTGCCTACCTTAAGTAACTTTCATTCATTGTTGAATGATCTCAATCTTCCCCAAGGTTTCCCTAATCATATCTGGCCCAAGTATTAGTTTCTCATCCACTTCTCACCATCATGAAGGAGCGTTACACGATCAGCCATTGATGTGCACGTAAATGTGCATATTATTACCATCATATTTAGTCTATTTAAATTAAATAAATGATCATATTGGTTATTTCAATTTGTTTAAACCAAAATTCAAATTATTTCAAATCGTCACATATTCATCTTCATCCAGGGGCAAAATGGTTATTTTTGTGCATTTATTAATTTTCTAAAATTTAATTGAAAATTTCTATGTTATTTTGTAGGAATTTAAATTCAAGTACAAGTGGCTTCATGAAGATATATGCATGCAAAAGAGTGAATATAAAGGAATGGAGATGGAAATAATTCATTTCATGGATCATGGAGGACCTCACCTACCCACATACCTTCATGTACAAATTAGAGGCTAATGCGCATGCAAATAGAGTTTAAAGCTTCATGCACATCTAAATGAGGATTAATTGAAGCTAATGATAACTTGGCCACCACACTTCCTAAGAAGGTCGTTTGGATAGTTCCCAAAAAGTGAATTAGGGTTTTAAAACATGTATAAATACCCCATATCTTCATGTAACCCTCCTCTCTTCTTTAGTCTCTCTTAGGCTCTCTTCTCTTAGTTAGTTTAGATCAAAAATAAAAATGAGAGCTCTCTTTCTTTTCATGGCTATTTAGCCATTTTATTTCATGTAATTTTTTTATATACAATTCAATACATGCTCTTTTCTTTTACATGCGTCTCTTCTTATGTTAGTAGTGTAGTTTACTTTTCATGCAAGTAGATTAGTGTTTATTTCTTGTTAATTAGTTTTTCTTTTCGTTTTGCTCGCTTTTTCCTCTTGTTTATTTTATGTTGTTTTCTACATTTGTTGATTTGATAACAAATGTGAGAACCTAATCCCTTCAATTTAGGGGTAATGAAGCTCTCTAGTATGTAGATGCAACATTTTGATATTTATGTTCTTTTTAGTGCTTAATGGAAACATTTAAAGTGGTTTAATGTTGTTGTTTAGCTTTGAATTTGATAGTCTATATTGTTGACACTAAATAGGCTATGCCTAAACAAAATAACACAAATTGCCTCTTCATCTAAATATGATTATGGCAAAGAAGTGAATGTTGAAATTTAAATTCGATGGCCTATATTTCTAAACAATAGTTAATAGGCCATGCTTAAAATAGATTTTGCTTTCAACTTTGTTGTCATATTTCATGAGAATTAAATGTGTATTAGTGGTTGTGTTATAGTTTGACGGTTTATATTGGGTTAATTAATAGCACAAATATACCATACTTATGATAAGCACATCAACTAATCTCACTAATGACTAAAAGAGGGATCATAACTTCATTTTGTTGATTTATTTGATCTAGAGAGTGGAAATTACCTATAAATTGTCTTCTACTCTCATATTTTTTATCACTTTCTTTTTGTTAATTTTCTCATTTTCTAGTTTAATTCACTCTCGACTTTCGTATAATTTGATTGAATAGGAAATTTAAAATCAACAATTCCCTACGGATTGACCTGTACACACTACTTACTAACATTTGTATGCCGTGCGCTTGCGGTAAATTTTATTATAAATTCGTTCGACGATTTTCTAACTCGATAGAATTTCTGTCGATGAACAAGTTTCTGGCGCCGTTGCTAGGGAATTGCTTTGATTTTTTATTTCTATTCTTTGGATTATTTTAGTTTGATTTTTGTGTGTTTGTTTGTATTTAAAAAAAAATTGAAAAATTTGTGTTTGTGTGTTTATTTTGTGTGCATTTGATTTGTGTGAGTGTAGTTGTTCTATTTGTTTTCTATTTGCATTGCATATCCTAAAAAAACCATACACAATTTCAAAAAAAAGAAAAGAAAAGAACATTGCATTTCATTTCATTTTCAATTGAGTTTACATTGCAATTTCTTTTCATTTCATTTTACAATTGCATTGGGTTTTTCCATTTTCAAAACACTGCACTTCTCTTCCCTATGCACATTCAAACTTCCTATTCACTGCCTTGGTACAGACATTCCAACAACAATTCGCTGCCTTCTACCACAACCACACAACCACTTCATTTCACCATCTTCAAACAACTGACCACAAACACCATCTTCAAACAAAGATCATTACACAATACTGTTGTTCAAAGACATTACAACAACCATTCACAGTCAACACACACAATCTCCTCCATATCAACCACTACTAGACTCTTTCCCTGCCCCCCTGCTGCCACCAGAGCACAGAAAACTTACAACTGATTCATAACTCCAAAGTACTTCACTGTCTTCAACTACCAGACTCCTTCCCATCCAGCACCATACACCATCACCTGTGCACACAGTGGACATTCATTGATCCAACCACAAATACTCCTTCAAACATCTCAACTGCCTCTACAAAACAATCAGACCATCCACTTCCCTGCATCATCTGTACCTCACTACAAGCCATTACATTCTGCCTCCCTGTGTTGTGATACAACCTCACTATCAACAAAATTGTGCATTCACAACTGCACTTTCATATTCAAATCCCCCTTTTAACAACTTCAATCCTACCCACTGCCACTGTCCCATCCACACTGCAAAGTCCATCATTCACGCAACCACATACTGCTGTCAACTATACACCAGACACTTCAGTCCTCCAGTTCACCTCTTGCTATCCCACTTCAACTCCTTCAAACATAACACCTCCACCAAACCACCACTCTACAAGCACTCTCCATATCATCTCATACTTCTACTTCCTTCACAAAGCAACTTCATAAAAACTTCCCTGACCAAAAACACCATCTTCTTGCACAAAACCACTGTCACCTATCTCTGACTACCACACCTTGTTTCAACTAAGTCGCCGCAACCAACAAACCCACGAACAACTCGCCGGCCTCCACTGACAATCACTCCAACCCGCCGACAATCACTCCACAAACAACCCACCACTCCACTGACAATCACTCCAAACTCGTAGCATCGTTGCCTGACTTGTGACAAACAACCCAAATACAAGTCGCCTGACTCACATCGAACACAATTGCCAAATCGACAACTACACCTCAAGTAAATCTGCTCGTTTTGTAAATTTGATTTGTAAATTCGATTAAATTAGGTGCGAGGTTTGGTAGATTTAAGAAATTGGTGATCTGCTCGCGCGAATGTGTTTGATTTATTTGATTATGTTTTATTTGAGTAAGATAAAGGGAATGTGTTTACTATGTTTATTTGAGTTTGGGTCGGGCCCTAGAGTTTAAAAAAAAAGCATTTTTTTGTGTGTGTTAAAGCTTTCCTTTTTTTTTAATTTCTTTCAAATTAAAAAAAATTGTTGAATTTACTTGTTTTTTTTGTTGTGTTCATTTTTCTTTTTGATTTTGGTTTTGTTTCTTCATAAAAAAACAAGTGTTTTAGTTTCTTTTGTTTTGGCTTTCACTTGTTTTAGTTTTTTTTTGATATAAAAAAACCTTGTATATATCTTGTTTTTATTTTCAGTTTGCCAAAGCAGATTGGAAAAGTTGCTTGCTTCGCTTAGCTTGCCAAAAAAATAACTGCTTACTTGCTTGTAAAAAAAATTGCTGCTTTTAACCCATGTCTATTGTTTTTATCAGCCTTGCATTGTTGTTTGCTCGCATTTTTTTTTAAATTTCAAAAAAAAAATTCATTCACAGTTGCTTTATTAATACACGTTTAATTTCTGCTTTGCATTTCATCATAGAGTTTTGATTAATAATAACGATTAGAAATCAATAACACTTAATTGTATATTGACAATTTGTCTTCTTTGAACAATTTACTTTCTTGGTGTCTAGGCTACGGCAGAGCAATAATCAGTTATAAATATTACAGTGATTCGTAACTATTATACTGAATTGTTTCTCTAAAGGTACTTAAACTTTTGGGTGCATTGCTACGGTGATTCGTGGTGCACCGGTAAATCCTGTTCGTTACCTGGCTGAGAACTATCTTGTGAATTAAGACAAAGTGTGATTATACAATTTTGTGTTAGGAGCTACTTAGGATAAATAATTTGTAATTGAAACCTTGCATTCATTTAGTTGCATTAGTTCATGCATATTTAAAAAAAAATTTAAAATCCAAAACTAAAAAATTATAAATATTTCTTAACTTAGTTTTTTTTAAATCCTTTCTTTTGAAATTTATTTTTCAATCAAAAATCAAAAATCCAAAAAAAATTGAGTTAGTTTTTTTATAAAAAATAAAAAAAATATAAAACCTTTTAAAAAAACCCAAAAAATTTGAAAATCCAAAAAAAAAATAAAAATCAATTTTCCGTTTTGAAAAATAAATTCTTTTTGTAAATATTGTTTCTTTATAAAAAAACCCAAAAACATTCCTGAAAATGTCTGAATTTCCATATTCACATGAGTTCTACGATAGTTGTGAAAATCAATATAATCCTTATAATTTCACACCAAATTCTTATGGATATTTCAACAACAACTATTGTTTAAACGATTAAAATTTTGAACCACAAAATTTTCAAAATGATGACCAACCTTCAAATCTTGAAAATAACATTTCTTCTTTACTAGAAATCTCTACACAACAAAATCAAATGATAAATGATTTGTGTAATTCTTATTTGTGTGATAACTCAAGTCAAAATTTTCAAAGTAATCAAGATTTGAATTCACTTCAAAATGCAAATGATATCGAGTATAATCCATGCCAATTTAATTTTGAACTCCAAAATGAATTTCAAATTCAAAACGAAAATGTGATCCACTTTTCAAATAATTTTGGCAATGGTAATAATCTCCACTACGATACGAGTGAATTTTTTTATTCTCAACAAATCCAAATCGAAAATTCTCTAGTTAATAACTATAAATTTGATTTTGTTAAACAAATGGACGAAATCTACAATGATCACATGGATTTGTTGTTCGAAACATATATGAAATAACGTGAGAAACAAAACCAAATCCCAACATGTGACAAGTCAAATGATAATCCATCTTTTACCCAAATCGACGATTTTCAAATAACAACTTTTGAAATTTAAAATGAAAATCTTAACGAAGTTGTTGAAAATTTGGTAATTGACTTGGATTTCAGTTCTTTTGAGGGTAAGAAACTCGATTTAAGAGTCGATCTACCTTTTTCCGATTTTGAAAATTTGAACACAACAACTTTGGATTTAGAACTTGACACATGCAATGAAGTTGTTGATAATTCAATAAAGGAAGACGAATTCAATGAACACGATTTCTTTGGACTTTTTGAAAACGAGTTGTCGAATTCTGAAAGGGAAATTTAAAACACCATTTTGATTTTGAAATCGATAATTTC
Organism: Allium fistulosum; assembly: GCA_030737815.1. Classification (NCBI taxonomy): domain Eukaryota; kingdom Viridiplantae; phylum Streptophyta; class Magnoliopsida; order Asparagales; family Amaryllidaceae; genus Allium; species Allium fistulosum. Next base: position 761,510,667 of record CM060903.1, on the reverse strand, counting down.
AAAAAAGTCAATGATGAGTTTGAATTTCAATTTGGTGAGAATAAACTTGAACTTCGACCAATTTTTCTATCTACCCTAAAATTCATCGAAAATAAAACAACTCGTACGATTTTCAATAAAACGACATTTGTTTTTCCAAATCAACATTCAATTTTGAAATATTTTACGATTTGGTTTTCCGAGCTTAAGCTGTGTCTCGTATGCTTGACAAGACAAATGAATCGGTCTTTGGAAGACCGTTTCATTTACGTTTTGACAATATATTTTCTGATCTCGTGTAAATACTGCTCATTTTCATGTAATTATAGGTCATTTTTATTTTTCTCCTTTCACTTGAGATGACTGTGGGGAAACAGTCAAGATCAAGTGTGGGGGGAGACTCATCTTTATTTTTAAAAAAAAATCTCAAAACCAAAAAAAATATATATATTTTTTAAGCATTTTGATCTATTTTTAAAGAAACACTATAGGATAAATATATGGTTTTGGTAAATTAAATTGAAATTTCTGAAAAATTTATTTGTCTCAACAAAAATAAAAATGAAGTTTGATTACAAATAACGATGGTTTAACTAGTATATATGAAGGTTCATACGTGTTAATTATGAAATATCCTAATTGAAAATCTTTGTTTTAAAAAGTGGTGAATTCGAATAAAAGGATATAACATTTTTATTGTCTTCTAAGTTAAATGGTGCTAAGATGATTTTACAAAACTCTCTCTTCAAAAAATAAACAAAACAAAAACCAAAAAAAAATTATTGTATATATGTATGTATTTTTCTTAATAAACACCTAGAGTCATGTGTTCACACTCGTGTGTTCACTCGCCATGCTCTTTAACCTTCTCATGTAAACCCGAAAGGCAGTGCACGATCGTTATATCTGGCCTCAGTTTATCTGAGTTAGGTGTATGTATATAAAAATTCTTTCTAAATAAGGCCTATAGTCGATAAGTGTTCACACTTGTGTGTTCACTCACGCTCTGTATTCACCTCACATAAATCCGCAAGGCAGTGCACGGGTAATATATATGGCCTCAGTTTATCTGAGTTAGGCATATGTAAATAAGGTTAATATCAGTAAAATTTTCAAAAGAAAAAATGGAGAGAGTAAGAAAATGAAATCCAAGCACTATTTTAACTTATTTGATTTGACTTGTTATTGAAAAGAAATGAAAATACCACTTTGATAAACTTTGATAATCGACTGAGGATCTATTTCATAGTTACACTGTGTTATCAACCAAAACAACAAGTTAAACTATAGTATATTTGCTTTGATAACTTCGTTTTTATTGGAAATTTTGATGATTAAATGGCTTAAATTTTCAAGATAGTGAACGAAACCTATATTTAAATTATTTCTGTCGATTTAAAAGTGAATCCTTCATTGTAAATATTTTCAAAAACTCACATTCATCTCTTTGTAAATAAATCTTGCATTTTGTAAATATTTTCATCCTGCATTTGGATTTTGTGGGTAGTATCCATTGAAAACTCTCACGAGACAACACTCATCCTATTGGGGACACCCAGAGGTTTAACGGCTTGTTGCATACACTCAATGCAATCGTGTTCCCTACGAAAACGGATTTATCTTAGTTTTTCTTTATTCGAGGACGAATAAAAAGATAAGTGTGAGGGTATTTGATGTGCATGTAAATGTGCATATTTTTACCACCATATTTAATCTATATAAATTAAATAAATGATCATATTGGGTATTTTAACTTGTTTGAACCAAAATTCAAATTATTTCAAATTGTCACATATTCATCTTCATCCAGGGGCAAAATGGTCATGTTTGTGCATATATTAATTTCCTAAAATTTAATTCAAAATTTCTATGTTATTTTGTAGGAATTTAAATTCAAATACATGTGGCTTCATGAAGATATATGTATGTACAAGAGTGAATACAAAGGAATGGAGATGGAAATAATTCATTTCATGGATCATGGAGGACCCCACCTACCCACATACCTTCATTTACAAATTAGAGGCTAATGCATATGCTAATAGAGTTTAAAGCTTCATGCACATCTAAATGAGGATTATTTGAAGCTAATGATAACTTGGCCACCACACTTCCTAAGAGGGTAGTTTGGGTAGTTCCCAAAAAGTGAATTAGGGTTTTAAAATATGTATAAATACCTCATATCTTCATGTAACCCTCATATCTTCTTTATTCTCTCTTAGGCTCTCTTCTCTTAGTTAGTTTAGATAAAAAATAAAAAGAGAGCTCTCTTTCTTTTCATGGCTACTTAGCCATTTTTATTTCATGTAATTTTTTTTATATGCAATTTAATACATGCTCTTTTCTTTTACATGCTTCTCTTCTTATGTTAGTAGTGTAGTTTACTTTTCATGCAAGTAGATTAGTGTTTATTTCTTGTTAATTAATTTTTCTTTTCATTTTGCTCTCTTTTTCCTCTTGTTTGTTTCATGTTGTTTTCTACATTTGTTGATTTGATAACAAATATGAGAGCCTAATCCCTTCAATTTAGAGGTAATGAAGCTCTCTAGTATGTAGATGCAACATTTTGATGTTTACGTTCTCTTTTAGTGCTTAATGAAAACATTTGAAGTGGATTAATGTTGTTGTTTAGCTTTGAATTTGATAGTCTATATTGTTAACACCAAATAGGCTATGCTTAAACAAACATAACACAAATTGCCTCTTCATCTAAATATGATTATGGCAAAGAAGTGAATGTTGAAATTAAAATTTGATGGCCTGTATTTCTAAACAATAGTTAATAGGCCATGCTTAAAATAGATTTTGCTTTCAACTTTGTTGTCATATTTCATGAGAATTAAATGTGTATTAGTGGTTGTGTTATAGTTTGATGGTTTATTTTGGGCTAATTAATAGCACAAATATACCATACTTATGATAAGCACATCAACTAATCTTACTAATGACCAAAAGAGAGATCATAACTTTATTTTGTTGATTTATGTGATCTATAGAGTGAAAATTACCTCTAAATTGTCTTCTACTCTCATATTTTTTTATCACTTTCTTTTTGTTAATTTTCTCATTTTCTAGTTTAATTCACTCTCGACTTTAGTATAATTTGATTGAATAGGAAATTTAAAATCAACAATTCCCTGTAGATTGACCCGTACTCATCATGAATTAACATTTGTACACCGTGCGCTTGCGGTAAATTTTATTATAAATTTGATCGACGGTTCTCTAACTCGATAGAATTTATGTCGACGAACAGCCATATAATGCCTCATACGGTGCTATACCGATACTAGATTGATAGTTATTACTATATGCGAAATATTCCAAATGTAGTTGATTATCCCACGAGTCTCCGAAATTGAGAATGCATGCTCGCAAAAGATCCTCTAATATACGATTCACCCTCTTAGTCTGCTCATCATTTTGCGGGTGATAAGTTGTACTGAGATGCAGCTCAGTCCCCGATGCCTCTTGCAAGCTCTTCCAAAACCCACCAGTGAATAAAGGGTTTTCGTCACTTGCAATGCTCTTTGGCACACCATTGAATTATATAACCCATTTCGCATACAATTCGACCAGTTTGGGTGCCATTCTACTAGACCTAATGGGTATGAATCAAACACTCTTCGTCAATCTATCAACTATGACCTAAATGCTATTGTACCCTGCTCCGGTCCTTGGAATCCATCTATAAAGTCCATTGATACTTGCTTCTATTTCCACTTGGGAACTTCAAGTGGTTATAGTATCCACTTGGCTTCTTTTGCTTTGCCTTCACCAATTGGCAATTCATACACTTTGAGATGAATATTCCGACATCCTTCTTCATCCCTTCCCAATAATAGATCCGCTTCATATCACGGTACATCTTACTACCACCTGGATGTATAGTCAGTTTAGAGTGGTGGCACTCTCATAGCACCTCATTTCGCAATCCATCAACAACAAGAACAAACAATCTCCCATCCTAACGAAGAAACCATATCGGTCGAGTCCATACTGCTTCATCTCCTTAGATTCTACTCCTTTTTCTATTTGGCATCCCGCCTCTGACTAGTAGTGATCCATTCAATTAAAGTGGTCTGATGGTTAAACTCGCTAGCAACTTAGGCTCCAACTCGCAATGATATCGGTAGTCATAACCAGCAATATACTCTAACTTCTTATATTCTAGGAACATCGCTCCTAAACTGACATGTCTTATACTCAATGCGTCGGCGATTGCATTTCCCTTACCAGGCATATAGATAATGCTAAAGTCATAGGAGGCTAAGAATTCTAACCATCGCTGTTGGCGAAGGTTGAAATCCTTCTGGGAAAAAAGGTACTTCAAGGATTTGTGGTCCGTGAACAGCTCAAACCTTTCTCGTAGTAGATACTGCCTCCAAACCTTGAAAGTAAACACTATTACCGCAAACTCCAAATCATAAGTCGGGTACTTCTTATGATGCAGTTTCAGTTGTTAACTAGCGTATGAGACCATGTTTGCCTTCTACATCAACACCATACCTAGTCCAGTACCACATGCGTCTATGTATACTTCAGCTCCTCATTCCTACTTGTAATGGTCAATATTGGTGCATTATCAACCTCTCCTTCAGACTTACAAATGCATGCTCACACTTCGCATCCCAAACAAAAGTCTGATTCTTCTTCGTTAAATTGCTCAACTACACTGCTAACTTCGAGAAGTCCTTGATAAAACATTTATAATATCCCGCCAATCCTAGAAAACTTCTCACATCAGTAGAATTCTTGGGTTGGTTCCAATCCTAAACACCTACCACCTTGCCAGAATATACTGCGATGCCTTGCTCAGAGACGACATGACCCAAGAATCTCACATCCCTCCACTAGAAGTGACACTTCGAAAACTTTGCATTCGACCTATGCTTCCTCAGTACTTCAAACACAATCCTCAAGTGCATTGTGTGTTCCTCTTTGTCCTAGAGTAGATCAAAATATTATCTACGAACACAAGTACAAACTTGTTCAAGTGGTCCCTAAAGACGCGGTTCATGGGATCAAAAAAGTATGTTGAAGCGTTGGTTAGTTAGAAAAGCATAACTAACCACTCAAAGAGACCACACGGCATACAAAATGTGGTGATCGACACACTCTCCTCCGCTACTCTCAACTAGTGAAATCTCATCGTCAAATCCAATTGGGAAAACACCTTCACACCATGTAGCTGATTGAACAAGTCATCAATACGGAGGAATTGATACTTGTTCTTCTTCGTCACCTTATTCAGCTCATGGTAATCTACACACAACCTTAGAGAGCTATCCGCCTTAGTGGCGAATACAACAGGTGTGCCCCACTAAGATATGCTTCTATGAATGAATCCTCGCTTCAATAAATCATTCACTTGCACCTCAAATTCCTTCTTCTCTTTGGGTGCCATACACCTCAAAGGCATAACTATAGGTGTGGCATCCTTTACTAAATCTATACGAAACTCAATCTCTCTATATGGTGGTAATACGATCACCTCCTCAAATATGTACGCATACTCCCCAGCTATAGGCACGGATGACAACTCGTCATATATGATTTCGAGCAAGTATAGAAAACTAACAATCACTTCATCTTCAAACAGGTAGCCTATCTCTAACCTACACCCATCATCTATCTCTATTGTCACCAATGACCTCTCATAATCCACCACAATTTCGTATTTCTATAACTAGTCCATTCCCAATATAATCTCGAACTCAACGAAATTCAAAACAAAGCAATCACACAAAATAGAATCCGTGACTCGATAAGGCCAAACCACGATAAACCATACACATGCTAGTGGAGTGTAACACCCCGTAAAATCGACCATAAATAAATAATAGGATAAATCAATTTAAATAAGACAGATGTAAAAATGGAAATTTTGCAAAAGTTCAAATTTCACCACGAAAGTTAAGCCGTTGCATTCATGACAAGGTTCTGATCAATTTTCATATATAATATGCTGAAAACAGAGCTCAAACGAAGAAGATATGGGCGTTTGAAGTTTTTTGGTTTAAAATAATTAAAATAGAATTAAAATTCAAATAAATAATTAATTCCCAAATTTGAAATTCAAAATTTAACTGTAATTATACTTGGGGGTTTAGTAAACGTTACAATTAATGTTAACGTTAAATGCAATTAAGGAAAGAAATAAATTAGACAGCGACAACAAATAAATCAACGTTCTCAAAATAGCACCAGTCGACCCCTGACCCATGATCGCTCGACCACTAGCGGTCGATCGGTGTAAGTGCAGTCGACCCGTGGACATAGGGTGGCGGTTAGGGTTTTCAGCAATGAACGTTTCAGATTTTATAGTTTTAAACCGACTTAAATCCGACATTCTAGTGTATTCCAACTACTATAAGTAGGAGCCTAGTCCCCTCAGTTTTATTCACAAAATATTTTAGAAATATTAGCGAAGCTCTGTCAATTCGTCTCTTCGTAAATTCAAAAAACTCTATTAGAGTTTCAAGTAAGAAATTCTATATATCTATCTTTGTTTATAGTTTACTTTCTCAATCTTTTCTCCTCCAAACCTCTAATTTTCTGAATCTAGTGTATATACAAATCCCTGCTGTATATATCAAAAAGAAGAGATCTGAAAGGGTTCATTGAAGGCATGTCAAATCCAAGAGAAGACAAAGCTAAGGACCTTTGTGGGTGGAAATCTTAGTTTTTCTATTTTAGTAATTGAATAGTGTAGTTTGGATTAGATATATGCTTTGGGGAGTTTTGAATTACGAAAACATCACACTAAAAATCCCCAAAATTCCCCCAAAGCGAGATGTCAATTCTTAGGTTGGAATCATAATTGTTTTGTATTGAAATAATGAAGTTCTGTGGATTTTGCAATATATGCGTTTATCTTCTATTCCACTTCTATCCTTTTCCTTTGGATTTGATTAAGGGATTTGATATAGAAATGGTGTGTAAGTTATGAATTCTTACTCGTAGTTTACACTGCCTATTTCTACAAATTGAATAAAAATTCCCTTATTTGATTTTTTGTAAAAATAAGTTGAATAGGGCGTAAAACTTATTTAATTGTAAGTACTATTGTTTTATTCCATTGTTTTAATATAAAAGAAGTTGGAATTGGATTCTAAGTACAAGTCTATTGATTTGATTTTGGAATATTGAATTTATGGTAAAAATGCTATTAATTTATTGTGGAAATGAGACTTTTATAACATTGGAAGATTTGACATTTGAACGTTAGTTTAGGACGTAATCTCTGCACGCCTAATAAATGCGTACTTATATGTATATAAACTAGCGTAAATAACATACAATTATAACATATTAATTGCGTAGTTAATTATGTTAGCAATTCTCATTTAAATCTCCCCTAGAAAAGTAATTAATTAGGTAAAATAAGAAGGATTTCTTAGAAGGCTTAAATATTGAATACAGTGAGATGTGTGATAATACACTTAGAGAACATTATGAAATATGACTAAGTTATAGGGATGCAAGGTCAGTCAAAAGTATATAGAAATCTGCCCAGCTAATCTAGCTACCAGTAGTGTGACTTTGGAGCTGATGTGAGACATCGTCTATAATAACTAACTACAGATAACGTGAGGTTATTCCTAATTTTATAGGGTAAATCTGCCCAGCTAATCTGGTTGCCAGTTGCTACGAATAGTCGGATTAGTCTAAGTCGTCTCCGTGGGGTACGAGTCATAATACGAAAGACCTGCTTTAGGGAATTGAAGGTACTAAGTGGTTATTTGAGGCCCATCTCTTTCTCTTATATGAAGTATTAGATGGTTGGGATTGGGTTTAAGCACGATTAAGGATATCTCGAAAAGGTCTGCTTCAATAGGAAGTATTAAGTGTCTGAAGAGATTTTCGTGCAATGTCAACTTGATAGAGATCTATATGGAGTCCATCTTAGGAATAGGTATTAAATGATGGAGGCCTATCTCAATTGTGGTCTTAAATGGCCAGATGTTGTCTATTTTCCTTTAAAAGGTATTATGATAGTTTGCAACTAATAATCTATTAGCTAGACATGTCATTGTGGAAAATAATTATACTTCAAGGGAACAAGTAGTAGAAAGTATTAACCACTTATTTTTTAGCATCGTTTTATTTCTTATATTTGCTAGGTGTAAAATGAGATTACATATACCATTCAGCAACATAATTCTTTTACATGACGAAACTGATCTTTTAGGTGATAAATACTCCAACAAGAGATCCAACTAAAGTTAACATGATATTCAAGAAAAAGGTGTACCAAAATTAAAGTTTTCAACAAGTCAACCGTCTGGTCAGAATTGTCATGCTAAAATCGAGAAAGTGTACAAGTTGTATACCTGATTTTGGGAGAATTTCTGAGTTTCGATCTATATCTAAATTTATAGAAAATCACTAAATATAATGTTCAAAATGACACTACAAATGTGAGTTTGGAATGTAGTAGAGCATTGTAGTCAGGTTGGAGCTTGTGAGGTCCGACGAATATTTGGTGGTGATGGAACCTAGAAACCATCACTATCGAAGCCATATCATGCAAACCCTAATTTTGGAAAAGGTTTTAGTTATGATGAATGTAGTGGTTAGGAATTGATAAGTATTGAATGGTTTTTTTATTTAGCATGGACAATTGTTTTGTTTGGACTGTGGTATTAGGTATGTTTTCAATTTATTGTAAAAATGTTGTACACCATCTCTCCTCCGCTTTATCATAAAGATCAGTGTCCACTTTGAATTAAAAAAGCACAGACCTATATGTAGATTGAACCACTACTAACAAAGGGTCACATTCCTCAAAATTCATTCTAAAGATTAAGCGGTGCGTTGTTTCTCTAACATTATGGGATATAGGCTTCGACATTACTACTAGGGTGAGAAAATGTTGGTTACAATGGATACTAACAAAAAAACTATTAACAAACAAGCATCGAAGCAAACCAAACTGGTACTTTTAAAACCTAGTTTGGACCAAATTAATTTTATTTGTATGGTTGGTTTGATTGGTTGGTCTTCAAATAAGCTAGATAATATAGCTACTAATATAATGTGAGATTTAACACCTGATTGAGTTCACATTTAGCTAAAGATGTAATGGTGTTATATCATTTTAGAAAATTTCTCTTTTAAAAACAATAACATAAACTTAAAAATGATATTATTAAGATAATAATGTAAATAATAATAGTAGTGACTTTAATAATTATGTTCTTTTAAAAAAGTAGGTTTTATATTTGGTTTAATTGACCGATTCAGTTTTTGAATATTGATAATTGAAACTGACCGGTAATCCAAATACATATGAAAATAAAATCACACTCAATCAGTTAATTATCAAAACCGAACCGAACATACCAAAACTAGATAGGTCGGTTTATTCATCTTGAACTATTAACTGCTCACCTACAGCTAGTGCAGCGCTTCACTATCATTTGTCCCATTGAGAGTAGAACCAAAATGATTTTCTTTTTTGAAGAATAAATAAGAGTGATATGTTTTTTAGTAATGTTGGCTGCTTTATAGTGGGTTGTGCCACTTTTATTAATAATAGAAAACACGTGTTCTGCACATACACAGAACAGCTATATTGGTTTTATAGTGGCCAACCCACTTAGAAAAATAAGCGTAAAAGCATAGGATAAAGGCAGGACGTCTAAACTACTAAATACAATATGGAATTATGTATCATCCGTAGGGGATGAGCCACAGTCATCATCGTCTCACACTGGTACAATGACATGAATAAAATTAGCAAAAAGGGCTACCAAGTTAGGAGCAAAGTCCACTGAATCACATGAGTAAAGATATTTTCGATCTCAGTTCCCATCAGTCAAAATGATTCTATTTTTATCACCATCCTCTCCAAGAGACGAAAGAACAAGTTCTTCCCCTCAACATGATAATATAACCTACGTTCCACACCTTCACCACCAACAAACATATGATAGTTAGCAAACTTAGGAGAATATCTTATTTAGATTAAACATGTACCCATGCACACTCATATGAATTCCACACAATCTCATTATCGGCCGAGGAAACCTTTTAAGGTTCGGTTACAGTATAGCCGCCAGTAACAGTGACATTTTATTTAAGTGGAACACTTATTTAGTCATTTTAATGTGTTGAAGGTTCAAATCCATGACATCTAATACCCAAGTATAAAGCGTTATACCACTTACCATTTGAGCCGGTGATCCTTAATCCTAAATGCATTTCCTAACTCAAATTTTAGAAATCCTAATTCTTGATAGAAATCGAATTTTAAAATAAAAAATCCCAAAGCACAAAAATATTAGAGGAGCTAGAAATTGAGATTTAGATGCATTTTCATTTATATTATGCAATTATGTAATTTATATATATTTATTTGAAATCAAAATTGAAAATATTAGAATAGCATGAGTAAGGAGATAATAGTATATGGAAGAGTAAAATAAATAAATAAGGATTTGTTAATCTTACTTAATTATCATATACAAATTTGTAAGTAAGATTTACTTACAAAAAATAAATGTATATGTTGAGCGAATCTATGTTTCGAGATCCACATATCTATTTATTTTATTTATGTGTAAAGCTTACTCATAAATGTATAAATAAGGGTGTCATTTTTTATTAAGAAAAATGATAAATTAGCAATGTCCATTATATTGAGAAAAGCTATAAATACTTTAATTTTTCTCGAAACACAAAGATTTAATCTTATTAATTTTGGTACTTTCGTATCTTTAGTATTTTTGTTTCTCACTTTAATATTTCTTTTCATGGAATTTTGAGGTTAACAGTAGTGCACTAAATTTATTCTCATGGCCCAAATCATCCGTCAAATTTTATTCTTTGTTTCCCACTTAACTTAGTAATGCCCTTTGTGGACCGTGTGGTTTTGTTGAATGTTTTCCATCACATCGGCCCATTTATAATCTTTTATTTAAATTCATGAAACACTAAAATTGTGGCTACTCACTAGTTTGATTTTCGAACTACGGTTTGGGTGTCAATTAACTACCGAAAATTTTATAGGTTATGATTTTGTCAAAGCAATGGAAGTCGATCTCTTGATTTGGCACTTAAAGTTTTTACGTAGTTATTTTTTTCCAGAATTTTCGTTGCGTAATTTATTAATTTTTTTTTATTTAATGTCTCACAGATATAAGTCCTAAGCAAAAATTATGGCTTGTCTTGGCATAAAATCTGGATTATCAAGTAGTTATTGTAACAGTTTAAGTTAGTCGAGCCTAGATATAGCTAACAGCAAAGTGCGGAACCGAGCCATCAAAACGAATGGTATGCTTAACACTTTTATTCTCACAAGAAAAAAACATAATGTTTGAACCGCGTTCCAAATTTGAAGCCTTGCAAGGCATGCTTCTAATGCAGAAGCTTGCTGCACATGTTCCACTACATGCTTGTGTGTGTGGTTGTATCCTCCCACATATACACATGAGCTTATAGACAAAACCATATAATATTGAAAATTCATCAAACATCGTCCAAGGCTATGATCAAGGGCGGACCCAGCCCTGGGCTCAACTGGGCTGCAGCCCAGGGTAAAAAAAATCAAAATCTTGCCCTAGCCCAGCCCAAAATAGAGGAACTAAAGCCTGCCTCATCCTTTAAACTTTAGACTGCGTACGCGTTTCTTCTCCTGTCAGTTTCCAGAGACATTTCTTCATGCGCGTCGATTCTAATTACTGCAGTAATTTTTCAAGTTGTGGGGTGATTTTTCAATCCAGACGATTTTTCATTTTCTTTCAAATTACTGGAGATTAGTTCTTTGAATGAAAAAACTCTAAATTTTGGGCTTCTCATGTTTCAAATCTCAATCGGGTTGCATTTGCATTACTACAGTCTGCATATATGTTTTTTAGGAATTAGGTTGTAGGCTGATTGATTTTTATTCAATTGTTATTTGCTAGTTTAGCTCTTTATTCATTGATAGTATTGCAGCTTGCAACCATTGATTTTTGTTTGAAAATGATAGTTAAAACAGTTAAAACAATTGATTTTTGTCAAATTATATTTTTTAAAGCAGTTTCGGCCTTTCTAGAAATAAGTTTGAATATGAATATTTTTCAAAAAAAAATTAATTACCTTATTATTTAGATTCATTTCTCTTTAAATAAAAATATTATTTTAGTCAATTAATTTGATTGTTATTTTGTTGAACTTTAGAATTTGAAAAAAGTAAGCTTTGAAGTCAGCCCACCTTGCTTTAATTCGTAGATCCGCCCTTTGGCTATGACGCTGGCTTTTAATATCACCAGTACGTAGGGGCAAATGATTTAAAAAGGACGGACATGTCAAAAACATACATGGAGCAAATAGTTATTTATGGTAAATGCTTAATCAGCACAGACTTTTCAAACATGAACACCAACAAATAAGATAATAGTTATTCATACACACAGCATTTCTTACTCATACAATGAAACTAGGATATTAAGCAAAAAAGCAAAATGATACATAATAGAGCTGATTTATTTTATGTGCGCTAATCATGCCAACATCAAATCCTGGCAAAATCCAAGTTCTTCTTCCCCTGCAACTTGTTGGCTAAGTAGCTCATACTATATTCTCCATGGTTGTACCGTTTGTACTTAGCTGGCTGTTCTTCCGTTACAAGTTCAGGCATTGGAGCTAACTCTACATCATAAGCAGGAGCATAGAATGTGACTAGCGACAGTCTATCTTTCTCGCTGTTTGTAACTGCTCTGTGTTCAACACTCTTATAGCGTCCATTGGAAAGAACCTGTATTAAAATCCATTAGCATGAATTTAGTTTGTTAGAAACGAGGCTGAAGCATCTGTCATGTATAACTTGGTTCCAAATATAGTGCTATAACATCTTATTTTATAAATAATTAGTTGGTTGTAATCTACTTACTATCAGTAATACTATATATAAAATATCCAAAAACACATGTATCCCCTTCTTTGATTATTACCCAACATTATGAATAATCCGGTTTTGGATTTGGTGGCCTGACTCTTTGGGAAGTATAGATTATAATCAAGCTAAATAAAAAATCGATCATTTCCTAGCTAATAAAAGCTTTATAATAATTATATGTGCTATATGAATATCTCAAGTTCATTTTGTAAAGTTCTAGGTTGCATACACACCTCAATTGTATCTCCAACGTTGATTACAAGAGCATTGGGTATGGGTAAAACAGGCAACCAAAAGCCATCCTTGAAAATTTGAAGGCCAACTGAATGATTCTCTTGCTGCAACACTGTCAATGCACTTCCATCCGAGTGTGGGCTCAACCCTAATACTAGGTCAGGCTGAGGGCATGGTGGATAGTAGTTCATTCTCACAGCTTGAACCCCCACACCAAACATGTCATTAAATACTGAAGGATTCAATCCAAGGGTCATCGCTACAAATTCAAGCAACTTCTGGCACAAGCTCCTTATTCTGTATGAGTAACTCTCCACTGTTTCACTGCAATCATTCAATTTTTGTTTTGTTACAATAATATCTGTGTACGAATTTTAAAAAAAAAAAAAGGTTTCGGTACATACTTGAAATGTGGAGGATTTACAGGCCAGAGATTAGGGTTCCTGATGAAAAGAGGCTCAATAGCAAGAGCCATCATATTGCACCAATCGAGTTTCTGGTCCTCGGAAAAGACAAAAGCATGGCCATAGCCGTGAGCTGTACCAGGTACCATTGGGTATTTCTGCTTTTCTTCTAATGGAAGTGCAAAGAACTCCCTAACTACTCTCTCTACATTCTCTAGCATTTCTTCTTCTAAACCATGGTTAATCAACTGTCGATCATATGTTTGTTCAATTAGTTTTGTTCATTTAGGGATCCTATTAATAATAATATATGATATTACTGGATAAGGAAAATGGATTCATGTTAATTATTTATCGCAACTAAAGCATATATGTTGAAAAGTTTGCGAGCTACTATGATAATGACATATGCATGCTTCCAAATGAAACGTACATATGACTATTTTAGTATATTAGTTGCTGAAACCTGAAAGTGAAATATACCTGGAAAAATCCCCATTCCTGACAAGCATCTGCAAGTTTGGCCAATTCATTCTTCATTTCCACTTCATCATTTTTTAATAACTTAGACATGTCAATAATCGGAACATCATGTTCGTATGCAGTACCAGAGTTAGGTAACAACATTGATTCATCAGGTCTTTCATGTGTTTCACGCACGTACCTCTCTGGCACCGCTTTCACTTTAGACTTGTATAATTCTTGTATGTCGTCCAGCTGGCCAACTTTGATTTCATTTGCAGAGACCGTAGGTGCCATAAATAGTTTGATTGTTAATGCTCTGCTTATATGACTTGCTATTACTTGAGTGTGTTTGCTTCGGTGTTCTCTCAAGACAATATATATAGATGAAGTGTTTTGTTTTTATGCACCTTGGCATCTTTGATAATGTAAGAGTTTCGATACTTAATTTACTGAATTTTTAATCATTCATTGGTTGATAATCCTTGTATTTATGCACCCTGCCGTTTGATAGTTTAGGATTGTTTTTGATGCTTTTTTATTTTGACTACATGAATATTAAATTTACGTGTATGATGTACCCAAACAAGGAAATTAAATATTAGGAAATTAAATAATTATATAGGATATCAAAATCACTTTTTTTCAGTCTGATCAAACTAACACATTTAGTAACATACATACATACCGATTAAACTAACATATCTAGTAACATACATACATACCGATTAAACTAACATATCTAGTAACATACATACATACGTGTGTGTACACACATATATGGTATATGTGTATATGTATACATACATACATACACATATATGTATACATACACAGATGTGTGTGTGGGGACACACACATGTAGATACATAAATATGGATATCTAAAATCTCCAGTCTCATGCCAAGCAATGACAGCCTTGTCCCTTTCATGTTCCCATATTGTCTTCTTGCAACAAGAATCTTTGGTAGTTAGCGAGTTTCTGATGCTTTATTATTACTAGTTGGCTTTTAAATTAAATTGTACCATGCGTCTAACATTAAAAGATTTCTTAATGAATGTCTCTCATGGCTTCGTATTGGTGTGTATAATGTATAACAAATACCTTCCCCTTATCATTTGCACAACTGGACGCTATTTTCTTAAAATTTAAGTACATTGCACTGATCTTTATATTTAGCTTTAGTAGTATATATTGTCTAGTTCCTCAAGGGGAAAAAAAAATGGAACTCACTTATCTTACCAATTACAATCTCTTAAGCGTTGTGCTCTTATTTCTATTGACAATCATAATAATCAAACTTATCGATGTTTCAACGTACTAAAAATCAGTCAAAAAACGCTTGCCACCCTAAGTTAAAGCTTTTCCAGTGATCGGAACAGTAACCAGACTAATGAAAGGACCATTTAAGATGATTAGAGAAGAGCACCAGAAGCTCGGAAGCGTGTTTACAATGAACTTGCAAAAAGTCACTTTTTTGGTCGGGCTGAAGTGTCTTCCCATTTTTTTAAGTCACCTGTTGGGTGCATTTCCTACACACCACCGACCCAGGAAGAGGAGACCACCGGTCCAAACTAACTCCATCTTCATCATCACCGAATCAAACCATAAAGCACACCTACCGAACCAACATCCTTCTTCGTCTTCCACCATACTCCTACCACCGAACCAAAGCTCCACCGGTCCACTCATCTCCTTCCACCGAACCAAGGTAAACCGGACCAACTCCACCAGGCCAGATTACATCAGCCCAAGTCCGCCAGCTGCTATATACATCCAAGACCCCTGCCCCCAACCTCACTCTATAAATAGAGGGGCAGAGTACAACAATGGGGACAAGTTTGAGAACTCAAGCACGGAGAGAACTTTCAAACAACTTTCTTTCACTGGTATTAAAGCTTTGTACTTGTAATCTAAACAAGAAAAGAGAAATAATATATAAAGTGGACGTAGGCACATTCTAGCTGAACCACTATAAATCTGCGTGTCTTTTACAGTTTAGTCCCTGCTTTCCATATATTTGCATAAATCACCCAAATCACTAAGAACAACGTAAAATCAATTAAATCCTACGACTTTGAGGTGTTTGTCCATTTTTTGTGCAAACATTTTTGGTGCTTTCACTGAGAATTGAACTCAGGGCTTCAGCTTCTTTCACTTAACATTCTTCCTAACAGCATCGTTCATTGCTTGGAAAGAATGCCTCCCAAGCAGAAGAAAGATGTTAACAAAGGGAAAAACATCACAACTAGCAGTCTTCCAGATCCAGTGGTCACAGACCAGGTGAATCGTCCCCTTCCAGCAGCAGTGCCAGATGAAGGTCAGGCAAATCTGACCACCCCTGCCGCGGAACAGCCGACAGCAATCACTAGGGCAGATCTAGACAGGGTTGTGGCGGACGTGACTAACCGCTTCACATCCCAGCAAGAAGCTTTGGTGGACCATCTCATGTCACGCTTAAGGGATGCTGAAGAATCCAACCGCAATACTGAATCATGGGGAGAATCCCAGTCCGGAGGGTCTCGGAGACAGCAAGGATCTTCCTTCTTCGAAGGAGCTAACAACAGAAGCGGCCATGGTAGGAGCCGAGACCGAGCACAGCCAGAAGTTAGGCCTGAGGAAACGCTTGGAACCGAACCCAACGGGGAAGGTACCAGGCGGAGGTCAACTGTAGCTGAGCCTGTCATACTGCCTAACCACGGAAACGCCAGTGAACGGGGCCGAGCTAGAATCCAGCCCGAAGTTGGACCCGAGGAAGTGCTTAGATCAGAACCCAGCAGGGGAAGATCGAGGCAAGGGCCAGCTGTAGCTGATCCTAACATGCTCCCAGAAGACCAAAGACAGCCAGTGGAAAATATCAGGGATGATAGACGGTACCATCCCTACAGGTTATCCGGACGGAATCAGTCCCACAGAGCAGAACCGAACTCATTCCTGTCTGCTCCAAATTCTGATGAAAGGATGACACGCTTGTTCAGAGAGTGCGTCCAACGGGAACAAAGAGATCGATGGATAGGCGCTAGGGTAACCAGCCCTTTCGCCCGCAATATCGAAATTGCTATCACCCCCGAGAATGGAAGATGCCAACAATGGAACCCTACAAAGGGACCTCCGACCCCATTGTATACTTACAGAGATACACACAGCATATGCTCATGAGTGGAGCGACAGAGGGAGTACTGTGCAAATGCTTTCCACTATTCTTAGCAGATCTCGCTACCTCCTGATTCTGTCATTTACCCCAAGGATCCATCAGCTCGTGGGAAATGTTGAAAGAAAAGTTTATCAGTCAGTTCCGCATTCATGTGGAACAACCCAAGGACGCTTATTCCTTATCCAGTATCAAACAGAAACCTGGAGAGAAACTGCAGCAATACCTAACCTGATTCAATGCCGCAACAGCCGAAGTCCAAGATGCCGATGAGAAGCTTATCCTAATGGCCCTCTGTAGTGGTGTGCATCCGGATACTAAATTTGCTAGAAGGTTGACAAAAGAAAAACCAGCTACTTTACCCGATTTCTTCCATGAAGCCGGGAAATATATGAGGCTTGAGGATGCTGCCATTGAGGGGCAGTCAGGACAACAAAATAAGGCAACTCACAGCAACGCGCCTGCTGTGGCAAGGGACGTTCGAAGAAATGATTCCAAAGACAATGCTGGGGGAAAGAAAGGAGAAAAGCGCCTATATCGGCCAGGACCGAGATTCGACACTTACACTCCTTTGAACGAAACCGTCGAAAACATCTTCCTTGCCACCCAAGGCGAAGTTAGATACAAACGCCCACCATACAAGAAGGAATCAGATAACGCGCAGAAGTCTGGAAAGTTCTGCCGCTTCCACGAATCTCATGGGCATGATACCAATGAGTGCCATCATCTCCGGGACTTGATTGAAGAACACATCAAAAGGAAGAAACTGGAATGCTATGTAAAAGGTCAGGACATGACTCCAGCTCCTACCAATGAGAACCCAAGGCTACCCTCACCGGAGATCGGCAGAGGAAACCGCAACACTAGCGGCTCTAGTCAAGAGAATATAGTGGTCCATACCATCTCAGGAGGACCGCACATCGCAGACAGAAGCGGGAAAGGGATGGAAAGATATGGAAAGTCGGTTAGAGACAATAAAGACTGTGTCAATTCGGTTATAGAAGAGCGCCACCCGAAGCGGAAAGAAAGTGATGACATCACATTCGGTAAGCGTGACCTAGAAGGAAGGCAATACCCTCACATGGATCCCATGGTTATCTCTGCCCGGCTCGGTCCCGCCGAAGTTTACCGAATTCTAGTAGACACTGGAAGCTCAGTAAATATCCTGTTCAAACATGCATTAAACAAAATGAAACTATCAATGAAGGATGTATCTCCCTGCAATAAACCACTACACGGTTTAACTAGAGATGCGAAGATGCCCTTCGGACAACTGGACCTCTTTGTTGAAATTGGAAGTCATCCCCGCTCCGTTGTGCGGAAACAGACATTTGTGCTAATAGAAAACCACTCGGCCTACAACGCTTTCTTAGGAAGGCCAGCCTTGTCTGACTTTCAAATTGTCCTAGCCCCATGGTGCCTAAAGATGAAATTTCCAACGGACAATGGAGTAGGGGAAGTAGAGGGAGACCAGGACGTTGCTCGAGACTGCTATGTAACAGAACTTCGCAACAATCTCAGGAAGGATAAAGGGAAGGGTGTAGAGGTTGCCCTCTGCACAAAAAGTTTGGAAGCATAGCAACTAAAGAAAGCCCCTCCTCTTCGATATACCAGCGATCCTTTCAATGAATTAGACCCCAGGGACAAAGAGGAGGAGGCCACCGCCGAGCCTGCAGAGGCTATGGAATTTGTATCTGTAGACAAACATGACTCGAGTAGACTATTGAAAATTGGGTCCCAACTAAAAGCAGAGTTGAAGGAGCAACTCATCGACTTTCTCCGCCACAACTTGGATGTATTCGCATGGTCACACGCTGACATGACCGGAATCTCCCCCGACGTAGCATGCCACGTACTAAACATTGATCCTACCAAGGCGCCCATAAAACAAAGAAAGAGAAGTATGGGGGCAGAGCGATCAGCAGCCCTCGATGAAGAAGTAAAGAATCTACTTGCCAATGACTTCATACGAGAAGCCATTTACCCGGAATGGATCGCTAACCCGGTACTGGTAAAGAAGGCTAATGGGAAGTGGCGAACATGCATTGACTTCTCCAACCTAAACGGCGCCTGCCCAAAGGATTGCTTCCCACTTCCCCGAATCGACCAACTTGTAGACAGCACAGCCGGGCACGAGCTCTTATCTTTTATGGACGCATACTCAGGATATAACCAAATTCCTATGCATACTCCCGATCAAGACCACACTAGTTTCATCACTGACCGGGGTTTATACTTCTATAAGGTAATGCCTTTCGGACTTAAAAATGCAGGAGCCGACGATCACGTAAGCCACCTAGGCGAGATGTTTCAAGTACTTCGCCAGTATGGAATGAAGTTGAATCCTCTAAAATGCTCCTTCGGAGTATCATCAGGAAAATTCTTGGGATTCATCGTCCATGCCAGAGGGATTGAAGCAAACCCTGAACAAGTCCGAGTGCTAAGGGATATCAAGATACCTTCCACTAGAAAGGAAATGCAAAGCCTGAATGGAAAAGTGGCCGCCCTAAGCCGATTCATCTCCAAAGCAACGGACAAGTGCGTCCCCTTTTTCGAAGCTCTAAAGAAAGACAAAGGAAAGTTCGAATGGACTGACGAATGCTTAACCGCTTTCCTTAACTTAATCGAACACCTCCAGAAACCACCGGTACTCTCGACTCCAAGCGAAGGCGAAGAGTTATACCTATACCTTGCTGTGTCATCTCACGCCCTAAGCGCTGCCTTGGTAAGGGAAGACAACCGCACGCAACGGCCAGTTTACTTCGTAAGTAAGAGGTTTACGGGGGCAGAAGTCAAATATCCTAAACTTGAGAAGCTAGCATACTATTTACTAATCATGTCATGGAAACTGCGTCACTACTTCCAGTCCCATTCCATCAAAGTTCTGACCGATCAACAACTGAGGCAGGTACTCCATCGTCCCGACACTTCTGGGCGACTACTTAAATGGTGCATTGAACTAAGTCAGTATGATATCACCTATCACCCTCGCACCGCCATCAAGGGACAAGCCATGGCTGATTTCATTGCAGAATTCACTACCAACGAAGATAAGGAGCAATTGGAAATAACAGAAGACATCAAGTGGAATCTCTTTGTGGATGGTGCATCAAACGAACAAGGCTCGGGGGCAGGTGTGGTAATAATCACTCCCAGGGGAAATAAGCTGCACTATGCTATAAGGTTGGAGTTCACTACCACCAACAACGATGCAGAATATGAAGCAGTGATAGCTGGATTAGAACTTGCCTTAGAAATTGGAGCCAATTCTTTGTGTCTTCATAGCGATTCTCAACTTATTGTTAATCAAATACTAGGAGAATTCCAGGCTCGAGAAGAACGACTCATAGCATATTTAAGGAAGACCAAGTTACTTCTTAGTCGATTGGACCACTACTTAGTCAAACACATCCCTCGGGAAGAGAACCAAGAGGCCGACGAATTGGCAAAGCAAGCCAGCATGAGAGACGGCGCTATTTCCTGAGCGGTAGCCATCTCAAAGCAACTAACCCCAAGTTTTGAGCAAGTGAATCTGATAGCTGCAACCGAAGAAGCAACTTGGATGACTCCCATCCGAGACTACTTACAAAATGGCACACTACCCAACGGGCGTAACGAAATCAGGAAAATCTTGAGGAAAGCTTTCCGCTACACAATACAAGAGGGCACCCTCTATCGGCGCGGCTTCTCTAACCCCTTATTAAGGTGTGTCGCTGGAAGGGAAGCCAAGGAAATCTTATCCAACATTCATCAAGGAAGCTGCAGAGATCACACCGGAGGGAAAACTTTGGCCAAGAAGATACTCCGATATGGATATTTCTGGCCCACCTTAAGCAAGGACGCCTTAGATTTCGTCAGAAAATGTGACAAATGCCAAAAGTTTGCTAAGATTCCACGGCTACCAACAACCGAGATTACTCAAATGACCAGCCCTTGGCCCTTTGCAGTATGGGGAATTGACTTGATTGGCGAGCTGCCAATGGGCCGAGGCAGGGCCAAATATGCTATAGTGGCGGTCGACTATTTCACCAAATGGGTGGAAGCAGAACCCCTAAATAAAGTATCATCAGCGAAAGTTATTAACTTCTTGATCAAAAATGTTCTATGCAGGTACGGAGTCCCATTCAAAATTATATCGGACAATGGACTTCAGTTTGACAGCGAGGAGTTCGCCAACTGGTGCCAAGAGCACGGAATTCACAAGAGCTTCTCATCCGTAGCTTATCCCCAGGAAAACGGACAAGTCGAAGCCGTCAACAAAATTCTGAAAACTCTAATAAAAAAGAAACTCGAAAAGTCAAAGGGCGCTTGGGTGGATGAACTCCCTACGGCACTGTGGGCCTATCGCACATCTTTTAGAACATCAACGGGGCATACTCCTTTCTCTTTGGCATACAGATCGAAGGCTATGCTCCCAGTTGAAACCATCGTGCCTTCCCACCGTAGGATCCACTATAACCCAGAAGAGAACGAAGAACTCCTTCACATGTCTTTGGATCTAATTGAGGAGAGAAGAAATGACGCAGCCCTCAAAGCAGCAGCCCACAAGCAAAAAGTGGCAGCACACTACAACTCCAAAGTCAAGCACCGTACCTTGCAAGAAGGAGATCTTGTCCTCAAGCGAATCTTCCCTCGCCCCGGAGCACTAGATCAAATCTGGGATGGACCATATGTAATTCATAAAGATCTCCACAATGGAGCTTATATTTTGTCAACAGTGGACGGAGAGGTGTTCCAGAGGGCATGGAACATCCAACACCTCCGTCGATACTTTTCTTAACTTGTACTGCCCATATGAAGTGAATTAACAAAGAGAATCAGTGGACGTAGGCATTTTCACGCCGAACCACTTTAAAAAACCTTGTCTCTTTTTTTAACTTGTCCCTTTATATCTTGGCTGCTTGTTAACTTTATCCTTTTCTGTTGAACAAAATCCTATGCATGTAGCATTTCCATTCAAAGCACTCCACAGCGCAACTTCACCCGGACAAGACCTAACAGGTACTATGCGAATCTATGCCCTCGTCAATGAGACACTTTTGCTCCGGCATCCCTCTGCTGCGGGTTAACTCATTTCTCGCGACGGCCCTTAAAGCCAACTGTAATGAGCCGATTATAAGCCAACGAGAAGGCCGACTATAGCCGAGGCAGCTCATTACGGTGTTCGGCTCACCGGCAACTGTGAACCGACTATAAGCCCCAACATAAGGTGTGGCCAGCCAGGGGCAGTTCACGGTTGACGATCGGCACCCACGCTAGCCGGCCACAGTAAATCGAATAATACCCACGATTACGGGCCATAATGACCCAGGTAGTTACTGTGCACGATCTCGGCTCCGATGTGTCTTAAGTGCGGCTGTGGCAAAAAAGAATTAACTCCCCACGGAGGCGTAAGATGGGTGACAAATGTCTCCAAGACCCACAGCTAGGGAAAGTGACTACAAAGCCCGTTTGCCACGAACTTAAGCACATCGAAGGCCTTCCGTGATTGGAAGTTTTACTATTTCGCATATTTCAATTTTATTTAAGAAACTTTTCTCCTATCCTCTGTAACAATCCCTGAAGCACAGGACACAGAACAGGAGACATTCGCTAATGGAAGCGGAGGCTCACAGCAAGATACTGGACCGCATCCCATACTCGGTCACACAGGACATTCAAAGCTGCCATCTACAAGCAAAATATAAAGGGCGGTATTTCCTTCTTTCATGAGTAAACACGTGACTATAATTTATTCACACCTCACGCTAACATTGCAAGTCGTATTTTAAACAAGAACTTGACGTCAAACACAATTTAATTACAAGAATATGGATAGCTATATTTCTCACACAACATGTCAAAATAGCAAAAACATTCAAAAGACGATAGAATCAGCTTAAGTTAAAAAATTACACGTCAAGAATAATGTTGTTTATTACAAGTAACATAATTACAGCCTAAGAGTTACGTTACCATTCTGAGACTAACATACACTACAATGTCAAGTTCGCAAAAAGATATCCAGGTCAAATCATGGAGCCGGCTGCGTTGGAGTTTTATCCTTGTCCTGTTGCCCACCTGTCCGGTCAAAGACAGAATTCATTAATGATAAGCAACCAAGTTAACAGAAATTATAAATAAAGCTTCACACTTACAGCCGGAGGTGAAGCGACGGATGGAAACAGAGTCATCCCTGATAAAGAACCATTCTTTCTTAAACATACCGAACTTCGAATATAAGTCCAGGACAGGCTTAAAGGATACGGTCGATTCCAAGCTGATGTATGGAGACCCCTTCTTATAGCCTCTCAAGTTGTACAAATACCGGATCTCCCGGTTGGAAGGAGGACGCCCATATCTCCTCTGGAAGATGACGAAGAGACTCACTAGAATGGCATAGGAGTTGGGCTGAAGCTGGAATGGAGCTACCTTTAGATATGTGAGAAAGCTGACTACCCAGGCGTTGAGAGGCGAGATGGCACCACACATGCAATGGTATCTGCTGTAGGCAAAATATCCTTCGGGTGGATCATACGGCATCACTCCCGCATTCGGCAATAACATGCGCGCTCGGTCGATCCCGAAAGAGCGAGATATAACATCAAGTTGCTCGCCCTTGAGTGAGCTAGGGAAGCAATCAGGAGGCAAGTTAAGAAGTTCCCGAGGACCGTATCCATCTACCAATGATCTCGGGGTGGGCCCATGACGGGAAAATCCTGGCTGAGCTGGGGGCACTGAGGAAGGCTCTTCTCTATCCTGAGATCTCTTTTTCTCTGATCGGGTTTCCACTCTTTGAGACATTTATCTGCAGACACAAGAAAGTATATCATTAAGACACATAAACTATGTAATCTAGAGTTTCACTGGTGATTCAGGTATAAAAGTCCATCCGGTAAAGGGTTCATTCAACACTCGGAATCCCCGAATTCATTCAGTAAGGCCCAACCAAGAGCTCATTCGGCATTCCAAATATGAAAGCCCATTCGGCATTCCAACTCTCGGGCACATTCGGCGATCATACTCTCCAATACATTCGGTACTCAAAACCCTAAAGCCCATTTGGTAGTACAATATAAAAATTCATTCAGCGGCAAAGAGGTCTCACCTGGTTCGGCTAGCACTTTGATTAGGCGAAAATGAGAGTTTGATTCAGCAAAAGATTTGGCTCGGTTAGTGAGAAATAACGAAGGCATGTGGTCCCTATTTATAAGCAAACCAGATGGCTCGGCATCAGAGACCGGATGGGAATAACCACGCTAAAACAAAGCACGCCATATATAGGCATATGCCCTACTTTGGGGGGCAATTGTTGGGTGCATTTCCTACACACCACCGACCCAGGAAGAGGAGACCACCGGTCCAAACTAACTCCATCTTCATCATCATCGAATCAAACCATAAAGGACACCTACCGAACCAACATCCTTCTCCGTCTTCCACCATACTCCTACCACCGAACCAAAGCTCCACCGGTCCACCATACTCCTACCACCGAACCAAAGCTCCACCGGTCCACCATACTCCTACCACCGAACCAAAGCTCCACCGGTCCACTCATCTCCTTCCACCGAACCAAGGTAAACCGGACCAACTCCACCAGGCCAGATTACATCAGCCCAGGCCCGCCAGCTGCGATATACATCCAAGACCCCTGCCCCCAACCTCACTCTATAAATAGAGGGGCAGGGGTACAACAATGGGGACAAGTTTGAGAGCTCAAGCACGGAGAGAACTTTCAAACAACTTTCTTTCACTGGTATCAAAGCTTTGTACTTGTAATCTAAACAAGAAAAGAGAAATAATATATAAAGTGGACGTAGGCACATTCTGGCTGAACCACTATAAATCTGCGTGTCTTTTACAGTTTAGTCCCTGCTTTTCATATATTTGCATAAATCACCCAAATCACTAAGAACAACGTAAAATCAATTAAATCCTACGACTTTGAGGTGTTTGTCCATTTTTTGTGCAAACATCACCTGAAGCAGATCTTAGCACACAAGAAGTATATAAGTTCAATGTTCCGATTTTCGGTCCTAAGGTTCTGTATGATTTGGGTTACCCTGTAAGGCTGCAGCAATCGACGTTTTTTATTGAGGCATTAAGAGGTAACACGTTGCAAATTATGGTGATCAGATGCTTGCTGAAACTGAGGTACTTGTTTATCTTCATTTATCATAGTTTGTGGTTGCCCCTAGGATTACATTTCAAAATGGGGGGACAGTGGTACAGTAGACCAAAAACACGAGCTCGAGCATGTAATCATCTTAATCAAGGTTCCATATTCCACCCGGCACGCTGGAATTTCGGACATTCCATCCCCGTTCCGACGTCGACTGGGACGGAAATTGATCAATGTTCCGATTCCAGACCAAAATAGCAAAATCTGAAAGGAAAGTTCCAAAAAAGAAGTATGATATTTGCGAGAATATTGAAATTAGTAAAAAGGAATCGTTTGTAAGCAACAAACATGTTAAAAAAAGAGAAAAAAAAAAACCTATAAAGGATCAACTGAACATATGTTTCGAACAGAAGCAGCGAGTTCTAGCCATTTATGGAGGGTAATTTTCTCATTAATACTACGAATTTTAGAATCGAATCGCGATTTTGAAAGAAATCTAGGGTTTTGATGCTTTCATGGAGGCTGCAGAAAGGGAAACGAATAAAGGAGCGAGGGCTTACTGTTGGAATATTGGGGCTGTAAGAAAGAAAACACAGTGAACATGTTGTTATGTTGGGCCTTTTAGATTGGGCCTTCTAGATTTGTTTTTATAGGTAAAAATCAAACAATTGAAGTTACTTGAGTATAACTTGTTCGATATAGGTTGGGTTGATTATATAGTTAACTAATAAAAAACCACTAGAAAATTTTCAAAATCCAGAGCCGAAATTTTGATGAAATTTCCAAAATGGAACTGAAATTCTAGTATTTTTTAATGACCGGGACGGAATGAAAAACCAGAAATTAAAACCATGATCTTAATAATCAGCCAATGCATGTTAGATCGAGCAGTTTGAGAAAAAAATGTTGATGAAGTCGATGCAGCATTTCACCATCTAGAGAATGGACTATGTCCAATCAGTCTGATATCTCCATACTTTCTCATTCCCATACACCGCCGTCGTGACCTTGCCCGCGCACGTATGCTTCAAATATTCACCAAAATAATTAAATCCAGAAGTTCTCCCAAACCCGAATACGATATGCTTCAATAATCCATCCCATCTTTTGCTTTGACACAGAAATCGACATTTGCATGTCGAAGCAACAACGTAACTAGAGGGTGAAGTTGTAAAGCTTCCTTTATGCAACGGTACAAAACTTCCGTTTTGACAAGAAATCATAGTCTATCTTAAGGCCATGTTTTACAATAAGGTTGCTTTGCTCTTCGACCGCTCCACTCCAAAACTTATTGAATTTCAGAAGGTAAGCACCAGTCCAAATTTATGCGGTATAACTCGGATTTAGAACTCCAAATAGCAAAGCAATCAAAAGTCCAGTGATTTCAACTTCCGTAGTAGTTCTTCCATCTCCGTATTTAGAGTCAACCAAGTATTGAAGCATATCGTATTTGGGTTTGGGAGAACTTCTTCTGGATTTAGTAATTTGGTGAATATTTGAAGCATTCGTGCATGGCCAATCTTAATTTTTGTGAATATTTGAAGCTCTTCCATCCCTCGTAGCTTTTGTACTACATATGCCTTCATCTTAGCTTGACTTGCACCACTTAACTTCTCGAGCGTAAATGCCAATAACACTTGCCCCCCAAAGTATGCTTCATAGGATACAAAGTGTACTTTGTTTGACATCTTCCCATGGACTTAACTTCTTTACGCACGCCGTCGCCTTTGCCAAGCCACTATTGTTAATCACACGTGCTTTGGTCCGTCACCTTCTTTAGTTCGGTATGCACCTTAGTTCGACATTTTAGGCGGGTCGGCAAATTTCAGTGTTCGGGGCTCCTTGTCCGAGGATGTCCTACTGAATAGCATTTTCTATTCAGTACTATACCATTCGACACTGAACGAAGTGGGAGCCCTATATAGAAGCTAAACTACTCCCCAACCCGTATGTTGCTTTCATTTTCTTCTCGGCCTGAAAAACTTTGCCTCTTCACCTCCCTTCAGCTGCTATCTTCCCAACTCGATTCCAAGCATCTTCAGATTTCCGAAGTCGCTTTCCATACTTTCAATCTTCATGGTAAGTTTCTTATCATCAATCTAATCACTTCTAAGATTCCTTTAACTCCCTAAGATAAAACCCTACCGGTTCGACAATGTTTTAGGGAGTTATGGTTTTCCAAGGCGTTCAACCATTAAAAAAAGGGTAGGAACTAATGTAGTACTCTTTGTTAGCAGTGTTAAACTTTGTATTCCATGTGTTCTTAGATCAGTTAAACCTGGGGTTTCTAAGCTGTGACTGGCTGGAGTGTGGTTCGGTCATTGTCAATTGTTGGATGGGAATGAACCAAGTAGGAGTGATTAAGCAAGGTTTAGGGATATGGCTTGCTGTATAGCATGGATAAATTTTTGTTGAAAGTAGCATGCGATGATTTTTAACTCTCTATCTTTGAGTGAAACAAACACAAAAACCTGGCTAAAATCATCATACTGTTGATAAGATTGTAACAACCTCAATATCTATAACTATCAAACCGTTTTTAGTTTCCCAGACATCATATGATAATAACCAACGTAATAAATCAACAACCAATCATTCATAATCTAAATATCACAAGCAAATCAGTGGAAATGATCATCACATTTATAGCGGAAAATTCAAAGCCTAAACCGTCAAATTCAAGAAAAAAATTATATAATTGGAATACATAATTCAGATTCTATAATGAATATTGTTCGAAATAAAATAAAGTTTTGATTATATTTTCTATTATATATATTGTTATATTATGATATAAGTAATGTTTTAAATACATTAAATACAAACATGTAAAAAATTCTTAAAAAAAGTATTTAACATCCGTTGATACTAGTGTACATAACTATTAACATGATTTTTCACACTTGATAGATCAACGATGTTGGTTCCCAAAATGAAGATGGATGGACACAAAGCTCATCGATCATTGTGAAGTGGATTGCAAGATGGTACAAGACAAAGCTTATGATTCTAGCTAAGTACCATTGATCTGCACTAACGATTTTTTCAGCAAGCAATCAATGGATTTGGGTCTTAAATCATGGTTCGAAGCTAAGGCATGAAGGTACAGTGGATTGATAGACAAGTGGCAATGTTTCAGAGTGATTAAAGAAAATTAGCATAAGTATATCGATCGGTACCTACAGATCGACCATATATCGATCCTGATCGATAAGATATTTTACATTCAGGTTGAGTTAATATGGCCTTACACTCTTGCCTACATTTGTGGATTTGGAATAGATCTTTCATGACTGAATATATGGATGAGAACAGAGCAATTTGAGGCCCTAAACACTTTCTTCTACGTTGATTCCTTTTTACTGTAGGGAGATTCTATCATTTTTCTAACATAGTCTAAGATTGATTTCTAGTTTGACTGTTGTAGTCTCTCTGGAATATAGTGGAAAATGATAACATAAATGATTAAAGTGAACGTAGGAAAAGCCGAACCACTATAAAAATTGTACCTTTCTCTTTTGCTTTCCTTTCACAATTTCTTATATATTTATCATATCTTGATATAAGATCTACTTATGTTGAACTCATAACAAAGGCTTAAGTCCACATATAAAAACAAATCGGCGAGCATATCCTAAATCGTTGGTTCTTCTTAGCTTCTACGAGGATGTTGACAATTTTTTTACCAACATTTTTGGTGCTTTCACCGAGAATTAAACTAAAGTTATACCTTACTAGACATTTGGATTTGATTAACGTCCTTTAGGAGATTAGGTCATATGGGTTGGAGAAAGGATATTGAAAAGCAAATGTAATGATCCATATTTTACATATTGGAGGATTGTAAAATATTATTTTTACATTCAAATAGATCATATGACTCTATAAGTTTGGAAAATGTCAATTAGTAACATTTCTTATTTTTAAAATTTTTGTTGGACAATTTTGACCCTTAAAATATTATAAAACCCATAACTTTGGATATATATCGAATTACTGTTTGAAACCATTTTTATTAGATTGGGATGATTGTTTCTCTTTTCATAAAGTGGTCATATTAAGAATTAGACTTACCATAGGAGATATGCTTGTTTTAAGTTCTGACAATTTCTGAGTAGATTAGTGGGTAACTAGAGGGTGATTAGTACAGCCCATCAGCCTAATTCGTGATTAGTGTTAATACCATTCCTCTCAACCATCAATAATCATTCCTGTTTATTTCTAATCACCTTCTAACCTCCATTAACCCAAATTAAACATTAAAACCACAATTTCTCTGAGTAAATTAGTAAAATTAGTGTGTATAAGAGAAATTGACAAAAGTGGGGACTTTGGAATTCATGTTGTGACTGTTCTACATCAGATTTGCATAAGAGTTTGTGTGCTTTAATCCAAGGTGAGTGCTTCTACGTCTTTCACTATGTTATGCTTATCTATATGGTGAAAATGTGATTTTTGATATGATAATTAAAATTTAAGTGTTTTAGAACTTAGATCTGATATTAATAACACCCTAAAACCGGATATAAAAAGATAGATTTGGATTTGATGTGTTTTATACCATTTACCACCCACAATTGCTATATTATAGAAAATCATATCTAGGACAATATATGCTTGTAAATCATGTTTGGATGGATTATACACTTTGTTTGGATGTTGTATGACGATGTTTGATAGTTGTATGGATTGCTTTGATGTGTTTGCTAGTTATTTTGCATTGTTAGAATTGTGGTACGTCGCTCGGTCCAAATGACATCAAAGTGATCGAAACGGGACGAATTTGGATATAAATTTGGAGATAAAGTATGTGCCCCAAATTTGAAGTAATTTGGAGTTGAGTGTATATCCTAAAAGTGATTGTCATGAGTGATTGGTAGTGGGAAAATGGTGGTCGGTGGTGTTATGACTTCATGTTTATGGGGGTTTTTGCTTCGGGTTTTTGGAGACTTTACTTCGGGTCAGGCTGGCGGTGATGTTGGAAGTTGAATCATAGACTTAATTAAATTTTGAAGATGGAAAGTGATCGATACCGACATATTCTTGCTTGGTGTTTTGAGCCAAAAACTTCAGGTTTTGGAGCATTTTACTTCGGGTCAGCTTGGAGTGGTGTGGGAAGTTGAGTTTTAGGACTTAGCCAAGATTTTGAGGTGGAAAAAGTACTCGGTACCGACCTGTTTTTGTTTGGTGTTTTTAGGCATCTGCTTTGGGTCTTTGGGACTTTTATTTCAAAACGAGGCAAGGAAAAAGTAATGGAGTGTAAAAGTGGTTAGGGCTGACCTCTTTGCTTTGTGTTTTTGGCATGTTGCTTGGGGTTTTGGGATGAATTACTTTGGGTCAGCATGGGTCAAGTGGAAAAGTGAAAAACTTCAACTTTGGGAAATTTTTGGAGATGGAAAAAGTGGTTGGTACCGACCACTCTTGGTGGTGGTCATGGAGATCGAGGATTCAGGGGCATGCACATGATGTTCTAATGTTCATGTACTATATTCGTTCGATCGTTCGACATTCGTTTTTAATGTTTACAATGCGATGAAGATCGATGATGAAATATGAGGCGAAGGTGCGATGCATCGACATGATGACTTTGGAACTGTGACGAGGTGAGTCTACAACATGAGATGGGCGAGTAGAGATATTCCGAACTTTGACGACGCAAGGCATTTGGTTGAGTACTTCAAGTGGGTAGTAAATGAATGAGACTAGTTATGGGAACTGCCCTACAACACCGGCACTCAATATAACTGAATAATGCGCTACTGACATGCCCGACCAATGTATGATGATTGTCAAGGGGTAAAAGAAATAAAATATCAACGAACCTATCGTATATTTCACAACTTATGGAATAAAATATAATATACATCACAGATATAAAATAGGAGACACAGTAATAACTACGTGAACAAAATATCAGAGAACAGATCCATAGACATATACAACATAGCAAGGGAGTTTATATAAAGGGGGAATAAACTCACATAAACCGTCTCATAATAGTAAAGCAAATGCTCTCTAAGCTCCATAGTTTTGCATAGCGAAATAAGCATAATATCTTTATATAGTACGAGAAAGCTTCATCCTGCTCATCCTCTGTACTACCACGGCATATCACCTAGACCTACTATCTAGTCTACTTATTTAAGAGTACCCGAGATAATAAGAAGAAAAACATAAAACCCCGAGTCGGATAACAGTTTACTGTGAGCGATAAATGAATGTCAAAATACTATACAAATCAATATAGTAAGGAACATGGCACAAGAAGCATACATGACCTATCCCTACATCCAAAGAGTTTGCACATAACATCTATAATATGCTACTCTGCTATCGTCAACAAAATCAACTATGCCCTAAGTACAGTACCGGGTGTCTAGGTATCCACGTCTATATCAAGTGACATCCTTAAAGTGAAAGACTATGGGGAAAACAATCGAAACAAACATAACATCCATTAAACAATCCTCATTATCATTCAATGTGCTTGGATATAAGGAATCTCATATGGCACGATCATAACCCAGAGACCCAATTAAATCTTGATTCCATAGTGCTCAATCCATGCCACTTTGTAAGGCTAGGAAATAGACCCACAGTCATAAGGTCTAGGGTAATCTACGATTATAAGATTTGGACACAGTCATAATCCAGGTAGGTGTCCCCATGCACCCCTCTCTACACGTTCACACAGGAAGCCTCCGAGTGTCTATGATCCCTTTGCACACGCCTTCAAAATGGAACAAAATTATAAGTCCATTCTATCCATATCCATTATGGAACACGGTCATAATTCCACGCACGATCTCTCCACATCGAACCTGCCTTTTCGATCATCTCTTCAGCTCTAGTCATTGAGCCACCTTAAGCAGAACCTAACTCCATTCACCGTCGAGTTACTATCATCGAAGTCCCGAACCTATCATTGTGCTACTACATCGCCATCTGTCCCTAAGCGAACAAACAAACGCTTTCAACACGACATGTAGAACCAACGCTTCACCTCCAGGAAGTTCCATAACCCCTAGCCCTAAAACTTCATGTCAATACCGATCTTAGGGCTCGGTATCAAGATGTACTTTAATTTCATACTTAGCCGGTTTTGGCTTAGTATCTCCCTTGCTCCATTCCCCCGAGCGCCCAGTCTACACATCATCCAACTATCAGAAATAGGTCGTTACCGAGCAGAAGTGCTTGGTACCAGTACTGGGTCTAATACACAGCAAATTTTTGGCTCTTATCCTCTATAATTTCTTCCTTTCTTCGCTCCGAAGCATTCCTTGAAGTTCGAGCTCCTTTAACCCGAAGCACGACCAAAACCATCTCCCATAAAGCTAATTCCTATCGATCCAATTCTACTCGTCATGAAAGAATCCTCTAGTACAAATTTGATGCGACTTGAATCGTAGGCTCCTCTAGTACTCCAAAGCCCCTTCTCCAAGTTTCATCCAATTCCGACAACTTTTGCCATCGATTTGCCTAATTCGGTAACCTCTTTCCTAACTACCTAAAAGCACTAGCAATCCATATCAAAGCACAACGTATAAAACCTAAATATCATCCATATACATCTATACACACATACAATTCATCAAATCATGATATCATATAAATCCTATTCTAGATCTAACTTTTGTACTAGCATGTCAATATGATTAAAAGGAGTTGCAAAACCATTTAAACCCATTTTAAATCAATCTAATTTCAGCCATAAAATGTATAGGTTGTAACTAAAGTTAGAAAATATTTTACGATCAAAATCATGTTAGAAACATCAAATTTAACTATAAAACATGCATAGGATAGTGAAAATTCAAGTATCACTCATCAATTACCCAAATTACCACTTTGATCCTTGAATTCGAGATGAACAACCAAGAATCTGAATTTTCAAGCACCAAAATGATAAATCTACTAATTCCTTCACTAATTACCCTTCCAATGACGATTTGGCTAAGATTAGTAAGGAAAAATATGAGACTTTTGATGAAATTAGTTTAGTAGGAGCTTAAAACTATTTTGGAAAAGATGAAAATGACTTAGATCGGTCCCTACAGCTTTCCCTTAGCACAATTCCTGAAATTCATTAGTGGACCTAAGCATAGGCTTAGTTGATTACCTACTAATGCAGGCCAGCAGCAACCAAAACTTAAAACAATCGTAACTTTCAAACGGTAAGTTCGTTTGACTATTATGATCACTCTACGGAATGGAAAACCATCATCCTAAAGTAATAGAAGTGGTTTTAGACCAAACCCAGCTCCTATCAAAAGTTATAGTTTATACAAGATTTTCAATGTTAAAATGGTCACATAGAAATTAATAAAAATCAAATGTCCCTAAGAGTTATTTCTTAAAATTTTAGAGTCATATGACCTCATATGAATAAAATAAAAATATTTTACGATCCTCCGATACGTAAAATATGGGTCGTTACACTCTTCCTCCTTTAGAAATTTTACCTTTAAATCCCCAAACAAGTCAAAGAATAGTCAACCATAGTTATTCTGCATGCCTAAAAATCATATGCAACCATCAAACATATCAAACAGGCAACCATGCAACCAACTATATAAATAAACCTATTCTAGCATACGAGATACTAAACTATCCTATATGATATCAAAATGAAAGTAAATACGATAAACAGTATCCTTACTATGCAAAAAGCTCTGGATATGCAGCCCTCATGCTCTTCTCGGTTTTCTACGTGCAATTGTTTTCACTCTCACTCCATTGAACCTTCATTAACTTCACCGTCTTCCTTCTAAGCTGTTTCGTATTACGTCCGACGATACAAATCGGCCTACAAGGTCTCGAAGCTTCTGGCTCAATCTTGATATCATCAAGTTGATCCGGTGCAATCGTCACGCCTGAGTCATGCACAAACTTCGACAGGTGAGAAATGTGGAAGACACTATGCACGCCCGTTATCTTCTAAGGTAGGTCCACCCTATGTGATAGGTTTCCAATCCTCTCTACCATTGGAAAAGGACCTACGAATTTCGACGCCAACTTCCTCTTAATACCAAATCGAATAAAATTCTTCAATGGAGAATTTTCACAAACACCATAACAGAAAATAGAGAACTTCAAAACTTGACATCTCTTATCAACACAGCTCTTTTGCCTATCTTGAGTAGTTTTCGTTCATTGTTAAATAATCTCAATCTTCTTTGAGGTTTCCCTAATCATATCTGGCCCAAGTATCGGTTTCTCGCCCACTTCTCACCGACATGAAAGAGCGTTACATGGTCGACCATATAATACCTCATACGGTGCTATACCAATACTAGATTGATAGCTATTGTTATATGCGAACTATACCAAATGTAGTTGATCATCCCATGAGGCTTCGAAATCGAGAATGCAAGCTCGCAAGAGATCCTCTAATATACGATTCACCCTCTTAGTCTGCCGATCAGTTTGCGGGTAATAAGCTATACTGAGATGCAGCTTAGTCCCCAACTCCTCTTGCAAGCTCTTCCAAAACCCACTAGTGAATAAAGGGTTTTAGTCACTCACAATGCTCTTTGGCATATCATGGAATTATACAGCCCATTTCACATACAATTTGGCCAGTTTGGGTGTCGTTCTACTAGAACTAATAGGTATGAATCGAGCACTCTTCGTTGATCTACCAATATGACTTAAATATTATGGTATCCTACTCTGGTCCTTGGAATCTATCTATAAAGTCCATCGGTATTTGCTTCCATTTCCACTCGGGAACTTCAAGTGCATGTAGCAGTCCACTTAGCTTCTTTCGCTTTGCCTTCACCAACTGGCATTTCTTACACTTTGAGATGAATGTTCCAACATCCTTCTTCATCCCTTCCCAATAATAGATATGCTTCATATCACGGTATATCTTATTACCACTTGGATGTATTGTAAGTCTAGAATGGTGGCACTCTCAGAGCACCTCATTTCGTGATCCATCGACATCAGAAACAAAAAATCTCCCATCCTTACGGATCCAACCATCTCGGTCGACTTTGTACTGCTTCATCTCCTCAGATTCTACTCCATCTTCTATCTAGCATCTCGCCTCTAACTAGTAGCGATCCTCTCAATCAAAGTAGGTCTGATGGTTAAACTCGCCAGCAACTTAGGCTCCAACTCGCAATGAGGTATGTAGTCATAACCAGTAATATACTCTAACTACTTCTATTCTAGGAATATCGCTCCTGAACCGACATGTCTTCTACTTAATTCATCGATAATTGCATTTCCCTTACCAGGCTTATAGATAATGCTAAAGTCGTAGGAGGCTATGAATTCTAACCATCGCTATTGGCGAAGGTTGAAATTCTTCTGGGAGAAAAGGTAATTCAAGAATTTGTGGTCCATGAACAGCTCGAACCTTTCTCCTAATAGATAATGCCTCCAAATCTTGAAAATAAACATTATTACCGCCAACTCCAATCATAAGTTGAGTACTTCTTCTCGTGCGGATTCAGCTGTCAACTAGCGTAAGAGACAATGTTTTCCTTCTACAATAACACCGCACCTTGTCCAGTACCAAAGGCGTCGGTGGATACTGCCAGCCCCTCATTCCTACTTGTAATGGTCAATACTGATGCATTTCATCCTCTCCTTCAGACTTACAAATGCATGATCACACTTCGCATCCTAACAAAAGTCTGATTCTTCTTCATCAAATTACTCAACTACACTACTAACTTCGAGAAGTCCTTGATAAAACATCTATAATATCCCGCCAATCCTAAGAAACTTCTCATATCAATAGCATTTTTGGGTTGGTTCTAATTCTGAGCCGCTACCGTCTTGGTAGAATCTACTACGATGCCTTGTTCTGAGAGGACATGACCCAAGAATCTCACATCCCTCCACTAGAAGTGACACTTCGAAAACTTTGTTTTCAACCTGAGCTTCCTGAACACTTCAAACACAATCCTCAAGTGCATCGTGTGTTCCTCTTTGTCTTAGAGTAGATTATAATATCATATACGAACACAAGTACAAACTTGTTCAACTAATCCACGAAGACGCGGTTCATGAGGTCAACAAAGTACGTTGAAGTGTTTGTTAGTCCGAAAGGCATAACCAGCCACTCATATGAAACCAGGCGGCATTCAAAACGCGGTGATCGGCACACTCTCCTTTGCTACTTTCAACTGGTGAAATCTCATCACCAAATCCAATTGGGAAAATACCTTTACACCATGTATCTAATCAAACAAATCATCAACACACAGGACTCTTCTTCATCACCTTATTCAGCTCATGGTAATCTACACACAACCTTAGAGAGCTATCCGCCTTAGTGGCGAATACAACAGGTGTGCCCCATTAAGATATGCTCCTATGAATGAAACTTCGCTTCAATAAATCATTCACTTGCACCTCCAACTCCTTCTACTCTCTAGGAGACATACGCCTCAAAGGCATAACTATCGGTGTGGCATCCTTTACTAAATCTATACGAAACTTAATCTCTCTATGTGGTGGTAATTCGATCACCTCCTCAAATTTGTACAGATACTCTCCCGGTATAGGCATGGATGACAACTCACCATACAGGACCTCGAGTGAGTATAGGTAACTAACCATCACCTCACTATAAGACAGATAGCCTATCTCTAACTTACACCCTTCATCTATCTCTATTGTCACCAACAACTTCTCATAATCTACCACAATTCTGTATTTCTATAGCCAGTCCATCCCCAATATAATCTCGAACCCAATGAAATTCAAAACAAAGAAATCACAAAAAAGAGCATCCATGACTCGATAAGACCAACCATGATAAACCATACACAGGTTAGTGGAGTGTAACATCCTGTAAAATCAACCATAAATAAATAAATTGGATAAATTAATTTAAATAAAATAGAGGTAAAAATGGAAATTTGGAAAAAGTTTGAATTTGACCATGAAAGTTATGTCGTTGCATTCATGGCGAGATTCTGAT
This sequence comes from Allium fistulosum, assembly GCA_030737815.1. Taxonomy (NCBI): domain Eukaryota; kingdom Viridiplantae; phylum Streptophyta; class Magnoliopsida; order Asparagales; family Amaryllidaceae; genus Allium; species Allium fistulosum. The sequence continues at coordinate 761,473,505 of CM060903.1, read as the reverse complement.
TAATTTCCGTATATAATATGCTGAAAACGGAGATCAAACGAAGAAGTTATGGGCATTTGAAGTTTTCGGGTATAAAATAATTTCAATAGAATTTAAATTCAAATAAATAATTAATTCCCAAATTTGAAATTCAAAAGTTAACTGTAATTATACTTGGGGGTTTAGTAAACGTTAAAATTAACATTAACGTTGAATTGCAATTAAGGAAGGAATAAATTAGACAACGACAACAAATAAATCAACGTTCTCAAAATAGCACCAGTCGACCCCCGACCCATTATTGCTCGATGCTAGCGGTTGACCGGTGGTAGGGGCGGTCGACCCGTCAGCACAGGTTGCGGCTAGGGTTTCCAGCAATGAATGTTTCAGATTTTATAGTTTTAAACCGACTTAAATCCGACGGTTCTGGTGCATTCCAACTACTATAAATATGAGCCTAGCCCCTTCACTTTTATCCAAAAAATATTTTGGAAACATTAGCAAAGCTCTATAAGTTCGTTCTCTTCATAAATTTTAAAAAAACTCCATTAGAGTTTCAGGTAAGAAATTCTATATATCTATCTTTGTTTATTTTTTATTTTCTCAATCTTTTCTCCTCCTAACCTCTAATCTTCTGAATCTAATGTATATACAAATCCATGTTGTATATATCAAAAAATAGAGATCTGAAAGGGTTCACTGAAGGCATGTCAAATCCAAGAGAAGGCAAAGCTGAGGACCTCTGTGTGTGGAAATCTTAGTTTTTCTATTTTAGTAAGTTAATAGTGTAGTTTGTATTTGATATATTCTTAGGAGAGTTTTGAATTACGAAAACATCACATTAAAAATCCCCAAAATTCCCCCAAAAGAAAATTTTCAATTCTTAGGTTGGAATCTTAATTGTTTTGTATTGAAATAATGGAGTTTTATCGATTTTTCAATATATGCATTTTACCTTCTATTCCACCTCTATCCTTTTCCTTTGGATTTGATTAAGGGATTTGATATAGAAATGGTGCGTAAGATACGAATTCTTACTCGTAGTTTACATTGCCTATTTCTACAAATTGAATAAAAATTCCCTCGTCTGATTCTTTGTGAAAAGAAGTTGAATAGAGCATAAAACTTATTTAATTGTAAGTTTCCATTATAATTTTTTTATTCCATTGTTTTAATATAAAAGAAGTTGGAATTGGATTCTAAGTACAAGTCTATTCATTTGATTTTGGAATACTGAATTTATGTTAAAAATGCTATTAATCTACTGCGGAAATGAGACTTTTATGACATTGGAAGATTTGACATTTGAACGTTAGTATAAGGCGTAATCTTCGCACGCCTAATAAACGTGTACTTATATGTATATAAACTAGCGTAAATACCGTACAATTATAACATATTACTTGCGTAGTTAATTACGTTAATAATTGTCATTTGAATCCCCTCAGGAAAGTAATTTATTAAGCGAAATAAGAAAGATTTCTTATAAGGCTTAAATAATGAATACGGTGAGATGTGTGAAAATACACTTAGAGAACTTTATGAAATATGACTAAGTTATAAGGATGCGAGGTCAGTCAAAAGCATATAGAAATCTGCCCAGCTAATATGGCTACTAATAGTGTGACTTTGGAGCTGATGTGAGACATCACCTGTAATAACTAACTACAGTTGACGTGAGGTTAGTCCCAATTTTGTAGGGTAAATCTGCCCAGCTAATCTGGCTGTCAGTTGCTACCGATAGTTAGACTAATATGAGACGTCTTCGTAGGGTACAGGTCAAAATACGAATGACCTGCTTTAGGGAATTGAAGGTATTAAGTGGTTGTTTGAGGGCCCACCTCTTTCTCTTATATGAAGTATTAGATGGTTAGGATTGGATTTATGCACGATTAAGGATATCTCGGAAAGGTCCGCTTCAATAGGAAGTATTAAGTGTCTGAAGTGGTTTTTGTGCAATGTCAGCTTGATAGAGATCCATGTGGAGTCCACCTTAAGAATATGTATTAAATGATAGGGGCCTACCTCAATTATGTCATAAATGATCAGATGCTGCCTATTTTTCATTAAAAGGTATTAAGTGGCTTGGGTTCTATCTCTCGCATTGATAACATTAATAACGATGGTTATGGGTTATTGGTTATAGGAAAACCTGCTTTGGGGATTAAAGGTATTAAGTGGTTGTTTGAGAGCCCGCTTCCTTGCCTTAAATGAAATATTGAATATAGTTTAAAATGCGAAAGACATATCCTTATTTAAATTATACTACCCAAGCACTGATATAGAAAGGCTCGAGTTTTTCTATTCACCAAACATTGTTGTTTTAACTCCCTACTTATTACAACACAGGTTAGGGAATGAGAAAATGATCAAGATGGAGATGACAATGAGTGGAGCTTGTGGCAGTAGTCTATTTATCTATTTATGCTATTTTATGATGTACCCATTTGAAGTTAAAAGTGTATTTCTTTTGACATGATTATAGAATGGTTGTTATTGACATTATGTTATTGTTTTGTGACAATTGGAATTTGAAATAAAATGGTAACTGTTTATGCTATTATATTTTATCCTTCCATTGTAAGTTTTTAATGAATAGATAAATAGTTCTGTATTGTTCTTTTTACAAACCAACAGCCAACTTTGGAATAGGTCTAAGTTTCGATGAGCCTTTTTTGGATTGACATTTATACTAGTTTCAGAGTGGGTGGTTACATGGAGCCTCCAGCAAGGTTCATCACAATCAAAGGCCAGTCAACTAGATCGGGTTTCAATCTAAGTCTATGTACCAGTTCACCAGATATAAAGGATTGTGAAGCCTCGGTATTGAACAAAGCATATATAAGAACATCATAAATGGAAAGCATACCTTGAATAACGATGCTCTTCCCATTTTCCTTTGCTGAGGGAGCAATCGACAAAGGTTAATCGCGTAACCTAGGTCTCTGATACTAAATTTGATGACCTCCCTATATCACCGGCTCCCAATATAACTAAATAGTGCGTTGATGACATGCCTGGCCAATGTAGGACGATTGTCAAGGGGTAAAAGAAATAGAATATCGTTGAACCTGTTGTATATCTCACAGCGCATGGAATAAAATATAATATACATTATAAATATAAAACAAGAGAGACAGTGATAACTAAGTGAACCAAATATTAGAGCACATATCCACAAAGTTATACAACATAGTAAGGGAGTTTAGACAAAGTGGAAATAAACTCAGATAAATTGTCTCATAATAGTAATGCAAACACTGTCTAGGCTCCAGAGTGTTGAACAATGGAAAAAGCATAATATCTATATATAGTGCGAGAAAGCTCATCCTACTCATCCTCTGAACTATGTCTCATCTATACCTGCTATCTATAGTCAACCCATATAAGAGTACCCGAGATAATAAGAAGCAAAGCATAAATCCTCGAATCAGACAACAGTCTGGTGTTAGTGATAAATGAATATCAAAATATTGTACAAATCGATATAGTAAGGAACAAGGTACAAGAACCATACTTGACATATCCCTGCATTCAAAGAGTTAGCACGTAACATCTATAATATGCTACTTTACTATCATCATCAAAATGTACTACATTATAAGTACAGTTCTAGGTGTCTAAGTATCCGCGTCCTAAATACCTACATTAGGCGACTTCCCTAGAGTGATAGACATGGGGAAAACAATCAAAGAAAAAATAACATCCACCAAACAATCCTCACTATCACTCAATGTGCTTGGATATAAGACAACTCTTATGGCACGATCATACGCAAGAGACCCAATCAAATCTCGGTTTCACAATGTTCAATCCATGCCACTTCGTAAGTCTAGTAAATAGACCCATAGTCATAAGGTCTAGGGTAATCTACAATCATTAGATCCAGACACAGTCATAATCTAAGTGGGTGTCCCTACATACCCTTCTCTACACGTGCACACAGGAAACCTCCAAGTGTCTACGATATTTTCGCACATGCCTTCAAAATAGAACACAATCATAATTCATTCTATCAAGGTCCATAGTGGAACCCAGTCATAATTCCACTCACGGGCTGTCCATATTGAACCCACTCTTTGGATAATCTCTTCAGCTCCAGTCATTGAGCTACTATCGGCGGATCCTAATTCCATTCACTATCGAGTTACCATCTCAAAGTCTATCATCATGCTACTACATCGCCATTTGTCCCCAAGCGAACAAATAAAAACTTTCAGCATGACCTACAGAACCAACACTTCACCTCCTGGAAGTTCCCTAACCCTTAGCCCTAAACTTCATGTCGGTACCGATCAGAGGGCTCGATACCGAGATGAATCTTCATTTCATACTTAGCCAATTTTGTGTAAATCTCTCCCTTGCTCCATTCCCCGAACTCCCTAGTCTTCAGCATCATCCTTTTATCAAAAAAACAGGTCAGTACCGAGTAGAAGTACTCGGTACCGAGTCCTTTACTTAACTAATTTTTGGCTCTTATCCTCTAGAATTTCTTCCTTGTTGTGCCACAAAGCATTCCTTGAAGTTCGAGCTCCTCTATCCTGAAGCACGACCAAACCATCTCCTACAAAGCTAATTCCTACTGACCTAATTCTACTCATCACGAGAAGAATCCTTTGGTCCATATTTGATGTGACTTGAAATGTGGGCTCCTCTCATACTCCAGAGCCTCTTCTCTAAGTTTCATCCATTGCCAACCACTTTTGCCTTTGATTTTCCCAATTCGACAACCTCTTTCCTAACTACCTAAAAACACTAGCAAACCATATCAAAGCACAACATATAGAACTAAAATATCATCCACATACATCCATACATACAAACAATTCGTCAAAGCATGACAATCATTCAAATCCCATCCTACATCTAACTTTTGTACTAGCATGTCAATATGATCAAAAGGAGTTACGAAACCATTTAAATCAATCTAATTTCAGCCATAAACATGTATAAGGTTGCAAGTAAAGTGAGAAAAAATATTAGTATCAAAATAACGTTAAAAACATTAAATTTAATTATATAATGATGCATAGGATAGTGAATGGTCATGAATCACTCACCAACTACCCAAAGTACCACTTTGATCCTTGAATTTGAGATGAACAACCAAAATCCAATTTTTCAAGCACAAAAATGATAGATCTACTAACCCCTTCACTAATTACCCTTCTAATGATGATTGGGCTAAGATTAGTAAGGGAAAAAGTAAGCTTTTTATGAAATTAGGGTTAACAAGAGCTTAGAACTATTTTAGGGAAGATGGAAATGACTTAGATAAATTCCTACTGCATCCCCTCGTTACAATTCCCAAAATTCATTAGTGACCTAGTATAAGCTTAGTTAATTACCTACTAATGCAAGGCAGCAACAGCCAAAACTTAAAACAATCATAATTTTCAAATGATAAGTCTGTTTTATTATTATGACTACTCCATCAAATGGGTAACCGTTATCCTGAAGCAATGTAAGTGGTTTCGGACCCTACACTACAACAAAAAGGACTTTTTATAGCATGTAAAAACCGCTATAAAAACTTTCTATAGCGATTCTATAATCGCCATAGATCAACATGTTGTAAAAAATCTGGTAGATACTATAGCGTGTCATACTTGCAATGGAAAACGTATTTTTCTTGCCATCTAAAATAGGTCATATTGGTGCAACTGCTTTTCTATAGCATTATGAAACGTACTATAGAACTTTTTATGACGCACTTTAGTTGCCATAAATATGTCGACATGCTATATTATTATAGCATTTGAACGCGTTATGGAATCATCGTGTCAACCTTTTATGACACATTGAAATGCTATAGAAAATTCATTACTATCTATTATAGCACCGTCTTATTGCTATGAAAACTATTTACTCTTTGCAAAATATTTTGTATAGCACTAACATGATGCTATAGTATAACAAAGCTGAACAATTTTTCCTTTTATTGCATAGTTAGAACGCTATAAAAAAATTCTATTGCACATTTTTTGCTGCCATAACATTCAAAGCTTACAATTTTCAATTCTACTTATATATTATAACTCAAAAAACCACATTCATCACATTAACATAAGTACACAAATTGAGTCATAAGCCAAATCACAAAATATATATATGTATATCCATAATATTTCATACATGAAGAATTAAACATAAATATTTGTGATAAAAATTAAACATAAGTACACAAATTGAGTGTAGCATACCAAAACGATACATACTAAAAATACTTTAATGACCGTCGATAAGCATGACCGATTTAAAGGAGAAAGAGTGCGACATCATGTATCAACCTCAAAAGCATCATACAACACCTGTGAAGAAGAAACACAAACATACATATGTTAGTCAATATATACAAGTATGTATAAGTACAAAAGATGCATCGCCAAAGACTAAGTTACTGAAACTATCATAACCCCTATTGAACCTGTTATTGTGATCAATCATGCTTTAAAGAAGCACACTAAAGACATTTTGCCTGTGATTAATAGAACAAAACAAAACCAAATAGCTAGGTAGGTTAGATAAGTTCAACCATCAAATCCATACACCGCCTTCAACACAAACATTGTGTTTGGATCGGTTGAAGACACGCGGTCTAACGCAAATATTTCTCTCTTTCCCGACCAATCAATCAACTTGCATTTACCTTTTTCCATAAAATTCATACTCTATCAATTAAACAAAAAGGTTATTTTAGTATGTGGTTGGAGGTTACATAATCCAATATAGCAAAAAATGTGGTTAGGGGTTACATAATCCAATATAGCAAAAATATTACTGCAAATATGGTTTACAGATGGACAAATATGTAGTTGGACATACACATTATGGCATGATTTCATACAATAGTTCAAGTAAAAAAACTGGAACCTGAAAACATGTTTATACATGGCTGTATCAGGGGGATCTTAGTTAACAGAAAATAACATGGAATATATAGTTAACAGCATGTACAGTTATAGTTAACAAGTATTGTACGTTAACTGTATAAACATGTATAAACATGAATTAACAACGATACTATAACATGGTTGTATTAGGTTCTTACATGGCTGTATCAGGCAAATAACATGTTAATACATGGCTGTATCAGATTCTTAATAGCTTTATACTGCAAAGACTCAGTTAACAACAGTACGTTAATTCATGGCAAGATAACATGTTGCATCAGGTTCCATGTTATATTGGAAATCAGGTTCCATGTTATATTGGAAATCAGGTTCCATTTACTTCTGTTTTCATGTTATGTATAAAAAGTTAGGATGGCTAAGATAATCTTCGTTGAGTTAAGATGTTAAGATAAACGGATATAGGGTACTTATCCTCTTCAGCATTCTCAAAGCAATCTCAGCCCTTCATCTGAACGACTGATATCTGTTCTATTTTTAGTTTAGGATCCTGGGCTAAAGCCCATTATCTTTTTACTGTATAAATACTGCTACCACTTGTATGAACCGTATTCAATTCAGTATAATAAACATTTCTCTTTTTCACTACAAAATCTATTATGGTATCAGAGCTTATTAATGCCCAACGGCAGAGAAAAAGTATATTTTGATCATCTCCTTAGAAAATTCTCATCATTGGAGATTATACCTTTCTCGTAATCAAGCAAATTCCATTCATCTGCCTCGCATAAAACTCACAAGAGCTAGACTGCAGATCTCTCAGTTCTGTTGAACATCATCGAGTCAGATAACAACCCTCACTGTGTGAAATTTATCAAGAAACCTGTTCTTGATAAACAACAGAATCAAGTGTCAAATATGTGAAAGAATAGGACATATGGCATCCAAATGTTACTTCAGATTTGATCAGAATTTTGTCATAACTCATCAAGCAACCAATACTCAGAGAAATCAAAACCCAAATGTCAATCTCACTCAATCAGAGGCAAGAAATCAAGGCAGTCATTCAAAGAATCAGAATGAACTAGACAGTCAAATCAAGAATGATGATATACTACATGAAGAATGGTATCCAGACTCTGGAGCAACGAATCATGTGACAAGCAATTTAGAGAATCTGAATCTTGGAAACAAAGAATATAAAGGTACGCAATCCATTTATGTTGGTAATGGTAATTCATTAAAAATCACTCACACTGGCAAAGCTAAACTAACTAGCAAAAGAGAGTTATACTTAAATAATCTTCTTAGAGTCCCTCAAATCAAAAAATCTAATAAGTGTATCTCAGTTTGCTAATGACAACCAAGTATATTTTGAATTTTTCCCAAAGATTTGTCTAGTCAGAGATATACTGAGTAAGGATATTCTTTTACAGGGTAAAATGCACAATGGATTATATAGGTTCAATCTAGTGCAAAATAGTGAATCAAAGGAGAAGGATAAATGGTGTAATCACTCTGAAATTGATGAAACAATAGTTTTTAATAGAGTTCTTGATACTTGGCACTGTAAACTGGGTCACCCCAGTATGGCTATTGTTAAAAATATTTTGAAAGACAACAATGTCAAATATAAAGAAACATCTTTGCCATATATGTGTCAATCATGTCAACTAGGAAAAAGTCACAAAATACCTTTTAATAGTTCATTAACAAAGTACAACAGACCCTTAGAACTGGTTGCAGTTGATTTATGGGGACCTGCACCCATTAACTCTGACTATGGTATGAACTACTACATATCTTTTGTTGATGATTTTTCTAGATATACTTGGATAGTATTACTCAAATCAAAATCTGATGCAAAGAATGCAGTTATTCACTTTATAAGGCAAGCTGAGAATTTAACAAATCAAAAACTCAAAACCATACAAACAGATGGTGGGTCAAAATTTAAGACTTTAAAAGAATTCTTTTCTGAGAAAGGCATTAATCACAGAATTACATGTCCACACACTTCTGAACAAAATGGTATTGTCGAAAGAAAACACAGACACATAGTTGACACTGGTCTAACACTGCTTGCACATGCATCAATGCCTCTAAAATTCTGGCCAGATGCATTTACAACTGCTGTGTTTTTAATAAATAGAATGCCTACAAAAGTTTTGAGGAACAAAACACCATTGGAATTATTGTCTGACACAAAACCAGACTACTCATTCCTCAAAACTTTTGGATGCTTGTGCTATCCATGTATTAGACCATACAATCAACATAAACTAAGTTTTAGATCTTTACCTTGCACTTTTCTTGGATATGCCACTAGCCAGAAAGGATATAAATGCCTTACCAGTGAAGGGAAAATAGTTATATCAAGGCATGTTGCATTTAATGAAAGTGTGTTTCCCTTCACTAGTAAAGACATAAAAACCACCCAAAAGATTTACAGTGCCAAGAAATATCTACCACCCATACCTGTATGGGAAAAATCCAAGAGTACTGAAAACAGCAAGGAATCAGCATCAAATCTCCAACACACAGTGCCCTTTGAAGGACCAGGTCAGGATGATGACAGAAACTCATATAACAATGAGTCTGATGAGTGTGAGTCTGAAGATCAGAATAATGATCAAGACAATAGACCACTTCCAAACAGCAGTGATATAGCACCTACACAAGAGGGACATCCTATGATTACAAGATCAAAGGATGGGATATTCAGACCAAAAGTCTACACTACCAACATAAACTACAAGGAACCAAGCAATTTCGATGAAGCTGTCGAAAACAACAAATGGAGAGAAGCCATGGATGAAGAATATAGTGCATTAATCAAAAACAAAACATGGAGCTTAGTCCCAGCACCAACAAACAAAAACATAATAGGCAGCAGATGGACATACAAATTAAAAACTCTACCAGAAGGCAACAAAATCAAATACAAGGCAAGACTAGTAGCCAAAGGATACTCTCAACAATATGGGTTTGACTTCTCTGAAACCTTTTCACCAGTAGTCAAACCAACTACTATAAGAATTATTCTAACTATAGCCTTACATTATGAATGAGACATAAGACAGCTAGATGTAAATAATGCTTTCCTAAATGGAGAGTTACAGGAGGAAGTATACATGTAGCAATCCCAAGGTTATATTCAAAATAACCAAAAGAATCTCGTTTGCAAGCTTCATAAAGCAATATACGGTCTGAAGCAGGCTCCCAGAGTATGGTATGAAAAACTAAAAACTACCTTAACTTCTATGGGATATCAGGTATGTAAATCTGACAACTCTATTTACACAAAGCTTAGCGAAAGGTATATCACTTACATACTTGTATATGTTGATGACTTCATAGTTACTGGCAACAATAAGGAAGAAATAAAATAATTTGTCAATATGCTAGACAAAACTTTCTCCATTAAAGATTTAGGCAAACTACATTACTTCCTAGGTATAGAAGTAATTGCTACTGCTGACAAAGGATTCATCCTAAGTCAACAGAAATACATCACTGAAATCTTAAGTAGAGCAAAAATGCATGAAGCTAAACCAATGCCTACACCAATGACAAGTAATTTACACTTATCTAAGCATAAAGGAGAACCATTTGATAACGTAAAGCAATACAGAAGCATTGTTGGAGCACTTCAATATGTAACTGTAACTAGACCTGATATATCTTTTGTCGTAAATAAAGTTTGTCAATTTATGCAGAGACCTCTAGATCTACACTGGAAAGCTGTAAAACGTATACTCAGATATCTCAAAGGTACTTCAAATCAAGGCATCAAACTACACAAAAGCAGAAACTTATCTATTCAAGGATTTGCCGATGCAGACTGGGCCTCAGATTGTGATGATCAAAGATCCACAACTGGACATTGCATCTTCCTAGGTCAAAATCCCATCTCCTGGTCTGCAAAGAAGCAACCAACTATCTCTCGCTCGAGTACCGAGTCCGAATACAGAAGTGTCGCATCAGCAACTGCCGAAATAATTTGGACAGAAGCCCTAATCAAAAAATTAGGGATAAGACTATCTCGCAAGACCATTATCTGGTGTGACAACTCCAGCACGGTAGCAATTTCTACCAACCCAGTGCTACATGCTCGAACGAAACACATAGAGATCGACCTCTACTTCGTCAGAGACCAAATCGCAAGTGGAAAGCTTGAAGTTAATCATCTTCCAGCTTCAAGTCAAATAGCTGACATATTTACAAAGGCTTTATCTCGAAAATACTTTGAAGATCTAAAGAATAAACTCTGTATCAAAGACATTTGCGAAGATCAGATAGAAGAGGAAGAAAAGAAAACCCTAGCCGCAATTGAAAGGGGAAGTTAAGATGTTAAGATAAACGGGTATAGGGTACTTATCCTCTTCAGCATTCTCAAAGCAATCTCAGCCCTTCATCTGAACGACTGATATCTGTTCTATTTTTAGTTTAGGATCCTGGGCTAAAGCCCATTATCTTTTTACTGTATAAATATTGCTACCACTTGTATGAACCGTATTCAATTCAGTATAATAAACATTTCTCTTTTTCACTACAAAATCTATTACGTTGTTAAAGCAAATGGATTTATACAGATTTTCATGTTATGTTTAGTTAACAATGATACTAGGGGGGCCAGGAATACTAGAGAATATAATGGTCAGGATCAGGAAACAATACAATACAATAATGAAGATTCATATATTAAAGTTTTCCCCGAGTACTGAATTTTAAAGAACAGCCATAAATCAAACGACAGATATATTGGTGTAATACTTTAATCCTGGTTCTCTCTATGTTGGCATAAATCAAACAATGGCCAAACGACACATGGTACTCAGTGTGTAACTCCCTTGCTCATTTGAAACAAAGGAATCGGCAAACAATGCAAGTGCAACAAATTTCCTACCTTTCAAAGAGAATACAAATGTGCACCTCTACTACTAGTATAAATTGCATATTGTAATCAAAACACTTACATATGTTTCCGCGGCACATGGTAGTACTTCTCCATGTTTTCTTTTATGCCACCACCTTCCAAACTAGCGTTCATGAAATATATTTTTCCGGGTTTTCTAAGGCCTACAAGAAAGAATAAAGATCAAAGGCCTACCAAGAAATATTTTTTCCGGGTTTTCTTTTATGGAGCGTATTTTAGACACCGAATTTTCATAACAAATAATATAAAAGTCATCTTAAGGACAATACTTATATCTTCAACGAAGTGAATCTAGCACCACTACCTATATTTTTACAATCACATGATACTAATATTGGATAAATGATGACTTCAAACAATTAATTGCAGTATCACTATAAAAAAGCAATTTATAATTAGACAGTAAACTATCATTTTCACATAAAATAGAGCTTTACCATTACTATAATCACTTCTCACTTCTTGTTACTCTTTATTTATGCCTAAGAACTACCAATCAATTTGAGACTGGCTAATACAGATTACCAGATAACATGCTTGCTAATGCACAAGGCAGAATGTGATTATTACAGATTGGGTGTAGGATAGGCATCTGCTCTAGGTTGGTGACTTCCCCCACCCGTTCCCCCCCCTTTTTACTTTAATTGCGCGTCTTGTTTTTAGTTTCAGGTTTGTCTGCTGTCTGCTTGGTCCGAGTTCTCGTCTTTGCTGGTGCTGCTAGTGTTCTCTGTTATCATTTCGTGTTCCTAGTTGAGGTTCTCGTCAGATCTATCAGCAGTCGGTCTTTCTCTCTTGTTGGAGGCTTTATTATGGTCATTCCAATGGGCAGATTAGTGGATCCGTCGTCTCTATTCGGAGTGGTATTGCTGCTGTCTGTTGGTTTTCTCCGTCTTTTTTTCGGTTGATGGAGCGATGGGTGGACTGGCCCACACCTACTGGTTGTGGCGGGAGAGTGGTTTTGTAGGCTGGTTATTTATTTACTCGCTTTCGGCTGGCCTTCTTGGCAGCTTCGAGCTCTTTTGGTTCCCGCTTCTTTTTCTTTCTTTTTTGAAATGTCTCTATGGGAGGCATATGGCATCCATATGCTTCGCCTACTTGTGTGTACCTTTGGAGGAAGGTTATTTCCTCCCTTTTAGTGTTATATATATATTTCTTTTCAAAAAAAAAAAGAATGTGATTATTCAAGATTTAACTTTTCTTGCTTTGAAAATTACTTTTAACCATAGCGAAACACTGCACATAAAAGCATGACTGTTCTGCTATACAAACAGGGCATACATTACAAACTAAGTAGTTATTGTTGTACAATTTAATGTTGAATCGTGCAATAAACAAGAAAGAAAGTAGTTTCGGTGTTAAATAAGGACAAAGTACTCCAAGGAATCTACGTTATACATAAAATATCAATTCCATTTGCTCTTTGTATTTGGAGATCAAAACAAATTGTAATTCAATGGGGAAGAATAAACAAAATATTAGACCATTTATGTAATAAATGAATATACCGGTTATCAAAGTAGGTTGATTCAACCCCAAAATATAGGTGGTAAACATAATTGCACTCCACACATGCAAGTAAAAAGTCCAAATCAGATAAGCAAATTTCGTCGAAATGATTAGTACATCTACTGCTGGTATATATCTAGTTATATGTGGGAAAAGATAAGAGTAAGACTTCAGAAGAACAAAATCTGGAAAAAAAATTAGGAACAGAAAATTTACTCTAGAAATTTCAAGGGTTGAATTTACTATTTGTGTTCATGAAGCTAAATCTAATTTGGATGCTTATTCAATAATTATCCAACCTTGAATGCATAAACATAATTCTATTAGTTGACTTTTATAAATAACTCATGATTGATTTAAGCAAAGATGTGGAAGTTGTGAGCTACGGATTGAGAAAAGGAATCGGTAAACAGGAAGAGAAGGGATCAAAAACTACAAAAATATACATTTGCAAAGAAGGTGCATGCACAAGAAGTGAGCTCAATATGCATGCTCATCTGAATTATAAGGCAAAGAACAACTTAACATGAAAATATGTACAGGTAAAGTATCAATGCAAAAATGCTAGCAGAAATAACTTGTGGAGCAAGTACGATTCTACTTGCTTTATTATCAGCTAGCCTATTATAAGTCATATAAAACGTACTGGGGACTGTAGCTCAATTGCAAGTGTTATTAGAATATTTAACCGTTAACTATCCCTATATTTATATTGCATATCTTCCCCTAGTTGAAAAGTGTACTCAATAGAGGATATTACTCAAAAACAGCAAATAAACAAAGCACAAAGTAACCAAATTCATTTAATATTCACATTTAAGATCGTTCCTTGTTACTGCTATCAATCAAAATTCATTTACTATATGATGAAAGTAAATCATAGGATATATGTCATATATGTCAAATGGTGCATGTTTTTTTTAAAACCCTACCAGCTTGGGTCTGTGCCCTGCAGCAAAAACCCCCAATGGTAAGTTTATGCACCATTAAACAGGAGTTCAATGTAAAATTTATGTTTCTCTTTATTTTTGATTTCGGGTGTTATGTTTTTAGTTGGGCTAAAAAGATGGTTATTTGCAACTCATTTTTGCAAACTAAGTTTCATTTCAGTTTGCAAAAACTGAGTTGCAATTTGCAACTCAGTTTGCAATTGAGTTGGAACAAACTGAGACGCAAATTGCAACTCAGTTTGCAATTGAGTTGGAACAAACTGAGTCGCAAATTGCAACTCAGTTTGCAAACTTAAATGAAACTCAGTTTGCAAAACTGAGTTTTCAATTTTGCAATTGAGTAAGTTTTGCAGCAGAGTTCGGTTTTGCAACTTAGTTGCAAAATTGAATTGCATTTTGCTGTTCAGCTGAAGGACAGTTATAATACTAAAATATAATTCAATTGCTTTGCAAAATAATCATATACTCTACATAATAGAATGATAAAACCTTTAATGAAAAACGAAGGACTGTCAATTCAATTGACCCACATTTAATGTATGCCAATGTTTCAAATTCTTCCCTATTACACATGCAAGTGCCTAAAATATATAGATGCTATAACAATCTCATAGCTACGTCTACCTTGGTTATGTACACTAGTGATCTGAATAAAGAATAACTATAGTTCAAGTTCCTTAATAAAAATATATACAAAGCAAAACAACCAACACATGGAATATTTTAAATGATGAAGTATTAAAATTAAAAAAATATACCTTCACATTGCATTCTTCAGCAACTTCGAAATAATCTCTGAATCATAATCATTAGCATCTACATAGGTACAACATGTGTCCTAGTGGATCCCCATCTTGCATTTGCCTGTCACATCCTAGTCACCATTGTTGCAGCCTCATCCTAATTCCAATGGTAAAATATTGTATGGCCTGGAACAATAAACAATCAATATATATATGTTTTTGGATAACATACAAAATTACAGTGATAAAAATATTTATATATAAGCCACTGATAATAAAACAAAAAATAGCAGAGCTGGTAATAAAATGCTTGGAAATTTTTATAGGACCGATATATTTCATAATTTTCTTTGATGGCATAATATACGTTGAATTAAGTTGGCATATTAGGCTGAATTTAGAGAGAAATCTGAAGGTTGAATTGCTGCTACTACTAGTAATTTTTGTAAACTTATTTAAATTTTATAAAACTTAATTAATTTTAATAAAACTTGTGCAACTTTTAGAAATTTAGTTAAACATTTGTAAAACTTGGTTAATTTTTAGAAACTTAGTTAATTCATTGAATTTTTATATAACACAGTTTTCATGAACTTATTTAGTTTTTATAATACTTGGTTAACTTAGTTACTTTTAACATAATTAATTATTTTATAAAGTTATTTAAATTTATAAACTTAATTATTTTTATACTAGTTAATTTTCTTAAAACTTAATTACTTTTCATAAACTCGGTTATTTTTATAAAACTTATATATTTTAAACTTAATTAACTTGGTTAATTTTCATAAAAATTAGTTAATTTGTATAAATCTAGTTAATTTTGATAAAATTTTGCCAACCTTGTTAATTTTGTATAAAAATTAATTTTTATAAACTTATTTAATATTTATAAAAATTAATTAAATTAGTTAATATTTGTAAGTTGTTAACTTAGTTAATTTTTATAAACTTAGCTAACTTTTGTAAAATTTAGTTAACTTTTAAAGACTTATTTACTTTTTGTTAAAATTAGTTAACTTAGTTAATTTTTATAAAACTTGATTAAAATTTCAAAAATAGTTATTTTTTATAAACTTATTCAACTTATTTAAATTTTGTAAAACTTAACTAATTTTTATAAACTTAATTATTTTTCATAAAACTTATAGTTAACTTCGTTAAAAAAACTATAAAACTTAGTTTTTAATTAATTTATTTAATTTTCATAAGACTTGGTTAACATTTTAGGTTTTTTGTACAAATCAGTTAACTTTCATAAAACATCGTCAACTTAGTTATATCCTTATGGAAATTAGTTAATTTTTACTAAATTATTTAATTTTATAAAACTAGGTTAGCATTCTATTTATTTTACACAAATTGGTTCAAAAACATTTGGCATATGAGCACAAATTTTAGTCAGAGGTTTTCATAAATTTTTTACAACTCTTAAATCTCCTAAACGTATAAAAAACAAAGTTAAATGCCAATTTAAAACCCTTTAATCATGGTTCAAACTATTGACAATATATTAACTATTCGTGGTGACTTAGTAGAAGGAAAAAATGTCAATAGTATGTTAAAATTAACTATAATTGCATACATTTCAGTATAAGTCCGAGTATTTTTAGTAGGTAGTTTAAGCATGAATGTTCAGTCAATAGTATGAGGTAATTAATCATTAATCTCATTTCAGAATATGTTATAAATTTGTTCTCTCATCACTAATATTTTTTAAATAATGGTAATTACAAACTAAAACATTTGAAGATATAGTTATTCATGTCTGATTCATAATACACTTCAAATCCATAAGCATTTAATTGCTTTGAAAAGCAATCATAAACTCTGCATAATAGAATGAAATAACTTTTAATTAAAAATGAAGGATTGTCAATTTTATTTGATTCACATTTGGTGTATGCAAAAGTTTCAAACCATTTTACCGAATTACATATGCAAGTTCCTAAACAATTTACATACTTTGATTAATAAAGAAGTGGAGAGCTTGAGTTAAGACAATTGTGAGTAAACATGGAAAACTGCAGAATAAGCTACTAGCCTGCATGCATGTGAGAAATTTGCTGTAAAACATATAGTGCCTGAGAAGCATATAATGGATTTGGTGAATTTTTGGGCATACGAATAGACAAGACTTCACTTGCATGCAAGCATGAATCATAGTTAGCACGTTGAGGTAATTCAAGAGCTTCAGGTTAAGTAAATTTAAGCATAGTGAATCTAAAGTGTTATAGCAAAATTGTAGCAAAAATGATAGCTACATAACACCTACTTCATATTGCTCCAACTAAGTCTAGCTCATTGAATAACTCGATCATTGTTTGCAATCTATTAATACCAGCAAGATAATGTATACAACAATAACTTATAGATGAATATGGCCAAAATTTCTAATACATGATGATAAATTCTAGGTTTCAGATAAAACTAGTATACCGGCCTTCTGTTGTTGAACCTTGAAAATGCATAGAGTTAGGATACAACTAGGTGCTTGGGCAAGATTATTAAGTCAACATAGAGCAATATGTTTTGTTTATTGAATACTACCTATCAATAATTTATGACAAAAAATTGCAATTAATTTGTGTGCAAATTTACGGATATAAAAAGGTTCATTTAAATGAGTACAATACTGATCTAAACATACTAAAAAGGCAGTTTTAGAAAAGCCAATAATTTGAGTAATTTAACAGTGCTAAAGTTCTTACATTACTATACAATAATCATAACATCTATTTTAGCGTCTTCTTCTTTATCTCAAAGTTTCTAAATGACATTTTGATTTAATTTTTGACATCTTACTTCAGATCACAATTGAATTCATAATTGGGAAAAAAAATATTGTTTATGTAGTGGAAAAAGACAAGTATGCAACAATAATTCTATATATGTTTGTAATATTATTTAAGGAGGTAAAAAAAGCTTTGATCGTAGTCAGTTTGAAATTTTGAAGAGAAAATTAGAACTTTTTAAAAAAAATCAACCTATTTTTGTGTCATTTATCTAATAAGGTAATCCTTCTATTGGTTAATTTGATCGATTTATTTCTTTATTGTTTTGCTAAAGGAAGTGCAATATCATAGTGTGAGTATGTTTTTTTATTTCAAAATTTAAAATAAAGATAACAACTAGCTTTCCAAGCTATCCCGATTAGCTATTAACCATGAATTTTTTTTATAGTGTACGATGGCCAACTTAGATACTAAGTTCAAGAAAATTATAACTCTCTTTGAAGAACAGTTCAAATACAGGAGAAAACCAGATATAAAAGTTCATGTTAGAAGTCAACAAACAAAATTTAATAGTGGTATTTCTCAAGATTACTTGAATGAAGATATCATGTTGCTCTTTATCTATGGGAAAAAACTGCAAGTGCAGAAAATGCAATAAAAAGTATCAAATGACACGTGCCAAATTTTTAAGGTGTGCAAATAAGAAAACATGTTTGAAAATTAGGAAATGTTGGTATCACTAATGACTTTCTAAATTATGATACTAAAACAATAACCATATAACACAAAAACAAACATTACTTTTTTCATCTTTCTAAACATTAACTTAAACTTCTTTCATGAGAGAAAGCTAGGTTTGATTCACAATTATTTGTTACCTTCACACATGTATTCCTACAGACAATAGTCCTTCCTTACTGATAATAGCTTCCTTAATCTGATGTATGCTACCTTCATGAATCTTAGTATGATTCAAGTCTCCTCTGCTATCTATCCCATCATTTTATATAACATAACCATGAATAATAAGTAGAAACATTCAAACGGTTCAAAAATTAATTGCAATCAAAAATAGACAAAATGCACTGATGGAACTAACAAGTAATAACTACAATTGAATTAGGGTGTTTTTAAACAATCATTATGCACTTGCTTATTGCAAACAATTTCTAAATTAATAATTAAAACTTCAAATCCAAAATCACTGATTAAATTGTGCAAAATAAATCAAATAAAAAAAATCAGAAAAACATGAAAAGTAGATACGAGGCATTCACTAAATAATGCATCTATAGTTACCCACAACAGGTAGTCGTTGGATCTGGAGGTTAGATCAATGAAGAAAGGAGAGGCAAGAATCCACCACGGGTCGAAAACCGTGAAGCCCTGATTATCTAGAGGTTTGTTTCGTGATGAACGAAGCCCTTTTTTAAGAAGCGATAAATGGGGATTTGGGGGTAGAACAGTGGAATAGAATAAGCAATGGGAGGGAAATAAAAAAATTTGCCGCTTAAGTTTTTTGTTGGCAGAATTCAATATGACAGCGTAAGTACGCTGTTTATTTAAAACTCTAATCATGAAATATAGCAAGATGGGTTCTAACTCTCTTGCCATTTGCCATTAAAAGCTAATTTTGTTGTAGTCCTAACTCAGCTTCTGTCAAAAGTTATAGACCATACAAGATTTTCAAGGTCAAAATGGTCACATAGAAATTGATTAAAAAATCATAGATGTGAAAAATGTCCTTAAGAGTCATTTTTCAAAATTTAGAGTCATATGACCTTATATGAATAAAATAAAAAATATTTTACGATCCTCCAATATGTAAAATATGAGTTGTTACAACAGTAGTACGAGGAAGCACATTCAACAAGGTGGAGTGATGTAGAGGGGCATGAGAAGTTCCGAATCGAATCAGATGCTGAAGGGTTCATCGATAACTCTGGATATGATGGATGTTCCAAGGGGAAAGGGTATGTAAGGATGCTCACATGTATACCCTGGACCATGTGATGGTTTTGCCTGCCCTAAGAGGGCAGTATATATGAGATATGTATCTGAATGAACACTGAGTCCAATTATGGCATGAGATGTCGTCGGTCTGAGGGGACGTAGAGTGAGTTATCATTTATCCAAGAAACCTTGAGAAGGTCATGATGAAGGAGGACTTTGAGAAATCATAATGGAGTGAGACTCTAGAGATATGTAACGACCCGTGTTTTACGTATCAAAGGATCGTAAAATATATTTATTTTATTCATATTAGGTCGTATGACTTTAAAATTTTGGGAAATGACTCTTAGGAACATTTTCCACATCTATTATTTTCGCTTATTTTCCGTATGATTGTTTTGACACTAAAAATCCTGTTTGCACTATAACTTTTGATATGAGCCGAATTAGGTGTCAAACCACCTCCATTGCTTTAGGATGATGGATTCCAATTCCATAGAGTGGTCATAATAAAAAGATGGACTTATCGTTTGAAAGTTATTGTTGTTTTATGTTTTGGCTGCTATTGGCCAATTTAATGGTTAATTAACAAAGCTCGTGCTTAGGCCCATTAACCCATCTCAAAAATTATGCTAAGGGGAGGCTATAGGAACTAATCTATGTCATTTTCATCTTTCCCAAAATAGCTCTAAATCTCTATTAACCGTAATTTCATCAAAAATCGCACCTTTTCCTTGCTAATCTTAGCCAAATAATTGATTAGAGGGGTGATTAGCATAGGAAAGCTTTAGATTATCATTTTTACTGATTTGGGTTCATCTCCTTTGCTGTCTACTTTAGATCTAAAAGAAAAATTGGTATTTTGGGTATTTGGTGAGTGGTTCTTGACCTCTCACTCTGCTATGCATGTTTATATAGTGAAAAATGATGTTTTTGATATGATTTTGACCTTAAAACGTTTTCTAACCTTAACTACATTTTTATACATTTTTATGGACAATTTATAAAGGCTTAAAAATGGTTTTTAAATGGTTTTGCAATCCCTTGTATTCATATGCATATGCTAGTGTAAAAGTTGGATCTAGATTAAGATTTGCTTGATTATCAAATTCTTATGTATTGCATGTATGAATGGATGCATATGCATGGTTTTCTATGATTATATGTTGTACTTTGATGTTGTTTGCTAGTGTTTTAGGTTTTTGGAGAATAAGTTGGCGAATTCGACAAATTGAAGGCCAAGATGGTCAGAATCATACGAAACTTGGAGGAGGGGTTCTGAAGCATGGGAGGAACCCAAGCTGCAAGCCGCAGCAAAATTGGGGTTAATAAAATAAGTCTGTGCCAAGTTATTAAAGCTTGGTGCCAAGTTACTTTTGTTGATCAAAATAGGTCGACGAGTTGATGGCTCGGTTAGGAAGGTCTAGAGGAGATGGACAAAGGAAAGATGTAGGAAAATAGCTAAGGTTTGGCACTATGCTGAGCTATTTCTAGAACTTGGAAACCATGGCTTTAAGTTGACGCCGAGTTATATTGAAGGATGGGTCGGGGTCCAAAGCACTTGAAGAATGAAGTAATAAAAGAAAGAGATTGAACTTAGCTAAGATTGGCTAAGTAAATAAGCTGGTGTTGAGTTATTTTAACTCGATACAAGTTATTTATGTTGAAAGGATTGGAGTGAAACTTCTAGGAGGGGAAGTAAAGGGTCTGCAGGTTGTGCTGAAAGTGTTTATTTGTTCGGTTGGTGTTTGATGGCGACATCATAGCACAATGATGATTCGGGACTTTAATGATAACTCGTATGGTGAATGGAGTTTGACTCCGATGATGGAAGCTCGATGTTGAATGGAGTCGTGAGAATGGTTATCCACAAAGGGCTGGTTCTAAGAAAGGCGACCTGTGGATAGAACGGTTGAATGGTTCTATCGTGGAGTGAAGGAATTTAGAATGGTTCCTCGAGGATACTGGAAATTGGATGGAGCAAAGAAGGGGCTTGGATACACGTGCTAAGGGATCGTTGATCCTCGAAGTGTTTTATGATGTAATCAAACAGGGGTATTGTGAGGACGCTTATGGGTACTTTGAAAGGCTACTCCGGATGGGTAGAATGGATCCGTGTACCTTGGACTGGTTGAATGGGTCTATTATCAGCTTTGGCCTAAAGAGAGTACAATGAAAACTGGGATTTCCATTAGTCCCTAACAGTTGAAAGGTCATACAAGTTATCATATATCCAGAGCACATTGAGTGATAGTGAGGATTGTTTGATGGGTGCTATGGTTGTCATGATTGTTCTTCTGTAGTCTATCACTCTAAGGATGTCATTATAGATAGGTATTGGTGATAGGAATACCTGGACACCAGTCATCACACTTGGTTTGCAGTGTACCTTTACTATATTTGTAGAGTAGCATATTATGTTTGTTATGTGCTAATTCTTTGGTTGTAGGGCTAGGTCAAATATGGTTTGTATACCCTTGTTCCTTACTATATTGACTTATATAGTATTTTGAGATTCATTTACCGCTCACACCAGAATCTTGTCTAACTCAAGGTTTTATGCTTTACTTCTTATTATCTCGGGTACTCTTAAATAAGTAGATTAGATAGGAGTTCTATGTGTAATGCAATAGCTGTGCGAAGGACGAGCTGAATGGAGCTATCTCGTATTATATATGAATTTTTATGCTCATTCTACTGTGCAACACTATAGAGCCTCAATAGTATTTGCTTATTATTATGAGACATATATTTAAGTTTGTTTCCATTGTATAAACTATATTTTGCTTATTGTATAACTCTATGAATCTGTACTCTAATATTTGGATCACTTAGTTATTACTGTCTCTACTGTTTTATATAAGCGATGTATATTATATTTTATTCCATGTGATCTCACAATGGGTTCTGTGATGCTTATTTCATTTTAAAATGTCGATGATCATGCTACATCGGCCAGGCATGTCAATAGCACACTATCTTATGTATATTCGGTGTTGGTGGTGTAGAGTGGTCGTCACATTTGGTATCATATCTTAGGTTACACGATTAACATGAGTTGGTACCATGGTCCAGTAGAGATAGGGAAGTAGTTATCACCTTAGAATGGATCAAGAATACACACACACATGGGAGAGTGCATACTTGTTATATATTTTGATTTCAAAACTATATAGTAGTATATATAGTATATAAGTCGCATGTACATATGAGTACTATTGACATAGTTTTCTTTTTGATAGACTGATCATTCTTGTTATAGATCAAGAATGAGCCGGCAAACAAGAAACACTATGAGGAATTCCATCTACGAAGTTAAGGAAGGATCGGACTCGAGGGCTGCTAACCCTGACTTGCAAGTTATGTTCAATGTGATGATGGTGAAAATGCTTCAAAGTGCCCAAGCAGTCGCTCCAAATGTTGATATTGGTGGTGGTGCTCAAGTGTAGGCGCCGAGAGCTGACTTTTCCAATTTATGCAAATATTACTCCGTCTTGGGAGGTAAACCATTCCTTGGAACAGAGTCGGCTATCGAAGTGCAGGATTGGTCGAACTCCTACTAGTGTATCTTTTACGATATGGAGATAGATGATGCCGTGAAGAACAAGCTGGCCTCTAGACAGCTTCAAGGGTGGGCCATTAACTGATGGAATGCCATTACCGTTACTATACCTGAAGATCAGTTCACTTAGGGCCACTTCAATGCCAGGTTTGAATAGAAGTTTATTTTGGCTGCTCAGAAGCCGGCGTTATTCAAAAAATTTGCTGATTTAAAGCAAGTAGATATGTCTGCCTTCGAATATATTGCTGAGTTTGATGCTTTGTCAAAGTATGAGATGTCTTTCATCGACACTCTGTTGAGAAAGAATGAGAAATTTATTATGGGTTTGGAGGATTACTTGGGGGAGAAGTTGGTTGGTCATATCGATGAGCCATTCGAAAGACTTGTCAAGAAAGCTCTTCGCCAGGAGAGGTTATAGCCTAAGTCCAAATCAACCATTGTTGCTAAGGAGAAGATGAAACCACAACAAAGGGGCAGGGCAAGAAGAAATGGAATGGAAAGAAGAAACGGTCTCAGGGAAATAACACTTAGAAGAAGGCTAAATGGGATCCTATTTGTTATGGTTATGGAGAAAAGGATCACCCAATTAGGTATTGCAAATCTGATGGAAAGAAGAAGTGTTATAAATGTGGAAATCCCAAACATATATTAAAGAAATTTCCAGAACCAGCGCAGCAGAAACAGGCTGTGAAGGCATACGCTTTGGACGCTATTTTGACTTCGTCGAGTGCTCCCTTGGCAAAAGAGAAGGGGAGGAGCATTGTTATTCAAGGTATGCTTTCTATTTATGATGTTCCCATACATGATTTATTCGATAATTAGGCTTCACATTCCTTTATATCTAGTGATTTGGTAGATAGGCATGGATTGAAACCTAAAATAGTTTACTGACCTTTGATCGTGACGAGTTGGAGGCTCCACTATTCTATGCATGGTTTGTCGTGGTTTGACCTTATTGAGTCATAGATGCCCTTTTTGTTGTGATTATTTGTTTTTAATTTCGTTTCGTTTGGGATTATCTTGGGAATGGGCTGGCTAAGGAAGTATGCGGTAGTAGTGGATTGCGAGAAGGTGTTGGTGACAATTAGGGGTATCAAGGGGAGAACGGTAGTGACTGGTTGCCTTCTAGAGGATGAGGTTATGGTTGGCTTTCTATATTGTCTTAAGACTCCACAAGATAGATTATCATCTATGCCTATCATTATAGAGTATCCAGATGTGTTTGAGGAAGTGACTGGATTACCACCGCATAGAGAGATTGAGTTGCAAATAGACTTAGTAAAGGATGCTAGTCTATTAGTTTTGCCTTTGAGGTGTATGACACCCAGAGAGCAAAAGGAGTTAGAGGAGTAAGTAAATGCCTGTTGAAGAAGGGGTTCATTTGTAGGAATATATCTAAGTAGGGTGCACTGTAATATTTGCCACTAAAGTGGATGGATCTCTGAGGTTTTGTGTAGATTACCATGAGCTGAATAAAGTGATGTAGAAGAACAAGTATTCACTCCCATGTATTGATGGCTTGATCAGCTCTATGGTGTGAAGATGTTATCTTAATTAGATCTTGTGACAGGATTTCCCCAGTCGAGAGTAGCGAAGGAGATTGTGCCGATCATCGCGTTTCGTACTTCATCTGGTTTCTATGAGTGGTTGGTTATGCCATCTGGGCTAACCAATGCTCAAGCATACTTTGTTGATCTCGTGAACCGTGTCTTTAGGGATCACCTAAACCAATTCGTGCTCGTGTTCATGGACGATATTTTGATCTATTCTAGGACAGAGGAGGAACATAGGACACACTTGAGGATTGTGCTTGAAGTGTTGAGGAAGCATAAGTTGAAAGAGAAGTTTTCGAAATGTATCTTCTGATGGCGAGAAGTGAGATTCTTGGGTCATGTTGTCCCGGAGTTGGGCATCACAGTAGATCCTACCAAGGTGGTAGCAATTCAGAATTGGAACCAACCTAGGAATGCTATGGATGTGAGGAGTTTCGTAGGATTGATGGGATATTATAGACGTTTTATCAATCACTTCTCAAAGATAGCAGCATAGTTGACCAATTTAACGAAGAAGAATCAAACTTTTGCTCGAGACGCGAAATGTGAACATGCGTTTGTAAGTCTGAAAGAGACGTTGATGAGTGCATAAGTATTGACCATTCCAAGCAAGAATGAGGAGCTAACAATATACACAGATGCTTGTGGTATCGGATTAGGTGCGGTATTGATGTAGAAGGGAAAAGTTGTCGTCTACGCTAGTGAACAGCTGAAACCGCATGAGAGGAAGTATCCAACTCATGATTTGGGGTTGGTGGCTATAATGTTTGTTTTGAAGATTTGGAGGCACTACTTATTAGGAGAAAGGTTCGTGTTCATGATCATAAAATCCTTAAAGTACCTTTTCTCTCAGAAGGATACCAACCTTCGCCAGCAGCAATGGTTGGAATCCTTAACCTCCTATGATTTCAGCATTTCTTACAGACCTGGTAAAGGAAATGCGGTCCCCGATGCATTGAGTACCAGACATGCCAGTTTGGGAGCGATGTTTATGGAGTAGAAACAATTGGAGTATCTTGTTGGCTACGACTTCAGACCCCATTGTGAGTTAGAACCAGAGATGTTGGCGAGTTTGACTATCATGCCTACTCTGATTGAGCAAATCAGTACTAGACCGAAGAGATATGTTAGGCTAGTAGAGATCATGGCGGAAATAGAAGGAGGTGTAGAGTTTGAAGATTTGAAGCAATACAGACTCGACCGAGAAGGTTAGCTCCATAAGGATGTAACATCTCCAATTTAGAGGCCCAAAACTAACTGCTATGGATGCTGTAGTCATCCATAGTTATTAATTCTCGGTGACCAAATGCGGTAATGTTAGAT
Source organism: Allium fistulosum (assembly GCA_030737815.1). NCBI lineage: Eukaryota > Viridiplantae > Streptophyta > Magnoliopsida > Asparagales > Amaryllidaceae > Allium > Allium fistulosum. Next base: position 761,447,411 of record CM060903.1, on the reverse strand, counting down.
ACATTAATATACCAGAAACACATGAATATGAAATTTTTTAAACTTAACTTAAAACAAATTTCTGATTTCATTGCAAATAGCATTTCAAATTCATTACACAATCCTAATTCGTAAACCACGTTCAGAGAAATATAGTTATTACAAATTATGCCAAGAGCAATGAAGATGCCTCCTAGGTGATCAGAGTCCAAATAAAGGCAATTAAACAACTTTTCCATTTCATCCAATTACACAGCGGAATCAAACAGAAAGAACTCCTAATAGGTAGCTTGCTTCCTGCACGTCTCCGGAAGCTTATTCATCTAAAGGAGAACCTGAAAACCTTAACTCTCAAACTACTCAAAATCAATTGAGCACCCGAGAGTTTAAGGGGAAAACATAAACTTTAAGTCAGACAAAAAGTCTGGTGTGAATAATAACCTACCATCTCGAGCCATATAGATATCCAGTGGGAGCACGCTGCTGAGCGGAATGGGTTTTCCCTTCACTAGTATCTCAACCCAATTTATAATAACCATATACTATGCACCCGCATCCATAATGGTTAAGACATAACATAATAAAATGTATCATGATGATATGCAAACATGCAATGTGCTCTGGATTTTCCATCCCCATTCACTTGACTATTTGTCTCAAGATATAGTTTCTAGGGTCACCATTAACCTATTAGTTTTCATGGGCTAACTAGTAACCAGTTCCAAGCTTACGGACTATCTGTCCGGTTTCATAGTTTTTATGGAATCACTAAGAGCTATTTGTGTCTACCAATAACATCATCCAATCATAGTTTTCATGGGATCACTATGAACCTATTGGATTCTCTAATAACATCTTTCATGTCATAGTTTTCATGGGTTGACTATGAACCTATTGATCTCTATCAACAACCTATTCCAGATATTGTTTTCATGGGATCACTAAGATCCTATTGGTCCATGCCAATAACAATTTCCATAACATAGTTTTCACAGGCTTACTAAGAATCTGTCTAAACAAATAATCTTTTGATCAACTTGGGCATCCTATATTATGGTCTATCTAACCTCCTAGATGCAATTCTACTCATACAGGAGTTAATTCAATGTATATTCACTACTGTGTCAACCTAGCCTATTATTCCGCCCTTAACATCCCAAAATGCAGTTATGGGTTAATAATTAAGTGAATATGGTTACACAAGCATACATGATAACTGATCAAATAGCTCAACAACATCAATGTCCATAGTTTAACTCCTTGTAATCATTTTCAAATGAAATATGGTTAATACCCTTGACCCATTATTTTTAGCAAGGAAAGCTTCCTTTAAAATTTCAAGGTTTACTTCCATTTCAAAACTCTTTTATATTGCCATGTGTTTACTTTTAAAAATGAGTTAGGGTTCTTTAATTCAAAAACTAAGGCTTTCGACTATATCCTTTGTATCATTACTTAAAACCTTAGACATTCTCTTTCAAAACCATAAAATATATCTTTCAAACACTTGGAAACATCCTTTTCGAAACACTTAAAAAATGCCTTTTGAAGCACTTAAAACATACCTTTCGAGAGCATTGGGTTCAAGTAAAGAGTTATGGAAGCATAGCTTCGAAACCAATTGAAAGTGTTTCTTTCGAAACCATAGTTTGAAAACAAAACAGACTACAAAGTATATAAAAGGGGACACATTCGAAAGCTATCCCTTTGAAAGACCTATGGTAACGGCAACATGCTTATGCATGTGTACTTGGGTTTTAAATAAGCGGCTTCAACCATGTCGAAAGGTATGAGAGCGGCACCCACCCTTTCGCACGTATAAGTTTAAAAGAAAAGCGACTTCAATGGTTGCGGAAGGGTATCGATTCAAAACCCTACCCTCTGAACTCGTTGATTCAAGGAGTTGTAAAAGCGACCTCTTACTAAGGTGAAAGGTTTTAATGCGGCAACTAAGGTATCGAAGGAGATAAAAAGTAGCAACCCTTTCGAAGATATTAAATCAAAGGTAGGTTTATATGTTCGAAACCTGGAAATACAACTTCACCCATACATATGCACACTTTCGACACCTTTGCCACCTTTCGCATAGGTCCAATACACTTCATACCACTAGCTTGATACCATGTATATTGGCACTGAATGGATGCGGAAGGGTTAGAGGCGGGTGTAGAAAACTTTACAAATTTCCTTTTTCAGAATTAGCTGCCGAAATCAAATTTGGATTTGAAATAAATTAACACTTAAGCCCTTCTCCTTAATAAAACATTTAAAATATTTAAGTCCTCTAACTTAAATAATTTATTATCTATAGTAATACACTTAGGAAAAATCCCAAAAAATCACTATAATTCTCATTAAATATGTTTTTCTAACATATATAAATTTCAGATCCGAAAACATTATTTAGTTGCCTTAAATAATTTAAATCCAAAATTAACTACTTTCTCTCTTAGAAATTCATAATAAATCCATAATTACTTGGAAAATCATGAAACTTGAAACCCACTTCTAAAATAATATTTTTGACCATATATAAAAAACATAACACTTTTGGACGTTATATGATAAGTTTTTCGATCTAAAACCTATCATAAAATTCATATTAAATTATATAAATCATCAACAAGCATATATATCCATTTAATATATCAAAACATATCATCATTCGTCCAATCATACGGTTTTGAACCTCTAACCCAAATTAAAACATTCAAGATGATTTATATGAAGATGGTTTAGATCATTATTCACCTTATTTGGATGAGGAACTTGATATTTGTTCTTGATTTAATCTTCCTAACTTGAATATTTTGCCTCTAAATGAGTTTTGAGCTCTTATTTACCTAGGGTTATGTGGCCGGCCTTGTTTTTCCTTTTGGTTATGTTTTTGGTTTATGAAAATGTGAATGAGAATGAGGTAAGGAATTATGGAATAGGGCTATTCCTAGTTTGCCCTTGCCTTATTCTCTTAAGTTTCTAATTTATAAACCACACTTATAATTTCATTAGTTAAGGCACGGCCCTAATTAGTTTTCAAATCTCAATTTCCCTTATCACTCTAACCGCTACATTATTCTATTAAATTTATCTAATTAAATCTCCTGAATAATGTTATTTAAAATTAGGGGTGTTACATGCTCCCCACCTTAAAGAATATTGTCCTAGAAATTCAGCAAGGGCTGATACTAAGCATAGCAATCATCTATAACATCTCCTAACTACCATACTAGCCTACCTGACTAGTAACAATATATATATATATATATATATATATATATATAACAGAAATAGAACATACCCTTATAATAGATCAGGATAAGTATCTCTAATCCTGTCTTCTATCTCACAAGTACAGTCCTTCTCATTGTCGCTCAATTGAACTTTCACCAACTTGACCGTCTTATTTCTTAACCTCTTCTCATCTCTTGCTACAACCGAACTGGTTTCCTAACAATTGTTAGATCGGGTTCTACTATTAAGTCTTCCAATGCAGTCGGAGGGATAGTAGGCTCTGGATCATGCATATACTTACGAAGATGAGACACATGAAACACATTATGGGCACCTGCCAAACTGCTTGGCAACTCTACTCTATATGCAAGCGTTCCAATCCTCTATAACTGGGAACGGTCGAACATATCTCGGTGCCAGTTTCCCCGACTTCCCGAATCGTATCACACTCTTCATTGGTGATACTTTAATGAAAACCATATCTCCAACTGAGAAGTCTAGATCCTTATGTCTCTTATCTGCATAATTCTTTTGTCTAGACTGAGTTTCCTTCATCCTACCTCGGATCATCTCAATCTTCTATGTTGCCTCTCTTACCAGATCTGGACCTAAGACTAATCTATCTCCAATTTCCAACCAACATGCTAGTGACTTGCATGGCCTTCCATACAAAGCTTCGAAAGGCGCCATTCCTATACTAGTTTGATAACTGTTATTATAGGAAAACTCAACTAAGTGTAGGTGATCTTCCCATGATCTACCAAAATCTAGCACACAAGCTCTCAACAAATTCTTGAGTACCTTGTTAACTCTCTCTGTCTGCCTATCTATCTGAGGGTAATAAGTAGTACTCATCTTGAGCTTGGTACCTAACACATCCTGTAGACTCTTCCAACTCCCTAGTAAACAAAGTATCTCTATCCCTGACTATACTATAAGGAATCCCATGTCGCTAACTATGTTCTTCATAAACAATTTAGCCAAAACAGGTGCCGTCCTGTTTGACTTAACTGGAATCAAATTGGTACTCTTGGTCGACCTGTCCACTATGATCCATATACTTTCATTTCCTCGATTCGACCTTCGCAACCCGGCTATAAAATCCATGGATATGGAATCCCATTTCCAAACTGGTATCTTCAAAGTTTGAAGCAACCCACTCAGCTTCTGATGTTCGGTCTTCACTTGTTAACACTTCACACACTGCTTTACCCACAAGCCAACATCCCTCTTCATACCTTCCCAATAGAATCTCCTCTTCATATCTTGATACATCTTGGTCCCCCCGGATGAATCGTAAACTTTGATCGATGACATTCTCTAAGGACCTCCTTCCTTAGATTTTCTACATCTGGTACACACAACCATCCCTTATTTCTCAACCATCCCCTCTGGTCAAGACTAAAATCTTTTAGATCATCAATCTCCAATCCAACCTCAAGCCTTTTAATCTTCTCGGCTAACAATGGATCCTCTTTCTGCTTAGTAGCAATTCTTTCGATCATAACTGGTCGGACTTCCAAGCAGGATAACATGGCAGTGCTTTGACTAGACCTAACAGTCGATCTTAACTGCATACCACAAGTAGTCAAAGCCTCCAGGTCCTTCCACTCTGCTAACATAGCTAACATAGCTAACACCACATTTTGATGTTTTCTACTAAGAGCATCTGCTACTTTATTTCCTTTTCTAGGCGTATACTCTATACCAAAATCATATGCTGCTAAAAACTCCAGCCACCTCTGCTGTCTCATATTTAACTCCTTCTGAGAGAATAAGTACCTTAAGGACTTATGATTTGTGTATAACTCAAATCTCTCCCCTAAGAGATAATGTCTCCATACTTTTAATGCAAAAACCACCGCCGCCAAATCTAGATTATGAGTGGGATATCTCACTTCATGCGGTCTAAGCTATCGAGAAGCATAAGCAATGACCTTACCCTTCTGCATCAACACAACCCCATCCGGTTCCACATGCATTTTTATACACTAATAATCCTCGATTTCCTTCTAGAACTACTAACACAGGCGCGTTGGTCAACAAGTGCTTTAACTTAAAGAATGCTTCCAAATATTTGTCAGACCAAATAAACTTTACGTCCTTCCTGGTTATCTTAGCCAAAGGCGCTGCCATCCGCGAGAAATCCTTAATGAATCTCTAGTAATAGCTAGCGAGTCTAAGAAAACTTCTGATCTCAATTACCATCTCTGGTCTCTTCCAGTTGTTAACAGCTTTGATCTTATCCGAATCAACTGACAAACCATTCTGAATCCACGTGACCAAGAAACTTAACTTCTCTCTTCCAAAAATGACACTTTGAAAACTTTGCTTTGCGTTGATGCTGCCTCAGCGTCTCAAGCACCACTCTAAGATGAATTGCATGCTCTCTTTCTTCCTTAAAGTATATTAAGATGTTATCTATAAATACCAATACAAACCTATCCAAGCACTCTCAGAAAACCCGGTTCATCAAATCCACGAAGAAAGCTGGCCCATTCGTTAACTCGAATGGCATCACTAACCACTCGTATGAACCATACCTAGTCTGAAACGCCGTCAATGGAATACTGTCCTTTGCCACTCTTAACTGATGGAAACCTGTCGCCAAATCCAATTGGGAAAATACTCTGGCTTCACTCAATTGATCAAATAAATCAACGATTCTCGGCAAAGAATACCTATTCTTGATTGTCTTCTCTTTCAACTTACGATATTCAATACACATCCTTAACGACCCATTTGGTTTCTTCACGAACACCGCGGCCGCTCCCCAAGGCAAACTGCTTGGTCTAATGAAATTATTTCTTTCTAAATCCACTAGCTCCACCTTCAGTTCCTTCATCTTGGTAGGTGTCATCCTGCTAGGTGGTCTACTTACAGGTTCTGCTCCTAGCACAAGATCTATCCAAAACTCAATGGCTCGCTTCGATGGTAGTCCTGTGACTGGCTCAAAAACATCTGCAAACTCTTTTGCTACCAAAGCCCGATTCAACCCTTCTTTTACTTCCATTGCATTCAGCAAAGCACAAGCACTTGAGTTTGACTTCTCCGCCGAGTATATAATTCGGTTATGACTATTGGGGTGTCTTAGCGATATTCCCTATCATGGCAAAATATTCTAGCATCATATCTATCCAACCAATCCTACCCAAAATGATCCCAAAGCCTACGAAATAAAAAACATACAAACTGCATGCAAACTTATGACCTAACAATTTATGTTCTAACCGGTCACATCTCGTCCCCAGAGTTGCATACCCTCCTATCAGATTCGCAACCAGTAAGGAAGTAACAGGGTATGATGGTTCTAAACATAATTTATCTACCAAACTCTGAGATATAAATGAATGTGATGCACCGGTATCAAATAGTACCATAACTGGTATACTATAAATCAAAAGTGTACCTTCCATCACAATCTTTCACTTCTCAGCTATTGGTCTAGAAGATGATGGTTCAAAAGCAAAAACCTTTCCCTTCTCCGCTCTGACTGGTTCTAGACACTGGTTCTTGTAGTGTCCAATCTGGTCACAGTTGAAGCACCTCACTCCTTTCTTATCTACAACCTTCTTCCCTTTTCCAGTTCGACATTCATGAGCAAAATGTCCTTTCTTGTCGCACTTGTAGCAAACTACATTGGCTTTCCCTTTCTTGGCTGCTCCTCCTTTCTGAACTCCTTTCTTCTTAAAGAACTTTCTCTTCTTTCCCTGGGGTTCTTGAATCTCAACCGACTTCCCCTTATAAAACGTAGAGAGCATCTCTTCGCTCTTGATGGCTATCTCCACTACAACATTGCTTGGGTCCAGGAGGTGTGGAATGGTTGACCTGGCAATCTTTGGCTTCAGTCTTCGAACAAACTTTTCAATTCCCTTGATGACAGTGTCAATCATGGCATATCCATATCTGGACAGCTTATCAAATTTCGTAGCATACTCAATTACCGACATCTCACCTTGCACTAAGTCCATGAACTTCCTCAATAATATTGACTTGGAAACTTCAAACTTGAATCACTTTCGAAACTCTGCCTAAATCAACTCTTTTTTGGGAACTCCCACGGTAATACCATTCCACTAATAAAGTGTTGCTCCATGCAACTGTCTAGAAGTAAGTCTCCTCTTCTGCTCATCATTTAATCCTAAGTCAGTGAAAATTCTTTCACAATGCAATAACTATTTTTCTACTTCAACAACATCCTCTATTCCCAAAAACGGCTTCCCACCAAGACTGGTATAATCCCTGCTCAGCTTGGCCTAGCTATTGCCAACTAGCGCCATAGGATTTGCTCCCTCAGCATTCACAACATTTTCCTCAGCTACTCCTGCAACTGCTCCAGCTTGCATCAGATTGATGAAGAACTGATACATCATCCCCATATCTACTGGTGGGGTTCCAGCACCTACATTGGCATTTGCATTTGCATTTGGATTAGCATTTGCCTTTCGACCCGGATTCCTCCTAGTATTGGGTCAAGCATTTCCATTAGTTGTGGTGCTTCCTTCACCTAGATTTCCTCTTCCATTTCCAGCCTCCATATCTTCCTTTCTCGTATATCTACATATGAGCCTTAGTAAGATACAGAAGAACGGTCTAAGAGAAAAGGGAAATATGTACTTATTGATATATATATATATATATATATGTATATATATATATGCAAGTATGTTACAATAGCGTTAACCCAAACTCGGTCTCATTTTCTAATTCATTGGGTTATGTTTGAAAATCTTTTAGGTTCAAATTTCATTTAAATTTTCATAAACCTACGCTTTGATACCAACTTGTAACATCCCCCATTTGGAGGCCTAAAACTAACTGCTACAGATGTTGCAGTCATCCATAGTTATTAATTCTCGGTGGCCAAATGCGGTAACGTTTAATACATTGATATACCAAAAACGCATGAATATGAAAATTTTTAAACTCATTTTGAAAAAGATTTTTGACTTCATTGTAAATAGCATTTTAGATTGATTACATAATCCCAATTCGTAAACTACGTTCAGATATATATAATTATTACAAATTACACCAAGAGCGATATATGAAGGTGACCCTTGGTTGATCAGAGTCTAAATACAGGCAATTAAACAACTTTGCCATATAATCCAATTACACAGCGGAATCAAATAGAAAGAACTCCTAATAGCTAGCTTGCTTCGTGCACGTCTCCAGAAGATTATTCCTCTAAAGGAAAACCTAAAAACCTTAACTCCCAATGTAGCATCTCATATCTGGAGGTCAAAAGCTAAGCACTATAGATGCTGTAGTCATCCATAATAATAACTTATGGTGACAAAATACGGTAATGATAATGTTATCCATAATATCAGAAGCACATGAATATGAATAAAATCACAGATTTCAAAAAACATCACTTTTTTGATTACATTTCAAAACAATAATTCATATCCATGTTACATAATCCCTTAATGTTTCCCAAGCAATGATTAAATATATCATTACAAAAATACGCCAAGAGCGACATATAACGATGCCCCCTTGGTTGATCAAAGCAATATAGTCATATCTAACTTATATACATAGTGGAATCAAAACAAAATGAAACGGCAAATCCTAATTAGCTATCCATCAGCCATCTGCTCGTCTTCGGATGCTTTATTTTCCAAAAGACAAAAACCTGAAAACCTCAACCTTTAGCCCGCTCAAATCAATTCTGAGTACCCGAGAGTTTAAGGGGAAACAAAAACTTCGAGTCAGACATAAAGCCTGGTGTGAATAATTATGTTACATCTCGGTTTACTGATATTAAGTGAGACCACGCCGCTTAGTGGAACGAGTTTCCCCTCACTAATATCCTTTTCAAAACATATATATTTTGCAATCCTTTCCTTCAACCAAACTGTTTAATCAAACTGATTATATCGAAATAGCAATATCCTTTATGCTAATAAATGGACTATCTGTACGTAAAACAAGTAATATGTGAACTATCTGCCTACATATAATAGCAAGGTCCATTATGCTACAAATGGACTATTTGTCCATACAACTGGGCTGACTGCCCGCAAAATGGACTAACTGTCCGAATTATTTTCTTAGGGTTAAATACCCTTTAAATTTTCCTTGAAAACCTTTTCAAAATGATTTAGTCCTTCAAATCATATATATACAAGGAAAATATATCTTTAGCTTTACTCTAAGCCATTTTGCCATGTTATATATACTTTACTCAAAATAATGCTGATGACATTTAATAAGGATTAACTATCCCTCTAAAACAAGTCAAAACCCTTTTTAGCTTGAAAATACTTAGGCTACATTGCCTATTTATTACATTCGAAACCTTTGTTTAAAACCGTTAAACAACCCTTTTGAAACCATTGAAGGTAACCCCTTCGAATCCATTGGAAAACCCTTTCGAAACTATTAAATATTGCCTTTCGAAAATATTGGAAAAACCATTCCTTTCTTTTCTCCGAAAGCTTCAAAATAACAGACTTCCCCCTTTTAAAACCTTTTAAATATTTCCTTTTGAAATCATAGGAAAACCTTCCTTTTAATCCATTCGAAACCCTTGTAAACCACCCCATTTGAAACCATTCATTAAAACATTTCGAAATAGTCAAACTCAATCCTTCCGAAAGCACTTTGGGTTCAATTTAAAACATGTGGAAACCTTTCGAAACCATTCAAAAACGTGTCGGTCGAAACCATTTGGATTATGCCTTCAAGTAGAGCAAATGGATCAAAAACCCATTAAAGTCGAAAGCATCAGTTTTGAAACCTTTTAAAACTATCTCTCTCGAAACCATTTGGGTTTTACTTTACTTGTGGAAAAAAGGTCTTAAAAACATTTAAGTTGAAAGCAACTACTTTGAAACTATTTCCTATGTAATGTAGTGATGGTGTCGAAACCATCCCTTCGAAAGCATTGGAGAGGTGGCCAGGTTTTAGAAAAACAAAATAATCCTTTCGAAACCATCTGGGTCGAAAGGTAGAAAGGCGGCTTTAGAGATTATGGAGATTGAAATGTGAATAGATTTGATTTGAATTAGCTTCTTTCTAGCTTTTCTTCTACTCTTCCTTGTTAATGGTGGCCGGCCTCTTAATTAAAAAATTTGAAACTGAAATGAACATGTAAAATTTTACACGGTCAAGGTTTGGAGGATATAGGAATGGCCTCTTTCCTATTTTACCCCTCCTTTATTTCAATTTAAACCCTTCTTTAGTTTATTTTTAAATGGCACGGCTACCGTTAATTAAAAATCAAATCTCAATCCCCTAATCAACACATTATTTTATTTAATTCAACTAATTAAATATCCTAAATAATGTTACCAAAAATCTAGGGTGGTACAATCAAACTACTCAAAATCAATTAAGCACCCAAGAGTTTAAGGGGAAAACATAAACTTCGAGTCAGACAAAAAGTCTGGTGTGAATAATTATTTACCATCTCGAACAATATATATATCTAGTGAGACCATGCCGCTTAGCAAAATGGGTTTTCCCCTCACTAGTATCTCAACCCAATTTATAATAACCATATACTGTGCACCTGCATTCACAATGGTTAAGACATAACATAATAATATGTATCATGATGATATGTAAACATGCAACATGCTCTGGATTTTCCATCCCCATTCACTTGACTATTTGTCTCAAGATATAGTTTCTAGGGTCACTATTAACCTATTAGTTTTCATGGGCTAACTAATAACCAGTTCTAAGCTTACGGACTATCTGTCCGGTTTCATAGTTTTTATGGGATCACTAAGAACATATTGGTGTCTACCAATAACATCATCTAATCATAGTTTTCATGGGGTCACTATGAACCTATTGGATTCTCCAATAACATCTTTCATGTTATAGTTTTCATGGGCTGACTATGAACCTATTGATCTTTATCAATAACCTATTTCAGATATAGTTTTCATGGGATCCATAAGAACCTATTGGCCACTTCCAATAACAGTTTACATAACATAACTTTCACGGGTTTACTAAGAACCTATCTAAACCAATAATCTTTTGATCAATCTTGGGCATCCTATATTCTGGTCTATCTGACTCCTGGATGCAATTCTACTCATATAGGAGTTAATTCAATATATATTTCACTACTAGGTCAACCTAGCCTGTTATTCTGCCCTTAACATCCCAAAATGCAGTTACGGGTTAATAATGAAGTGGATATGATTACACAAGCATACATGATAACTGATCAAATAACAAAACAACATAAACATCCATGGTTTAATTCCTTGTAATCATTTTCAAATGAAATACGGTTAATACCCATAACCTATTATTTTAGCAAGGAAAGCTTCCTCTAAAATTTCAAGGTTTACTGCCATTTCAAAACACTTTTATATTACTATGTGTTTACTTTTAAAAATGAGTTAGGTTTCTATAATTCGAAAACTAAGGCTTTCGACTATATCCTTTGTATAATTACTTAAAACCTTAGACATTCTCTTTCGAAACCATAAAATAAATTTTTCGAACACTTGGAAACATCCCTTTCGAAACACTTAAAATCATGCATTTTGAAGCACTTAAAACATACCTTTCGAGAGCATTGGGTTCAAGTAAAGAGTTATGGAAGCATAGCTTCGAAACCAATTGAAAGTGTTTCTTTCGAAACCATAGTTTGAAAACATAACAAACTACAAAGTATATAAAAGGGGACACATTCAAAAGCTATCCCTTCGAATGACCTATGGTGATGGCAACACGCTTCCACATATGTACTTGGGTTTTAAATAAGCGGCTTCAACCATGTCGAAAGGTATGGGCACGACACCTACCCTTTCGCATGTATAAGTTTATAAGAAAATTGGCTTCAATGGTTGTGGAAGGGTATCGATTCAAAACCTTACCCTACTCGTTGATTCAAAGAGTAGTAAAAGCAGCCTCTTTATAAGGCGAAAGGTTTTAATGCAGCTAGGGTATCGAAGGGGATCAAAAGTAGCAACCCTTTCGAAGATATTAAATCGAAGGTAGGTTTATAGGTTTGAAACCGGGAAATACAACTTCTCCCCTTACGAATGCACACTTTGAACACCTTTGCTACCTTTCGCATAGGTCCAATAAACTTCGTACCACTGGCTTGATACCATGTATATTGGCACCGAATGGATGCGGGAGGGTTAGAGGCCGGTGTGTATGAAGTCGAAAGCCAGCAGGGTTAAGTGGCGAAGATGTAATTTGGATAAAAACTGCATTTTTGCTTATTAAAGAAAATAATTTTCACCTACCATCAATATTTGTTTCAATCTTATTAGTTTAGAAAACTTTACAAATTTTCTTTTTCAGAATTAGCTGTCGAAATCAAATTTGGATTTGAAATAACTTAACACTTAAGCCCTTCTCCTTAATAAAACATTTAAGTCCTTTAACTTAAATAATTTATTATCCATAGTAATACACTTAGGAAAAATCCCTAAAAATCACAATAATTCTCATTAAATATGTTTTTCTAACATATATAAATTTAAGACCCGAAAACATTATTTAATTGCCTTAAATAACTTAAATCCAAAGTTAACTACTTTCTCTCTTAGAAATTCGTAATAAATCCAAAATTACTTGGAAAATTATGAAACTTGAAACCCACTTCTAAATTAAAGTTTTTGACCATAAATAAAAAACGCAACTCTTTTGGATTTCAAGTTTCCAGTCAAAAAACTATCATAAAATTCATATTAAATTATATAAACATCAACAAGCATATATATATATATATCCATTTAATCTATCAAAACATATCATCATTCATCCAATCATACGGTTTCAAACCTCTAATCCGAATTAAAACATTCAAGATGACTTATATGAGATGATTTAGATCATTATTCACCTTGTTTGGGTAAGAAACTTGAGACTCTTGATTTAATCTTCCTAGCTTGAATCTTTAGCCTCTAAATGATTTTTGAGCTCCTCTTCACCTAGGGTTATGGCCGGCCTTGTTTTTCCTTTTGTTTATGTTTTTGGTTTATGAGAATGTGAATGAGAATGAGGTAAGGGCTTTAGGGGTTATTGTATGGGGCTATTCCCATTTTGCCCTTGCCTTATTCTCTTACGTTTCTAATTTATAAATCACACATATAATTTCATTAGTTAAGGCACGACCCTGATTAGTTTCCAAACCTCAATTCCCTTATCACTCTAACCGCCACATTATTCTATTTAATTTATTTAATTAAATCTCCTGAATAAGGTTATTTAAAATTAGGGGTGTTACAAAGGATGGAGACTGTTTTTTCCCGATGTTGATGGATTACGAGATGAGGTGCTACGAGAGTGCCACTATTCTAGGTTAACCATACATCCTGGCAGTACGAAGATGTATCGTGATATAAAGCAGACCTATTATTAGAAGGGGATGAAGAAGGATGTCGGGACATTCATCTCGAGATGCACAAACTACCGGTTGGTGAAGGTAGAGCAGAAGAAGCCAAGTTGGTTATTGCAACCGCTTGAAATTCCAAAATGGAAGTGGGAGCAAGTGTAAATGGACTACGAGGACTTGAGTAGGGTGCGATAGCATCTGGGTCATAGTCAATTGATCGAACAAGAGTGCTCGATTTATACTCATGAAGTTAAGACGGCAGCCACACTAGCCATGTTGTATGTGAAATGGGTCATACGATTTTATGGTGTACCGAAGTGCATTGTGAGCGACTGAGACCCGTTGTTCACTAGTGGGTTTTGAAAGAGCTTACAAGAGGCGTTGGGTATTGGGCTGCATCATAGTATAGATTCTCACCCATAAACAGATGGGCAGACGAGAGAGTAAATCGTATATTAGAGGATCTCCTGTGGGCTTGAATACTTGATTTCGGAGGCCTGTTGGATGATCATTTGCATTTGGTGGAGTTTGCATACAATAATAACTATCAGTCTTGCATAGGTATGGCACCATATGAAGCATTATATGACCGATCGTGTAACGCCTCTTCGTATTATTGGGAAGTGGTTGAGAACTGATAGTTAGACCAGATGTGATCAGAGAAACCTCGAAGAAGATAGAGATCATTCGACAATGAATGAAAACTTCTCAGGATAGGCAGAAGAGCTATGTCGATAGGAGATGTAGAGTTTTGGAATTTTCCATTGATGATATTGTGTTTGTGAAGATTTCTCCTTTGAAGAATGCTATCTGATTCGGTAGTAAGGGGAAGTTGGCATCGAGATTCGTAGATTCTTTTTCGGTAAGAGAGAGGAATGGAAACCTAGCATATAGGATCGACTTACCTCTGAAGATGGCATGTGTACACAATGTCTTCCATGTTTCTCACTTGCAGAAGTTTATGCATGACTCATATGTGACGATTACACCGGATCAGCTAGATGATATCAAGACAGAACTAGAAACTTCAAGACCTTATAGACCAGTTTGTATCATCGGACGCGATACGAAACAGCTTAGGAGGAAGACGGTGGGGTTAGTGAAGGTTTAATGGGGCAAAAGTGAAGGCGATTGCATGTGGGAAACCGAGGAGAGCACAAGGGCCACTCGTCTGGAGCTTTTTGTATGGTAAGACCTACCGTATATCGCATTTACTTTCACTTTTGATATCATATAGGGTAGTTTAGTATCTTGCATGCTAGGATAGGCTTACCTACACTATGGATTGCATGGTTGCTTGTTTGATATGAATGATGGTTGCATATGATTATTAGGCATGCGGGGTAGTCATGCTTGATTTATTTAGGGATTACGGGGGCAAAATTCCTAAGGGATGAGTGGAGGAGAGTGTAACGACCCATGTTTTACATATCAGAGGATCATAAAATATTTTTATTTTATTCATATGAGGTTAGATGAATCTAAAATTTTGGGAAGTGACTCTTAGGACCATTTTCCACATTTGTATTATTTTTTATTTTCTATGTGATAGTTTTGACATTGAAAATATTGTTTGGACTATAACCTTTTATAGGAGACGAATCAGGATCTCAAACCACTTTCATTGCTTCAAGATGATAATTTCCCATTCTATAAAGTGGTTATAATAGAAAAAGGATTTATTTTATGAAAGTTATAGCTGGTTTAAGTTTTGGCTACTGCTGACCTGTTTTAATGAGTAATTAACTAAGCCCGTGCTTAGGCCAATTAACCCATCTCAAAAATTATGCTAAGGAGATGTTATAGGAACTGATCTAAGTCATTTCTGTAACGCCCCACCTCTATACTATCACTAGCCAAGGACACTACGGGGTAATGCCGTCGACTCGTGCGAAGAATAAGGCTGTTGAGGAGCGACCATCTGTGTAATTGCTTTGTGCGAGTACCGATACGTCAGATAGTATGCCATGCATTTCATTTCAAGAGGAAATCCGATGTATCAAATGCAAACTCAAAGCTACTACACAGTGGCTATGTGGCCTTCGGAAACAAATATAGAAATAAGCATAACACAAATCAGTCACAAATATTCATATCACAAGGTGGAAACAGATATGAATATAACACATAGAAGTGTACGTCAAAGTAGTGGTCATACAAGATCCACTACATCACAAAAGAATAGGTACAAGTGCTAGACAAAAGAATATGTATACATCAAGGAGTCTCTATCTCGAATGTATAACAACAAAAACTACTAAGCTAAAGTAGTTAGCCAAAAGTCAGATGTCGGGCCCTAATAAGAAGTCAAGTGAAAACACCTGTAACACCTCGGTCTGACCCGAGTATTATTTAAGAAGAGAAATAATAAATGGATCAGTCTAGCTATAAATATCATATAAAATGAGATAGGATAAGAAATATGACAAAAACATATGATAACAATAATTCCATACCGTGACAAGTATACGTCAAATAACAACAAAAATCATACAATATCTCAAATCATCTCAAACATCCAAAAAGAATCACATTCTTTAAATTATTCACCAAAACACAAATATTGATAGTGCCCATCAATGCCTATCATCAAAATTAGTGAAACACTAATTCTAGAAATCATCAACTAGAAATCCAGAAATCACAAAAGGGGGGAGGCCTATCACAATCGGGAGCATGAAAACTCCTCAACACGTGCATCACAAATGGAACGCTATTCCATGGTCGCTAACCATCAATTTTGAGCCGAAGCTCCACAAACGGCCCGAAGACCATGGGTCGCTACCCCACCAATTTTGAGTTGAAACTCCACAAACGGGGTTTAACCCCCACACAAACAAAGAGACGTCGCACATCGCTAGTCTAAATCACAAAATGATCATCATCGATCAATAAAAAGTGTCAATTACACTAAGCTAGTAAATAAATCAGTTTAGCTTCATGTCCCATAACCACTAGCTTAACTTAAATATTTACGAACAAACTGTAGATTTCCACTCAAAGATTGTCACAAGAGTTCAATCAAACAAGTTCAAGAATTAACCGACGAAGTAAACGCAAGCATTTCATACCACTTGTTTTGCTAAGCCATTTAATTAGATTTCTCATATGAATGAGGTAAAGGTTTGTATGTACTAATAGATTGGAAAACGGTTTTATAAATGAGATTTGTATTAAAAATAGAGTTGGAATCATCTTTGTGAAAGAGCTTGAATATTTACTACTAGTATAGAAACCTTTGTATTTTAAAGTGACAAATCACAAAAATGATTGTAAAAACAATCAATCACCAAAAATTCACATACGACGATGTGAATTAAATCCATAAAAATCGATATCAAACCCTTCAAATGGATATTCTCAAAAATCCAAAGAAAGAAGTCATCAAAGTCGATAGTAAGTGATAACAACTAACTGGATCAACAAAAAATCAATTAAAATTGGAAATCCACTCAAAAACAGCCAAAATAGGCAGAACTGCATATTTCAGACGTCTAAAATCACCAACCAAACGTCTGAACCACTAACCAGATGTCTGAATGGATTTCCAGACGTCTGGATTTTGTCTCTGCCTTTTTGCGTTTTCCAGGGACTAATTCCAGACGTCTGGATTTCCAATCTAGATGTTTGAATTTGAATCCAGACGTCTTAATTGGAATTCAGACATCTGAAATCCACCTGTAGGCAAAAATCCGCCTAGCCCGTAAAGGGCGAAAATCCAAACGAAATGCGATCGATCGAGCGATGGATACTAGGGATTTATGCCAATCGACAACCCAGCCCTATAGGCTCTTCAATACACCACCAAAACATGTCCAAACATTCAAGATAGGATTTGTAAAGATTTTGACTTCAAAACACCCAAATTGGAAAATTCACCCAATCAATTCAAATCAAAAGCAAATGAACATGAATAAAAGTTAGGAATCCATACTAACAACAATGAAAGTTATAGACGTAGATGTGAGTTCGAAAACTCACCTTTGAACTCAAAACACAAGTGAGAAGCTTTAAAACAAAGGAAAGATCAATTCCTCTTCAATACACCTCTAGAATCTTCAATCTATTATCAAAGGTGAAGTTTTTCCTAAGTTAGGTTATAGGAATTTCTGAAAATTGAAGAGAGATTGAGATGGAGAAGATGAAGAGGATGCTTACCTAAGCTTCTCCTTGATTTTAGAGCAAGAACTTGTATTTCCTAAGAGAACTAGGGCTTAGGAATTTCTAATTTCCTTTCTTTTCCCCCATTTTCCTTTAGCTTGAGAGTGTTAGGAAAAGTTATGAATGAATGAAGAGGAGTGGAGGGGGAGTTAGGGTATTAGATGAGTTGGGTTCTATTGTTAGGAAATTGGGCTGAAACCCAAACCCAAAGCCCTAAATGAAAATATCAAAATTCTACTCAACTCCAAACATATCGATGTTTATACTCAAAAAGGTCGCAAACGCCATTTTGGACTCAATAGAAGTGGTCTCGAGACCTAATTCGACTGTTTGCAAAAAGTGATATTTTGGACTTAAATTCGACTAACGATGCTATATTTAAATAAAACATTTAAATATACAATCGTAAAATATGTGGGTTGTTACAGACTCCCCTCCTTAAAGAAATTACGTCCTCGCAATACTTAAGAAGAAAATAAAAAGTAACAACCAAAAAAGCATATCAATACAAAAGAAGAAATTTTGAAATGAGAAGTTCACCTTAAGAAGCACGGGAGAGTAAGTCCGGATGTGTTCGCTCGATGAATTCTTTGGATTCCCAAGAAAAATCCTTAGGATTTGAGGACCATTGAACTTTCACAAGTGGAACATCTTTATTTCGAAGGCGTTTAACCTCCGTAGCAATGATACGAATATGATGTTGCTCATAAGTCAAATTAGGCGAAACTTCAATTTCTTCAATAACACCGGGCTCAAGAATAGAATCAGAATCCCGAAGGCATTTCCGTAATTGAGAGACGTGTAATACATCATGAATAGTAGAAAATTGAGCTGGTAATAAAAGGCGATAAGCCACGGAACCAATGCGTTCGGTGATGGGAAATGGTCCAATATATCGAGGAGCTAATTTTCTCGATCGACTGAAACGCACAACACCCTTCATAGGTGAAACACGAATAAACACAAAATCTCCCACAGAAAATTCTAATACCCTTCTTCGATTATCGGCATAGGATTTTTGTCTACTTTGAGCTTCTTTCATCCTATGACGAATAAGGTCAATCTTTTCTGTGGCATCACGAATAAAATCTAGACCTAAAACCAGCTTCTCACCGGCATCAAGCCAACACGAAGGAGATCGGCATGGCCTTCCGTAGAGTGCCTCGAAAGGTGCCATACCAATACTAGATTGGAAGCTATTATTGTAGGAAAACTCAACAAGAGAGATATGATCTTCCCAACTTCCACCAAAATCAAGAACACAGGCACGAAGAAGATCTTCAAGAGTTTGATTCACATGCTCGGTTTGTCCATCGGACTGAGGATGATAAGCGGTGCTAAAATTAAGCTTCGTTCCCAAAGCTTTTTGAAGACCTTTCCAAAATCCAGTAGTAAATAATGGATCTCGATCGCTAACAATAGAAGTAGAAACTCCATGCAATTTAACAATCTCTTTAACATAGAGTTTGTCCAAAAGAGGTACGGTCCGATTGGACCGAACGAGAATAAAATGGGTGGATTTTGTAAGTATCGACAATCACCCATAAACTGTCATGGCCCGAACGAGAGCGGGAAAGCCCTTCAATAAAGTCCATGGAAATTTGATCCCACTTCCAAACTGGAATGTCCAAAGGTTGCAATAACCCACCGGGCCTTTGATGCTCGGCCTTTACGAGTTGGCAAGTCATGCAACGCTTAATAAAGTTAGCAATATCAGATTTCATTCCATCCCAATAATAAAGTTGCTTCATATCCGCGTACATTTTACTACTACCGGGATGAATGGTAAATTTAGAACGATGAGAATATTCTAAAATGTCTTTACGAAGATCACTAATATTTGGCACAATAAGTCTACCAAATTTTCGAATATCGCCACGAGTATCAATATCAAAGTCTTTCAAACCTTCAATATCAATTTTATCCCTACAACTTCGGCTAAGAAGAACCAATTCGAGATCATGCTTTTGAGCTTCAAGAATGCGGTCTAAAAGAGAAGGATGAGCCTCAAGGCTACATAAAACAAGAGATGAACACGAATCGGATACACGATCTCGAATCTCACATGTAGACAAAGTCTCGAGATCATTCCATTCGGATATCATCATAGAAACAACCGCTTGTTGCTTACGACTAAAGGCATCGGCAACACGATTACCCTTTCCAGGAGTATAAAGAATATCAAGATCATAAGATGCAAGGAACTCGAGCCAACGTTGTTGTCGCAAATTAAGTTCCTTTTGAGAAAATAAATACTTCAAAGATTTATGATCGGTGTAGAAAACAAATTTCTCTCCCAAAAGATAATGACGCCAAATTCTAAGGGCGAAAACAATAGCCGCGAGCTCTAGATCATGAGTGGAATATCTAGTCTCGGCAGGCTTTAATTGCCTAGAAGCATAGGCGATAACACGTTCCCTTTGCATGAGAACGGCTCCCAAACCAACACGACAAGCATCGGTATAAACAATAAAATCTTGGTTCCCTTCGGGAATCACAAGAATAGGAGCATCAGAAAGGAGTTCTTTTAGTTTCTGAAAAGCAGCTTCACATTTGTCAGACCAAATGTATTTTAACTCCCTTCTTTGTCAAACTAGTAAGAGGTACAAAATTTTTAGAAAAGTCCTTTATGAAACGACGGTAATAACCCGCCAATCCGAGAAAGCTACGAATTTCCATCACACTCTCCGGTCTCTTCCAATTTTGAATCGCTTCAATCTTTGAAGGATCCACGGAAATTCAGATTCAGAAATAATATGTCCCAAAAATTTCACACGGGATTGCCAAAAGTGGCACTTAGAAAATTTGCTTTCAATTGGTTGCTCCTAAGAGTTTCCAACACAATCCGAAGATGTTTTTCATGCTCTTCCTCGGTTTTAGAATAAACAAGAATATCATCGATAAAGATGAGAACAAATCGACCGAGGAAGTCTTTGAAAACTCGATTCATAAGGTCAACGAAATAAGCTGGAGCATTCGTCAAACCAAATGGCATAACAAGCCATTCATAAGATCCATAACGAGTACGGAACGATGTTAAAGGAATTCTATCCTCTGCAATACGGAGCTGATGAAAACTGGTTGCTAAGCCTAACTGTGAAAAGACTCTAGCACCACGAAGTTAATCGAATAAATCATCAATCCGAGGTAAGGGATATTTATTCTTGATGGTGAGATCATTAAGCTTGCGGAAGTCAACGCAAAACCTAAGTGTACCATCAGATTTCTTCACAAAAATAGCCGAAGCTCCCCATGGAGAGGAACTAGAACGAATAAACTGTTTTCCTTCCAATTTGGATAATTGATTACGCATCTCCTCATTTTCCTTATTGGACATATGATAAGGAGGAGAGTAATAGGTAGAGCTCTAGGGATTAGATTAATTTTGAACTCAATTGCTCGCTTAGGTGGTAATCCTAAAACGGGCTCAAATATGTCGGGAAATTCACGAACAATGTGAATGAGGGAAATGACATCTTCCTCATCATCATTATCGTCATCATGAGGATTTAGAGAATACAAGGATGCTACCAAATTGGAGTCTGAATCTTTAAGAACAATAGAAATCTGCTTAACAGATTGAGGATGTCGAAGATATATAGTCCGCTCAGGACATAGGATATAGGCTTCATATCGGTTAAGCCAATCCATTCCCCAAATCATTTCGAAACCTAGGTAACGCATAACATGCAAATCGGCTTGGAAGGCATAATCACATAAAATAATTTCGACAACTTTAGACAGTAAACTGAGTGTTGCGGATCCACCAACCGGATTCGCAATTCTCAATGAAGTCATCAAGCCAATAACATTCAAAGACAAAGCATCAACAAGTTCTTTTGATATAAAAGAGTCGGATGCACCCGTATCAAAAAGAACTCGAATAGGATGATCACGAAACATAATAATGCCATCAAGGATAGAATGAGAAATACCTTGACCAAGAGAAGTGTTACTATAGGCTTGCACAACATTTAGCTTCCCTTTCTTCTTGCTTTGAAGTTTGGGACATGAAGATATAGTATGACCTGAACTTTTGCAATAGCGGCAAGTAAGGGGCTTCAGACACTTGTTTGCATAATGGTCCTTAGAACCACAATTGTAACATTCTCCACGACTAGAGGTAGGAGTCTTTGCTAACGAAGTTGTTTGCTTCCCTTTCTTGTTGGGATAAGGCTTGAACTTAAAAGGCCTTTTCTTATTGATGTTTTATTTGGCCCCTACCATTTCAACATCACTTTATTTATCGGCATCTTCGAGTCGAAGAGCGATATCAACAAGCTGATCAAAAGAAACTTCCAGTTTCAGGAGTAAAGGCCTTTTGAGGTTCTTATTCAACCCATAGACAAACCTCTGATTTTTCTTCAATGGGGTATTAATATACTGAACCCCATATTTAGAGAGGGATTCAAAAGATGCGACGTAATCCTTCATAGAAGATTCACCTTGAACAATGTCAATAAAGCGCCGAGCTAAAGTTACCTTTTCAGCCTCCGGCACAAACTTTAATTCGAACCTTTCCTTGAATTGCTCCTAAGTAAGATCCGCTTCGATAATTTCCGAAACCAAAAGCTCATACCAATCTAATGCTCTTTCTTGGAGCATGCTAGAAGCCACTTGGACTCGATGAAGATCAATAAGATTCATGCGAGAAAAGATGCGGTCGCATGATCTAAGCCAAGCTTGGACTTCTATAATGCTTTTGGAACCCTTGAATGGCCTTCCAACCAAATTGGTATAATCACGGCACAAGCATGCAAACCCAGATTTAGGATGAGTAGGCTCTGGAATAGGTCCGACAGCTTGAGCATTCTTTACAAGATCTAGAAGCTGTTGGGCAGACATAAATACTCCATCCTGAGGAGTAGCACTAGATTGACCGGCGCTGGGATGGCCAGGTCTAACCATTTCTCTTCTTTAAGAAAGAAATAAAGAAGAGGAAAAAGGTTATTCTTAGAATGAATATCAAACAAACTTTATTGATAAAACAAGGCATCATAAAAGAAAATAGGATAAAACGGTACGAAGACTCGAATTAAATCCTATGGCACGATTCCTAAGAAAGACTTAGGACAACGATCCTTGCTAGATTATTCTACATTGTTCTGAAGTTTAGCTCCGATACCAAGCTGTGACGCCCCACCTCTATACCCGCACTAGCCAAGGACACTATGGGGTAATGCCGTCGACTAGCGCGAAGAATAAGGCTGTTGAGGAGCGACCATATGTGTAATTGTTTTTTGCGAGTACCGATACGTCAGATAGTATGACATGCATTTCATTTCAAGAGGAAATCCGATGTATCAAATGCAAACTCAAAGCTACTACACAGTGGCTATGTGGCCTTCGGAAACAAATATAGAAATAAGCATAACACAAATCAGTCACAAATATTCATATCACAAGGCGGAAACAGATATGAATATAACACATAGAAGTGTACATCAAAGTAGTGGTCATACAAGATCCACTACATCACAAAAGAATAGGTACGAGTGCTAGACAAAAGAATTGTATACATCAAGGAGTCTCTATCTTGAATGTATAATAATAAAAACTACTAAGCTAAAGTAGTTAGCCAAAAGTCAGATGTCAGGCCCTGATAAGAAGTCAAGTGAAAGCACCTGTAACACCTCGGTCTGACCCGAGTATTATTTAAGAAGAGAAATAATAAACGGATCAGTCTAGCTATAAATATCATATAAAATGAGATAGGATAAGAGATATGACAAAAACGTATGATAACAACAATGCCATACTATGACAAGTATACATCAAATAACAATAAAAATCATACAATATCTCAAATCATCTCAAACATCCAAAAAGAATCACATTCTTTAAATTATTCACCAAAACACAAATATTGATAGAGCCCATCAATGCCTATCATCAAAATTAGTGAAACACAAATTCTAGAAATCATCAACTAGAAATCCAGAAATCACAAAAGGGGAGTGGCCTATCACAAACGGGAGCATGAAAACTCCCCAACACGTGCATCACAAACGGAACGCTATTCCATGGTCGCTAACCATCAATTTTGAGCCGAAGCTCCACAAACGGCCCGAAGACCATGGGTCACTACCCCACCAATTTTGAGTTGAAACTCCACAAACGGGGTTTAACCCCCACACAAACAAAGAGACGTCGCACATCGCTAGTCTAAATCACAAAATGATCATCATCGATCGATAAAAAGTGTCAATTACACTAAGCTAGTAAATAAACGAGTTTAGCTTCATGTCCCATAACTTAAATATTTACGAACAAATTGTAGATTTCCACTCAAAGATTGTCACAAGAGTTCAATCGAACAAGTCCAAGAATTAACCGACGAAGTAAACGCAAGCGTTTCGTACCACTTGTTTTTCTAAGCCGTTTAAGTAGATTTCTCATACGAATGAGGTAAAGGTTTGTATATACTAATAGATTGGAAAACGATTTTATAAACGAGATTTGTATTAAAAATAGAGTTGGAATCATCTTTGTGAAAGAGTTTGATTATTTACTACTAGTATAGAAACCTTTGTATTTTAAAGTGACAAATCACAAAAATGATTTTAAAAACAATCAATCACCAAAAATTCACATACGACGATGTGAATTAAATCCATAAAAATTGATATCAAACCCATCAAATGGATATTCCCAAAAATCCACAGAAAGAAATCATCGAAGTCGATAATAAGTGATAACAACTAACCGGATCAACAAAAAATCGATTATAATTGGAAATCCACTCAAAAACAGCCAAAATAGGCAAAACTGCACATTTCAGACGTCTGAAATTACCAACCAGACGTCTGAACCACTAACTAGACGTCTGAATGGATTTCCAAACGTTTGGATTTTATCTTTGCCTTTTTGCGTTTTCTAGGGACCAATTCCAGACGTCAGGATTTCCAATCCAGACGTCTGAATAGGAATTCAGACGTCTAAAATCCACTTGTAGGCAAAAATCAGCCTAGCCCGTAAAAGGCGAAAATCCAAACGAAATGCGATCGATCGAGCGATGGATGCTAGGGGTTTATGCCAATCGACAACCCAGCCCTATAGGCTCTTCGATACACCACCAAAACATGTCCAAACATCCAAGATAGGATTTTTAAAGATTTTGACTTCAAAACACCCAAATTGGAAAATTCACCAAATCAATTCAAATCAAAAGCAAATGAACATGAATAGAAGTTAGGAATTCATACTAATAACAATGAAAGTTATAGACGTAGATGTGAGTTCATAAACTCACCTTTGAACTCAAAACACAAGTGAGATGCTTTAAAACAAAGGAAAGATCAATTCCTCTTCAATACACCTCTAGAATCTTCAATCTATTATCAAAGGTGAAGTTTTTCCTAAGTTAGGTTATAGGAATTTCTGAAAATTGTAGAGAGATTGAGATGTAGAAGATGAAGAGGATTCTTACCTAAGCTTCTCCTTGATTTTAGAGTAAGAACTTGTATTTCCTAAGAGAACTAGGGCTTAGGAATTTCTAATTTCCTTTCTTTTCCCCTATTTTTCTTTAGCTTGAGAGTGTTAGGAAAAGTTATGAATGAATGAAGAGGAGTAGAGGGGGAGTTAGGGTATTAGATGAGTTGGGTTCTCTTTTTAGGAAATTGGGCTGAAACCCAAACCCAAAGCCCTAAATGAAAATATCAAAATTCTACTCAACTCCAAACATATCGATGTTTATACTCAAAAAAGTCGCAAATGCCATTTTTGACTCAATGGAAGTGGTCTCGAGCCCTAATTCGACTGTTTGCAAAAAGTGATATTTCGGACTTAAATCCGACTAACGATGCTATATTTAAATAAAACATTTAAATATACAATCGTAAAATATGTGGGTTGTTACAATTTCCATCTTCCCCAAAATAGCTCTAAACCTTTACTAACTGTAATATCATTAATAACCATGCATTTTCCTTACTAATCTTAGTGAAATAATTGATTAGAGGGGTGATTAGCATAGGAAAGCTTTAGATTAGCATTTTTGCTGATTTGGGTTCATCTCCTTTGCTGTCTACTTCAGATCTAAGAAGCAAAATTGGTATTTTGGGTATTTAATGAGTGGTTCTTGACCTCTCACTCTACCATGCATGTTTATATAGTTAAAAATGATGTTTTAGACATGATTTTGATTCTAAAACGTTTTCTATCCTTAAGTACATTTTTGTGCATGTTTATGGACAAATTATAAAGGCTTAAAAATGGTTTTTAAATGGTTTTAAAATTTATTATATTCATATGCATTACATATGCTAATGTAAAAGTTAGATCTAAATTAAGATTTACTTGATTATCATATTCTTATGTATTTCTTGTATGAATGAATGTATATCCATGGTTTTCTATGATTGTATGTTGTGCTTTGATGTTGTTTGCTAGTGTTTTGTTTAGTTGGAGAATTGGTTGGCGAATTCGACAAATTGAAGGCAAAGATGGTAAGAACTGGATGAAACTTGGAGAATTGGTTGTCGAATATGGAAGGAACCCAAGCTATAAGTCATATCAAAATTGGGGTTAAGAAAATTGGTCGATGTCGAGTTATTATAGCTCGGTGCCGAGTTATTTCTGTTGACCAGAATAGGTCGGCGAGTTGATGGCTCAGTGGGGAAGGTCTAGAGGAGATGGACAAGGGCAAGATGTAGGAAAATGGCTCTGGATTGGGTATTATGTCGAGCTATGTCTAGAACTTCAAAACCATGGCTTTAAGTAGATGGTGAGTTATTTTAAAGGATAGCTCGGGGCCCAAAGCACTTGGAGAATGAAGTACTCAAAGCAAGAGACTGAACTTAGCCAAGATTGGCTAAGTAAATAAGTCAGTGCCAAGTTATTATAACTCGGTAATGAGTTATTTATACTGATGAGATTGGAGTGAAACTTCCAGAAGGGGAAGTAGAGGCTCTGCAGGTTGTGCTGAATGTGTTTATTTGTTCGCTTGGAGTCTGATTGTGACATGGTAGCAAGATGAAGATTTTGAGACTTTTGTGATGACTCGTTGCGAAAGGAGTTGGATTACGATGATGGCGTCTCGATGTTGAACGGAGTCGTGAGAATGGTTATCCACAAAGGATGCGTTCTAAGAAAAGTGAATCGTAGATAAAATGGTTGAATGGTTCTTTCGTGGATGGGGGAATGTAGAATGGTTCCTCGAAGATAATGGAAATTAGATGGAGCAAGGAATGGGCTCGGATACGTATGCTAAGGAATCGTTAGTACTCGGTGTGTTTTCTGATGTACTCAAGTCAGGGGTATTGTATAGACGCTCATGAGTACTTTGAAAAGCTACCCCAGATCGGTTGAATGGACCTGTGTACTCTGGACCAGCTGAATGGGTTTGTATTAGCTTTAGGCTAAAGAGAGTAAAATGAAAACAAGGATTTCCATTAGTCCATAGCAGTTGAAAGGTCATACAATTTATTATATATCTAGAACACATTGAGTGATAGTAAGGATTGTTTGATGGATGTTATGGTTGTCTTGATTATTCTTCCGTAGTCTAGCACTCTCTAGGACATCATTGTAGATAGGTATTGAAGATAGGGATACTTGGACACCCGTCATCACGCTTGGTATACTGTGTACCTTTACTATATTTATAGAGTAGCATATTATGTTCGTTATGTGCTAATGCTTTGGTTGCAAGGACTGGTCAGGTATGGTTCATATACCCTTGATCCTTACTATATCGACTTGTATAATATTTTGAGATTCATTTATCGCTTACACCAGACTATTGTCTGACTTGAGATTTTATGCTTTTCTTCTTATTATCTTGGGTACTCTTAAATGAGTAGACTACATAGCAGGTCTAGGTGTAATGTAGCGGTTATGCAGAGGATGAGTTAGATGGAGCAATCTTGTATTTTATATGAATTTCTATGCTTATTCCACTGTGTAACACTGTGGAGCCTTGACAGTATTTGCTTATTATTACGAGACAATTATTTGAGTTTATTTCCATTTTATATACTCTATTACTCGTTGTATGACTCTATGAATCTGTACTATGATATTTTGATCACTTAGTTATTACTATTATTCTTGTATTGCATCAGTGATGTATATTATATTTTATTCCATATGCTGTGAGTTATACGACGGGTTCTGTGATGTTTATTTCATTTTAAAACCTTGATGATCATTCTACATCATCGGGCATGTCAGTAGTGCACGATCTTATGTTTATTAAGTGCCAGTGGTGTAGGGCGATCATCATAGTTGATGTGGCGAAGCGAGACTTCGGGAATGATCATGGCAAAGTGCGACTTCGATGATGATCATGGTGAAGCGAGGTTTCGGTGGTAATCGGGATAATGTAAGACATTGGGATCGGTTGTGATGATGCATGATGAGGTGAGACCTTTGTGATAGACATAGTGATACGAGTCCTTAAGGATGGTTGTCATTGCATGTTTATTTCGTGCTTACTATGGCCATTATTATTGGTGTGATTATTAGATGTCTTATGATGTTGGTATTTCTAAGATAGGTACTCTAACATCCATAATACACTTAGTGTGGTATACCCTTATGACAATAGTAATAGCACAACATATATTATGTTATGTGCTAACTCTTTGGATGTAGGGACATGTCAGGTATGATTATCCATACCCTATGTCCTTTACTATATCGGTTTTCATAGTATTTGAAGATTGTTTATCAATCACATCAGACTGTTGTTTGAATCAAGGCTTTATGCTTTGCTTCTTATTATCTCGAGTACTCTTAAATGAGCAGACTAGATAATAGGTTTGAGATTAGCACATGAAGCTGTCCAACGGACGAAGAGAAGGCTGATGCAATTATATTTATTACTAGAGTTTGCTGCTTATTCCGTTGTGCAACACTATGGAGCTTTATCGATGCTTTACCTTATTTAGAGATAGATTTCCTTTGATTTTGTTTTGATGATGTATAAACTCTACTCCATTTGCTTTGTATAACTATTGTGAAACTTGCACTCTGATATTTGTTATAGTTCATTTAGTTATACTTATCTATCTTGCATGTTATATATCTATGTTGGTATTATATTTTATTTGATGTGCTGTGAGATATACGACATGTTATTATTAAAGTTAGCTATCTCACCCTTACTAACTGTCCTACATCAACGGGATACCATTACAGAACACTCTTCTGGTACATTGGATGTTGGAGGTATAGGGCGGACGTCACAGCAAACTAGTAAAGGTTCAAGCTATGATGGAGGTGTGGGATCAGATGCATTGCCACCGAGGTGAAAAAGGATAAAATAAAAAATGTTTTTGTTAATTTTGCACTAGATCTATATTTTGAATTCACATAAATAATTTGTTTGCTCTAAATCATATTTATTGAATATTAATAAAAGGGGAAATTTACAATTCAAATTTAACTTTTTTTGTTTAAGCTAATGTTTTGTTCATTTGATATATGTGTAAATTTAATTTTTTTTGTTTAATTTAAATTTAATTAGTTTTATTTTATTTATTACAGATCCTTATCATAATATGAACATTAACATATGAGTTAAATGAACAAAGAAGTATATGAAATGAACAATGAAAGGAGAAACACCCCACACCCCTTAGTATACCCAAAAGGACACACTAAAAGGCATGGTGCGTTGTAGGTATAACTAAAGCTAGCAGAGACTAAGATTCACAAGAAAAATAGATAGAAAATAACACAGCGGAAGTAATTAAAAACAATAAGTGATTTTAAAAATTAATACTTCATAAATACTTCAGACAAACCACATATGTTCCAAATACCAAATACAATTGTCTTATGAAAATAAAATCTCAGTCTCAACAGAAAAACCAGAGTACAAACACAAACTTTCCCTCAATACGGTGCCAGTGCAATAAAAGAACAAAAAGCTGGAAATAAAAAGAAGGAATGCATTATAGGGTCTCCAAGTCTCCAAGAAGCTGCGGTGTATCTTCCTTGCCCCTGATTGCCTAGGGGGGAAAAATGGGAAAATAGAGGAGTGGGTCAGACTAAAAGTCTGGTGAATGGTAGTAATTACTAGAATCTTTAAGCAAAGTAAAAGTAATAGACCTTACAACAGTTCTAGTATATATAAAGGAAACAAAGAGAATAGGAAGTAAAAGGAATAAGTTGGAAATAAATACGAATTATTAACGCAATTGATTAACTTTGATTGTTTGCACTTGTCTTTGTTAGCTGCTTTGATTAGGATGAATTCCTAATCCTATAATTAGGCTGAAATCCTAATTCTACCCTTTGATCGGCCTGCTACTCCATAGACCTTACTGCGGACTAGACGCTATATAACTCCCTACACATAAGGTAATGACATCTACGAAAGACGCACAAAGTACAATGGTGTCTACGAAAGACGCACAAAGTATTTATTGTGGACTAGACGTTATATAGCTCCCTACACAGAAGGCAATGGTGCCTATGAAAGGCGTACATACTTAAGCGCTTGGAACTCAAACTGATTACTGAGCATCGAAATGGAAGTCGCACGCGTAACTGCCACCATGCTAATGCTACCTGTTGCTCCACCTATTGGATCTTCTTATTACCTATGCTCCAGCATAAGTGTAACAACCCGAGTTTGAGTAAATTAAATAAAACCAATAATGACTTAATTTGGAGAATTTAAATCATTAGTTTGGATTTATGTAGTCTATTATAAAAGATAATTTGTTTTGGAATGATTAATTCTAAAATTTTGTGAAATGGAGAAATTAGAATTTTAGTGTTTATTTAAAAATAATTGAAATTAAAGTTTAAACTAGAATGATTATTTAGTTTGAATCTTTTATTTTTAAATAAAAAGGAAGAATTTGAGATTAGTAGATTTCTTAATAAAAATGTTGTTCATTGTTAAATTAATTTATGAAGTCATTTGTTCAATTGGCTATTGTATAAATGCTTAAGTTTTTGATAAGTAGAGTATTAGTAATAATTTAATAAAGTGCCTAATTTATTTTAAGTGGGTTAAGCCCATTTAAAAGAAAACAAAGAGAAGCCTCCTTCTCCTTTTCCATTAAGCTGTACGTTCATTCTTCATTTTCAAAACTCAGTAAACAGAAAACTAAAATATTCTAATTATCAAAACCAAGCTCCTAAATCATCCCAAATCTAGTGCAAATCATAGGGCTTTTGTTGAATAAATATAGAAATCAATCTCAGGTAACCTTCTCTATCCTCTAATGGGTTTAATTCATTGATTAATTCTAGTTTTGTCTAGGGTTGTAATCTTTTCTCTTTCAATTTCTGAGTTTAACTTAGGTCTAATTGATGAGAGGTGCTAGCATAGGAGAATTTTGGTTTCTAGCATCAATTCAAACTTATAAAGGTGAGTTAATCACTCACACTTCTATCTTTAATCCATGAAAATAATTTTTATTTGCTGTTTGGATTAAATTGGATGATTTGTTATTGAATTTCTTTTAATTCGTTGAATCGAATTGGTTGTAAATTGATTGTAACTTGGATGATTGTGGTGTTGTTGTTCGCTGAAAATTTTCTATGGAAAATTACTGCAGTAAAATAGAAATATGTAGGATAACCCAACATGGCTCATTCTTTATGCTGTAGAAAGGGCTTTTAACTAGCTACAACTTTTCTTTTAGTCACTTGTCGAAATTCTGTCGTTTAAGTGGTCTAAATTGAGTTAGAAACCGATGGTGTCGCACTGTCATGTTTAATTGGATGTGTTAAAACCTGAAATTAAAATTGCCATAACTTTTTCATTATTAATCGAAATTCGATGATTCTTAATGTTTTGGAAAGCATAATTAAACTGCTACAACTTTCCTTTTTTGTGTTTTGTAATATTTTATGGTTTCCATGGTCAAAAATATGTTTTAGTGTCGCTGCCACGAGAATTAACAACAGCGATAATAAAGTAAAAACTAGATAATTGTTTTACTTGTATCTTTCTCATTTTTTATCAAAATTCCATGATTCTTAATGATACGGAAAGCTTATTTTGTGTGTGATAACTTTTATGTTGAACATATTCGCAAATTTTGAGCATAGGTTGATCGAAATTCTAATGCAAACTCCAAGCTCTGTCACTTTGATAATTACATTATCTAAACTAAATAGTTAGTAAATTAGACGTGTCTTTCTCATTTCTTGTCGGATTTAGGTAATTCCTGATGTTCTGGAAATTTTGTACTATGTTCTACAACTTTTATGTTTTGAGTTTTGCAAAATTTTGAAGTTTATGTAGTCGAATCCATATTTCTTTGTCGCTACCCTGAGAATAAATGACAGCGACAGTGAATTTAAAATCTGAGAATTAGTTTGACCATAACTTTTGAACCGTAAGTCCAAATTAGACGATCTTTATCTTGTTTAAAAGCTTAGACATTTTTCTACAACTTTCATGTTTTATGATTCGAAAAATTATGTGATATATGGGGTCTAAACTGCAGATCTAAATGGTTTAAATTAGAGTTGAAAATATATAAATGGATATGTTTCATATTCAAGTAATTTTACGAAAGAGAATTTATTTAAATTTATAAATCTCAAACTTGTTTCTATATTAGTTTGACTTTCTTTTGTAAATGATTTTATTATATATATATATATATATATATAAAAATGGATTTGGAAGAATAATAAAAGTGGTTTTAAAATATGGGTTATTAACTAAATGTTCATATCTAAATTTGAGACACTATGTACATAAATGTAAATTTGAAATAATTCGGGTTTATATAATATTTTATCAAATAAGTGAAAATTTATTTTAATCAAAATAGGAAATAAACTTATGGAAATTCATAAAAGTGTTTCTAGATAATAAAATCAAAGAGAAAAAAATATATTTTGAGAATCTTAATTCGATAATTTGAGGAGTACTAATAATCTACTTAGTGTCATCGATTGGTTTAAATGCTTTCGAATAACGCTTCGTCGAATATGGTATAACTCATTGAATAGAATGTTTGAGTGGAATTTACTAGCCTGTTAACGAATACTCGAATTTCACCGGGTAGTATGGGATGCCTTGGTTAAATTCTTGTGATCGTATTTGGGAAAGTACTTAACACTTTAGAGTTGTATTCTCTTCTGGTGTGCGACAAGTGGTTGCTAGATCCTTAAGAGAATATGGTTCAGGTTTTCCAATGGTATCCGTAATAAGTGATATTTACTAGCTTTTAGTAAATACTTGAATTTCACCATACGGTATGGGACGTATTGGTTAAATTCTAGTGATTACTGAAGGTGATAGTGTTTGGCACTTTAGAGTTTACTCTCTTTTGGTGTGCGGCAAGTGGCTGCTAGATCCTTAAGAAGTTTATTCCTGGATTTCTTTTCAAACATAATAATTTAATAATATTAAATAAATGTGTAATTATCGAGTCATGGTTTCTACGATCACCTTGATCGGTATGGACTATCCTTGAGATCATTATGTGATTCTGTTTTCCCGGTCTGAGTACGATCCTTGGTATCAGATCGGTTCGAGTGATACCAATTTGTCTGTTTGTTTGCCATGGGTTTTGAGTACAATCATTGCGATTGTTTTGGACGATCATTATAATCGGTTTGTAATAAGATCTCTTGGATTCTGGATATTTGGATTCTATCACTGTTCTGTGTTCGTGAAATAAGTATATATACTTGTGTCTTGTGTTTGTGAAATAAACATATATTCTTGTGTTGTGGGTTCGTGAAATAAATATATGTTCTTGTGTATTGTGATGGATGTTAAGTTAATTCTGTTATTTTGTGTTTAGTGACTAGTTCGTGTTTGTGACGTAAACTTATAACCCTGTAATGAATTAATCACTGATATTTGTGTGCTTAGAGATATTGTGTTTTATTCTGTGAATTCAATCCTGAACATCTGTATTTACTTATATGTTATTTGTTCTTATGCTATGTCTTGTTCTCACCCTATTGGATATTTAGAGATAGTCTGACCCAGGTGTTATTTTGCTCGGGTCAGGCCGAGACATTTCAGGTTAAAGGACAGGTTGACCTTTGAATGGTTGTGCTAGCAAGGAGATAAACATTTGGACTTTTAGTTTATCCCATTTAGGAATTTGGACCTTGTATATAAAATGTATAATTGAGATTAGAAAATTGTTAAATTTGTATAACAATCGAGTTTAGTATTTCATTTTGTAAACTAAATAATTTGTACATGTTTAAGTTGAGATTTATTCCACTGTGATCTGTGACTGTTATTTATATGATATATTGTTATGATTCTGAGAAATTAGTGTGTATTACTTTATATTAATACTGTACACGTCAAATTCAGTTCAGATATTAAGTAAAAAGGTATAAATGACGTGTCAGTGTTAGTATAACGATATATTCACATTTGATCGCCCTTAACAAGCCGTATTCTCCAGATTAGCAGACAATATTACTTATAATGTTCTTCGCTAACCTGGGCATCGCGGTGGGGTCGTTACAGTTTGGTATCAGAGCTATGTCAGAAAAATATAATATATAATATCATGGATCCAAGACCTAGATGACCTAGAGTTCTATTCCCTGAGTGTGTGGTAGGTAGTCATGGTAATTATCTAATTTGGGATAGGAAGAAATGAATTGATTATGGGAATAATCAATTGGGACATAAATCAATTAAATTGGAATTTAGATATTAAACTTTTGGAAAATAAAGTGTTAAAATTCTCTTGAGGTTGGAAATTATTTTGAGATTACTGAAAATTAACTCAAAAGATTTTAAAGAGATAAATTGAAATGAATTAACTTAAAAGTGAACAAATTTCTTTTAATGGAGAATTTGTGTAAATTTAGTAAACGAGTTTAAGATTTAAATGATCTAGAAATAATTAGTGTTGCACAGTGGAATTTCAGACATTGAATTTGTAACAACCCGTATTTTTAACACTTTAAAAATACGAATTAAAATGAAAATTTTGATAAAAATCCGAAGGAAATAAAATTTTGTGTTATTAAATGTGAATTACAAGTTAAAATACAAAACTGAATTCTGAAATAACTTATTTGTAAATTAAATAAAGATGTTAACTTGTAATTGAACGTAAGTAAAGATTTAAATTTGAATGTAACAAGTAATTGAATTGAATTGAATTTGATTGTAAGCAACGAAATAAATAAAATGTTACATTTAATATTGAAGTTATAATATGGAAATCAACGTAAATGAATGTAATTTAATATTACTGTGAATTTAAATAAGATGATAGCTGAAGAAAATGAAAGTAAATGAATTATAAACTATTAATAATAATGTATAAGTAAATGGTTGATTCAATAATGAAAGTGTAAATCGAAATAAAAGAATTCATTTGGAATTAAATAACTTGAATTTGAATTACAATATAATTGAACGCTGAATCTAATATAATCTTTTATATTGGATTTATAATGGAAAACTGCATTGTAAAAGATTGTTAATTACTGTGAAATTAAAAATGGAATTTGTGAACAATTGAAATTTGATTTAAAAGTTAATAATTTAAAATTGGGAATTTTAAATTGAAATTAAACAGTCGAATAAATTATTTTTCGAATATTGGATTTAATTAGACAATTAAATCGATAATTTAATAAGTTAGATTTCAGAAATAATTGAAAATCGAGTTGAATATGATTGAAAATGATTTGTAAAATTTTATCTTATCATATTGGAGTATAGTAATGTTATAGAACCGTTAAAATTGAATTTAAAGTTAATTTGTGAAAATTGAATATTTTAATATTTAATTATCGACTGAAAAATAGCCATTTTTCAAACAGTCTCAGAATTGAACGAAACTAGTTCCATTGGATCCGTAATAGTTCGTTATTATCGGATTTCAATTTTCGTAGCAATCGGAGTTATCATTTGACCGTGGCAGCTCGAAACGCATCGAATTGTTTTTAATATTAATTCGGCGAGAGAAAATAGTCTTTTTTCAAAAAGTCTCGGATTTTGACGAAACCAGTTTCATCGGATCCATAATATGATATTATTGTATGGTTTTAAATTTCGTGTCAATCGGAGTTACCGTTAGTCCGGGGCAAGCCAATACGCATCGAAATCGGTTTAAATCGGTTTAATTTAAAACTGATCGTTTTCTCCGTAACTCGCACAAATGACCGAATTAGCCTCCGAAACATGTTCCATTGCGTTCGGAACGTGGGGTAAACCTTAGAAATGCCAGCCGGCATGCTTCGTTTGGAGTTCGGAAAATTTCGGGTGAATAGTGTCGCGTATTTTTCTATAAAAAGCCCCTCACTTATTTCATTTTGCAAAAAACGACTAGGGTTTCCTCTCAAGCTTCAGCCGCCACTTGATTTCAATGGCCAGCAATTCACGACATTCATCCTCATTTATCTTCAAATCTATCAACAATTAGAAGAAGTGTTCAACATGAAAGTTGTAGGGAACGACGATATCTTCCAATCCATACGGAGATGATCGAAAACGGAGCAACGAATCAACGGGAAATCGCGTTCAAAGGGGCTGCGTTTTTCACGCAATTCGAGGCAGTGGGGGAGGCCGAGCTCAGCCATGTTCAGGCCGAAGATAGGTCTTGCTTTGGGCTTCGAAACCCCGGTCTCCGATCGTCTTCAAGTTGCTCGGTTTGGTCGCAATAATTCGATGTTTAACGGCGGCTATGGGTTTAGGTTATCTGGAGATAACGTGAAAGGGGAAGAAGGTAGGGGGCGGTCCAGATCTGAAGGAAGCAGAAATCAATGGCCAGATTTGCTTTTAGGGTTAGAAAATAAAAATAGAAATTGAATTATTATATTATATAATTCGTACAAACTTTAAAATAGCATAACTTTTTCATACGAGGTCCGATTGGAACGAAACTTTTTGCGTTGCGATTGAAATGACAAGAGCTTCGAAATGAAACTGGTTTGGATGGATTTGGAGACGGTGGAAATTTGGGCTAAAGTTGGACGTCGTCCAGTTTTAGTTCCAAACCGGAACGTCTCGGCGACAACAGAAAATCAAGGTGAGTGTTTTATAACGCTCACAACGTACTAAATATCTTTATGCTAGTTAAAATTGACATTATGAAGTGTTACGATTTTATTTGTCGCTATTTGATAAAATTTAATTATCATATAGATTGTCATCGAATTTAATGTTAGAAATTAAAAATTGACAGTCAAATTGAAATTAAAATTTAATTGCGATTAAATTACCTGATATTGATAACTATGAAATTGCTGTGAATTGTATTGTCTATTGGATGATTTATTTCGATGGATGCTATTGGTTGATATTTAATTGTTTGGATGTTTATTTGCTTATATATATCCTGTGATACATATGACCCTGTGATCGGTTAAGTGATATATATTCATCCCTAACATTTAACTGAAATAAATAATCACTTGGCCATAGGATAGAAAATTATATACGGACACCGGGTTGGCTAAATTAATTGATTTTAAAAGTTGTTTTGAAATTATTTAAATGAATTGATTTTAAGAATAAAATCCAAATTATGGAAATTGAATTATTTTGAATTGGAGCTTGAAATGTTGGAATTTAAACTTGATAAACGAAATTGTTTAATTAATCGAGGTTTAGTTTTTTTTAATTAAAAATTGAAATATGACATAAATTTTCGGAAGTTGATTTGTTTTAAAGATTGGACTTTTATTCGAACTTTGAATATTTCTAAGAAAATTTATATGAAATGATATTTCAGGTTTGAGTTTAGAATTGAAATTTGATTCAAAAATTTGGTATTGAAAGTAAATTTGATTTAATGTTTAAATCGATATTTTGAAATTGGATTTGGAATTGAAATTGGAAATTAATTTGAAATTGGAATTTAAATTAATTTGGAATTGAAATTTAAATTCATTTGGAATTGGGATTGGAATTGGAAATTAATTTGGAATTGGAAATTGATTTGAAATTGGAAATTGAAGGTGAACGGGATTTGTTTATTGGGATCGAAATTTATATGGAATCAAAATTTATTCGAGTTGAAATCGGAATTGAATCGATTAAATCGAAATGGAAATTGGAATTGATTTGGGTAGGAAATTGGGAAGTTGACCGGTTTGACTTTGGAATTGTTTTAATGAATATTTTAGTATGAATGATTTAAAATCTATATTCTCTAAATAATGAAATTATTTTGATTTTCAAACTGTTTTACTATATAAACCATTTTTATATTCAAATTATTTTCGATTAAACTATTTAAATATTTTCTATTAAACTATTTTTAACTATTTAAATATTTTCTATTAAACTACTTTAACTATTTTGATTATTTAAACTACTTTGAAACTACTTAAAACTATTTTCTAAAATTTTCAAGCTGGTAAATAAGGTGAATTGTTTATGTTTAAATCTCGAATTTAAATACGAATTGGGTTAAATAAAGTTGCAACCTAAATTGAAATTCGAAATGATTTTGAAAACGAAATGAGATATTGAGGCGAAATGATTTTGAAATGAAATCGTATACTTTGAGTAGATATGATGATTTTGAAATGGCTTTTATTTTTGAAGCGAATATGATATTTTTGATAATCAATTATGAATTGATTTTGAAAATGTAAAAGAGCCATCGGTGTAGTAATACGTAGTTATTAAAGAGACCGGGATCGGATATGGACATACTCTCTGTCGATACCGAAAACCACTTTAATAACTAGTATACGCGGAGTGTTGATCCAGAACGAAGTGGATGGTTTGATGAACGCGTTGATTGAAGAAAGAGAACGATATTGGATGACCCCTGACATGACTAAAACAGGAGCCGCGACGGGCCATTGAGGTTCGCCGCCTCTAGCGGACACACTTCTTCGATACCATGTCTATTACATTTGTGATTCGATTTGGGTGCACCCCTTGATTTGGGAGTGTTGTTTCGTGGTGTTGGGGTAGTAGCTGCTATGCCCAACATCAGTCCGGATCACGCAACTACTAGTATCCTAGTTGGTATTGCCTCATGTACCTTGTCATACTGATTATCCTATTCGCGACCACTACGATTTTGATTTGTACCTTTAGTATATGGATTGCCCTCTGGTGACTTCCGGTTTTGGGGAAACTACGGTCTTGTATATGCTCTTGGGAATATAAACTGTGTTAAGGGTGGAATGGGCCATGGCTTAACGCTATTTTAATACTTTTACTTTAATGTAGACATATTATAATAGCGTATTGTACTACATAGTAGATAGTTTAACGGACCCTTGAGAGATGGAAAAATCCCGTAACATCTCTTAAGTTATTGCACTCACGTTGACACTGGATAGGAGATGTCAAAACCCGTAAACATCTCTGACGCCGTCACACTCATATTTTCTTATTCGATTTGACTTACATGAGATATTTTAGTCCTGACTCGAGTGTTTTGTCTTTTCATTACGCTCGGGTCAGCCTGAGCATTTCAGATAAGGTTGAAGATCTATTTTGGAGGACGAAGACGGAGTTTGGTATTACATCATTTGTATTCTACTACCATATTATTTTTCCGCTGCATTATTGTATTATCTCTGATATGTATGTAACTCTGATTTATGATGTATAATAATAATCAAATTTATTTATTTAACAGCTTCATGAACTATTATTTTATTATTATATCTTGTTCCTTCCGCTGCGAGATTCTGAGTTTGTTTCTGTTCTTTCTTTTCTTTTCTTATTTAAACCCATTAACCATCCGCCCTTTTGAATGGTTTAGAATCGGCATGTGTGTCTGATTTGTCTATTTAAACTGTCCGAAAAGGCGGGTCGTTACAGAATTGTTCCGATATAATTGATTTTGTATGTTTGGGTTGATTGGCTGATTGGTTGCTAGGAATTGATTGTTTGGTTGCATTTATTTAAAATTGGATGCATGGATGTTAGTGATAATAAAATAAATGCATCTAAACTTGAGATTATCTATTGTGTTGACTTATCCGAACGATGTTTAAGGATTCTGATCGATATGTGGGACGCCATGTTATCGATAGGGGTTCCTAAACATCGAACGTGACATTTTGACATAAATAGTAATTAAAAGTTGGAAATTTAAGTATGAATTTCTTCCATTATGGAATATTATGATGTCAATCTAACTAAAGTGTAATCATGAATTTTTAATATCTTTTATATGATATGAATTTGATATTAAATACTAATACGAATTTTTGAGATAGGTGCAGGTATTCAAAGTTAAATAGATATTGTTTAAAAGATTATAATTTGTTTGCTTAAGGAATATTAGCGGACTCGCTAATATTTCAAATATAAGGTACGTGTTAGCACCAAAATTGGTCACTAACCTCGTTCAGAAAGATTGTGTAGAGATATAAGTGATGAAAGTAAATTAAACAGAGAAGACAATGCTAATTTAAATGCAGAAAGTAAGAACACCAAATTTATAGTGGTTCGGCGTAATTGCTTATGTCCACTTTGAGGTTAAACTTTATTGATCTTCTTTATAGTTGATTACAAATACAATTCGTGAATCAAATGCTTGAATGAAGTTGTTTAAGTAGAGAAGATGAGTCTTGAAAATGGCAGAGTCTCCCCAGTATTCTCTCTCCAAAAAAGGATCCATTTCACTGTGACCCTGCCCCTCTATTTATAGGCAAATATGGGCTGGACTTCCCAAGTGGGCTGGATAGCCGAACGCTCAAGCCCTAGTGCAGTGGTCGCTGTATGCCGAACCAGGTGTGCCGAACACCCTGATGCCGAACAATCCCTTCTATGCCGAACGATGTGGTTGATGTTTGGGAAGTGCAGGAAGTTTGTCAGTTGAGGCCAAACGTGCCTCCATCTCAAGCTCTTGAACGAACGGTGCATACAGGCCGAACGACACCGTCATCTTGAGTAGTTGTGCATACAGAATGTCTTCTAGATGTCGAGTACTACGCCGAACACCATGGGATGCCGAGTACTCCTGTTGCCGAGTACTACGCCGAGTACCTTGGGATGCCGAGTACTCCTGTTGCCTAGTACTACGCCGAGTACCTTGGGATGCCGAGTACTCCTGTTGCCGAGTACTACGCCGAGTACCTTGGGATGCCGAGTACTCCTGTTGCCGAGTACTACGCTGAGTACCTTGGGATGCCGAGCGCTCTTGATGCCGAGTTCTCCTATCACCGAGTTCTAATGATGTCGAACGCTAGCGCTGAGCATTGGTTGTCGCCGAGTGCCAGTTGACGCCGAACATTGCTGGATGCCGGACACTATGGATGCTGTGTACTTCGCCGAACAATGCTGGATGCTGTGTACTTCGCCGAATACTCCTAGATGCCAAGTGCGTCGCCGAACACTGCTGGATGCCGGACAGTCTGAGATGCCGAGCACTAATTGCCTGGTCAAATCTCCAGGAAACACTTACCCCCCAAAGTGTATCGCGTGGCCGAACGTGATGCGCTTTGAACCGTGCAACCTTTTCGTCATGTCTTAAACCCTTGGCTAACCTCGAACGGAGACGCCCCTTTTGTGGGACCGATGTGTGCCGGACGTGTTCCAAATGCCGAACGAGACATTCGCGTTCGAACGGTGCTTCCTTGCCGAACGATGCGCCGAGGCCGAACGCTATGACCTTGACCGGTTCTACCGGTCATGGCCTTTTCGACTTCTTCCTCCCTCTATATAACCAGGCGCCGTTCCACCATTTTCCCTTTACGCTTTATTTTCTGTCATTTCCTTAAGGACTCGCAATTCTCTCCATCCTACCAGATTTGAGACCTAATTGATCCTTCCTCAACTTCGACTTTCGAACTAGGTATCATTCCTTCAGTGATTAGATTACTTCAACACAAGACTTAGGTTGTTTTTGTGGGAAATGGGACATTTCTATGGTCGTATGATATGTGTCGAGCTGAAACGGCTCGCACATTTGGAGTTGTCTAGTTGGGGCTAGCTCCTTCGTGCCGAACGACAAAAAGAAAGATGGGGTGTTGAACGGCGTAGTCTTCGCCGGGCGATCTGTCTCTATCGTTCGGCGCAGATGGAGAAGGAGTAGGGCGAAGTTGAAACCGAGGGTGGAGCGCTACTTTAGCCGAACTAAGACCGAACGACAGCTTAGCCGAACGATAACCCAAGCCGAACAATCTTGAATGCCGAACGGCATCAATGCCGAACAATTACTAAAATGTAGAACAATAACTTAGTCGAACGATAACCCAAGCCGAACAATTGACATGCCGAACATTGACTTTAGCCGAACAATACAATTGACATGCCGAACATTGACTTTAGCCGAACAATACAATTGACATGCCGAACATTGACTTTAGCCGAACAACCCTTAGGTCGAACCATGACCTTAGCCGAACAAAGCAATTGCCGAACAACATTAAAAATGCCGAACAGTATAAATGTCATACTACACTTAAGCCGGTTACTTCTTAAACCACATGTTTCCTGGATCTGGAACTGTAATCACCACCAGGCGGGCTCTTCGAGACGGTCAGCGATGACGGTCTTCGAAGGCAACAATTCAAAGCTCATTTTTATATCTTTGATCTTATTGCTTGCA